>JAGSMX010000022.1:3476250-4827500 GCA_029286785.1 Meandrusa payeni
CTCTGATTTACTTTTAAATAAATTTAAATTTATCTTCCTTTCATTGACTACGAAGGTCGTATACATAGGCGATCTTCGTTTGTTTTTTTACCTGCTTTTATGGCCTGATAACAAGATCTTTAAGGCAAGTCTTTTTAAAACAAATACACTAAATTCTTACGTCTACTATGAAAATTAAAATGAAGTTAGATGATCCCCCCATGAGTCCTCGCGCCCTGTAAAGTTTTCTTAAGTTAGACCATAAAACAAATATTACAGATTATATTCTAAAACTTTCATCGAATCCGAAATCATATTTGTACCACAATGCAGCTGTGTTATCTGTATATGTTCTGTTATTATGTGGTTATGGTATCATGTTAGTTATTTTATTAGCACTATATTCCTTCAGTAATTTTTACAGTTAAATATAAATTTCATATTAAAGCAATGATAGATATTATTGGGTATACAATATTATTATTGTGTCAACATTCAGTTTCCTGGCATTACTGGTATTTTGTCTATGGCCTCAGCCAGACTTTGTCTATGTCTATGGTTATGGAAGCGATAAGGGTAACGTTATATTGTATTCAATTATATTTGTATTTCAATTATATTCTATTTGTTACTTTACCGTTCATAATGTGTTTGTGATTTTTTATAGTTAATAAATAAATTGAAATTGAAATGGTCGTAAGTGAGGTTGTGACTACACCGAGGGAAGATTGGCGTTCCTAGCGAAGCTTGTCTCAGTTGCCTTCAAGTACTTAAGCCCTTCGGTGTTCTTCTGCTGAAGCCGCAGCACTGAAGTGGACAATAAGTTTGAAAGACATTATCGTCTTTCTATTCATCTATAACTCTTTTCAACTGTCTTGAACAAGGAGGAGGTTCTCAATGAGTCCGTATGTGTTTTATGTTTGTTTCCTCATAATTTTGGACTTCTTTGGATGGACCGATGCCGATGATTCTTTTTTATTTGCAAGCTGGTACTTTCCGTGTGGTCCCATTTAAATTTGGTCTAATTCTAACATTGGAATCCATAAGAAACCTATATAAGTCTTAAATTTGTATCAATTATGTGAGCCACAAATAGACAAGTAACTCAATATGACGCCGATGATTCATTTTTATGTATTATTGGAAAGGATGTACTTTAAGAGTAGTTTGATGACAGTTTGTTTAGGTTCTAATTAAGTTCGATTTCGTAATATTCTTACGATAATTTAGAAATACAAAAAGAACGTCCGCGATTAATAGGGTTTAACTTTTGATTCGATTTGAAATCGGTTTTTGTTTTATCTCGTAAATATACTAGTCTCAGCTAGAACTAGCGTACAAACGTCTTGAAGCGTCAATAGCCTAATGGTTTAGGGTACGGCCTGCAAGTAAGGTCGTGGGTTCGAATCCACCATTCGACTATTGCCGTGAACCATTTCCTAGCACAAGCTTAAGCTTAGTTGGAATGTTTAACAAGATTTGTTAGTAATATTTCAGGTAAAAAAAATAATGCTAGCTTTCTTTTTAAAAAAATAAAGAAAAACTTCATGGTCGCTCGCATTTAAATTAAGAAAATCTGTGATCATGCCAGAATGTAAACAGAGGATTTTTTTATTACCATTAACAGTAATTTAATGTCTGTTATCTGCTCGATATAAAATTGTCATAAAAATATTTTACTGGCTGTCATTAATGACTTTGGTTCCTAAGCATTCCGTAGTATACTGTTACAATTAATGTTTAAAACACTGAATCTCACGTGTAATGTGTATAATATGTTCAATTTGTAAGTACAATTAATAGACATAGACATAGACATTTATTTATTGGCATCACAATACAAAAACACATCACAGACAGAATATAACACACATTAAAAAATAATGAAAAATAGACAAAACACAGTTAAAGTTACACGGATAAATAATACAAAACATATGATGCCAATATCGGACACCGTCTCAGCATATGCTGTCGCAAGGATGCGACAGCGCTGATTTTCAGGGACTACCTAAAGACGTGCGCGCGCAATACTACTTTTATATGGAATTTATACAGACAATAAGAGTATAGTAAATATAATACATAAATAAATATATTATTGAGTCAAAAATAAACTAAAATAAATAATATGATAATTAAACGTATAAAGTTTAAATTATATAATTAAATATTGAAAATATTGGAAACAACCAGCCACCGATATCGCGGGGATATTATCTTTTTGTAACTTTAACATCAGGTGTTTTAATTTATTTTTAAATGCGTTTACAGATTTACTCTCTCTTATGGGCGGTGGCAAATTATTCCAACACTTGGTAATAAATGGTGAACATTAATTTAAACCACAGACTAAGAGAATTTTTTTATAATAAGAGTTCACAAGTACATTTTATTGGTAAGTCTTCGTGTATTAAAAAGAACTTTAAGCTCGAAGTACGGACTAATTTCAAATTACGATATTCCACGGATCGGTTCTTTTTAATCTAAGTTTTTTTTTCACGTCTAGACATACCGGTTATAAGATTGCACTGAAACGAATGATACCGGCTTGTAATTCAAAGGATTGAAAATATGAGATGTATCGCATACAAATACACGACTCACGTTCACAAATTCTGAGATCATCGGAGAATATGAAAATATAAAGAGCATACTACAAAATTCCTGAGTAAGTCGTTTTCCAATGAAGCAATACTTTAGAGTTCTAAACTTCAAAATTCTCGTTGCCTTTAAGTAAATAAGCATTATTTATTTGTTGTATGCATCGCATCCTATATTCATGTACAATTGTTAATAATAGTATATAATAATGTGTATTGTGGTGCATTTCGGCGAGTGTGCGGAGGTTTTGCATGACCCCCCTCCCCTTTCCATCACCGAACGACTAGGCGCGGCGAGCAGTTCCACCCTTACGTCGTGGACATTCCATCAATACGCACGAAGCGGTTTGCCTCCACCTTCCTTATGCGGACCGCTAAGGAATGGAACTCTCTGTCGCGTTCAGTCTTTCCTCACTGGTACAATCTGGACACCTGTAAGTCCAATGTGAACAGACACTTTATAGGCTCACGTGCTCCATCCTAGGCTTTATCTTCGCCTTCCATCAAGCACGATAGAAGCCAAACGTGAGCCTATTTACTATAAAAAAAAATGTCATAGTAAAAAGAATTAGCCTTTTTTATAAATATATAATATATATGTCCCACTGTTGGGCGCAGACTTCGTTCTCCGTCGAATTTATTCGTTTCGGAATTTATCACTTAGAGAAATGCCAAGCCCTTCCCATCGCACGTTGTGCGACTTTCAGCTTGTGGACCAGCCCAACGGTCAGAGTCCAAGTCTCTGCACCGTAGGTCATAGCTGGGAGGATGCATTGTACTGTACTGTTACAGCCTTTATATATATCCCACTACTGGGCACAGGCCTGCTCTGTAAAGAGAGCATAAGGGCATGGTCCGACACGCGGCACTAGTGCGGATTGGTAGACTTCACATGTCTTAGAAAAACTTTCTGGAACATGTAGGTTTCCTCACGATGTTTTCCTTCACCGCCGAGCGCGTGGTTAATCAGCACATAAAATTGCAACAGCAAATTTATTGGTGCCGGAACCTGGGATCGAAGTCGGGTTGCTAGCGTACTGTGCAACTTAGGGCGACCGCCACCACACTGAGCTACCGCGGCTCACGGTCCACGGCAGGACGCTGGTTAATAATAATTATTAAGTGTTAATTGGCAATCCAAGTTCGATCTCTAGTCCTAGCACCAACGAAATACTAGTTTGATAAATTTTTAAATGCAATCATCGTGAGAAATCTGCGTTAACTTAAATATTCGAAGAGATGTGAAGTCTCTATTTATCTCTTATTTCTGTGATGTATTTATTAATTGTTGCGCAATAAAGTATATTCATTCATTCTCTCCGGTCAATCTACACTGAGGCCACGTGCTGGACCATGTCGCAATAGAGAGTATAACGTAGACCTATGCCCTAAAAAGTGTAAAATGTGGCAACACATGTAGTAAACTTACTAAGGTAGCCAGCTCTCTGGGTGACACACATGTGTTTACCGTTACCTTCATAATAATCGTTCAATAACACAAGGGCCTAGGTATCATCGTATCACGTTTTATTGCAGGCACTTTAAACCGCCCAATACGTTACCGCCCTGTTAACGACACGTTATACGATCATTTTATGACATTTTTATTTGCTGCGAAGGTTTAATAGTCTTGTAATATTTGACAGCATTGGAATTTTTCCACTTTTATATAAAAACGTACCTGCTTGATATTTTAAGACTGTTAAATTTGCTTGATAGCCGTGTTCGGGTTGTCGTTTCAAGTTACGTAGTACATGTCGGCGCTAGGTCGGTAGTTTCGTTGTCGGAATCCATGACGAAGCACACTCCAGCATCGCTTGGTAGCTTGGTTTATTATATCACGGCGGTAGATACAATAATGTGGGCTTGCTTTGTTGTATCACGACGGTCGGTACGATAATGTGACGGTATTACAAAATACAGTCGCTTTTATACTGATCTCTCAACAAGTTAAACAGAATATTTGACTTGCTTTGTAACAAACAAATGAAATAACCACAAATAATTAATGAAATATAGTTAAATATTCACAATAAATATGTAAATGAATTTAACACAAGTTTCAATGATTTATTTAACATGATTACGTTAATTTCGTATGAACAAATATCGTTCTTACACAGTCCCATCACAGATGGCGCTGTTTACAGAACTGAACTTTTATTTAAAGCGTAGTCATTCCAAATTTGATTATATTTGATATTATGTTATATTATAATATATTTGAACTTTTATTTAATACATAGTTATTCCCTATATTCTACAATTATGATAAATTAAAACAGTATTTTCGATACTAGGCGATTTGCGCCCATATACACTAGCGACAAGAGTTCGATCCCCGGTGCTGGCATCAATGTATTTGTTCATTTAAATCGGCGGTGAAGGAAAACATCGTGAAGAAATCTACTACTATATGTTTTTTTTTTATTGTAACATTAGGCATGACTACTGACTTATGTGTTAAATTTCAGATTTTTATTGCCCCTTGTCCTTTTTACTCTGAGCATAGTTTGCCTATGCTATGTCTAGTTCCCCCAACGTGGGTGGTTAGGGATATTTTCCATTCATCTCTTTCTTTCTTCTCTTAATAAAACACACAAAAAAGTTATATTTTACACAAATTACTCTTATCATCTATCTTCTATTACTATGTTATCTTTATATTTACTTTTAATATTACAATTTCTTATTCTCTATTTTTACTATTTTAACATTCTTACTCTTATTCTATTTGTTTTTTATTTTCTAGCACTCTCTATTCACTAACTCTATACATACACTATTTATTCTTACAGGCTTGTTACATTATTTTATTTATTTATACTATTCTGTTATACTCTACCTTATCTCTATTTTTTCTCTATCATTATACTTTCTTCACTTATTACTTTTACTACAACTACTATATGTTAGAAAATTTTCTAAGACATGTGATATTTGCCCATCCGCACTAGGGCAGGATAGTGGAATTCAAATCGAAAAGTTAAGCAAGGAAAAGCAGGAAGATAAAACTGACATCAAAGTACCTTTGAAGTACATCCTTTGCAATCAAAAATTAATTTTCAAAATCGGTTCGTCCAGTAGAAAGTTATGAGGCAAGCATAAAAAAAACATAGACGAATGAGAACTGAAACGAGAGAGAAAAAAAAACACAATCTCAAAACAAAATGGGTGGCTCTGTTGTGTGTGTCCTAGGCGCAGCCCTGTAGTTCTGGGCTCTCAAGAATAAGACTACGGTATCCCCTGCCTGTCGTAGAAGGCGACTAAAAGGGGCCTCGGGTTCACTGGGCGACAAGGGTGGGGGCCTGAGTCGTCCACCAAAGTGGACCCGGGAAGAAGGCGACATCGGCTGGCCCGTGTCGCCTTGCGCTGCGAGGGCACAGGGGGGGAGGGAGTAACCTTCCCCCCCCCCGGGACGTGCTCTCCTTGAGCAGACAGTGCAGAGCCCCTCGTCATGCACCGAGGAAAGGGCCACCGGGGAGGTTTTAGTGGGTAAGAACCCCACATAACCGCCGCCTTCCCCCCAGAAGGCGGGGTATCTTTCTGAAGATTTCCTCCCCGTCAACAAAAAAAAAAGGGTGTCCTAGGCATCGTGTTTCAAGGTTTTTGTAGTAGTTAAGGCTCAGAAAGGCTTTGCGATGGATCATGGTAATTAACGAAAATATTTTGATCAGATGTCAAATGAATTAAACCCGAAAATTTTCAATTAAAACTTTGCAAACTAATTAAATGTTGTACTTGCCGATGTCAAAGGGTACAAACTTTCTCGTCGCATTATTTAAAATCACTTGCTATAAGAATTTTGAGCAACATGCATATTTTTTTTTAAATTAATTGCAAGATGCACCGATAAAATTATTTGTTGCAATTTTAAGTGCTGATTTAATGCGCGCTAAGCTTAGGTAAACAACGAGAGAACCTAGATAATTTTTTAAGACATGTGAAGTCTCCCAATCCGCACTAAGGCCTTGTGACGGACTACGTCCCTTGTACGCTTTTTACAGAGGAGGCCTGGGCTCATCAGTGTAGTATATATAGGTATCTGTGTATAAAGTTAAAGTTACAGCATTTATATATACAATATACATGTCCCACTGTTGGGCACAGGCCTTCTCTATAAGGACGCAGCCACGCAGCCTTAGTGCGGATTGGCAGACTTCACATGCCTTAGAAAAAATCTAAGACATGTAGGTTTCCTCACGATGTTTTCCTTAATAAAACAGCACATAAAATTGTAACAGCAAATTTATTGGTGCCTGCACCGGGGATCGAAGTCGGTTTGCTCGCGTACTATGCAACATGAGCCAACCTCCCGGATACTGAGCTACCACGGCTTCAGTGTTCTATCTGTGTATGTTTATGTATATTTATTTAATTATATATTATTCTAGAGACGCTATTTCTAGCGGCAATACCCCTAGCTCGAAGAAAATGCTAAATAGCATTAAGTTCGCCTTTCTACGTATTTTGCTGCTATAAAGAATTTATTTATCTGTATCTATGATTAAAAAGATTTGTTTTTCTGTAAAGGTCGTACGGTGGTGCGCATAAATAAAGTTATTTACAGCCACCCGTACTTTAGACTCAGATGGGACTAATAAAGAGTTTGCTTTGAATGTAAAACAAAACATTTCGGTAGCAGAATAGCGACAAAACATTCTATTATAGGCCCCCGGAACCTCAGCTGTTTAACGAGGGTCTTCCCCGCGGCACTTTATTTATAACTAGTTTTCCGACGGCTGGGTTTTCACTCTCATTTAAATCACTCTTGGGATTTATTTTCTCTTTTTGACTTTTCCCGTTACATTCATGACTTGCGTTTCTGTTAGTTTTCTTGAACCATTTAAGTTTTGGTTTGTGGCGACTGGCATTCGCCAATTACCAAAAAGTATTTTAAACATACCAATAATTATTTTTATTATATTTGGAGTATTAATTTTTTTATATAAGACACATGTCAACGTTTTTCTTTTCACTTACTTTTTGATAACACTTTTTGTCTAGACATTTTTCCGAATTGTATATTTTTACTGTGACAAATGTATGAAATATAATTTCATTATACTTCATGATTTTGCGATAAGTTTATTTACCGGCGGCACACTAGAAAACCAAGAACACGTGTAAAATAATAATTAAAGGATTTTTTTTGTAACAAAAGGCATAACTAGTGGCTTATATTTTAAATTCAGAGTTTTATTGCCCCTTGTCCTTTTTAATCTAAGTATAGTATATAGTATGCCTATGCTATTTCTAGTTCCCCTAACGTGGATAGGTTAGGGCAGTTTTTCTCCATGCCTTTCCTCTCATCCTTTCATCATTCTTGTTAGTTAGTATTTATATTTATTACAATCTTACATTATACAATTTATTTCTACGTCTACTTATTATTATTATACAATTTATTTCTACTGTTAATGTACATTTCTTTAATGGGAGGCATTCCGCTCTAATGCCACATATTTCCCAAAGATTATTTTAATAAATCTCAAACAGTGGAAGCCTAACGGCAAAGTGCTTGATTGTTAGAAGAAATGGTAAAGTATTTTTGGTACGCGTCGAAAAATTTGATCACAAATTTCAAAACAAAAAGATGATGCAGTCTCTTGGTTTAGGTAAAGAAACGCTGTACAGAAGAAAACTAGCAAATTGGTCTTCCAGATACGATTTATTACGTTATTTAATATATTATTTTCTTTAGATTAAGTCTTAATTTGAATTCGTTTGCTTAAAAAAATGAACGCTCGAGGAAGGCGGCCATAAGAAGTGGTAGCATGTGAAGCTTGTCACCAACAGGTGAAGTGGTGAATCAAGACCAGTCTGTAAAGAGTGATAATTAATGTGATGTCGGGACGGACCGATAATATCCACACATATCGCCGTTGGAAAGCAAAAACGTAATAAGTGCCACATATGGCCACATGTAACAATTAGATGAAAAATAGCGAAAATAGGGTTTTCGAGATTGACACTTCTCTTTCATTTTGTGTACGGCAAAACGATTTTCCTTTAGGAAAACTCTAGGTTAATGCCGTCCTACTATATTCAGCATAAAATAATAAATATTGTGTCCAAAAACGACAGCTCTAGGTCCACAAACACGAAGTTGTAGTTTTTTTAAAGTTGAAATGGTTTTTCGGCTGTGGTGAACAATTTCATTTTTGTGAGTTACTACGTTTTTGTTTTCCAACGTTGATATACTCGTATATATAGCTTCGAATCCCAGCCGGCGTGTACTAATTAGTTTTGCGTTTGTAGGTATATTATAATAAGAAATCAATTGCTTAATGAGTTATGTAACAAGTATATTTACGAGTAAAAAGCAATCATTCAAATCTGACTTATCGTTATTTCCAAATTATGGTGGCAAAATTACGAAATAGAATTAATCAGAACCTTACCAAACTCTTATCAAACTTCTCCTGAAGTACATCCTTTCCATTAAAAATGAGTCATTGAAACCGTTTGGCGTGATTTTGAGTTATTCGTTCATTTATCGCGCACCATAATGTAAATATAAGATCAGATTTGACCATATGGAAAGCAACAGATTTCGCATGAAAAAAGAATCATCCAATGGTTCACCCAGTCCCAAGTAATGATGTAACAAAAATAAAAAAAAAACATACAGAAATAAAAACCTCCTACTCTTTTGAAGTCAGTTGAAAATCGAATAACGTTTGTTATCACTGTCCGCCCTTCTTTGTTTAAAAGCTTGTAAGTTTAAGTCAATGCTTGACCACGATCAAATACGATGTTGATTTAATTAATTTATCAACGTGATATTTATGACATTGGGACTTAGGTAAAATAATTATTTTCAAAGTTTGAAAGGAAATACTGCAAAAACACATTTCACCAAACTTTCTCCAGTCTCTCTGACGGCACAGAAGTGTTATCGATCGCTCTTTGTGTCGTATTGAAGGTCATCTAAAAATCACCACTAGTAAAGATTCATCTTATTTTTATCTCACTTTACGAAAGCTATCATTGAACTCAGCTTTTTTAGAATTCGCGTATTTAATACTAGCTTCGCTCCGCGGTTTCGTTTCGGTTAAATTTGTTTATGCGTGAGGCATAGATTATAAATTACTTATCGTAAGTATATAAGTAAAATTGTTACAAAAACAATGACTATTAGAAAGAGGTCCCAACTGAATACGGAGACATTGTATGAAACCACTGTTTCATACAATGGTCATATACATCATTTGGCAAAAAAATAAGCCACTCACCAACTTGACCAAAGGGGTAGACCAAATTTACAACTTGCATGATCCCGGCGCACGAGAGATTCTTTTCGGTCTAATAATGTTCTTAAATATATTAAAATAATATTATTTTTTAAACAGATTAGTCTAGTCGCTAAGTATTTGACTTTTCTTTATTTTCTTGTACACGGGCTTCGAATCCGCCACACGGCACTACTATTTTCTAAGACCAACTAGGTTTCCTCGAGGTCGGGGTAGACCAAAGCTCCGTTGCTTAGAACGGTGTCAATCGAGACGCCAAAGAAATATGCATAGGAACCTGGAGGACTGCGGCCATGGATAGACCGAGGTGGAGGAAGTTGCTTGACTAAGCCAAGGCCCACAAAGGGTTTCCTCACTACATTTCCCTCACCGACAAGCGCGTAGTTAACCAGCACTACAAAATCATCGGTGCCGGCAATGGGGATCGAACTCGGGTTCCTACCGTACTATGAAACTTCAGGCGACCACCCCGACACTAGCTAACACGGCTCTGTTATATCGTTATATAACCCCGTAGCACAATTTGCAGAATTTGCGATACATGACAAAGTTAGAAATGCAAATGAGCATGGCTTCTAGGTAATGACATTTTAAATGAGGAACCATGTTACAGTCCTTAATTGCAGCCGCGGGGAGAGCCTGCAGATATGAATATATTATACTGGAAAGAAAATTTCGTATTATACACAATCGTTTTCTATATTTTCTCAAAAGACCCGCGTGGCGCGTAATAAACTGTAAAGACAAAGAAATTATATAATAGCATTATATAACATCCTATATATTTCCTATAGGCTGTTATATATTCCTTTTTTACGACGTGGAAGATAATGTGAGTTACTACTAGACTAGAGAAACGTATATGTCAACGCGGCAGTTTTGGCGTATAGAAAAGATGAATTGGGAAAGAGAGACAAAACAATCCATTGCGTAAAATTGAGTAATAGCGAAGCCCTGGCGAAATGTATACATAAAAAAATATAGAATTAAAATTTTGCTATCATTCATGATGGTGATGATGGTTCACGTTAATCGATGGTTCAATGGCGGGTTTGAACCTTAGGCGGCGGTTATGTGAGGTTTGACTAAAACACTAAAATTTCCCGGTATGTCTCTTCGAACGCACGGCGAGGGCCTCCAGAGACCTTTTGCACTGTGCTGTGAAGCCCGGGGGATTACGCCCTTCCCCAGCACCCTCGCAATGCTAAGGCGACACGGGACCAACAGTGTTGCCTTCTTCCCGGATCCACTGCGGCGGCCGACGAGAAACGACGAAACCCGCCCCGTTTGAACCTTTTTTTTTTGTTGATGGGGAGGAAATCTTCACAAAGATACCCCGCCCTCTAGGGGGAAGGCGGCGGTTATGTGGGGTTCTTGCCCACTAAAACCTCCCCGGTGGCCCTTTCCTCGGTGCTTGACGAGGGGCTTCGGGATCTCCACTGGAACGCACCGGAGTCCCTCTGCACTGTGCTCAAGAAGAGCACGTCCCGAGGGGGGAGGTTACTCCCTCCCCCTCTGTGCCCTCGCAGCGAAAGGCGACACGTGCCAGCCGATGTCGCCTTCTTCCCGGGTTCACTTTGGTGGACGACTCAGGCCCCCACCCTTGTCGCCCAGTGAACCCGAGGCCCCTTTTAGTCGCCTTGTACGACAGGCAGAGGATACCGTAGTCTTATTCTTGAGAGCCCAGAACTACAGGGCTGGCCCCGTTTGAACCTAAGCTAAGCTGAAGTACATCTATTTAGTTTTTCACAATTTCTCTTAAGATAAGTAATTTATATTTTCTAACTTTTGTGTCATACATACATATAATGTGAATTCTCTCGGTCTTTATGGGAAATTAATAACTATTTATTTGACCTCTAATAGGTATGAAATCGAACACATCTTATCGGAAATTGAAATGAGTACCTTTCATTATTCTGTGACATAATGAAAAAGGATCTTTGTATTGGTGGAGATAATAAATATGTAATCTGACCAAAGCCTTTTATTCTCTGTAATTAACGTGTAACGTACATCAATCTAACCGCTCGAATGAGAAAAATCGTCAATACAAAATAATACTTTATTCCGTACTTCGTTGTATTAATGGTGAAATTAGAAAAGTGTATTTTTGACGGAGCGATGATAGTTAGACGTTTTATTTAAATTCTCCAATGTCAAATATATACAAGAGATTCGTTCTTGTTTTATTATTATAACTTATTTTTTTTACTTTCTAGGTGCATGACCACGATTCCACCTGATGTTAAGTGGAAATAGAATCCAGGAGGGTAAGGCGCGCTAGATTAGTAAATGTCTATTCACTCTGCTCTTGAAAACACCCACCTTGTATTCGGACGGAAAGACAGACTATTTCAGGCAAACTATTCCAGTTTAATGCTATATGAATAATGAAAAGGAAGCAAATCGTTTCGTTTACTGTCTATCTACAACAAAAGGATGAAATCCAGAAGGAACCCCTCACCGGAGGGACCCTTGTGTCGAGTTACTAGTTATAGAGGTTCAGGCTAAGCGACCTAATTGTTATGCCACCTCTCAATCCGGTGAAGCAGTCAAGGTCAGCTTCTTTGGTCAATCTGTGTAGTTCTTTAAAAAAAATCCAGAAGGACGTCTAATATATAATATATATATTATATATTGTTCTAAATTCGAAGCGTCCATACCCTAATACTTTAGGGTACGGTCTGCGAATCGTAAGGTCGTAGGTTTGAATCCACCATTCGACTATTGACGTGAACCATCTCCTAGCACAAGCTTAAGCTAAGTTTGAAAGGTTAACAAGAATCTTAGTAATGTTTTCTGAAAATAAAGAAATGTTGGTAGCTTTTTTTTTTAAGTCTTTATAGTATTAAGAACATTATTATTAACAATTAAACCCAGTACCAGTAATAATTTAAGATTAAAAAAAATACTGATTTTGTATCAATTATATAACGACACACTTCTAATGTGATTTTTTTCTACACTTAGTGTTGTATATGTGATGAGATTTTATTCTATTTTTAAATATTTTTGAAACATTTTCTACCGATGATGGATCCAAACTTATCTTTCTAGCTTAAAGTCCACGCTACAAAAACTTTGTGTGTCTGTGTGTACAAAAAGGTATACTTTTTTTTGTTTAACGTGAAAATATGTTCACGGCGAAATATTAGTGTTGTCAACGACCTAATATTTATTGCGGTTTTGGGAAATAAAAAGATCCTTGGGTTATTTACGATCTTCACGGTTCAACGTATGTTTCCTGTAAAACTACGTACGGAAAACAAAGTTAACTCTCATGACTGCTTTCTAATAAGCCATTTAGTTAAACGCAGAAGATAACCAATTTCCTAGTTATTAGTTTCTGGTTTCAATAGTGATTATTCTATATCACTATTAATCTGGCAAGTACTTATAGAAGCGTACACAAAACAGTATAACATTTCATATATATAGAAATAACATGATGAGATCAGAGATGGAGTTGGATACAAATACGACGATATTATATGTTGTATTAGGTATAAATAATATCAGCCCTGTAGTTCTGGGCTCTCAAGAATAAGACTACGGTATCCCCTGCCTGTCGTACAAGGCGAATAAAAGGGGCCTCGGGTTCACTGGGCGACAAGGGTGGGGGCCTGAGTCGTCCACCAAAGTGGACCCGGGAAGAAGGCGACATCGGCTGGCCCGTGTCGCCTTGCGCTGCGAGGGCACAGGGGGGGAGGAAGTAACATCCCCCCCGGGACGTGCTCTCTTTGAGCACAGTGCAGAGGGGTTCCGGTGCGTTCCACTGGAGATCCCGGAGCCCCTCGTCATGCACCGAGGGGAGGTTTTGGTGGGTAAGAACCCCACATAACCGCCGCCTTCCCCCCAGAGGGCGGGGTATCTTTCTGAAGATATCCTCCCCGTTAACAAAAAAAAAAGGTAATAATAATATAACTTTAACTCCACGTAAGTAAGACCGGATGTAGAGCGAGTATGTGTGGATATTAAAACATTTCATACAATTCATCAAAGTCAACGGCACTGAGAACTTATTCAAACTAGTCCCATTAATAAACGCGCCAGTCTCCGTTTTCCACATAGCACTGTCAAAATGATAATGGATTTAGTTTGAAATACATTTTGTAGTATCTACCAATTACAGTAGTGTAGTTGGTAGTCGTATTATGCTGGTATAATTTGAGAAAAACTATAAATTTTAACGGATATGTATTCTTGTACCGTTTTAAATATCTTATTGATATTTATAGTGAAAGATAATAACTTAATGATGATGGTGATCATACAAGTAAAAAATCACCAAGTACTCGTACATCCACTTGGCTCACGAGGTGACCGCCATGTGGGATGTGGATTCGACGATCATTGTCCCGATCGTCGTTTCTGCAAACGGTTTTATAGCGAAAAGTCTAAATCAATATCTTAAGAGACTTTCGCTAGATGGCAGGGTCAAGGGTCAGATGCAGAAGGCAGTATTCCTGGACACGACACGCATCGTCAGGAGGTTTTCGTCTGTGTTGCTTTAACCACCGGTTGCTTGGGTCATGCTTCGTTGCCGGTGGCACACACTAGGTTAGGTTTTAATAATGTTCAGCCCTGTAGTTCTGGGCTCTCAAGAATAAGTCTACGGTATCCCCGACTAAAAGGGGCCTCGGGTTCACTGGGCGACAAGGGTGGGGGCCTGCGTCGTCCACCAAAGTGGACCCGGGAAGAAGGCGACATCGGCTGGGCCGTGTCGCCTTGCGCTGCGATGGCACAGGGGGGAGAGAGTAACCTCCCCCCCCGGGACGTGCTCTCCTTGAGCACAGTGCAGAGGGGCTTTGATGCATTCCACGTGAGATCCCGGAGCCCCTCGTCATGCACCGAGGAAAGGGCCACTGGGAGGTTTTAGTGGGTAAGAACCCCACATAACCGCCGCCTTCCTATCTACCTAGGTATCTTTGTGAAGATTTCCTCCCCGTCAACAAAAAAAAAAGGTTTTTATAATGTTTTTATACTTTGCGTGGTATTTTTGTGTATTTTACTTTCTACATAAATTTGTAAAAACTTAAACTAAGGTTTAAAAATTAATCTTATTAAAAAATAAAAAAACCCCCCATGTAAACTTAACGTACATTAATTCACCCACATACTTGCAGTTACAATAAGTACATTCACAAGTAAAAGAATCAAAACCGTCTTTAAATCGAATAAGAATATTACGAAATTCATTTCAACCAAACAAAACTTCACCAAAGTATCTATAAAGAACATTCTTTCCAATAAAAAAATAATCGTCGAAATCGGTTGGCATGATATTAATTTACTCGTCCATATGTCGCACACATACTTAATGGAAATATACGACTTATCTATATATTTTTATAATCAATGCCCTCATCAGAATTGGACCAAATTCAAAATATGTCAAATCATAAATCAAATGGAAAAAAAACACCAAAATCGATTCACCCAGACTAAAGTTATACAAGGTCGTTACCTTATATAACTTTTGTCTGAGCGTAAAAAGAAACATACAAATGAATTGAGAACCTCCTCCTATTTTAAAGTCGGTTGAGAATACTTTATCATCTTAATTTCATAGTATTGGATAGAACTTTAGTCAACTGAATTAATTGTTCTTGGTGTAACAATGTACTAAAGAGGTAAGCTAGGTCAAGTCTTAATCGACTTAATCCGTCGTCCGATTTGGAAGCGGATTATCTTACCCTGGATTTCGGGCTATTTGTCAAACTAACAAAAAATGGCAGTTCACTGTTTAACCTATTGTGTTAATTCTACCACATTGATATCACAAACAAAAAACTTGTCACATATAGGATTTATTAAGCGCGTAAAGCGGAGTCGTTGTCTCTGTTGTATGTTCCTCGATACGGGTACGTAATTTCAGTGCGGTCAGATTAGCTTATAGATCTAAATGGAAGGCGCTGGTCTCCTTCTGCGAGTCAGTAATGACCCAGAAGGAGACCGCAGAACGGGATCGGGAGAGGGCCGATCCCGTTCGGAGATGGCGCAGGCGGGCCTGTGGCAGACCGGCCCGCAGCCCTGTAGTTCTGGGCTCTCGAGAATAAGACTACGGTATGTACGACAGGCAGGGGCCTGTCGTACAAGGCGACTAAAAGGGGCCTCGGGTTCACTGGGCGACGAGGGTGGGGCCTGTTCGTCCACCAAAGTGAACTCCGGGAAGAAGGCGACATTCGCCTTCCGCTGTGAGGGCACAGGGGAGGGAGTAACCTCCCCCCTCGGGACGTGCTCTCCTTGAGCACAGTGCAGAGGGGCTCCGGTGCGTTCCACTGGAGATCCCGGAGCCCCTCGTCATGCACCGAGGAAAGGGCCACCGGGGAGGTTTTAGTGGGTAGGAACCCAACATAACCGCCGCCTTCCCCCCAGAAGGCGGGGTATCTTTGTATCTTTGTGAAGATTTCCTCCCCGTCGACAAAAAAAAAAGCTTATTAATAATTGTTTATAAAAATCAAGCTGAGATAACTGAACCTTTACTACTGCCCACCTTAATATTGTAATAAGGTCATGTCAGTCAGCTTTTAATGCGAGTATAACATGTCACTATCACCATTCTTCTTATCTGATGTCCTCTATTTGACCTTCACTTGACCTTCGCATTACAGTACGACGAAGTACTTGTAGGTCGAAAATTATACCACAATTTGCATTTTTATTGAATCCGAATCAGTAAGGTTCAGAAAAGGGATTCCATAGTAGTATAAAGGATCTCATCAAATCGCTTTAATATATTCTATCTCCAACAACTGACCTTTGGTTCAACTCACATCACAATTTTTCAGATCATCGTAAAATATGAAACTAAATATGTATTAAGAGACCACTTCAGAAAACTAAGACAGACGATTACTAATGACACCTTTGATGATGGGACGGAACAAAATCTATCGTATCTGTATCTATATATATAAAAGAGACAGTGTGTGGGTTTGTTCCCTATAGGCTCCGAAACAGATTTCAATGAAAATTTCAACAATTTCCAATAAATTTCAATGAAATTGACAACTGGAATAAAATAAAACCCTTACTTGCGTTGCCATCACGAAGAGTGTAGTGTAGTATGTTACTACAATACTACTCTTCACGATGGCAGGACTCGTTGTATACATTTTATAATCTATGCATATAGTCTGTACTGCTAGCCGAATCAAATCAAATCAAATAGTCTGGACTGGTATCAGAAACGAATCTCTCAGTTACGCGCCGAGTACTCTATTAGTACAAAACTTTTCTAATATTTAATATTAAGCGCTAATTAATTATAAACAAATTTTGAGATACTGACATTTGTTTGCTTCTTACTCGTAAAATGGGTTTCTGATGAATACCAGCGCTGCTTTACCCTCCTCGGATAATCAGCATTATGCTGAGCAGTGAAACCAGTCGGTTCGGCGTTGCAACGCATAGCCTTATGTGTCGGACCTTTTGGGTCTTTAGTGATATATATATATATGTTTTTTTCATTTTTAACTGTGCGCTTAACTTGTTGTGTTAATTTGTATATGTGTTGTAATCTGTCTAACCGATTAAATGGCTTATTATTATATATATGAAAAATATCGATATATCGCGATATTTGTACAAAACAAATATCGCGTAGTATCGATACGACCTCACGATATATTATATCGAAAAATATATTTATGGCATGATCATTCCTAATGTACGGGCTGGCAAAGCTTGGCGCCCTCTCTCTTGATGACTTGTAATATCGCCAACATACAAAATAGTATTGGATACCTTCTTACAGTGTAGTAGACTTGTATACACGATCGTACAGAGTGTATTTTTGCGATAAAATGGACAATAATGCAGTGTACCCTACTCGGATCCGAATGGAACATGGCATTGATTAGAACAAGAAAGATCGTAGTACATAGCTAGCTTTTTTATACTGTAAGTATATTTTTTATTCTGATCACAAAGAGGATGAAATTTGATCATGACATTTGTGGCAAATATATGTGATATTGTTGATTGAGTTTTTGCCTGTAATATTTGTATTTTTTTGCCTATAATTGCCACAAATGTCACGATCAAATTCATCCTCTCTGTGATCAGACTCATTATTTCACCCGTCGACGTATAAAGTAAATGAGTAATAAATATTTATATTATTTTGCATAAGTCGTGAGCCGTATATGTGTGTTGATACAAACGTTGGCGCAAATCGAAACATAAATTTGAATAAGCTGAAAAGTCCACAAGACTTTGCCGTATGAAGTACAACGGATTGTTCAAGCAATTCCAGTTATTGTTTGGACTAAAGAAAAATCATTAAATGTAGCGAGAATGGAATATTATCAATATTATAATGTAAAGATTTAGATTTCAATTCCATCGACATCTTGATGGTTGGCGTTCCACGACTGTACGTTTTTCGCGTAACTTTCTTCCAACCACTGTCTACCTGTGCAATCAATTATCACCAGTGGTGTCTCCTAACCAATTTGATTCGGGGACCTTTAAGAAACGCACCCACTCCTTTCTCATTTCAAAAGGCGGGCAACACTGGACTAGGTCTATAAACATCGCTAATTTTTCCTTTTTTGTAGTAAAGTTTTACATGTATCGAATTTCTTCATTAGATTCACTTATCTTGACAGTACGAAAATCAAATGAAAATCACACATTTTCCTAATTTAAGTTTGGAATTGACAAGTGGTTTTGGCAGTCCTCTCGTGATGTTAACCTGACACTGCCTAAAGAATTCTAAAGAGACCAAAACAGGTGGAAATCTGAAGGTGTAAGGCTCACATTTCACATGACATATTTTTCTAATTTGAATTTGGAATTATATTCTGTAAAATGTAAACTTTCAATGATACCAAAACCAGCCTGATACAAATAGTAAAGCCAAAGAGATTTTATTAGAAGTTCATACATACTATAATGCGAAAAGATTTTTCCCCACCTTATTATATTTTAACGTACTTCAAAAAGAAGGAGGTTGCTCAATTCGTTTATATTTTCAATAGACTTCAAAAATGAGGAGTTATTACTTTCAATAAGTTTTAAAATTTAAATCAAACGCTTGTATGGAAAACTCATTCCGTAATTTTACCGTATTTTTTCCTTTGAGCTATTGAGCAAATGTACGAATTCATATTGATACAATTGAGCATAAATTATTGTCGCTTCTGAGTTATCTAAATCAGACTTCATCCTTAAAGCAATCATATATCACATATACAGTTTAAAATGTCACACGATTCTAGAAAGCAAACACGTAGACGCATATGAGCGGGCTCTAGAAACCGCTGAAGCACTAATATCTAGATCTAACAATACCTAACATCGTGTAGAATGGATCTGGAGGCCTCGCAACATGAAATACATGGATGCCCTAGTTTAGACAGCAATGTAGTGTGTAACTCAAAATATAGTATTCATTATACTTCAATAGACTCCATCGTACTTTAAAATGGTTCATAATGATATAAATGTACACATACGGTTGGCATCAAGTTTTTGGGTACGTTTTTGAGTTCTCTCGGTAGCTCGCGATAAAGATTCTTTGTCACGCTTTTCTTGAAGGCGTAACTTACGTTCCTCAGCTGTTTCATTTACTCTTTTTTCCTTTAACATCTTCTTTGGAGGTTTGTTTACTAATGCTTGGTTTTTTGGGTCGTATTTTTTAATTACAATGATTCTGTGAAGAAACATGATCGGTGAAGGAAAACTCAATTTTCCGTAGTAATAATCAATAAAAAAGCATCAGTAAACGGATACATTCGCGGCGCTACAACTTACCTTGAATACTTCGAAATCCTTAATTGGTATCTTTAATATATTTGTACTTCTATATGGTTCATAATGTTATAAATATACACAACGCATGTGTTAATACAAATATGAGTTATAAAACAATAGAATATCATCATGGTAAATAAAAGCTGTATTTGACATTTTAAAATGTGAATTGCTCCGATATTTGACATTTCAAAAAGAGTAGTGCCACGATCACCAAACTTTACAGGATTACTCGCCAGGTCAATCTGAAGATTCCCTGAAAGTTTCATTGAAATCGGTCCAGCCGTTTTGTTGCCTATACGGAACAAACCCACACACTTTCTCCTTTATATTTCTACTTTATGTATTATTATGTATTTACTAGTATCAGTCATATTGCGTTATTCTACGGCTAAGTAAGCGTTCAATGTTGTGTGTAATTTGTTTGGACCAGTTTTAGTCGATTAGCTTAAATCCAACCGCAAATTCTCATCCACAAGCTGCAAGTTTTAATCTGACCACAGGCAGAAGTTAAATGATCCCAATTTAGCCAATTTAAACTTTTACGATATTATACAATAGCTGGTCACATTACAAGTATAAAAATATTTTGTCACACAGAATATAAGTGAATTGAAAAACTTTTTAAATTTTGGAATAAATTTCGTGTCACACAACTCTTTAGAAACCTTTCAAAAAATTTCTTAAAGAAAATGTTTTACAGAATGCTTTATTTTGAGTGTGCTCAGGAATTACATAATCTAATTCCCCCACCCCGTTTCATCATCGGACTTGATGACACTGATGGATTTAATCCATTTGTTGTGAACATCCCTCAAACCCAAATAAAGCGCTTTGTATCGTCTTTCATAATTGGTACAGCAAAGGACCGGTCTAGTAATAGTTTGCGGGGTAGGTCTAGAAATAGTTTTCCCGCGTCTGTCATTCACTACGATGATGTGTGAGTCTAGACTTCTTTCCAGACGGGCCCTGCAATTTTTTGAGAAAATCCTGCCTTCTTTTTAATTGTCTCCGTTCATTTTCTCCTTTTGCGGGTACCATTCTGTGATCAATTTTGTCCATTTTTCATTTTTTTTCCTGCATTATTAGTTCCGACCAGTGCCATTGTAGTCTCCTCTTGTAAAGTCTTTAAATTTAGTTCCTTATTGTATTTCAGTTTGACTTTATCTTTAAGTCAATAAATAGTAGACAAAGGTCTAACTATTTTTTCACAAAATATTACTGACATTCTTGTTAACCATTCCAACTAAGCTTAAGCTTGTGCTAGGAGGTGGTTCACGTCAATATTCGAATCTATCTACGAGTTTACGATTCGCAGACCGTACTTAGGGTACCATGGTAAGGTACCTTACCATGACTCTATTTGTATTTTTTTTATTAAACGACTATTTGCGGCGTAATAAGGAAATTTTAATTTAAAATTTATTTTGCTATGATTTAAATATAGTTTCATTTATCATAAATAATGTCATTTAAAATCACTCAAGGTTCTCATCACGTCGGCGTCTCGTTGAGAGAACGGTGCTAGTTGATCGAACGAATTAATTAAATTTATAGACGACGTATACGACAGGCGTAAGCGATGTAAATAGGATTTATAGATGAATTAAATTCATTATTATACACGGTCCCTTGACTGTGCAATCACAACGGTATTCACGGAGACAGGAGTTTTTCACATTTAAGATAGATACGGAATTTAAAAAAACTGCAGACTGTTATGACATATTGGTAAGTAATAGTTGTATTTTGACAAATAAATTTCCACCGTTTTTAGTAAAAAAAAAATATTTATTGTGTAAAAATGTGATTTTAAACGATGTGAGAATACTTTCTGAGTGACTTTTTTTTTTGTTCACGCGGGGGAATCTTTTTATAGACCATCCTCCAGTACCCTGGGTGAGCCCGGAGGGATGTGTGGGACTCGGCCTGGGCAGCCCCTACCCACTAAACCTTCCGCGAATGCCAGCCGTTATGAGCGGGGTGCCCCGGATCTGTTAGCGACAGGACACCCCAACGACCGGCCGGTCCCGGCAACGACCGGACTTCATCCTCAAAGGGGACTTCTCCGGTCCCGACGACGCCTAAGCATGCTGGGGCCAGGTACCCATCCTGGTCCCGCTTCGGATTACGGGGGCAGCATGAGGAGGCGTTCGTAACGCCTCCTGCGCACCCCGATACGTCGCCTGCGGAGGGGGGGAGCCTCTGCGCTCCCCTCCTTGATCCGCTCGTCAGGCTCCTTCTGGGACATGACCGTCTCATAGAAGGAGGCGACCGCCGTCCAAGACCTGTCGCTCGAGACCATCGCAAGAGCGAGGCTCGGAAGCGACAGGTCTACACCACCGATGGCAGATACTATGTCATGGCGCTTTCTGAGTGACTTCCTCGGTCTCGACGAATCTCTTTGTTTGCAGCAGTTTGGGGCTATGTTAGGACATGATTAAATTGATATCGTCCGCTAAGGTGGACCCGGGAAGAAGGCGACATCGGCTGGCCCGTGTAGCCTTGCACTATGAGGGCACAGGGGGGGAGGGAGAAACCTCCCCCCCGGGACGTGCTCTCCTTGAGCACAGTGCAGAGGGGCTCCGGTGCGTTCCACTGGAGATCCCGGAGCGCCTCGTCATGCACCGAGGAAAGGGCCACCGGGGAGGTTTTAGTGGGTAAAACCCCACATAAACGCCGCCTTCCCCAGAAGGCGGGGTATCTTTTCGAAGATTTCCTCCCCGTTAACAAAAAAAATGATTAAATTGATATATAGTAGATGAATAGATAAAGTTATTTTGTCCCTTAATACGTGAACATTTTCAGAAAAATCAACCGTTTATAACTCGATTGGTTTAAAAGATAAATACAGGTAAAGCTTGATAAAAACTACAAAATATCATATTGATTTCAATCTTGCGCTTCATTTTTAGATTTTCATTAGGCAGCTGTTTCGTTCTGTTGTTTGAAGCAGATCGCATTGTTTTGTAACTGGCTTTGTGGTAGCGCCTAATTGAAATGCTACCTTTGTATTTTCTCTCTGTTTCGACTGTGTCATCTGTGTCAACAAACAAAGTAATATTATATTTGTTTGATTTATGACTAATTAATCTTATAATATATAATTTTACAATTAACTAATATTAAATATGGACGACGTCAGTACTGACATTTGTATGCGAAGTTTGCCAGGATCATGAAAATGTAAATTCTTGATCTCTGCCTACCCATGGTTTTTCCTGTCTCTTTTATGTTACTAGAACATGTTAAACCCACGTGTTTTTGTTTTATAGTATATATACATATAATATATTGACATGTGTCTGTACATATATAAGTATATAATAAATATTATTTTTTTTATGCTATGTCCTAATATTATAAAAAATCTATTTATATAAGAGAAAAAGTGTGTGGGTTTGATCCGTATAGGGTCCAAAACGGCTGGACCGATTTCAATCAGACTTTCACGGAATCTTCAGATTGGCCTGGCGAGTAATCCTGTATATTTATAATAGGTTATATAAATATGTAATCACTCTTCTTTTTGAACTGTCAAAGGAGCTATAGCTTTTATTTTTTTTATTACTGATATGTACATGGGTGTAGGTGATCTTCGCCCGCTCGAGAAGAGAATAGAGGAGAATGAATACGGAGGGAAACTTAAATTAAATATTTAATGATGTAAGTTTATTGTTCAAAAAAAAAAAAGTATTAAATAAAATGTATGCTCATAAAGACCGCTGGATGCAAGGCTTTCGACCGGTCCTTTTGGAAATCGTTTGGTTGTTTTGATATGATAAGATTGATTTTGATGATACTTTGATGTATTTATTTACAGTTTGAGGCTAGAATTTGCACCAGCATACATTAGTTACACAAATTATTTTTAGTGTATTAGAATCATGAAGTACCGTGTTGCTCGTGTGCAGGCCGGGTTGGGTCGCTAGTACATGTAAATTTACACTTATTGTTTTATCATTAGTAAAAGTATATATTTATTTTATTACTTTCTAAGCAAGTGCTTGACTGCTTAGATAAGTCTACGCTCGTATTCATTGAACAGATGAGCCCACTAACGTAACCACTTATTGCCATGGCCCTAGAAGGGTCCTTTATTAAGTGGTGGAAGTAACATAGTACTCAAAAAGGCTGAAATCTCTCATTTTACTTCGCAAATATTAACAGAAGGAGGTTAATTTCACCTTGCTTAACCTTGTGGCTTTAAAGCCTTGACCTTTACGATTAAACGATAGTCAACTTCAGATTAGGGTATGCAATTTCAAAAAAATAAATTTGCGCCATATTTTAATGCAGCAAGCAAAGTGGTGTTTAGTGTAATTTGTTTTATTTGATCACATTATATTATAAAGATTTTATTTATTAAAGAACAAATATAATAAGCTCTCACGTCCTTTCCTAATCCCAAGTATAGTGCCGCGTGGCGGACTATGCCTTCATACTTCCTTTATAGAGAAGGCCTGTGCCCAACAGTGGGACTTATATATATATAGCCTGTAACTTTACCAGATTATCCGACGAAAAGCAAACGACCGAGACGTGGTTCGGCCATAACAACAACAAAAACTGACTTCAAATTATTGATGGATTAAAAATTGAAGGAAACGTGCGGATAATCTCTTTTAAGACTTGAAGAATTTTATATAATGATTTAATTTGATATAATTTTCTCATTGATGCCACTGTCAGAACTGGACCAAATTGAAATAGAACCACACGGGAAGCGACAACTTCCAAATAAAAGAATCTTTAAGTTGAGTGCACAGAGTTGAAATTTCTGAGGCAAGAAACAAAAAAACACAGAATTGAGAACCTTCTCCTTTTTTGAAGCCGGTAAAACGGTAACCGATTAAGGCAAAGTTACCCATCCCTGGACCCTTATGTCGAGCTAATACGAATTGAGGTCGAGGCTAAGTAACTTAAGCTATGCCACTTCTCGATCCGGTGAAACAGTCAGGTTTTTTGACTAATTTGAAAAAAAAAAAACTGAGTGAGAGTGTGCTGTAAACCATACGACTGAAGTAGAACTTCTTTACCTTCATCTCTATGTATGTATGTATAATATATACACATAATACATAATATACATACCATTGTTCAATCACACTTTTTGTAATGCATTCACTTTCTTACTCCCTAAGTCAAGCGTGTGTGAGATAATTGTAGTATAGTTGCTCCTTTGACTATCGAATGATTCGTTTCCGATGTTTAGATTATATGTATGTCAAATGCAGTTGCCAGTTACTCTTTATTTTATGACATTTTCATTTCATTCGACACATATAGTATGTGTTAAAATACGAATAATTAGTTATTAATGTATGTGCTATTACAGAAGAAAGAGTATTAAATATGTAAAGCATTGTGACAAGTCGTGTTGTTGACTCCACATGGTATAAGAGCAATGGTACAGTTCAAAGAGTCTCTTAGAGTTGTTCTTCGGTGGCGTCGCTTAAGTGTTGTTAGTGTTATTCGTCGGTAGCGCCTCAGTATATAAGTTAAGTACTACTGTTATTTACCTTGTCTTATATATTGTACATGTACTATGAGTAAGGTGATATACCTATATTTATGGTGATGTTGTTAATATGTTATTTATTTACTAAAATATATCTGATGTATGTGTTACAATGAATATGAAAGTATCAAAGTTAAATAAAACGATAATACTGATAATATAATAAATAATGATAATAGTATATTATTAACTGCTCCTGATTCTAACACGTGCGTACAGAAGTTTAACTTCAAAAAACATTTAGAATCTAGAAAGAGCAAACTGTTTATATTAAATCATCAACTTCTGCCTACTCAATTCAAAGAAAAAGAAATTATATTTCCACTTCAGAGTGGAGACCGATTACGTGCCTGTCAGACTTGATGTGTTCCATTAATCAAGTCGAGATAATTTTTTTTTTATGTTTTGGAATAATGTCGGTTATTTATTATGAATAAATGCTCTATTCTTTCGTGGTTACAATTAGACGGATTCATTTTGATTATGTTTTACATAGATATAGTTATATGTATTATATTTATTGCTGTCTGTTTTTAACGATCATGGTAGTACCTTATGAAGTTTTTTTAATTTTTTTTATTATTCTTATATTGCAACCACAGACCTGTGTCCGTACTCTTTCCAATACACTTTAATTGTTTACTCTGCATTTGTTAAAAGTGCCACTTCTACAGTTACTATCTTATTTCTTTTTATTTTTTATATATATATAATGCCTGAATTTGGAGGTGGCCAGAGATTCGGGTTCACGCGTCGCAGACGCCCCGCTGCATTGCTATTAGCTTCTCCGCGACCGCTGTGTCCCTGCTTCTCATGGCCATTTTCAGGTTGTAGTCCACTATCCTCTCCCTTGATGCGGCCATTGCCTTTGTCATCAGTCTTCCTGTGGCGTCGTCACAGTCATCTGTGTAATAGTCATAGCTGACGGTGTGTCGGGATATCTTATGCAGTTTGTAGGCATTGTCTGGCGTGGCTTGTAAGTAAGGGGTAAGCTGACAACCAGAGCATGTATTTTCCCATTCTTTAAGAGACTATTTTTTTTTCAGTACTTTTTTAATTTTATTTATTTTTGTGCATTATCATTTAATAATGAACCTTCATTATTATTAAAAAAAAACAGTGATAGCCTGATGACTATCAGCTTGTCTCACGATGTGATGGTAGCTGATTCGAATCCCAGTCGGCTTGTACCGATGAATTGTCTCCGTTTTTTATGTACAAAAAACCGTTTACCGCTACCGTTTTGTGCTGTTCGTCTGTGGAACTGTGTTGCTCTGTCCGTTAGGAAATTTTAGACGAAAAATGTTTTCAAAACCCGAGATAAAAAGTTTTATTTCATGAGTCAAACTAATATAATTTATTTAAAGTGTTATGCTATATGTTTTCCTTACTATAATGTTTTTGTCTTTTTACAATATAAATGTATATATGTTTGTGCGTTAAGTTAAAGTTACAGTCTTTATATATAATATATATGTCTCTCTGTTCTTGTGTCTGGCGCAGGCCTTCTCTGTAAAGAGAGTATAAAGGCATAGTCCACCACGCGGCCCTTGTGCGGATTCGCAGACTTCACATGCCTTAGAAATTTTTTCTAAGACATGCAGGGTTCCTCACCATGTTTACCACCGTGTGGTGAATCAGCACATAAAATTGAACAACAAATTTATTGTTGCCGGAACCGGGGATCAAACTCGAGTTGTTAGCCAACTGTGCAACAAGAGCCAATCGCCCGGACGCTGAGCTACCAAGGCTCATGTTTGTATGTATATATTTATTATTTGTATTTAAGTATATTGTTACTTATTATAAGCTCCCGACGTTTTCTTTTCTTAATTATAAATGTAAGCAAAAAAGAGTTTACAAATAAACAAAAATACTCGCTATAAATTTGTGTCCGGCGTATAGCAATGGTTTTACCACCTGTCACATATGGGACCTAATAAGCTTAGCAAGAAGACAAGACGAACGTTGAGATTAAAAGGATGTAAGAATTTATATTATACAACTTATTAAGTTAATTAATTCATACTAAAATTAAATCTAGATTAAATATTTTGCATATAAAATATTTAAAAAATAACATGTTTTTTTCCCGTCTGTCGATCTCATAACTCTTAATATCCGCTTTTTCCCATCGACAAGTAGCGAGGCGAGCGTAAATGTAAATAACGAAGGAAGTAATTAATGTTGCCCACCTTAAAAATAACATTAGCTAAGGGGAGATATAAATCTGCTTATACCACTGACCTACTTAACAATTTTTTTGTCTATTATTTTGTCCATGATAGAAATGCTGTGAATAAAACGTAACCGAACTTGGTATACCAACTTGGCAGTTTCACCACACACGGTGTTCAACATGGTGAAGTTAATGAAGTCAGTGATACATGAAAGACTCTATTATCAACCGACTTCATGTCGTCTGTATGGTTTTTTTATGTTTGTTACCTCATTGCTTTTGACTGTATGAACCGAATTTGATAATTATTTTTACCTTTGCTGGTGCTTCCAGTGTCCATTTGAAACCATAAGACATATGTCTTAAATATGTGCGTGAATGGACCAATAATTCAATATCACGCCATCCGATTTCGATGATTCGTTCTTGGGATTCTTTAGTAATGGCTTATGGTTAGGTTATGATTAATAAACATTTCGTCAGCCCTGTAGTTTTGGGCTCTCAAGAATAAGACTACGGTATCCCCTGCCTGTCGTAGAAGGCGACTAAAAGGGGCCTCGGGTTCACTGGGCGACAAGGGTGGGGGCCTTTGTCGTCCGCTAAAGTGGACCCGGGAAGAAGGCGACATCGGCTGGCCCGTGTAGCCTTGCACTGCGAGGGCACAGGGGGGGAGGGAGTAACCTCCCCGGGACGTGCTCTCCTTGAGCACAGCGCAGAGGGGCTCCGGTGCGTTCCACTGGAGATCCCGGAGCCCCTCGTCATGCACCGAGGAAAGGGCCACCGGGGAGGTTTTAGTGGGTAAAAACCCCACATAACCACCGCCTTCCCCCCAGAAGGCGGGGTATCTTTTTGAAGATTTCCTCCCCGTTAACAAAAAAAAAAATAATAAACATTTCGTAATATTGGATTTGAAGTCGATTTATGTTATTAATCGTTTTATAATATAATCAAGGTGTGGCGCCATTATTCGTTTTCTTCCATATTGGTCACCATCATCTAGTAATTACCTAGTACATATTTGTCAGCAACCTACCAACATCTCAATTATCAAGGATTATTCCATAAGATGTTTTATGAAAGACACACCAGATTATCGGAAGCCGGAAGGTGCAAGACGTCTCTCGTACCAACAAAAAATAATATGAGGTTTATGCAAATCCTTAGAAACAAAAAAAATCTAAATTTGTTCATAAATGAAAGCGTTATGAAAGCACAAATTTAAAAAAAAAATTATAGATGAATTGAGAACCTTCTTTTTAAAAGAATGTAAATAAAAAGGATATTTTGTAATTATGTATTATCACAAAAACAAATGCAAAGTCATTCTCTGCAAGGTACATAGCCTTGAAGTTTCGAAAAGACAAAGTAACGGGTGCAAGCTTGTAGAAAACAACATGTATATAGATATATTAAAAAATGAGTTAAAATCTATGTGAACTAACATTTAAGACTTACCTTAATGTAAATAAAGTCATAAGATTCCTTCCGGCATAATGTATTCATTTCAAAAGCTTTCGTCGCGGCTGCAATTAAGGGCTGTAACATGATTCCTCATTTAGAATGTCATTACGTTCAAGCCACGCTCATTTGCATTTGTAACTTTTTGAAACTGAAAACCGACTTAAAAATTTGCCAAAGCCATATTTTATTTGTACATTTCTTAAGGACCGTAACCGTATTCGGACGATTGCCTGTTGTGAATTTGGTAGATCTTATGATAATCCAACACTAACTGACTTATAATAACAATGAGCAAGAATGTGGAAGAAGATAGAGACGTCAGAGAGGGTCCGAACGTAAGCAAGAAAAAGTGTATATTTATATGTCCCACTGTTGGGCAGAGGCAAGCGAAACCATGCCGTCTTCAAGCTCTGCAGGTGCGGGCCCCGGGGTGATCCCCCATTACCCGGATCATTATCAGGGAGCGCCAACTGTCCGGTCGTGGATGCGCTTCTGCGGAAGGTCTTTTATGACATACATCGACGCAATACTGTGGTTTTCTAGTTCAATGGGCTAAGCCCTAGCCCAAACCTCACGTTTTCAAAACCATGTCGGTTTCCTAACGATGTTTTCCTTCACCGCCGAGCGTGAGGTAAATTACCACTTAAATTTGTAACAAACAAATTCAGTGGTGCCGGCACCCGGATCAAACCCTAGTCGCCAGTGTACTAGAAAAATTTAGGTGACTGCCCGGACAATGAACTACCACTCTATGATTCCGTGCGTTTAACTGTTTTGATTGATTTGAAGTATTTATTTTTGCTCGTATTTACTTATGCACTATGATATCAATTTTTTATTTATATCAAAGTTCTATTTAAATATAATAAAATAAATAAAAAGATACCTAAGTTACCCTTGTACATAAAAATGCAGAACGACATACCATAAGTCAAAACGATACGAGTTATCTAATATTCATATACGTGAGATTCGCCATTGTTTCACTTCGGCTTACTTTACACTACAAATAATTTACTTAGTATCAAAAAATAGAATTGCTTATTAGTGAAAAGAACTTGAAATAGATTTTTATTTACTTAATCACAAATAGACTAATATACTATATCATAAATATACTATAACCTTTTTCGAACGAACTTTTCATATTTTTAATACATCTGTATTAAAAATATGTTTTTATCTTTGTTAAGTTGGTATAATTATCTCATACCAACTTAACAAAGATATTTCTCTTTCGCGTCGTGTCCTTGATACTTACATAAATAAAATTAAAAATAGCTAGGGGACATGTGTGGGTGGAAATGCGAGATGAATGCCACTGGATACGACCGCTCATATGAATAGAATTCGTATTATTTATTTTCATTTAGAACTCGAGGACTTATAATAATCGTCTCATAATATTATAGCCAATACCTAAAGAATATTTCAGAGTCAGAACTCAATGGCAGCATAAATATAATTATTTCTTATAATCACGCTGGTTAAAAAAGCGTGATAGCGTCGTGGCCAAGGTCTATTTATGGTCTCGGGTTCGCGTCCCGGCCTTCTTGTATCAATAAATTATCGGTTTAATAAAACACTAGCTAAAAGTTTGTGCTCGGTGTACGGCGATAGGCTGTCCACCTGTCATTTACAGAACCCTATAAACTTGGTGAAAAGCGGACAATGAAGCTGGCTCTGTCTACTCCGATAGGATAAATTATGTAAGAACTTTAAAAATATTCTTGACCTTTAGAAGCATCTTGGCAGGGCTCACGAATGGGCCTAAGATGTTTATTAAGTTGCTGTTTGATTTGATGTTCACTGTGACATATTAAAGAATGGTTACGTCAGAAGTACTTAAAACTGACGTTAAAGAGAAAAAAGAAAAAAATTAGAAGCGAGATTTTTTTATTTCTTAGACAAAATTTCAACATCATTACAGTCGAATTAATGCAATGCTGTAACTAAATATACTTACATTAAAAATTTATTTTTTATAACATGCTAATTATTTTTATTTTTAAAAATAATAAACATGTTATAAAAAATAAATTAAAAATAAGAAAATGTTTAAAAAATACCTTCCACGCACTTGTACGCAGCCTCTACGAATTGCAAACAAAACACATTCACTTGCTGTGATATAGTATTAATAAACCCAACCGCGCGCGACAACGGATATATATGTATCAGGACACAGTGTCCCGATTCTAAGCCTGTGTGTAATTGTGTACAAAATGAACATTCATTGGCATCACAGTGGTCGATTTTTATTATAAGTAGTATTTTAGTTCATGCCAATTTGGTTTACAGATGACGTACTACTGTTAAGATGTCGAGATCTAAACCGTCACTCGAGCCTTCTTGATACTTTTAAATTATTAAAAATTCCTGTCAAGTTTCATTATGATGACTAATATTTTTTTTTTCCGAAAACGTAGTTTTATTTTCATTAAGCGTGTACCAGCGGCGACGACTCAACGACGACACGATGCAAATTTTACAATCTCATTTGCATTTTAACTGCGATGTTATAGAAGCAAATATAATAGGAGAGCCGCCGTTGTAGAACAGTGTTGCTGTGTGGGAAACTAACTTTTTCAGTCGTTTTTCCCTGATTATATCTGATAATCAGGGAAATCACTATCCTTCTTAAACCGACTTAAGAAAAGGAGAAGGGTTTTCAATTCGGTTGTATTTTTTCTATGTTTGTGCATTCTTCTTCATCTTTTATATAGCCGTGAGCAAAAATAAAGTGTCAGATAAGTTAAAGATAAACTTAGCCCTGTAGTTCTGGGCTCTTAAGAATAAGACTACGGTATCCCCTGCCTATCGTAGAAGGCTACTAAAAGGGGCCTCGGGTTCACTGGGCGATAAGGAGACCTTTGTCGTCTGCCCAGGTTCGTCCGGGAAGAAGGTGACATCGGCAGGCACGAGTCGCTTTGCACTGCGAGGGCACAGGGAGGAGGGAGTAAACCTCCGGTGCGTTCCACGGTACGGAGATCCTGGAGCCCCTCACCAAGCACCGAGGAAGGGCCGCCGGGGAGGTTTTGTAAAAACCCCACACCCCTCGCCTTCCCCCCAGAAGGCAAGGTATCTTGTTGAAGATTTCCTCCCTGATACCAAAAAAATAAACATAAACTTAAACGATAAAGGATATTTTACGTAAAATTGTATAATGCAGTATTTTTTATAAAATTTTATTTTTAATTAAATTGTAGTACTTAGTGTTAAAATTTAAATGAAAATAAAAGTTTACTTAAGATATCCTTTTTCGTTTAAGTTTATGTTTTTTAATGAAATATAAATAATTTAATAAAAATATTTTATTTTATTTTAGGGATATTTAATTGTCTATCATGCACAATTTATTTCAGTTAGCTAGCGTCTTTATCTTTCGAGATATTCAACTGAAACCAATCTGCTCAGTCTTGAGCACAGGCGTAAGGTAGCTAGCCTTTCGGTTTTCTACAGATTACATTTTGGAGAGTGTGCTCAGGAACTACATGATCTAATTCCCCCATCCCCTTTCCACCATCGGACTTCTAGACGCACTGCGGGATTTCATCCTTTTGTTGTGAACATCCCTCAAACCCGAACGAAGCGATTTGCTTCGTCTTACAATGTGGGTATTTTCAAGAATAGAGTGAATAGGCATTTACTAAGCTAGTGCGCCTTACCATCCAGGACTGCATTTCCACTTAACATCAGGTGGGATCGTAGTCAAGCACTTGCTTAGAAATTATAAAAAAACTTTCTTAACCGACCCTTTTTTTTTGCTCACGAGTGTATATTGTCAAAAAGGGTTACTTGATTCCTATGTAGATTTTATTGGTATTGAATTTTGAGTTCTGAAGGTACGGTGATCACTTAAGACTTCCGAGGATCCGATATCCCTCAAGTACGTGTGGATAGAAGAAGCAGTCCTATAGAAAAAATAAAAATAAATTACATCGCAATAGGATTTGCATAAATATAAGCTGTTATTTATTTAGTTATGACAAATCATGATAATAAAATGTTCAATAAAACTTTTATTTTAAAAATAAATACATATTTTAATGACTGGAAAGTTACGAGTTATGTCTCGTAATATTTTCAGTTCGCTAATTAGGTATCTTACATGCCCTAAAGCGTAAAAGATCTACGCTCGGAGTTGTAAAGTGCAAAGTGTTATTAAATCCCACATAAGAAATCTTCATTTCAGGGATTTAAACAGATCAAGAATATTTTTCTTTAAATATATGTAAAGAAAATATATTTATATAAAAAGTTTTAATACATGGTGTATACTTTTTACGATCAAAGTCAGTGACATTCAATGGATATTGTCGCGACATAAATGGAAATAAAAACTTTAATAAAAATGTCTTTCACTCTAGAAGCCACACATTGTGTATAATTTATTTACCCCTAAAAAATAACCTTAAGTTCAGTTATATCTGAAACTTTGTATCAAGATGTTTCTATGATACATCATATAAAAAAAGTTTTTATGTGATGTAAGTGATACATAAAAAATCATTTAAAAACAGAATATCCTCAGTTTTTTTAGTACAAAAAAAATTGTTCATGATATTGGCTCACACCCATGTCACATATGGATACTAAAAAATTTGACGAAAAGCGATTAAGCTGTCCCTCCGCAATCGATAACAAGTATATTGACGAGTAAAAACTAAAATCAATTTAAAATCGAATCAAACGTTAAACGCTATTACGCGCGGAAGCCTTTTTGTATTTCCGAATTATTGTAGGAATATTTTGAAATCAAACTAATCAAAACAACCAAACTCTCATCAAACTGCTCTTGAAATACATCGTTTCCAATAACAAAATCACGCAGGGAGCATCAAAGTATTCGAAAAACATGACGCTGTGGTGTATGAGGACCAGGGCGAAAACCTCAGCTTCCTTAAACCACGGAAATATGGGGACACCCCATAGCAAACCCAGAAGAACAGTGGTTCTGAAGGACTACAACAAAGAAGGGCAGCTAAATACTGCACTTAGTCATAAAAAAAGAAGATAAATATAAATATTTTAAAAAAAATAAACTAACAAGATTAAGTGTTAAAAAATCCTTTTTAGTCAAAAAAAATATATAAATATACAAAAAAAAAATAGATTTAGAGACTTTAGAATTAGAATTAGTGGTCCTGTAGATTTAAACCATTCTAATAAACTCTATTATAAACGGATCGATCATAATTAAAAAAAATAATTTAAATTCAACTTAAAAAGGCACGGACGATCAGTCCTTGGAAATGTAGTAATAAAAAATGTTTACGCTAAGCTTGCATGTTTTTGACGAACTACACGTGATGAGCCAGAGAAGCTGGCCTAGACTGCTTCACCGGATTGAGAGGTGGCATAGCTCTTAGGCCGCTTAGCCTGGACCTCTATCGCTAGTAACTCGACACAAGGGTTCCCACGTTGAGGGGTAGCAAGCATGTATATTTTAGTAAATTTAAAGATAGTAGAATGTGAATTATATTGAATAGTACCTGAGTTACTGAAGTTATTAATGAAGATACTAAAATATGAAATGAAACAAAGTGGGTAAAGGGAACGGCGACCCTTGTTATAAAGATAAAGGTAAAATTGGTCGAAAGTCCCATTCAATTCCCTTCATTCTTTGAACCTTTGTTTTTCTGCACAAACAATTTCACCCTTAATGGAAATTGTTGCAAAGTTTCTTATTGAAGTTATTTGAAACAGTAATATTGTAAATTTTAAGATATCCGAGAAAAATTTTTGTATAGAACCTTAGGTTTGTTTTGTGACTTTCGATTTTTAAGCCTTTTTTAGTTGCTTAAAGAGATGCCACCCTTACGTATTTTGTAATATATTGAAAATTTATGTAAATAAATATAGACAGACATTTTATTTATTGGCATCCGATACTCATTAAAAACAAAATAGTGCACATTAAAAAAAATAAAAAACAAGTACATTTACGAGCAAAAAAAACCCGACTAGACTCGAATTAAACGTTAATCGCTACTACGTGTGGTCGCCCTCTTTGGCGTATCGGGGTGCGCAGGAGGCGTTACAACCAACGCCTCAGCTTGCCGCCCAGTAATCCGAAGCGGGGCCAGAATGGGTACCTGGCCCCAGTATGCTTCGGCGTCGTCGGGACTTCTCTGAGTGCCGGAGAAGTCCCCTTTTGAGGATGAAGTCCGGTCTTTGCCGGGACCGGCTTGCCGTTGGGGTGTCCTGTCGCTGACAGATCCGGGCCACCCAGCTTATAACGGCTGATGGCATTGGCATTGGAAGGTTTAGTGGGTAGGGGCTGCCCAGGCCGAGTCCCACACATCCCTCCGGGCCCACCCAGGGTACCGGAGGATGGTCTATAAAATGATTCCCCCGCGTTAACGCCCTCTTTGTATTTCCGACTTAACGTAGGAATATTACGATATAGAATAATTCAGAACCTAACCAAACCCTCACGAAACTACTTAAGAGTTCTTTAAATTCTGTTCATAGCTCTTAGATCGCTTAGCCTGAACCTCTATCGCTGGTAACTCGACACAAGGGTCCTCCCGGTGAGAGGTAACCTCGGCTTGGACGGTTACTATGTTACGCGTAAGCATTCCGATCCGACGGCGCCCGAGAGGGCCGAACCACGACTCTCGGTCGGTTGCTATTTCACGGATAATCTAAGGGACATTCAAAAACTAAACTAACTTTGAGTGCTACTAGAATGCGTACACATACAAGCAAATTTAAGACTTATATGGTTTTATCATGGGTCCTATTGACAGAATTGGACCAAACCACAATACCGGACCACATGGGAAGCACCAGTTTTCAAATGAAAAAAGCATCATCAAAATCGGTTCACTCAGTCGAAAGTTATGCCGTAACACACAAGGAAAATAATACAGACAAATTGTGAACCTCCTTTGCAGTCGGTTGAAAATACAAATGAATAATAAAAAACAGTCTCAGCAATGTCACAAAGTCCCCAATAAGTACTGATGACAGTTGATTCCACAGGTCAAGAATAAGATGGAATTTAGAATTCTGCCGTGATGTGCGGTAATAGAAGTCTCACTTCTATTGTATAGATAAATGGCTTTACCGCGAAGCAGGAAGAAAAGCTCACTGTGGTAAATTACACGCAAGTTTTAGCAGTTACCCGGAAGTTGTATCTCAAGTTTTCTCTAACTCTATTCTAGTTGAAAGTTTGTTAATTAAGGGCAAAACAAACTCCGCGGTAAGACACGTTGTAAAGCGAGCGTCCAAAGTCGAGACACAAGACGGCACTAGAGCATAAACAATAGCTATTTTGGGACCGGACTTCCTTTATCTATGCTTATAAACGCGGTGACTTTTTTTTAAGGAATCGCAACATTATTTTGTCATAAATATGAAACTTACCGAGTCATCTACGGCGTAGATAAAATTCTTGTGATGTAAGTCCAACCCCAGTCTTGCTTAAATTAATCATAACTGAATGATTACTGATTAGAATTATGAAATGCGCGCACGACTTTGGGTAGCCCTGGACACCGCTGACGATCAGATTTACAGCCTTGCAACAGCACATGCTAAGACGGTGTCCAATGTTGGCATCCTGACCTATTTGTCCGTTCCTTCTTTCTTTAATTATATTTTGTATAATTTTCTTTACTGTGTGTTATATTTTGTCTGTACTGTGTTTGTATGTTGTGATGCTAATAAATAAAATATCTAAGTTTGTGTCTTTATGTATACTTTCTGGAAGGAAAATAGGAACATTCAGTCCCGATTCTGTACTTAAAAAAGAATCTTTTACTATTAAAGGACACCAACAAGCTTACAGCGCACATGGATTAATTATGAATGGACATATTTATTTTAAAATAAATCTTTCACTTCGAGTTTGTTACACTGGCAATTAAAAAAAAAGTAATTCTTTCAAATCAGTGCCGCTCCCGTTTCGAACAGATTGGCATAAATGATTTATTTAATGGCGCAATACAGCGTTCTAAATCTTGTTGGCGGAAGTAATTTATCTCTCTGGATGATTGAAGTTATTTTTTACGTTATACATGAGAATACCATTCCCGTATTGTAGTGCTTTAAAAGTTGCATACAATTTTATATTTCTTGTATACTATAAGTAGTTAATCTGATTCCAATCCAGACAATCCAGTAATTGCATACAGTTAAAGTTACAGCCTTTATATAAGTCCCAATGTTGGGCGCAGACCTTCTCTATGAAGAGAGTACAAGGGAATAGTCCGTCGCGCGGCCCTAGTGCGGATTAGCAGACTTCACATGCCTTAGAAAAATTTTCCAAGACATGTAGGTTGCTTTCACCGCCGAGCGCGTGGTAAATCAGCACATAAAATTGCAACAACAAATTTATTGGTGCCGGCACCGGATCGAACTCGGGTTGCTAGCGTACTATGCAACAAGAGCCAACCGCCTGGACACTGAGCTACCACGGGTCTATTGCATGCAGGATAAGTGGAAAACGATTTTGGGGTGTGGCATTCACGGGAAATCCTCCCTTTGATATAATGACGTATGTTCTTAATTCTAACGCCGCTTGTTTAAATTTATTTCACAAAAAGTGCAAGTCGCCACACTAGAATGGGGATTACCAGAACCCCGAGTATTCCAAACCAATTGTGTCCAAGTGAACGTTCAATGACATAACAGTTGTCGGTAGTAAAAATGTAAATAATTAAATGAATAAAACCTGCAAAGTAACCAATTATATACTGACTTCTTACGCGAATATTACCCAATTATATTCTCTAATATATTAATATACATTCTGCGTGGATCGGATCAAAATTTGATTATAAAATGTTCACAACCAGACGGTAACCTTTTTTTTGTTTAGGAGGGGAGGGAGGTTTACCCACTAAAACCCCCCCGGTGGCCCTTCTCTGTTGCATGGTGACGGGCTCCGGGATCTGTGTGTGACTGAGTGGAACGTACCGGAGCCCCTCTGCTCTGTGCCCTCGGAAAGCACGTCCTGGGGGTAGGTTAATCCTTCTACCCTGTACCCTCGCAGTGCAAGGCGACACGGGCCAGCCGATGTCGAGGGCGCGGGTCCACTTTGGCTGACGAAAAATATTCCAATTTTAGTCGCCTTCTACGACAGGCAGGGGATAACTAATTGGTAACTTTATTCTACGAGCCCAGAACTACAGAGCTGGATGATAACCTACAACAACTATGATAAGGGAAGAAAAAAAAATTTAAATTTTACCGTGTATTGTGTACTCCTTTTTCATTTTTATTTTAGAGCGATATCAAGCTACAAAACATTAAAGTAACAAGACAGTACGTCGTTACACAAAATCATATCTACATAGAAACTCCGTCACCGGCGACACACGTGGCTTTTATGGCTTTCCGAATGTTCTTGCCTCTAATCGCTTCTCGACAACGGCACTTCAAAACATTGTATCAGTTAACTTTAGTCTTAGTTTAAACTTTCAAGTTCTTTTTACGAGCATGTTTCCTTTTACGAAAATGTAAGACAAGTTTATTTTCTAAGTAAAAAATCGACTTTGGTCAAATCACGATTGAAAGAAAAATTCTGTTGGTTTTTTGAATACCAGAAAACCTACATTTAAACAAATATATGTACATATATATACATATATATATATGTACATAAATATATATAAAGACCACAGACCACAGACTTGTGTCTGTGCCCTTTTCTAATATACTTTAATTGTTTACTTTGTTTTGTTAATATGAGTGCTTTTTTTTATGCCTGATTTTTGAAAGTGGTGTTGGAAAATGCCCTATTTCACACGTCGTAGACGCCCCGTTGCATTGTTATTAGTTTCTCCGCGACCGCTGCGTCCCTGTTTCTCATGGCCATTTTTAGGTTGTAGTCTATCATTTTCTCTTTTGATGTGGCCGTTGCCCTTGCCACCTCCAACAGTCATCTGTGTAATAGACACAGTTGACTGTGTGTCGTGATAAACAAGTATATTGACAAGCAATAACAAAACAGATTTCAAATCAAATTAAACGTTAAACGCTATATCACGCGGACGCCCTCTTGCTATTTTCGAATTGTCGTGAAGGAATATTACGAAATAGAATTAATCAGAACCTAACCAAACTCTCATCAAACTGCTCTTAAAGTACATCCTTTCCAAAAATGAATCATCGAAATCGGTTGGCGTGATATTGAATCAGAATTGAACCAAATTGGTTCCAATAGGAATAATTTCATAAAGAGTATACCTATATAATATACCTAAAAATTTCAGTGTTTGGAATTTTAGAAAAAACAACTTAAACGCTATTACGCGCGAACGCTCTTTTATTTTTCCGAAGTATTATAATCAAGTATTAATATCTGTGCATTCATTACGCCTTTTTTTAAAAGATTAATATATTTTTCTCAAATATTACAACATGCTGACTGAGTGGTCCGAGATAGTTCACGTCAATATTCGAATGGTGGATTCGAACAAACGATCTAACGTTTCACAGACTGTACACTAAACTATTAAGCTATTGACGCTTTTACACGGGTTAGAAACCTAATAAGTAATAGATAAGATGGCGTTTGTTACTTCTGCCTATTCCAATTTGTTTAAAAGACACCAGGGCCCTAAGTCCTTTAAATCGTGTGCGAAATGAACGTTCATTGGCATCATAGTGGCATCATTTACTGTCCATACACTGGTTACCTGGAAGAGATCGCATTTAGCGTTGCGGTCGCCCATTGTACAAAAAATTGTAAATTTTACCTAAGTTATGTAATTTTCTTCTTGTTTGATTTTGGTGTACAATTAAGTTACATCTGTCTTTAGTGGACGATATTTGCGAGTTTCAGTCTTACCCTTCATTGGTGCTATAATATAAAAGTTACCAATGGCTAGCACGCATCGTATTTATAAAAAAAAGCAAGCAATATTTCTTTTTCTTTTCATAAATATTACTAATATTCTTGTTAACCATTCCAACTAAGCTAAAGCTTGTGCTAGGAGGTGGTGGCCCGCAGCCCTGTAGTTCTGGGCTCTCAAGAATAAGACTACGGTATCCCCTGCCTGTCGTAGAAGGCGACTAAAAGGGGCCTCGGGTTCACTGGGCGACAAGGGTGGGGGCCTGAGTCGTCCACCAAAGTGGACCCGGGAAGAAGGCGACATCGGCTGGCCCGTGTCGCCTTGCCTTCTGAGGCACAGGGGAGGAGTAACGTCCCCGGGACGTGCTCTCCTTGAGCACAGTGCAGAGGGCTCCGGTGCGTTCCACTGGAGATCCCGGAGCCCCTCGTCATGCACCGAGGAAAGGGCCACCGGGGAGGTATTAGTGGGTAAGAACCCCACATAAGTTCCGCCTTCCCCAGAAGGCGGGGTATCTTTCTGAAGATTTCCTCCCCGTGAACAAAAAAAAAAAAAAGGAGGTGGTGCACGTCAATAGTCGAATGGTGGGTTCGGACCTATGACGATAGAATGATAGCACTGTACTAATGATAGAATGATAATTGCTACGACTGTAATATATCGGTTTCATAATGAAACATCACTGGCGAATAGTAGACTGGGGCCGTAGTGCATAGTCCTTAGTCATTGGCAACAATGCAGGTAACACGTCAGCCAGTTCATTACCAAGACGGAAGTTTCACGCCCGCACATACCAATTTGTGTTAATGTTCTGTCGTATGAGAGACGATGATAAATGATGGTGTATCCGTGCCTTGAATTATTAATGAACGCGTATATTACGTACACGTTTTAAGTACCGGCGGCTAAGTTTTAAGACGTAAGTTCGAAACCACTATCTAAACTTTGTAGTTGTTAGTTATCTCCTATGGCGGCTTAATTAATGTGTTTAATAGCGTTATATATAATACAGTAGAACCTCTTTAGTTCCAACTTCAATAAATCGAAAACCCATTAGTCGGAATCTCAAAACATTTGTAGGTCGAAGTAACTAGTGAGTTCTTACCAGACATATTATACAAATTGTCCTTTCATAATTCGAAAGATGTATCTTGACCATAGTACACTCGTGAGCCAAGATAAAGGGTCGGTTATGGAAGTTTGAATATCTCGGAAGATAAAGACGCTAGCTAACTGAAATAAATCGCGGCGTCAGTCTTTCCATCCAAGTACGACGTAGGAGCCTTGTAAAGTAAAGGGAATAGGTACTTGATAAACTAGCGCGTACCATCTTTCGTCTATATCACCACTTAACACCAGGTGGGATCGTGGTCAAGCACTAGTTTATACCTATTAAAAAAGTATTAAAAATTGAAAATAAAATTTAATGTAAAATACTGTATTATCCAAGTTTACGTAAGATATCCTTTTTAGTTTAAGTTTTTTAATGAAATATAAATAAATTAATAAAAATATTTTATTTTATTTTAAGGATATTTAATTGTCTATCATGCACAATTTATTTCAGTTAGCTAGCGTCTTTATCTTCCGAGATATTCAAACTTTCTTAACCGACCCTTTATTCCGATCCGTTATTTTTGCTCACGGCTATATTTAAAGCGTTAATAGCCTAATAGTTTAAGGTGCGGTCCGCGAAATATACGGTCGTCGTTTTGAATTCACCATTTGTCTATTTACGTGAACTCTCTCCTAGGACAAGTTGAAGCTTAGTTGGAGTGGTTACGAAGAGTGTTATTAATACACATATATAACTAGTTAGATCTAGATTTATGTAGATGGATAAGGCCAGAAAAAGGCAAATTTAAAACTATTTCTTGTTGAGTTGAATGTTGAAAGTCTATACAATAATTAAAATTGGAGTTTCTATTTGTAATATTAAAATAACCGTTTTTTTACCATACGCAGATGAATGTATATACAGCACATTTACTAAAATAACATTTTGTACAATTTTTGTCTATCTATCAGTTTGTTCCGGCTAATCTCTGAAATGGCTGGTACGATTCTTACGGGACTTTCACTGGCAGATAGCTCATGTAATAAGGTGAAACTTAGGCTACTTTTGTTTTTAGAAAAAAAAAATGTTTTTTTTATAGCGGGTAATACCGAGAGTCCCAGCTAGTCTGTACTGTAATAGCATGTGTTGGCACATTATTTGATTACTCTATGTAAACTAAAGGAACAACTGTTAAGAATTAAAAAGAATATCATTGCAAAATACAAAAGAGAGAAGTAACAAAGCCAATAAATTCCATTTTATTATTTATTGTTATTTATTTATTATACCTAAAAAGAATTTTGGCGTTCTGCCAATTATTAATTCTATACAAGTCTTCACGACAAAGGTTAACATTCAATTTTCATACAAAGCGAACGTGAAACATTTGGAGCGATATTGGAACACATCATGTTGTTTTAAGTCCTTTTTTTTCTGGCAGACAGAGATAGCAAATAGCAATCGATGTTGTCGTCTCACCAAATACAGAATAAAATGGGTCATCGATATTATGGTAAAGCGTATAAAATTTAGCAAACGGTGCGTTTTATGAGAACTAGGTAATTCGAAGTTTATGTCGGCCCGATATTTTAAAATTTCCACGGACACCTCAATTTCTACGTCACGTTTTGCAGTGTCATCGTTACAATAAAATTTCATTAGGATTTCCTGAACCGGAAAAATAAATGTGCGATTCCCGGGGAAAAACGACGTTTTAAGTGAATTACTCCGCCATGGCTTAGGAATAAAAGTCGCAAGGGTTTGTAGAGTTTTTATCAGAATAATAAAACGAATAATTTTAGAAAATATAAAAATATATATATATATATATATATCAAGCGAAATATACGGTCGTCGTTTTGAATTCACCATTTGTCTATTTACGTGAACTCTCTCCTAGGACAAGTTGAAGCTTAGTTGGAGTGGTTACGAAGAGTGTTATTAATACACATATATAACTAGATAGACCTAGATTTATGTAGATGGATAAGGCCAGAAAAAGCTAAATTTAAAACTATTTCTTGTTGAGTTGAATGTTGAAAGTCTATACAATAATTAAAATTGGAGTTTCTATTTGTAATATTAAAATAACCGTTTTTTTACCATACGCAGATGAATGTATATACAGCACATTTACTAAAATAACATTTTGTACAATTTTTGTCTATCTATCAGTTTGTTCCGGCTAATCTCTGAAATGGCTGGTACGATTCTTACGGGACTTTCACTGGCAGATAGCTGATGTAATAAGGTGAAACTTAGGCTACTTTTGTTTGTTGTAAAAAGTTTTTTTTGACGGGTAATACCGCGAGGCTCAGCTAGTCTTGATTATAATAGCATGTGTTGTCACGTTATTTGATTACTCTATGTAAACTAAAGGAACAATTGTTAAAATTAAAAGAATTTTTAAAAGTATATCATTGCAAAATACCATAGCAACAAATTACAAAGAGAGAACCCCATAAATTCCATGTTATTATTTATTATTATTTATTTATTATACCTAAAAAGAATTTTGGCGTTCTGCCAATTACTAATTCTATACAAGTCTTCACGACAAAGGTTAACATTCAATTTTCATACAAAGCGAACGTGAAACATTTGGAGCGATATTGGAACACATCATGTTGTTTTAAGTCCTTTTTTTTCTGGTAGACAGAGATAGCAAATAGCAATCGATGTTGTCGTCTCACCAAATACAGAATAAAAATGGGTCATCGATATTATGGTAAAGCGTATAAAATTTAGCAAACGGTGCGTTTTATGAGATCTAGGTAATTCGAAGTTTATGTTGGCCCGATATTTTAAAATTTCCACGGACACCTCAATTTCTACGGCACGTTTTGCAGTGTCATCGTTACAATAAAATTTCATTAGGATTTCCTGAACCGGAAAAATAAATGTGCGATTCCCGGGGAAAAACGACGTTTTAAGTGAATTACTCCGCCATGGCTTAGGAATAAAAGTCGCAAGGGTTTGTAGAGTTTTTTTTATCAGAATAATAAAACGAATAATTTTCGAAAATATAAAAAAAATATATATATCAAAAATCATATCATTAAAATCGGTTTACCTAATCTGAAATTATGAGGTAAAAAATATAAACAAAACATAGACAAATTGATAACCATTTTAGAAGTCGGTTATAAATATTCAATTATATAAATATATATATATATATATTAGTTGTCCACACCATGACCAGTGACGGCGACCACAACTAGTTTCGGACACGAGCCTTATATGGCTTGCCAAAAAATAAAGCGGAGTCGATTCTAGAAGATTGGGGACAACTGATTTCTAAGGTTTATAGTACGCTGAACAGAATTAAGGGAGAGCTTAGTTCATTGTTGCATCATGTTTCTGTAATAGTTTCATATTGTTACATCTCATACATTGTAACTCGAACGATTATTTTGACGCACCCAAATACGCAAAATGAATGAGCGTAATTAAACATGATTTAATCTTGAAAAGGGTTGGCATCGAAAGGTTTTCCGATGTCGTAACAACTTTTAAATTTTGCTGAGAATGTGCTGAACAATGCCGCGCGGAGCTTTTGTTAAAGAATCCTTTTGTTTTACAAAAAAAAAAACTTTTGAGGAAAAATAATACAGTGTTTGTTTTTGCAGAACATTTTTCTTTACATTCAAATACTATATAGGACAGACATAGCACAGCCTACAGGCTAAGCAGTCCCACTTACCATTGGTCCCGTGTTCGAATTCTAGGCTTGTCCCGATGATTTTTTTAAAGAAAGCAGCTAGTTTTTTCAGAAATATTACTAACATTCTTGTTAACCATTCGAACTAAGCTTAAGCTTGTGCCAAGAGATGGTTCACGTCAATAGTCGAATGGTGGATTCGAACCTACGATACGACCTTACGATTCGCAGACTGTACCCTAAACCATTAGGCTATTGACATCTTCAAAAAAGTTTATTTACGTTCTTTAGCTGATAATTCTTCTTGATTTTTACTAAAATACCACATCCATCCATTTTATATTCATGTTATTTTTGATACATTGTCGGGCTTCAGTGTCAATGTCAATTCCTTTCATAAATCATCATAAATATTGTCATTATTGAGACATTCCATTATTCTTTATTTTTTAAATGTTTCACCACATTTAAAATGGATCTACATTTTTGGCAAATTTTCCATCTTTCTCGTAATGTCCTCAATTCTGTTGAAGTGGGTTAAATTGTAAAAAGATACCAGAGCCTCGAAGATCGTTCATGTTATCAATACTAGACAGTTGTCAAATACCAAAACACACACGGTTGCCAGTGTTACGCCACCGGTTAATCATAGTGGAACCAGTGAACGTTCATTTTGTTTACCAGACTCGTAGTCCTTTAGACTGTTAAGTTTTTATTCACCTAATATATATAGTTTTGTAAGTAAATTGTTTGCTAAGTTCTTGGTCGCTTAGCTAAAACGCAACGGCAAATTCTCGTTCACATAACCTCAGATTTTAAGCCAAGTGGCCCAAGTTCATACCTTTAAGTCAGTGATATCAACTTAAACTTATACAAGTTAGTATAGAGATTTATCACTTTAATAATAATAATAAAATAGACACATTAGCAATATTACTTGTCTTTTCTAACATAGAAACAAATCGGAATTTTAAAACAATGTAACACGATTAAAACTTACAACGATACCGATCCGCTTTTTAACCGACTTCAAAGTAATAGGGTCTCGGGCCGTTTGTTTCTTTTGATTCCCGAGTACTCATAGCTCCGCCATTTAGAAACTGATTGGCGATTCATATCGATTTTGTGGATGTTCCAAGATATGCCAAGAAATTCCTAAAAAAATTATGGAAGAATGCTCGGTGATTTTATTATTGGTAGGGTATCATAACATAATTCAAGCGTTGGTAAGTGGATTATCGTATAACGACAAGGAGGATAAATGTCGAAATACAAAGAGACTATAGACGGAAAAATTTCGTATTACAACTATGAAAGCATACGCGGGTTCTAACTTTTCACGTCTGATCAGTAAAGTCCCTTTGAAGTCAGTTTTTGCTGTTACTCCTAGATATACTTGTGTTATGATCATATACACAGCTCATTGTACATATGAATAATAAATAAACCATATAAACGTTTAAAGATTTCTATAACTGTTTCTCGCCATATCAATTCGCCCTGGCGGAATCCTATGTACAATATGGATTAGTTAGTTACGGCCGTACATATAAATCATACCTCGAACAGATATATAGACTACAAGTTAAAATACTTAAAAAAATTATACCATCTAAAATTAAAGAACAATTTCATAACGACGAAAAAAAACTTTTTAAACACTGTAATATCTTACCTATTTATACAAAAATAAAATATATCATGTTAAAAATATTTCTGTAATGAAAAATTTTAACCAAAATGGAACATCCTATATGCACACGGTCGATATCGTCAAACCAGTTTAATACGATAGGCGCAAAAAATGTGTACGGCGAGCGCACGGCAAGATACATCGTGCCCTAGATTAATTAATGAACTACCCTCAGATATAAGGAATTGTATAACTCACAAAAACATTAAGAGTATATTAAAACGATATTTAGGAACGTAAGACGGACACTTTGGCGCTAGTGACAAACCATTGCGGTTTATATAGCGTTAAATTATATGTATTTTCCCTTTACTGTTAAATTTTATTTGTAATAAATAAAAAATAAAAAAATAGATGTGAAAACCAGATTAATGTCGAAAATTTTAATTTAAGTTATTCCATTTCTCGGCATCGGTTCTATGACTGCCAATTTTTTAAAATTAATATTTGTACTGAGACACTATGTCGCCAAAAATATATTTGCCTCTCTGATGATTCTTAACATAATCTTACAACGTCAATTTCCTAGGTATTCTGAATCCATTTCCATCTCGGGAACAATTTCTAATCCAAAGTTTAATAGCATCTACTAGAGTGTAATAATCTGCCTAGTTATGATATTGACCTATTTGTGTCCATTAAGGTGGTAACTAACTCCCAGGTATGTTAACTCATTAATTTAAATTTATTTTTTGAAGTGAAACTTCTTTAGCATCATCAGCCTATGTCTATCCACTGTAAATAGGCCTTCCCCAATGCCTTCCACCACATATGATCTCCGGCTTTCCGCATCCAGCCACTTCCGGCTATCCTTATAAGTTCGTCGGTAGCCGTCACCTTGGCCAGGAATAGCAAGGCCGCCGGGTACTGGGGGCCATGTTATGAGGTGTCTTGCCATGGGCCAGATTTGCCTTCAAGTCGCCACGCTAATGAGATTGGGGATGTTTGGAGAGGGGAGATTCGTGGGATGGATTTATCACTATTTGGAGAGGATGTGGGTAAGAATACTGACAGCTGTGGAGTCCCGTATTCATCGGACAGATGAACCCACTGAACAAAGCGTCTTTATAGCATACTGATTTGATATTTCGATGAAACGAAAAAGCGACAGTCTAAGAGATAAACATATAGAATAAATAAGATTTAGCCTGCGGGAGATAGAGATTAAAGTCAAGGTTTATGTAAAACGTGTTCATATTCACGCGATTCACGAAACCTAGTTACATATTTTTGTCCAAACTGTTTATAACAGATTAAAAATCTAGTGTCCTTTGCCGTAACACTGCTGACTCGGAACGGTCACCGTCACATAAATCTAACTTGAAACTCACTGCAGTTTCATCTCGTGTAAGTCGTCCCATTTATCTACATCTGGAACAGAGTCCTTTTGTACCAGCTAGCTTTGGCGACGTAACTTTGATTAATGATTTTAAATCGTTTGAATAAAGAACATATCTATGATCTTTTGATTCAAACGCTTTTGTTTTTCTGCTTGGTTTTGACGTCTTTATCGGTGTGACTTACTTATAATCAGTTAATGTGATTTGTTCGGTTTGGACGTCGGAATAAACTGAGAAGAATTGTGAATAGAAACTAATTCAATCAGCACAACAAGCCGAGCCGAGCTATTAGTACTCTAGCAACCAGAGTTCGGTGAAGGAAAACATCGTGAGGAAACCTATTTTGTCAATGTTTTCGCTTCCACTAGCAGGTCATATTTTACAACACATCGCGATAATAAACTTTCATACAGGGCGTGTGAAGCTTTTTAATTTACGATGTTTACTTCGAGCTTTTTTTACAAAACCCACGAGACTGTATGTTGTGTTTGAATAAAAATACCGCCAAATAAATAAATACGCGGAAAATTGAAATGGAAAAAGCTCTCAAGTTCGTTTGACCCTTACGTAGAATATCTATTTTCTATGTATAAATACTGTACCATATACAAATAGCTATTTTAATTTCAGAAATTCATTTATTTTCTAAAAAAAAACCACAATATTTAGCATATATACAATGCATAACAAATTATTTACAGACTCTCCATACAGACTCCGAACAATTGGATTTATATTTTTTAACCGACTTAAAAAAGAAGAAGCTTATAGCGCCTATAGTCGTACATTAATTTTGTTAGAATCGAACCTTGGGCTTTGAAGATGTGCCACCTCTCAAAAACCCGGTAAAACTGTAGTGGCTTCTTGACTAATCGGTACTTCGACTTATTAACTATTTACTGTAATGTATCTCAAATCCGTTTGACGTATTGAAAACAATCAACTGTAAAGTTAGTTTCAGATTTTTGACCAACAATGTACCTCAAATGACATCTTATTAAAATTTCAAAATCTAAACACGGGGGGTCAAATTATCTTCTGAACACTGGATTCATATGTACAGAAAATAAAACAAAATGGACGAGAACAATTGAATGTGATAAAATCGATGACAATCTGTGTAATCTGGCGAGATAAATGGAAATCGTTTTTCGAATGCTTTTTGTTTTGCACCGTATACTGGCCTTTAGTAGTTAAGCTTAAAACCTTTTTGTAATTAATTGTGGAACTATTGTTTAGGCCTCAATGGCCTAATAGGCTGTCTTCAATGTATAGATTTCGATTATCCGTGAAATAGCAACCGATCGAGTCGTGGTTCGGCCCTCTCAGGCCCTTTCGGACCGAAATGCTTACATAGTAACCGAGCAAGCCGAGTTTACCCCTCACCGAGTGGACCCTTGAGTCGAGTTACTGGCGATAGAGGTTCAGGCTAAGCGACCTGAGTGCTATGCCACCTCTCAATCCGGTGAAGCAGTGAAGGCCAGCTTTTCTGGCCATTCTGTGTAATCCGTCAAAAAAAAACGATATATAGTCGTAGTTCTAACCCAAGGTATATATGTTGGTTTCTAGTGGTTCTGATCTTACCCTTCTGAAATAAGTCACTAATCTAATTCATATATATTAGAAAGATTTTTGAATAGAAAATTAAAAATTGTAAACAGATGTGTATACTTAAAAGAAAGATTCGTTTTTAACCTTCAAAATACGTCATACATGATATAATGCATCACATCTAAAATTGGATCACAACAGGGCAGCGCCCCAGGGTCAAGGGTGGCTACGAAAATAAAATATATTGGCAAGTACGATAAAGGATTAAAATAGAATTTCCAGATCGATTTTATTTCGGAGAATGTCTATTATACTTGAACATAGGTAGCCCCACTGTGTACTGCTGTTTTTAGAATGGACAGTCAGAATTGAAGTAGGATCTGCTGTTCGCTTTTCGCACCCTCATATATCGCCGCTATTCACCAAGCCTCGAAATCCCATTCAACCCGACCAATAAATCTTAAAGTCGAACAGTTGACTACGAGGTTATCACTGCTTTTTGACCGCTTAGGCCAAAGTTGTAACAGAATTACAATTTATCCCAATTATTCATTTATTTATTAATTAATTTATTTATTTATTTGTTTATTTATTTATGTATTTATTTATTTATTTATCTGTTTATTTTTTTATTTATATATTCTTTATTTGCACACAATACAAAAAAGGCATAAATAGGCGGACTTAATGCCAGTAGGTAATTATGAAACTTTGAATTTAATATAATATTTAATTACTTATGTTTTCAAATTTAAGCTCTAATGACTGTGTTGACTTTCTTTTCTAATTACGATTTTATTGTAATTAATTATTTACTTGGAATTTAAAAATTATGTTTTAATATTCCCACAGAAGTTTAACTTATCACGCGCCTACATAAATACACGAAACCATTTTTAAATTTAATATACAATATAGAACATTATAAAACGGCCGACGGATTTCGCTCCCGAACGAAATGCAATATTGACTGTTGTCTAGAGCAAACAAAATTTGAACGAAACGCGCCGAGAACAGCGAGCTCTGAAATAATCGCTTGAACAGGCTAGTGGACGATTTGCAAGCGATTGCGTTACGGTTCATCAACTATTCAGAGCCAATTTTAACGGGTTATGCATTCTATTTAACCGACTTAAAAAAGAAGGCAATTTTAAATACGTCTGTACTTTTTTGCAATTTTTTGCACTCATCGCGCCGTCATTTTTGAATTGACTTTTGTTTGATAGGTTTGATTTTAATAAGGGCCCATATTAATTGATACAACTCTTAGTTTATGGTATGTTTGTTGCTTGAAATATTGATAAGTCTATAACCATCCTTAATTAGATAATAACTGCAGTGACCACGGATGTGAAATCAGAGAACGTAGATGCCAGAACTTCGTAATATAATTATAATAATAGTTCATAGATAAAAGGGACGTAATCGCGTGTAATCCGTCTATGTTGGTAAGATGGTAACCATTCGTTTTAAAGCGTCAATAGCCTAATGGCTTAGGGAATGATATGCACATCGTAAGACATGGTACAAAAGTATGCTCAGAATAAAACTTTCAGATAAAATTAGTAACGAAACTATCAAAAACAAAACAAAAATTGTAGAAGCACAAAAAAGAATAAGGCGACACAAATGGCACTAGCCAGGACATACTCGTAAATGTAGGATGAGTAACAACAGATCGACAAAACTCTTGTTGATGTTCAACGATATACGGATCCCAATAGATGCAACTACCACGAGACAGACAGAAATGCAGAATTTTAGGATATAACACCTTTTAAAGTGGTAAGTTATTTTGGTAGTAGAAAATAATCTATTTAAGGCTATTTTATTTATTTGTTATTTAATGCACAAACAAATAAATCTGGGTTCAAATTCGCCATTTGACTACTGACGTGACCCTTTTTTTTGTTAACGGGAAGGAAATCTTCAAAAAGATACCCTGCCTTCTGGGGGAAGGCGGCGGTTATATGGGGTTTTTACCCACTAAAACCTCCCCGGTGGCCCTTTCCTCCGTGCATGGCGAGGGGCTCCGGGATCTCCAGTGGGACGCACCGGAGCCCCTCTGCACTGTGCTCAAGGAGAGCACGTCCCGGGTTACTCCCTCCCCGTGCCCTCGCAGTGAAAGAACGATGGGGTGAAACGGGCCAGCCGATGTCGCCTTCTTCCCGGGTCCAACTTAGCGGGCGACAAAGGCGCCCTTGTCGCCCAGTGAACCCGAGGCCCCTTTTAGTCGCCTTCTACGACAGGCAGGGGATACCGTAGTCTTATTCTTGAGAGCCCAGAACTACAGGGCTGAACGTGACGTGACCCACCTCAAACTTGCATCAAACTACTCATATAATACATTTTTTCCAATAAAAAATTAATCAGCGAAATCCGTTGGCGTGATATTGAGTTATTCGTCCATTTGTGGCGCACATACATAAGGCAAAATTAACATTTAGGTTTAGGTTTTAGAAACTTTATTCTCACTATAGACATTAAAGGTCACTTACATGAGAACAATAAAATAACTAATATTATAAAACAATAAGTTCGCTTGCATATGGAAGAACTGCTAACGCATTCATTTGCTTTGGGACGATTAGCATTTTGAATGCGCTAAGTGTGTATACCCTCTTGACGTGTGCTGGTATTTTGTTATGTAACATTTAAATGGGTTTCTCATGGATCTCATTGTCATTCATAATTGGACCCATGTAAATGGGACATGTGATAGCACCAGCTTTCACACAAAAACAAGAATCATCAAAATCTGTTCACACAGTTGAAAGTTATGATGTAACAAACATAAAAAAATACAGACGAATTGAGAACCTTCTTTTTTGAAGTCGGTTGAAAAATGTTCGATAAGATGAAATAAGAATGAAAGAAAAAAAACAGTTTCAAACTTTTAAGGTAAAAAGGCTACGTTTGTTTCACTACAAAAATCTTACGACGTTACGAAACCATTGAAAAAGTTTCCTTTTGTTGGCTTAAGCCACTTACAAACCGGATGCAGGGAAGAGCTTTGTTAGATAGTCTCTTGTCGTTTTGAGTTGTGGCCCGGATTTATTATGTATATTTTAAAGTTTTCATAATATTTATGATCAGCTTTTCCCTTCAAATTTATTAGGTTCAGTGTGATTTCTACGTTTTCGAATAAATTTTTTTTACAATAATATTTATTATTTTTTTGAAATATTACAAACATTCTTGCTAGGAGATGGTTCACGGCAAAAATCGAATGGTGGATTACAACCAACGACCTTACGATTCGTGAACCGTACCCTAAACCATTACCCTATTGACGCTTCTATTTGATTTCAGACTTAGTTTTCGTCACGGATCGTGACCATAAATAGTAAAACTTTTTTACTAAGCTAAAGTTTCCTAGCAGTTCTAACTTAGTAGACCTTAGTCAGCAGTGAACGTAGTAAGTTTCACTCGTCCCTTTAAAATTAAATATAGATAGATAGATAGATATAACTTTATTGTACATCAAAATCAAACAAAAGGCATTACATAAGTAAGGTTTTACAGTTTGTTGTACAATGGGCGACCTTATCGCTGAGAGCGATCTCTTCCAGGCAACCTGTGTATGGACAGGAAACATATGAACAAAACAGGACGATGGCGTTAGAAATACAAATAAGATAACAAATCTATACATATAATTGACAACCTACACTAAATATACCTACATAAATAATTTATCATTAAATATACTAATACATAAAATATTCATATATAATAGTTCCGACGAAATCGATTGATAATGTTGCGCTAGCAAATTTTTAAAAGCAGGTAGGAAGCAATATAATATTATAAATAAAAATAAAATAAATAGAAGGTAGAAAAGTAAAGAATTCACTTTCAAACACTTTATTCTAACCCCATTTAACACCTAAATTTGTGTTATTATATGATGTAAATATAAATCCTCCATACGTGACGGTTGGAGGTTACGAATCATTCTTCGTACTACTGTCGTTTATGGGCACTACCCACAAGACGTTAAGAGCGTTGCTGCGGAGGAATTTCTTCGGCCACCTTCTCTACCAGCGAGTTATTACAACAGAGGTTCAGGCTAAGCGACTTAAGAGCTAGGCCACCTCTCAATCCTATTAAACAGTCGAAGCCAGCTTCTCATGCTAATCTGAATAGATTTATCACAAAATACACTAACCTGATAAAACACTTTCAGTGACTAGGAGTTGGGAAAAATACTCCAAATATCGAAGATGCCCACGTATGCCTAATAAATGCCGTTTTTCGATTTTTTTGTATTAAAAATGCCTCGCTAAAAATGATGCCCGGTGTATGGCTCACTTAGATTCTCTCATGATAGTATCTAAGCTTCACGAAAAGTGGATGAAGTGACAGCTATCTCCGTCTACCCTCTTAAGGTTTGAAAGACGTGACAGCTTATAAGCTCCTTAAGTTGTTTTTCTCTGTAATTCTAGAAACTTATATCTGTTAAAATTATTAGATCAGTGTACACATAATTAAGCGTATAAACACTATATACCATTAATACAATTTTATAGCATACTGAAGGTCTAAATTGCCTTTTATATTGGTATATTAGTAATTTGATATCGGACAATGGGTTTGTTTAGAACAATTTCACTAACAGCCTATCATATTAAATTTAATGTAGCTATTTATGTGCTCTAAATGTAAATGTAAATTTTAACGCTTTAAAACATTTGAATAATAAATAATAATAATAAATAATAAATATCCTTTATTAATTAACAAAATTATAACAAACAGTATTACTAATTACACTTTTTTTACTGCGAGTATTAGTACTATTTACGTTTCACTGCCACCTAAACTAGGAATTTCCTGTGCGATAGGTGACAGTCCTTTCTCCCATGGTTATTTATATATCTAATATTGTAAGTATATCATTTTTTTTGTGCGGGCGGGTGTGTGTGTATATGTGTCGGTGATTTGAATGGATATTAAAATGTAAGAAGAAAGTAGTGTTAGTTGTGGCTCTAACCGATTCACTTACCACCTGACACCATTAGATTCGAACCTCGGCCCGTTAACTGCTAATGTTAACTAATGTTTGTACTTTAGAAACTTTTTATTGGAAAGGATGTAGTTCATGGGTAGTTTGATAAGAGCTTGGTTAGGTTCTCATTAATTCTATTTCTTAATATTCCTATGATAATGAGAAATACAAAAAGGGCGTTCGCGTGTAATAACGTTTAACGTTTGATTCGATTTGAAGTCGTTTTCGTGAATCAATAAAATTACGAATATTACCAAATTTACATATGGGAATAGTCCCAGCATAATAGACATAGGTAATATAACATTAAGCTGAGGGACATACACAAACACAAATTTACACACACACACCAACACACACACACAAATTTATAAAATATTGTTTTCATTTGTTATGCTCATATTTTATTGTGCTTTTCAAATGGGAGAAGACACTGACCCCTGAAACACAGGTCCAATTGAACCTAGCTCAGGAGTCAGGGACTTCATATTTCTTTGTTTAAACATTTTCTTTGGTGACTAATAAAGATTTATTATTATTATTATTATAGGTCGCGTTATACCGTGTTTATTTCCTGTATACAAAAAACAGACATCGCGGGGCGCCTGGCGTATACGAGGTAAGACAAAATTTAATAGGTAAAGTTATTAATAACCGAAATTTAACTAGATGAATCCAATACACTAAGCCACTAGGCTATTATGCCTACATAATGTAAGTGCGTTAATTATTTTCTATTTTGCAAACACATAATACATTTATGTAGGTAAATCGAGACAGATGAGTAAAAATGGAACAGTAGACACTGCGTTATTTTTATACACACAGACACACAACATAAGTTACTCGCAATTACCTGTACTTGGTGTACCTGGCTTAATACTTGAAGGCAGCTGCGGCCTCGTTTAAACATAAGTAACAAGTTAGTCGTTTCCTTACTACAAGAAAATGGTCTTTTGAATTTTCCTGTAAAGTAAAATTTCGTATGCCTTTGTATAAGTTTGGAATAATTTACATAGCACAGTTATTTAAATTATCAATGTACGACAGAAGAATTTAGGACTTACAGACGCAGTGATTATACTAGGCATGACGAAGACGAAAAATATGACACAAAATTAAGTCAATCAATTATATTGGGGACATAACAAAAGAGGCCCACTTCAGAAATACTCGCCCCAAATAGCTATGTGAAAATTAAATGACAGCCTGAAAAAGTAGCATGTTACAGTTAAAAGTAGCCCATTAAAGTTCCATTTACAAATTCAATATTTGCTTCTATTTCTTTGTTTGACCCATATGATCCACATATAAAGCGACATTATGAGTGGAACGTCTCGTGATAAAATACGCCACACACATTTTCAGAACTTCTTACCTTAAAGGTTGAAACATATACTTTTCAACATGCTGTAGTGGCGATATTCCGACACATAGTGAGCTGTGTATACACAGATGACTGTGACGACCCCACAGTAAGACTTGTTGAGAGAGACGGCAGCATCAAAAGAGAAAATAATAGAGTACAACCTAAAAATGGCCATGAGAAACAGGGACGCAGCGGTCGAGGAGAAACTAAAAACAATGCAACGGGGCGACCTTAGCATTTTCCAACACCACCTTCAAAAATCAGGCATTAAAAAACATTGTAGTAACTGTTGAGGTAGCAACGCTCTTATTAACAAATCCAAAGTAAACAATTAAAGTACATTAGGAAAGAGCACGGACACAAGACTGTGGTTGCGCTTTTAAAAAAAAAACATAACCTAAGCTAGAATTCAGTTCAGTACTGTCTTATCTGTCCACTGCCAAGAATTGCCGCTACATATAACCTCCTTAATACTAAGTTCACGCCGTTGATATTTTTTTCTATCACGCGCAAAGTCATCCGCACCCAAGAGTTAAAAATGATTAAAAATGATATTTTTGTAATCCTAAATTATTAAAACGTTACGTTTTTAAATAGCGAATGTTGTGTACACCTGTAATTGGCATACACAACAGGACATCGTTTGTAAATTTGTTTATTACTATAATGTATGCTTGTGTAATGTTGTTGGTGTACTATATTAAATAAATAAATTAATAAATAAATTTTAGAAAGAAGAGAACCGGCGAAACATTCCGACGTTTTAAATAGGAAAAATCGTACATCTTTGCTTGTAACAACAAAATTTGTCATCTTGTATTCTGAAAGTGTAGCACAAAAACAAGCTATTACAATGATTAATTCACGCCAATTACACCTCCAACAAAAACATTTTTATCGTTTTTTATTCGCAATTTAATTCCTTCATATTTAAAATAATAACATTTCTAATACTTTCATCACAGATTTAAAAAGTTACAAGGATATTTATCAGTAAAAACAAAATCCTAGTTCAAATCGATTACTAGATAGAAATAATCAGAAACAAACCAAAGTCTCATCAAACTATCTTTGAAGTACATCCTTTCCAATAAAAATGAATCATCAAAATCGGTTGGCGTGATATTGAGTAATTCGTCCATTTGTAAACATTATTTACAATAACTGACAACATTTAATTTGATTATTAAAAAGTTACATTGAAATTGGCATACATAATAACGCTTAGTTTTAAGTAAACTTGTTTAGTACTAATGTATGTTTGTGTAATGCTATTTATCCGTGACAACCAACCGAGTCGTGGTTCGGCCCTCTCGGGCGCCCTCGGATCGGAATGCTTACGCGTAACATAGTAACCGTCCAAGCCGAGATTACCCCTCACCGGGGGGACCCTTGTGTCGAGTTACTAGCGATAGAGGTTCAGGCTAAGAACTTAAGAGCTATGCCACCTCTCTATTCGGTGAAGCATTCAAGGCTTCTCTCCCCAATCTGTGTCGTTCGTCATAAAAAGTGATGCTGTTGGTGTTTTAAATTAACAAATAAACTCGTATTATCCTTTTATGAATTTAACAATCGTAGTAAAGCTTTAAGCTGAAAATAAAGCATTTATTTCATCGTTAAAATTAATGTTATTCAAAGTTATTTCAGTTTTTTAATATATCGTGGTAGTAATAGGCTCCTGGGATTTCTTTGTTCTTTAGTACACGCAAGAACATTAATTTGCAGCGTGCGGTCGTTAAAATTGCATACCGTGCGAACTGAATTAATACTACGGTGGTATTTGTTAATTACAGACTAATACATAATAACCAGCAGAAGACCGCCGTCCTACGATAAATTCCCTCTTTCCTACGCGAAATGGTCCATCCGCGGCGTAACTCTAATCTCCTGGCAGGATCGCTAGACCAGGTCTCCAACCGGCAGCACAACCAAGATGTTTGTGACCGACGTTCGCGAGACTTACCGCGTATTCAAGGACTTCGAGCACTGCAACCTCAGCTCACAATTCCTGACAGGGCATGGAGGCAACAAATCGTACCTACATAAATATAGGTTAACTGCGGATCCATTCTGTGCCTGCGATGGGGCGAGCGAAGAAACTGTTCCACATATCATCATATACTGCCCAAGATTCGCAACACACCGCCATGATTGTGAACACAGAATGGATACCGTCAGCATAGTTGCGTCCGATACCAGAGAGCAATTCCTGGAATACTGTGAGCTAGTTATGTTCTTAGTCGCAAAGGCTAACGGCTCAATAGTAGCAAGAAGAGGAACAAAGAAATATCCTTAAAGGAGGAAAATATATATATATATATATATATTTTACAAAGGGACCAACGTTGTTGCACAAATTTTAGCAACAGGCTCATAAGACCCTAAATGTCAAAAAAAAAACATAATATTACATCTTTATTCCACAATAAGAAAAACATCATTTAATTATTTATTTATTTATTGATCACCAACACAATTAGCATTTTAACATACAATATAGAAAAACAGTGAATAGTTGTAAAGATAAAGCCATCGCAGTTACAGGTGAAGACTGCATGCAATTTTATGGCGAGGACAATATTAAATTGGAACTAAGAAAAACACAAAAAGTAAAATTAAGCTAAATTTTAAATTAAAGTTAAAAAAACATTAAAGTAAAATATTATGAAATTATAAATCAGCTTTTTTTTTTCAACCGACTTCAAAAAAGGAGGAAGAGCTTTTCAATTCGTCTGTTATTGTATGTTTGTTACCTCATAACTTTGGACTGGGAGAACCGATTATGATGATTTTTTTTTTGATTTCATCTGAAATCTGGTGCTTCCCATTTCAATTCTGACGATGGCATCAAGGAGAAAACCAAATAAATCTTAAATTTCCATATCACGCCGACCGATTTCGATGATACATTGTTTATTGGAAAGGATGTTCTTCAAGGGTAGTTTGATGAGTTTGATTAGGTTGTGATTAATTCTATATCGTAATATTCCTACGATAATTTGAAAACACAGAATACAAAGAAAAATGTCGGATTAGAAGTCAGTTTTTGTTATTACTCGTAAATATATCAGTGCTTTTGACTGATATTGTGAAACCGTAGGATGGCTGTTGCCGAAATCGGTAGAATGGTATTATAATAATCATGAGATAGTTTCCTGCAAGGTAAACCTACCACCAGTAAATTAATTATTTACGGTATTATAAGGAATGTGTTACGTCCCTAGTTAATATATGTATATGAAATATAAATGTATTAACTATTCCATTTATATGGAAAATAAGGTCTGGTTATAGCTAAACCGCATAGATGCTTAAATATCTTTTTAGTACCCTAGAAGTAGATAGGAGATATGTTAGACCAATTCTTTCTTTCTAATTTCTACAAACCTTGTTCTATAGAACTAGCTACTTCAAATATATATATAATAAATATATAGACACCTTATAGGCTCACGTGCTCCATCCTGTCGCTGACAGATCCGGGACACCCGCTTATAACGGCTGTTGGCATTCGCGGTAGGTTTAGTGGGTATGGGCCGCCCAGGCCGAGTCCCACACATCCCTCCGGGCCCACCCAGGGTACCGGAGGATGGTTAATAACTCGATTCCCCGCGTTAACAAAAAAAAAAAACGTGCTCCATCCTAGGCTTCATCTTCGCCTTCCATCAAGCAAGATATAAGCCAAACGTGAGCCTATTTTCTATAAAAAAAATATTCCTTTTTATTATTCATTTACCATACTAATGTTTTAATGATTTTTAAGATTCATTTTTAATGTTCTCGTGTAATATTTTTTAAAATTTCTTATAACATCGTAAAATATTGCGGCGCACAAGATATAGTTCACATCCAGATGTTAAATTTGAAAATATTATAAATAAATGAAATAAAAAATATAAGTAATATTAAAATATTAAAAATTATTGTGGTGTATCACCTCTTTCATAATTAAGTTACTGGCCGGTAACCCAGTAAGATTATAATCAATAATGTGTCAACATTATGTCATTAATAAAATAATGGAGATATAGACAACAATGTATTTAATTTGCTCTATGTATATTTAACAATTATAATATTACATTTATTTATAATATTTTTATAAATAAATTAATTTAAAAATAAATAAGTTCCCATGAAAAACGACAGATTCTATAGCAGACAAAATATGAATTCTATTATAAAGCTATTTTATAAAACTGCATTCTTAAATTAAATAAATAAAAATATTTCAGAGGACATCACTAAAATTTCCACGTATTTCACATAAAATAAAGTGAACGTAACGCAATGAGACAGATAGCGTTGTGATACAACGAATTCTGGTGCGACCTTCTCGTAATATTGTGCTGAAAATATCTTCCACATCTATCTACAGATGCAAAACAAATACGTTGTATTAAATTTTGAATACGATAGCACGTGATTACAGAAATATAAAAATTACGTCAATATTTCCTTTACTATAGTGGTATGATCTATAAATTACGACGTTTACAAAAATGTGACACTAATAATGTCACTAATTTAAATGTATCTTAATCGCCTGAACACGTTATCATTTTAACTGCTTATGTAATCTGTTATGTAATACTTTGATATTTCGAGCACATAAAGTGCCTTAATCTATGAACCGATTTTGATATTTACTTTCAAAGGGTTTGGTTTGCAATCCATAGTGCCATAATAATTTTTTTTGGTACAGGTTCCAAAGATATAGTGCACTCGTAAAAATCATATGCAAGCATGCTCGTTGTTTGAGGTTCGTGACTCTCTAAGACTGCAGAGAAGTCATGGCTGGCTGCCCTCGCCAATGGGTCCACCGCAACTGTATCCATGCCAAAAAGTTTTAACTTTACATTTATTTTTATTTTTAAATCATTCATTCTTTTTTATCTATATTATTCAATTCCAATATAAATTTCCTTAATAATATATATTTTTTAATAATATGATGACGTCATGTATGTTAATAGTGAAATTAAATGTATATATATATACCAGGTGAATCAAAAAGTTCTTAGAAGTGCATATATATGAAACCTTTTGGATCAAGTTTGATATTCAAATTAAAGAGTGTCTATCACACTATATTTATGCAGACTGTCACTTGTTTTGTCAGTTCGTTCGTTAAATCTTTGCATTTTTAATATTGATTCCAAGAATTTTTGATTCACCCTCGTATGTACTGTAAGGTTGCTGCACAATAAATGGCAGCAGGTAGTAAAATTACTTACACTAAGTAAGTATTCTTTAACGACATTGACCGCAAAAAAGGAATAACGTAAATACATTTGATTCGATTTGAAATCGGTTTTTGTTTTTGCTCGTAAATATACTTGTTATACGTAAATATAACCGTCATAATATCGGGTGCGCGGATTACGACATACCGTCGTAATCCGCGCACCCGAGTTGACGCGTTATAAGTGCTTGTTGTCATTTATTTAAAGTTATTACAAATTTGTGCTGTCAGCATATACTAATAAAGTCGTAAATCGTGTATCAGATATCCGTATTTTATTTGAGTGTCAGTGCATTCGGTAATAAAGACGCCTTCCATCTTTCGTTTCACGCTCGAAACAGTGCAGTGACGTACCGACTTCATAAAACATAGTGTGCTTACTCATCGGCAACCATGAACCCAATGAGAACGCCACCATACGGGACAGGATCACAGCCTGATTTATCTAAAATGCCGGACTCTGATACCAACTCTTTAATCACCTTACGTAAAAGAAAACAAAGAAATAATGAGTACACAGAAGCGTTAGCCGATTTCCGAGCTGAAATAATGTCTACGCTTAAAGACTTCGCCAAAATCAGAATGACTGCCTATCCGTTGTATCGGCAGATGTTAAAAATGATCGACCAAGTTAATAATATTAAAATATCACAGGAAAAACTAGAAAAGAAGTATCCACGATAAAAGCAATTTTGAAGAACTCCAAAAATACCAATTGTCACCTTAAATCACTGGAAAAAGCATTAACGCTGAAAATACTATTTCCCAACTGACACACAGCATCAACGTCATTGAACAGCATGGCCGAGGTAATAACCTAGAAATAACCGGCGTACCAATTACAAACGGCGAAAACTTACACACAATCATTAGTACGTTGTCAGTTAAAATAGGAATAACGTTATCGTCGTGGGATATAGATTATATAAAGCGGGTGAAAACATTCTCAAACTGAAACAAATAAACATCCTTCGACGCCTAATATTATACTAAGATTTACTCAGCGCAAAAATAAAATGGACTTTTTAGCGGCAGCCCGAGCTCGCCGTGGGTTGACTACAGTGGACTTGGGACTAGATGGACCATGCAAGCCCATATTCATTAACGACCACCTCACGCCTCTTAATAAATTATTTTATCGGAAAGTTCGCCTATTAGCAAAAGAAAAAAATTACAAGTTTGTGTGGGTAAACAACAGTAAAATATTTATACGCAAATTTGAATCTGCGAAAGCAATTTTAATCGCAGCTGAAAAAGACCTTGCTAAGATAATATGACTCGAATATTCTTCTCATTCAACAATCTCTCAGCACTTAAGTGATTCATGGCGACAAGAATTCATCTTTTATTATTATGTTGTCAATTTTGAAGTTAAAGGTAGACTGTATTCTTTTAGTTATAAAGATTTTAGAGTAGTTTTTAACAGTTACCGTCGTAAGTATATTATTCAAGTAGCTTACTGTCTGGTGTTAACGCATAGCGATCCCCGCCAAATATTATACTTTAATTTACGGCTTTATTTTATTTTAACTACTTACCAACCTAATGTATACATTCATATTATAGATAAAAATACAAATAATTGCTTAATTGTTGCAGAAATATCCACGAAGTAAGTTCTTGTAATAGCTTTTTATGTATAGTTTTTTTTGTTCGAATGACAGAAATAATTATCTTTACCATATATATACTATTTCCTTAACCAAGTGTATCTATGGGTACTAACGTGTTATCTGTTTATTACCAAAATGCGAGGGGATTGCGGACTAAATCCACACAGTTCTCTTCAAACATTTTAAATCATGACTATGACGTCATATGCATTACAGAAACCTGGCTTTCGAATGGATTTTTTAGCTCTGAATACTTTGATTCCCGATATGAGGTGTTTCGATGTGATCGCGAGCAACATACCTCGAGATGTTCGCGCGGCGGCGGAGTGCTGGTTGCTATTAGACGTGACCTTTGTCCCGTACTTCGTGCCGAACAGTGTTGTGAGACAGGGTTCGCTGAAGAAATCTGGTTAAGTCTATCATTACCGTCTTGCAACTCTGTCACCTCAGTGATGCCGGCAAATATACATATCGTTTGTACATACATTCCTCACGGTCCCGCACACTACGAACGGTTAAACTCCTTTTTCGATAGGGTGACACACTTCATTGATGCTCAGACACAGGATATTTTCTTGGTTTTAGGGGACTATAATATTACACACGCAGAATGGTATTACGATAGTATTACCGATAGTATGAATTTACACACAAACAATAATAATCTATCCGTCTTAACTTCTACATTTATGAATTTATCTTCTTTGTATCAATTTAATTCTTTATTGACAAATGTCATATCATTAGCTACACCCGTAAAACTAAACCGGTACACTTTCAATACACATTGTCAAATCAACCGCTTACTCGTGTTAGGAAATCCGCGATCTGGGTATTATAATGGATGAAAACTATCATTCAACTCACATATTGACAATGTAGTCGCTAGATCACATAAAATGCTTGGCTTCATTAATAGGGCTAGTAAACCCTTTAAAAGCACCCACACATTAAAAATATTGTATTTTGCCTATGTAAGATCTATTCTGGACTTTGGATGCATCATATGGAATCCCTCATACCATGCACATGTGGACAGAATAGAAAAAAAATCACTGCTACGCGAATTCATATGAAGAATCTTTAAAAATTTATAGCCTCCCAAGTCTTGTAAATCGTCGTACACATTTTGATCTCTATTATCTTTACAAAATTCTTAATGGCCATGTTGACTGTTCGGATATTTTAGGAAAAATTAACTTCATCACTAAAACTAAATTTTTAATTCAACCCTCTCGTGTTCTACACTTAAACAACTCGTACTTAAACATTTTGTTCCACCTCCAGCGAAAAAACTATACAAGTAATCGTTTCCTAATCAGAAGTTTGCACTATTACAATAACAATTTCTGTAACGTGGAGGACTTAACTTCAGAAGTGGATATTTTTAGCAACTCATTTATTAGGTTCAAAACTTTAATTGTAAGTAAATTCTCCTGACTCGATTCTGTTTGCTTCTACTAGTTGGTACGCGGATGCAAATTGCAAATTATAACAAACTAAACATTCTCGGCACTGTTGGTCGATAAGAACTTGTAAAAAATATATAATGTAACATAATAGACAATAAGGACTGTTTGTTGCCACAATAAAGAGAAAATAAAAAAAATAAAAGTAAATAATACAATGGTATGAAATATATAACTATCTTAGACAACATTTAAATTTTAAAAATATTATTCTGTTCTCTGCGGAGCTACGGAAGCTCACGTCTAAAATTAGTTGAAAGCTCGCGATGTCTGCCAAGCCGCAGTGGGCCAGGGATGCAAACTATCCTAGTTATAACAGGAAACCTCTTCTTATAATGAGAGTACGCCGCAAGCGAATAGTCTGACTTATTTTTTTTAATTAGAATTAACAGTAGAACACGTGATAGTTTCAATAAACCATTTCATTTGTGTGCCGAGGATTGTCTAAGCCACCTAAGAGCTATGCCACCTCTAAATCCGATGAAGCAGTCACGTCCAGCTTCTATGGCCAATCTGTGTAGTTCGTCAAAAAAAGGCGGGAATTGAAATCAGTATACTGTCTAGCTGTCTATGCAAGTTGACTTGATAGCTCGAACAATGAGTTACCCTGGCTTAATTATTATTTAGAGGTATATGAGCCATAAATTGTGGTTTCAAAAACAAACGTTACTTGATAAACTAACACACTTTATATTTTTGTTCTGATCATCTTACCATCCGTTAGATTGACACAAGAAGGAATGGGACAGTAGCTAGCACAGTGCAAAAGGACTCCGGTTCGATCCATTGGAGACCACGGAGCTCCTCGCCATACACCTAAATATATAATAAGATCCTAGTTGCTATGCATTATTGGAGAGCTTAAGAAAACGGGTACATTTTTAAAATCATTAGCCAGCAAAGTTTTATACATCATTTTAAATTTAAGGCATTTTAATCAACATAAATGTCAAAAAAAATTGTTTTTCATCTCGCATATTTAAATTTGTATCGATAGTTATTGTTTTAATATTGATAAATGATCAAATTTTATAAATCAAAAGAAAAATATGATATAAATTGCTACATTTTTTAATAAATGCTTGACGCTGCATTTTCGACTTCATTGGAATAAAGCTAAACGAATCGATAACTTTATAGGTTAAAATTATCGCAAATAGTCACTCCTATCACCTCCGAACGGTTATTGCAACTGCAACTGTACATTTATTCATTCGGACAATTTACAGCGGCTAATTTCACAGGGCATTAAGGCGTTTGACAACCTTTCTAATAGTTCTTGCGTACCGTCTTGTCTTGATTATGAATCCAAATAGATCAAAACTAAGATTCAATCGTAATCGTAAAAAAGATAGTAAAGTTTTTTTTTATCAGAAAAAATTACAACACCATTACAACTTAGCCAAAACGATGCTGTCTGTAATCTAGACAAATCGGCTGGTCACATCGAAATATGTCAATATGTTATGATAAAAAATTAATAATCCTAACAGCGCGCGACATGGGAGCATTTGTGGACAGGGTGGTCCTGGAAGTAGCTCTAGTAACAACGCATGTAAACGAATCTATCTGCCGTCCCCAACTGCAACAAAAGTTGTACAAATTAGAAGATTACCGTCACCATGGAAAAAGTAAAAGATTACAATATCCTTTATATTATTGTCTGTGATATGAGCTACGTAAAATAAATTAGATTGTTTGTAGTTACGTATATAACTGTGTTTTGGTATAAAGGCGCCAGACTGCCGGAGACCAAAGTTAGAATCTATTGTGACTTCTACTGTCGTTGCTTCTTAAATTATAGCTTACTATATAATTACCATAGTTGAGAGTGGATCACGAATGTACTAATAATAGGAGATGTCCGCTCTTATTAAATAAAACTATACAAGGGATAGATACATCATACTTGTACTATACTTCTTATAATGATATTAGTTTGTAAAAAGTATTTACTAGAGGTCAATTAAATTCAGACGCAAAGCCTCCTCATTTAATATAAATAAAAAATTAAATTATACATATTATAATATTTATCCATAAATCTGAGGGACATACACAAACACAAATTTACACACGCACACAAAAGTATTTTTAAAATATTCTTATTGCTCATTTGTATTTTATTGTGTTTTTAAATGGGAGAAGACACTGACTCCTGAAACACAGGTCCAATAGTACATAGCTCAGGTGTCAGGGACTTCACGTTTCATTGTTAAACAATAAGATGCAGCATATTTCAGAGAAGGTGAAAATATATTTTATATTTTTTATTATTAATTTAGATTTTTTTAAAGGAAAAGAAGCAAACGGTCGTACGGCTCACCTGATCTTAATTGATCACCGTCGCTCATCAACATCCACAGCACCAGAGTAACGGTAGATGCATTGCCCGGAGCCCCTCTGCACTGTGTTCTACTGTCCCACTTTTTTGTGTTGCAGCTTGTTTTGACAATTGTCTAGCGGAATGTCGTGATTAAACGGAAGGTCTTTACGATCAAGAACAATGAAGACGTGGCTTCGGCCTTTCAAATTCTCCTAATCAAGACGTGGCTGTATGGACTAAAGTCTTTTGTCTTTCCATTAGGGATAAATTAATATCATCATCATCGGAATGTCGTGCGGTTGGTTAGCGCGGCCATGTTGGCGTTGCAATTTGTAACCATCGTGTGCGCCCCACGCTTTCGACGGATCGCTCTTGTTTCACGTGATCTTTTAATAATTATTGCAAATTGTGGTTTTTAAAGAGTAAGTGATTGTCTTAAGTGTAGTGAATATATTTGTGCAATTTAACTATAATTTGATTTATTTGCGAAACGTTTGTTCTTCGCCTATACGCCCACGAGAGTAATCATGAGTAATTCTGTCGAAAGATATCAAGTGCTGTTATAATTATTTATTTAACACAATAACAAGTATTCTAGGTTTGTCTAGACACTATAAGTTCTCACACAAGTGGTACATAAAATAACAATTTGCCATTGAACACTGACTCCACATAACAAAATTACGGGTATGAGTTTTAATATGAAACCTTAAAATGAAATTATTTGATATTCAAACAAAATAATTCACAATGCAAGCATTTCTATCACACGAAATGTTTTCATGCTACCATGAAGGTTAGTACCGTCTATACATATATAAGTATTATTTTCAGCGTCTTAAAAATCTGAAAATTGAGGTTCAGGCTAAGCGACCTAAGAGCTATGCCACCTCTCAAGTGTAGCGGTAAAGGCCAGCTTCTCTGCTCAACTGTGTTAGTTCGTCCAAAAAAAAGTTATTAAAATAATCAAAATAGAATTAGTTTTTTTTAATTCGCTAGTTTTACGTAAAACTTGAAGAAAGATTTTGCTAAATGTACTTGTATTTAAACCGGGAATCTTCAAATTTTTATCATTCAAACACGTGGTTAACGTGTGTACCTTTTTTATTTACTAACAAGAAATAAAGTATTTTAACCAAAAAAATCCTTTACGATTGTGTTATTCGAATTCTTCTTAAAAGAGTTTTCTTCAAGATGAAATGTATGTAAATTACAATGAAGTTATTCCTCTCATTCACAACCCTTGAACTAGATCAATCTTGAAGACTAAATTCAGTCGATTTTATCTCGTCCATGTGGTATGAGCACGCAGAATAATAAGTGATTTATTAAGAAGATAGTACATTTATGACTAACAAGTATATTTACGAACAAAAACAAAAACCGACATCAAATCTAATTATATGTTACTATTGCAAATGGACGCGCTTTTTGTATTTACAAATTATCGTAGGAATATTACGAAATGGAATTAATCAGAACCAAATCAAATTCTCATCAAATTACTTTTGAAGTGCATCCTTTCCAATCAAAAATTAATCATTGAAATCTGTTGGCATGATATTGAGTTATTCGTCCATTTATGGTGCATACATAATGCTCAAGAATTTATTATTTTTGAATTGGAATTGCACCAAATTAGGACCACATGGGGAACAATAGCTTTCAAATGAAAAAAGAATCATCAAATTGGATTCATTGAGGCGACCAAGAAGAATATAGATAAAAAAATGAATGAATAATAATTAAGAGATACGTCACAGATATAATCAATTTTACATTTTAATATATTCACCAGATCGTAATCGTATTCACCAGACATTGCACCGTCCGATCATCACCTGTTCCGGTCCATGGCACATGCTCTGACAGCGCTTTTTTTTTTTTTGACGAACTATCACAGTTGGCATAGAGAAGCTGGCCTTTACTGCTTCACCGGATTTGACAGGTGGCATAGCTCTTAGATCGCTTAGCCTGAACCTCTATTAGGTGGTAACTCGACACAAGGGTCCCCCCGGTGAGGGGTAACCTCGGCTTGGGCGGTTACCATTATTACGCGTTAGCAGTCCGATCCGAGGGCGCCCCAAAAGGCCTGAACCACAACTCGGTCGGTAGCTATTTTATTAACGAAATCTATTGGGACAATCTAAGCTAAGAATCTGACGGCGCAGCGGTTCACATCTTATGAGGATACCAAAAATTGGGTTGATTCGTGGATAGCCTCAAAAGACAAGGAGTTCTTCTGACGTGGAATTCGAATGCTGCCTGAGAGATGGGAAAAAGTGGTTGCAAGTGATGGGCAATATTTTAAATAAATCTATATTACCGTTCTTCTATAATAAATATTTAATTTGGGTTAAAAAACGGCGGAAACTTATTTCTACTCCTATACAAATGCAATCGCTAAGATCTCTTCCAGATAACCTTTGAATGAACAAAAATTTGATGCTAGAAAGTCTGTTTTTATTTCACAAATATTACTACCATTCTTGATAACCATTCTAACTAAGCGTAAGCTTCTGTTAGGAGATGGTTCACATTAATAGTCGAATGGTGGATTCGAACCCACGACCTTACGATTCGTAGACCGTTCCTAAACCATTAGGCGATATGATGTATAAAAGGAAAGGAAATTGAAAAGCCCTGACCGTCCTAGCCAAGGAGAATTAGCATAGGCAGACTGTGCTCAGAGCAAAAAGAACAGGGTGTAATTTAACTCTGAATTTATAAATAAATCGGCAGTCATACCTTTTGTTGCAATAAAAAAATCCCATTAGGCTATTGACGCTTTTAAATTGAATGTAGAAATTCATTATTTTCATTTTATATAATGTTGAGAATATTGTGATGCGCTAGTATCACTGGAAACAATCAATAGTTATTGCACTGAATGCGAGAGACGACGGGCGGGTTTGACAAACTGCTAAACTACGTGACGAACATGCTAGCTGTTGGTTCATGAAACGAACGTGTGTGAGTTACGTTGTTCAGGCACGTACGTTGTTTCCTGAAAGTTCTAAACGTTATACATATAACGGTACATATAATTGATTATGATGTAAAATTTGACTTCGTGTAGCATTTTAACAATGGGCCCTTTTAATCGATGGGCTATACGGTATCCAAATACTTTAAGCCCACGACTACAAAGCTAAAGTATTGTCTTTTTTTTGTTGACAGGGAGGATCTTCAGAAAGATACCCGCATTCTGGGGGGCGGCGATTATGTGGGATTCTTACCCACTAAAACCTCCCTGGTGGCCCTTTCCTCGGTGCATGACGAGGGGCTCCGGGATCTCAACGTGGAACGCACCGGAGCCCCTCTGCACTGTGCTCAAGTAGAGCACGTCCCGGGGGGACGGGGGGAGGTTACTCCCTCCCCCCCTGTGGCCTCGCAGCGCAAGGCGACACGGGTCAGCCGATGTCGCCTTCTTCCCGGGTCGACTTTAGTGGACGACGCAGGCCCTTGTCGCCCAGTGAACCCGAGGCCCCTTTTAGTCGCCTTGTACGACAAAATAATATGTCTATACCAACAAATCAACTAATTCTGTATATTTATAATGAAGTTTTCTTCTATAAGAAATAAAAACTAAATTGTGTTGCTCTGAAAGAGAGAATGTTTTTATTAACACGTTTTTGTTTAGTTTACAATGCAATGAGTAATATTAATGAACTAAATTATAACTCTTACCTGAAAGAGAGAAACAACATTTAAAGCTATTATTTCAATATCTTTTATACAATATTATGTTCGACGTTTTACAATTACCACCAAATAATATAACCTCAATCTGACAGTCATTGTCATCTTACCATAGAGGTTTGTCAACGACGCGGCAAAATAGAATTAAATAAAGCCTAATAGAGAGGAACTTCATTTACATATTTATTAAACAATTGATTTTTTATATCAACTTGCAACATTATTTTTATTAAATCATCAAAAACATTTGGCTACATGTTCATCTAATAAATAAAATTGGAGTGTACGTTAAAACGTAACATATTAAAATAACTGCTGTTTCCTACATGCATATAAGTGTAGTTATTTATTACAACAAAATAACGTTTTTTACAATTTTTTTCAGTTTGTTCCAGCTAATCTCTGGGACGGCTCTACCGATTTTGACGGGACTTTTACTAGCAGATAGCTGATCTAATAAGAAGTACCTTAGGCTTGTTTTATATTATCAAAATTCTAATAAATACTTTTTAATCGCCGATAACACCGCAAGGCGCAGCATTCAGATTCAGACAAAACTATTTTCATTCGAATGCTCAATTGTATGTCAACTACTCTGAACGAAATAGAAAAATGAATTGTGCAGAATTGCGAAGGGTGTAAAATGTTTGGCTTTCAGCTCGTAAGTGCTGTATTGACTGTTAACTGAAAAACAAACAAATTTCAAGCGAACAACGCAGAGCCCAGTGACGCGTGAAGCGATTGCTCCAGTGTTTTTATTCCCTTCCTGTAGCAAGCTACGTTTTACTCTATTTTTATTACGTATCAAGTTTATAGCAACATTTTTTTTCCGTTTTTCTTGTTGAAAATGAAATTTATTAGGCAAATTTAACTTTGGGAGTAGGCTAGTTACAGCGTTACGAAAAGTGTGAGCGGCTGAGGGACAATGGTAGAACATACAGAAGAAATAGATCACAAAGTTGGTTATAAAAAGATGGTGCAGTGCGATTAAGGCCAGGAATCTGTAACGGGATCAAAGAACAAACTACTTTTTTTGGACTACGTTTACAAGATTTACTTTAGCATTTTTTTTATTATCATTATGTAATTCGTATCTAAAATATAATTATCAAAAAACATGATTTACCAAAAAAAATACCGAGCAAAGGTCGGTTATCCAGGTCCTATGGTATAATAAGCCAACATCAAAAAGACGGGCCCTAATACGGGACGGGACATAATTATCTTCATTTCAGCCGTAGATCATCCACAACTGGTGCTTATATACACAGAAAAATAAATTAAAACTTTTTAATAATTTATCTATATATATAAAAAAGAAAGTGTGTGGGTATGTTCCATATAGACTCCGAAACACTTCAGGGAATCTTCAGATTGACCTAGCGTCCACCATTAAAACCATTCCTCCGTGGTTCGAAGTGATAGAGTACCATCCCCAAAACACCATTAATCTCACGGAACGTTTCTCTAGCGGATTTGCCTTTAACGAAGGAAAACTTTAAAATAGCGCGAATTTCGGCGTTAGTGAACTTCATGTTTACACGTCTATAACTGTTGAACGCAATATTCAAACTAATTATGCATAGCGTCGTTTTGTAGGTTATGTCAAGACCTTTCAAATTATGTATAGTATTGCTAGATACGAGCTCTGTAGCGCTTTGTACATAGCCGCGAAATTCAAAAGACAAAAAGGCGGAAGGGAGATATTTGACAACCTATTATTTACTGATATGTACATCTCCACCCGCTCGAGAAGAGAATAGAAGAGAATGAATACGAAGAGAAATGAATTATTTAATATAATGTGAGAGTTAAATACTTAATGATGTTAGTTTATTGTATAAATAAAATAAAGCAAAATCTAGCCCTAGGCTAAGCGGGCTGGGTACGCTAGTTTTAAATATATGACGTTGTACATTTTCTTTAAAGAAGCAACTTTAGAGTTATTAAGACTTAAGGTAAAGTTATAAAGACTGTTTAAAAAAACATTTAATGTCAGATGACGACCTTACGAGCTGCAATGCGAGAGAGTTTTTCAATTTAAAGTATTTTCATTTCTCTGATGCATTTAGCTTAGTACATGAATGCAAGTGAAGTATAGAAGCCCTTACGTTTTCTTAATTCTAGGGGGTAGACAGCTTTTCAAAGGTTATTGGGTCCCGTACAAACTAAACAAAAGTTAAACGCAGAGGCACTATAAGAATACGAATGCAGACAGAATAATTAAGCATTCATGTGCACCATTTCAATAAGTTATGATGGTGACATCAAACAAAATAAACATTGAAATTTGTTCATAATTGACGTTGAACATTAAAAATAGATGAATTGTGAACCTTCGATTTTTGAAATCGGTTAAAAACTTCGGTTAAAAATTTTGCTTGCGTGAGATATGAGCGCCACAGTCCTATAGTTTTCACAGGACTTAGTTGGACCTTTCTTGTGTCGTGGTATAAGGATGGATTCCTGCCAGTCACCAATTCATTTGCCTGTTCTCCAAATTTGATTATATAGGTTTTATAGAATACGTACACCTTCATCCCCGGTTAGTTTCAAGTCTTCGGCAAAAATACAGTCACTACCGGCCGATTTATTACGTTTCAGTTTTTATAAAGCTAACTCGATTTCCGACTTCAAAACGTCCGGTTCTAAGGGGATGCCGGTCTTGCTGGTCGTAGGTTTGTTGCTATTGCTGTTGCGTCTTCGTATAATTGCAATAATCTCGCCACCTGTCTACCACCATAGCAAACGTCCATTGGGGTCCTCTAAAGCCCAGGTTTTTTCTTTAAAATCCCGTGTTATAGACTTTATTTTCATAAAAAGATCTCGAGTGTGCATCTTTTGATTATTGCCTTCTATTTCAGAGCATATGTTATTGAAATAAAGATTTTTATCTTTTATGCATCGACGCTGCACTTCTTTCGAGAGAGCTTTATATTGCTCGTGGCTGTCATCCTTTGAGAGGTTTTTCAGTAGATCTTTGATTGTTGAGATGTTGATTTCATAGTAAAATATAATTGTCAGACCTAGGGCTTTGGATTCTAAGTCGCACTGCACTCGCATAGTAAATGCCTATTCACTTGCAATTTGCTTAATATATTAGTGTCCAAACAAAGTAATGTGACATATTTTATGTTCTAAATGTTTCTAAAAATTTACACAGCCACTGAAAGATGCTCAAGATATGAATGTAATTAAGAAGAGTTTAAAACGTTGAAAGCGTTATTAAAGTTTCGGTAAGAAACTTCAACTTTGCCATTACCCTGTTTACGAGGTTTCCTTGAGCGACTACCACGCCAACAACTTTTACTTACTGCTTGAAATTTTTCAAGGCACTTTGATATTTTTTGTAGAAGTTTAAAGTTTTTATTATTAACTCTGCTGCTCTACATACTAACTGACTTACTAGCCAAGTTCTTAACTATGGGAAATTATTTACGTATGCTGACGACACGGCACTGGTATTTCACGGTCCGACCGATGGCAAATTAAATGCAGACGAAACGCCTTCTAATTTAATTTAATATAACATAAAGCTGAGGGACATATACAAACACAAATTACCACACGCACACACACACATGTTTATAAAATTTTGTTAGTCTCATATTGTGTTTTAAATGGGAGAAGACACTGACTCCTGAAACACAGGTCCAATAGAACCTAGCTCGAGAGTTTCATTGTGGAATCATTTTCTTTGGTGACCAATAAAGATTTATTATTATTATTAACTGATCCCGACGAACAGGACATAGGGCAATAATAATAGCCTATGTTACTCTATTTTACATCAACTATCTGCCGGTGAAATTGCCTTCAAAATTGTTCCAGCTGTTCCAGAGATTAGCCGGCACCTAAAATTAATATATTTTATTTAGTACCTGCATAGGGCATCGAACTTGGGTCGCGAGAGCTATTTTTAACGAATGCTTTTTTGATAATTATAATAAATTAATTGAAAAATAAAATCATGTACCAGTTATTGATACATACAGATTACACAATTTCTTTCCAGGTTAGAGGTAAGGGTACGCCCTTACCTCTGACCTGTCGCCACTCCCCTAGCTACTTTGTTTTTTGTTGCTATCGAGGAGGAAATCTCCAAAGAGGTTATTTTGCCTTTTTTTTTGTTAACAGGAGGAAATCTTCAAAAAGATACCCCGCCTTCTGGGGGGAAGGCGGCGGTTATATGGGGTTTTTACCCACTAAAACCTCCCCAATGGCCCTTTCCTCGGTGCATGACGAGGGGCTCCGGGATCTCCAGAGGAACGAATCGGAGCCCCTCTGCACTATGCTCAAGGAGAGCACGTCCCGGGGAGGTTACTCCCTCCCCTGTGCCCTCGCAGTGCAAAGCTACACGGGCCAGCCGATGTCGCCTTCTTCCCGGGTTCACTTTAGCGGACGACAAAGGCCCCACCCTTGTCGCCCAGTGAACCCGGACAGGTTATTTTGCCTGTGTTAAGGTTGATAGGTGACCTAGATAGTCTTGAGCACAGGCGCAAGGTGGCCAGCCTTTCGGTGTTTTACAGATTACACTTTGGAGAGTGTGCACAGGAATTACACGAGTTAATTCCCCCATTCTACCTTCGGACGTTTAGACACTCGGCGGGTCTCCACCCTTTTATAGTTGATGTTCCGCGCGTCCGAACGAAGCGATTTGAGTCATCGTTCATCGTGCGTACAGCAAAGGAGTGGAATAAGTTGCCGGCGTCAGTCTTTCCGTCCAATTACGACGTGGGAGCCTTCAAGAGTAGAGTGAATAGGCACTTACTAAACTAGCGCGTACTATCTTTCGACTATATCACCACATAACACCAGGTGGGATCATGGTCAAGCGCTAGTTTAAAGGAATAAAAAAAAAAAAAAAAAAAAAAAAGGTATACAGTAATACTTATGTGTCGATCAAACAATATAATATTTATAAAATATAATATTTAAACAATAATAATAATAAGCCAGAATAATATTATAAATATTTGTAACCTAATAAATATTTATTTTTATAAATATTACTAACATTCCTGTCAACCATTCCAAGCGTAAGCCAGGAAATGGTTCACGGAAATAGTGGAATGGAATTCGAAACTCCGAGCTTACGTTTCCCAGACCGTACCCTAAACTACAAAGCTATTTACGCTTAAAAATGTTCCATAGATAAATAATTAAATAGAGTTACGAGAAACAATGCCATAACCTGCCTTCTTTAATGGCTTAACTTGGAAACACTCAGTGAATGTAAGAAAAGAAAATTTTAATTCATTAAAAATGCATATGAGACGGATTTATTCTTAGGGCGCATTAAGTTTTCATGGTGACGCCATTGTAGTGACGTTTTTCTATAGATATTGCTATCTAATCTAAAAATCAAACTATAAATTCATGTCCTTTTAACGCTTTTAGTAAGTACATAGAGTTAACAATTACTGTACGCTTCTCAACAAGTGACCTCACCAACTATGTATGGGCCCTAAAAAGCTTAGTGACTGATGTCCGGTGAGGATTGAGAATGTCCGTAATTTAATGTTAAAAGATATGAGTGTAAAAGCGAAATGAATGAAAGGATAACTTTAGAAAATATTAGAAATTTAATTAGCAAAAAGGAAAAGAAAGACATATTTATAATGTTCTGTAGAGATATAGTGATAAAAGTAATAGAAAGGAAAAAAACATAACGTAAATAGATAAACAAATAGCCAGGAAAGCAGAATCATAAATAATAATAATATAATAATTACCCAGCCAAACACGCTGGGGAAGAACTAATAGTAAAAAATCATCAATGAAAAAAAAGCCAAATAAAAATAAAGCAAAAGCTGATCCATAATATTGATAATTGACATATTGACGTTTTCTAATCAACTACATGATGTCGATTTAAATACGTGTACGAGGGCTTCCTAAAAATTCATTTCGAAGCGTCAATAGCCTAATGGTTTAGGGTACGGCCTGCGAATCGTAAGGTCGTGGGTTCGAATCCACCATTCGACTATTGCCGTGAACCATGTCCTAGCACAAACTTAAGCTTAGTTGGAATGGTTAACAAGATTGTTAGTAATATTTCTCAAAAAAAAAGAAATATTACTAGCTTTCTTTTTTAAAAAAAAAATAAAAATAAAAAAATTCTTATAATTTTTTCCAAAATAAATATAAGCTTAAAAGCATTTAATATCCCAATACGAATATTTTATAAAAGATTTTTATTTTTTTTGCTTTTATACTTTCGTCATAAATACTACCTGAAAAACCTGAGGATTATTCCAACCTATCACTGAAAGCCTCTTGAAAGTTTAAACCGCCCATTTGAATTAAAACACTACTTAAGCATAAGTAGTTAAGCCTTAATGCAGGGGTGAATTACGAGAGATGAAGATCTTTTTATAAGCACTTTGGTTAAGGAGTTTGTGTTCCAATTTACCTTCCTTATACACACATACTTTTAAAGAGAATTTTTATTCCATTTTTATTATACTATGTTTACAAGATAGAGCATTTTTTTATTATTACGTCGTCGAGATCAAAAAATATATTTCATTTTTGATCTCGTCATGTCAATCTTTCGGTTTTCTACAGATTGCATTTTGGAGAGTGTGCTCAGGAACTACATGATCTAATTCCCCCATCCCCTTTCCACCATCGGACTTCCAGACCCACTGCGGGATTTCATCCTTTTGTTGTGAACATCCCTCAAATCCGAACGAAGCGATTTGCTTCGTCTTTCATTCTTCGTACAGCAAAGGACTGGAATAGTTTGCCCGCGTCTGTCTTTCCTTCCGATTACAATGTGGGTATTTTCAAGAGTAGAGTGAATAGGCATTTACTAAGCTAGTGCGCCTTACCATCCAGGACTGCATTTCCACTTAACATCAGGTGGGATCGTAGTCAAGCACTTGCTTAGAAATTATTAAAAAAAAAATCGTATCTAAATATAATTACCAAAAGACAAGATTTACAAAAAAATACTGAGGAAAGCTCAGTCATCCAGGTCTTAAGATATAAGCGTATTACATAATAATTATATACTCTTAGGTACCTTAAGTTACATCGTAAATTGTTTCCCATAGATACAGAGCTACATATAGATTATAATGAGTAAAATTGTAATTCAAAACAATTATAAACGCACTAATGTGGTAATAAAAACAAAAAGTATCAGTTAACGTTTTAAAAAAGGAAGCTAATCTTTATAAAAAAAACTAGCGTAACCAGCCCGCTTCGCCGGGGTAGATTTTGCTTTATTTTATTTTAACAATAAACTTACATCATTAAATATTTAATTTAACTCTCACAATATATTAAATTATTCATTTCTCTCCGTATTCATTCTCTTCTCAAGCTGGCGAAGATCATTACCTACACCCATGTACATATCAGTAAATCTTCATTCTTATCATTTATACAAAAAAATATCGGGATCAAGTTAATGTCAAAATTTAAAGTACGACGTATATCTTGTTTGACAGTTCAAAAAGAGGAGTGCTTAAACTTACATTATTAAATATTTAATTTAACTCTCACAATATATTAAATTATTCATTTCTCTCCGTATTCATTCTCTTCTCGAGCGGGTGAAGATCATTACCTACACCCATGTACATATCAGTAAATCTTCATTCTTATCATTTATACAAAAAAATATCGGGATCAAGTTAATGTCAAAATTTAAAGTACGACGTATATCTTGTTTGACAGTTCAAAAAGAGGAGTGCTTAAACTTACATTATTAAATATTTAATTTAACTCTCACAATATATTAAATTATTCATTTCTCTCCGTATTCATTCTCTTCTCGGGCTGGGGAAGATCATTACCTACATCCATGTACATAATACATAATACAGTAAATACAATATCATTCTTATCATTTATACAAAAACATATCGGGATCAAGTTAATCTCAGTAACAAAAGTACGACGTATAGCTTGTTGGAGAGTTCAAAAAGAGGAGTGCTTAAACTTACATAATTAAATATTTAATTTAACTCTCACAATATATTAAATTATTCATTTCTCTTCGTATTCATTCTCTTCTCGAGCTGGTGAAGATCATTACCTACACCCATGTACATATCAGTAAATACAATATCATTCTTATCATTTATACAAAAACATATCGGGATCAAGTTAATGTCAGAAATTAAAGTACGACGTATATCTTGTTGGACAGTTCAAAAGAGGAGTGCTCCGATCGTCACCAAACTTTAAAGTATTACTCGCCAGGTAAATCTGAAGATTCTCTGAAAGTTTCATTGAAATCGGTTGAAATCGTTTCGGAGCCTATATAGAACACACCCACACACTTTCTCTTTTATATATATAGATGATATAGACATTAATTAAATTTTAATATCATTACCATCAAACATCCGTCTGTCAATGTAGAGAATGTACAATATAGAAGATATATAATATATTATTACAATTACAAGCTTGTGTAAAATAATGTTGAAAATCGAATAAAAATAATCTTTAAAAGTATGTTTAAGTATGCAAGACCTCTCCCCGCCGGCGGCAGTAGCGGCTGCACTGGTGGGGAGATCTAAATGGAAGGCGCTGGTCTCCTTCTGCGAGTCAGTAATGACCCAGAAGGAGACCGCAGAACGGGATCGGGAGAGGGCCGATCCCGTTCGGACATGGCGCAGGCGGGCCGGTGGCAGACCGGCCCGCAGCCCTGTAGTTCTGGGCTCTCAAGAATAAGACTACGGTATCCCCTGCCTGTAGTAAAAGGCGACTAAAAGGGGCCTCGGGTTGACTGGGCGACAAGGGTGGGGGCCTTTGTCGTCCGCTAAGGTGGACCCGGGAAGAAGGCGACATCGGCTGGCCCGTGTCGCCTTGCGCTGCGAGGGCACAGGGGGGGAGGGAGTAACCTCTCCCCCCCGGGACGTGCTCTCCTTGAGCACAGTGCAGAGGGGCTCCGGTGCGTTCCACTGGAGATCCCGGAGCCCCTCGTCATGCACCGAGGAAAGAGCCACCGAGAAGGTTTTAGTGGGTAAGAACCCCACATAACCGCCGCCTTCCCCCCAGAAGGCGGGGTATCTTTCTGAAGATTTCCTCCCCGTCAACAAAAAAAAAAAAGAGAAGCTGGCCTTTACTGCTTCACCGGATTGAGAGGTGGCATAGCTCTTAGGTCGCTTAGCCTGAACCTCTATTAGGTAGTAACTCGACACAAGGGTCTCCCCGGTGAGGGGTAACCTCCGCTTGTACAGTTACTATTTTACGAGTTAGCTGTCCGATCCGAGGGCGCCCAAGAGGGCCGAACCACGACTCGGTCGGTAGCTATTTTATTGACAAAAGGTAGGTTGGAATACTACTTCTTCATACCGCGATAAATCCTTCAAAATATATTTATTCAACAAGATATAAACTAAACATATTCGTATTCAATATTTTCTTGACACATTTATCATATTCACGTGACCTCTGGAATGTTTATGTTAATATTATGGAAGCGATATTTTATCTTCAATACTAAAAACTTTGTTCGAGGGCTTGCGGTATCTCTTATACGAGTAAATATCTTGTTGGTAAAGTTCTAAACAGGGCTTCAGTTCAAACTTATCTTTACGTCATACGGCTTTCAATTAATTTTAATATTAAATAAACGTCGGTCTGCGGATCGCCTTAAAGACTTCGAAGTATATTTACGAGCAAAAACAAAACAGTAATAGCGTTTAACGTTCGATTCGATTTGAAGTCGGTATTTGTTTTTACTCGTAAATATATTTGTCTTCCTAGAAATTTTAGTTGAATTTGCATTTATTGTCGTAAAATGTATCCTCTCCAAGACCTATGTGAATAATTGATGAACGAATTTCGCGAAGGGTAACCTCTTTGAGCACCCCCATCAGTCTTTCCAACGTTTACCCACTGATATATTCTCCCAAATCTAACGATAGTTTCCTTTTACAATTTATTGCGTCAAGTGTCTATAGCTTAGCGACAAGAACGGAAGACATGTAGATATTATATCTATTTAAATATATATGATAAATGTATTTGAATCTCAATAGACTCATTTAAAGAAAATAATATATAACACTAGCTCTGCCCGTGACTTCGTCCGCGTGAAATTGAACAAAAGTTATTTATTTTTCCTCCTTTGCATTTTGTTGTGGAGGTTACAAATATATGACACCTGCAACAAATATCGTGACGTTTTAGCCAATTGATACGAAAACTTAACAAATTATATACTAAAACCTTTCTCGAGAACAACTCTTACCATTGGTGAGCACAGCATGAAAATCAGTGTAGTAGTTTTGAGTTTATCGCGAACAGACAGAAGGCGGGAAGCGACTTTGTTGTATACTATGTAGTGATAAGACCTTTTATTTTGTTTTACTTGTGGGAACGTACCTTGTCGTACTTACCAAACCCACAAGATGTTCTACCAGTGTCGTGTACGGCGGGGCTACGGGATCGCCTGCGCACGCACCGCGGCCCCGCCTGCGACCCGGACGTCTTGCGGCATCCCTGTCCCGGGGGAGTTGGCTTGAGCAAGGCGCGCCGGAACATATAGGACCTCTGTAAGTGGGTGATGTACCTAGTCCATCACCTGGAGGCCTTGGGGGCCGGGAATACGAGCTGCCACTTAGCCTGCCCAGCCGCCAGCGGCGGCCAAGATGTTGGGCTCCGCCGCTATCCAAACGGCCGCAGCGGGAGAGTCGCCCCTCCAGCACGACAAGCCGAGAACCCTTCGGGGGGATGTGATAAGACCTTACGTCAATTTAACCTTACAAGTAGACAGAAATGGGATCACCAATCTTTATTACTTAGCTTACATCATTGCTTGTAAAAAGCTTATAATCTGATAGTAGCTTCTTCGAACTTCAGTCCGCGTCTACCAATGAATTGTCGGTGCTTCGGTTTTTTTAAGTAAAAAATCACTTTATAGACTCACTTTAAAATATATATGGGATTGATATTTAATAGATAGGATCTCTGTCTAATAGCTAGGGTTTAAAGGAGATTATTTATAGTCATATATAATAATAATATTTTTTATGTGCCTATATTTAGTCCCACTATAATAGTAAGAGGAAAGTTTACACGTTTGTCCATAATTTTACTTATGAAAAGACAGAAAAGTTTCTTCATGGTCTAAAATGAATTATCCTGGACATTCTCATTTATATAAATTCACTCACACCCACTGTCAGACCCATTCACATTCCCACTCACACAGTCACGAACTCTATTCTTTCCACATACACGCTTAATCACATAAAAAATATTAATATTTAGTCCGTAAGATTAACTCGGGGTTGGGTACACTATTTCCCTATTACATGCTACTGATAAGTCTCGCAGTAAGATCTGCACCGAAAATCTGAGAAAAAAATGTATTTGAAAAAATGTATTTGCTTGTAAAATGTATGGGTGTAAAAATATTTCATTTTATATTTTATAATAATAATAATAATAAGCCATTTAATCGGTTAGACAGATTACAACACATATACAAATTAACACAACAAGTTAAGCGCACAGTTAAAAATGAAAAAATAAAATAAAAATAAATATATATATCACTAAAGACCCAAAAGGTCCGATACACAAGCTGCTAATGCTGATTATCCGAGGAGGGTAAATCAGCGCTGGTATTCTGCAGAGATCCATTTTAAGAAGCAAACAGATGTCAGTAGCAAAATTTTAACAAAGTACGAATAACGTAAAAGCAAATAAAACACCAGGGAAACATAAATTGTATATAAAATAGAACAAAATAAAATAAAATAAAATAAAATGGGGAATTGAACAAGATTTAAAATATCTTCATAAATGTATCCATTATAAGCGGGTTTTTTAGTTACTCTTTTTTTTGTATATTCATTAAGAAGACTTTCATCTTATTTTTGAACAAGACCTTAGTGAATACGTTTTTAATGGACGGTGGAATATTATTCCAGCATTTGGTTGCTGCATACCGAAAACTGCCCCGAAATGCACCATAGTGTCGCTGGGTACGTAATTCATTTTCCCAATGTATGTGTAAATGAGCTCATATTACACGATACATTTTACAGAGTAATGTAATTAGAGTCAATTAATTTACCATGCAATATTGTTATGGATATCGATCAATAGTTACGTTACGGAGTAATTAATTATATCGCAACAGTGGCGCCGCCGCCAGGAAATTGTATCACGCGAGACCTATTAATTTTCATATTCATATACTCGAATTGCTATTTTATAACACCTTTACTTTGAATATGTATAATAAATGGTGTTTCTATAGACTATAAATTGGCGTTAAAATCTCCAATAAGCAGTGGCAAGCTTTCCGAAATGATACGACTAAGGAAGCCTTAAGCGTCAATAGCCTAATGGTTTAGGGTGCGGCCTGCGAATCGTAAGGTCGTGGGTTCGAATCCACCATTCGACTATTGCCGTGAACCATGTCCTAGCACAAGCTTAAGCTTAGTTGGAATGGTTAACAAGATTGTTAGTAATATTTCTGAAAAAAAAAAGAAATATTGCTAGCTTTCTTAAAAAAAAAAAAAATCAAAAAAAGTGCTTACATACTCCTTAAACGGCTTTAGTGATCGTATAGATAGGGTAGAAACTTTGGGTCCGTGGGGTCCTAGTGTCCTACCCACACAACACCACCTATCCACACCACCTTTTTATTGTAATAGCTAAGAAGCTGGTCGACACATCTGGTGACCAGAGGGCTGGCTTATACCTTGTATAGAGGCTAAGCATTGGCATACAACGTGGCAATGCTACCAGCCTCCTGGGCACGCTGCCAAGCGACGACGGTTTGGCACAGTTATATTTTTTGTAAAATACCTATTATATTGTAAATATTTCCTATTTTTAGTTAGTACGTGTATAATATATTTCTTAATTTCAATTTAGTTCTGTTATTAAATCACTTATTAATAAAATTTGTATTTCCAGCTTGGTTTTGTACTAATTTTTGTGTCGAATATTTCTTATCCCACTAATTTTATTGTTAAAACAGAAAAGTTTAATAAAAAAAAGTGATTTTAATTTAGGCTATAACTTTAACTGTTTTATATGAATATGGAATAAGCAAATAGAAAAAGACACACACGTAACAATGCCAAGTATATTATATATTACATTTTCAAGTTTCCGTCATTATATTACGGCCTGAAGCGAGTTCAAGAACAATCCCACTAGACTCTCGAAATAAATTGCTGGGAACCCGTTCACAAACCTGAAACTTTAGTCTGGATTTGTCTCACATGATTCTATTGGTAAAATACTTGAATTGGCAAATAAAACTATCAGGTTACATTTGCCAAAATTTTGACTGTCACTAACGGATATATTTTTGAGCAAAAACAAAAACTGACTTCATATCCGATCAAATATTTTGACCAATGCAGCAATTATTTTTCGTATGTCAGATAACAAAAAAATGCATGAAGAATAAAAACAATCCTTTTTTTTCACTTCATAGCTCATGTAGAATCCTAATTCACTGTTTTGAATTCAGTAGCAGAAATAATTACCTGAAACGATCCGCTATTTCGTCCACGATAGACACAATTGGAAAATCAACAGTTGTAAAAGGAAATCGACACAATAGCGTAATTGATAATCGTTGGATTGTTCTTTATCTATATATATATTTATATATATATATATATAGAATATGTGTGTGTGCTTGGTCCGTATAGGCTCCGAAACGGCTGGACCGATTTCAATGAAACTTTCAAGGAATATTCAGATTGGCCTGTATAAAGTATTGTTTGGTGACGATCCATGACGAGCACTCTTCTTTTTGAACTGTCAAATACAGCTTTTATTTACTTTATTTACTATGGTGATATTCTATTGTTGTATAAACCAAATTGACACATTCGTTGTGAATATTTATGTCATTTCGAACCATATTGATTACAAATATACATTAAAGATAATAATTAAGGATTTGGAAATATTCAAGGTAAGTTAGGAAAATTTGTGTTTTCCTTCAGCAATTATGTTTCTGCATAGAATCATTGTAATTAATAAAAACGCCACCCAAAAAGCAAGCGAAGAAGCGTGACAAAGAATCTTCATCGCGAGCTAACGAGAGAAATCAAAAACGTAACCAAAGACTTGATACCAACCGTATTTGTATATTTATGTCATTATGAACCATATTGAAGTACAATGGATACTCCATTGAAGTATATTCCTAAATGATAACAATGATATAATATTTACTGATATGTACATGGGTGTAGGTAATGATCTTCACCCGCTCGAGAAGAGAATTAATACGGAGAGAAATGAATAATTTAATATATTATGAGAGTTAAATAAAATATTTAATGATATAAGTTTATTGTTTAAATAAAATAAAGCAAAATCTAGCGTGGCGAAGCGGGCTGGGTACGATAGTAGAGATATTAATAACGTGATCACACGGAAAAACGTTATTTTCATTTAATTTTTTCTTTCCTTACCTATCCGAGCAGCCAGTAACAATAATGTTCAACGAACCCATCTGATGTTGAAGTGTCACCATGTAAATAAACCAAGGAAATACCTATATATGCATTACGTAGTGAGATACGATTCTCACCTTAAAGTGATAACGTAACGCGTAGAATGCTTCTTTTATTACAGCTCTGAAAAGATATACGTCGCGGAAGAATTTCACTCCCTTTCCTTGTACAACGGGAACGACGGGAAGAAAAGCGTTTTGTATACGTCCGGGACACGTCAACTATATACCTACACACGTGTGAAATCTATTCGCACGTGCAAGTATTTTATGATAAAGAAAAACGAGGAAAATACGGTAAGTAAAGTGTAGTTCTTATATGTATAGCGAAATGTTTGTATTACCGACAGATTGAATATCAAATGGTAACGTCAAAAGCGTAATGGCTTAAGGTGGCGTCTTCAAAATATATCGTCGTAGTTTCATATCCACGACGTGAAGCTGTCACAAGTTTGACCTTATTTGTAATAGTTAACAAGAATGTAAATGAAATTTCTTAGAAAACTAAATATTTTCTTTTCTAAAATATTTTTATGGCTGTTATGGAAGATATACTCTTGAAGTACATTCTTTCCAATAAAAATGAATAATTAAAATCGGTTACCATGGTATTCAAATAAAAAAGAATCATTATAATCGGTCCACCCAGTCGAAAGTTATGAAATATATATAGTCCACACCGTGACCGGTGACGGCGACCTTGACTAGCTTCGGGCATGAGCCCTGATATGGCTCGCAAAGGTCATCTGCGCGTGATGAGATTATAGTGAACAAACAGTTGCGCTTCTGTAGATCCACTCTCTCGTTCTCAAACCTCCCAGTATCAGTGGATCGGGTGACCGATACGACTGATGGAGGCAGGAGTGCAGTGACATGCCAGTGCTCCAGTAAGCATGTCAAAGTTATGAAAACAAAAGTAACAAACCTTTAAAAATACAGACGATTTGAGAACCTCGTTACGTAACCAGCAGTCGCTCGCGCTGTTTTCATCAACAATTGATAATGCTTACGAGGCGGTCCCGTCCTCGGAATCGCCCACGCGAAATCACACCATCGGGCCCACCTAGTGTTGCCGACGCGTCATAACAACCGACCCTTCGTGTTTAGTTAAGACCTAGCTTAAGACAGTCTGCTGTACGCCTCCATTATAATTAAACATGTTTAATTAAACGATTAAAATTAAATAGTGTTTTTTAAAAAGTCTGCCCACTGTTCTCCAAACAAGTCCACCTAGTGCTTTTTTGAAATCGATTGAAAATAATAATATTTTTTACTGACTAAATTTAATAAGTAGAGAATATATAAAATTTTAATATAGTCGCAGAGTAGTTCAATCTCCGTTCTCTTTGTTTGAACAGAAATAAATGTTCTTATACATTTCTTTGTGAGCTAGGCAAAATGAAAATTCATAGCTCACCTAGTCCACTCTCGCAAATTTAAGACCCTTTGTCTCGACGTAACGAAATATTCGTTCCTTCTCACCAGACCTTTGACGGTACAGCAGAGGGAAACGCAATCCATACGAAGGTTAAGAGCTTTAGAGCTTAATTTCTACTCTGAAACTATAATAAATTGTGACCAAAAAGTTTTGAATACGAAAAAGTATAAACAAGTTATATTAAATCTATACAAATAAGTAATATTGGAGTGTCTGTTTGTAACATTAACATAACCCTTTTATTGCGTACTTAACTCCTTTTTGAAGACGATAAACCGTCTAGGGACAATGCACTAGGCACATTTATTCTCCCTGACAAAATATTTATTTGTTTTTTAAAATCATAGCACCCTAGACTAAGGGACTAAAGTTCATAATGGCGAATTTAATGCGTTTTATGGGGCTTGACCACGATCTCACCTGATGTTAAGTGGTAATATAGTCGAAAGATGGTACGCGCTAGTTTAGCAAGTGCCTATTCACTCTACGTTTGAAGGCTTCCACGTCGTAGTTGGACGGAAAGACTGAAGCCGTCAACTTGTTCCACTCCTTTGCTGTACGCAAATCGCTTCGATCGGACGCGCGGAACATCGACTATGAAAGGGTGGAGATCCGCCGAATGTTTGAACGTCCGAAGGTAGAATGGGGATGGTGGAATTAACTCGTGTAATTCCTGTGCACACTCCCCAAAATAAAAAATATAAAACACCGAAAGGCTAGCCACCTTGCGCCGGTCTCAAGGCTAACTAAATGTAGATACTGTTCACCTATCAACTTTTTGGTCCGCCTCTCCATGGAATCCAATGCCGCGAGTTGGTATTTGGCTGCACCTGGCCAGTTATGACAACAGTACTCCACACAAGGCCGGATCTGTGCTTTATACATAGTCAAAAGATGTCCCGGTAGTATATGCTATAGTGGTATACCAGTCAACCCTAAACAGAAATACATATTGGTAGATGAAATCGTACAAGAAAAAGACAGTAGACATAACGAAACATTGGATAAATAGACATACATATACAATATTACAAACGTAAAGATAAGCATATACATATAAGAAGAGCAGAGACACATAGAGTCGCGGTAGCTCAGTGTCCGTGCGGTTAGCTCAAGTTGCGTAGTACGCTAGCAACCCGAGTTCGATCCCTGGTGCCGGCACCAATAAATTCGCTGTTGCAATTTTATGTGCTGATTTACCACGCGCTCGGCGGTGAAGGAAAACATCGTGAGGAAACGTGTGAAGTCTGCCAATCCGCATTAGGGCCGCGTGGCGGACTATGCCCTTATACTCTCTTTACAGAGAAGCCCTGCGCCCAACAGTGCGACATATATAAAGGCTGTAACTTTAAATTTTAACTTTATATAAGAAGATACGTATAGAAACCTAAGTAAATAAACACGTGCAACAAATGCTGTGTAAGTATATGACAGATAATATGAACAGTGCTAAAAAAAATCGCATATCCTAAGATTTTCGCATGAAAATATATAAAAAAGGTATTTTAGTTCACGTCAAATGACGCCATCAATAAGAGACTTTCGCTAAAAAGTCACTATTAATAGTTGCTAGGAAATTCGGCAAAAAGCAACCATTTCTCAGAACGTTCATCAATCTTGCAGGCGGCGGCTAACCGATATCGATTACATTTAAAGGTTAACACGCTTAAAATTGCTTTATATGTAACACGTTTTAAACGTTTTTCACATTTAGTATATGTAACATTTTTGTGTACATGTTTTATGATGTAAAATGTTTTTATACGAAGGGAAGAACTTATTACCTATTATATCTATATAGTATACCCTGTCATCAATCAACGACTTCATACAATACTATAAATCAGTGAAAATTAAATTTTTAAAAATGCTATTCTCTCCAAATGCTGAATTTACAATTTGAAAATTCTCCGGGGAAATTACTACGGTTTTCCTCGAGAAATGCAGGTATGTACGTGCAGGTACATCTACTGTGCAATTTTACCGCGTCTTCAAAATTAAATTGTACATTTTTTTTCTAAAACACCATTATAAGAATGATTATAATAATAAGAATCTTCGTGTAACGAGTATGTCGTAACGAAAGGTGATAACAATGTATCACCCGAAATCGTGGAAAAGGGGACGATTTTTTGTTATTATAAATTGTAAAACCCAACATCGGCAGAGAATGCCATGTTTCATAGAATATTGTTAGTTGATTAATATTATTTATATGTCAACATTCATTGTTGTCAACGTTTAATGGCAATATGGGTGCTTTATTCCGAATAATATATTATCTGCATCTAAAAATGTTTCTAATGATCTGAAAAAAATTTCGTCTAAGCTTGCTAGCGTCACATTCTACGCGTGATACGAGCAATACGAGATTATTTGTAATTTTTGCTTACGGATATTCCGTTTAATTACTTATAAATTTGTTTTTGCGTAAGTGAAAGAAAATTCTTACAGAAATAAATATGTTCTCTTATCATTTATACAATGTACATTGCTCGTTCAGTTATATCACGTCTAAGAATTAGTTTAATAACACTAATGTCATTTCGTATTACACTATTCAGTTTAATGACAATATGGCTGCTTTATTCGAATAATTTATAATCTGCATCTAAAAATGTTTCTAATGATCTGAAAAAATTTCGTCTAAGCTTGCTAGCGTCACATTCTACGCGTGATACGAGCAATACGAGATTATTTGTAATTTTTGCTTACGGATATTCCGTTTAATTACTTATAAATTTGTTTTTGCGTAAGTGAAAGAAAATTCTTACAGAAATAAATATGTTCTCTTATCATTTATACAATGTACATTGCCTGTTCAGTTATATCACGTCTAAAATTAGTTTAATAACACTAATGTCATTTCGTATTACACTATTCAGTTTAATGGCAATATGGCTGCTTTATTCCGAATAATTTATAATCTGCATCTACAAATGTTTCTAATGATCTGAAAATAATTTGGTCTAAGCTTGCTAGCGTCACATTCTACGCGTGATACGAGCAATACGAGATTATTTGAAATTTTTGCTTACGGATATTCCGTTTAATTACTTATAAATTTGTTTTTGCGTAAGTGAAAGAAAATTCTTACAGAAATAAATATGTTCTCTTATCATTTATACAATGTACATTGCTCGTTCAGTTATATCACGTCTAAGAATTAGTTTAATAACACTAATGTCATTTCGTATTACACTATTCAGTTTAATGACAATATGGCTGCTTTATTCCGAATAATTTATAATCTGCATCTAAAAATGTTTCTAATGATCTGAAAAAAATTTCGTCTAAGCTTGCTAGCGTCACATTCTACGCGTGATACGAGCAATACGAGATTATTTGTAATTTTTGCTTACGGATATTCCGTTTAATTACTTATAAATTTGTTTTTGCGTAAGTGAAAGAAAATTCTTACAGAAATAAATATGTTCTCTTATCATTTATACAATGTACATTGCTCGTTCAGTTATATCGTCTAAGAATTAGTTTAATAACACTAATGTCATTTCGTATTACACTATTCAGTTTAATGACAATATGGCTGCTTTATTCCGAATAATTTATAATCTGCATCTAAAAATGTTTCTAATGATCTGAAAAAAATTTCGTCTAAGCTTGCTAGCGTCACATTCTACGCGTGATACGAGCAATACGAGATTATTTGTAATTTTTGCTTACGGATATTCCTTTTAATTACTTATAAATTTGTTTTTGCGTAAGTGAAAGAAAATTCTTACAGAAATAAATATGTTCTCTTATAATTTCTACAATGTACATTGCTCGTTCAGTTATATCACGTCTAAGAATTATTACACTAATGCCATTTCGTATTACAGTATTTTATTTATTTGCTTTATTAAAACTTTGGAAATTACAAAACATTTACCTTCAACAAAGTATCTTAAAAACTCTTGGAAACATAAAATTTAACTTGTAAAGCAGTACATATTTAATGGATTGTGCACTTTTTAAGAGGTGGCTTGGGAGCTATTAAGATATTTTAACTGAAGTTCTAGTTTCAATTTTTTTTTATTACATGGCAACATTTTAAGCTACTTAATTTTTTTCGACCTCGATACATGTTGTTCGTTGAATTTTTCTTTTTAAAATTTAGCTATGGTTAAAAGGTCGTGCGAGTTTATTTATTTATTAAAAATTTAATGTATAAAATTTTTCGTGAGCTCTCGAAATGAAGTAATGAAATCGTAACAAAGTTCATGTTCCATAAAACAGACCATAATTGGAGCCATCGCGTGGGTGTCATTTTTATATAAATTACTTGCCATTACGTAGTATTTTATTTAAACATTAAAGAGATACGGAAAATAATGCAGGCAATACGTCTGACTGTAGCCATGAATTACCGTATTTATTTTTTAAAGGCAAGTTATTAATTCATGGTATATTACACGTTAGGTCAGAATAATTATATTATATCCCGATGGTTATGCGTTCGTCTATAAGATCTTATTGTCAGGGGCTAAAACCCGGCTGGTAGTTATTAGTTTAGCTTCGTAATCTATATATATATATAAAAGGAAAGTATGTGGGTATGTTCTATATAGGCTCCGAAACGGCTAGACCGATTTCAATGAAACTTTCAGCGGATCTTCAGATTGTCCTGGCGAGTAATCCTGTAAAGTTTGGTGACGATCGGAGCACTCCTTTTTTTGGATGGATACAAGTTTTATTTTTATAGAGAACAAATCAAAAGGTTCTTTAAGATAAGTAGAAAACTGATATATGTATATCTATATATATATTTATTTGTATATGTTGTGTTATGTTTCTTATCTTTTCCTTGTTGATTACCTGCTACTATGAATCTCTGTCATCCAGTGCTTGTAGTTGAATGCCTCTAAGGCGTTAAGTCCGCCTTTGTAAGCCTTAGTTTAAGTTATTACAATAAGTAGAAATAAATATCCTCTGTAATAAAGTGACATTAGCGCTCATTCGTTATTGTGATTGCACAAAAAAAACATGTGATTTTCCACCTACTATTGAAGACCTTCAAATCACTCCTAGGGAGTCAGAACAGTCAGGCTCAATGTCATTGAGAGAAGGGGACCGCAGAGCGCCTGAAGCGCCTTCACGTGGACGCGTTATTCACACCTCATAGAACACAATTTGTTTGATCATTCCACCTGTTAATTAAGTACTATTTATATAAAACAGTAATTTATATGAACATCATAATAGCTGAGAATGTCTTTAAGATAATCCATGTAAAAGCAACCGACCGAATCGTTGTCCAGCTTTCTCAGGCGCCATATCAGAATGCTTACCCGTAAAACCCGTAAATCTAACCGCCCAAGTCATGTCACGTTCCTAGCCAATGAATCTACTATTATAACTATTCAGTTTATACGTCCAGAATTACGAAAATTGCGTATAAAATCGTCAGATTTGTGCCCAATTTGGTAACAAGTTTTGAAAGAATATAAATAAATGCTGACAAATTTAGAATCTGCTCCTTTTTTTGAAGTCGGTTAGAGAAGGATAAAAAAGACGACAATGCTTATTTAATATCATAGTCGAATATCCCGTAAGCGGTCCTATAATTTTATATTTATCTCTCAGTCAGTCAACCGTCAGTTTTTTATTACTGAATCGAAATTCCACTATAGGTAGATAGATAAACACTTTATTGCCAACATTGAAGTTGGTGTTTAATTATGTTAAACTAAAGTTATAGCTTATAACTATATACAGTTACGAGCCGCAGTAACTCAGTGCCCGGGCGGTTGCCTCAAGTCGTATAGTACGCTGGCAACCCGAGTTTGATCCCCAGTGCCGGCACCAATAAATTTGTTCATGCTGTTTTATGTGCTGGATTCTGCGCCCGGCGATGAAGGAAACCTACATGTATTAGAAAAAAATTCGAAGACATTAAGTGTGACAATCCGCAGTGACAATGCCCTTATTCTCTCCTGTTTAACATACTTTCTAAGAGTAAGTGCTTGACTACGATCGATCCCACCTGGTGTTAAGTCGAAATACAGTTCTGGATGGTAAGGCACACTAGCTTAGAAAATGCCTATTCACTTTACTCTTGAAAATACCCACATTGAAATCGGACGGAATACGCGGGAAAACTATTTCAGTCCTTTGCCGTACGAATATTTAAAGACGAAGCAAAGCGTTTCGGGGTTGAAGGATGTTCACAACAAAAGGATGAAATCCCGCAGTGCGTCCAGAAGTCCGATAGTGGAACGGGGATGGGGGAATTAGATCATGTAGTGTGTGTGTGTGTAGCTGAGCACACTCTCCAAAATGCAATCTGTAGGAAACCGAAAGACTACCTTACGCCTGTGCTCAAGGAGGTGCTTTCTCTTTACAGACAAAGTATGTACCCGACAGTGGGACATATACTTATATGTATAAAAAGGCTGAAAACTTTAACTTTTAAAGTTATAGCCTAAATATAGGCAAGAGCGATCTATTCCAGGCAACCTTGTAGGAAACGAGTGTATTCTTATATAACATAAAGTTTCCCTATTATTATAATTAAAATCTTTACTTAGCTCAGCTTTATAAAAGAAAATTGATTTTAACAAAAGCTACGCGAAAACATGTTGCTTTGGAATTGAATTCGAAACTATTTATTTCTTAGTCGTAAAATTTTATGAAAGCTCGAGTTTTGAATCGATGGAGCTAGACACAATAAAGTTTTATTTGTATTCGGAATCGCTAAATGTCGGTCGTAATCTCTCGCATGCTAATTATCGTTTTGAATTTAATTGTTGAAAAATCCCAAAAAAAGACCAAAATTTGAGTTCTTTAAAAAATTCGGCTATTGAATATGTTAAGCTGTTTTTGTATTTTTTTTGTCAAATAAGGAAAATATATCTAATGAAATACATTCTACAAATGAATTTTGTTCAATTTCATCTGACACCTTTTTTTTGTTAACGCGGAAATATTCAAAAATATACCCCGCCTTCTGGGGGGAAGGCGGTGGTTATGTGGGTTTTACCCACTAAACACCCGCCCCGGTGTACCCTTTCCTCGGTGCATGACGATGGGCTCCGGGATTTCCAGTGGAACGCACTGGAGCCCCTCTGCACTGTGCTCAAGGAGAGCACGTCCCGGGTGGGTTACTCCTCCCTCCCCTGTGCCATTACGGTGCAAGGCTACACGGGCCAGCCGATGTCTCCTTCTTCCCGGGTCCACCTTAGCGAACGACAAAGGCCTTGTCGCCCAGTGAATTTTTTTACCCCCTTTTAGTCACCTTATACGACAAGCAGGGGATACCGTAGTCTTATTCTTGAGAGCCCAGAACTACAGGGCTGAATCATCTGACACCTAATCCATTCTAACGATGTCACATAATTTTATATATAAAATATAATATGTATTTTACAAAATATTTAAAAAAAATTTAACTGTGCCAAACCGTCGTCGCTTGCCAGCGTGAGGTTGGTACCATTGCCACGTTGTTTTTGTATTTAATTTAAATCCTTTATCATCATCATCATTTCAGCCGTAAAACATCCACTGCTGATCACGGGCCTCCCCCAACGATTTCCAAAAGGACCGGTTGCAAGCGACCCGAATCCAGCTGCGCCGCTGCATGCAGCCTTTATGAGTTCGGTAGACCACCTTGCGGCCATTTGTTCTACGCGCTACGTGCCCTGCCCATTGCCACTTCAATTTGCTTAGCCAGCGAGCTATGCCGGTTACCTTCGTTAAAAGTCCTTACCTCCTTATATTTTTCAAATAAATATTTTGAAGGAAAAACTAATTAAGCCAACGTATTTGTTTGATTATCTGATATTTTTGATTCTCCTAGATATTTTGGTTCGCTCAATTTCCATATCATATACGCAAATAGTAACGCAACGAGTATAAGTTATTCGTTTTTGACGAGAGGATTGTTATTTTATCTCCATTATACCCAAAGCGAAAAGCACTATTTTTTTTAAGTTTCTTTATATAAAATCTCATATATCGGGCATAGGATGTACGACCAAAGGCTCCAAAATGTTCCAGTTTATACGTAAATTCACTCAATACTCAAGCAATATATATTTTGGGTATTTACTCCAATACAGCTCTAATGATTTTGGTGCCATTTTAGATCCTCAGATTAGCCCAACAAAAAACCATCACAGGATGACGTTAGTTAGTGTTAACTATTCCAACTAGGCTATTGATGCTAAGAAAGTTAAAGTTAATTTAAAAAACGCTTTCCACCGAGTCCATATCATAATTATTCTTCTGTTAACTTACTCCTGGAATACCGACATGAAACAACGTTTCCCTTAACTTTATCCTCGCCTTATCAGAGAGAACCTTACGTATGCCGCTGCCAAGATGAAGAATAATTTATCATCACTCAAACCGTGAAATTTGTCTCCTGTAATAACTTACTTTCATGAAAAGTGCTTTGGAGTGGCTACTTAATTCGTCAAAAGGGTCCTTATGAAATACGTTACATAATTTAGTCTTACGTTTTTAGCCCTTAAACCTGTTGCTTAGTTTCCGGATTGTTTTATTCTTTCTCGAATCTTTTTTGAGTGATAATTGTGTGAGTGTGTGTATTGCGGATAACCGAAAATGAGAAAGCAAATGAATAGAATAACAGAAACATTTATACGACACGAAAACAAAGAAACAACAGGTAAAACAATACAAAAAACAACATAAACAAAAGTAGTTAAAATAATGAAAAATTTAAGAAAATAACAAAATAGGCCTTGTGTCGCAGAGGAGTTAGCTCAGTATGTGCTCACACATCAACATTATAGAAACAATATATCTATAAAAAGTAAATAAAATTGGAGTATTTTTTTTTAATAGTTTTGTTAGCTGGCAACACATGGCACCCAGTGATTGTTATGCATAATAACTACTTCCAATGATATCTTAGTGATTTACCTGAACCTTATTGTATCTTTAATTCATAATTAATAATTTAGTTGTTCATCACATTAACTTGGCATTGTAAACAATAACTTAACTTTATTAGTTTGTAATATGACTTCTAATTAATTTTTGTAAAAATAAGATGGCGAGGACGCGCAGTTGCCACAGCATGCGTTAAAATAGTTCTTTATAAAACGTTACGACTACAATTATAACAGTTAATATACCGAAATAACATGTTTTACAATTTTTGTCTGTTTGTTCCGGGTAATCTCTAGAACGACTGGACCGATTTTGGCGGGACTTTAGATTGGCATATAGCTGATGCAATAAGGAGTAACTTGGGCTTATTTTAGATAAAACAAATAAATAGTTTTTAAACGCACACGCACAGGCGCAATTGGTATTGAATATTAATATGATAAGATTTTATTAATTGCGTATCCGCCTTATTGTTCGGTTTAAAAAAAAAATCTATTTTCTTTTTTTTTATGCGTATTAAACTAGCGCTTGACCACGATCCCACCTGGTGTTAAGTGGTGATATAGTCGAAAGTACGCGCTAGTTTAATAAGTGCCTATTCACTGTACTCTTGAAGGCTCCCACGTCATACTTGGACGGAAAGACTGACGCCGGCAACTTGTTCCACTCCTTTGCTGCGCGCACGATAAACAATGACTCAAATCGCTTCGTTCGGACGCACGGAACATCGACTATGAAAGGGTGGAGACCCGCCGAGTGTCTAAACGTCCGAAGTAGAATGGGGATGTGGGAATTAACTCGTGTAATTCCTGTGCACACTCTCCAAAATGTAATCTGTAAAACACCGAATGGCTGGCCACGTTGCGCCGGTGCTCAAGACTATCTAGGTGTAGATGTTGGTCACCTATCAACTTTTTGGTATCCAGTGTCGCGAGTAGGTATTTGGCTGCACCTTCCCAGATATGACAACAGTACTTCACACATGGCCGGATCTGTGCTTTATACAAAGTCAAACGCTGTCCCGGTGTGAAGTACCGCCGCTTGATAGGACTCCAAGCTTCCTAGCAGCTACCTTCGCTTTGGATTCGATGAACCGCCCGTAGTTCTCAAAAAAAGAATAAATCACTTAAATATTTGAGAAAACCAAAACATTAAAATTACTTAAGACTATTGGAAAACTATTCTTAAATTTAGTTGATTATTAAATAACTTAAGACATTTTTAAAACTTAATACAGAGGAACAGTTTTTGACACGCTGAGGCAGCTTTGGAAGGCGCTGGTCTCCTTCTGCGAGTCAGTAATGACCCAGTAGGAGACCGCAGAACGGGATCGGGAGAGCAGCCCCGTAGTTCTGGGCTCTCAAGAGTAAGAGTACGGTATCCCCTGCCTGTCGTACAAGCCGACTAAAAGAACCTCGGGTTCACTGGGCGACAAGGGTGGGGGCCTGAGTCGTCCACCAAAGTGGACCCGGGAAGAAGGCGACATCGGCTGGCCCGTGTCGCCTCCCCGGGACGTGCTCTCCTTGAGCATAGTGCAGAGGGGCTCCGGTGCGTGCCACTGGAGATCCTGGAGCCCCTCGTCATGCACCGAGGAAAGGGCCACCGGGGAGGTTTTAGTGGGTAAGAACCCCACATAACCGCCGCCTTCCCCCCAGAAGGTATCTTTCTGAAGATTTCCTCCCCGTCAACAAAAAAAAAAAAGCTTGTTGTTCAGCTGGGCGTATGTAATTTTTTTACCATATAGTGTTCTAATCATAGGCAACTGTATGTCATCTTTACGTCTCGTTTTGTATTTATGCGTTTTTTTGTTGAATGTCACTTGAGTTTTTATTTTATTTGTCAATATTTTTCTAATTACCATACATGTTGTGTAAACATACAGCTTATTTATGTTAAGTATTTTTGTATCTTCGTAATTTTTTTTTAGTATGTGTGATGAAGTTATAATTAAATAAAACTTTAACGACTTTACGGTCTTTTTGTGCCCTTTGTAAATTATTTAGATTAGTTGTAGTGGCCTGTTCTTATATTTGAATTAAATATTCTAAATCTGGCTTTACTGTGTGGTAGATAGTGTATCGTATTTTATAAGGTACACATTTCGCAATATTTCATAGGGCTTATGTTGTTTATTCTTGTTAATATCTCTTTCAGAAAATTTGGATGCTGATCATGCTACTGTTGAATAATAGGAATGTGTAGAAGAAAAACCAAAAATATTTAAAAAAATATTTAATACAAATTTCCGACAACCCATGTTCACTTTATTAGTCATCTAGAAGTACATAGTATTCACAATCCACTTGTGCCTATCTAAATGTAATCACGTAATATTTTAAACACGTATTAAATGGAAATTTTACTTAGAAAATATTTACAAGTACACAGTTTCAGTAGAAATAATGGCGTGACTGTGAAATGTACATGATTTTAATATTTTTTATTTATTTATTCTTTATTTGCACAATTAATAAAACACAAAATTCTTTCCCCGCCAGTCTACTTTGGTACAAATAAATAAATTATTTATCATTATAACATATATTCAGAAGCGTCAATAGCCTAATGATTTAGGGTACGGCCTGCGAATCGTAAGGTCGTGGGTTCGAATCCACCATTCGACTATTGCCGTGAACCATGTCTTAGCACAAGTTTAGTTGGAATGGTTAACAAGATTGTTAGTAATATTTCTGAAAAAAAAATAAAAGAAATATTGATGGCTTCCTTTTTTTTAAAAAAATAACCATAACAATTATAATATTAATAAATAGAATTTATAAATCTAAATAATGATGGACACAGATATATACATTTATCAACTAAATTATAAAAAAAACTAAAATTTTGTGCAAAATGCAAACTCCACAATGCATCTCTGGCTCCCAAGATACAAGCGTGTGCTTAGTTTGGGAGTCACTGTGTACCAATAATATGTGCTGCAATGGTTACATGGATGTTCGTTTAATTTGTGTAATGTTTATAAGTGTAACCAAATCTGTGTGTTAATAAATAAATATTCCATAAAAAACAGACAGAAATCTTTTGTTTATTAAACCAATTTGTATTTATTTTTTAAAGTACTGCCATTAATAAAAAGATATCATTATTTCATATTTGACATATAGTTCTTGGAATATTTAATGAGGTAATCGGGGAGATCTTAATATATAGAATCAGATCTCCAGAAGCAAGCGTATAGAATTAGGTTACGGTATGTCTATCGTGAAAGGCGACTTAAATGGGCGTGCGGGTTAACGGGCGACAAGGGGGACTTATGTCGTCGTTTTGAATTCGTCGGCTAAACACCGGATTGGCAGATTTTTTGTCGATTTGCTATTCACAGAAAACACTTAATACGAATATCATTATACAGTCAGAGTATTTAGTTGTTTATCTATACATGTAGAAGCGTCACTTCTAACAATTTACAAACATAGAATTGAAAACTTAGTTGAAACATAATTTATTTACAAACAAAAAACGTTAATATTTACACAGCTAATTAATAAATCACAGCTCCTGATTGAAAAATTCAACATCACAACGTGAACTTTGACTATTGATAGACTATTAACAATCATATAATAGGTTGTCAAATATCTCCCTTCCGCCTTTTTGTCTTTTGAATTTCGCGGCTATGTATTTGCCTTTGCATTTTTGTAGGATTTGCCTTTAACGAAGGAAAACTTTAAAATAGCGCAAATTTCGGCGTTAGTGAACTCCATGTTTACACGTCTATAACTGTTGAACGCAATATCCAAACTAATTATGCATAGCGTCGTTTTGTAGGTTATGTCAAGACCTTTCAAATAATGTATAGTATTGCTAGATACGAGTTCTGTAGCGCTTTGTACATAGCCGCGAAATTCAAAAGACAAAAAGGCGGAAGGGAGATATTTGACAACCTTATATATTAACATTACATGTCTAAGTTGCAATCACTTGTGCTTTTATTTGGTACGACACTTTTTTCTTATTAACACTTTTCTTTATAGACTGTCGTCGACTGTCACTCTCCAAACTAACTTCACTCACTGATTCCGAGTCCGGGCCATAGGTGGCGTTGTCTGAGCATGTTAAGTGTCTGTCGACGCAATGTATTTGTTCGTCGAAGTTGGAATGCGTATGATCTAATGTCCTCATTGGGTACGACTCTATACAATGGCGCGCGCCGCTCCGTCGCCCGGAGCGACGTTCCCGACATCAGGAGCATCTGCCGCGGGGCGGTCGACAGGTCCCCGCGCGCGCCTGATGTCACAACCGGCACATCTCGTGCTGGGACACAGAAGAATACATCATCGTAGACAAGGGATACTGTAACAGAAAACAATATGAAGGTAAATGTGGTAGTAGAAATAAGAAAAATGTTATATGTTTAAGAAGAAGAAGAAGAGTGATGTCGGGAGGGAGGAAAGATAGATGAAGAAAGAATGGACAGTAGAAAGGAAATGAAAGGATGTGAAAACTTAGGGTAAGTTTCAACAACGCAACCGTGTTTACAAGCAAAAGTGATTAATTAAAAAGTTGGTACAACCTAAAATTGCACGCCTCGTAACGCTCAATCGGTTTTTGAATTAAAACATCTTTGGGAGTAAGCTGGTGACTGCGTTACGAAACGTGTGATCGGGTGATATGTAATGAAGTTGAGAGGGAGATATGATAGTGACGATACGTGCGAAGTAGAAGAGTTACGTATCTAAGACACGGTACAGGCCTGTTGTCTGTATCACTTTCTCTTGAACAGTTATGTATATATTACATGTTATTTACATTCTATGCATATATAAATATCTATATTCACATAGATGGAGCAAAAGAAATTGTACTCCAGTCGTATGGTCTATAGCAGACTCTTTTTTTTTTGGGAAATTTATTGTATTACATTAACCTTATTATATGTAAAAGATAAGAAAAAAAAAACTTAACACACATAGTCACGCATAGTCTCTTCTTGGAATATTCGTACTGTCGTAAAATTCCATTATAGTTGTGATAAAGGTGTTTTAGGACCATAAAATAGCTTGACCTTGACGTTCTCCGTGTTAAGAGGCGTGCAAAATTAATATTTAAATAATAATAAATACATTTAAATTATTTTTATCGTAATTTGAATAATTGTGAGTTTTTAAAATTAAAAAAAAATAAGACTGAATGTTCATGCAGTGACGTCATTCAGTATTCAATGCATATAAGTTATTGAATAGAAAAACAGAATAAAACCGTAAGAAATCAGAAAAATTCAACCGATTTATTTATAAAATTATTGTGAGAGGTTTTCATGCAATGTTAGAGATAGTGATTTATAGGTACACGTCAATTATTTGATTCAAGTGTCAAAGATTAAAAATATCAGATAGACAACACATTAGGAATAAAGTGCGAATTAAATTAATTGTTAGATAAAAGATTAGTTGGACAGTAAGGGACACCAAGTGCAAAAGAAGTATTAAGTGAATAATTATTCACACATACCTCTCATAATTTTTAATTATAACGACTGCAGTTATCGACTCCATAAGTTATTTAATATAGTTATTATTTTATAAAGTAATTATTTTATATAGTTTACAGGAAACTTTCAGGTAAATTTAAAAATGGATTAAATAGTTTTCTAAAAAGGCACTTGGAAATTAAGGATAGATTTAAGCCAGCCTTTATATAGCTATATATAAGTTTGTTCGCAAGAATTTTGTCTAATCTGTTGTATGCCGACGAGTTCACTTGACGAGTAATATCGACGAGCTGATCGAAACTGAAATTAAAATAAAAAAGAAATTCGTAACGCAAATGATAAGGTATAAATCCTCCTTCGTATTATAATTTTATCTTTTTTTATTTTAAAAATAAATTTCACCCACCTGCGATTGCTTAAAACGTAATTGTGGTTGATATTTTCGACGCAACTTTCTGGGACAACATGTGCATAGAATTCTAAGAAAAGCCCTGAAAGAAAGCAAAACAATAATTTTTAATAAAATAATAATAAAATATCCTTTATTAATTTACAAAAATTTTAACAACAGTATTACTAATTACAATTTTTACTGCGATTATTAATACGTTTATGTTTCACTGCGACCTAAACTAGGGATTTCCTGTGTGATAGGTGGCAGTCCTTCCTCCCCATGGTTATTTATATATGTAATATTTTAATTATATCATATTTTTGTGCGTGGTGTGTGTGTTTACGTGCGCGCGTGGCTGTGTGTCGTGATTGTGTGAGTGCTTTTCAATTGACCACTTTTAAAATATTCTCACAACCTTCATAGTTTAGTGTTTCAAGCCATTTTAAAATTTCATGCTTAGTTTTATATAATTTTTTATCTCTAACTTTTAATATTCTATTAATTTTGTTGTCGAGGTCCAAGAAAACAGGAATGTTTATTAACAAAGGTTGATTTGAGTTCAGGCATTTTTACTCTATGTATTCTTTTATTTTTGTTATGTAAGTAGCGAAAGGATAACTTTAAAAACTGCTCTTTGAGCTTTTTCGAGTTGAATTATGTGGGTTTTAGAGGTTCCTCCCCAGGTTGTGATGCAATAAGTTACGATTGATTGACACAAGGCAGTATAAATATTAAGAATAATTATAGTAATAAACAATAATTAGTAATGTACCATAAGTAATATCAATAGTAGATGGGTATTTCGTGTCTGTCTTCTTATTTTACCATACCGACGAATTGAGAACCTCCTACTTTTTTGAAGTCGGTTGAAAATCACCCAGTAATGTCCTCCATAAATACTTCAATACGTTATAAGTACATACAGGTATTAGATTACGATTTTCAAGTACTTCTGGTCGATTTAGTACAATCCTCTAGAAATACTGGGACTTATTTTCATTAAAAAAAACCATTGAATGACTTTTTAATACGGACATAAGCTTACTAGCTTATGTGGCTTACATGAGATGCCATCTTGAGTGGTCTCCGAACGTCAGATCTTTTCTTTGTGGCCGCTAAGATAAAATCAATTGACGTCTTTGCGTAAGATCTTAGGTCGAAAACGGACCGCTTCTATTTATAATTTATGAAAGGCCTTGTGCTTTAAGCGAGCAATCGCTATTGGGTCATGGTTGTATAAAAATCACGTTACATCCGGCATTATGAGATAAATCATGACCGACAAATATATAAGGGAAGTTTATCACTGTATGCGACATATGTCTCCGCAAGATATACCGCTGATGGCAAATTTCGTCGCTTCAGGGAGAATATTGATTTTATTCGAATACGATCTCCATTAAAAGTGTTTATGCAGTTTAACAAAACTTACTAGTGGTTTTGATTACCAAGACTTGGTCCTTTTTTTTTTGTTCACGCGGGGGAGTCTTTTTATAGACCATCCTCCGGTATCCTGGGTAGGCCCGGAGGGATGTGTGGGACTCGGCCTGGGCAGCCCCTACCCACTAAACCTTCTGCGAATGCCATCAGCCGTTATGAGCAGAGTGCCCCGGATCTGTCAGCGACAGGACACCCCAACGACCGGCCGGTCCCGGCAAAGACCGGACTTCATCCTCAAAAGGGGACTTCTCCGGCACTCAGGGAAGTCTCGACGACCGAAGCATACTGTGGGCCAGGTACCCATCCTGGCCCCGCTTCGGATTACGGGGGCGGCAAGAGGAGGCGTTGGAAACGCCTCCTGCGCACCCCGATACGACGCCTGCGGAGGCTTGGAAGCGACAGGTCTGTACCACCGATGGCAGATACTATGTACCAAGACTGGGTCCTGACCCAAACCTGACCAAAGACGTAACCATACCACTTAATGCGAAATCTAGGTCAGTGATAGACAATATTGGAAAAAATCTATAAAGAGGCTACGGAATAACGAAAGTTTTCGTTCATCGTGCGTACAGCAATGAAGTGGAACAAGTTGCCGGCGTCAGTCTTTCCGTCCAAGTAAGACGTGGGAGCCTTCAAGAGTAGAGTGAATAGGCACTTACTAAACTAGCGCGTACCATCTTTCGACTATATCACCACTTAACATCAGGTGGGATCGTGGCCAAGCACTAGCTTATACCCCTTAAAAAAATCACTAAGCTACTTATAACACTTGAGTAATCCATATCTAAGAAATTGGGTTTATTCGATGTGTTATTCGTGTCAATATAATAAGTAATTATTCCTCAAAAATCGCCAAGGAGTTAAATGGTAAAATATTTTCACCATAACAAAATAACATACCTTCTAAAATCCCGACTCCAACATGCGTAAATCACAGGATTCATAGATGAGTTAACCCAGCCGAGCCATGTCACAATTACATTAACGATTTCCTCGTGAGTAATGCACGATGAACATATTCCAGATAACAAATTCACTACAAAGAAAGGCAGCCAACATATAATAAACACACCCATCACAATGCCAAGAGTCTTTGCTGCTTTCTTCTCTTTCGCAAACTTAGCAAGTTTCCGCGATAAAGAGAAGTTCTTTGGCAAATGCTTATTGTGTGCAACATTCGTGAGGCGCGTGGACGATCGTGACAATCCGTTGTTCTGTAATGCTGTTAAAGGCTCTTGATCTGGCTCTTCAGGAGTACACCCACCGTGACAAGGGTCTGTTCTCTGCCGGACTGTTCCACCACGATGAATCCTCAACGTCAACTCCAGTTCTCCACTCGGCCGCATCACTTGTTTTGTGCCAATTTTGAGAGACCTTGTCTGAATCGTAGCCGCCCGATAAATACGATAATATGTAAACACCATTACAAACAGAGGCAAATAGAATGATATAGTTGATGAGAATATTATGTACTCCAAGTTTTCCGTGAACGGACACTTATAATCTGGTACTTCCTCTAAGCGCACAGCCCGCCACCAAGCTATAGCTGGGAATGATATAGCTCCAGAACAAACCCATACAGCTGCTATAAGAAAAGCAGCCTTTCGACCACTCATTCGCATCGGATATGTTATCGGATCTGTAATTGCCCAATAACGATCTAATGATATCACACACAAATTAAGAATCGATGCTGTGCTAAACAAAACATCCAAAGATCGCCAAACATCGCACCAGTCTACACCAAAGAACCAGGTATGCTCGAGAACTTCGTACAAAGCTGAGAAAGGCATGACAACAAGTCCAACTAAGCAATCGGCCACCGCGAGCGATGTTACGAAATAGTTTGTAGATGTATGTAAGTACCTCTCTCGTACAACCGCCATTATAACGAGCATATTACCAAATACAGTGGTAAGTGAAAATAATAGCAGGAATGTGACAAGAAGAGCGCGTTCCCGGAGCAAATGTATGTAATCATTCCAGAGTTCCGCCGAGTCATCGGTACCATTATAACTTGAACTGTTATCGAACGTCGAATTAAACTCTATAGCAACATTGTATGCCAACCCTTTAGACTCCCATATATATTCCGGACCCAAATGTGAAGTTTCAAGTTGGCCTTTTGCCACCAATATCCCCGTTTCCGAAGCATTCATATTTTTAAAATTATTATTAGCTCTCTAGCCCCATGCTCTGTGCTTATACTTTCCCTGTTTTGTTTGAAGCCATTTGTATATTATGTTCTTGGCGGAGGTATTGCGCAATTTCAATTTTAAATACATTTTCCATTTGCACACTTTCTTCTCCGCTAGAGAAATCCTTCATTCTCTGAAACAAAAAAAGCACTGTTATAATTTATTTACAAAGCCAGTAATTATTCTATTTCAAAATCGTAAATAAAACATTGACTATTAGTCAAGGATTTTAATGGGTTCAGTTGTTTTAACTCCATTTGCAATACAGATTTCTCAATGTGAAGCGAACTTAAGCACTGTATGGGAGAGAAGCGTACACATAGATTCGTTCGGACGCCGTCATGCGGACGGGTTCTGCACGACTCATAGAGCACAATTTGTTTGATCTTTCCGCCTGTTCACTAAACGCTATTTATAGTAAATTCCATAGAGAATATGTTGATAGTGCGACTTAACAGTGTTTTTTTTTTATCACGACCTTCATTTGTTTTTCAGTGATAGTTATAGCACATAAAAATATAACGAAAAAAAAAACGGTTATGGTTTAGACTATAAGACTGAAGTAAAACTTCTTTAGCTCCATCTATATATATATGTATATGTGTTTATATGAGCATAATATATACACGTTTGTTCGAGAGGGAAAGAAAATATGCGCGCGCTCTGCTCTTTCTTGCTCCTACAGTGTGATACAAATCAGCACTGCGTCTTAGACATACGAAACATAATTCACTCTTTTTCTGTCTTCACTAACTTATATCTCATTCTCAACTTTCCTTTGGCTCGCTCGATCACACTTTTCACAACGCATTCATTTCATAAGCATTTTACTGAAAACTGTCAAAATATCAGATCTTGTACGATATTTTTAAATACAATAACGACAAATACAGTTGTTTCTGCGATGAATATATTATTTATCTACACTCATAATCGTTGTGCATTCGCAATACTCCGACTCATGCAAATAATAATTTTTTCGAGACTGTTATACAGTCACATCCACCCTCTATTTACCGTTGGACGTTGAATTACGTGACATCCTGTATACGATTATGCTCATTTTCACCTTCACCTATGATAATTTGTATCACACAGTACCATAACTTCAAGATTATAGCTCTCATTAAAAAATACATGGCTTATATACAGACGACATCGAGCTATTGTTATAATGCAGTGTAAAGCCGATGAGAGCTTCCATTGACCTTGTAGACTTTCATTGAATTAAATATCGATTTTATTTTTATAGCAGCCCACAATTGGTAGTGTGTAGGGTTTGCAATTGTTTAAATATTTATTAATATTATAAAAATAAAAAAAAAACAGTTACGTTAAAACAAGCTGTAAGTTAAGCAGGTTAGCTTTTCTTGGGGACGCAGGCCACACCAGGTATGATCGTACCGAGTTGAATACCGTAATCTCTGTCTACCTCTCTGGGGTACGTGCGTGATTCTTTAATAAAATAATACCTTAGTTAATCTTGAATGAAACGAAATAACGATATGGATTGATTTTAGGTTAAAATTAAAGATAAACGAGAATTCCATTTCAGGGTAGACAAGTGTCGACCCAAGACAAGGAAGGAGTGCAAGATTACCAAAGATGATGTCCCCAGAGCGAAGTAGAAAGCGAAAATCTGGAAAGCTGACCCCACCACCACGTGGGACCAACAGCAAGGAAGAGAGAGAAAGAAGTGCCGATAAGGGTCGACCTTACTTAAACAGATAAATTAAATTTTAACATTCAAAGGGTTCTTAGCTCAAGGGTACTTCATTAAGCAGATTTTAAAGGTACGGTAATATTTAATTAACGACAAAATCCTCGATCCATAATGACATTGGCCAAAACATAAATGATCTTGTCTTTAATCGTGTGGTGCCTAAGCATATCCGCCCTCGCGGAGGCAAGCGTGGGACTGATACCCTACAGTGTTCCACTCGGGAATTTGTAACACTTTCAGTTCTCACGGCACTTAATTTCTTGCTGCAGTAAAAGGGCCTATGTGGTACAATTTTAAACGTTTAACGTACGTTATTAGAGATTTGTACGCAGGGAGATCCCGAATCATTTGACAGAAGACGGAATTTAATATTTATAAAAAATTCACATGTATTTTTAAAAATTAACTTATAAAACGATAAAAACTACATTGGTATTATTATTAGTTTTTCCTTTTTAAATAAAATAAGTACGTGATCGCGTATATAGGCAAATCAACATTAATTAATAAACTAATGTAGCTGGAATAACTAAAACATCTGTAGACAGTACCTATGCACAGAGTTACAAATATCAGTTGAAGTTATCAAGTTGAAAAGTCCCAAAGCTTTGGGAGCCTTTACTGAAAAGTTGTCATTTTGCTCATTGGCCCTTATACGTAGGACCCATCGATATTCAGCCCTGTACTTCTAGGCTCTCAAGAATAAGACTACAGTATCCTCTGCCTGTCGTAGAAGGCGATTAAAAGGGGCCTCGGGTTCACTGAGCGACAAGGACCTGGGAAGAAGGCGACATCGGCTGGTCCGTGGAGACCCTCATCATGCACCGAGGAAGGGTCACCGGGGAGGTTTTAGTAGGTTAAAACCCCACATAACCGCCGCCTTCCCCCCAGAAGGCGGGGTCTCTTTTTGACGATTTCCTCCCCGTTAACAAATTAAAAAAAGGACCTATCGATATTAAATTTATTTATTTATTTATTACACCAACACAATGAACATTTTAACAAACAATACATAAAACAGTGAAAAGTTGTGAAGTTAATGCCATCGCAGTTATAGGCGTAGATTGCAAGCAATTAATTGGCGAGTGACAATGTGAGATAAAAATAAAATTAACACAAAAGTAAAAATAAAACTAAACTTGAAATTAAAAATTAACTAATAAAAAAACTATTTGCAGTTTAGTGAATGTTTATACATACTTATACTAGGAAAAAAGAGGTCGATATCATCCTTTTAAATTTTTTTAATTGATTTCATTAAATGACATACTCTGACATAAAATTTGTCACTACCCTCCGTGTCTGGTATAATTATGTAACATAATATTCCTACGTACACGGCACAGATGGCAAGTATGTGGGAAATCGAACGCAGATGAAACAAACTTTCTATGATATAATTTTCTCTCATGATAAAACTTACATTCAAATTATATCTCAAACAGCCTGACGCATTCGATAACTTTTAACTCCGCTCCTGTTTCTAACTTTGCCAATAAGAAATTTACCCGTATAAGAGTTTACGCGAAGTTCTGTCACGGCCCAAGTTATATGTGGCGAAGATAAATATCACGTCCATAATATGTGATGATATTTAGAGGTCAAATATTATGTAAGAAGATTTAAAAACAATTGCTTCTATTTATAGCAGCGATATTCTTTTGTGAATGGTATATTATATATTTAGCATTATTCAGCCCTGTAGTTCTGGGCTCGTAGAATGAGGCTACGGTATCCCCTGCCTGTCGTAGAAGGCGACTAAATGGGGCCTCGGGTTCACTGGGTGACAAGACTGCCTTTGTCGTCCGCTTAAGTGGACCCGAGAAGGTGACATCGGCTGGCTCGCCTTGCACTGCGAGGGCACATGAGGAAAGGGATTAATCTCCACTCCAGGGATGTACTTTCCGAGAGCATAGTAGAGGACTCCGGTGCGTTCCATTGGAGATTCCGGAGTCCCTCACTACGCACCGAGGAAGGGTCACCGGGGAGGTAAAACCCCACATAACCGCCGCTTTCCCCAGAAGGCGGGGTATCTTTGACGATTTCCTCCCCGTTAACAAATTAAAAAGGACTTATCGATATTAAATTTATTTATTTATTACACCAACACAATGAACATTTTAACAAACAATACATAAAACAGTGAAAAGTTGTGAAGTTAATGCCATCGCAGTTATAGGCGTAGATTGCAAGCAATTAATTGGCGAGTGACAATGTGAGATAAAAATAAAATTAACACAAAAGTAAAAATAAAACTAAACTTGAAATTAAAAATTAACTAATAAAAAACTATTTGCAGTTTAGTGAATGTTTATACATACTTATACTAGGAAAAAAGAGGTCGATATCATCCTTTTAAATTTTTTTAATTGATTTCATTAAATGACATACTCTGACATAAAATTTGTCACTACCCTCCGTGTCTGGTATAATTATGTAACATAATATTCCTACGTACACGGCACAGATGGCAAGTATGTGGGAAATCGAACGCAGATGAAACAAACTTTCTATGATATAATTTTCTCTCATGATAAAACTTACATTCAAATTATATCTCAAACAGCCTGACGCATTCGATAACTTTTAACTCCGCTCCTGTTTCTAACTTTGCCAATAAGAAATTTACCCGTATAAGAGTTTACGCGAAGTTCTCTCACGGCCCAAGTTATATGTGGCAAAGATAAATATCACGTCCATAATATGTGATGATATTTAGAGGTCAAATATTATGTAAGAAGATTTAAAAACAATTGCTTCTATTTATAGCAGCGATATTCTTTTGTGAATGGTATATTATATATTTAGCATTATTCAGCCCTGTAGTTCTGGGCTCGTAGAATGAGGCTACGGTATCCCCTGCCTGTCGTAGAAGGCGACTAAAAGGGGCCTCGTGTTCACTGGGTGACAAGGGTGGGGGCCATTATCGTCCGCTTAAGTGGACCCGAGAAGGTGACATCGGCTGGCTCGCCTTGCACTGCGAGGGCACATGGGGGGAGGGATTAATCTCCACTCCCGGGATGTACTTTCGGAGAGCATAGTAGAGGGACTCCGGTGCGTTCCATTGGAGATTCCGGAGTCCCTCACTACGCACCGAGGAAGGGCTACCGTGGGGATACCCCGCCTTCCCCCCAGAAGACGGGGTATCTTGTTAAAGATTACCTCCCCGCCCCCGCCCCCATTAACAAAAAGTTTATGTAACTTTACGAGCCGCGTACAAGTTTGCTTAGCCCAGAAATAAAATTCACCAGCGTGTCTTTTTACTATTAAAATGAATAACACAAATGGTGGTATTTAAAAAAACAGCAATATATTATAGTGGTAGACTCGTAAGTGAAAAGCTTGGACATACTACACTTTTAAAACAGCCATTTAAACTCCTTATCGAACATCTTAAGTCATCATTTCTATCAAACGAATGGCACGCTCGATTGCTAACGTAACTTGAATAAATTACGTAGACAAAGACCTCAAACTAATTTGCCGCAACAAAGTTAATTAAATTCTTCTTACTTGTAAATAACGAACCTTCCCACAACGCTTAGCTTTTAAGACCTTAATTGGAGTTTGACTCTACACAAAGCAACTAAATGAAATGGTGATGAGAGCCGTAGAAACCCAATTATATACAATAAGGCGGTAATAGTTAATTCAAGTTAAATAGTTGGATTTATAACCTATATCGTCGATTAAGTAGATAAATTACGTTTTTCAAAATTTTAGAAAATTAGATAATTACTAAAAAGATCTTACTGTTAACGTTAATATGTTATATGAATAAAAACACTTTACATTTCGAAAAATAACATTTTTCTATTTAATCGACGATATGTGTGTCCCATTGTTGGGCACAGGCATTATCTATAAAGCGAGTTAATATAAGGGCATAGTAGTAGGTTTCCTCACGATGGTTTCCTTCACCGCCGAGAGCGTAGTAAATTAGCACATAAAATTGCCACAAACAAATTCATTAATGTCGATATTGTACATCGAACTCAGCTAGCGCAACAGCTTGACGACCTCCCGAACTCTGACTGGGTCCTTCCTTAACAAGAAGTTTATTATAGGCGAAGGGGCAAAAAGACACAATTTTTCCAATCCGATACGACTACAGGGCCGTCAAGAATAAAACCTCTTTTCTAAAACGCGTCTCCAACGTATTGTTGAAATTGACAATGGCTGCATACACTTTTTTCCATATTTCTTTAAAAAAAAGAAATTACTCAGGCATCAAATTATGCTTACACGGTCACCCGAATGACAATTATTTAATATCAAAGGGAGTTGTTAAAAATACTTTGGTACGTGATATGCTTGCAAAATATTATACTAAACGTAAATATATTCTTTTTCAAATACTTTTATACTTTGAGATAAAATAAAATAATAATAACTCAAGTTACAAATAACTCACGCCGTTTACGCAAAGGGTTATGCAGATTACATATTTCCATTTACGATGCTAGTAAATCTCTCTCGCTTCTTGAATAACTTCTCATTCATAATTTTCTGTCCGGCTTCAAGTACTTCTCGTCACAACGTTCGTCACAACCTGATCGAAATACATTCCCCTGTGTTGTGATTTTTAATGATAAAATCACATCATTTATAAACAAATTCATTTTTTTAAACATAAAATAAAGATAAATTCTTTAATGTTACAGCCTTTATATGTCCCACTGCTGAACAACAGACCTTCTCTGTAAAGAGAGTAAACGGGCATATTCCGCTACGCGGTCCTAGTGCGGATTGGCAGACTTCATATGCCTTAGAAAAAATTCTTGGACATGTAGGTTCCTCACTTTGTTTTACTTCACCGCCGAGCGCGTGGTAAATCAGCACATAAAATTGCCACAAACAAATTCATTAATGTCGATATTGTACATCGAACTCAGCTAGCGCAACAGCTTGACGACCTCCCGAACTCTGACTGGGTCCTTCCTTAACAAGAAGTTTATTATAGGCGAAGGGGCAAAAAGACACAATTTTTCCAATCCGATACGACTACAGGGCCGTCAAGAATAAAACCTCTTTTCTAAAACGCGTCTCCAACGTATTGTTGAAATTGACAATGGCTGCATACACTTTTTTCCATATTTCTTTAAAAAAATAAATTACTCAGGCATCAAATTATGCTTACACGGTCACCCGAATGACAATTATTTAATATCAAAGGGAGTTGTTAAAAATACTTTGGTACGTGATATGCTTGCAAAATATTATACTAAACGTAAATATATTCTTTTTCAAATACTTTTATACTTTGAGATAAAATAAAATAATAATAACTCAAGTTACAAATAACTCACGCCGTTTACGCAAAGGGTCATGCAGATTACATATTTCCATTTACGATGCTAGTACATCTCTCTCGCTTCTTGAATAACTTCTCATTCATAATTTTCTGTCCGGTTTCAAGTACTTCTTTCGTCACAACCTGATCGAAATACATTCCCCTGTGTCGTGATTTTTAATGATAAAATCACATCATTTATAAACAAATTCATATTTTAAACATAAAATAAAGATAAATTCTTTAATGTTACAGCCTTTATATGTCCCACTGCTGAACAACAGACCTTCTCTGTAAAGAGAGTAAACGGGCATATTCCGCTACGCGGTCCTAGTGCGGATTGGCAGACTTCATATGCCTTAGAAAAAATTCTTGGACATGTAGGTTCCTCACTGTGTTTTCCTTCACCGCCGAGAGCGTAGTAAATTAGCACATAAAATTGCCACAAACAAATTCATTAATGATTCGATATTGTACGTCGAACTCAGCTAGCGCAACAGCTTCACGACCTCCCGAACTCTGACTGGGTCCTTCCTTAACAAGAAGTTTATTACAGGCGAAGGGACAAAAAGACACAATTTTTCCAATCCGATACGACTACAGGGCCGTCAAGAATAAAACCTCTTTTCTAAAACGCGTCTTCAACGTATTGTTGAAATTGACAATGGCTGCATACACTTTTTTTTCCATATTTCTTTAAAAAAATAAATTACTCAGGCATCAAATTATGCTTACACGGTCACCCGAATGACAATTATTTAATATCAAAGGGAGTTGTTAAAAATACTTTGGTACGTGATATGCTTGCAAAATATTATACTAAACGTAAATATATTCTTTTTCAAATACTTTTATACTTTGAGATAAAATAAAATAATAATAACTCAAGTTACAAATAACTCACGCCGTTTACGCAAAGGGTTATGCAGATTACATATTTCCATTTACGATGCTAGTAAATCTCTCTCGCTTCTTGAATAACTTCTCATTCATAATTTTCTGTCCGGCTTCAAGTACTTCTCGTCACAACGTTCGTCACAACCTGATCGAAATACATTCCCCTGTGTCGTGATTTTTAATGATAAAATCACATAATTTATAAGCAAATTCATTAATGTCGATATTGTACATCGAACTCAGCTAGCGCAACAGCTTGACGACCTCCCGAACTCTGACTGGGTCCTTCCTTAACAAGAAGTTTATTATAGGCGAAGGGGCAAAAGACACAATTTTTCCAATCCGATACGACTACAGGGCCGTCAAGAATAAAACCTCTTTTCTAAAACGCGTCTTCAACGTATTGTTGAAATTGACAATGGCTGCATACACTTTTTTTTCCATATTTCTTTAAAAAAATAAATTACTCAGGCATCAAATTATGCTTACACGGTCACCCGAATGACAATTATTTAATATCAAAGGGAGTTGTTAAAAATACTTTGGTACGTGATATGCTTGCAAAATATTATACTAAACGTAAATATATTCTTTTTCAAATACTTTTATACTTTAAGATAAAATAAAATAATCTGACATAAAATGTGTCACTACCCTCCGTCCCTGTTATAATTATGTAACATAATATTCCTACGTACACGGCACAGATGGCAAGTATGTGGAAATCGAACGCAGATGAAACAAACTTTCTATGATATAATTTTCTCTCATGATAAAACTTACATTCAAATTATATCTCAAACAGCCTGACGCATTCGATAACTTTTAACTCCGCTCCTGTTTCTAACTTTGCCAATAAGAAATTTACCCGTATAAGAGTTTACGCGAAGTTCTCTCACGGCCCAAGTTATATGTGGCGAAGATAAATATCACGTCCATAATATGTGATGATATTTAGAGGTCAAATATTATGTAAGAAGATTTAAAAACAATTGCTTCTATTTATAGCAGCGGATATTATATATTTAGCATTATTCAGCCCTGCAGTTCTGGGCTCGTAGAATGAGGCTACGATATCCCCTGCCTGTCGTAGAAGGCGACTAAAAGGGGCCTCGTGTTCACTGGGTGACAAGGGTGGGGGCCATTATCGTCCGCTTAAGTGGACCCGAGAAGGTGACATCGGCTGGCTCGCCTTGCACTGCGAGCGCACATGGAGGGAGGGATTAATCTCCACTCGCGGGATGTACTTTCCGAGAGCATAGTAGAGGGACTCCGGTGCGTTCCATTGGAGATTCCGGAGTCCCTCACTACGCACCGAGGAAGGGCTACCGTGGGGATACCCCGCCTTCTGGGGAAGGCGGCGGTTATGTGGGGTTCTTACCCACTAAAACCTCCCCGGTGGCCCTTTCCTCGGTGCACGACGAGGGTCTCCGGGATCTCAACGTGGAACGCACCGGAGCCCCTCTGCACTGTGCTCAAGGAGAGCACGTCGGGAGGAGGTCACTCCCTCCCCTGTAAGTATCAGGTCTAGCTTATCTATACGTAAGCTTTTTTCTAAAATAACAGTAACATTTTAGAATATCCTACTGTAAAGTCAAGTAAGAAGACTTGAAGTGTATTTAAATTTCAAATCACGTTCAGTATGGATTTTGGTGCTTTGAAATTCAAAATACGCCAATAGAATGCAGGAGCTAATAGCTACTATGCACTCGAATGTATTTTTGCCTAAATACGATTTCTGTTACACGATTTTGCATTTTAATTTTGACGTCCAATCGCATTGGATAGGCCGTTTGGGAGCTCTCTGATGCACGAATAATATTACGTTTAGGTGACATTTGTATTATAGAATTGCGCATGACAATTGTTAGATAGGTAATTTTACTATCGGGTTACTAGCGTACCCAGCCCACTTCACCGGGCTAGATTTTGCTTTATTTTATTTAAATAATAAACTTACATCATTAAATATTTAATTTGACTCTCACAATATATTAAATTATTCATTTCTCTCCGCATTCATTCTCTTCTCGAGCGATACACCCATGTACATATCAGTAAATACAATATCATTCTTATCGTTTATACAAAACATATCGGGCTCAAGTTAAGAAGTAAAAAGTTGTCAGAAATAAAAGTACGACGTATGGCTTGGGCGAGGTAAATGTGAATTAAGGGCATTGATAAATACTTATGAAGAAATAGGTATTTTTAAGCTGTTAAAGTTGATCACAAATAAGGAATAATTATAATGACTCTGCCTGATGTTCATGACATTTTATTGAACAATTCAGAGTTATCTCTCAACATCATCAATTAGTTCACATGATCTCGTTCGACAGAATATTTCGCACTTTCAGATGTTATCAAGCTAAGAAAATCATCATAGTAAATAAAATACAGTGGTAGTAGAAAGTATCATTTTTTTTTGTTGACGGGGAGGAAATCTTCATAAAGATACCCCGCCTTCTGGGGGAAGGCGGCGGTTATGTGGGGTTCTTACCCACTAAAACCTCCCCGGTGGCCCTTTCCTCGGTGCACGACGAGGGTCTCCAGGATCTCAACGTGGACCGCACCGGAGCCCCTCTGCTCTGTGCTCAAGAAGAGCACGTCCCGGGAGGGGAGGTCACTCCCTCCCCCCCTGTAAGTATCAGGTCTAGCTTATCTACACGTAAGCTTTTTTCTAAAATAACAGTTAAATTTTAGAATATCCCACTGTAAAGTCAAGTAAGAAGACTTGAAGTGTATTTAAATTTCAAATCACGTTCACTATGGATTTTGGTGCTTTGAAATTCAAAATACGCCAATAGAATGCAGGAGCTAATAGCTACTATGCACTCGAATGTATTTTTGCCTAAATACGATTTCTGTTACACGATTTTGCATTTTAATTTTGACGTCCAATCGCATTGGATGGGCCGTTTGGGAGCTCTCTGATGCACGAATAATATTACGTTTAGGTGACATTTGTATTATAGAATTGCGCATGACAATTGTTAGATAGGTAATTTTATTATCGGGTTACTAGCGTACCCAACCCGCTTCACCGGGCTAGATTTTGCTTTATTTTATTTAAATAATAAACTTATGTGATTAAATATTTAATTTAACTCTCACAATATAATATTAAATTATTCATTTCTCTCCGCATTCATTCTCTTCTCGAGCGATACACCCATGTACATATCAGTAAATACAATATCATTCTTATCATTTATACAAAAACATATCGGGCTCAAGTTAATGTCAGGAATAAAAGTTCGAATATGGCTTGGTCGTGATAAATGTTGATTAAGGGCATTGATAAATACTTATGAAGAAATAGGTATTTTTAAGCTGTTAAAGTTGATCACAAATAAGAAATAATTATAATGACTCTACCTGATGTTCATGAAATTTTAATAAACAATTCAGAGTTATCTCTCAACATCATCAATTAGTTCACATGATCTCGTTCGACAGTAAACTTAAAATATTTCGCACTTCCAGATGTTATCAAGCCAAGAATATCATCATAGTAAATAAAAGTTGTATTTGACAGTTCAAAAAGAGGAGTGCTCCGATAGTCACCAAACTTTACAAGATTACTTGCCAGGTTAATCTAAAGATTCCCTGAAAGTTTCATTGTAATCGGTCCGGCCGTTTCGGAGCCTATATGGTACATACCCGCACACTTTCACTTTTATATATATAGATTATTCAGTTTAATGCTCACCCGATCACACTTTTCGTAACGTATTCACCAGCTTACTCCACAAGTCGAGCGTGCGTAAACTTCGAAAATAATGTTAAATTAATTTCTAATGTACAGTTACGAGGTAGTTACAGAATTATAACGAAACAGACGACTCCGCTTTATGACTCTACGCGACGCGTGAAAGCTATTGTGCAATGAGTTTAGAATTAAATAAACTCTAATTTCCGCATTACCTAGATCTAATTGACCATCACAGCCGCATGAAGTCACACGGACGAGTAATGTAAGAGCTCAAATTTATTTATTTAATTATTATTTTTATAAAATCTACAGCTTATCTAGTATATTTTTTTTTTAAAAGAAAGCTAGCAATATTTCTTTTATTATTTTTTTTTTCAGAAATATTACTAACAATCTTGTTAACCATTCCAACTAAGCTTAAGCTTGTGCTAGGACATGGTTCACGGCAATAGTCGAATGGTGGATTCGAACCCACGACCTTACGATTCGCAGGCCGTATCCTAAAACATTAGGCTGTTGACGCTTCGAATTCGCTTATTATATAAGTCAATCATATGTATGCAAGATCTAAGCCTTTACAGAATTACGTGATATATTTTTTATTTTAGATTTAAAGAGCATAGTGTATTAACAATAAAAAAATAAAGACATGAATAAAAAATAACAATTGTTTAACCTTTTTTTTTTGTTAACGGGGAGGAAATCTTCAAAAAGATACCCCGCCTTCTGGGGGGACGGCGGCGGTTTTTACCCACTAAAACCTCCCTGGTGGCCCTTTCCTCGGTGCATGACGAGGGTCTCCGGGATCTCCAGTGGAACGCACCGGAGCCCCTATGCACTGTGCTCAAGGAGAGCACGTCCCGGGGAGGGGAGGTTACACCCTCCCCTCCTGTGCCCTCACAGTGCACACACGGGCCAGCCGATGTCGCCTTCTTCCCGGGTCCACCTTAGCGGACGACAAAGGCCCCCACCCTTGTCGCCCAGTGAACCCGAGGCCCCTTTTAGTCGCCTTCTATTCTTGAGAGCCCAGAACTACAGGGCTGTACAATTGTATTACCTGCATTGCAATTGTCTGTTACGTTAGGAATATATTAGGATGTGTATATGTAGATTTGTGTAGATGTAAATAAATTATGAGAACTTTTTTAATTCGTATCACCTTCATCTAGATATTATATATACAGTGCGGTCCCGTAATTCAGCGTCCGACGATAGGTGGGTGGTAGGTGACTATATGACAACCTCGAGGAAAAATAATGACTGACATTTTTTTAATATTTTATCGAAATTGTCATACATTCACCAAACACCCATTTACCGTTGGACGTTGAATGGGACAACTATATACAAAGCACTATTAACATTATAAAATTGACCCTCTTGTATTATAACACGTTCTCCTTCCTTTTTTAAGGTCCAGCTGCATGACTTTTGTTTGTTTTACTGTCAAGTTTTAAAACAGAACATTTCGTAAATGGTGAAAAAAAAACATGTAAATGTAATAAGGTGTGGTAGTAGAAGTGTAATGACTTGGGATGCACATACTGGTTTATTTTCGGGTTAAAGTTAAAGTTACAGCCTTTATATATGATAATTTGTCCCACTGTTGGGCGCAGGCCTTCTCTGTAAAGATAGTATAAGGGCATAGTCCACCACGCCGGCAATAGTGCGGATTGGCAGACTTCACATGCCTTAGAAAAATTTTCTAAGACATGTTGGTTTCCTCACGATGTTTTACTTCACCGCCGAACGCGTTGTTAATCAACACATAAAATTGCAACAACAAATTTGGTACCGGCACCGGGGATCGAACTCGGGTTGCTAGCGTAATATACCTATATTCGGGTTAAATTTATTTAATTGTAACTAAGGTTAAAAACAGCTTTTGTTTCCAACAATGTATTAAAATTTAAATAAACAGTATAAAAAAAAACAAAACCACCAAACGTTAGCTGGAAGAAAATGATAAATCATATTATTTTCGTCTTTGTTCATGTATTTTGGTGCAATAAAGAATTTATTTAGATCGTACATTAGTCAGGGATTGAATTCGGTTAGTGTTACTTTTTTTTTTTGTTTACGGGGAGGAAATCTTCAGAAAGATACCCCGCCTTCTAGGGGGAAGGCGGCGGTTATGTGGGGTTCTTACCCACTAAAACCTCCCAGTGGCCCTTTCCTCGGTGCATGACGAGGGGCTCCGGGATCTCCAGTGGAACGCACCGGAGCCCCTCTGCACTGTGCTCAAGGAGAGCACGTCCCGGGGGCAGCGCAAGGCACAGGCCAGCCGATGTCGCCTTCTTCCCGGGTCCACTTTGGTGGACGACTCAGGCCCCACCCTTGTCGCCCAGTGAACCCGAGGCCCCTTTTAGTCGCCTTGCGGTTAGTGTTACTTAACTTAACGTGAACCGTATTGTCCTTATTCATTAGAAAAGAAATTGAAAATCGACAAAAGGTGATTTAACGTTTGCTATTAACCGTATAACCATGAATGTGATAATTAACGTAGCATGCCTTTGACACTTCCAGCTCCATTTCGTTGCTGAATCATTAAAGTTTAATTAAGCACGTTAAGTAAGATCCCTGATACTGACAGCGGCCGTCTTCAACGTAAATCGTAGAAGTAAGTTAAAGAAAGAATGCACGAATAATTTTGTAAGCGTTTTATTGTCTTTTACAATTCCAAATGCGAATTACTATTATCTGGATGTGACAGTTTCTTAATTGAATAGAATCGTTTTTGTTGAAGTAAGGAATTGCTTGAAACCTAATCTCCGTATAGTCACTTATTATTGCTTAAGTTGCATTTAACATAGATAGTCGTCTTTTAATAGCGAGATGTGCGAGTGGCGCTTAATCTCTGTCTACCTCTCTGTGTCGGTGCTGTGAATGCTTTTATATATTATTATAATAATTCAAACCTACGACCTCATGTTTCGCAGACCGTAACTTAAACCATTAGACTATTAATCCAATTATTATTATTTCTAAGCAAGTGCTTTACTATGATCCCACCTGATGTTAAGTGGAAATGCAGTCCTGGATGGTAAGGCGCACTAGCTTAGTAAATGCCTATTCACTCTACTCTTGAAAATACCCACATTGTAATCGGAAGGAAAGACAGACGCGGGCAAACTATTCCAGTCCTTTGCTGTACGAAGAATGAAAGACGAAGCAAATCGCTTCGTTCGGGTTTGAGGATATTCACAACAAAAGGATGAAATCCCGCAGTGCGTCTAGAAGTCCGATGGTGGAAAGGGGATGGGGGAATTAGATCATGTAGTTCCTGAGCACAGTCTCCAAAATGCAATCTGTAGAAAACCGAAAGGCTAGCTACCTTACGCCTGTGCACAAGACTGAGCAGATTGGTTTCAGCTGCGTCACCAAATAGCCTCTTAGTCCGCCTCTCCACCGAATCGGCTCCACCGGCTATGGCCATACAACATTGATGACTTTTTTTCTCGCTTCATGCGACCGATGTGTGTGTGCGTGGATTAGGGTATGATGGGGCTGACATGCCCAAAAGGGCAAAGTCCCCAATAAACAAGGAAAAAAAATCTTTCTAATTAATCTTTAATTAAAAGCACTTCAATAATGAAAAAGAAGCATCAATAGCCTATTGGTTTAGGGTACGGCCTGCGAATCGTAAGGTTGTGGGTTCGAATCCACCATTCGACTATTGTCGTGAACCATGTCCTAGCACAAGCTTAAGCTTAGTTGGAATGGTTAACAAGATTGTTAGTAATATTTCTGAAAAAAAAAGAAATATTGCTAGCTTTCTTTAAAAAAAAATGAATGCTTTCGTAACTACACTGTTTTTGTGGCTATAAATTGCAAATTTTCGATACGAATTTACGTTAATTCAGCCCCGGGAACATGCCATTCGTTTTTTAATTTAAAGCAAAATATCGATGTGCTTTGATTTCAATTGACCCACAGAGTAATACTTATGCAACTTATGAAATACGTACTACATTCTGTTGGCAAATTTTATATTTCCCAACGTATGCTTGAATTTTATTGAAATTGAATTTTAGAATTCTAAAAACGTTTGGCTTTTACTGTCAAATCTATCTGTATAAATTTTGAATTGTTGATTCAGAAAAATGTTGATTCAGACCGAGATTTCAAAACATAATATATGTCGGAGGATCTGTCATAATATTCGACGTTTTCATATACAAATACAAACTTAGAACCATTTTTTTTATGACGAACTACACAGATTGGCCAGAGAAGCTGGGAGGCGTTGGTGCTGGGAGAAGAAGTGGCCGAAGAGACTCTAGCAACGCTCCTAATATCCGACGGTCGCGAATGTACGCTTTGTGGATTTGTAAAGATCTAGCCTGTGCAATGGTAATCGCGTCGTCCGGATCGTCAAGAACGTGTCTCGGCCTCCGGGTGAAGCGACGGAATTTAGTATAGGAAGGCTTATAAGTGGCGGCACTTACAAGAAGTTTGTTAGAATGTTTAGTGGCAGTCTCGAAAAACCGTCGAGATGCCTGCTTAAAGAATTGGGCTATTGTCCGTAACCCTGTATCGAGGTGGAGCTCGCGATTACGTTCCCAGAAAATGATTTTAAATTTCTTGTAACCTATGGATATGGACTCAGGGCCATTCCCAAGTCCCACTTAAAGACATCCAGCATGATAGACAACTAGATATCCTTAAAAATATATTTTATTAATTTATTTATTTATCATTAAAAACATAAACATAAACGAAAAAGGTTATCTTATGTAAACTTGGATAATACAGTATTTTTCATTAAATGTTATTTTTATTTAAATTTTAGTACTTAGTGTTGCCTCCATGTGGCAATTTATTTCAGTTAGCTAGCGTATTTATTTTCCGTGATATTCAAACTTTCTTAACCGACCCTTGCCCCTCTAACATCACTTACTGTCCCGTATAGGTGAAGGATGCCGAACACTTGCATTATTGTAGCTAGTCAGCTTGCTTACTGGCTTCAAAATTCCATCATACATAAGTAGCTACAGCGAGCTTTATTTGTTTATATTAGGAACAACAAACGAATACATATTGAGAGTAAATCTCAAGAAAATACATCGATTAAAAACCGTTATAAATGTCCACAATACGTCTTTACTATTGGACTACAAATTATTATATACAAGAAATAAATTTATATCCTTATAATGTTGCTTACATTCGTCACATATTTAAAGTTTCTAAATTTTTTTAAGTTTTTTATAATTTTTTAATACTTTCTAAGCAAGTGCATGACCCCGATCTCACCTGATGTTAAGTGGAAATGCAGTCCTGGATGGTAACGCGCACTAGCTTAAATGCCTATTCACTCTACTCTTGAAAATACCCACTTTGTAATCGGAAGCAAATCGCTTCGTTCGGGTTTGAGGATGTTCACAACAAAAGGATGAAATCCCGCAGTGCGTCTGGAAGTCCGATGGTGGAAAGGGGATGGGGGAATTAGATCATGTAGTTCCTGAGCACACTCTCCAAAATGCAATCTGTAGAAAACCGAAAGGCTAGCTACCTTACGCCTGTGCTCAAGACTGAGCAGATTGGTTTCAGCTGCGTCACCAAATAGCCTCTTAGCCCGCCTCTCCACCGAGTCCAAAGCTGCGAGATGGCATTTAGCAGCGCCTGCCCAAATGTGACAGCAGTATTCTACACACGACCGGACTTGAGCTTTATAAAGTGTTAAAAGCTGTCCCGCAGAGAAGTACGGTTGCACTTTGACCAAGATCCCAAGTTTTTTTGCAGCTATCTTAGCCTTAGACTCGATGAATCGTCCAAAGTTTAGGTTCGATGAGATTTCAATACCCAATAACTGAAGACGATCAGTGAATTCCACAGATAGATAATAGTTAAAGGTAAAAAAAAACAAGGTTGGTGTGCAACCTTGTTCACATTCAAGAACGCCTCATCTAAATTAAGTACTGTTCCTAGATTAATATATACCATGTAAAAAGAATACTAAAGGAATAAAGCAAAGCAACCTAAACGCGTTTCAACACTCGTAAACCATAAATTCATATTCACTTTGTGACCGTTATTGCGGTAATGGGCGGGTCGGAGTTCGTTTCACGAAATATTTTAAACAGAAATATGCTAAAATAAATTCTAAATGGATTATGTTTATATTATTATGTGTAATGAATCTTTTTAAGCTTAACCGGCGTAGTCTTTGAAACACTCACTCTCTTACATACCGGTTCTAAGAAGCTTACGATAAAGGAGACTGCAAAAATCATATCTATAATATTATATCTATGTCTACGTAACTAGATAGGGGCAAGTGGGTTTTCACTTCTTGGTCATTAACAACGCACAAAAAGAAATATGTTTTGTGTAGTTTTTGCACCACTTACATGACCTTAACCTTGATGAAAACACAATATTGTGTTTTTTTGGCAAACATCTCGACAATTTCGCCGCTTCAATAATATGTGCAAAGCACATCCGAAAGAAATGTTGCTTATGGCCTTGGAGTGAATCCAAAACAACTTAATATATTGAAATACGAAACAAAGAAATTGTGTGGTTTCCGTTATATGCATCCTCTACTTCATATTTCTTTTATCTTTTGAAACATATGCTATTTACATACCAAATATATAAATATGTCTGTTATATAAATACTACTTACCTAATGTTAACAAATAGCAAATATTTGATGAATGAAAATATTGCTATTATTTTCTTGTAGGCGTAAATGGAATTATGATTGTGCTTACTTTTGGGCCTTAGATTTTGTTTTATCATTCAGAAAGAATTCTAGACGTTATAGATTACCTATCCTACTTAGCATAAATCTATTACTTTTCCATTAGTTTTCTTTTAAAGTGATAATTTTCCATAGCCTGTTTACAAAATTCACAGCTCATCTTACAAATGACTGACTTAGATAGATAAATAAATCCTTCATTGCACTGAAATAGCTGTACAAAGTCGAACTTTATCTTATATAGCAATATCTTCAAGCTAACATTTGTTGGTTAAGAGATTAAAAGTAATGCCGCTAACAAACTAAAGCTAAAAATAGCACTTAAAGAATCCTATAAAAAAAAATAAAAATACATTTCCATACATATACATATTCACAAACAAGTCAATATAAATATAATAATATACATAGTGTAAATAGACGATAATATATATGGCAGTTTGTCAGTTTTACTATTTGAGTAGAAAGTTTTCAGATACACGCAAAACTTAAGAACATTGATATAAAATTATTGTTCCATCTTTAGACAATGAGGGCGCCAGTCACGACCTCAAAAAACCTAGAAAAGGTCTGGCTAATATCTATCTGACTCATAAACAAGTATGTGAACTCTATAGAGGTCGTCGATGGTCTTACAATGGCTTGTGGTCTAGCTTTTATTGTATTACCAAAATATATTATTATTGATAAACAATATCCGATGGTAATTTCAACGTTTTATATGCTATTGTTACGAGTATTTTCAACGATAACTCTCAGTTGGTAAGTGCCTTCGATTAGATTTATTTCCTTATACGAATGTCACAAATTTTGGCAAAATAATTTGGCTCCTTGCCAAATAGAAGCTTCTACGCAACGTTCAATCGATCGCCGCCCGCGTAAATCTTTTATTTATATAAATGACTTTAAATTCTAATAATTCGTGTTGCAATTATTGATTTGAAATTTAAAAGAAAACCATTTACAAAGTTTGTTAAGGCAATTTATAATTCACTTGTTTCATTATAATTATGTAATATAATGTAGATATACATTCAGATGGCTAGCTAAAAGGTTTCCATTCGTTTGTTGATTACATCCCTCGCATATAGTGCTTTTATCGGTATTTATATTTTTTTATTAAAGACAGACAATAATTACCACGATCAATTACGAAATAATTACCATAAAAAAACGTTGCTGTAGTTTCTTCAGCCACTTCTTCACCCAGGGCCAACGCTTCCCGAAGTGACACTCGAAGTTAGTTTAGCTCTTGAATGTCCCTTAGATTATCCGTGAAATAGCAACCGACTGAGTGGTGATTCGGCCCTCTCGGGGGCCCTCGGATCGGAATGCTTACGCGTAACATTAACACAGTAACCGTCCAAGGCGAGGTTACTCCTCACCGGCCTCCCTTGTCAACACAAGTGTTACTAGTGATAGAGGTTCAGGCTAAGCGATCTAAAAGCTATACCACCTCTCAATCCGGTAAAGCAGTCAAGGCAAAAAAAATACAAACGATTTTAGAACCTCTTTCTTTTCCAGTCGGTTGATGAAGTAATCAAAACACAACAACATTTTCTACCCGACCAATGGTCTTTGTGCATATGTCTTTCCAGGGTGTGGTTTTTAAGATCGCGAAATTTAAGTCAACGTTTGAATTAGTGGGGCGACTTATAATAAATTAAAATAGCCATAAATGAGTAAGGAAATTGAAGAATAAATTTTGTATTCTAATAATACTATCAGGTATTCAGAATTATTTTTCACTCGACCAACCAAATATCTGTAATTCTTTATCCGTTTAGTTCCACAAAAACAAAGCAAAACTATTTCCCGTAGCCCGGAGCCGTCACAATTTATCATTTACCTTACTCCCCCGAAAACTCGTCCGAAACAAACCCTGCCTAATAATCTAAAAAGCGTTTTATCTCACGTGACATTTTACTTAAGCGTTGACAGATATAGTGTAAGGATAAGGTTGTTTTAGCTAAAATATATTCAAGTACCCAATTGCAAGTTCAGTCGCATAACCCCACAAACTCATTTTATAGGAACCGTAAACTGCTTTTCTTGTAATAAAAGTTTGCGAAATACTATGATTGAAGATTTAAAATTATTTCTCGTTACAGAGTCCGCCAGCGAGTTTGTGACGAAACAACGAAATTCGAACACGCAATCAACTGGAATGAAGTTTAAGCGACAATGAAGTTAAAACGAAGGAGAAAGTTGGAAGAATGATTTAAAATTTATTAAATTTGAAGCCCACTTCGTTGTTTGGTGCAGTATCACAACAGTACAACAGTGCTTCTGGCCAGCTTTCAAAAAATCTAATAAGGGTGTGTTTGTTTGTGTGTGCATGGATGAAAAGATGAATGTATTTATATATATAGCCCTCTTTTTTTTTTGTGGCATGAAGCAGGACTACTGACTTATTTGCTAGAAATCAGAGTTTATTGCCCCTTGTCATATTTTTCTCTAAGCATAGTCTGCCTATGCTATAGCTAGTTCCCCCAACGTGGGTGGTTAGGGATGTTTTCATTCATCACTTTCTTCCATCTCTTGTTAACACACACACAAAGAAATATACTTTACAGTCACTCTTATTGTCTATCTTCTATTTCTATATTATTTTACTTTTACTGTTGCACTTATTATTATTTTTATTATTATTACTATTTTATTCTTACACTTTTACATATATAGCTCCTAGTGCGGAAGTCTCCATTTTGGTTATTTCGCTTTTGTAATAAGCTCCCGTTCCTTTCCGCTAAAACAAACAGCGCGTGTGGCATAGTCTCACTACGAGAGTAAAGCTTTTTAACAACATTTGGAAAATATTTGACTTGTAATCTTATTCTATTTTAAAAACATAGAGATTATGTATTTATTTATAGTTATGTTATAACTCCCTATTATTACGAATAGTATAGCAGGAATGTATAAGTTCCATACAAAAAAATGCAGTATTACTCTACCATTTACCGTATTCGAAGCAAGTAGGATCCTATGGAATTATACATATACGTAATTTCAAAATGGTAGCAAAAAACAATGATATTTTTTAACCCCCGGAGCGAGATTTTGCCAGTTGAACGGATATATGTGTATTTATTTTGATAATTCATTATGTGTCTGAACTTTTTCTTGTTAATTACACCTCTCAATATGTTTTTTTCTCTCACCCCAAAGATGGCTGATAGAGAATGCCTCTGAGAAATAGTTCATGTCAAAAATTAATTAATTAATCTTTGAACCTAAGACCTTTTCGCCGGTTTTTTAGACCGCACCCTAAGCTTAAGAGTAGCAGATGCGTTACCGGCCATCGAGAATTGAATATACCCTTCTCTTGAAGATCCCAAAGTCCTATATATTTCTATTATTCGCTCCTGACAACAAAGAGTGATGATATGTGGATTGGCCTTTCGTTACGTTGAACGTTCGTATCACAGCCAAATTGTACCAATAACATTTCCGTACTCTGTCTACTCTGATTGACAAATAAAAGGACATAAGAGCTACCATTTAATTATTTGTCTATATTCTATAATTAACTTTTTAGAAGAAATAAGAATTACTGACAATCGAGAATTACGAAATACGGCGATAACAAGAACAATAAACGCTCACTCCCTTTTATCGCATACATAACGGGTGGTGAACCTTTCGTCATACATCGAGCATGAATTAAAGTGATTATTTTGTACTTAAGTAACTGAAATACGAAAACATATTAGTACAAGCTGGCTGGAATTCGATTGGAACTAGTCTTTCGATTAAAACTACCGACCGAGTGATTCGATCATTTTGGGCGTCCCTGGTTTGGAATTTTGACACGTGTTAAGTAACCGCCCAAGCCAAGCTCTTCTCTCGTAAGATTTTCTGGCTTAGTTCTGGCTTAGCGACCTAAGAACATTGCCACCTCGCTGTTGCGGTCAGTCACTCTGGGCAACCAAAAAAAATCGACTGGAAGCTCAGACAAAGACATTTTTATTTGATCAAACTGAATGTAATTAATAGCACTTTGTTAATACTGTCCCTTTGATTAGAGTTAGTAATATCAGCCCTGTAGTTCTGGGCTCTTAAGAATAAGACTACGGTATCCCCTGCCTGTCGTAGAAGGCGACTAAAAGGGTATCGGGTTCACTGGGCGACAAGGGTGGGGGCCTTTGTCGTCCGCCAAGGTGGACCCGGGAAGAAGGCAACATCGGCTGGCCTGTGTCGCCTTGCGCTGCGTGGGCACAGGGGAGTAACCTCCCCTTCGGGACGATGCTCTCCTTGAGCACAGTGCACAGGGGCTCCGGTGCGTTCCTCTGGAGATCCCGGAGCCCCTCGTCATGCACCGAGGAGGTTTTAGTGGGTAAAAACCCCACATAACCGCCGCCTTCCCCCCAGAAGGCGGGGTATCTTTTTGAAGATTTCTTCCTCGTAAACAAAAAAAAAGGGTTAGTAATATAATGAAATACTGCAAGTGTCCTCATATTATGGAAGATAGATCCACTGAACTGAGCTTTAAGCTAATATTTATCGCGACGTTAATACGAGTATAATAATGCCGACTAGACAACTGATGCAGCCCTAAAGGTAAAAATGTAGGGGTGTAACAGAACGTTTAGACTGTTGTACAAGTATAATGTGAAAAGTACTGCTTTAATTTATATAGTTAAGTTAGAGTTTTCCTACTGTGCAAGTTATTGGTGGCACAACTTGTAATTACACAGCACAACTTGTAATTTAAAACAGTTTTCAGGGAGCATTGAATGGTAATTGGAAACAAAAAGCAAACAATTTTGGTTAGACAGCACAATAAACCTCCAGAGCATCAGGTGAACAATTCAGCCTTAATTCGAAACGTGGGGTGAAGACGGATTGTAATTAATTATTGGTTGGAAATTTGATAGCTAACGGTCCGATAAATGTTTCACGAAATTACACCTTGCAACCCCATTATCAATGGATGACTGGGATTTTCTTTTTCAAGTCAATCTAAAGGTTGTACTCATTTTCTACACGAAAAATTTGTTGATATATATATATTTTTTTATTTTAGAGATTTTAATAATTTAATAGGAACACTGAGCCGTGGTAGTTCAGTGTCCGGGAAGTCGGCTCATGTTGCACAGTACGCTAGCAATCAATTAATTTGTTGTTGCAATTTTAAGTGCTGATTCACCATGCACTCAGCGGTGAAGGAAAGCATCGTGAGGAAACCTACTTGTCTTATAATTTTTTTCTAAAACATTTGAAGTCTGCCAATCCGCACTAGGGCCGCGTGGCGGTCTATGGCCTTATACTGTCTTTACAGAAGGCCTGTGCCCAGCAGTGGGACATATATATAAAGGCTGTAACTTAATAATTTAATGACGATAATAATATTTACAGCTATGATACATGAAATTATGATGTTCTGGCTACTAAACTTGGAAATCCTGTACTATAGACAGTAACCATTCATTTTATAGCACCTATGTGACTATATTGCAAATCATTTTATAGCTATTTTTCTCCATTTATATAATAAAAGGAGTAAATACGTGCGTTTCTGTGTGTGTGTGTTGGTTTACTATTACCACAAATCATATTGAAAGATATATTGATTTGAATTGGTGATTCAAATAATGGTATATATTTTCGTCAATTTATAAAGTTTATCTTAGATTGAAATTTTAATTTTAAATAAATTTTTATCGACACATTTGATCAAGGCTTCAGTAATAATATCAATAAAAAGATGAATGGCCCAGGTTGGTAAGCAGAGATTACGGACTTCCATCTTTCACGGTCTTTCTCGCTTCATCTATTCATCTTCGCATACAATTGTTTGTCGGTTTCGAGTACTTCTGACGTCACACTTCCTTGTTAAATATAAGAGTGAGTGAGAAACGGAAATATTTTATCAATATTTTTATTGATAAATTAATAACATTTTATATTTTTTATTAAAAAATAATACGTTAATATATTTAAATTTTATTAATTTATTTTGATTATTATTGTAGTGCTTAATTAATAATTATAACAAATTTGAAAAAAGAACTGTAATTATTATATAATATTTATTATTATTTATATTACTATATATCTATTTAATAGCAATTGGGAAGTGGCATTCTTTTGTTGAAGTCTCAAGACGGAATGCACACAAAAGACCGGCTATAAGCCGAGAAAAGGGCGACCTACACATAATATAATATAGGATTCGAGAAATTCACAGTAATTTAGGAAATTTATAGCGAAAATAAAAGTAAGTTATATTTTTAGCTATTCTCATGAGTATGAATAATATTAAATCTACATACCTGCAATTAAAACTATTTAATGTGCGATAACTTTCTTTCACTTTTTCCATAAAATAAACACTAACACGATTAATTCACAGTTACAACTTAACTTAAAACATTTATACTAACGACACATGATTTCAATTTGTATTGATCACATTTTTTACTTTCTTATTGTTTGTACAAATTTAATTACTGATTAATTAATTATATTTAAACATATACACAATTTTGCAAAATTCTAAAAGTAATATAGTAATTGCACTCTTAAAATTTACGCACTATTACTTATTTATTGTAAAACGTAACTTATTTCCGTCAATAGAATAAGTTTTGCGCGCGAAAAATGAACTGCCCGCTACGAAGCGTAGCGCGTTGACGCGCCGGTTTCAGTGCTACGGACTTACTAGCGCTTAGATCCAATTCCAATGGTTAAAATTAAATGCGCCGTACGATGCGCAAGTCATATTTTACATCGCAACTTTACCATTATATTAAATTTACTTTTTGTAAATTTAACTTAATGTTTTTGTTTGAATTTAACAATGTGTTTTATAATACTACTAGCATAGCCCAGCCCGCTTCGCCGGACTAGTAGTTTTATTTTATTTAAACAATAAACTTGCATCATAAAATATTTAATTTAACTCTCACAATATATTAAATTATTCATTTCTCTTCGTATTCATTCTCTTCTCGAGCGGATGAAGATCATTACCTACACACATGTACATATCAGCAGCATCAGTAAACGGATACATTCGCGGTGCTATAACTTACCTTGAATACTTCAAAATCGTTAATTAGTATTTTAATATATTTCAGTATACTTTATTATGCTTCAATTTACACCATTGTACTTCAATATGGTTCATAATGAAATAAATATACACAACGCATGTGTCAATACAAATTTGGGTTATAAAACAATAGAATGTCATGTCAATGTATTTGACAGTTCAAAAAGAGGAGTGATCCGATTGTCACCGAACTTTACAGGATTACCAGGTCGCCAAGTCAATTTGAATTTGAATGAATCTGAAGATTCCCTGAAAGTTCCATTGAAATCGATCCAGCCGTTTCGGAGCCTATACGGATAAAACCCACGCACTTTCTCTTTTATAAATATATAGATATGAATACAAACATTTTAATACAATACTAAAAAATATATAGCACGCAGTGATAGACCAGCATATTCCGTTTTGCATGATGATGATTAATCCTAAATCTTTCCTAATCTTAACCTAGAAATAAAAAAAAAGCTAAAACACCTTTTTTAACTTAGTGGGGCTTTAGAAATAGTTTTCACTGTTCGTTTTTTACCTGAACCTAAGAGCCTAACCTAAGAGTACGTTTTTTTATGGAGATAGGCTTCCTGGACGTATCGGCCATAATCTCGATGAAACATTAGCAAACTACAGCAGTCCCTATTTTCTATCAACCTTTCTTTTGTAATATGTAAGTATAAAATATAATAAAATATGACACATAAAAATCTTTTTTCTATGCCACATGTAGGCGACTCGCACAACAGTGGTCCTCTTGGATAGCTCAGTTGTGAGAGCTCAGTGGACTGTATATATAAGTTCGGTTCAAAGGTTCAGTGGACTGTATTAAAAGTTCGGAAGTTCGGTTCTATGTTTACACACAATACACAATTAAAAACTAAACACATTAAAGTTCACAATAATCAAAGTTCACTAGTAATAAAGGTTCACATCAATATTAAAGTTCACTTATAACAAAGGTTCAAGTTCAAAGTACACTATTTAATAAGGTTTAGTTTACTTACGGTTCAGGGTAACGGTCTTTCGCCAGATCACGTTGCGTTCTAATTAATTTGGTTCGACCAAGGTTCAGAGCAATTGGTTCAGCTCGCAGTTCAAACAAGATAATCATAACAACATTGTTAATAAGGTTCGGTTCACTTACGGTTCACGACAACGGTCTGTCTTTAGATCACGTTGCTTACTATTAATTAAACTTTCTTTCAATTGCGGTTCAGAGCAACCGTCTCACTATAGTTCAACAAAATAATCATTTATTTCAAAGTATCCCAAACACAACAATATCTATAAGGTTCGGTTCAGAGCAACGGTCTGTCTTTAGATCACGATGCTTACTATTTAAAATAACTGGGAACTTATACATAATCACTTATTTTCTAATATTAACTATATAATATTCCCGGGTTCGCTCGGTCGGCTGGCCGGTCGTCTACACCACACATGGAACAAAAGTCAAAAAATCATTAGACTATTATTGACGAAATAGATATGAAAAAAAGCTAAACGTTCTCTGTTTGAACTGTAAAGCTCCAAAAGCCTGTTCAATTTTAGCAGCATATCGACGAACGTTAATCGACATCGCTCTGGTGGAAAATCGACGTTCGCATAGTCGTTACGCGTATACATGTAATTCGAGTACTTAAATACATACATTGAAAGTCACTTTAGACTTAAGTTATTACTTGGTTTTATGTTTACGTAATTAGGAGCTTATTCGTAATTAATGTAGGTATGTGATAAAATAAAAATTGATATTATATTTTATTTAATTAAATAATAATATTAATATATAGTCATCGGAACGATAAACTACGGAGTAACGATGTGGCAGTCGGCTTGTACCAATAAAGTATTTTTTGAAAAATTCACCTGCAAAAATTAAGTTAAATATGACGATTGGCTCGTCCCCTGTCACATGTGATATAATACGCAGTATATAATAATAGATCTAGATAAATAATTGTTTTAATTTTAATCGATAGACTAGATTTTGCTTTTTTTTATTTAAACAATAATCTAACATAATTAAATATTTAATTTAACTCTCAAAATATATTAAATTATTCATTTCTCTCCGTATTCATTCTCTTCTATTCTCTTCTCGAGCGGGTGAAGATCATTACCTACGTCCATGTACATATCAGTAAATACAATATCATACCCGTAGTTGTATTTGACAGTTCAGAATGAGGAGTGCTCCGATCGTCACCAAACTTTACAGGATTATTCGCCAGGTCAATCTGAAGATTACCTGAAAGTGTCATTGGAATCAGTCCAGCCGTTTCGGAGCCTATATGGAACATACCCACACACTTTCTCTTTTTTATATATATAGAAAACATAGCTACATCAATTTATATCTATTAATTACACGAAAATGAATACCCCGATACAAACAAAAAACCGATTGCGCCGTTTCGTTGTAAACCGGGCCTTGTTTTAAAACAATTAATCCAGGTCATTTATAGACATGCTAATGCCAAGCAAGGATTAATGGCTCTATATAAAACCGCCCTAATTATATGCATATATTTATCGCACGTAGCATCACGTGGTAGCGGCTGCAGAGTTGTGTCACACAAACATTAATTCAATGAATAAACCAAAAGGGAAATTCTGAATAACAACCTCCGTACACCCACGTACGTTGTCGTAGGCACAACAAAGGATTTCACAAAGGATACGTGGGCAGACAATGTCATATGATCTCTTTCAACAGATCAAAATATGAAACGTAAATACAATGTGATATTTCATATATTGTTATTAACAAACTGATAAAAAGACTTATCGTATAGTTTTTTGTTATTGTCTATATAGGCAATATTTTTTCAAATTGTCATCAAAATTTCCTAACAATTTTGTTAACCATTCCACAACAACAAACTGATTAAGAAACCTATCGTATAGTTTTTTGCTACAGTCTTAGAACATAAAGGCAATATTTTTCAAAATGTCATCAAAATTTCCTAACAATTTTGTTAACCATTTCACAACAACAAACTGATTAAGAGACATATCGTATAGTTATTTGTTATAGTCTTAGAACATACAGGCAATATTTTTTCAAATTTTCCCTTAGATTATTCGTGAAATAGCAACCGACCGAGTCGTGGTTCGGCCCTCTCGGGCGCCCTCGGATCGGAATGCTTACGCGTAACATAGTAACCGTCCAAGCCGAGGTTACCCCCCACCGAGGGGGCCCTTGTGTCGAGTTACTAGCGATAGAGGTTCAGGCTAAGCGACCTAAGAGCTATGCCACCTCTCAATCCGGTGAAGCAGTCAAGGCCAGCTTCTCTGGCCAATCTGTGTAGTTCGTCATAAAAAAAATCAAAATTTGCATAGTTAGTACCATATCAAAGTGTAGTATAATAAATCCCTAAATTATAAGAATGATGTTATATTTACTGAATGGATGTAGGTAGTGGTCTTCACCCGCTCGAGAAGAGAATAGAAGAGAATGAATACGAAGAGAAATTAATTATTTAATATATTGTGAGAGTTAAGTTAAATATTTAATGATGTAAGTTTATTGTTAAAATAAACTAAAGCAAAATCTAGTCCGGTAAAGTGGGCTGGGACCCCTAGTGACATTTAAATGTGAAATAACAGTTAATTTTAGAATAATTATTTTTCCTCACAAAATGTGTTCATGTATTTGGAGGTGTGTCATTACTGCCTACCTTCTAGGTAACGAACTTGTTTTTTAATTATATACACCACGTTATCTTTCAAGGTATAATTTTAGGTTATGTTAGTGTTTAGGTATAAGTTCCGACATTGTCACGTGCCCTTGTAATCCAAATAAATTGAAGGCACTATATCTGTGAGTGTCTCGTCCTTGAGGCAGTAAAACATACACTAAGTCTAAGCTTAAGCAATCTAGCTCGGAGAGCTCTGTGCCGAATGTGTGAAGCAGTAAAACTAAATGAGAATTGTACCAACACTTTTAATTAACTCCTTTGATTTATATCGTCTATTTTATCAAATGACATTTAGACCCAAATGAAATACACATGGTGGATGTGACTTCTATTTTGGCGTTTACCTGACGTAGTTTCGAAATATTTTAATCAAATCTTGACGATTAATCGATGGTCGCACCTTATTTTGTTTAAGAGTGTTTTTTTTATACTTTCTAACCAAGTGCTTGACTACGATCACACCTAATGTTTGATTCAGTAATGTTTTTTTGTTGACGGGGGAAAATCTTCAAGAAGATACACCGCCTTCTGGGGGAAGGCGGGGTTATGTGAGGTTCTTACCCAGTAAAACCCCCCAGTTGGCCATTTCACTGTGCGATGAGTGGTTCCGGGATCTCCAGTGGAACGCACCAGAGGCCCTGTGTACTGTGCTGTCGGAGAGCGCACAGTGCGTCCCGGGACCGGCGTGTGGGTTCCTCTTCGCTTGACCGTGGATGTTAGGGGCCACTCCACAGTTACTGAGCACCTCCGGCACGACAAGCCGAACCCTTCGGGGGTAGCGTACTGTGCAACTTGAACCAACCGCGCGGACACTGTGCTACCACTGCTCTTACGAGAGTTCGGTTAGGATCTGATTCATTCTATTTCGTAATATTTCCACTATAATTGGTAAATACCAAGAGGGCCCTGCGCCCATAATTGCTTTTAACGTTTGAGTCGATTTGAAGTCTGTTTTGTTTTTGCTCGTAAATATACTTGGTTGATAGATAAGTATAGTAGATTTCCTCTTATCTTCCTGTATAAACTTGACGTTGATTGACAAGAAAACTGTATACACACCATCTCATGCACTCTGTTGTAAACATATCTTGTGTATCAGATTTTCTCAAATGGCAATGCTCGAAATACTCGTCACTCAAGAAAATTGACAACAACAAACACACATAAACTCTCACAACTATTTCATCTTTATCTGTTTATATGTTAGAGTAGCTGAGCCCGCGACTTCTTCCGCATGGAATTTGATAAAAAAGCTATTTAGTTTTTTAAATTAATAACCATGGCGTATTAGGGCGCTGCATAATCCATGGCAGCGGATTGAGCGAAACACCATTATGGTTCTCAGATAGTATACAATAATAAAAGAAAAAAGTCTTTTCTCCATACATTTTATACAACCCTTGTGTCGAGTCAGACGCAAAGTGCCCCGTCGCGTGACTCCACTCCCCGCCTCTCCCCCACTCCCTTGTGTGACTACTACAATGAATATTTATAGAACACAACACAAACTACGCCCAGCCCTATTGCACTCAATTTGTAATCCCGCCGGACGCAGCGGCTAATGGAGCGCCGCGCGCGACCGCTCTGTGTAACGCTTTCTATATTAACTAATACATTACAACTCTTAATTTCCCACCAGCGCACCGTTGCCGATAAAGCTCGTGTTTTTAAAATATTCTATTCGCTATTAAAATAATTCTAATTTAATACTGTTCGCGTTGAGTGACTGTACTGTACAACAAAGCATTATTTAGTGGTTGTTTGGTAATGCGTAATGCCTAGGCGACAGTGACGTATATGGTTTGGTGCGGTTTAATACTAACCAAATTACAGACAGGTCTCGTAATTAAACAGCACTAAACTGTACTCTGAATCTATTTTATTTTTATTTTATTTTTATTGGAACAACAAACGAATACATATTAAAAGCTTAAGTTAATAAATACATTAAGTATAAAGAGTTATAGATATGTAAACAGTACCGTTATCCACATAATAATAATAATGTCCACAAAATGTCTATAGCACTACACACACTTTAGTTCTGCATTAATATCTATATTCACATATTTAAAATATCCAGTTTCTTTTTAAAGTTTTTATAAGAGGAAAAGGCAAGAAATAACACATCAATGTTGGCGAAATGGTCATTATACTGCTTCATAATCCTAGTCAATGGAGCGCGTTCACCGGCGTTGGTTCTCGTAATAATGGGAGAAAACATTTTGTGAGTGTATGTATCACGAATGCGCTGCGAACTGCTAGGAACACGAAAGTATATATCATTAATTAGCTCTGTACAATCAATTTACTGTGGCAGATTTTGTACAGAAAATTTGATCATGGTACCTTACCATACCTTCTAACTTTCAAAGAATGTAAATAGAATTTTTTTAAAAGAATACAATAAGAGGAGTGTTGATGAAAGCATTTATAGTTGATAAGACGAAGAAATTTTGCTTGTACAGATTCAAGAAGTTTGCTGTATGAAATGAAATGAATCTAGTAGGGATAATAGAGGTAGTAGTAAAATTAGTACTATATTTACACTTAAAAAACATAAAATCTACTCTAACACCCACAGAGATGGATTCAACATAAAAAGTACGCACAGAGACTCGTTTCAACCGACTAAAACAAAAAAGAGGATTTCTCGATTTTTGTGATGTTCTTTATCGTATATTATTTATTACCTCATAACTTTCGACTGGGTGAACGGATTTTGACGATTCTTTGTTTATTTTAAAGCTGGTGTTTTATTATTTATATTATTCATTTCTTATTAGAATGGATGTGCTTCTAAATTACCCTTAGTTTGATAAGAGTCTGATTAAATCAATTTTGTAATATTAGGAATATAATATTTTCAATTTTGGTTTTCTTGTTGCTCGTAAATTCTTCTTATTTGTCGTTTCCTCATTTCTGAATGGGTCGTGGTCACTAGAGCCCCTTAAATCTGCCTCTATCAGCTTCGGTCCGAGGTAGCCTTCACCAACTGATAGAGATTAGGAGAGGAGATGACACCTTTTACTTGGCCGTCCGTATTGCCAACGATGACCAGCTTTTCAAGTTTGCCATCCCCTCTACGCATGATATGTCCGAAATATTCTCGTAAATATAATTGTTTATTTCTAAAGTATTATCCTTCTATCATAAAGATCGTAAAATATATATTTATTTAGATAATAATTATTTCTTTCTCCACATCAGTGGTGTGTACCTTATTTTGGATTGTCATAACAATTTCACATTGAATAAATAAATTTTCTATGCATTATTTGAAGCGTCAATAGCCTAGGTCTATAGCGTCAATAGGTTTAGGATACGGTCTGCGGTCGTGGGTTCGAATCCACCATTCGACTATAAATACAGACAAAAATACAGACGAATTGAGAAACTCCTTTAGAAGTCGGTTCGGGAGAAAGCTCTCTCTTAACGGGCTAGACGTTTTTCACCAAGCACATTTTATTATAAGGTCCCATATATGACAGGTTGTGACTCCATCGCCATAATAAACGTAACAGTTTAAAAATCTGCCTATAGTAATAACTGAATGCCGATATACAGCATGGAAAATCAGGTCAATACCATGTTATTATCGACTGCAGCGCAGATAACGCCCCATTAGGGATTATTGACGCGCTGATAAAAACATAGAACAGGCCAATGTGGGTCAATATGGAACCGATATAGGAAGTTATTTCATTATGTTCAACTTACAAGCACTGTTCTCTGTTACTGTACTGAAATGTCGCTACAATGAAACACACTTGTAACTAATCTGTTTTGCTGACAAATTACAATATAGGTTGTCACGTAAGTATCACGACAAACTGAAAGGGAAGATGAATGAAGAAGGGGTCACCAACTAAACAAAAAATGACCTTTGTAAAAGTGTCATCGCTTTGAATTTTATATTTTTTTCTTAAAAAAAAAACCGCTTTTCAGTTTTATAATGATGTACTGTATGTACAAACAAATATACTATCTATAGCCTTTATATATGTCCCACTGTTGGGCCCAGGCCTATTCTGTAAAGAGAGTATAAGGGCATAGTCTACCACGCGGCCCTAGTGCGGATTGGCAGACTTCACACGTCACCGGGGATCGAACTCGGGTTGCTAGTGAACTATGCAACTTGAGGCGACCGCCGTCACACTGAGCTACCATGGTCACATCTCACAACAAACTAGTATACTTGCGAGCAAAAACAAAAACCGACATGAAATCGAAACAAACGTTAAACGTTACTACGCGCGGGCGCCCTCTTCGTATTTCTGAACTATCATTGGACAATAATTGTAATTTAATAAATTGTAAATTCATTATAATTTTCTAATACATGTTTTTTGTTAGTCCGTGATAACGAATCCTAGAACAATGAGCACTTGTCATTGTTCTAGGATTCGTTTAGAATTTAACGTCCAGTTTAGCGCCCAGATTCGTGAGATTTTTTTATTTTATAAGGCTAATAAAATTACATCTGAAAAGAAACTCTATTCGGCCTCAGTGATTGTGACGTCTAAATCACTTGAATACTATATCTTAAATATAAGTGTATATATACATATATATACTTATATACCATATAGATCTCAATGTAAGCAAGCTAAGGGCAACTAACCAAGATCTACCTTCATATTCATGTAATGATAATATGTTTGTGAGATGAGTTCGAGCAGATCACATTATACAAGAACTCCATTGCCCTACGGTGCGTATGTGGATGATTGTATAACTGTCTACAATGGAAGTACTGTTTATGTTTACATAACGTTTTTTTCAATTTATATTATATTTGTAGAACAAATTAAATTTATAGCGTCAATAGTCAAATGCTTTAGAGTACGGTCTTCGAAACGTTAGGTTGTAGATTCGTATCTATCATACGACTAGTGACGTGCATATGTTTGATCTTAGTTGGAATGATTTAGAAGGATGTTAATTTATGAAAAAAAATTGTTAGCTGGAAGAAAATGCTAAATAACATCAAGTTCATCTTTGTACATATATTTTGGTACATTAAAGAATTTATCTATCTATTCGAAATAGGTGAATAAGGATGCAAAGAGTGTGCATGACCTAGCTAATAAAGGTTCAGGCTATCAGCCCTGTAGTTCTGGGCTCTCAAGAATAAGACTACGGTATCCCCTGCCTGTCGTACAAGGCGACTAAAAGGGGATTCGGGTTCACTAGGCGACAAGGGCCCCACCCGCCTGAGTCGTCCACCAAAATGGAAACGGGAAGAAGGCAAAATCGGCTGGCCCGTGTCATGCACCGAGGAAAGGGCCACCGGGGAGGTTTTAGTAGGTAAGAACCCCACATAACCACCGCCTTCCCCCCAGAAGGCGGGGTATCTTTCTGAAGATTTCCTCCCCGTCAACAAAAAAAAAGGTTCAGGCTAAGCGACCTAAGAGCTATGCTACCTCTCAATCCGGTGAAGCATTAAATGCCTGCCTCTCTGGCCAACTGGACAACATTAAAAAAAGGGTGAAGAAGTGGAAAAGAAGAAGGAAAGATGTGTAATGATCATGAAAAATGACTATTTTTTTTAAAGAAAGCTAACAATATTTATTTTTAACGATTCCAACTAAGCTTAAGCTTGTTAGAGATGGTTCACGTTGAATCGAAGGGTGGATTCGAATCTCCGATCTTATGATTCTCAAACCGTACACTAATGACGCTTAACAATAAAAGATTTAAGACATAAAATATTTAATACATAGTAAAAATACAAGAAAAGATGATAAATGTCTCAAAAGATGTCTGCGATGCTCTACTAGCCGGAAATAGGAGGAAATGACGCACCAATCAGTACAAAGGATGGAGACGGACATGACCCTCGGACATGAGGATGGACTTGATAAAGGAGAGTACTGACGGTACTATCATACAATAGAGGTCGACATTTTTAGTCGTTATCATCTGCATACTTTATTGATATGGATTCGCTACGATTAGTGCAGCTATTTATAAACAATATTGCGTGGACTTATAAATATAAATATGGAGGTAAACACATGTTATTTACAATCAAATAAAGATTAGAAGCAATCGATGACGATATTATGTAGATCTTAACAGTAGAAGATTTCTCATTTTGTCAATACACTTGTTTTATTGCAATTAATTTCTCCATGTTTGTCGCCACATCTGGTAACGAGAGGGCTGCACCTTACACATAGGCTAAGAATTGCCATACAACGTGGCAATGCTACCAGCCTTCTGAGCACGCTGCCAAACGACGACGGCTTGCCACAGTTAGTATATTTTTTGTAAATATTTTGTAAAATACCTATTATATTGTAAATATTTCTTTTTTTAGTTAGTATTATCTGTAAGTTTGTATAATTGTTTTTAAACTATGAATTATGAATTTCTAGATAAATATTTTTAATTATTTAAAAAAAAAATTCTCAAATCACTAAAATACTGCCGCCCAGTTTTTGTATGAGACAAGTACAGAATTTAATTTTTTTTAATTTTGCAACAGCAAACGATTATAGCCTCAAATAAAAGAGATAAGTATACAACAGCGTCATCCACAGAGTAAACATAGGATCGTAAAGCACTAGAAATGTCGGAAAATTAAGAATAAATTTAATACGTTTTAACATTACAAATGTCACACGACAACTTCGTAAGGCGATATATTCTGTTATTAATTGCTAATTGTTTTATATTGGATATTATTATAGCTAAATGTTGCCATGGAAAACAAATTTGTTGCATCAGCAATAGCAACAAGATCATCAAAAGCCCTAAGGGGTTACTATATAAAAAAATACATTACAAATGCACAAATAAAATAATTTTACCTAATCACATCTAGATGAATCATTGAAATTAATAATCTTTGTCCTCATTGTATAGTTTCCATCTATTCGGGAGTAAAAATATCGATAATAAATAAAATAATTCTTTATTTTATTAACCATCTCATATTCAGTAAATGTATGTAACTCTAGAAATTGAATAAGTAAAAAATAGAACATTTTTTTCATGTTAATAAAAAACATGGATCTAGCTGATTGTCGAATGGCTAAAATTCATTAAACTTATATTTCCTAGACCTTCCTACAAGAGGCGTGGTAGCTCAGTGTCCAGGCTGTTGGCTCAAGTTGCATAGTGCGGTAGCAACCGACTGTATTCCTCGGTGCCGGCACCAAAAATTTGCTGTTGCAATTTTATGTGCTGACACGCGCTCGGCGGTGAAGAAAAACATCGTTAGGAAACCTCAGTCTTAGACGTCTTAGAAAAATTTTCTAACGCATGTGAAGTCTACCAATCCACTATAGGGCCTCGTGGTGGACTATGCCCTTTTACTCGCTTTACAGAGAAAGCCTGCGCCCAACAGTGAAACATACATATTATATAACTTTACTTGAAAATTAAGCTGTTGTATGTTATAAATACGTTTAAAAATCTAATAAGCCACATGCTCGTTTGCCTTTACTCTATGTGTATATTCTACATTTATAGCGATAAAACAATTTTGTATCATAAAAGAATAACCCCTAAACCATAACTGTGGCGCAACACAAAGGAGTTATTGAACAAAAGCGGAAAGTTTGCGTGCAATAAGGTTATTATTCTGTGTCAAAAACTAGGCTAACTTCTCAAAATTTGCATGCTATTAGCATTAACAACAATATTCTTAATTTTATTATTTTATGGTCACTCCTTTTCATGCTTCAGTCCTACTTGAAAAATCTGGAGAAGAGAAACGCTGCATAAAATGTAGACGGAATATTTTTATGTCACACTTCTAGTTTCGCTATTATAAATTTAATTGTATTAGGATATTACCGGATTTAAGCTAATTTATTTTCCTAGATTAAAAAAGTCATACATAAATCTTTAGTGTTTTATTTTTACATATTTTTCAATTTTAATTTCCGCAATCCCAAATAATTGTGACGAGTAACAGAAGAGGAATGAGCTTTACAGAAGAGAAATATCTCTCACCGACTACGTGTTGCGACAAACCGACAACAACACATTTACAATTAATCTTTACAATGCTGTAGTAACGTGTTGAGAAATCAAAATTCCCGAAGAAAGGAAAAGCTACTATAACGTAAACAAAATTATTCTTGTGACAACATTCAGTTAAATGACATTACTCATGTTTTGTCTTTGCCCGCAGCTATGCCTTTGTCTGTGGCCTTTGTTGTCGTTTCTTTTATCTATGGTTTGATCATAATCGAGTGAGTTACGCTCCTAACAGAGCTTGTATCAGTTGTCTTCAAGCAGTTACACCCTACGAAATTCTTCTGAAGTAATTGGTGAAGCAGAACACTAAAGTGCGTGCGTCATAATTGTCTTTCTCTATATATTTTTTATTATTCATGTTCAAAATAATTCGCCGTTAGCTATGCTAACGTCACATTTTATGCGTGATGTTAGGCATCAAGAGGAATAGCTTAAGGAATATATGATCTTTCCTTATTACATTCTAACATTGACACATTATTATTCTGTAAGCATCATGCGTAGAGTCTAAAGAATTAATCAATTCAACTATGCTTACGAAATTTTAATCCTAGTAAATTAATGCGAAAGTCATGTCATCCTTATTCGAAACGGGTTGCATCTTATAGTAATAGTATCATATCTATCTCTTCTACAGTACAAGACGTGTATTTAGTATTATAGATTTATAAAGATCGCAGTGTAAGTCAGTCAGTCAATGATGGAATATTTTTATGAAGGCTTTTTTCAAGGAAATTGAATTACGTTCATTCGGTAGAGCGACAAATTGCGTACACACCGCGAGCATCTAACACCGTCTATTGGCTACATTTTGCTACCGGCATTCTATAGCAGGAGCTGTAAATATGTTGCTATTTTTCTTATTCATTATCGGTGTAAACATATCTCGATTTTGTTTGTATAACAATATTTTATGCATGAATTTATAAAACTTCCTAAAAAAAGTCCTAAAAAATCCTACATTTTACTGTCGAGAATCGGGTCGTTTAGTAAAAAAAAAGTTCTGGGACGTAAAAGGATTTAACAACATAAAATTATAATGTAAATTATAAATGATTATAGGTCGAAGTCTGATAGAACAGAAGCTAAGAAAATGTCGATAGGCAATTGGTGGTTGGAATCTTTATCGACGTAGGACAGGCTGTACCCCAAACCATAAAGACTTTAGCAACAGAGAACAACAGCAGAACAGTAACAAACTTCATAAAATAAAACAACATATAAATTATATAAAAGCATACTACACAAACACATCCATGAACTTACACACACATTTTTTGCGTGATAATTTTAATTTATTATTACATAACAAAATCCAATTATAAAATAACAGTAATATTATAACTATGGTGGGGGCTGGTGATCTATCTGACAGGGTACGCTAATATAGACAGCAGTCTTTCACAAATGTAAGAATCTACGTAAAACTGTGCTATAAGTTATATATACGCTATATGTAAATATGTGATCGATCAATAAATAAATATTAATAATATTCAAATTTTCTATTTCTTTAACATATTGTTACGTCCTGAGCAATAAAACCACGTAAACAAAGTAAAGCTTTGTGGTCGTAAACCGGAAAATAGCTTTGCCTAAGCTATGCAGGCCACTACAGCAAACAATCCTCGATCTCGTCGTAAAAAGGATAATATTGGAGTGTTGGATTTAGAAATGAATAAAACTGCGTCTTTGATTTTATTAGCACAGAGATTATATGAACCACATTACTTTTTAAATTAAATAGGACTCTGATGTTGACCGAAATATGTAATCAGAAAGATCTAGATTATTTTAATTAAATTATTTACGGAGTGATAGCCTAATGGCCTACGATTCAAAGACTTGGACTCTGATGAGTGTGTGTGATGTGACTTTGATGGGTGGACCCGCCACAAGCTGAATGCAGCTATGGAAACAGCTATGCTCGGTATTTCTCTAAAAGATACAATCCACAACGAAGAAATTCGACGAAGAACACAGGTAATCGACTGAGTTCTTAAAGTCAGGCGAAGTGGAAGAGGACCGGCCTCATCTGCCCAGTCACTGACGGCAGATAAGGAATCGAACAAATTGGTGAACGAAGTATCGGACAAAGTACCTTATAAGGATTACTTACTGGATGCGGAAAGCAGAGGTTCGTATATTGTGAAAGGCATTGGGGATGGCCTATCGACTAGCTTACCGAACTCTCAAGAAGGAACCCCTTCTTGTGCTGTCAGCAGCATAGCATGTCGAGTTATTGACGCCTCAGACCAAACCAATGGTTGTACAAATGATATAGAAATATTCTTAGTTAGCTAGGATGTGTGAAAATAATTTTTATTTAGGTATTTGCTTCAATGACTTTTGTACTTAATTAAATTCTTGTAACTGGAAACTTAGAACATATTTCTCGGTATAAATAGGGAAAGTGTCACGGGCTGAATTCAAGTTAAATTAATGTCGGTTTTCTTTAGAAACCTGCTTGAGATTTTTCACCAGTGTTGCAACATGTCCATTACAACATACTTTCAACTGTTTTGATGTAATCATTGCGATGGAATAAGACGAATAATATCATGGATTCTATACATCGGCTCGTTGGTCTAGGGGTATGATTTTCGCTTAGGGTGCGAGAGGTCCCGGGTTCAAATCCCGGACGAGCCCAACATTTTTTTAATGTAATAAGTTACGTACGTAAGTAATTGAACTACTGGAAAATATAGTATAAACTTTTAGAAAGCGTTGGCGTATGTCCAGCGATGGATGTCCTACGGCTGAAGTGATGATGATAGCTCTTATTGATTATATATTTATATGTATTATTGGTAAATCTTTTCGTCATTTTTCATCATCATATATAACCCATGCCATGCAACCCTATAATATCTATATGTATGTATATCAAACTTATGGTAAAGAGTGTAATTATTTTTTTATAGATTTAATGCATTTTTTATGCATAATTAAAAAAAAATTACCATACATAAGCATTTAAAAAAAAATTACAATTTACACTCCTCTTTTGTAAGTATAAGTATGGCAAAAATTCATACTCAGTCCATACAATTATCATAAGATGGTGTATAATTTTTTTTGCTTCACGTATTAATATATAATGATTATTGATTATGTTTGCTAGCAACACAGACGGTTGTGACGTACTACATAAAATATTTTATCCCAATAATATTTTAGTTATTCATCATAAAAAAAAAATTATAATATATATTAATCAAATTGTAAACAATAATTTAACTTCATTGGTTTGAAATCTGATTTCTAATAAAGGAAATATGTTAGTACAATAATAATATAAATAATTTCTTATAAAATGACGAGGTCACGCCATTGGGGCATTATTCCTTGCATAATAATTACTGGTACAACGTTACGCTGTCTAAATATAAGTCAGTCAACATTCATCTATATGGTTTTATGTAAATAAAAATCTTCTACGACAAAACACGATTTTACAAATAAAATGACTGAATTTTTTTAATACCATTTGTATACAAAAAAATATGTCTGGTAAATATGGTCAGAGACCACAGACATTTCTCTTCTGGCGTGGCATGAGTGTTCGTGTTTGTATTTGTATAAATTTTAACATTAATTAATTAATGAACCTATAGTGGCCACATTGAGAAGCGGATAAAAACATTTCACGTGACAGTTACGGTTTAAAATTTAAGCTTGCGTTACTGGCAACACAGCGCGAGCAAATCCGCTGGAAATGTGACACGTGGTAATGGAATTAAATCTTTCCAGTGTTAAAGCAAATTCTATATAATTAAGTTGGCTTTTGCTTCAGTAAAATAAACATTTACATTTGTACCATCTGCCGGAGAATGGCAATACAATACTGGAAATAAATTATTATAAATTAATAAATAATAATAAATAAATGAAACATTTATTATTATACACAAATTTACTGCAAATATAACTTATAGTACCGTTTTACATAAGTTCTTAAATTTATAAAAGACTAGTGTCTGTACTAGGGTACCCTGTAAGATTTGTCGTCCGCCAAGGTGGACCCGGGAAGAAGGCGACATCGGCTGGCCCGTGTCGCCTTGCACTGCGAGGGCACAGGGGGGGATGGAGTAACCTCCCCCGGGAAGTGCTCTCTATGAGCACAGTGCAGAGGGGCTCCGGTGCGTTCCACTGGAGATCCCGGAGCCCCTCACCATGCACCGAGGAAGGGCCACCGGGGAGGTTTTAGTGGGTAAAAACCCTACATAACCGCCGCCTTCCCCCCAGAAGGCGGGGTATCTTTCTGAAGATTTCCTCCTCGTTAACAAAAAAAAAACCCTGTAAGACAGATCACCAGCCCCTCACCATACTTATGATAATACTGTAATCTTATTATGAATATTAAATTAAAAATTAACATGCATGAGATAAAGGGTGTGTGTGTGAATGTGTGGTGTATGTGTATGAGGAAATTGAACTGGTCCTATAAATAATAATCATTATAAAGCTTTGCCACCTTTAAATGAAATACAAACAAAAAAATACAACTAATTTTACAAATATTATCGAGGTTTGATGTTTTTTTTTCAACCGACTTCATTACAACGTTATGGATTCAGATATTATATTACTTTGTGATTCCTCAATAGAGTCTAATTGAATTGGCAGTCAGCCGTAGAACGGATAACCGCTGAGTGAAATGAGTTCTTGAGTGGAGACCGCAGAGGAAAACGCGAAATGAGACGCCCTAAGACTAGGTGGAGCAACGTTCTTCGCAGGACGACTGGCAGGAGCTGGAAGATATTGACCGAGAATCGTACTCAGTGGAATGCCTTAGGTGGAGGTGCATACGTGCAGAAGTGGACTGATACAGGCTGAAGATAAATATGGCTTAATTTACGTTGTTTATGTTCAGTTCTTTAAATTCAGTAATGAAATGTAAATCTTTCTAAAACTGCTTCATATGAAAAAAAAGCTTATTGAATTTTGACGGACAGAACAGTGAAGGTTGAGTATTGTCAGCATTTCAATCATATCGATCGGTTTTGTTCATTGAATACGTGAAGGACCCTTACGACTTCAAGTACACGGCTCGGATCAATTTCTGAGGGTATTGCGATAATACCTAGAACATTTTTATGATCGTCTACTTCTTTGCGTGTAAAGTTAAAGTTACAGCCTTTATAAACATATGTATGTCTCACACTTCATAGTCCGCCACGCGGCCCTGGTGCGGATTGGCAGACTTCACATGTCTTAAAAAAATGTTCTAAGACATGTAGGTTTCCTCACGATGTTTTCCTTCACCATCGAGCACATGGGAAAAATATCTTTGTGTATATTTCAATCAAATTACCACTTTAAAATAATGGCAATAGAAAAGTTTTATTATTTATATTATTAGTATTATTAATATTATAATTAAAATAAAATAATCTACATTATTATGATCTACATATAAAACAATACGTAATACTAACTAAAAAGAAAAATATATCAAAAAATATAACTGTGCCAAACCGTCGTCGCTTGGCAGAGTGCCCAGGAGGCTGGTAGCATTGCCACGTTGTATGACAATGCTTAGCCTCTATACACTGTATAAGCCAGGCCTCTGGTGTAAAAGTGGTGTGTACTGTCCTAGTACACCCACGGACCCAAAGTAAAATTATCGCTTTTGAATTCAATATTTATTGATGTTTAAAATACTTTCACCAGCTTGGATGAAATCATTTCAGTGGTAGAACATCCAACTAGACCCCAACGATACCCAACAGGACAAGTTATAAGCGATATGCGCCCAACAGTGGGACATAGTATAAAAGTTACTTGATTGGCTTGGTTAAATATTTTTTTATAACTACGTGTAAAATGAAGCACATAATCAAACAATTCACCCCTGTATTAAGTCGTCGAACCAAGTGATTTTGTGTCATAAAACAACCACGGCTTCAACTATCAACATTAGCGAAACACAATGGCATTATTAAATGGAAACCCGAGGGTTGCGTGCAACGCCGCTATTTATTTCTATTATAAAAAGTAGGCTACTTAAAATTTTGCATGTTGGAAAAAAAAATATTAACTGACTATATAATGCCATTGCTTATATGCTAAATGTATATGCATATATGCTATGATACAAAATTATATTCTACAACGCAACAAGTTATAGTCTATGCACCATATTTTAGTGATAACTTTATTAATAATACACTATTACTACTTAATAATAATAATATAGCAAATATGGTAATAGGTATAGTGTACCTCAGCCTTGTAGTTCTAGGCTCTCAAGAATAAGGCTACGGTATCCCCTACCTATCGTAGAAGGTGACAAAAAGGGGCCTCGGGTTCACTGGGCGACTGGACCCGAGAAGAAGGCGACATCGGCTGGCCCGTGTCGCCTTGCTCTGCTAGGGCACAGAGGGGAGGGAGTAATCCCGGGAAGTACTCTCCTTGAGCAAAGTGCAGAGGTGCGTTCCTCTGGAGATCCCGGAGCCCCTCGCCATGCACCGAGGAAGGGTCATCGGGGAAGTTTTAGCGAGTCAAACCCCACATAACCGCCACCTTCCTTTAGAAGGCGGAGTATCTTTTTGAATATTTCCTCCCCGTAAATAAAAAAAAAAGGTATAGTGTACCTGTATCTCAGGAGACAGTGCCTTCTAGAGTCGCAGTCAGTAAATCCTGCGTACATTAACTTTTTAAAGTAATATATTAATTAATAGAGCCGTGGTAGCTCAGTGTCCGGGCGGTTGGCTCTTGTTGCATAGTACGCTAGCAACCCGAGTTCGATCCCCGGTGCCGGCACCAATAAATTTGCTGTTGCAATTTTATGTGCTGATTAACCACGCGCTCGGCGGTGAAGGAAAACATCGTGAGGAAACCTACATGTTTTAGAAAAATTTTCTACGACGTGTGAAGTCTACCAATCCGCACTAGGGCCGCGTGGTGGACTATGCCCTTATACTCTCTTTACAGAGAAGGCCTGTGCCCAGCAGTGGGACATATATATTATATATATAAAGGCTGTAACTTTATATTAAATTAAAAATAAAAAATGTGTGCAAAAAGAATGACAGAATAACATTTATTCTGTTATACAAAGCCCGTATTAATTTTCATGTTTTCTTGTAAAACGTGTATACGTTAACAATTTATGTTAAAGTCAGCTCGCTCGCCACTGTCTTATACAGCGGTTATCTGCCTGTAAATTTTTTTTAAAATCCTCTTTATTGGGTGCACTCGCGTCAACATTTTATTTTTTTTATTAACTAAAATATTAATATACACCTATCACGTCACAATCGCCACCTCTAGCGTGTTGATACATATATAGCTCTCACAGTCTTTTAACTTTAGTGGGGTAGACAAAGTCTGCTTTTCACTAAGTTTATTAGGCTATTATATGTGACGGCTGATGAGCACAACGCTATATACACCGGACGCAAATTATAAGTGATTTTTTGTTAATAAAAAATTCAAAAAACATCAGTATCATCGCTTACGTTTCCCGAAGTGGCACTCAAAGTTAGTTTAGCTTTTGAATATCTGAATCTAAATGGAAGGCGCTGGTCTCCTTCTGCGAGTCAGTAATGGCCCAGAAGGAGACCGCAGAACGGGATCGGGAGAGGGCCGATCCCGTTCGGAGATGGCGCAAGCGGGCCGGTGGCAGACCGGCCCGCAGCCCTGTAGTTCTGGGCTCTCAAGAATAAGACTACGGTATCCCCTGCCTGTCGTACAAGGCGACTAAAAGGGGCCTCGGGTTCACTGGGCGACAAGGGTGGGGGCCTGCGTCGTCCACCAAAGTGGACCCGGGAAGAAGGCGACATCGGCTGGCCCGTGTCCTGTTGAATGTCCCTTAGAATATCCATTAAATAAGAACCGACTGAGCCTTGCTTCGGCCCTCTCGGGCGGCCTCGGACTAGAATACTAATACATTACAAAGTAACCATCCAGACCGAAGTTACCCCTCACCGACGGGACCCTTGTGTCAAGTTACTAGCAATAAAGGTACAGGCTAAACGACCTAAGAGCTATACTACCTTTCAATCCGGTAAAGCAGTAAAAGATAGTTTCCTTGACTAATCTGTGTAGTTTCTAAGAAAAAAAAGCGCTTCTAGACTATCATTCCTCCACAAAATTATAAATAGAATTACAAATCTCATAACCAACACAAAAATACACCCCACTTAGAATTAGGAAAAAATCTTGCAATCAAACTAGCGTACAGTCGATACCGTTTCAACAACACACGCTAGGTAATAATTAACTCTAAATAGATAAAGCTTTTCCAATTTCAACATTGAGAAAAACCAGATAAAACCGAATCTGTGCACTCCAGTAACAGGCAAGTCAATACAGCCGAGCGAAAAAAGGAAAAACCACGAGTGTAGCAATTCCGGAAGCTCCAATGTTTTTTTATTCTTTTTGAGCAGGGGGTAGTAAACAACTACAATCTACTCGCACCCCACTTGCAACCCCTACTACGAAACTATTTGACACTTCATTGTTGTAACTGAAGCACATTATTTCAAAGACTTTTTCCTTTTCGCCAAATTAGCTATTTAAAGTAGTAAAAGCTGACAAAAGTCTCCCCATTTATCAGTACAGCTTTATGTTACGAAGCAACTTTATGTTTAGATTCGTAAGGTAGGTTCGAATCCACCATTTTTTTAGGATGGTGCTCTCCTCTAACATCATGTACTAATGGGTTAAATATATATATATAATATATATATTATCATTATAAAATAATATTAAAATAGAAAAAAAATACTTTAAGTATTGTTTTTGAGCCACATCCAGTTACGCTTAGGGAGTCCAGTCCAGTTAGGGAGGCTTCGTCAACTAATGTCTTTAAATCGCGTGTATCTGAATACTTTCTACTCAAACAATGAAAAATTACAAACTGGTGTATTCATTGTCGTTATATATATTCCATGTGTATGTATATTATTATATTTATATAGAAGTATCTATTTATGTATATGTAAATGTATATTTATTAATTTATATAATAGTTTTAAAACGCTATTTTTAGCGGCACTACCTGCTCTTAACCACTAAAGGTTAGCTGGAAGAAAATGCTAATTAGCATTAAGTTCGCCTTTGTACATTTTATTTGGTGCAATAAAGGATTTATCTATCTATCTATCTATCTACGCTTACTGTTTGTATTAATGCGACTTTTTTGTTAACTACCGCCAATAGATATTGCCGATTTTGTTTATTGACATATTACCCCCAATTTTGTAAGTAGATATAAATATTTTAGATTCGTAAGTGAGTTTCTTTAACCCCAAAAAGTTTAATGAACGAGCAGATTTGACCGCCTATTTTTTTAATTGTTGTAATTATATAAATAATAAATTAATAATTACCTCTTTGAATAATAAGTTTGCCGACCACTCTCCTAGCACATTCTTAAGCTTACCTTAGTTGGAATGGTTAACAAGAATGTTATTAATACTTGTGAAAAAAAACAATTTTTGTATACTTCTTTATGGAAATAGAATTTAAAAATGGAGTACCTTATTTTCTCGAACGTATTATTTACTTAAAACCTGCACCACAACTTAATTATTTTACCTTCAGTTGTCGTGCATGAAGCGAAGCCCGTCTGGAAGTAATTGCTTTTAACAATAGGACTGTCCATTGTATTGCCTTTCATTTATGTTCCGTAGTTTTTAATGTAATTGTTTTTTTTTTCTTTTGTTGGTAATATTCGATTTCTCATAAAAAAATATTGTTTATAGTCCACACCTTTCACTTTGACCTATTTTACTAAAACATGTACCGTTTATCAAAATTGATAATAACTTAATACTAGTGGTCGTCCAAAATTCTACTTCAATTCAGAAGTGGGAGCATATAAATAACTATTTATATATCATGATTATGAGCCGTGATAGCTCTGTGTCCACGCGGCTGGCTCAAGTTGCATAGTACGCTAACAACCCGAGTTCGATCCCCGGATACCACTAAATTTGTTGATGCAATTTTATGTGCTGATTTACCACACGCTCGGCGGTGAAGGAAAAACATCGTAAGGAAACCTACATGTCTTAGAAAAAATTTTCTAAGGCATTTGAAGTCTGCCAATCCGCACTGGGGTCGCGTGGCGGACTGTGCCCTTATACTCTTTTTACAGAGAAGTCCTGTGCCTAGCAGTGGGACATCTATATATATACGACGCGATACTAGCGCTACCAATGCAACACTAGCGACATTTGCGATATTCGAAAAACACGGAACGCTAGCGCCGTCTGTCGGCGGTCGAGCGGGGTGACACACTTCTACAGTGGTGGTCGGATAGAGCGGTTGAACCATCGCGCGCAATCTGTCATCTGTAAATCATCATGTAGACCAGTGGCATCGGTGCCTCATTTTCATCACACACATGGCGAAGTGCCTTTTTGCCTGAAGTAACTTTGACTTTAATTATTTATCATAGTTTTTTTTACTACCCAACTTAAGTCGACCGCCCAGCTGAGCTCGCAATCGCTAGCAGTAGAATAGGTGTCTGATATCAATATACGGATATTTCCAAGAGATTAACAAGTATTATCTCACTACAGACACGAAAACGAAGGGAGAAATGGACTGTTAGTGACATTTGACGAATTAATATAACACATAGTGTTAAAATGTTATTAACAGCTTCATTTATGACAATACCGGAAACTCACGTTTTATTTCTACCTTATTTTTTTTAAAAAAAAGGAAAGCTAGCAATATTTCTTTTATTTTTTTTTCAGAAATATTATTAACAATCTTGTTAACCATTCCAACTAAGCCTAAGCTTGTGCTAGGACTTGGTTCACGGCAATAGTCGAATGGTGGATTCGAACCCACGACCGTACGATTCGCAGGCCGTACCCTAAACCATTAGGCTATTGACGCTATAATTATATAAGAAAAGTAAATTTACGAGCAAAAAAAAAACACTTCAAATCGAATCATCCGTTAAATCGCCGACGCCCTATTACGCGTATTATCGTAGAATTACCTAACCAAACTCTCATCAAACTATCCTTGAATTTTTTTTTTTTGACGAACTAACACAGTTGGCACAGAGAAGCTGGCCTTTACTGCTTCACCGGATTTGAGAGGTGGCATAGCTCTTAGGTCGCTTAGCCTGAACCTCTATTTAGGTGGTAACTCGACACAAGGGTCCCCCCGGTGAGGGGTAACCTCGGCTTGGACGGTTACCATTATTACGCGTTAGCAGTCCGATCCGAGGGCGCCCGAGAGGGCCGAACCACGACTCGGTCGGTAGCTATTTTATTAACGAAATCTACTGGGACAATCTAAGCTAAACTAACTTATATGCCACTTCGGGAAGCGTTAGCGCTGGGAGAAGAAGTGGCCGAAGAAACTCCAGCAACGCTCCTAATCCTATCGAGAGGGTGGGGTTTCCCCATAAAATACTTGTATCGCGCAAGGATTATTACTATCCTTGAAGTACACCCTTTCCAATAAAAAATGAATCATCGAAATCTGTTAGCGTTATATTGACTTATTCGTACATTTGTAGCGCATATACTTAATGTAAATTTGAAACTTTAATGGTTTTTCTTACGGATGCCAGAATTGGACTAACGGGAAGCATCAACTTTGAAGTAAAAGAATCATTAAAATCGGATCACCCATTTGAAAGTTATGAGGTAACAAACATAAAAAAAACACAGACGTATTGAGAACCTACTCCTTTTTTGAAGTCGGTTGAGGCTGGGTGAAATACTTGTGAAAGTGCCTCCTCAATGCGAAATTTTATGGGTGAGCACGCACCGCGCATAGTTCTACGTGTCACGTCCACTACCTGCTCGTTCTACGTACGTAAATGTGATCTCTCTAGAGCTTTAAGCTGCATGAAAAGTTCTTTTTGTCATTTTGTTAGCTTCGTGACCTCGAGAATCTCGTTTAGGTGCAATGACCTGGGTATGGATTACAGCCATAATACATATGCGGGATAATTTTTTTAAATTTCTATGCTACCTCTTCGGAGGATTGCATTTTGATTAAGGAAAAAGTAACAAGTCACAAGCTGTATTGACTGATTAGGCGTTAAATCTTATTATTTATAAGTATAGAATCTTCCTTACATGGTCTTATTGCAAGTCTAATATTATTTATTTATTTATTTACAGGAAGATCAACAGCAATAAAATTTACAAAAACATACAGCAATAATTAAGAAACAGACTGCCAATAACAGATTTTCGCGAATACGAAAAACTTTAAAATTATTTTATTGTGTGAGCAAAAACATTACTAACACAAAAGCCTACTAACAATTTTTCAATTTAAGAAATTTCGGTAGAATCGGGCATTCTTATTGCTACAGTTGTAGTATTACAGATGTCTACTTCTGTACTTTTCGAATATTTATTGAGCGTGTGACCAGCGCCACATAAATGAATTTTGACGATGGTTGGAAGATGCCAAACGGAGATGGATAGGAATATGATAGCGCGCTGATTTCTTGGGCACGTTAAATTTTATTTTCGAGAGAACTATTCGAGATTACTATTCTTTTAAAACTGTTATTCATTAAAATTCATTCATTTCTTACCTTCTTCCCTCTCATCAACGTAAGGCTTTAGTAAGATAGTAAAGATTCAATTATTAATATATAACAGTTTAAAAAATACGTAAACCGCACAATAGTCTCGGTACCGATTAAAAACTTATACAGAAAAAAAATTACGTATTATTCGATATGATAAAGTAAATATATAAATCAATTAAATTATCTATATTTTTTTTTTGACGAACTATCACAGTTGGCACAGAGAAGCTGGCCTTTACTGCTTCACCGGATTTGAGAGGTGGCACAGCTCTTAGATCGCTTAGCCTGAACCTCTATTAGATGGTAACTCGACACAAGGGTCCCCCCGGTGAGGGGTAACCTCGGCTTGGACGGTTACCATTATTACGCGTTAGCAGTCCGGTCCGAGGGCGCCCGAGAGAATGAACCACGACTCGGTCGGTAGCTATTTTATTAACGAAATCTATTGGGACAATCTAAGCTAAACTAACTTATATGCCACTTCGGGAAGCGTTAGCGCTGGGAGAAGAAGTGGCCGAAGAAACTCCAGCAACGCTCCTAATCCTATCGAGAGGGTGGGGTTTCCCCATGAAGTGCTTGTATCGCGCAAGGATTATTCGCAACCTCCGACGGTCGCGGATGGACGCTTTGTGGCTTTGTAGAGATCTAGCCTGTGCAACGGTGATCACATCTATTATCTATAGTAGTAAGGGTTTAGTATACGGTTTGCGAAACACAGGTCGTAAGTTCAAACCCACCATTTGACAAATTAACTTTTTTTTGTTAACGGGGAGGAAATCTTCAAAAAGATACCCCGCCTTCTGGGGGGAAGGCGGCGGTTATGTGGGGTTTTTACCCACTAAAACCTCCCCGATGGCCCTTTCCTCGGTGCATGACGAGGGGCTCCGGGATCTCCAGTGGAACGCACCGGAGCCCCTCTGCACTGTGCTCAAGGAGAGCACGTCCCGGGGGGGGAGGTTACTCCCTCCCCCCCTGTGCCCTCGCAGTGCAAAGCTACACGGGCCAGCCGATGTCGCCTTCTTCCCGGGTCCACTTTAGCGGACGACAAAGGCCCCCACCCTTGTCGCCCAGTAAACCCAAGGCCCCTTTTAGTCGCCTTCTACGACAGGCAGGGGATACCGTAGTCTTATTCTTGAGAGCCCAAAACTACAGGGCTGTTGACAAATTAACTTGGACTATCCTCCCGGCCCAAGCTACAACTTTGGAATGTTTAACAAGAATGGCAGTACTATTGTTAAGAGAAATTGTTACACAGCCAGTAATGTGTATTGTAACTTCCCGTTCCAACCGCATTTCAATCTACCTTTCACATTTTAAGAAAATCGTTCTAGAATAAGTTAAATAAAAATGATCTGTGACACATCGGCTCGTTGGTCTAGGGGTATGATTTTCGCTTAGGGTGCGAGAGGTCCCGGGTTCAAATCCCGGACGAGCCCAAATTTTTTTAAAAAATTTACTTATTATCAAAATCATTTTTTTTCTGAATGAACTACACTGATCAGCCGGGCGTTCTATACAGTTTCACCGGATTTTTGAGAGGTGGCACAGTTCTTCTTTGGTAAGTGACCAAGCCTGAACCTCTTTGACACAAGGGTCTTCCTGGTGAGGTGTAACCTCGGCTTGGACGGTTACTATGTTACTTACTTTGTTACACATAAATGAACTACACACACACCACGCATACACCACACAAACCCACCACACATTCACACACACACCACACACTTTCTTTCTTGCATGCTAATTCGTAAGTTATTATATTAATAAATTACAGTATTATCATAAGTATGGTGGGGGGCTGGTGATCTGTCTTACAGGGTACCCTAGTTCAGACACCAGTCTTTCACAAATTTAAGATCTACGTAAACTGTAAACGTATAAGTAAACTGTGCATTTAAATTTGTGAAAGATGAATAAATAAATTTATTATTTATTTATTTATTTATTTATTTATTTATTTATTATGTTACGCGTAAACCTTGCGAGGACGTCCGAGAGGAACCACAGCTCTGTCGGTTGCTATTTCACTGATAGCTAAGGGACATCAGTAATTGTATGGATTGTTATACAAAAGTATCAAGATGCTGATTACTTTATGAGCTATTTGTCGGCTATAATTCGCTTCATAAATCAAGAGTTAGTCATCAGGGTCCGAACAAAACTAAACTAAAGCTTGTGCTGCCGTCGTCGGCATAAAGTTTTCTCGTAAACGCGTCAACCATTTTTTTATCTAAATTACATTAGTTCGCGAATATTGTCCTGAGATCTCCATTTTACTGAACGTATTACTATGATTTGTTAATTTGAATTATTTTTTTTAAATGGACATAGACTTTTTTCAAGGAATGAATTCCAAATCGTCCGTATTTTTTTTAAGCTTTGAAAGAATTGTTTTAATTGAAAGGATATATGGGATATAGGGTAAATGGGATAGCTATTGAAACCTATGTTCCCTTATTAATTTTGACATAGGGCCTTGGCTTTTCATGATATGACAAGGAACTCCTAAAAGTCTTACAGCACACAGCCACTGCAGTCCACTGCTCATAGACCTCACCATAATCATGCCACTAAGCATGATCCCGGGTCACTCTCCACCAGCTCATGCCAGGCTTTTTGAGAAGATCATCACTTCATCTAGTCTAAGAAAAAAATATATAATTTGCTTAGTTTTAGCAGCTGGCTCGTTGGTCTAGGGGTATGATTTTCGCTTAGGGTGCGAGAGGTCCCGGGTTCAAATCCCGGACGAGCCCAATTTTTTGTAAAATTTTTAATACTTATAATGACAATATATTACTACTACTGCTACCAACAATAATTTAATGAATAATTATAATAACAATTTTTTTTTGATAAAACTAATGTGTAGTTGGTATATAACTACACTTGAGCTACAATTATTGAAATTGAAAAATTTGTATTTTGTGAAATATGTATTAGTGTATCATAAATTTCAGTAAAGTGTCAACCCTGGCATATTACGAAATAACCCTCTATCATTGAGCCAAAAAAGGACAAGACCAATGTTATTCCTACCGGCATCATTAGAAACTTCTCGAAAAATAGCCAACAGCGAAAAGGATCCAAGCAAACATTTCCTCGACTAACAAGCAACAAACTTTACGACTTTCATTCCTAAATGTTATAATAATACACCACAAGCGTGTAATCCGCCTACACGAACCCATTGCCACGTAAAACGTATTTTCAACAACTTTTAACATAAAAGCAATAGCTTTATTATGTTCCTCGTGTCCCTAACAAGTTTTCTTTTACAAACATTTTAAATTTAATGTTAGAATATTTGGGTTGCAATTTTTTTTGAAATAATAAAACAATCTTATTAATATAATAATTTCAAATACCAATATGTTCTTGAATTTACATATTATTCAGGCGTTGCAGTTGCGTTAGAAAAAAATTGCTCAAAAAATCTAACAGGCGTCCTAAGTATATAATATTCATATCTTTAGATATATTTTTTATTTGATTTTATAATTAAAAATGTTCGGTATAAATCGGATTTACGTTTTTATTCACATTATTTTCCAAGGCCTGAAAGTAATTTATGCTGACAACGCCTTTGAAGCGTCGAGAAAATGAGATGTCGACTCTCTTTACATTACTGGTTGCTTTTATAAATTATTTTAGTAAAGTGAGCGAGGCACTCGCCTACAAGCTAATTTTAAAATTTATTTTTTATTTAGTTCCACACATTTAAAAGTTCAACTTTTTTATTTTTGTGTTCAAGGTTCTCTTTAAAACGAAATCTTACGAACCTGATTTTTAAAGTTTCTTGACCACAAGAGAAAATGGGTGGGCATTTTACACACAAATTGGAACATACACCGGATGTCTTAGACATTGCTATCCACAGGACCTTCACTCGGATCATCGCCCTGTCAGACCAAATCCGTCATCGACTGAGTCCCATTTGAAAGGTGTATGCTCCCCTCATTTAGACGCGTTTCCTGAGAAGGTAGATTCTCCTCTCAAGACCAATCTCGCAGCGCATGCTCGATGCTCCAAGGAGGTACCCGTTGTGGACGACCACAGATAAGTCTTGCCTTACGTAATTGGTGATCTCATGAGACGTAAGAACGCCGCCACCAGGGCTTACGACTTGTACCCTACCTAGCGGCACCGTAGGCGACTACGTAAATTGCAGCATAAAGTTAAATCACGTATAGCCACTTATAGAACAAATGGTGGAATTAAGCGACATCCGCTCATCACATCTGGCATTTTGGAGCTTACCAAAATCGATGCCAGCCCTCAATCGTCCTAATTTCCCGCCAGCTTCATTGGACGAGAAGGCCGAGTGACTGGCTGACAGTCTCGAGACTCAGTGCTCCCCCAGCACCCTGATGATAAAATATTGTAAATCAATATTTTATTATCAGGTTTTGTGCTTCATGTATATGTGTTTGCACGTATGAATCTGACACGTACAAATGGAAAGAATAACACGTATAAATATTTTAATAGATGAAGCTAAGACCAAATTCCACATCGATCTCTTAATCCATCCTAAACATTTAAGCCTCTAAAATAAATATATTAAGAATAAATAGCGTTTCTATTGCAAGGTTTTTTAAATAAAACAATGTACTTTCATTCAATGTTTTATTGGAAAAATAAATATATTAACCTAAGAGAGGGTAGACCGACGACGAATAGGGGGGAGGGAAAAATCCATTTAAATTTAGCGGAAGCCGAGAGCTATAATTGGCTCCCAGCTCCAAACGAATTGCGTTCAAGAGCTAAGAAATAATTTTTGCTCCCAGACTGGCAGTGATTTGTCCTTAGATATAATTAAACTACAAGATTTATATTAATTAACAACCAATCACAACATCTTATTTATATATTCTTTTTTTTCACTTTAAACTTGAATACTTAGCCTTGAAGATTAATTTTACTTAATTTAGTACTACAAAATCTCTAGTCTACTTGGAATTAGTTTTGTACATAAAATCTTAGTATGTTTTACGAGACGTATAGCTTGAGCAATAAAAAATTAATTCAACTTAGAACTATATTCAATGCATTAAATCATTAAAATGTCGGTAAAACTGTTTCCCAATCAAGCATGTAATTAGATAGCAAAGCTGTTTTACCGACTGAGTTTTATTTACATAACTTACGTTGTAACTAAACACGTAGCAATTTATCAAATGCAAAAAGTTTCCCTCCAGTTATATCCGACACGCTCAAGAATTACAAGGCACGTGCTCGAAGAACAGATTTGTGCGTTATAATGTCTAGGGCGTGTTGAGAAGTCGTTTGTTTTTTGTAGGAAATTAATTACAATCGAGACGCTTTGCGTTTTGAGGCCAATCACAGACGTTCAGTTGTGTGTTGAATACCGTCCCCGGTTGGCACGAAAACTGCACAGCTTCACCATTGACACATCGCCAATACTGAAAACAATAGATAGATGTATTTTCATTTACGGCTCACCAGAGAGACATACAATACCAGCGCTCCCAGTCTCCTATTTGGCGAAGACGTGAATTCTATTACATACAATTCTATTAATTATCCGCTAAATAGCTACCGACCGAGTCGTGGTTCGGCCCTCTCGGGCGCCCTCGGTTCAGAATGCTTACGCGTAACATGGTAACCATCCAAGCCGAGGTTACCCCTCACGGGGGACCCTTGTGACGAGTTACTAGCGATAGAGGTTCAGGCTAAGCGACCTAAGAGCTTTACCATCTCTCAATCCAATGAAGCAGTCGAGGCCAACTTCTCTGGCCAATCTGTGTAGTTCGTCATAAAAAAAAACAATCCATCATGACCGAAATACGTTAGATGTGTTAGACACACACACAATTGGTGTGTCAATCGTACGCCGTCCATTAAACGCCGTATACCATAGTGGCACTAATGAAGTAAAAGTTAGTATAACGCACTAGCTTATAAGATAATAAAAAATTGGCAGTTATAGGGACTGCCGATAGAAGTGAAATCTTAAAACGTAAATTAAAATTATCAACAGGGTTTCACATCTATCGACACTACGATTATACGCATGTTTATTTGGTTTATTTATTATTCAAATATATTACTAGCTGTACAAGGTCCGAATCGAATCCATAATCTTTTTCCTACCAAAAAATGCTGCCCAACGCTGCTAAAGAAGTTTTCACTTCAACAAAAGATACACAAACAAGTTAATCCAGTAAGTTTTTTAATGTTTACAAATTTATTTTTGGAGAATTCCCTTTTTTATTTTAATTTATTATAACCTACATTATTTCTTCTTTTTTTACTCGATATATTGCGCTTTAAAGTTCACATTTATCACGCATAAGTATTAATTGTATTTTGTTAAAGAATGCTAACAATTTTTTTTTAAAATACTATTCTTGATAACCATTCGAACCGAGCTTAAGTTTGTGCTAGGAGAAGGTTCACGGCAAAAGTCGAATTGTTGATTCCAACTTACTACCTAACGATTCGCAGACAGTACCCTAAATCATTATGCCATTTGGGCTTAGAACGAGTTTCAAAATCGTGCCTGATAATAATTTAAATGCAAATATTCGCTGCGTCGTAACGCTCGTAACGTTAATGCGATATCATACGTCAGGCGCTTAACGCTATACGAGGGCGACCCTAATCTGATATATGTCAAGAATGCAATTTTGAATCTCAATAACTGCTCAGGCTTTATTAAACCATAAATTATATTAAGGGATTCGGGTTCAATTTTGGGAATGAACGAATTACCTAGTAGCTAAGAGGTTGGACTTAAAATTTGTCCAGCAGCCATTTGTACAGCCTATAAATTATGTCTCACTGTTGGGCATCTCCTCTCTAAAGAGAGAACACGGGCATAACCTATCATGCCGCCCTAGAGCACTTATAAAATAGCAACAATATTATTAAACAGCAACAAATAAATTTATTGGTGCCCTCACCGGGGATAATACTTGGGTTCCTAGCCCACTATGCAACTTAAGCCAGGGACAGCGGCTTTTCAGTATTAGGTAATAATGGAGAACGAACGTGAGAGCTTGGCGAGCAGGCGATGGACCAGCATAAAACACGCATGTTTCATTATCATGATAATATCAAATAGCCTGCTTTATCATACCTTATCACAGGCTTTCTTGTCTGGGATGTAATCGTCTTCGGAATCGCAAACATCAGGATTGTCCACTTCATTTATCTAGAAAATAAAATAGAATTTTATAGCCATATATAACTTTTTAATACAAAATCATTAGCGAAATTAACACAAATATATTTAAAATTAATCTTATAACTAAAACGAGCAATTTTTATATTAAATTAAGTTAATCTATACTTTTTGTCGCCGTATAGGTGATTTTAATCAAAATAAATTTGACTTTAATTCAGTAAAAGGACCATAGAAATCACTATTTATACTCGTATATTAAACATCTGTCAGTTACGTAACCGTTGCCAAGGAACAATTTTTTTTTTTTTGCCAAGGGGGAAATCTTTAACAACATACCCGCCTTAAGAATTAAGACGGAGTTAATCCATCCCACCCCCGATGGCCCTTTCTCGATGCATGGTGAGGGGCTCCGGGATTTCCAGTGGAACGCACCGGAGCCCCTCTGCACTATGGTCTCGGAGACCACGTCCCGGGGGAGGAGGAGGTTAATCCCTCCCCCGTCCCCTGTGCAGTCGCAGTTCAAGGGTCCACTTCAGCGAACGACAAAGGCCCACACCCCTGTCGCCCAGTAAACACCAGTGAAATACTGTATTATCAAAGTTTACGTAAGATATCCTTTTTTGTTTAAGTTTATGTTTTATAATGAAATAGAAATAAATTAATAGAAATATTTTATTTTATTATAAAGATATTTAATTGTCTATCATGCACAATTTATTTCAGTTAGCTAGCGTCTTTATCTTCCGAGATATTCAAACCTGTGTTAATTATTAATAAAAATAAATTATTTTTTCTCAACTGTGTATGTACTAGTGTGTCATTTTCACTGTTTAAGTAGAATGTATTCAGATACACGCGATTTAATGACATTCACAGGAACCTAGATGATAAGATTAAAAACTTACCGCGGGAGGTTCCTCCGGGTGATCATTATTAACTGTCTCCGAAGGTCCTTCTGATGCTTCTGTTGTTGTAACTCGCGTTGTTGTTGTAGCTTTAGCGGTGGTCGTCGTAGAGGGCCGTGTTGTTGTAGAAGGGCGAGTAGTCGTGGTCGTAGCGATGGGGGCACCCTCCGAAGGGTCGCTTGTCGTCGACGGCGGCCTCGCCCACTCCGGCTACGAGATTTTATCATTATGAATAATGACCAACAATTTGTCCGGCCGATTTATTACCCCTCAATTGCCGTTTTGTCATCATAATAACCAATCTCTTGTTACTCCGGGAAAGTATTAAATAGATATGCACGTTCTTGTGATATTTTGAAAAACTTGACTTGGAATATTTACGCGAATATTTGGTCTAGTTTAGTCTGAACGCCTTAGTTCCCCAGATAAAATGACCGTTGTAAAGTGATACAACATGATAAAATTTGTAAAGTAGTTAGATTCAATCTTGAAAGACAGATACAAACCTAACAACAACTTAAAGTTACAGCCTTTATATATATAACATATGTGTCCCACTGCTGGGTACAGACCTTCTCGGTAAAGAGAGTATAAGCGCATAGTTCACCACGCGGCCCTACTGCGGATTGGCAGACAGCAGAAAAATCTAAGACATGTAGGTTTCCTCACGATGTTTTCCTTCGCCTCTGAGCACGTGGTAAATCAGCAGATAAAGTTGCAACAGCAAATTTATTGATGTGGGCACTGGGATCGAACTTGGGTTGCCAGCGTACAATGCAACTACTTATTGCTACATAATTATATGAGTTATTTATTAACTGACTTACGATCTGAAGTTCAGGAATTCAAATCATAGACTAGTATTCGTTTTCTAATTCGCCTTTAGTAAAATACAACTTTGAAAATTATGGGCCTTTGTTCGGCATTGGGATAACTCCTGGCTACATTTATGATCTAACAATTTATGGGAAAAGCAGATAGGGATATTGGTATCTGTGTCTACCCCTGTCGGGCAAAGGCACTCGAAACATCGAGACATTGGATATTTAAAAGCATAAAAAACCGTGAGTAGTAGAGCCGTGGTAGCTGTGTCCGGGCGGACGCCTAGTACGATGGAAACCCGAGTGCGATCCTCAGTGCCGGCACCAATAAATTTATTGTTGCAATTTTATGTGCTGTTTGACACCGCGCTTGGCAGTGAAGGAAAAACATCGCAAGGAAACATAGGCCTTAGAATTTTTTTCTAAGACATGTGAAGTCTGCCAATCCGAACTAGGTAGTAGGATAAGAACTTAAACTAGCATTTATAAAAATAGCGTAGATAGTAATAAGACAAATGTAATAAAAATAAGATTAGAAATAAGAAAATGATAGAAATAATAATAAATAATTAAAAGAAAAGAGAAAGTAAAAGAAATGTACATTAACTGTAGAAATAAATTGTATAATAATAATAAGTAGAAGTAGAAATAAATTGTATAATGTAAGATTGTAATAAATATAAATACTAACTAACAAGAATGATGAAAGGATGAGAGGAAAGGCATGGGAGAAAAACTTCTTTTTTTTTTGTTCACGGGGAGGAAATCTTCAGAAGATACTCCGCCTTCTGGGGAAGGCGGCGGTTATGTGAGGTTTTACCCACTAAAACCTCCCCGGTGGCCCTTTCCTCGGTGCATGACGAGGGGCTCCGGGATCTCCAGTGGAACGCACCGGAGCCCCTCTGCACTGTGCTCAAGGAGAGCACGTCCCGGGGAGGGAGTAACCTCCCTGTGCTCTCGCAGCGCAAGGCGACACGGGCCAGCCGATGTCGCCTTCTTCCCGGGTCCACTTTGGTGGACGACTCAGGCCCCCACCCTTGTCGCCCAGTGAACCCGAGGCCCCTTTTAGTCGCCTTCTACGACAGGCAGGGGATACCGTAGTCTTATTCTTGAGAGCCCAGAACTACAGGGCTGATGGGAGAAAAACTGCCCTAACCTATCCACGTTAGGTGAACTAGAAATAGCATAGGCATACTATATACTATACTTAGATTAAAAAGGACAAGGGGCAATAAAACTCTGAGTTTAAAATATAAGCCAGTAGTTATGCCTTTTGTTACAAAAAAAATCCGAACTAGGTGTGCGTGGCGGACTATGCCATTATACGCTCTTTACAGGCCTGTGCCCAGCAGTGGGACTTATATAAAGGTAACTAATAACTAACGAATTAAAAAACTTAAGATATATTATATTAAAATACATACCTATCTTTCCTTATTCTTTATTGGATACATAAATGACAACTTTGAGGAAATCGATTTAATAGAGAAGGATTTAATCTACGAATCGTTTTGGTAGTATCGTGTATCCCTTGTAGTAAGCCTAATAAATCCGAACGAAAAACTTTACCAATATATACCCGAACTAGGAGACTAATCGATATAGGTTTGTTTTCTTTCACTTATACTTACAGTTGGGGTTGTGTTTTCCGTACGTGGAGGGGGGACTTTGTACTCGGACATGTGTTTGTGGAGTATGTTAATTAGGGGGTTCTTTTCCCCGCATAGGCCTCTGAAGTCGTCCATATCGATTGCCCAGGTCATCGCCCCGAGATACCCTTTTTGTTTGATCCAGTTCATTTTTATCTCCACGCTCCGGGAGTCTTCGTAGCCGACCCATTGTGTGCCCTTGAACGCGTAGGGGCATTTGCCATCCTCATCCCATTTCTTGGTCCAGCCGGATTCCTCCTTGTCGACTTCGGTACAGATCTAAATGGAAACAAATTAAATGATTTTTATTTTTCTCGTTCTACTTAACACAGGCTAATGTCACAATATCGCGAAGCCGCCTTATTTTGAAGAAAAAATAAAAACCAACTTGAAATTTTATCAAACATTAAACGCTGTTACGCAAGGACTCTTTGTATTTCCGAATTATCGTAGGAATATTACGAAGCGAAGAGCTGTGACACCTCATAAACCCGGTGAAACTACTGCGGTCAGCTAGTCTAGACAGTTACCATAGGTTTGTCGTACAAGGCGACTAAAAGGGGCCTCGGGTTCACTGGGCGACAAGGGTGCTGCGTCATCCACCAAAGTGGACCCGGGAAGAAGGCGACATCGGCTGGCCCGTGTCGCCTTTCGCTGCGAGGGCACAGGGGAGGAGGGAGTAACCTCCCCCCGGGACGTGCTCTCCTTGAGCACAGTGCAGAGGGGCTCCGGTGCGTTCCACGTTGAGATCCCGGAGCCCCTCGTCATGCACCGAGGAAAGGGCCACCGGGGAGGTTTTAGTGGGTAAGATCCCCACATAACCGCCGCCTTCCCCCCAGAAGGCGGGGTATCTTTGTGAAGATTTCCTCAGGTTTGAAAGGTTTGGTTCAAAAAGGTTTGTCACGAAAAAAAATCTTTTTAAACTCCGTAAATTATGCTAAATTAAAATGGGAAACGCAGTCTTCAAATGAATAATCTTAACAATGAAACACTTAAAACTTTAACAGTTAAAAGTAATGGACCACTAAAAAGAACTTAACAGACATTTTATAATACTATTAAAAGTTTAATAGTTCTAAAACATTTTGTTGCTTTATTAAACACTTTAATAAGATATAATACAGAAAATAGTTCCATTCAGTTCACGGAGACTTTATTGCGGGGACATAATTTTAAAACCGACGATACCGCATTCAATGAAACTCCACGAAATAAACATTAAAAAAGTTTCGAATTGATACAATGGAATATTCTCGACGAAACTCTTCAATACTTCAGTCTTATTGTTGGTATTTTATTTAATTCTCTTGTGTCAATACGAAAGTTTTACGGAGCTGCGGTAGCTAGTGTCCGGGCGGTTGGCTCAAGTTACACAGTACGTTCAGCCCTGTAGTTCTGGGCTCTCAAGAATAAGACTACGGTATCCCCTGCCTGTCGTACAAGGCGACTAAAAGGGGCGTCGGGTTCACTGGGCGACAAGGATGGGGGCCTGAGTCGTCCACCAAAGTGGACCCGGGAAGAAGGCGTCATCGGCCGGCCCGTGTCGCCTTGCGCTGCGAGGGCACAGGGGGGAGGGAGACCGAATAGACGATCAGAGTCTTCCCGATCGACTTGGCCCCTACGTCTGCGAAGATATGTCAGGGGTATTTAGTTGTTCGGAATGACGCAGCAGACTTCCAAATTCCAGCGACACCAATTTGATGATTGGCGATCCACGACCCGCATTTTCGAGTACTTGTCTTCCACGCAATATCAACTTGTGGAATCAACTGTCACTAGCAATGTTTCCGAATCTTAGGGACCTTCAAAAAACGGGACTACTCTCTAAAGCCAGCCGCACCTCGTTTACTATCTCATGGCACTAAATTGTCCTTTTTTATGAGGTATAAACTAGTGCTTGACCACGATCCCACTCGATGTTAAGTGAAATAGTCGAAAGATTGTACACGCTAGTTTAGTAAGTGCCTATTCACTCTACTCTTGAAGGCTCCCACGTCGTACTTGGACGGAACGACTGACGCCGGCAACTTGTCTACTCCTTTGCTGTACGCACGACGAAAGATGCCTCTCAGAAAAGTAATATTATTGAAATCGTATTATCAAGGATAAACTGCCTATTTACAATTCATTCCAAACAATAAATTAATTCAAATATAAAAACAAAGCTTTGATCTCGAACGAATCTTATTAAGAACTTAAAACGGCCGATTTGAATGTTCTTAAAAGCGAAGTAATTTATCGAAATATCCAAGGAGGCGCCCAATTATTTATTTTTTATTTCATTTCCTCTCCTCCTTACTTATTATTAAATAGAAGTCTTCTCATCTACAAATATTATAAATACTCGTAATGAGAAAAGTCGAAACAAGAAATAAATAAGCAAATTAAGCGCTAAATGTTTGCTTAACATTCGCTTAAAGCGTCAATAGCCTATTTAGGGTGCGATTTGCGAAACGTAATGTCGTACTTTTCAGCTTTATTAGACCGCGTGCTCATTTTTAACCGACTTCAAAAAAGGAGGAGCTTCTCAATTCGTCTGTATTTTTTATTATGTTTGTTACTTCCTAACTTTAGACCTAGAACCGATTTTGATGATTCTCTTTTTTATTTGTAACTGGTGCTTCCCGATCGCATGGTCCCATTTGGTCCAGCTCTGAGAAAGGCATCCATAAGAAAACTCACGATAATTTCGAGGTACGGCCCTCTCGGGCGCCCTCGGATCGGAATGCTTACGCGTAACATAGTAACGGACGGTTACCCCTCACCGGGGGGACCCTTGTGTCGAGTTACTAGCAATAGAGGTTCAGGCTAAGCGACCTAAGAGCTATGCCACCTCTCAATCCGGTGAAACAGCCTCTCTGGCCAATCTGTGTAGTTCGTGATTAAAAAAAAAGATAATTTCGATGATTAATTTTGTTATTGGAGAGGATGATATAAAGAAACTTCAAGAAGCAGTTCAATGAGAGTTTTGTTAGGTTCTAATTAATTCTATTTTCTAATATTCCTAAGATAATTCGGAAATACATATAAGGCGTCCGCGAGTTATTGTTTTAACTTGTAAATACATTAGGTTAAGGAAAAAGTTTCGTCGCATCCATTTTGTTTGATAAATTTTTGCCATCTTGTAGGTAGGGACATGATCTCATAGCTGTAGAAATTTTGGGACTTCTGATCAAAATACCGCGATACGTGGTTTTCGCAGTCCTCTCGAGATTAGCATCGAACCTGACACTGCCTAAAGAATCCTAAAGAGACCAAAACAGGTAAAAATCTGAAGGTGCAAGGTTCACATTTCACATGACATATTTTCCTAATTTTAATTTGGAATTATATTCTTTAAAATTTAAACTTTCAATTATACCAAAACCAGCCAGATACAAATAGTATAGCCAAAGAGATTTTATTATAATTTCATACATACCATAATGCGAAATGACTTTTTCCCCAACCTATTATGTACTTGTTCATTAATTTTGTTATGAAGATGGTCTTACCTCGTAGTAAGCCCAGAATCCGGTGGCGTTAGTGTAAGGGGCCGGGTCGCCTCCACCTGCCTCCTTATTGATATAGGTCCCCAGACCATAGTTATTGTTGCCGGCGGACAATGTAAACGAACGGCCATAAAACGGAATGCCTACGACCAGCTTATTGGACGGGCAGCCCTTCTCTTCCCACAGATTAAGTCCGTCGTTCTGAAAATAAAAATGAATAACTGCACTGTCATCAAGTCGACAATGATGCGTTGGAGATAGATTTCTTTTAAAATTTTTGCTGCCACTTAAACTAGGAATTTCCTGTGCGACAGATGGCCGTCCTTCCTCCCATGGCTATTTATAATTGTACTGAATATATTTTAATTATTTACATATTGAATGTAATGTGTGTGTGTCAGTGAATGTGTAAGTGCTTATTAATTGACCACTTTTAACATATTCTCTCAACCTTCACATTAATATTTAAAATTCTATTCGTTTTATAGACAGATAGATATAACTTTATTGTACACCAAAATTAATTATTAATATTTCCATTACCGCACATTTCGACAGAATTCGTCAACAGCCCAACGGTCTAGGGTACGGTCTGCGAATCGTAAGGTCGTGGGTTCGAATCCACCATTCGACTATTGACGTGAACCATCTCCTAGCACAAGCTTAAGCTTAGCTTAAGAATGCTTAGCTTGTGAATGTCTTTACTGTACCATCAACATGTGGTATTAATTATCACCAGCGGTGTTTTCGAATCTATAGTATTTGGGACCTTCAAGAAATTAGTCAATTCTTTCTCAACGCAACGCACATGCAGCTCCTCTGCTATTGTAGATGTTTATGGGTGATGATGACGGCTTAAGACCAGGTGAGCTGTTAGCCCCTTTTGCTCTTTTCTTCTATAAATAAAATGAAAGTAAACAAAAAGCTAACACTACTTAGTACTAATAAGTACTCATTTGATCGTAAGACGTACCGTTTAGTCCAGTGGTGGGCAAACTACGGCCCGAGGGCCAAATCTGGCCCGTCAAAGCATTTCATCCGGCCCGCCAAGGGTTTTTTGAGTTAATATTTTTGATCTGTTGTAATTTTTTTCTGTATTTATATCAGTAGTTTTTATTAGGTTTAAAACCTTTAAAAATTCTTGGTTAGTTTAAAAAAAAATTATAACGTCGTAACTTTTTACGTAAAAAGCCATAAAAAATTGTCACCAGCAATTTTTGTAATTTACTAAATTATCCTTTATTTTTATCTGTTAAATGATTATATAGACCTTTTTATAAATCAAAAGATTTTTTTTCGATCATATCGATTGATTTGTGATTTTTTTTTTACAATTTGTGGCCCGCTAACCAAAAAGTTTGCCCACCACTGGTTTAGTCACTAGACCATTTTAAGTAAAAATACTTGGTAAGACGTGTGCTTGTAACTCGGTTAGACATGTATAGTAATGCCGATAAACACTCCTATATCAATTGTTCAACAATAAAAGGTTCCATAACAGTATAAAATATCATAATAGAATGTCAATCTCGAACACATCGGCCGTTGAACATTGTCGGATGGGGCCAGACGGCGGTAAAGCCCGTATCAGCCTAATACGAGTGTCGTAAGTAGAGCTCAGCCCGCTATCTCACTCACCACGTTCAGTTTCTCGTAAGCCCACTGGTCGTGGGGACGTTTGTACAACGGGGAATGCACGTCCGCGAAGCCGGCCCAGTTTCCGCGCAGGTCGTACGACATCACGTGAATAGCATCCAAGTTACTGTCGACAAAACAATTTTTATTTTATCTTTATTTGTACAAAATGGCGGACTTAATGTCAAATAGCATTCTCTCTGCCAGTCTTGCTTGAGATTGTGTAGAGTAAGATTAAGGGGTGCAAGCTGAAAAAATGTGGTGTCATGGGACACCTAATTTTTTAGGTAGGAACTAAGTTTCTTAGATAATATGGAAGCAACACAATTTGCCAATACAATAATAATACAACAATATAAAATTACATAAATCATTCATTAACATTTATTGAATTATCGTTAAAGCGCCACCTGTGATCAGAGAGTTGAACTACATGCTTAATAGTTTTTGTCTCACATTCTTTTCAATTGGGTCACGCAGCAAATCCCCTAATTCCTCTAAGACTCCCGAAAGGAACTTCGTTCCAATAAAATTATACATATATAAATTATACATATATATAAAATAAATTATAAATAAATTAAAAACATAACCATAAAAATTATATGTAAAAATAAATACATTTGTTTGCACATACCATATTGAAGCGTTATCTTTCTTTTAATTTTTTAAGGCCGTGTGTTGGACATTTTCCGGACATATTAAAATGGTACCCTAGCTTTAAGTACAAAAAATTCATAAACACACATAGGACTCCTTTTAATACTAATATTCTGTGTAATACATCAATTACAGGATTACCAAAACATCTAATGGCTTACAAACAGCTCTAGAAGATTGTTTTCGAGTAAATTCATGATCAACGCTTACCAAAAATATTTGTAATTTTTGAATTGACGATTTATAAGCTGTATTTTCAGATGTTTGGTGATATGAGTAATTCATAATGCGAATTGAAATGCTATTATGCTTATGCTAATCAATTATTCATTTCAGTTCCACTTGATTTCATTTATTGCTAGGAATTTGGAGACGATAAATTATTTCATTTCGAGTGCGGAAAAATGTCATAAACGGCGGGGATGTTTTCACGAAAACCGATATTGCGAGCATTAAAATTTCAATTGTGTTCTCTCTTCAATTTTATAACAGTCGTAACAACGCTTATGCGGTGTTGAAGTTTCCCGTAATATTTATTGGGCCAGTGGGCTTTCGTTTCTTTGAACTTTCAATTGTCTGCGAAAATGACTAGGAAATTTTATCTATAATTTTATTTTTCAAGCTATTTCTATTATCTACAATTTCGTGTTTCGTACTTGTTTATATTATATATTTTATAAAAATACAAACGAGAACATGAAATTTTTTATCAAACTTATAGAGGCTCGAGTCTATTTTCCAGTGAAGTTTCACTATGCGCTATATACTAAACCGATCTATTACTGCCATATTAATTACGATTTCATAATTACCAAAGACGTAAAATAGTAACACAATCAGCGTGTCGGTACCCCCATCGGTAAACTATAGTGGCACCAATGACTACTAAAACTAGCAAATTTAGACCACTGTGATGCCAATGACGTTCATTTTATACACAATTGGTTTAGCATACTCGGGACACAGGATGTTCTAAACTGTCTTGCGTCATTAGTTTAGTTCATAAATGTACCGATTCATAAATGACGACGCTATGAGTACATAAACATTAAAAAAATACAGACGAACTAAGAACTTTCTCCTTTTTTGGAAGTCAGGTAGTCAAGTGGGATACTAATACGGCATGAAACTGCCAACAGTGATTCAGGCTAAGCGACCTCAGAGCTATGCCACCTCTCAATCCGGTGAAGCAGTCAAGCCAGCTTCTCTGGCCAATCTGTGTAGTTCGTCATTAAAAAAAATGAAGCTGCCAAAGACAGAAAAAATGGAATTCTTTGCAGGAGGCTTTTACCCGAAGGGGGTCCACGGAATATTTCAATTGATTTTAAATTTAATTTGAACTTTTTATTTTTAATTGTATAAAATATAATAATGCTGTATAATTAAAATATATTACCACTTACTTGCAAAGATCAGGTACATGATAACCCTCCATCAAACGGAACGCAGCGAGCGGTACAGCCGCGGTCAGTTCCCATCCCTTCCCGGCCCTGATGAAAGCGCGCCTCAGCTCCTCCACCAGGTATAGGAAGCGGTCCTTGTCGGAGAAGGAGCCGCCACGATCTGCCGCGCCAGGGTACTCCCAATCAAGGTCCAAGCCGTCGAACTTGTATTTATTTAAGAAATCTGTAACAGTAATATTATATTGAAAGTAATCTTCGCACATAACGGCGAGATGTTAAGCTTAAACGACAAAATAATGTCTCTCACATTTGTCATTCAACAAAAAGCGGCGACAAGTTTACAATAATATTCAATATGGAACAAAAGTACTTTCACGCATTGCGTTTTTTTTAGGGAATGAAATACGCCGATCGGCCTCCAGACCTCTAGGTCGCTAAGCTAGGTTAAGTTTAGCCGGTCTTTTTTGAGGTCTTGCAGAGCTCTAAGGTCGCTTAGCCTGACATTTTTGTAAAATAAGCTATACTGTTTTTCATATATTTTTAATTATTAACTATCGTTTAGTTTACTTTGTACGCAGGACTTACTGTTTGTTACTCTAGAAGGCACTGTCTCCTGAGATACAGGTACACTGCACCTAGTTCAGGAGACAGAGCTCCTGTATATGTAACATGTTTGTTTTTGTGATATTAATAAAGTTATTCTTATTATTACTGTCTAAGCAAGCGCATGACTGCGATCCACGAAGTTTTCCAATTCGAAGGCGCCCGAGATGCCTTATCAACGCAGAAGTCTCATTATTGCCGACTTTTCGAACACTTACACTTTACAAAACACTTTAGAGCGGTCATTTTCACTTGTAGTCTGTCAAATGCTGGGATTGAAGACCGTGTCATAGTCGTTGTAAATAACCGTCTGAACTTGATTATTTGAATGTCAAGATTTGAAAATAAAACTAGTTTCAGTCGATAAATTACTGATTTTCGCGTAATTACGGTTTTCAATTACTCGTATAACGATCGATCAATCGTTGAAATCGATTATCATTTTGAAAATTTATTTGCTGATTTGGTGCACAGATGAACCACTAACTCGTAGATTAAGTGACCTTTACCCTTAAGGCCGGGCGCGCACTAGGCAGCCAGGCTGCGGCAGCCAGGCTGCGGCAGCCAGTAAAACATATGACGTTGTATAGGAGCCCGCGCACTAGGCAGCCACGAAATCTCGGCTGCAGCAGCCAATAAAACGCTGTTTGCACGGCAGCCAGAACGTGTGTAGGCGAATGTATGTGGCTGCAGTCAGTCTCCGCGCACTAGTTGTAGCAGCCAGACGTATAATACAGAGAAATTTATTCGGGAAATTGAAAGTTTTTTACGAGATAGGTAAGCAATAAAAACAAGTTCTTCCACGTCCATATTGCTCGACGGAAGGATCTAGACTAGTCGTTGATTGGCTGTTATAACTGGCTGCGCAGCCAGGCTGCCTAGTGCGCGGGAGCCCTAAAAGGAGACAAGTGACTCTATAACATTATTAAACAATATGTATAACACGTTGTAGACTTAGATCGAAAATTAAAAAAGTTTCCTTACATACACCTAAAACAGCCAAAGGGTAAATGGCTCATCGAAAAATCAAAGCACGAAGTTTCAATTTTGTTAACTCGCCTGCGACATTCCTCTAAAGCGATCATGGAAAATAATTAAACACGAGATCGTCGTGTCCCGCATACAAGCAGGGATTCATCCCGGCCGCTGGTAATATGTCCCCTGGAAATATGACGTTTATTTGCATAGTCAAAGCCGAGCTCGGGGTAATGCGGGGTTATAAAAATTTCCCATGTTATAACTCGTGAGTCACGCTGTGAATGCTTGGTATTATTTTAACCGCCCGCCTCACTTTACCGAATTGTGCGCTCGTGAAGTACGGTGCTGTGTATAAATTTATCTCCCAAATGTAGAGGACGTGTTAAGATGATAATTGTTGTGTAAAATTGTTCAACTTTAGAAACAATTGTTATTTGATATTGAATGAATGAATATACTTTATTGCGCAACAATTAAGAAAAAGAAATACATCACAGAAATAATAAAAACACAATTTTCACATTAGTCGATGTTATTGCAATGTTTTTTTGACGAACTAACACAGTTGGCACAGAGAAGCTGGCCTTTACTGCTTCACCGGATATTGAGGTGGCATAGCTCTTAGGTCGCTTAGCCTGAACCTCTATTTAGGTGGTAACTCGACACAAGGGTCCCCGGTGAGGGGTAACCTCGGCGGACGGTTACCATTATTACGCGTTAGCAGTCCGATCCGAGGGCGCCCGAGAGGGCCGAACCACGACTCGGTCGGTAGCTATTTTATTAACGAATCTACTGGGACAATCTAAGCTAAACTAACTTATATGCCACTTCGTATTGCAATGGGCGGTCTTATAGCTAAGAGCGATCTCTTCCAGACAACTTTTGTATGGACAGAAACTTGAACCTGGAAAGATTTTTGTAGGTCTATGATCATATTTATTTTTATTTTAATACAAAAAAAAAACAATATACAATCATACTATTAATAATAATAATACATAAATAAATATGCTAAACATATGACAGATACCTAAGTATATATATATATATATTATATACATATATACTGTACATCTTTTGGCGCGTTTGGGAAAATACGAGTAGAACAATCTTAGCGTGTGACGAAATTGTGCGTGTCAGTAGTCCAAAAGTTAGCCCTTTAAATTATAAATTAACAAAAAATTGACGCCTCTGGCCTTTTAATTTCTACTGCACTTATACTCGTTAAGTAATTAACATGTATAATTTCTATTTTAGTATAACTAAAGATTTATCTATCTAATTTTCAACTGCATCATTGGTACAAAAGCAAGAAATTATAAATTTTCACCTATCGAAAGGTAAATTTAAATTATCTTATGATAGCACTGTAATTACCGATGGGGGCTCTTGTAAAATAATTACGCAATTAGCACTAACTACATATTAAAGAGAGCAAAAAAGCAATTTGCAGTAACAGCTTCCCGTGGCCCGTGGGCCGGTACATTGTAATGACACTAATGGAGGTCGCCTTAAGAAATGGCCCCTTATTTTTGTTCACCCGCACAATGAACGTCTCATTTCATTTGAAATCTCTATATACCCGCAAATATGAAAGACTCAAGTAAACTTGTTTGAGGAAATGTCGTCGAAGATTTTAATAATTTCCACAAACGCTTTAATAATCCATATACATATAGAAATAATGTATAAAAAAAACAGAGCCGTGGTAGCTCAGTGTCCGGGCGGTTGGCTCAAGTTGCGTAGTACGCTAGCAACCTGGGTTCGATCCCCAGTGCCGGCATCAATAAATTTGTTGTTGCAATTTTATGTGCTGATTTACCACGCGTTCGGCGGTGAAGGAAAACTTCGTGAGGAAACCTACATGTCTTTGAAAATTTTCTAAGGCATGTGAAGTCTGCCAATCCGCACTAGGGCCGCGTGGCGGACTATGCCCTTATACTCTCTTTACAGAGAAGGCCTATGCCCAGCAGTGGGATATATATAAAGGCTGTAACTTTAACTTTATATAGAAATAATAATAAAGAATTTTGAAGTATTCAAGGTAAGTTATAGCGCCGCGGTTGTATCCGTTTACTGATGCTGCTGATATGCACATGGCTGTTAATGATCTTCACTCTCTCGAGAAGAGAATAGAAGAGAAATAAATAATTTAATATATTGTGAGAGTTAAATTAAATATTTAATGATGTAAATTTATTGTTTAAATAAAATAATGCAAAATATAGTTTGTTTTATAAATAACATAGATTAATGTAGATCAAGGAAGAGATAGGCGCCAGAACTTCGTATTATAACGAAAATATATCGTAATATAGCTAGCTGGTTTAGGGTACGGTCTGCGAAAAAAAAATTTGGGTACTAATTTCCCGTTTTACGATCTTACGTACTAAAACTTTCTAGCTAAAAATTGTGTCAATTCAAAATCCGTTGAAACTGCAGAGGCCTCCTTGGTGATCAACGCAGTTTATTAAAAAATAGACGAACTGTCTCACCAAGTGGGATCTAATGAGCTTAGTGAATAGCAGACAACGATTGTCCTTATCTACCCCGCTAAAAATAGTCAATGAAACTAAGAAATTTATGAGCGTATCCTAACTTGTTTAATTTATCATTCTCAAAGGTAAATTACATTTTGGCAGCTGTTTAAATATTACCGTGACAATATACTTTAACCGGGCACTTTAAGCTATTTCGCGACAGGAAATAGTGAGTTACGCTCCGCGGGAATTACGGGGAGCGGCTGGAAATTGTCATTTCCGGGTGGTTTGCTCAGCAATTTAACGACTATTTGATAATAATACCATCAAAGAAATTAATTATCTATCAATATTTATCTAGATTATCCGTGAAATAGCAACCGACCTAGTTCGGCTCTCTCGGGGGGCCTCGTATCGGAATTCTTACTTACTTGACTTGGACGTCCAGGCAGAGGTTACCCCTCACCGGGGACCCTTGTGTCGTGGTACTAGCGATAGAGGCTCATGCTAAGCAACCTAAGAGCTATACCATCGAGTTAATAATCATCAATAAAAAAAATGAATCATCGAAATTGTTTGGCGTGATATTGAGTTATTTGTCCATTTGTAGCGCCATACTTGATGCAAATTTAAAACTGATATGATTTTCTCATATATGCCACTGTCAGAATTGGACCAAATTAAAATGGGAACACACGGGAAGCAACAGCCTTCAAATTTAAAAAAAAAATCATCACAATCGGTGCAATGTTGAGGAATGAGTTGATAAACATATAAAAATACAGACGGATTGAGGATCCCCTCCTTGTTGAAGTCGGTTGAAAATTTTGCCAAAATTCATAATATAAATTTTATAAATGAATCCACTTCCTTTTCACACGTTTTCACCATTTAGTAACTTCACAAAAAAACGACAGTACTAAAAAGAACACGTAAAATAAAGCAAGGTACAACCGCTCTTATTATGCAGCCGGCGAGCGAGCGTTCTCGTATCGGCTTAAAGCATTTCATCTACACGAAATCCTTTCAGAATTTTAGCGAACACGCTTGGAGCGAGACCTCTCGTGTAAAGAACCGTTAAATTCTCAGTCGACACACATTTCCCTTTATTCGAACGATAATGCGCTCACCGACTTTCATTACTACTAATAACAATCATTTACAAGTAAATTTACGAGTAAACACAAACACAGACTTTGAATCGATACAAACGTTAAGCTCTACTAAGTATGGACCTAATGTATTTTTTTTAATGACCAACTTCACAGATAGGCTAGATAAGCTGGCCTTGACTGCTTCACTCGATTGAGGTGGCATAGCTCTTAGGTCGCTTAGTCGAACCTCTATCGCTAGTCAACACAAGTCCCGGTGAGAAGTAACCTCGGCTTGGACGGCTACTATGTTACGTGTAAGCATTCTGTTCCAAGGGCGCCTGAGAGGGCCGAACCACGACTCGGTCTGTTTGGTCTTAGATTTTTTTTAATAAATATATAGTTTATAACGCATGTCTCGCATAAACGCAGGCCTTCTCAGTAAAGAGAGTATAACGGCATAGTCCGCCACGCTGCCCTAGCGTGACTAGCCTAGCCCTTGGTAGACTTCACATGTCTTAGAACATTTTCTACCACATGTATCAACATACCTCTCGATGTTTTCCTACACCGCCGAGCGAGTGGTAATTCAAAACTTAATATTGGAACATTTATTAGTTCAATGGTGCCGGCACCGTGGAACAAACTTGGGTTGTTAGCGTACTATGCAATTGTATCCCGGACACTGAACTACCGGTGCTAATATAGAAATAGGCGTATGAGATTATATATCTTGTTCAAAATATCTCCCCCGGGACCAAAAAAAATCTATTGTTAAATCTAGTTAGTTGTATACTACAAATCTGTAAAAAAAATCAAATTATGTGTAAATAAAAATCATTTAAATTGTTTTCATATATAAGAATATTATTACTTACCCACTATACTCCGTACAAAGTTCATTCGCGAGCTCTTATCTGCGACCATGTGGGAGTACTTGGAACCACCCTCGGCCCAGCCACCCACCGCCACCAAGAACTTGGCGTCGGGGTAGGAGGAGCGGAGGGATGTGAAGTTCTTGAAGCCGTTTTTCTCCACGTCTAACTGCGCGATTAATATTTTTCTCAGTAAATACGTCTCGAGATGCAGCGTGAGTCTGCATTGAGTTCTTATATAACCGAGACAAATGTATTATAATCTTCTAAAGTTGTTTATTAATAAATATATAACTATATAAATGCAATATTAAAATAATCGCGTTTTTACTACATGCATTTGATTGTATGTTTATACGACACATTAACCATTTTTTAAGTAATAATCAAGCAGCGGAAGATCGTATACTTAGGCCATATTTTGCGACATGATAGGTACCGCCTGCTACAATTGATTTTAATGGGAAAAATAGCTGGAAAAAATGGGGTGGAAAAAAGGAAAAAGTCATGGCTAAGGAACATCAGGGAATGGACTGGAATAAAAACAGTCGAAGCACTATTCCGCTTAGCCATGGATAAGGAGAAGTTTAGAAGACTAACTGCCGACTTTCAGTGATGGAGAGGCATAAGAAGAAGAACCAATTTTTACAATTTTCGTCTGTCTGAACACCTTGCTTGCGCCACGTCCTATGCTGCGCTTGCCGATCCGTGGTCTCCAATCAAGAACTTTTCGGCCCAATAGGCCATCTATGCGCATATGTGCCCTACCCATTGCCACTTCATCTTGCTTACCCATCGGATGTCTTATATGTTAAATGTATTAAATAAATAAATGATTAATAAATTGCCAATGACTATAGGTTCGTCACAAAAAAAATATAAATAATTTGTATAACAAAACAAACCTTTGTCGGGTTAACTAGTATTATATAATATAATAGTATTAAGAAAGTAGGATAGACAGTGTCAGTAAATACACGAAGAAGTGTAATAAAATTGTTTGATAACAATCCTTAATTAAGAGAAGGTCCATCCGCAAGATTTTATCTAGAGGACGCGAGTTCGAGACGCTCTATTTTTTGCAAAGTAACTATCATGTCATTATATCCACGATCAGATGCTTCAATTAAACCGGCTGATTTGAAATGTAATTAAAGTTACAGCCTTTAAATAAGTCCCACTGTTGGGCGCAGGCCTTCTCTGTAAAGAGAGTATAAGGGCATAGACCGTCACGCGGCCCTACTGCGGATTGGCAGACTTCACATATTTAAAAAAAAAATTCTAAGATGTTGTACCTCACGATGTTTTCCTTCACCGGCGAGCACGTGGTAAATCAGCACATAAAATTGCAACAACAAACTTTAGTGGTGCTGGCACCGGATTCGAACTCGGTTTGCTAGCGTATTATGCAACTTGAAGCGACCGCCCGGACACTGAGCTACCGCGCTCGGTGGATAATTAAAAATATATTTTATTCCTCCACATAGTAACCGTCCAAGCCGAGGATACCACCGGGGACCCTTGTGTCGAGTTACTAGCGATAGAGGTTCAGGCTAAGCGACCTAAGAGCTATGCCACCTCTCAATCCGGTGAAGCAGTCAAGACCAGCTTTTCTGGCCAACTGTGTAGTTCGTCATTAAAAAAAAATATATATTCGTTCCTATCTGAATCAAAAACTACTCAGTGTCTAGAACTGCGATGAATAAGTTTATTTATTTACAGAGAAAGTTAGGAAAAATTGAGTTAATCAGAGATTTATAATAGCCAACAAAATCAGTCTCGTGCGAAATCTAGTTTAATGTCATAATTAAACTGCGGTTAAATCCGCATGACACGTACGTACTTTGCGCTGTTCTATTTTTTTTTAATTCTTTTTCTGTTTTAAAATTATTGTAAATATAGCCATGAGCAAAAATATAGGGTCGGTAAAGAAAGTTTGAATATCTCGGAAGATGAAAAGTACTAAAATTTAAATCATTCTGTATTATCCAAGTTTATGTAAGATATCCTTTTTCGTTTAAGTTTATGTTTTTTAATGAAATATAAAATAATTAATAATAATATTTTATTTTATTTTAAGGATATTTAATTGTCTATCATGCACAATTTATTTCAGTTAGCTAACGTCTTTATCTTCCGAGATATTCAAACTTTCTTAACGGACCCTTTATTTTTGCTCTCAAATGTACACGTAACAACGATTGTGGGTACATTTTTAAAAAGGCTTAAAAATCATTTTATGTGTGCTCTCGTTAAATCTACTGGAAGAGATTGCTCTAAGCGATAAGACCGTTCATTGCTCATGAAATGATATCGTATTATAATAATATGTAAAATAAATTATTACTGTGTTGTGCACAAGACAATTAGCTGTTATGTAATATATTAATTTATTTCCCAACAAACAGTCATTATCATAATAATTAAAAACTAATAAAAAAAAAACAATTTCATAATGATTCATCATTCCATAATTGTTCTTCGCACAATTACAATTGAATTGTATTCGATTTTGCCGGTTGTCATTGCTAAAATTCAGTGACGATAGAAGCCGAAATCTTTCAAGGTAAAGTTCAGACTTCAGGCTAACAACGGCTATCAGTCATAAAACAATTGCCAATCTAGTCATAATGTATTTCACTCAAAGGATTATTATGATTAAATTTCTATGATTGGATTAAATAATAGAACTCAGTAGCGACTTGTTGGTAAGTTATAAGTATTTCGCATGGAAATGAGCCAAGTTCAGAATTTAATAAAGACTGCTCGGCGTTACGTTTGCCCTCGTTTTATTATTAAATGATATAGAAAGCTTTTTTCAATATATTCCCGATATAAATCTACTTTTATTTACACGCAATACTAATTAAAAAAAGAAATATTTACAATATAATAGGTATTTTACAAAATATTTACAAAAAATATAACTGTGCCGTCGTCGCTTGGCAGAAGTTTTTTTTTTTTGTAACAATAGGCATAACTACTGACTTATTCTAAATTCAGAGTTTTATTGCCCTTGTCCTTTTTAATCTAAGTATAGTATATAGTATGCCTATGCTATTTCTAGTTCCCCTAACGTGGATAGGCAAGGGCAGTTTTTCTCCCATGCCTTTCCTCTCATCCTTTATATTTATTACACAATATTTCTACTTCTAGTATACTCTTATTCTTTTACTCTTTCTTATGATTATTTCTTTTGACATTTCTAACATTTACTTATTTCTAATCTTTTTTTATTACACTTGTCTTATTTCTATCTATCTATGCTATTTTTATATAATGCTATTTTAAATTAAGAAGTTTATCTTAGGAACTAAATATTAAGAATTTATGTGATTGAGTCTGTTTGTGGAAATAATAGTGTTCATGGGTGCATGCGAGGGTGTATGCACGAGTGTAAAAGTGCGTGTATTAATGAGAATCGTGTTATTTTTCATTTATGTTGTGCCAAAATTTCTCAATACATTAACTCATTTGAAGTCGGTTGTAAAGAAAAAGGAGTATTCAAACTTCTCTTACCTCAGGGTCTATGATGAGGACTTCGTTAGATTTTTCAGTGACTCCGATGAATGAGTATATCAGATGCGTACACTTTTCGACGGGTATATCTTCAATGCCATATCTTCCCACACCAGGTCGGTATACCGCCCAATTGCTGAAGTAGCACACGATACGCGCTCTGCTGTCCGCTGGGTAAAGTTGTAAAGTTATATCACTTAACTATTGTAATAGAAAATATAACTTAGCAAGTTAAATTGTAGGGACCTTCGTGAATGCCTGATCGTAATAATTCGCCATAATTGCGTAGGACAGTTAAATTGTCTACATCTTACGAGCTTTACTCGCGTCAAGATAGGCAAAGTTTAGGAAATTTTACGTCTAAAGGTCACTCTTTATCAAACTATAGTATGTATTTAGATATATTCGACCTGAATAAAAGCTGTGTCAGTGGCTAAGCATTCGGGTTTACGATTTTACAGTCAACGATTCGAAACGAGCAAAACGACTCCTGCTAAAAACGTAAACAAATGATTATGCTGTATGGGATCTTCACACATACTACAGTAACCTTCATACATACTATAATTTTCTTATCAAATACGTTAATTTCTATTCCTTTATCAGGGTTTTCTCGGATTCGAATTCTTATTTTCAATACTAATTAAACTAGAATTTTTTTAACTTTCTAAGCAAGTACTTGACGATATTCCCACCTGATGTTAAGTGGAAATGCAGTCCTGAGAAGTGCCTATTTACTCTCTGCTCTTGAAATTAACCACATTGTAATCGGATGGAAAGATAGACGAGGGCTAACTATTCCAGTCCTTTGCTTTACGAATTATAAAAGACAAAGAACTTCGTTCAGAACTAAAGTACGGAATCCAGCACTACGTCTAGATGGAACACTTTGAAGTCGGTTAGCCGATTTTTCATGGTAGGCTTTTTTTTTGTTGACGAGGAGGAAATCTTCAGAAAGATACCCCGCCTTCTGGGGCGAAGGCGGCGGTATGTGGGATTTTTACCCACTAAAACCCCCCCTGTGGCCCTTTCCTGGGCGCATGACGAGGGGATCCGGGATCTCACGTGTAACGCACCGGAGCCCCTCTGCACTGTGCTCAAAGAGAGCACGTCCCGGGGGGAGGTTACTCCCTCTCCCCCTGTGCCCTCGCAGCGCAAGGCGATGTTGCCTTCTTCCCGGGTCCACTTTTGGTGGACGACACAGGCCCCCACCCTTGTTGCCCAGTGAACCCAAGGCCTCTTTTAGTCGCCTTGTACGACAGGCAGGGGATACCGTAGTCTTATTCTTGAGAGCCCAGAACTACAGGGCTGAATGGTGGTAGGCTTTGGTTATCTTAACTTATAATATCTTTGTAGGGATGAGTTCTCCACTTACCTTCTATCGCAGTAGTTGCGACCGCCAGGACGGCCAACGCCGCTAGTATCAGGCGCATTTTGTTTGACCTGCAGCAATTAATAAACAAGTCTATTTATAATTTCTTTTATTGTTTTTTGAAGTTATATTTCTTTAGACGCGCGAAAAATGATGAAAGTGAAGTTTTTATAATTTTTAATGTTTTTTTTATTATAACAAAAAAAATTGCTTATAAACTTTTTGAAATGCTTTAATATAACTGAGGTTAACTATCCGAATGTATTATTTATTGATATTAATTAAAATATTATTATTTAATATAAATGTATTTCAAATTTTATATTTGAGATAAATATTATGTTTTAATATATGATTTTTCAAATTTAAACTAAACTTTATTGACTGACTTGATTATTTTATTGTAATTAATTATTTGCGTGCAAAAAACAATTTTTAATATGGCGAAAGAAATTTCATTACATTTTTATGGGAATGAACTACGCTGAATCTGAAAGAGTCGGAAGTAATTCAGTCACGCACAAGGGGCACAACTGGACAATAAAAGACCCTTTTTTTAATGACGAACTACACAGATTGGCCAGAGAAGCTGGCCTTGACTGCTTCACCGGATTGAGAGGTGGCATAGCTCTTAGGTCGCTTAGCCTGAACCTCTATCGCTAGTAACTCCACACAAGGGTCCCCCCGGTGAGGGGTATCCACGACTCGGTCGGTTGCTATTTCACGGATAATCTGAGACATTCAGAAGCTAAAATAACTTTGAGTGCCACTTCGGGAAAAGTATTTCATAGCAGAGCTTACACGTCAAGAAGTATAGTATATAAGAATGTATACACACTTAACGCAAAACTGCATTTCATTGCAACATTTCTCATAACTGGTTAATAATTTCTAAGCAAATGAACCTTACTTCATATGATGGGGAATTAATGGTTGCTTTTGTTATATATTTATTGTTCTCATTTACTTACGTTCTATAATAGGATTAAAATTTATTTACAAACTCAACTATAGAACATAGACGTATAATACACTTGAAAATTCGTATCATGTTAAAAAATTGTCAAGAATAAAAATGAACGAACAAATTTCACAACTAACCTCAAATGAATCCGAAAAAAAATATAAATATAACGAAAAACTTTCACATGAACCGCGCCTTCGACATTCTAACGAGCAATGTTATTAGAGTCACTCTTATGCGACAAATTAGAGAGGGGACCCGTCCTATCGACATGCTATAGACGATGTAACGGCACCATCGATAACGGGACGTTGCTCGAGTTGTCATTCTGACAGTTGCCCATTAACCTAGCGTCGTGTCGAACATGACCGCAATTCGATATATCTGAACAGATGACGCTAGAGAAATGCTAACATTCGAATTGTATATTAGTACAATTTAATGTCATTTGTATATCTATGCTATCATTTTGTTTTGTTTATATATTTCCTGTCCATACGACAACCTTTGGATGGAAGTGATCGCTTTTATCGATATGATCGCCTAATGTACAACAAATTGTAAAATAAAATTATGAAAAAACTACGTTCTGTATATAACTTATAACTTGTCATTTAATTTAGGTGTCCAATAAAGTTACATCTATCTATTCTGTTGGATCGTTTAAAATCTGGCCGTCGAAGAATCTTCGATAACCTATACAAATAAATAAAATGTGTCTGTAATTTTAAAATAACCGTAATAACTTTTTATTACATTTTAATGTATATACAGTACATTTACCAAAATATTTATTTTAATTTTCTGTTTTTTTTTCTTCCGGCTATAAAAAAGTTGAACCTATTTTGACAGTTGTAAAAAGGAGTAACTTAGGCTACTTTTATTTTAGACAAAATTAATTAATTAATTAAATTAATCGCAGGAAACACCGCGGGGCGGAGTTAGTGTATAAATAAAATTAAAACGCGACAGGATCTGTAAACAGTGTTATTCAAATTTAACGTATTCACATTTTTAGTGTCGTTTTTAACGAGTTTATGCTATTTTTAGTCAAAGTAAACTTGTTCTAAAAGGTGAAATGTGACATTTACTTTCTTCTCAACAAAACGTGTGTCTTTCTTTAATTTGCATATGGCAACGGTTCCTTTACCTAAGAAAGAAGAAATGTATTATTATTTTCTAAATAGTGACTAGCCACTGTATTTCATTGTATGGACAGTCACCTACCTTTAGAAGTTTTACTTTAGGCGCGTTATAAAAGAATGATGACAGTAACAGGATCAAGCTGCAGTGAAATAATTGTGCTTATAAACTTTTTTCAGTGCTCCAATAAATTTACGTTAACTATCCGTATGAGTCGTGGTAGCTGTGTCCGGGCGATCGGCTCAAGTTGCTTACTACGCTAGTAACCCGAGTTCGATCCTCGAAGCCGGCTACAACAAATTTGTTGTTGCAATTTTATGTACTGATTTACCACGCGCTCGGCGGTGAAGGAAAACATCGTGAGGAAACCTACATGTCTTAGAAAATTTTTCTAAGGCATGTGAAGTCTACCAATCCGCACTAGAGCCGCGTGGTGGACTAATACTCTCCTTTATACTTTTTCGTTTCTAGAAAGATTATACGAGTAAATGGGTCTGTGATTACGTATATAACCGTACGCTGACCTATTAGGCAATTGATGCTGCTGAAATGAAATTCTTGTTACCATAAGTGCTGATTTATCACATAATCGCCGATGTAAGACGACATCACAAGAAAACCTAGACATAGTGACATTAGACATTCTATAGAAGATCGACGTTCCCGAAAATGTCGAGCATATATTATGCTAAGTTGTATCAACGTGGAAGAGGGGGAACGGTACGATGTTATTAAATAGAAGCATGTAATATCCTACCCTGCCGAGTAGCTTCATCTTTTATCATCACCACGCCTTGCGATTTCGCTTGAATAACATAAGCTGTAACAGTCACTATGCATCAATTTGTATAGTTAAAGTTAACCGGAATGTAAGTTTTATAAAATAACTCAGCTTTTAATAAAACAATCCACTATGTGGGAAGTAAACATACGACAGAACAAAAGTGATGGCTCCACGCGAGCAGGATAAAAACATCGACAGATTACTCACCAATTGAAATTCATGACAACACTCCGATACGACAACCTTTTGTCTTTGCAGAATGTCTACTCATTGTATACATATTTATTCTATTTGCACTGCCTACTCGTTATTACACATCCAATTAATGAAACTAGAAACTTATTAAAGCACCAATAGCATCGCGATAGCGGTAAGGTCCTAGATTCGAACCCATTATTAGGCTCTTAACGTGAACCATCTCCTAGCACAAGCTTAAACTTATAAGGAATCGTTAACAAGAATGTTAGAAGTTTTTCTATGAAAATTGTTCTCATTCTTTTAAAAAAAAAATAACGAATATTCTTGGGGTTAAAGAAACTTTACTAAAAAAAAACTCACGAATTTTACAATCCCCTTACGAGTGTCAAATATTTACAACTAGTTATAATCTAGTTAGATTAACTCTGACAGCTCTGTAGTTCTTGGCTCTCAAGAATAAGACTAGGGTATCCCCGGCCTGTCGTAGAAGACCACTAAAAGGGGCCTCGAGTTCACTGGGCGACAAAGGTGGGGGGGCCTCTGTCGCCCGCCAAGGTGGACCCGGGAAGAAGGCGACATCGGCTGGCTCGTGTCGCCTTGCACTTGCACGGTGCAGAGGGGTTCCGGTATGGAGATCCCGGAGCCCCTCGTCATGCACCGAGGAAGGGCCACCGGGGAGGTTTTAGTGGGTCAAACCCCATATAACCGCTGCTTTCCCCCCAGAAGGCGGGGTATTTTTTTTTGAAGATTTTCTCCCCGTTAACAATAAAAAAGATTAACTCTGAATTGAATAATAGCTTATTCTATGAACGCATGTTTTCTTAGCAATTCTTTACAAGTATATAAACTTTAAATAGCTGTTATGTCCTTTCTACCCAACCCAATGTACATAGCAATTTCTATCCGATTTTTGTCTAGTATTTGATTTGAAAATTAATAGTAAAACAGTAATATAAGTCAATATTTAAAAGGTAGAACGGAAATTCATTCTTCCTATAAATAGAAACATCAATGGCGGTATATCTTAGGTATTTTTCGTATCAGGGAAATCGTCCTTTGAATATTTCTTTTTTTTTTCAAAAATATTACTTGTTAACCATTCCAACTAAGCTTAAGCTAGGATGGTTCACATCAATATTCGAACGGTGGTTTCAAACCTATGACCTCATCGCAAACTATACCCTAAAACATTTGCGCTTTTAACGCTTTAAGCAAATCAAGCCTAATAATAACTCCAACTCAAGGAACTAATTCAACTATCTAGCCAATATAAAACTAATAGTAGATAGTAGATAAGCGCTGAAAGCTGTGACAGTAAATAAAACCGGTTGTACATCGAGGGAAAATATCGAGTTCAACACGATTAGCGATGCTAATTTATACAGAAACAGGTCCTTGACTCACTGTGTACGAAACTTTAACCCCGCAAATGTACACCGCGAAATAACTTTTGTTTTGTTTGGACGTTTACTTTTTTCTTTAATTTAAAAAAAAGCGTTTATAGCCAGCATCTGATTTACAATAAACATTATATGTTTCCAATGATTTGTATATCGTATTAAAAGAAAAAAATGTCTTATTTGTGTGAATCAAGAATAGATCTTAATTATTACCAACATAGAGGTAAGGTATTTCTTAACCAAAAATCTGAAATACAGGACCATCGTTGCGACATTCCTACAGGGATTGAAAACTTTTTTTTATATGTGACGAGGAAATCCTCACTGTCGTATGGAATAAAACCCACCTGCATCCTTGAAACTGCTTTAGCATTTCTTTAGTAAGTAGCCTTTTTAAATGGACATATTAGTCCAAAAAACGTATTGCTTCCATCCCAGTCTTCTTTACTCTTAAGTATTATAGCTATAAAGCTGGATAGCTACCGCCCGAGCCGTGGTTGGTATGATCGGAATTCGTACGCGTAAAAAAGTAACCAAGCTGTGGTGACCCCCGCCCGTCGTCGTAGTACGCATATTTTAACTCAATAGCCAATTAGAGGTTCAGGCTAAGCGATCTAAGAGCTATGCCACCTCTCAATCCGGTGAAGCAGTCAAGGCCAATCTGTGTAGTTCGTCATAAAAAAAAAATCTTTAGCCAACATTCGTGACTGATTTTTCTTAGTGGATTGCCGTCCGAAATTGCACGGTAGGGAAAAAATATTGGACAATTCAAAGTACTCGTAGATTCTCGATCTCTATTGAATAAAGATATTTTGACTTTGACTTTGACTTTGACCTTTCCTATATCATAGCGATATATATTCAATACACCGTTTCTACTCGGGGCCTCTGTCAAGAGCGTCTCTATTTTATATAAATTGGGGATTTAACTTATAAACTTTCATATTGTATTAGGTTGTCAAATATCTCCCTTCCGCCTTTTGTGTCATGCGGCACCATCAAGCTTTTTTTTGTATCCAGCCTTCTGCAGATGGTTTAAAATGGTTTGGTGACTAACTCCCATCTCCTGGGCGATGTCACGAGATGCCACATGCCGGTCTAACTCGATGTAGTCCATGATTTGATAGGTATTTATCGTCACAGGTCTTCCGCCGGCTGGCTTATCCATGGTGTCGTTTTCACCGGCTCTGAATCGTCGAAACCATTCCTCCGTGGTTCGAAGTGATAGAGTACCATCCCCCAAAACACCATTAATCTCACAGAACGTTTCTCTAGCGGATTTGCCTTTAACGAAGGAAAACTTTAAAATAGCGCGAATTTCGGCGTTAGTGAACTCCATGTTTACACGTCTATAACTGTTGAACGCAATATCCAAACTAATTATGCATAGCGTCGTTTTGTAGGTTATGTCAAGACCTTTCAAATTATGTATAGTATTGCTAGATACGAGCTCTGTAGCGCTTTGTACATAGCCGCGAAATTCAAAAGACAAAAAGGCGGAAGGAAGATATTTGACAACCTATTATTTGGGGACACATTAAAAAATCTTTTTTGTAATATTTACAAAAAAAATATTTTTTTATCATATAATATATTATTCCAATCCCATAAATCGGTTTGTCTTATCTCATACCCCAACCAAATGCTTCAATCATGGGAATTATAATTAATTGAAATATTATATCCGCTTAATTTCGATGGTTTAGCTTAAACAGCTTATTAATCAATATATCTATATTAATCATAGTTTACAGGTACTAATTATTCACTTGAATAACTTCAATCATTGAATGAATTATGTAAAATAGCGCGTAAGACTTTTTTTTTCTATTCTAAGAAAATGGATAGCATTCTAATCAATTGTATAAATGGGTCGGCATAACTTGAGTAATTCCACGACCACGAATTTCGTTCGGAAAGTACTACGAGCACGTAAAATAGAAGCCGGCCTCTCTAACTAATCTGTGCGATGAACCTTTATCACTACAGTTGAACACATACTCACTGAGAGCCCTTTTTTTTTTGTTAACGAGGAGGAAATCTTCAAAAAGATACCCCGCCTTCTGGGGGGAAGGCGGCGGTTATGTGGGGTTTTTACCCACTAAAACCTCCCCGGTGGCCCTTCCTCGGTGCATGGTAAGTGGCTCCGGGATCTCCAGTGGAACGCACCGGAGCCCCTCTGCACTGTACTCAAGGAGAGCTCTTCCCGGGGGGGAGGTTAACCCTCCCCCCCCCCTCTGCCCTCGCAGTGCAAGGCGACACGGGCCAGCCGATGTCGCCTTCTTCCCGGGTCCACCTTGGCGGACGACAAAGGCAAAGCAGAAGGCACTGAGAGCCCTAGATTTGCATCTTACCGCCACGACTGCGAACACAGAATCACAAAAACTTCTATATCCCCAATAGTGCTTAGAAAATATAAAAAAGTGTGCGACAGGAACAAAAGGAAGCACTTTTTAGAGTACTGCACAAAGGTCATGCGAATGGCAGCTCTGGCCAATCGGTCCACCGCAGTACTATCTATTGAAAAAAGTTTTAACTTTTAACTTATTCTCATTTTTTAAAATCACTTTTTCTCTTTTTTTCTTTTTTTATGCAATATTAACTGTAATCAAGGTTATTAGTACTCGTATTATTTAGTTACTTGCTGCCGACCAAACAGCAACAGTTAACTAAATAAATTAAAAAAAAACCTTTATCACTAAAAAACGCACTCTTAGGGTCTTAATCTCATAATTAACAATGTCTGAAAACAAACCTACATAGTTCACTGTTAAAGTTAAGTTAAAGTGACAGCCTTTATATATATAATATATATGTCCCACTGCTGGGCAAAGGCCTTCTCGGTAAAGAGAGTATAAGGGCATAGTCCACCACGCGGCCCTAGTGCGGATTGGTAGACTTCTGCCTTAAAAACATTTTCTAAGACATGTAGGTTTCCTCACGATGTTTTCCTTCACCGCCGAGCGCGTGGTTAATAGGCACATAAAATTGCAACAGCAAATTTATTGGTGCCGACGCCGGGGATCGAACTCGGGTTGCTTGCGTACTGTGCAACAAGAGCCAACCGCCCGGACACTGAGCTACCACGGCTCTATACTTCACTGTACCCAGCCCTAATTCAATTTAGCCGCATACAAGTTTATTGAAAGCAATTATTATAATTTTCGGCAAATACATTTTCAATTTAAATCAATTACTGTTGGAGTCATTTCTATACCCAGCAGTGGGAGATGAATACATAGGGTGTAACTTCAACTTTCACAATTAATTGATTGAAATTTATCTGCATATTTCGAAGACGTCATTACGTAGAGATATTGACAAGTAACATAATATTAGATCAGTCCAGTGCTACGCCATTGGATACCATAGTGGCATAAAAGACAATTGTGATATCATTGAATGTTCATTTTTACACAATTGATTTAGTTGTCTCCCAGTTGGGATTGTGGTCAGCACTTGTTTAGAAATTATATATTATATAATTATAATAAAATAAAGTGGTTTCACTTTCAAACTGGAAAAGGATAATGACACCTAGGTATGAGCTCATCAACAGCGCTTTGTATGCCCACAACGCGATCACCATATGCAGCTATACTCGTTCAATGCTGGGACGTTGGCTGACTGCGTGACATGCAAATGAATTATCAAATGTCGTTCGAATTACCGATACCATTTTTTTTCTTTTGTAAACCAACACACTCACACACACAAAACGATTAAACTAAATTACATTATAAGTTGTTAATTTTACTAAATTTTTATTTGTATTTGTACTTAACTGTTTGGAGATGGGCGTTAATAGCTGCGACACAGTTTTTACTACTGCGGCTATTATCGAACTGGTTTGTACATGAATTTTTGGTTTGAAATAAAATCATATTATTATTATTATTATTTATTATTATCTTTTGTATACCGTTTGATAGCTTAATTTTAATTCCAAAAATTGTGCCTTTTGTGTACTCTGGTAAAAGATTTTTTTCTGCTAATTAGATCACATTAGCACCTACACGAATTCTTAATAAAAAAGGAATAACAAATATTAAAAAAATTACACTATTTAAATTTACAGCCTAAATAAACATATTTCTCCCAATGTTGGGACCTTCTCTGTGCAGAGCGTTTACAGGCACATTCCGCTACGCGGCCCTAATGACTTCACATTTCTTAGAAAATTTTCTATCACGTGTAGGTTTCCTCACGACGTTTTCCTTCACCGCCGAAAGAGGTAAACTTAAATTTGTAACAAATAAATTCATTGGTGTTGGCACCGGGTAACGAACTCGGAATGCTAGCGTACTACGTAAGTAGAGGCGATCGCCACCAAAAAAGCGTCAATAGCCTAATGGTTTTAGGTACGGCCTGCGAATCCTAAGGTCGTGGGTTCGAATCCACCATTCGACTATTACCGTGAACCATGTCCTAGCACAAGCTTAATTAGAATGGTTAACAAGGTTGTTAGTAATATTTCTGAAAAAAAAATATTGCTACTTTTTAAAAAAAAAAATTCAATTGAATAAATATTTTGGACTTGTAATTTATGTATTTCAAACAAATAATTTATATAACGAGCATAAAGTTTTAGGCAATTAAATATACAAAGTAGATCCATGTAATTGTGTTGCTTAGCAACGAATTAATAAAACAGTCAATAGTCATGTCATGTATGTTTTAATTTATATAAATATAAATATTTATAATATAAATGAATTATTATTATTTATATTAATAATTCATTTATATCTAAAAATAATATTTGTATAATGTCTATTATTTTAAAATTTAATAATTCAAATTGATTTCCGTGTGTTGTTTAACGCCCATGTAACATGTACGGTTACCGCTGTAATGCCACTGTTCACTTATGTAAGTAATTGTGGGTAACATTATAAGGAAATGTAACATTGTTATTATTTCTACAATTCAGTGCTTACATTGGTTGTCAGTATAAGTTGGTAACAATCACCCGTAACCCACGAAGATGCATTGTAAATTAATTAATATTAAGAATAATAAATACATCTTTATTAGTCACCATAGAAAATGTTTGAACAAAGAAACGTGAAGTCCCTGACTCCTGACCTAGGTTCTATTGGACCTTTTTTTTTTTTTTGTTAACGCGGGGGAATCCAGTTATTAACCATCCTCCGGTACCCTGGGTGGGCCCGGAGGGATGTGTGGGACTCGGCCTGGGCAGCCCATACCCACTAAACCTACCGCGAATGCCATCAGCCGTTATGAGCGGGGTGTCCCGGATCGATCTGTCAGCGACAGGACACCCCAACGACCGGCCGGTCCCGGCAAAGACCGGACTTCACCCTCAAAGGGGACTCCTCCGGCACTCAGAGAAGTCCCGACGACGCCGAAGCATGCTGGGGCCAGGTTCCCATCCTGACCCCGCTTCGGATTACGGGGGCAGCGAGAGGAGACGTTTGAAACGTCCCCTGCGCACCCCGATTCGTCGCCTGCGGAGGGAGGGAGCCCCACAGCTCCCCTCCCTGACCCGCTCGTCAGCCTCCTTCTGGGACATGACTGTCTCGCAGAAGGAGGCGACCGCCGAGGTTCTATTGGACCTGTGTTTCAGGGGTCAGTGTATTCTCTGTCTAATATAACTGTGAAAAACCGTCATCGTTTGGCAGCGTGTCCAGAAGGCTGGTAGCTTTACCACCTTGTATGGCAATGCTTAGCCTCTGTGCAAGGTATAAGCGAGCCCTCTGGTCACCAGATGTGTCGACCAACTTCTTAGCTATCACATTAAAAAGGTGGTGTGCACTAGGACCCAAAGTTTCTATCCCAAATGGCTCAAATATGAAATATTATATATATGGTATAAAATCCATTTTGAATACAAATCTATTCATTTATCTTAGAACTGCGTGTTTACATTTGAAAATGGAATTTACACCCGCCGTGGTATTCCTTCACCGCTATCTTCAATTATAATATTCTGTAAGGCGGCGAACTGGATGGTTGATATAATATCTGTAGGGTTTAAATGGACCTCATCCAATGGTAATTTTAGCTCGGGTCATCTCTACAGATACGTCTATTTATTATTCTCATTTACGGAAAGGTCGTTTGAAGGATGTTAGATTTATAGCATACTGATATTAAATGTTGAAAATTAATCAATAAATAACTTATTAGCTAAGTTTTCTATCTTACGTTCTTATGGCCTCAGATTCGAATACCAGTCGGCTTGTACCAATAAATGTATTTTAAATAAAAAAAATAATTTGCTTAAAAAAAATTATGCCCGCATATAGGGCTTATATAACACACATGGATATAATACATTATATCCATGTGTATTATAATTATATAAAACGCAATGTTAAATAAACGTAAAGATATATAGAGGAAGAAAAATCTACACGGACAGTTTCCAAAATTAGTTTTAGATCAGAAAAATATTCAGACTCTAAATTATCTTTTCAATGGCAAAAAAACAAATCATATCACCAACACTTGAAGCATCCATATTCGCAATCCAAGCAGTATTAACGAAACAAATCGAACGGGATATATTAAAGAGCGCCACAGATGGAAAATGTCGACTTTGTTCTAGTAGAGACGAAACTGTTCAACATATTTTATCAGGATGTGAAAAATTAGCGGGCACATATTATGTTAAGAGACATAACAACCTTGTCCAATATATTTACTGGTGTTTAGCTCGGAAACACAATTTAGCACAATCCACCCTATGGTGGAAGGAAGAACTTAAATTGCCTCAGGTAAAAGAAAATCAAAATGCCAAAATAATGTGGGAAATTCCTATACAAACAGACATTACAGTTACTCATAATAGACCAGACTTAATATACGTAGATAAAATTTTAAATAAAACCTATCTTATTGACGTTACAGTACCTTCAGACTACAACATCGGTGCAAAAGAAATAGAAAAATTAAGTAAATATTATGTACTAAAAAACGAAATAAAAAGAGTATGGAACACACACACATTCATAATCCCCATTGTGGTAGGTGCAACAGGGGTAGTAGCAAAAAATTTAATAACATATTGTGAAAAACTTGACGCACAAATAAACATCAGCATCCTACAGAAACAGGCTGCCTACACACATCAACAATAGTAAGCAAAGTCCTAGGATATAACGTATATAGTAGCAACAGTTTAGACACAGCAGACCAACCAAACAGTTAGTGGGTATAATATTATATGTATTTATTATTATTTATATTACTATATATCTATGTAATAGCGATTGGGAAGTGGCATTCTTTTTCTCGAAGTCTCAAGACGGAATGCACATAAGACCGGCTATAAGCCGAGAAAAAGGGCAACCTACACACTATATAATACATTATATCCATGTAACTCCTACGGTTTTAGCCACAACAGAATAGCTCGCAGACGGCAGATTTCCTACTTATATTTTGGATAATTCACACATATAGTGTGTGTTTTATAAATAATTAGTAAATAATAACGTGTTAGCCTACTGTGTAAACTATATTATTGTAAAGTATCATCAAAATACATTCAGTAGTTTTTGCGTGAAAGAGTAACACTTCACATACATACTACATGATCTAAATCCCCCATCCCCGTTCCACCATCGGACTTCTCGACGCACTGCGGGATTTCATCCTTTTGTTGCGAACATCCCTCAAACCCGAACGAAGCGCTTTGCTTCGTCTTTTATTCTTCGTACAGAAAAGGACTGGAATAGTTTGCCCGCGTCTGTCTTTCCTTTCGATTACAATGTAGATATTTTCAAGAGTAGAGTGAATAGGCATTTACGAAGCTAGTGCGTCTTACCATCCAGGACTGCATTTCCACTTAACATCAGGTGGGATAGTGGTCAAGCACTTGCTTAGAAAGTATAAAATAATTTACATAGAATCATTCACTATTCTCTGCGTATTTATTTATTATGTTTTCTCTGCGTAAAATAGTGGGCGAGGTGTAAACAAAAGGCGTGTTAATTTATGAGAAGTCGAGACGCGTGCGAAATTCTGGTAAGCAGATTAGGTTATATGTAGTGAATGTGAAAAGATTTAGCGTGATTACGTAGGTAATGCCTTGTCACGCGCGATCAGCACGCGGGTGATAAATGGTGTTTTCTTTCGACGGGATCAATCAAGCGTTATTTACGAGATGTTTACATCGCGAGATGTTTCGCTTGCCTCTAATACATATTTAGATGTATCATATATTTCTAATTCTCAACAGAATTCAAAAAGAGAGGAATGTTCGCAATAGCGATTATCAATAGCGCCACTATTTACGAGCTTTTGATCAAAAGGATTTTGGGTTCAAATAGGCGCCAAATAAATTTTAATGGCATAGTACCTTGGGTTCCGAAAATATACCAACATAATAATATAGATTTTTTGAATATATGTATGATTTTCCTGTAAAGTAGTCGTCCCTCTCGGGCGCCCTTGAATCGGAATGCTTATGCGTAACATAGTAAACGTCCAAGCCGAGGTTACCCCACACCGGAAAGACCCTTGTGTCGAGTTACTAGCGATAGAGGTTCAGGCTAAGCGACCTAAGAGCTATGCCACCTTCAATCCGATAAAGTCATGGCCAGCTTCTATGTGTAGTTCGTCATTAAAAACTGTGAAGTAATCCTCTCAAGTCGTTTCAACTTGGTTTCTTATATTTAGGAAACTGAAAACGACCATAAAATCGTTAACTTGACCACTAGCTTAGTTTTTGACCGTACGATTTATTTATTTATTTATTTATAAACTCTTTATTGTTTACACTTATTAACTAAAATTAAAAAAAAAGAAAATATAATTAAAATACATAAACAATGGGCGGCCTTATCGCTAAAAGCGATCTCTTCCAGGCAACCTTTGGATGGAGAGGAATAATAAAAAGAAGCGGCGAGAGTTTATAAAAAGTAGATTTACTTAAATACTGATAATAAATATTTATATACTAACATACATACATACATATAATATAGGTATATATATATATATATATATATTATGAAAAGACAAAACATGTGTAAAAAGTATTACATATAATATATTTACATATATATCATAACACGTACGATAAGTAGGAACTGGATTTACCAAAAATAGTGAACGTCAAACCTTAACCCTTTGTAACATAACGTGCTCTTTAAATATCGTAAAGGCAAAAGCTTGGCCACAGTTTTGTCTTTTGACTTTACGATAAGTAGTGTTCGTCAAACGTTAAGCTTTACAACCTAACAAGCTTGTTATACACATCGCGGTTGATAGATTCTCTATCTATTAATTTACGATAGAAACGTGATTAAGTAAGGACCCTTGGTTCAATTCTTAAGAAACGATTTAACTTTTAACGGTTACAAATTCGCAAATTTACGAATGTGAATGGAGCGAGAGTTGCCAGAACGTACTCTAAGAACTCACTAACTCAACTACTCAAGTAACTCTAACTGTAGAAGTACTAAGTAGTTAATAACTAGTTCAGCTCTGTAGTTCTGGGCTCTCAAAAATAAGAGTACGGTATCCCCTGCCTGTCGTAGAAGGCGACTAAAAGGAGCCTTGAGTTCACTGAGCGACAAGGGTGGGGGCCTTTGTCGTCCGCCAAGGAGGACCCGAGAAGAAGGCGACATCGGCTGGTCCGTGTCACCTTGCACTGCGAGGGCACAGGGAGTAACCTCGGGAGAGAGCACGGTGCAGAGGGGCTCCGGTGCGTTTCTCCGGTGATCCCGGAGCCCCTCGCCATGCACCGAGGAAGGGCCGCCGGGGAGGTTTTAGTGGGCAAAAACCCCACATAACCGCCGCCTTTCCCCCAGTAGGTGGAGTATCTCGTTAAAGATATCCTCCCCGTGAACAAAAAAAGGATCGTACTGTCCTCTCTGCCTCCGTCTATGTTCTCTGCCTAGCTGCTCTGAATGAGAGTCGTGTTGGTATATTGTATTGTATTTATAAACGTGTAATATTTTCCACTTCAAAAAACACCGCTCCACGTAATACGTCTAAATTTATATTCGTAGAATTAACATTTAATTAAGTTATTTGAGTAATTCTCGAAGATTATGGGAGCAATAAACGTGTACGTTGATTTAATTAACTTGAAATTATAATATGGAGTGTTAGAAAACGTAGACATAAATCTCTCAAACGTTAACATTTCAATAATTATAACATTTTAAAGTTTATTAATAAATTATAATAATATTTATTAATAAGATTAAAGTAGTCATAACCTAGTGGCGTAGCGTTACGACTTACGAATTGATGGTAAAGGGTTTGAAACTCGGCATGTATCTGAAATGCAGTTTCTTGTACAAAAAATACTTGCTAAATTTTCGCTCAGTATCTGTTTTTGGCACTCTAATAAGCTTGGGACAAAGCGGACAACGAAAGCTGTCTGTCTACACTGCTACGGTTTAAAAGGATGTTAGAGATTAGTTAAATAACAATGTATTTAGAGAATAAGACCAAAATAAAATGATAAAGATAAGATTAAAGATTGGCGGACTTCACATGTCGTAGAAAAATTTTCTAAGGCATGTAGGTTTCCTCACGATGTTTTCCTTCACCGCCGAGTGCGTGGTAGTCCGCGAATCCGCATTAGGGCCGCGTGTCGAACTATGCCCTTATACTCTCTTTACAGAGAAGACCTGCGCTCAACAGTGGGACATGTACGAGTATAAAGGCTGTTACTTTAACTTTAAGATTAATGATAAAGTAAGAAAATATTGTAATAATAAGAATTGGAATAAGAGAGAAGGGAAAGAAGAGTATGAGAGAGAGAGAAAGGAGCCAGAAATTACGGGCAATTTCGATAACCCGCATAGACCAATATACAAGCATTAAACGACACCGATCAATAAATGACCGGACGATCGAAATTGCCTTGTTACAAAATAAAAAAAAAGACGTTAGAGCTAATTATTTTTAAATTAATTAATGCCATAGATTTAGATTGAATTAAAATTAATTTGGTACAAATAAAACTAGGAAGTAATGATTTGGTACATTTAAAATTAAATGTACCAAAATGGCGTCGACTAAGATTTCATTTACGAAGTTCACAGAATTTTGTGATTGAAAGGAAATATAATTTTTCCACACTAAAACGATTTTAAATTAAAAAGTAAATAATATACGAATAAAAAAATAATTTCTTCACATTTTTACCTCTAAGCTCATCCCTATCTCTTTTATCTCTATCCTTAACTCGATGGGGCACTCACACTATATACGGGGCACAAATTTTAATTATTTTCATAGATAAGAAATTCGAACTTATGACCATCAAATCGCTTGACAATAAACTATGATTATTTTTTTGTTTATTAAATAAATACCGGTTTGAATTATTTTCACGATCACATTAATATCACTTTAAAAATGAACAATATATTTAAAACAAATTAATATCAAACATAAACAGCCAACAAACAAACACTAGAAGAATTTGCAAAAAAAATACTCACGTTTGTGACGGAGGCGTGCGTGCGAGTGTGTCTGCCGGTCCGATGCACCGTAGTTATATGCGCGGCCACACTCAACGCCACTATACAGGATGTCCCAAATCACTAGCAACGTATTACCACTTCATCCACGGAACCTATACAACACGTCGACAATTTGTCCGTACGTCAGATTTCAAACGCAAGGGAAATAGAAATGAACTTTATACTATGCCTTAAAAATATGCAAAAGGTTAATTAATGCAACGGACGAGTTCTTTTAAACATAACGAGTTACCAACAACATACAGATAAAAAAACTTTACAGTGTTTTTAACGACTTAGCTAAAAGGATTATATTATAATTGGGTTCTTTACACGACACAGACCTTTAACGATGTTCTATCGCCATACATATACAATATTCTTCAGTAGGAATACAAAGTTGGAAACTATGTCCATATTATATTTAAAAAGATTTTCCAAATATATATCCTTTATACAAATATGAAACTTTTACGAATAAGCAGTGTAGTTACGACTATTTTAAAAGTTTGTTTATTTTGCACACACACAAACAAGCACTTCAACACTGCGTTCTATTTCGTCTTGTTTAATTCCCCATTTTATTTTATTTTATATACAATTTATGTTTCCCGTGTGTTTTACTTGCTTTTACGTTATTGGTACTTTGTTTAAATTCTGCAACTGACATTTTTTTGTTCCTTAAAATGGATTTCTGCAGAATACCAGCGCTGTTTACCCTTTAGCAGTGAACCCGGTCGGTTCGGCGTTTCAACGCATAGCCTTGTGTACGGACCTTTTGGGTCTTTAGTGATATATATATATATATATATATATATATATATATATATAAATAAAAATATATATAAATATATATATATATATATTTTTTCATTTTTAACTGTGCGCTTAACTTGTTGTGTTAATTTGTATACGTGTTGTAATCTGTCTAACCGATTAAATGGCTTATTATTATTATTATTACTTATCCAATTTATCATTAATTAAATTTCCATTCTTTCCTTTTTTTCTAAAAAAGCCAAAAAGGCTGGTTTTCGGCTTCGATATTTAGTAAGGCACTGATCAAAAACGGCAGCGTAGACTCAACCGACCCTCATTTCAATAGCAAGAGTTAATAATAATAATACGTTTATTTGCGGAAAATATGGTAACTGACATGATAATCAGTTTTAGTTAGGCACTAGCATAGTTCACCTAACCGGCATGCATAAAATCAGATGTTAAAATAAGTATTGACTGGGCCCCGTGATTATAAACTATTTAATTTTTTTTAAATTAAATAAGCCTTAGTTAATAATTTATAATAAGGAGTTGTTATAGTTGTAGTGAGAAATTATTTTCCGTCGAGAAAACTCGGACCTTTATCAGAATATGATGGCACCGGAACTGTCAATGAATGATCGTATTAAATTAGTGACATTTTCATATCCATAAATATGGAGCTGAGAGAGCACGATAAATACGAACTTTTCCGAAAAATTACGAAGGAAAACCTTTCTCACTATATCTATCTATACATCAGCTATCTGCCAATGAAAATCCCAGTCAAAATGCATGTAGTAAAAAGCAGTTTACAAACAGATACTCCAATTTCATTTATTTGTATAGATTATGCGGCTTCAGTGTGAAGTTGGCTGTGAAAAAATACAATTTAGTTTTTCACTGCCAAATTGGAGTTGGGATTACATCCCAAACGACAGCTAGTTTCTCAGAGGGCACCATAATCCTAGGCTATTGGCAATTTAATCTGAATTTAATCGACCAATATTTTTTAAGTACTATACGTAAGCAGTCAAGGACTTATTGAGTGCGGGTTCTAATCTAGCTGACTTATCCAGATGAGTTCCATTTCGTGGTTGTGGCTTTATAAGTCCAAAAAAGTCACAAAATTTGTGCCCGGTGTATTGTTTTCTTCTTACATATACTACCTGTCACAGATATCTATACCGCTAACAAATTATATATTAAGGAGTAAAAACAAAGACCGACTTCAAATCCAATTATATATATATATATTATTTCCAAAGTATCGTGATTATATTTTGACTTTCTGGCCTATCATGTTTCATTTTTGACATTCGTACCCTTCTGATCAAATAATACTTACCCGTTGTATTATCATATACCTACCATTATTTGTTTTTTAATAAGTTACATGGTATTTTTTTTCGTTTGCGTTCCCCACCCACCACCCCCACCCTATATTAGGAGCGTTGGCGTTTCATCAGCCACTTTTTCTACCAGCACCAACGCTTCCCAAAGTAGGACTCAAAGTTATTTTAGTTAGTAGCCGACCGAGTCGTGGTTCCGCCCTCTCGGATACCCTCCGATCGGAATGCTTATGCGTAACATAGTAACCGTCCAAGCCGAGGTTACCTCACAGGGGGGACCCTTGTGTCGAGTTACTAGCGATAGATGTTCAGGCTAAGCGACCTAAGAGCTATGCCACCTCTCAATCCGGTGAAGCAGTCAAGGCCAGCTTCTCTGGCCAATCTGTGTAGTTCGTCAAAAAAAAATTGTTCTCTAAGGTTCACAACCAACAAAGTTTACAAGGGACATAATTTAAACCAAACCCTTCGGAACAAAAAACATCGAAATCGATTAAAAAATGACGGCTATACAAACAAAAAGTACAGATGAATTGATACGCTCATTTATATATAAAATAATTTGGAACATACTGTATAGTTATTGATCAATTGTAATGAGCATTGACAATCCCAAAAAGTGCATTGTATGGCAAAGAGAGCAGTACAGGTCAAACAACGGTCCGGAAACCAGTATGCGGGGAAAGGTACTCCTCGGAACCTCCTTACTACTCTCTTATCATTGCATTAAAATTATGTCCGTGGACCAAATGTCCCGTTGTCTTAATCACTTATGTAAATCTCGGCCTATCACAACATCCACGCCGTGTTTAACTTGGAAACATACATTATTTAAAATATTTTTAAGTAGGAGCGGTTTATTTAAAAACTAAATGTTTGATCAGACATTTTATTTTTTTTTTTTTTTAAAGTAAGCTAGCAATATTTCATTTTTTTTTTCAGAAAAATTACTAACAATCTTGTTAACCATTCCAACTAAGCTGATGTGCTAGGACATGGTTCACGGCAATAGTCCAATGGTGGATTCGAACCCACGACCTTACGATTCGCAGGCCGTACCCAAAACCATTAGGCTATTGACGCTTTAAGACATTATATATACTCAAATCTGATATCGCTGTTAAATGTATGTAATTTGAGATTTTAACAACCCAGTATTTAAACACTTTCTTGTTAAACATATTGGGCTAGATTTTGCTTTATTTTATTTAAACAATATACTTACATCATTAAATATTTAATTTAACTCTCACAATATATTAAATTATTTTTGATTCTCTTCTATTCTCTTCTCTAGCGGGTGAAGATCATCACTTACACACATGTACATATCAGTAAATACAAAATCATACTTAGCATTTATGCTATAAATATACTTCAATATACGAGTACTCCATTGTACTTCAATATGGTTCATAATGACATAAATATACACAACGCATGTGTCAATAGAAATTTGGGTTATAAAAAAATAGAATATCATCATAGTAAATAAAAGTTGTATTTGACAGTTCAAAAAGAGGAGGGCTCCGATCGTCACCAAACTTTACAGGATTACTCGCCAGGTCAATCTGAAGATTCCCTGAAATTGGTAAAGCCGTTTCGGAGCCTACGTGGAACATACCCACACACTTTCTCTTTTATATATATAGATTATTTTTAGGTTGCCTATTCGGAGAAATACGAACTTTCTATATTTCTACAAAAATGGTATTAAACCAGAAATAGGAACACATTTAAAATGTTTTGATTTTCGAATGCTAGGTGACTAGGTACATTTAGCGCATGACCTTTTCCTTTTGTTTTAGACCGCCCACGAAATCGGACGAATCTTCTTTGTATCGCCTTTCATAACGCCTACGGCAAAGGATTGGAATATAACTATAAATAACTTGCCTACGTCAGACTTTCCTTTTGATAACAACACCCACGTTGTTAAATAAAGAAAAGACGAAATAGCTTCGCCCTCGGATACTAACGATCACTATTAAATGTATTATGCCGTGGTAGCTCAGTGTCCGGGCGGTCGCCTCAAGTTGCATAGTACGCTAGCAATCCGACTTCGATCCCCGGTGCCGGCCACAATAAATTTGCTGTAACAATTTATGTGCTGACTTACCACATTTCTAAGACATGTGAAATCTGCCAATACGCACTAGGGCCGCGTCGCGAACTAAGCCCTTACACTCTGCTTACAGAGAAGGCCCCGGGCCCAGCAGTGGGACACATATAAAGGCTGTTACTTTAACTTTAATTATTTTATAAAACAATACAATGAATACTCAAATTTATACCCTGTAATCAAGTTTGAGACCTCAATAGACCTTAATGTTTTATTGTACAGTCATCATCACAAGTAAATAATTAAATTAATAATATTAAAGCTACATTTCAACCTCTTTTAATGGTAATCCTTCAAACCCGAATAAAAAGCTTTCCTTCATCTCCATTCTTCTTAAGCGTCGATAGCCTAATGGTTTAGGGTACGGACTGCGAATCGTAAGGTCGTGGGTTCGAATCCACCATTCGATTATTGCCGTGAACCATGTCCTAGCACAAGCTTAAGCTTAGTTGGAATGGCTAACAAGATTGTTAGTAATATTTCTGAAAAAAGAAAGAAATATTGGTAGCTTTATTCTTATAAAAAGAAAAAAATCGTATAGCAAAGGAATAGAATAATTTGTCCGCATCTGCCTTTCCCTCCAATTACGTGGGTATTTCCAAGAGTAGAGTAGGAATAGGCATTTACTAAGCTAGTGCGCCTTCCAGAACTGCATTTCCACTTAACATCAATTGGTATCGTGGTCAAACACTTGCTTAGAAAGAATAAAAAAAAAGCGAGGGTAGGTCGCTGATTTTTGTATAAACGTGTTAATGAAAAAAATGGTATAAATAAACTTGTACTTTGATGGATTAAAACGATTTCCCCCAACCGGTCCCCAGAAAGTTCAGTGATCGCTTTTAAAATATTGAGATGATATCATTAACAACTTTATCTCAAATCTTGCAATTAAAATATCTGCCTTTGTTTTTTATTGATTTTAAATTTCGTAGTAAGTAAGGTAAAATGTCCAGTTATTGACACTTTAAGGCTATGAAAAATATAACATTTTTCGCACTTCTGTGGGCGAAGTATACTCAAATATCGTACAGCGCTCTCCGTGTTCAATATAACAACGCGTTCAGGGTTCTGTTGGGGTTGCCCCATTTCTGTAGTGCATCGGAGATGTTCGCGGATGCATCTCTGGTGCGCAGGGTGTGGACCAGCTCCAACAGCATCCTGAGCATGATTACTCAAAGGCTTGACTGTGTTTATGTAAACAGATGCTGCGCCGTCTCACATGGGGTAAGGTATTGATAAGCATAGTTAAGCGTATAATATTATATTCCTTTATTTTATATTATAATCAAATAGTTATAATAATAATTTTATACTTTTATATTATAATTTAGTTTAAGGTTGTTATTTGGTAGTTATTTGATGTAGTGATGAGTCTTGGTTACTTTTGAATAAATGAATTATTATTATTTTTTTGAGATTTTCTCCTTCTCGAAACCAGAGAGTTTCGGTTTTAATGTAAACCACGGGCCTACGCCAAGTGGGTTTCATTTTGAGGGTTGTTTAAGTTAGCGGATTCATCCTGCAAGAACTTCCGGACAATTCGACACGTATTTAGGACGGCAGCTTTTTGCATACTAATATACGTACTGCTGTGTAAGCCAATCTGTTGAATGTAATGATGGAGGTGTTTAGGGACAATACCAGTACTGGAGAGCACCAGAGGCACAATGTATACTCTGTTCATGTTCCAAAGTCTCATTATTTCCTCTTTAAGCTCTGTGTATCTGTGAATTTTTCGGTAATAGTTTTTGGATATTGTGTGTGTTAGGTACAGCTATGTCTATTATAAAGGTCAATCTATTTAATTTATCTATTACAGTTATATCGGGTCGGTTGTTATGTACTGTTTTGTCTGTTAAAATTGCTTATTATTATTATTAAGTATAGTAGCTAGTGCTTCTTGAAGTCTAATAGTAGAACGAGGATGGTCTTATTAGACCATGTAATTCCTGAGAATACTCTCCACAATGCAGTCTATATAACAATAAAATGCTAGCAACTTTACGTCTGCGCACCAGACTGAAGTAATTGGTTACAACCACGTCTCCAATAAGCCTGATAGCTCTGCCCAAATGTAACAGCTTAAACTTTTGATATAAGCTTTGTAAGAATAGCATTAAAAGCTGCCACGTAGAGAAATATGGCTGCTATTTTGACCAGGATCCCAAGTTGTTTTGCAGCTATCTTCGCCTTTAAAGAGAAAGTGTGTGGGTATGTTCCATATATGCGCCGAAACGGCTGGACCGATTTCAATGAAACTTTCAGGAAATCTTCAGAAATGATCTGGCGAGTAATCCTGTAAAGTTTGGTGACGATCGGAGCCCTCCTCTTTTTGAACTGTCAAATACAACTTTTATTTACTATGATGATATTCTATTTTTTTATAACCCAAATTTGTATTGACACGTGCGTTGTGTATATTTATATCATTGTGAACCATATTGAAGTGTAATAAAGTATACTAAAGTATTTTAAAGATAATAAGTAAGGATTTTGAAGTATTCAAGGTAAGTTATAGCGCCGCGATCCGTTTACTGATGCTGCTGATTTGAACATGGGAGTAGGTAATGATCTTCGCCCGCTCGAGGAGAGAATAGAAGAGAATGAATACGGAGAGAAATGAATAATTGTAATATATTGTGAGAGGTAAGTTAGATAGTTTACTGTTTAAGTAAAATAAAGCAAAATCTAGCCTAAAAGAAAAACAAAAAGACGCAAAAAAATAGAGAAAGGATAGATATGATACTTAGTTTATAACTTACAAGAGAAAGTTTCGGCATATAATATAATGGTGATTACTAATCTAGAACCTATTATGGCTTAAAAATATTTTTTTTTATCTAGAAGACTTAATTATAATTAGTCTAAAAAGAATGTTTATAATCTTTCAAAACAAATATATGCGGGTGTAACCGCGAGGAACAGAAAGGCATAAATATTTTTTCCACTTCTTAACGTATACCCTTTTTGTAAATATCTTTGAAGTCTAAATTAACCAACCCACGCACGACCCTTCGAAATTATACTGTACGGCAGAAAAAACTAAAAAAGACATTTTGTCTTTCATAATCCGACGCGCAATAAGATCAAAGAAAAGTTTAGATAAAGATTTCGGTACGTGGGACGCGCGGATGAACCCAAACATAAAAAAACATTAATCCATCAATGATAAATTGGAGAGCTCTCACATTCTTTTAACCCTAAGGAGGTGGACTGAGACAGAAATGCGAATTTCACCGAACTTATTATATCTGATTAGAGCCTACCCACCACCTCCAGCCCCACCAACCTCGCGGTTATATGGGCCGAAACGCGGGAGGGTACACGTGGTCTGGCCGTGTGGAGTTTCATTCGGAGCTCAACCCCTTAAGGGACTCTACGGCAAGCAACATAATAGGTCGCCTGACGGCGCAGACGAGTTTTTAACGGGTCCTACGTTTATGCCAGGCGTATGCAAATTCCCTGAACTTGAGGAAGATCTGATTAGAACCGTGGTAGCTCAGTGTCCGGGCGTTAGTCACTGGTCAACTCAGCCCTGTAGTTCTGGGCTCAAAGAATACGATGGTGGTATCTCCTGCCTGTCGAAGAAGGCGACTAAAAGGGGCCTAGGGTTTACTGTGCGACAGTGGTGGGGGCCTTCGGGACGTGCTCTCCGAAGAGCACAGTGCAGAGGGGTTCCGGTGCGTTCCTCTGGAGATACCGGGGCCATTCACTATGCACCGAGGAAGGGCAAACGGGGAGGTTTAACCCCACATAACTCCGCCTTCCTCCCAGGAGGTGGAGTATCCAGTTGAAGAGTTCCTCTCGGCCAAAAAAAGTTGCATAGTACGCGCAATCAACCCGAGTTCGATACCCGGCGCCGGCACCAATAGATTTGTTGTTGCAAACCTCTTACAATTTTTACTAAGGAATGTGAATTACTTCATAAGGGCATCATTCATAAGGGCATATCTCTTTTTGACGAACTAACACAGTTGGCCAGAGAAGCTGGCCTTTACTGCTTCACCGGATTGAGAGGTGGCATAGCTCTTAGGTCGCTTAGCCTGAACCTCTATCATAAGGGTATAGTCCATCCCGCTCACCTAGTGTGGATTGGTGATTCACATGCCGTAGATTATTTTGTGAAATTTAACTCCTATCGAATCAACAAAATTTTGTTTTTGGTTTTTATGAAACTAAATATTTACGATGATAATCAATCTACCCGTGCAAAGCTGGTACGGGTTGCCAGTTCAAAATAAATCTTACATTTGAATAAGCATTCCATGCCACAGTGCCGTGAACTAGTTTTGGCAAACGATTTATTGTCTAATCGCGTTCTAATGAATCACTATCAGACGACATTTGGGTCCGAGGGCGTATCTCGGATTGTCACAAAATAACGGAAGGAAGAGCGATCGGCGCTAATCTGCATACGTACGGCGTGGGGCGCACCCTGAATTGCAATTATCATCGCATCACAATGGCTAATGGCGCACAAAGCGTTTATCGTTCCTACACACGTATCGCATCTTACCCGTTCATGTTATCCTGGTACAGCACACGGTGCTCACTAAAGATCATCCGTTTGCTTCGTGCCACTTTTAGTCAAAGTTAAAGTTACAGCCTTTTTTAATAGATATATAAAACATATATGTCCCACTGTTGGGCGCAGGGCTTCTCTGTAAAGAGAGTAAGGGCATAGTCCGCCATGCGGTCCTAGTGCGGATTGGCAGACTTCACATGTCTTAGAAAAATTTTCAAAGACATGTAGGTTTCCTCACGATGTTTTCCTTCACCACCGAGCGCGTGGTCAGCACTTAATATTGTAACAACCAATTTATTGGTGCCGGCACCTGGGATCGAATTCGGGTTGCTAGCGTACTATGCAACTTGAGCTGACCGCCTGGACACTGAGCCACCACTTTAGTAAAAAACGCCTATGTGGCGTTATTTCTTGTGATATTATATATTTCTAATTAATTACATCGTATTTTGTGTTTACCTATGTAGTTATATATGCATCTATTTATTGTTATATATAAATATTATGGATAAGTTTGGATAACTGGAAAACCATATAAGTCTTAAATTTGCATTAAGTATATGCGCCACAATTGGACGAATAACTCAAAATCACGCCAACCGATTTCGATTATTCATTTTTATTGGAAAGGGTGTACTTTAGGAGAAGTTTGATAAAAGTTTGGTTAGGTTCTGATTAATTTTATTTTGTAATATTATTACGATAATTTGAAATTACAAAGAAGGCGATTAAATAAATATTTTGTCTCTCTCATAATTACTAAAATAAAACAAAGTTATAACACCCACACAAGTAATATTAGGCATTATTACATTTCCAGGCTTAAATTAAGTGACCTAGTTACACCCATACTTTCCATTTAAATAGAAATCAAATCGAGGGAAACGAGTCCCGAATTCCGCAGGTGCGCAATCAATCAGGCCTTTCGGAGCCGTCTCGATACAGAGTGAAAACTTCGCGACAATTTTGCCGCCATTAACGAATGCTTTCGGGTGACAGACCACAGATAATATCTAGCCATCGTTCAATATTTACACGAACGAACAAGGTTAATGTTTAGGTGAATTTTTTTCGTTTCATATTTATATTAAATACTCCTGTCATTTTGGAACGCAGAATTTTAATTTTAAAATTTAATTATTTATTACGCGCTTTACAATAACCTTCCAGGACTGCCAACATATTTAAATAATCAAAATGGTGGTATTTATAATTGACCAGTGACCCATCTTAGCGTTTTTGCTCGATATTTGACCTCCTGAATCGAGAACCAAGTAACTGAAAATAATATATACACTGTTACCTCGATATACGAGTGTTTTGAGATCCGAGCCCCCGAGCGAACGATATTTCGCATTGTGATGAGAGCAAGATTTGGGATACGAGATAACGCACATTACACCGCTCTAACAGCGCGCTTCTCCCACCTCAGACATCAAACTGTGCTTGTTTCTCTTGTTTTCGAAGCATTTTTAATAAGTTGGGTTGGCGTTTAACAAAACATTTGTGGCAATGGCATTTCCATTAACTTTAATAGGGACAGTTACTTTGAGATACGAAAAAATTGTCCATAGTGGGTGTAAAGTTTTAAAAATTTCGTGATGAATCGGTAAAAAGAAGCAGCAATAGCCCAATGGCTAAACGCTTCGGCTTACGACCTTAATGGTCGTGGATTCAAACGCCAGCTTGTACCAATGAATTGCTTGTTTTTCGGTTTTGTACTGTCATGTTTTATTTTTTAATTAGAAAACTTGGTGAAAAGCGGACATCGAACGCTGTCTGTGTCTAAAAGGACGTGGGAGCTTATATTTAGTATTAAAAAGTAATTAAAAGATTAATCCAAAACAACTAATAATAAACACAAATAATGAAATATAAAAATTCAAAATGCATCCGAGGCTGTATGGTACTTGGTAAGCGGTCAACGATTTGTACGCGTCGTTGTTTGTTTGAGGAAAATACGTGAGTAACTTAATACTATAGGACGCATCATAACATAACACGACGGTCATCTAGAATTCCGCAAACTAGGATTTAATCATGGAGGTGGTAAAATGACACATTTATAGAAGTTTCATGATTTAGAGAAAGATGACGTGATAAAAAAATTAAAAGAAGCTAGAAAGGATACAACAGTGACAGGCCAGGGGTACGCCAATGTACAAATACTTGAGCACGATTAGAGATCTGAAATCTCTATAGTAGGAGCAGCACCAAAAACGCCAACTAACTTTTTTTTCATTTAGCATGCGGAAAATTTAACCAATTTCAGATTTCAGATTAACCAATCGAGTTTGACGTGCGAGTAAGTTAAGAAATGTAAAAATATATTTACTCCAATAATTCTTATTATTTTTTCATATTTATGTAATATAAATAATAAATTAAAATAGTTAGTACAAAAAAAATAGCTGAATTTATCTTGATAAATCGTCGGAAATCTAAAAACGAAAATTGAATTCGAACCTTTGACTATAAGATCGTAAAGTCGAATGTGTTTCCATTAACTATCGCTGTTTTTTTTAATTTATCGAACAATGTTTCTGATGATAGGATGGCTTATGTTGTAATACATAAAAGTTTTTGTACATTTTTTGGAATATTGAAAAAGTTTGCGGGGCCAACACATGTTCCCCACTGATTAAACGTGAAATTGTTCTTTGTTTGTGAGAACGAATCGGCTACTTCAATGTGTCTTGGCTAGACGCAGATCTCAAATTGAATGTTATAAAACGGAAACTTTATTAGAAGTCAAAAACCACGAGATGGCAGGTTTAAATTTATTAAACTTTTTACATTACATTCTCGAGCACATTAAAGTTCAAAGAGAAAGCTACTGGAGGCTAGGCTATTAGCCCACTTCTAGTAGATATTAGATAGTAATTATAGCAAGTTTTCTGATTTTAGGACTTGTCTATGATAATCGTATGCCCATTAACATAATTTACCACGAATAATAAGTAACGATTTTAAATTATGGTCTTTTTTATTAATAGCTTTCACGTGCTTTAAATACTTTAACCAACTTTAAAAAGAGAGGAGGTTCTAAATACGATTATATTTTTTTCAGTTTCAGTGCACTGCGCCGTCATTTATGAACCAACTTTCAAATATTCGTTTAGTTCAAATGGGTTTGATATCAGTTACAAATTAATTTTGTTGCCATACTATTTGGTCTACATTGGTACTCCTTGTCATCAAAGACTATTTTCCCGGTGTCGGAATTAATAAATGAACCTACCAATATCTCAAACAATCATTCTTTCATACATACATAATCATTTTATCAGGAGTTCCTTGTTATATCGGAAACGAAGGTCCTACGCATACAAATGTATTATGTGCAAACATAAAAAAAAATTACATTCGACTCAAAATTACGAGATTACGGCGCTATGAGTGCACAAACATAAAAAAGTACAAATGAATAGAAAACCGTCTTTACTATTGTAAGGAAAGATCACATCTTTCATGATTTATTCCACTTGGTGCATATTGTAACGCTTTTTTATGTGGGATAAACCAGTGCTTGACCACGATCCCACCTGATGTTAAGTGGTGATATAGTAGAAATATGGTGCTAGTTTAGTAAGTGCCTATTCACTCTACTCTTGAAGGCTCCCACGTCGTACTTGGACGGAAAGACGCCTGCAACTTATTCCAATCCTTTGCTGTACGCACGATGAACGATGACTCTAATCGCTTTATTCGGACGCGCGGAACATCGATTATGAAAGGGTGGAGACCCGCCGATTGTCTACACGTCCAAAGGTAGAATGGGGATGGTGGAATTAACTCGTGTAAATCCTGTGCACACTCTCCAATTTGTAATCTGTAAAACACCGAAAGGCTGAACCTTGCGCCGATGCTCAAGATCTAGATCTTGGTCACCTATCGACCTTTTGCCCGCCTCTCCATGGAATCCAGTGCCGCGATTTGGTATTTGGCTACAATTGCCTAGATATGACAACAGTATAAAATGTGACTTTAACATAGCTAACGTAAAGTAGGAATTTCGAAAAAAAATAATAAAACCATTTTTAAATAAAGAGTAAGAGAATAACGTCTAACGCACTTCTCTTTAGTAGTACGGCTTTACCTCAATCACCTCAGAAAACTTGGAGTCAAGTTTAACTGATTGAAGATAACCGAAACAAGCTTCGCGAGGAGGGCCATCCTCCACTCGATATCGTCCCGACCATATATCATTTCACAAAGACGATAGACAGTATTAAGCGCCAGTATTTCCATTTAATTGAATGTTGCCCCATCAAAATTATTGTTTATCTAGCACCACCTAGTCTCCTCCTAATCTCTTTTATGGGTAACTCTCTCATTCTACATACTCTTTTGTTACACGAGTGCAGTATTCTTTTTATTTACTTTAAGTATAGTTGAATAAACTTTTCATAAGACCTCATTTGTAATTCATTCGTAAGTAAACGTAAGATCTTGCTATAATATTTCAAAAGGGTTCCCTGAACTTCCCCTGTATAATTGCACTTCCATTCTCTCGGCGCAAATTAACATTAGCTTTGTCTTAATTACATGCAGCGAGATAACCCACCCCATGGCTGCACGTAGGCGGTGTTCATAATAAACTAATTAAAGCCTCTAAAATATTTATAGTCCTGTGAACTCGCCCTAATTATCATATTAAATTATCCAGTGTAGTAGATTCCGTATCCTTCTAGGATATGTGAATATGGCCCCATTGCGTATGGAACTATATCTTGATTTATCAAAATTGTTGTGCAATAACGAATACTCATCCATTCAAATATGGAGGGTACATACATATTAATAATGGCAGAATACTTTCAACGTCCCCTATTTTTTTTTACATCTTCATACATACTTCATACATCCTTTCGTATCGTTTTTTAACGCCTAAGAATAGCCAGAAAGCTTCACTGGCTTGAGGGCTGGTCGAACTTTTAGAGACATTAGTTTTTTTTTGCTTTTTAAAATACTGATAATATTGTTTTTTCAAACATATTATTAGAATTCTTGTTAACCATTCTAAATAAGCTTATCCTTATGGGTAAGGTAGGTCAAAAGACGAATGGTAGCTGCGAACATACGACCTTATGCTTCGTAGACCGTTCCTAAGCCCATGGAAAGTTCATCGCGGACAGCAACAATTGAAACAAAATACGACGTCAGTGGCACGCCAGTGGAAAACCATCACCAACTGAACTAGCCGATTACAAAAGCTAGGAAAATTTGCAACTGTGATGTCAATGAACGTTCATTTTGACACAATTGTTTTAGTAGACTCCCTATTTTCCCTTTTCCGCTAAGAGACAAAAACATAGGCGTGTATTCGTAAATTGACGACTAGCCACTCTCTATGTTTTAATAATAAAACAATAAAATATAAATTAGTAGCCCATAAAATTTAAGTTATATCGCATTCGAGTAGAATTATAACCGCAACTTTATCTTAAACAAAACAGAACCATTACTTAGGCGCAAATAGACATTTTCCCAATGCCGAGGATATATTTTTGTTCAAGGCCTTCTAGATAAGATTTACCTGGCTTCGTAGAGCAGATATTTACGGAAATTTGTCACCTAGCAGTATTTCGAAAGGCTTTTATCCTCGAGAAATAGACAACAGTCGTAAATTGTCTACGAACAAGCTAGGTTTTTTCACGTCGTCTTGACAATCGTAAAAGCTATATAAGTATTTAAATCTAGCTATATATATGCAAAGAAATTCTGGAGACTGAACAAATCCCTTCCCAATGGACATCATCAACAATAATTCTTCTACATAAAAGGAGATAAAAATGAAATCAATAATTATAGACCCATCAGCTTGATGCTGAACTTATGCAAAGTGTTCAGCAAAATTTTGTTACACCGTTTGACTAACAAACTAGACAGCAGTCAACCCGAAGAACAAGCAGGTTTCCGCTCAGATTTTCAACAATCGATCATATACCTACTGTCAAGCAAATTATTTAAAATGCAACGAATATGACCGTCCATACTACCTGTCCTTCGTAGACTATAATAAGGCATTTGACTCTTTGAAGCATAATTACATATGGGATTCATTAAAAACTAAGATGTGGAAAGTAAATACATTAACATGATCAAGAACATATAACAGCACAGCCAAAATACAACTTTAAAATGTTGGTGATCAATTTAAAATACAAAGGGTGTAAGACAGGAGACCCGCTGTCACCAAAATATTTAATTCAGTTCTAGAAAATATATTTAGGCAACTGAATTGGGAAACCTTCGGGAAACCCGAGATTCGCAGGTGACCTCATTTTGTTTGCAGAAGATCCTATCACACTAAGAACAACTGCAACTAACATTAGAAAGTAAAAGGCAGATCTAACGATGAATATCAGCAAAACAAAATTGATGACAAACAAGACCGAAGTCAAAATTGAGGTGGACGAGGAAGAGATTCAATATGTAAAAGAGTATATTTACCTAGGTCAAGTCATATCTGCGCAAGACTTATCAATTAAAGAAGAAGAAAGACGATTAATTAAAACCAGGCAAAGATACTAGTCTCTCAAGGAAATTATGAAAAATAAATATGTACCCATCTCGGAAAAGAAAACCGTCTACAACACTTGTATACTTCCATGCCTCATCTACGGCTGTCAGACCTGGCCATTAACACATAAAATTGAGCACAAACTTAGTGTATGCGAGAAATGGAAAGAAGTATGTTGGGACTAAGGTTGAAAGACAAACGGAAAGCTACAAAAATTAGGAGCATCACTAAAGTAGCAGATATTAAAGTAAAACGCGAACCTTGAAATGGAAATGGACTGGTCACATGATGACATCAACAACGGGGAAATAGACGAAACAACGGAATGGTACCCAAGGGATGGAAAAAGGAACAGAGGAAGGCAGAAAAATGATAGGCAGACGATCTGCCCAATGGTTGGAGAAGGACAGCAATGAACAGACAAAGGTGGAGGGAATTCGAGAAGGCCTATGTCGGAAGACAGCCTGATCGGGACTGATGTTAAATATTTAGTTTACCGATAAAAATATATATAAAAAATATTATAGTATAATTAAGTATGTGTAGTTAGTAAAGTTTTATGTTTATTATACAAAGGTCAGGGAAAATAAAGGTTTTTATTTTTTATATCTATCGCTTATTATATATATACATACACGACCGTAAAACATATATAAAGTAATGATATAAAACCTCTTTACTTAAATTTATTTCTTTTTTGTATTTTATAATTTGAAATGTAAAATGTCACTGTAATATAATGTTTCATGACATTTTAAATAAGATAGAATTGGAATACGGACATTAAATGTTGTTTCTCTACATATTATAAAGAAACGCAGTTTTGTCTTTTATTTCAAACAAACAGTTCTTGTCTTTCCAATGGCTCAATATCACGCCAACTAATTTCGGTGATTCATTTTTACTGGACAGGATGTACTACACAGGTTTGATGAGAGTTTGGTTAGGTTCTGATTAATTTTATTTATGTAATATTCCTACGATAATTCGGAAATATAAAGAGGGCGTCCGCGCGTAATAGCGTTTAACGTTCCATTCGAAATTCGTAATATACTTATATTTTTGATAAAGGTAAAGCTAGTAAATTTTAAAAGTATGAAAGAATTGACGTTCTATATTAGGAGCGCTAACCGTTTCCATCTATTAATATCATCTGACCTTCCGTGCTCGGATGCTGTTCATAAGCATATCATGGTCATTGAGCTGATATTAGACCGATTTATATTAGGGTAATCTTGCACTCTCCCGTGACTCTCTCACTACACTCTCCCACATTGTCTTCCCCCCGGTCGAAAAATGAAAGTTGTGGTGCCGTGTTCCCTACGTAGTTCGAGGCCACCTTGAGACGGTCTTTTGCCAATGTAATGAAAAAAAAAATTAACTACAAAGTTTGTAATATAACTATGATTAATTTTTAATTCGAAAATAAAACGTCAGTTATTGTTTTATACTCGTAAATTCACTTTTTCTTTTTAGCCGTAACCAATGAATTTGTTGTAATTTTAAGTGGTAATACACATTCGGCGGTGAAGGAAGACATCATGAGGAAACTACATGTGCTAGAAAACTATCTAAGACATTCGTGTGTATTGTTGTAATTTTTTTGCGCGTTCGCCATTTGACTTCATGCATATTTTTTTCTTGTAAAAAATACTAGTGTGTACTTTCGTGTTACCACTAGTAAAAGAGAATTTCTCAAAGACCTTTGGATCTTCGACCGGAAAAGGAAAGTTGTAGTGCCTTGTTCCCTACATAATTAGAGGCCACCTTGAGATGGTAGAAAATAAGTTTTAATATAAAAAAAATTATCTACGTCCTAAGAAAATTATCAAACAGATAACTCACAGGATAATAGAATGATTCGATTTGAGTTGTTTATTCAATTCTACTTAACCTCGTTTCAATGTAATTGACGTCCTTGAAGACTTTTTTATCAAACGCCTGAAGTGTTTTTCTTTCAGAAAACGTTTCGGGAGCAATGGATATTGTTTTATTATCGATAAAATCTAACTTATCCGCTTTAAAAGTTTCCTTTGGGAATATTAATGATCCTTTCTGTGGATCTTGTTGAATATTTTAATTTGCACTGTTGTAAGTCGTTTTTTGTTTTGTAAAGAATCAATGCGTAAAAACGATTTTATTACAAAATATTTTTCAAATTAAGCGGTATTAGTGTAATGATGATTACTTAATGAAATGTTAAAAGGACTTGAAAGCATCTTTTATTTTATAGAGTTTTATGCAGTCTTTGCTCACGGGTACAATCTGGACACCTTTAAGTCCAATGTGAACAGACACCTTATAGGCTCACGTGCTCCATCCTAGGCTTCATCTTCGCCTTCCATCAAGAAAGATAGAACCCAAACGTGAGCCTATTTAGTATAAAAAAAAAACATTATTAACAAAACAACATATCATTATAACATATATAAAAGAGTATAGGCTCCGAAACGGACCGGATTCCAATGAAACTTTCAGGGAATCTTCAGATTGAAATACCGAGTAATCCTGTAAAGTTTGGTGACGATTGGAGCACTCCTCTTTTTGAACTGTCAAATACACAGCTCTTATTTACTATGATGATATTCCATTGTTTTTCCAAAATTGTATTTACACATGCGTTGTGTATATTTATGTCATTATGAACCATATTGAAGTACAATGGAGAGTATAATTAAGTATACTGAAGTATATTAAAGATAGTAATTATGAATTTTAAAGTATTGAAGGTAAATAGCGCCGCGAATGTATCCGTTTACTGATGCCACTGATTTGTACATGGGTGTAGGTAATGATCTTCACCCGCTCGAGAAGAGAATGAATATGGAGAGAAATTAATAATTTAATATATTGTGAGAGTTAAATTAAAAATTGAATGATGTAAGTTTATTGTTTAAATAAAATAAAGCAAAATCTAGCCCGGCGAAGCTAATATATTTACCAGTGAAAACAAAAACGATTTTAAATCGAATCAAACGTCAAACTACCACTGACTTACATGCTTTCCCATATTGGGCGGTTGGCTCAAGTTGCGTAGTACGCTAGCAACCCGAGTTCGATCTCCGGTACCAATAGATGTGTTGTTGCAATTTTATGTGCTGATTTACCACGCGCTCGGTGGCGAAGGAAATCATCGTGAGGAAACCTACGTGTGCTAGAAAAAAAATTCTAAGACACGTAAAGTCCGCCAATCCGCACTAGGGCCGCTTAGCGGACTCCTCGTGCCTGTGCCCAGCTGTAGGACATATATAAGGCTGTAACTACGTCCTAATATCATAAAACAATTCTTGCAAGGAATAAAATAGACGTATATAAACGTCCCAATATGTAAGTACGAAAATGTACTAAATTAATACATAGGTACTAAGCATTCATTGCTACGACCCGGTCGATGGTCGAAATTAAACCCGATAGAAGCAATCTGCCTTATCTCGGCTCTATTATTACCTAATCTGACACTGCTGTTAACTTTCTTAGTTACCACCACGCGCTTCGAAGCGCTCGAATCGATATGAACATATATTGAGAAATTCTTTTTTTACTATTGGTCACTCTGTCCACGAAATAACACACTGGTTATTTTTTAGTACACGAATTTGCGAGTACAAGAGAAAAAACAGACATGAAATCAAACGGCTATAAAACGGCAGCAAAGGGGACTGTAAGCGGACAAGTATTATAACAATACATACGAATTCTTCACATTCCTTTGATAATTTACTAGCACATGAAGATTTCCTTATGATATTTTCATGTGTTAACTCAAAATTGTAATAAATTCATTGGTTACGGCTACAAACAAAAAGTGAATTTACGAGTATTAAAAACCGACGCTCTCTTTTCGAATTATCCTAGTTATATTAAAAAGTTCTGGAGCCTATATTCTTTTTCCATATTTGTGCTCGCTGTCAATAATAAGTACTTACCTTAGTTTTAAATTGTCATAAAGCTACCAATATCTCATTCAACAAATATGCTATGCCATCATATATGCAGTATAGTTAGTACAGATTATATAGCTCCCTAGATTTTGCATAAAGAAGCTGACTTAGGAGGGCTTTAGGGTAGAGGTCGCCAACCTGCGGTTCATGAGTCCCATGCTGCTCTTTGGATGTGAAGCCACGGGCCTTTGGTACTAACTTTTTATTCAAGTACTATCTCGATCACATAAACAAAGAGTTAGGTAGATATCTCCCTAATACAGTATATTTATTAGTCTAGCAGGGAGATCTGTACCGAAAATATCTGAAAACATCTGAGAAAAAATTATATGTGTGTGAAAATAAATATTTCATTTCATTTATTGTTGGTAGAAAAAAAATTGTGCCTCTTAAAACTTTGAAATTTTGTAAACTGTCATTTTTAACTCAAAAGGTTGCCGACCTCTGGTTTAGGGCACGATCTGCGTATCGTAAGATCGAATCCATCATTGACGTGAACTATCTCACGCATAACTCTAGCATAAACTTAAGCTTAGTTGGAATGGTTATCAAAATGTGACTAAATATTAAAAAAAATATATTGTTAGCAATATGTAAAATAAAATAGAAATGAGTGACTAGAATGAATACGGTTTTTATCATAGAACATTGAATAAACAAAATTATTCCGTCTCCCAAATGTAATAACAATGTTAACGACCCGCATAGTAAATTCCATGTCAACCGAGACCCAGAAATCAATTGGAGAATGCGACACAGGAATGCAATGCTAGCTAGGGTCGTCAATGCGGGCAAAAAGCGAGCATTGGCGGCAAAATATTTGGAATACGTCAACTTACAATCAGAAGTTGAACAAGGTTGGTTTTAACTGACTTCAAAAATCAACAAAATCAATTATCAACCTGTGCGATTGCACACTTGCAGCTGTCACCAGCAGTGTTTCGAAAAGCTATATATATTTTTCATCTTCTTCTTCGTCGTTCCTTCATTTCTGAGGATTTCTGGTCACTGGGTGCACAATCTGCCTCCGTCGACTTCGGTCCGAGGCAGCCCTCACCAGAGATTAGGAGAGGAGATGGCACCTTTTACTTGATCAAATCGTGTTGGCGACAGGCATCTTGTTCTCTTGCCTTCTGTATTGCCAACGATGACCAGCTTTTCAAGGTTGCCATCCCCTCTACGCATTATAAGACCGAAATATGAAAGTACGCGCTGTAGACACGCAGTGGACAGTCTGGTCTTTATGGCGAGTTGGGAGAGAACAGATACATTTGTGAGCTTGGCCGCCGACGGTTTAATGGTAACCGTCAAGCCGAGTTACCCCTCACCGGGGACCCTTGTGTCGAGTTACCACCTAAATAGAGGTTCAGGCTAAGCGACCTAAGAGCTATGCCACCTCTCAAATCCCGTGAAGCAGTAAAGGCCAGCTTCTCTGTGCCAACTGTGTTAGTTCGTCAAAAAAAAAAAAAAACGCCCACGGTATTCGTAGCATTCGCCTCCAGCACCACATCTCGAATGCGTCTATTCTTTCTTTCTCTTGGTCGAATTTTATATATATTTACAATACTATAAAATACATAATTTATGATTAAAACATAAACCGACTTCGAATTTTCGGTTTATGTTTTTACTCGTCTCTAACTTCGAATCACACTTTAAACATTATTACGCACGGAAGCCCTCTTTGTATTTCCGAATTATCGTAGGAATAATACGGAGGAATAGGCCGGGAAATAGGTAGAAGATTAAAGATATTATAGATAATTATATGAACGTACAGCTGGTATTACGGCTACATTTAACCGATTATTCTACAATCTATACCTTAACAAGGAATAGTTTTTTTTTTTTTAAATGTTTATGTTTCTCTATGTACATATTATTATATTTTAAGCGACAATAGCCTAATGGTTTAGGGAATCCGTGAATCGTAAGGTCGTAGGTTCGAATCCCACCGTTCGACTATTGACATGAACCATCTCTTAGCACAAGCTTAAGCTTAGTTGGAATGGTTAACAAGAATGTTAGTAATATTTCTTGTAAAATAAAAAGAAACATTGCTAGCTTTCTTTTAAAAATATTTTTGTTTTTCCAAGCCCGTGTTAGCTGGCAACACATGACACCCAGCGACAGTTAGGCATAATAACTTCTTCCAATGATATCTTAGTGATTTACCTGAACCTTATTGTATCTTTAATTCATAATTAATAATTTTATAGCCAGTGGGTTCATCTGTCCGATGAACACGGGGATTAGCGGCCCTGACTCCACAGCTGTCACCATTTATTCCCATCATCCTCTCCGAATGGTGACAATCCCATCCCTCAGGTCCTTTCTGTTCAGTGGGTTCATCTGTCCGATGATTACGGGGATTAGCGGCCCTGACTCCACAGCTGTCACCATTTATTCCCCTTATCCTCTCCGAATGGTGACAATCCCATCCCTCAGGTCCTTTCCGTTCAGTGGGTTCATCTGTCCGATGAATACGGGGATTAGCGGCCCTGACTCCACAGCTGTCACCATTTATTCCCCTTATCCTCTCCGAATGGTGACAATCCCATCCCTCAGGTCCTTTCCGTTCAGTGGGTTCATCTGTCCGATGAATACGGGGATTAGCGGCCCTGAACTCCATAGCTGTCACCATTTATTCCTCTTATCCTCCGAATGGTGACAATCCCATCCCACAGGTCCTTTCTCCTCCAAATTTCGTTTCCTAATTCCCAAAACAGTGGTAGGCCACCGCAGCAGCTTTTTGCTGCTGTACGAATGGGTCGGCACAATCGGGGAAGTACCACGACCTCACAGAATACTGGCGTAAAGTGGAGGATTTTATTCCTCCGCGTTTCGCAAGGTGAGTGAGTGTGCCGGCGGCCCAACTCCCTCCCCTCAGCAACATGGCAGCGGCAATTCAAAATCATTTACCCCAGGGGGTACCAGTACGGTTGGTGCTGGAGAATCCCCGTGCGTCAATGGTTGGGTCACCAAGTGTTACCTAAACATGGATGTACGGGCTGCCCTACGTATTCTGGGGGCAAAATTCCGCTCTGTTCTGCTGTCCGAGGCAAACGAGGCAAAGCATCAATGGCTCTTCCTGACCCATTTACTGTGGACCTTTGCAACATCAGGGGCCTCCATTCCAACTTGAGTGCCGTCCATTACCATCTTGAGACGGCAAAGCCGGCCTTACTCTTTCTTACCGAGACGCAGATATCTTCCATCTGACGTCTCGTATCTTTCTTACCCGGGGTACAAACTGGAACATTGCTTTGTGCCTCGCGCGGGAGTTTGCGTGTACGTCAGAAAGATATCTGCTCTCGACGCCTCGACAGCCTTGAAGGCAGGGACCTCTCCAACCTATGGCTACGCGTAGACATCGGCGACCATCCTCGTGTTTATGCGTGCCTGTATAGGTCCCATAGCGGTAACACTGAAGTCGATCGACTCATCAGCCACATCCAGGTGGCTGCAGATTCCGTGCTCGAACGTATCCCTCCGCAGAGATCGTGATTCTTGGTGATTTTAATGCCCACCACTCCGAATGGCTTGGTTCACGCACTACCGATCATGCGGGAGATCTGTGTACGATTTTGCTTTGGCATATGATCTTACACAATTGGTCACATCGCCTACGCGAATCCCAGATGTGGAAGATCATACACCTTCCCTGTTGGATCTTCTGCTGACCTCCCATCCGACAGATATGTCATTTCAGTTGAAGCCCTCTAGGCTCCTCTGATCACTGTCTGATCCGGAGTGCTGTGCCACCTTTAAATCCACTGCGGCCGCGCATTGCAGGCCGCCGACGCGTGTGGCACTACAGGTCAGCGGATTGGGATGGAATGCGGTCTTTTTTCGCATCTTACCCATGGGGGGAAGTTTGCTTCTCGCCGGTGGATCCCAACGCCGTTGCAGACTCTGTTGCCGATGTAATACTTCAGGAATGGAACTTTTGTTCCATCGTCTGTGGTGCCCGTCGGTAGCAGATCGCGGCCTTGGTTTGGTCGCTCTTGCAAAATGGCTTCACGCCATAAGCGGGAGTGCTATCGAGCTTGGGCTGCGGCATCGGCATTGGAGGATCCAAAACCAGCGCACTGAAAAGAAGTTCAACTCTGCCTCCAGGTACTTCAAAGCGTAATTGCCAAGGCAAGGTCGGAGCATGTGTGCAGAATTGGCGAGAAACTGGTTCGCCTCCTTCGGGAACACGTGCGTTCTGGTCGCTCGCCAAGGCTGTTCAAGGGAATTTCTGTCAGCCATCCCTTCCACCTCTGCACAAAAGGATGACTCGTTGGCCCATGACGCAAAGGAGAAGGCCGATCTTCTGGGCGCACTCTTTGCGTCCAACTCGACTCTGGATGATAAGGGTAACTCACCGCCGACCATCCCGCGGAACGAGTACTCTATGCCGGAAGTAAAGTTTCTGCAGACTACAGTACGCAGAACACTTTTCTCTAGACATCCACAAGTCGAGTGGACCTGACGGGATCCCTCCTATTGTGCTGAAGATGTGTGCTCCGGAGTTGACACCGGTGTTGACTCGACTTTTCCGGTACTCCTACTCCCAAGGCGTTGTCCCGTGTTCTTGGAAGACTGCTTTAGTGCACCCGATCCCAAAAAAGGGCAATAGCTCTGATCCATCTAACTACAGGCCTATTGCCATCACTTCTTTGCTCTCAAAAATAATGAAATCCATTATAAACAGCCAGCTCCTAAGGTATCTGGAGGATCACCAGCTGATTAGCGACCGCCAGTACGGTTTTCGTCACGGTCGCTCAACTGGTGACCTTTTGGTTTATCTTACACACCGATGGGCTGAGGCAGTTGAGAGCAAGGGGAGGCCGTGGCAGTTAGTTTGGATGTGGCGAAGGCTTTTGATCGGGTTTGGCACGGAGCGCTTCTTTCAAAGCTTCCATCGTACGGGCTTCCCGAGAGGTTATGCAAATGGATCACCAGCTTCCTCGAAGGCCGTAGCATCAAGGTCGCTGTTGACGGTGCATGCTCGGACTCCAAACCAGTGAACGCTGGTGTTCCGCAAGGCTGTGTACTGTCTCCTACCTTGTTTCTTTTGCACATCAATGATATGCTGCAAATCAGCAACATTCACTGCTATGCAGACGATAGCACAGGTGATGCAATGTACACAGGCCGTGCCAATACTTCTCGGGAAAGCATCGAAGAGTGCCGGAACAAACTTGTGTCCGAAGTCGAAACTCTTCTCGATAGGGTCTCAGATTGGGGAAGACTAAATCTAGTCCAATTTAACCCCACAAAGACACAAGTAATCGTGTTTACCGCTAAAAACTCCCTTTATCGTCTCCCTCAGTTCGAGGGCACTCCCTTGGTCGCATCCTCCAGCATTGGAATCCTTGGCGTCGATATATCGAGTGTCGTTCAGTTTCGTGGTCACTTGGAAGGCAAAGCCAAATTGGCCTCCAAAAACTTGGCATACTCAGTAGAGCAAGACAGTATTTCACGCCTGCCCACCGTCTGCAACTTTACAAGGCACAAGTACGGCCTCACATGGAATACTGTTCGCAGATCTGGGCCGGGGCTCCCCAATACCAACTTCTTCCGTTTGACCGTGTACAACGTAGAGCTGCTCGAATCGTTGATGATCAGGGACTTTCCAATCGACTTGACCCTCTGAGTCTGCGAAGAGATGTCGGTTCTCTTTGCATCCTGTATCGCATTTACCATGGGGAGTGTTCTGAGGAATTGTTCGTAATCATCCCAGCTACCGATTGCCATTACCGCACATCTCGGCAGAATTCCAAATTCCACCGCCACTATCTTGATGGTTGGCGTTCAACGACTGTACGTTTTTCACGTAACTTTCTCCCACGCACTGTCAACTTGTGGAATCAACTGTCGCCAGCGGTGTTTCCGAACGTTTACGATTTAGGGACCTTCAAGAAACGAGCCTATTCCTATCTCAAAGGTCGGCAACGCACCTACAGCTCCTCTGGTGCTGTGGATGTTCATGGGCGACGGTGATCACTTAAGATCAGGTGAGCCGTATGCTCGTTTGCCACTTTTCATATAAAAAAAAAAAAAAAATTTATTTGTTCATCACATTAACTTGGCATTGTAAACAATAACTTAACTTTATTAGTTTGTAATCTGACTTTTAGTTAATTTTGTAATAAAGATGGCGAGGACGCGCAGTTGTGACAGTAATCGTTAAAATAATTCTTGGTACAACGTTACGCTGTCTCTATAAAGCGAGTGTACTAGTTATTGGACTATTACATTCCACAAAACCTACAATTATAACACCCGTTATGTTTGTCTGTACCCAACTTTTTTTGTTCACGCGGGGGAATCTTTTTATAGACCATCCTCCGGTACCCTGGGTGGGCCCGGAGGGATGTGTGGGACTAGGCCTGGGCAGCCCCTACCCGCTAAACTTTCCGCGAATGCCATCAGCCGTTATGAGCGGGGTGCCCCGGATCTGTCAGCGACAGGACACCCCAACGACCGGCCGGTCCCGGCAAAGACCGGTCTTCATCCTCAAAGGGGACTTCTCCGACACTCAAAGAAGTCCCGACGACGCTGAAGCATGCTGGGGCCAGGTACCCATCCTCCAAAGTGAAGACACGTTTATTATAGAATGCGGGAGGGGGTTAACAATAAATAAAACGTGTTGTACATAGCATGTTCATTTAATCAGCCGTGATCAACATACACGCTATAAGGTTATTTCTGTATATATAGAATTGTATTAGAGATTAAATAATACACACAATTCCCTGTACGTAATTACGTAACAACTCAACTAGGCATAAGACAACAAATTACAGTCATAAAGTCACTATATACCTGAAACATAAGTATAAACGTAGAAATAAGAATATAAAGAGAATAAAGCTCGAATAATTATAGTTTCGTATATATACAAAGAAACAAACGCGCCCGTCACCTGAAGGAGTAGCCAGAGACTCACGTACAATCCAAACATTTTTGCTTCATTCGCATCCATACATCCACGCATACATTATCGGTTAAGTTTGCCCCTTGTTTAAAATGCTGCCAATCTTGTCTATATACCTTCAAGTGTGCCCTCTACCACTCACACCAGCACTCTCTGCTGGAAATAGGCCTCCTCCAACGATTTCCAAAAGGACCGGTTGTAAGCGGCCCGCATCCACCTGGGTCCTGCGGTCTTTATGAGATCGTCAGACCACCTTGCGGGTGGACGTCCTGCGCTGCGCTTGCCGGTCCGTGGTCTCCAATCGAGAACTTTTCGGCCCAATCGGCCATCTGTTCTGCGCGCTATGAGCCCTGCCCATTACCAATTCAACTTGCTATTCATTCTTTACTTTTAATAATTTTATTTGTCATTCTTTGCTCATTCATTACGTGGACATAATAGAGAACAATCTGTCATAGGACGATGCCAAAGACCGGGAAAAGTGGAGTAGACGAAGTAGGAAAGCAGGCAGTAGGCCGGGTAATAGATAGGCAGACGATTTCCTCATTCATCCTTTCCATATGTCCGAACCACCAAAGCATACCTGTATCGTTTCTAGTCTTGCTCAGTCAAACCACACTTTCACATTATCATTTAATTCTTCAACCTGTTATATAAGTTTTCGTGCATATGTAAACAATAAATACGATAAATATTCATAGTGTTACTAAATGAAAATCTAGTTTTGTTTAATTATATTACAAAAATATGATTAAAAAAGATACAAATAATACAAATTATATTTAATATACGGTCAACGAGCGCTCAATATCGTTAATGTTTTAAAAAAATCATATTATAAATAAATACATTCGAAAAAATCTAATCAAAAACTGTCATTATTCATATTTCGAGCATGGTCACGGGTGACACAAAATGTAGAAAGATAATTTAAAATTTACATTATAAGAAAACTATAAATAAACACGACAATATGAAATTCTAACTTCTTTTTCGTCCCATCACTGCTGAGGATTGTAAGTAGCCTTTATTGAGTACGGTCATAAGCGGAGTGGACCGCACGCTGGAAGCTGCCAACAGTCTTCCGTGTGAGACCGTTTTGTAGGCCCCACATTTGCCGTACATTTTGCCTAAAACGATCTGCATTCCAGACATCTTTCTGGACACATTACGCGGTCTTCAAGGATTCTGACTTGAAATATGCGAATTCCACCCGAGTCTTTACAACCCAAACAATAACATAGGATAATGACAAACCACAACTCCTCATAACGAATTCAATTCCTGCCAAGGATGATTTAAGAGTATTGAATTTTTTTTTTCAATAAAGCGCCATTTTGTACTCTTTTCTAATGTACTTTAATTGTTTACTTACTGCTACCTCTACAGTTACTACAATGTTTTTTTAATGCCTAATTTTGGAAGGTGGTGTTGGAGAATGCGCTGGTTCACGCGTCGTAGACGCACCGTTGCATTGTTATAAGTTTCTCAGCGACCGCTGCGTCTCTGTTTCTCATGGCCATTTTTAGACATTTTTAGGTTGTACTCGATTATTTTCTCTTTTGATGCGGCCGTTGCCCTTGTCACCGGTCTTCCTGTGGCGTCTGTGTAATACACAACTGACTGTGGATTGACATTTAAAAACAGAATTTCATTAGAGAAATTAGCTGCGTGACTGCTAGTAACAATTTGAAAGGTTAACACTTGATCCCGTTACCATGTCTCGAAAATACAAGCGGGAATCACTGCGATTAAAATCCGTAAAACTATTTTTTATTCATATTAGATAAACATAAGAAATTATGTAAAAAATATTTAATACACTTGTAATTCATTTTCATTTAACAAGTTATAATAAAATTATATCAAAAAAAAACTTTGGAAGTCAAATCATTTATACACATATACACTGGTTATGTAGAAGACTTGTGACTTTCAAACTAAAAATATATAATTAGAATAAAGGCAGTTTTTTTTGTGAAAAAACGTGGATTGGCTAAAGAAGCTAACTGGAATTGCTTCACTGGATTTCAGAGGTGCCAGATCTCTTATACTTAAGCCTGAATCTCTATTGGGATAGATATTAGATTATATAGAGATAAGACAGTATACATAATGAGTACATATAATTAATATAGGTTATAGATAATTGACTACCTATCTACAAATGAGATATAAATTCAGATATCTGTTAGAAGTAAGGCAAAAATTAATTCAGTCTATACATTCAAATACAATATACTTTCTGTTATTCAGAAATTGTCAGATATTTGAAATACAAATAGTTTAACCATCGTATGGGGGTAATCTTCTAACCTTTCAATGCAATACTGAATGTTTTTAATAGACATAGACTGCTGCAGTTATACTGTTAATAATTAATATTTAACTGTTTTTTGTACCATCAAATAAATAGAGTTAAAAATTAACTTATCAGAAAAATTATCCACCTAAAACGGTTAGTTGTCATTTTATTTAATGTTTTCAATAGATATAGACTGCTGCAGTTTTACTGTTAATAATTAATATTTAACTGTTTTTGTACCATCAAATAAATAGAGTTAAAAATTAACTTATCAGAAAAATCATTCACCTAAAACGGTTAGCTGTCATTTTATTTAATGTTTTCAATAGACATAGACTGCTGCAGTTATTCTGTAAATAATTAATATTTAACTGTTTTTTGTACCATCAAATAAATAGAGTTAAAAATTAACTTATCAGAAAAATTATCCACCTAAAACGGTTAGTTGTTATTTTATTTAATGTTTTCAATACACATAGACTGCTGCAGTTATACTGTTAATAATTAATATTTAACTGTTTTTTGTACCATCAAATAAATAGAGTTAAAAATTAACTCATCAGAAAAATTATCCACCTGAAACGGTTAGTTGTCATTTTATTTAATGTTTTCAATAGACATAGACTGCTGCAGTTAAACTGTTAATAATTAATATTTAACTGTTTTTGTACCATCAAATAAATAGAGTTAAAAGTTAACTTATCAGAAAAATCATTCACCTGAAACGGTTAGTTGTCATTTTATTTAATGTTTTCAATAGACATAGACTGCTGCAGTTAAACTGTTAATAATTAATATTTAACTGTTTTTGTACCATCAAATAAATAGAGTTAAAAGTTAACTTATCAGAAAAATCATTCACCTGAAACGGTTAGTTGTCATTTTATTTAATGTTTTCAATAGACATAGACTGCTGCAGTTAAACTGTTAATAATTAATATTTAACTGTTTTTGTACCATCAAATAAATAGAGTTAAAAATTAACTCATCAGAAAAATTATCCACCTAAAACGGTTAGTTGTCATTTTATTTAATGTTTTCAATACACATAGACTGCTGCAGTTATACTGTTAATAATTAATATTTAACTGTTTTTGTACCATCAAATAAGTAGAGTTTCTGGAAGGCGCTGGTTTCCTTCTGCGAGTCAGTAATGACCCAGAAGGAGACCGCAGAACGGGATCGGGAGAGGGCCGATCCCGTTCGGAGATGGCACAGGCGGGCCGGTGGCAGACCGGCTCGCAGCCCTGTAGTTCTGGGCTCTCAAGAATAAGACTACGGTATCCCCTGCCTGTCGTACAAGGCGACTAAAAGGGGCCTCGGGTTCACTGGGCGACAAGGGTGGGGGCCTGAGTCGTCCACCAAAATGGACCCGGGAAGAAGGCGACATCGGCTGGCCCGTGTCGCCTTGCGCTGCGAGGGCACAGGAGGGGAGGGAGTAACCTCCCCGGAGGGAGTAAATCCCGAACCTGCTATACGTAGAGAAATAAGTAAAAATGTTGAATAAAATCTTCTGATAGTAGAATATTAAACCACGTCGGCATTGCATCGAGAGATTAGACAATTTTAAACCCAATAATCGATGTACTAAAAAGCGAGATATATCATTTTACTTTTATTACATTGTTGGTGTTCATTTGAATATTTGAAAATATGGAATATATTAAAGCTTTTATAGGCATTGATAATATGAAGTTCAATCACGAACACTAACGACTAAGTAATTCAAGTGTACATATCAATTAAATCACAAGGGAGCTAACACGTATTAAAAATTCGTTGCTTCCATCGAATACGCTTGTCAAATATCTCCCTTCCGCCTTTTTGTCTTTTGAATTTCGCGGCTATGTACAAAGCGCTACAGAGCTCGTATCTAGCAATACTATACATAATTTGAAAGGTCTTGACATAACCTACAAAACGACGCTATGCATAATTAGTTTGGATATTGCGTTCAACAGTTATAGACGTGTAAACATGGAGTTCACTAACGCCGAAATTCGCGCTATTTTAAAGTTTTCCTTCGTTAAAGGCAAATCCGCTAGAGAAACGTTCCGTGAGATTAATGGTGTTTTGGGGGATGGTACTCTATCACTTCGAACCACGGAGGAATGGTTTCGACGATTCAGAGCCGGTGAAAACGACACCATGGATAAGCCAGCCGGCGGAAGACCTGTGACGACAAATACCGATCAAATCATGGACTACATCGAGTTAGACCGGCATGTGGCATCTCGTGACATCGCCCAGGAGATGGGAGTTAGTCACCAAACCATTTTAAACCATCTGCAGAAGGCTGGATACAAAAAAAAGCTTGATGTTTGGGTGCCGCAAGACACAAAAGGCGGAAGGGAGATATTTGACAACCTATTATATTCTGTTAAGTTCATAAGAAGTTTATTTAGTTCACTACAATTGACAGTATATGTGCACATTACCCAAAGTTTATACAAATTGAACAAAAAGGTACATTGTTTATTGTACAGAAATATATTATACAATTAAATATAAAACTTTCAACGAAATACTAGAACGCATTATTCATTAGTTTTAACATTAAATTAAAAAAATTAAAACTAATCATACTCATTAACATGGCATCGTCAAAACACAAAATTTTTGTCTGTCTATGCTAAATAATTTACTAATAACAATTAAACTTATTAAATAAAAAAAAACTAAAATCCACACTTAAATTATAAAGAAATAAATACATTTTGAAACGGTAAAACTAAAATGACTCCTACAGGAATGTTCGTCTATTGAGCAAACACTGGTATTATTTTTTCAATTCCAATTTAGAAGGATTAGTTGTAAGGCAACAGACTATATAGGAGTCATACACTTTATACATTGTATGGCCTAGTAACAAGACCTTAGCCAAATTGCAAGGCAACAGACTATATAAGAGTCACAGACTAAATCTAAAAGATATGACATCATGATGTTATGATATGTCAAAAAGCAGTATCTATGGAAAAAATCTACAATTCCCCTTTCAACACTATATTAATTGCATATATTAATTTGTTAGTAACAGCCCTAAATCAACACGAAATTGACTCTCCTTTATTATATCAACATTTATTATTTTCTGGTATGACATATATCCGCAAAGCACGTGCGAAAAAAAAAATTCCAAACGTCTATGGTCTCTAAAATTGTTTTTAAAAGTAATTTCATATGTTGTCAAAAAAATATTTAACGTATTATTTGCAATTAATATTCAACTCTAATGTGATTTTATATATTTTTTAAATATTTATGTTATTTAAGACCAATTCTAAAATGTTATTTAAACATTGCCAAATATTTGAAAAACTATCACTACCAATAAAAGCTTCCTTTTTACGAATTAATCGAGAGGTATCGATATAGAAAAGAGTTTTACAATATTTTTTATTGGCAGTTCGTTGTTCATTGCAAGGTACACTATAGAGAGATATACAGATTTCCATGTTACAACACCAGCTTACAACTTCTTTAAATTTCATGTTAATATTTTTATGTCAGCAATTGTACATCAGACATTCTGTTTCAGACGACAAATATTGTCGATGGTTTTTCATCGATATCGCAAAGTCAGGACCCGGGCGATTTCAGGTGAAGAAATTGTCTCTTTGTTGATAAATTGGCAACTCCACATCGGGTGAATGGTCGTCATAATCATCTGTGTTATCCTGTAGTGGCAGTTCCTCCAATGCCCTCACTATTAACGAAAATAAACAATTAAATGACGTAATGGGGTTAATAACCTTAAATAACAAATGAAAATATCAACAGAAAAAAAAACAAACTACTCACAACAAAATGCATAAAAGGAAACCATGCTGCGACACACGACCATCTCCAAAGGACCGCCCAGTTGGGCCAATTTGCTTATAATTATATGGATCTAGCGCAAACCAGTCATGTATAGGATATATGTATTTGGCGAATTAGCTTTTTTTTTCGTAATTAATTAATGGAGCTGTTGGTAGTGATTGGCCAATCAGTTGTGGGTGATGGACGGTCCTTGCTCAGTGTTGGTTCCTGCAGAGAACGGGACAAACGACATAAAGCAAATTTAATGTTACATGCGTGGACACACGTGATTGTTAGTCACATGCACTTGTAGTTGAATGATTATTAATGAATACATAAAAATTTATAAAATCGAATATTATTTTTAAAAAAGTTTGGTAAAATTTTTTTTTTTTTAATTATCATCAACCAACTACAAGTGTTGCTAGTATAAAATAGTAAAAACCAAAAAAATAACACACAAATTCAATTAAACATTAAGAATGCAGTGAAGTTACTTTAATTTCAACTAATCGGATATGATTAAAAAGGCGAGCTATACGGACACAAAATCTTATCAGGTAAAAAAAAAATATTTAAAGTTCAAGTAAAAATCAGAGTCATGCAAAATATGCAACATCCATATTCTAACCTAACTAACATAACCTGATGTATTAAACGAAATGTACTAAAGACTTTTAATGGGCAAAGGGGCAGGTGAAATTTGAGGTGCAAACAGAAATAGTATCGTTACGCACTTTTTACTCTGACATGGAAAATATTCATACAAAATTATGGTCCTTACAAATGCGAACAAGTATGTTTACAAGTAAAAACGAAAATTGACCTACTGAATAATTAATACGAATCAGAACCTAACTTACCAAACTCTCATCAAACTACGCTTGGCGTGTCATTTATTTCATATACTTAATGCAAATTTAAGATTTTTATGTTTTTTCTCATGGAAGCCAATCTCATAATTGGAATGGGGCCACGCTGGAGACACCAGCTTTCAAATAAAAAGATAATCATCAAAATCGGTGCACCCTGTCACAGACGAATTGAGAACCTCCTTTTTTGAAGTCGGTTGAAGACTTAAAACAATCGATAAAAACACTTTGGGATTCGAACCTTCGACACAACAATCATCAACACAAACAAGAGCCGTGGTAGCTCTGTGTCTGTACGGTTGGTTCAAGTTGCATAGTACGCTAACAACCCGAGTTCGATCCCCGATCCCGGCACCAATAAATTTGTTGTTGCAATTTTATGTGCTAAATTACCACGCGCTCGGCGGTGAAGGAAAACATCGTGAGGAAACCTACATGTCTTAGAATTTTTTTCTAAGGCATGTGAAGTCCAATCCGATCTAGGGCTTGTGGACAATGTCCTTATACTCTCTTTACAGAGAAGGCCTGCGCCCAACAGTGGGACATATTATTATAAATATAAAGGCTGCTTTAACTAACTTTTAACACATGCGAATGATTCTTTTAAATGTTCACACATTATCTTTAAATTTGACGTATGGATGGTGTATTTAAAAATTGCATTCGAAAGTTGGTTTAATACATCAGGCGGTCAAAACACTAGCAGACAAAATACGTTGGTTATCTGACCTGCTATAATTTTGCTCATCTCGGTGACCTGCTTGGCTAGAATCTGGTTCATCTGGAGCAAATGTTGGCGTTGCCTCTTCTCGTCACCGTCCGGGCTCTAACGGGCGACGTAACAAAGCACACACATGTATGACTGCGCTGGTAACGTATTTACAGCCAACATTCCTAGGCTATATCCAAGCTTGGAGGTTTGTAGATACAACATTATAGGCAATCTATGTTTATTTTTGATTACAATCATTCGAAATTTAAAAATCATTATAAAACTCTGTGATAGATTATAGCAACATTTTTTTTTAAATGGTTTTAAAACTTGGTGATAAATACGTTCTAAATTTAAATGTAAACAACAATAATCGTACTTAATGATTTTAAATTGACGTTGATAACCTTGAAAATTATATTGATTGCTATTGGCTTTCCAGTGGTATGGGTGAGTTATTAAATATTTTTTTTATAGGAAAAGGGGGTAAACGAACTAACTCGTCTGATGTCAGGTGGTCGCCTAAGAAAATGGTAACATGTTTCTAATTAAAGTTTTACAATTCAAATATCCTCTCTATTCTGATAGTGGTATTTTGTAATTGGTTGCAAGATCAAGAGTATACCCAAATTGAAAATATATTATTAACATCATAACAAACACACACTACACTACACACTTGCATAATTTCTCGTCTTTGACTGTAGTTCTTTTCAAGATTTACTGTGAGTCATGGAAGGCACTGTCTCCTGAGATACAAGTACACTATACCTGGTTCAAGAGACAGAGCTCCTGTATATTGTAAAATATTTGCTTGTGTATTATTAATCTCGCAGAAATCCGGATAACCTCGAAGCTAATGGTTGTTGGCCAGGTGGACGGAAAAAGAGCACGCGGTCGCTCACCCACACGGTGGGCAGACGCAGTTAAGACGCTCACAGGCCTGCCAATAACCAAAGCCATGAAGACCGCCGAGGACAGGGACGCGTGGAAGTTGATCGTGAAGCGAGCAATCAACACTTTGTGCTAGACACGACCTTCAGCAATGAAGGAGACGATTAAGAAGAGAAGTATTATTAATAAAGTTATAAAGTGTCACTATCATCCACATCAGAAATCGACTTTTGGTAACAAACAAACTTTTTGCCAATGATAGTTTCATCGGGATTGCAGAACTCTTAGATTAAGCTGAATCTGTATTAAACCCCGACTAACTTAAATGTTTTTCATGTATAGTACTGTGGTGTAAGAATCATTAGCCTATTAAATTGCATCTACAAACAGCAGTAAACTATATAATTAGTTATATACTATTGTCTTTCATTATGTATTCTATAACAAGGAGATTAGAAAAAGAGATGAACATGCATATAACAATAAAAGCGAACTAACTAATACAAGATGCGATGTGGTATGTATAATGTATCTACAGGAATTTCGTTAACTTATATGACACATTGATGGAGTAATGTATTTGATAAGAATTATAACATTTTTGATATTTATAATGTTTTTTTTTATTTGAAATCAGTTAATTACAGTTTCAACATGGAGTCGACATGGATGGCCAGGAAACGTTCAATGTTTCTTTTTTTTTTAAGGAATTTTTCGCGTGAAGAAAATAGATAAAACAAAGTTATATGATTGTTAATAGATTGAAGGTTTTATTTAAAGTTCAATTGAAATCACATTTGTTGTTCATATACAATTTTAGAAGGAATACGGTTTCAAAGAATCGAGGACGTATATGTAATACTAACCTTGGCCGATTCGGCAGAAGAATCTGTGAGCATCTTCTTGATGGATTCAACTTTCTCCTGTCGCTTCTGTTGCTCCTCTGGAGAAAGTTCCGGAGGCTGTTAAATAAAGTAAATTAGATTTAGATTAAAGTAGATCAGTTAAATCCGGCCTTGTAGTTCTGGGCTTGGAGAATAAGGCTACGGTATCCCCTGCCTGTTGTAGAAGGCGACTAAAAGTGGACCCGTCAAGAAGGCGACATCGGCTTGCCCGTGTCGCTTTGCACTGCGAATGCACAGGGGGGGAGGGATTAACCTCCCCCGGGACGTGCTCTCCGAGAGCACAGTGCTGAGGGGCTCCCGGAGGAGATCCCGGATCCCATCACCATGAACTGAGGAAGGGCCACCGGGGGTTTTAGTGGGTACCCTACATAACGGTATCTTCTTGATGATTCCCCCGCCCCGTCAACAAAAATATTAGTTAAATTAAAGTTGAATTTAAACTATTTTATACGCGTAGTAGTTCCTACATTCTCTTACAGATTAAGAACAGAGTGACAGGCGTTGAGCTCATCGCCATACACCGGGCACAATATTTTTTTAGCAAATTTAACCAACAAATATTTTCCCACCTTCTCGGGAATGTACCGCTCGGGTATGAGTATCTTCTGTGGGGCGGCGAGCAGCTGGTCGATGGAGTAAGGCCCGCGGCGCGATGGCAGGGCGGAGCGCACCACGTCTGGGGCGGCGCCTCGCAAAGCACGTTCCATGTCGGCATCGTCCAAGGACCGACTCCCCTGCGGACATGCACATTCACCTCTTTAACATTCCTGCTCTCCTGGTACTTGTACTTGCTTTTTAAAGTTTTAGGGTAGATGACCAGCAAGACTAACAAAGTAGCTTGCTAGTACTTAGTACCACTTGAGAAATATGCGCTACGTATTAAATCATTTACCATTATCTACCTAAAATATGTAGTTTTCTCCCACTTTATCTGTATATATAAAAGAGAAGTGTGTGAAGAAAGTATGTTCCTTAATGGCTTCGAAACGGGTGGACCGATTTCAAAAACCGTCTTCTCTACTTTGGTATAGCTCTTTCGCCTTATCTGCTTTCACTACGTCATGCAATGGACCTGGGACCTTGATGAGGTCTCGTTTAACTGTTTGTCATATTAAAAAATACTCACATCTTGATTGAAGACATCCTTCGGCATTTCGTTCAAGGTTTTCGCGCTCAGATGGTGTGGAGCGGTGTAATGTCGCCTCTTCTCCTTCGGTACCTGTCTCCTGTGCAAGGAGCCGTTTTTATGTCCATCAGACACTTCCGTTATAATCTGCTTAGCTGCCTCGCTTTTAAAAATAGGCGATAGCTCCATATTCGATCTGGTCAGGCTGACAATGCTGCTGGTTTTCGACAGCGGATCATTCGTTAGAGTCCTGGAGCTATCGGTCGGGCTGTTCAAGTACTGCGTGGACAGTGAAATGGTTCTATCGTACCCGGACCGGTCGTAGCTTTTGTTGTAGCTGCTACTCATGGAAGATACGTCACGAGAGTAATCATAATTGGATAGCGAAGGGCTTGAAGGGTATTTGGGACTGAGTTCCATGTTCTTGTCGCTCAATCGGAGATAGCTCGGCGGCTCCACGTTCTGTGGTTTGTTGTAATATTCCTCGTATTTACTGTAGTCGCCCCGCGGTACGGACGATGCTCGGGTATAGTTGATCGGTTGCACCAGCTCCTCCTCCAGGAATTGGTCGAGGTTGGCCGTTATGTTGGTGGTCGGCCAATCGGACATCGGCTGCAGTGATCGCTCCCTGTCTCTCTGACGCCTCTCGCTCTCGCGTTTCACAATACGAACCGTTTTTATTTCTTGCTTTTCAACGTTGGATAAGTTACCTAGAAGTTAGAAGATAAATTATACTTTAATACTATATCAAAATGATTAAAAATTAAAAAAATAATAAAATAAAAATATAATTAAAGAAAAAACGGACAAATAGTACATAAGGACATGATACCAATATTGGACACCGTCTCAGCATATGCCATACAGCACTGATTTTCAGCGGTGCCCAGGACTACCTAAAGTCGTGCGCGCCCAACACTACATGGAATTTATACAGACAACAAACAATAACAGTAAAATAAATATGATACATGTATAAATAGTTATGAGATTAAAATATATTATATACAATAAAATAATAGAAGAACAAATTTTAAAATTAATAAATAATATATTAATTAAACGTATAAATATTATATTATAAAATAAAATATTGAAAATATTGGAAATAACAAGCCACCGATACCACGGGGATATTATCTTTTTGTAACTTTAAAATCAGGTGTTTTAATTTATTTGCAAATGCATCACATGCAATCACACACACACACACTCATACGCACATTCAACCAATTACATGTACACATTTATTTATTTAAATATTTATTTAACTAAAGTACCTTATGTATATCATCCATACGTAAATCAATTTGATATATTGCAGTGGGAGAGGACACTGATTCCTGAGAAACAGTTCTAACTCCTAGTTCAGGAGTCAGGGACTTCATGTATTTTTGTAAAGAACTTGAATAGAGTATTAGTTGGTAGAAGTAATCGATTTAATGTGCTTACTGAAAGCTGTGTGCTGCATGTCCTCGCTGGTGAGGGGCGAAGTGACATCAGCCCCCGGGCCGCGCGTGTCCACGTATAGCGGCACCTCGTGGCTGCGCTCGTATTGACCGGGCCCGCGCAGTGACGTGCTCGACTCGTACTCGTAGTCCGAGTGGCCGTGATCGATCGTGTGCCCCGTGTCCAGGTTCGTTTCCTGCCACGACGACGTTGGACGGCGTTTACCTAGAATTTATATTTGCTTTGACTTCCGGTCGGTCGCTTTATGTGAAAATGATACCGTTTTAGACATTGCTTAGTATTCTGGCAAAACTTTTTTTTATTGTTAACGGGGAGGAAATCTTCAAAAAGATACCGCGCCTTCTGGGAGGGAAGGCGGCAGTGAGGTGGGGTTTTTACCCACTAAAACCTCCCCGGTGGCCCTTTCCTCGGTGCATGACGAGGGGCTCCGGAATCTCCAGTGGAACGCACCGGAGCCCCTCTCACTGCGCTCAAGGAGAGCCCCACTCCTGTGCCCCGCAGTGCAAGGCGACACAGGCTAGCCGATGTCGCCTTCTTCCCGGGTCCACCTTGGCGGACGACAAAGGCCCCACTCTTGGCGCCCAGTGAACACGAGGCCCCTTTTAGTCGCCTTCTACGACAGGCAGGGGATACCGTACTCTTATTCTTGAGAGTCCAGAACTACAAGGCTGAGTATTCTGGCAAAACTAGTTCAATCCTCTACCGCAAAGAGCTAAGAAACGAAAAAATACAAATACAAGTGTGAAATTAATGCTATTTAGCATTTAACATTCACATAACATAACACAAGACAAACCTCCTGATGATTTTTATTATATATCATCACATATAATGTAAAGTAAATTAAGTGCGGTAAGGAGTGGACAGAGAAGATTTTGCTCCCCGCTTTCCATCACGGCAGTGGAGTAATACCATATGTGGTATATCTCGTCAATGGGTTGATGGATATAGAATAGAATAGAATAGCCTTTTATTTCCAATGCGTGAGTCTAGATTACATAAGATTGGTATCAATTAGTTATTTCATTGCAATATAAATTTGATTTCATTACATTAAAATTTGAATACATTAAATAAAATTAACATTTAAAAATAATTGTGTTGATTACAAGAAATAAAAAAAAAATTAAATTAGATATAACAAATAAAATTAAGATTAAAAATAACATTAAAAATTGCATGCATTGGATGCCCATAATTGGGTTGATGGATATACCGCATATGATGTTAGTTCTTGTGAGATCCAATATTAAAATGGCACGGAAAACAGGATCAATTGTAAGCATCCTAAACTATTATTTTTATATTTTCATTAATAATGGGGATATGCAGTTACAAACATCGCTCTAGAAGATTTTGAAGTGGAATTCTCTAAAAATGTGAATACGACATTCACCTGGCATAGAATCGTGAGTAGTCTGCAAGGCGCGCGACTGCTGAGTGAGATGGCGGACCGCTCTTGACAGCTCTTGCCTCTGTCGCTGTAACGCCGACACCAGTTGTTGCACTCGAGTCACCTCTGAAACATTACATTCAATGTGTGACTTTAAACCAATCCAAGTTTGAAGTCGTAATAAACTTGGTAAAATTTAAGACAGAGATAACGACAGCCCTTAACTACAGGGCTGACATGTACCGAACCGCACCCAACCAAACTATCAAAAATGCTTCGAAAACGAGGGAAACAAGCACAGACTGAGGTCTAGTTTTAGGTGAGGGAAGCTGTTAGAGAGGTGTAGTGTGCGATAACTCGTATCTCAAATTTCTGATCTCAAAACAAAATATCGCTCGGTCGGCTGCTCGTATCACTCGTATATCGAGGTACCACTGTATTTGTTTTATTTAAGCCAGCTGTAATTCAGAACCCTTAAAATACTACCGATCTCAGGTACTGCATGCATGATGCACATACTCGTCTTTGTCCTTTCGATCCCAGTGGAACGGAAATCGCTACAACTGGAAAAGGACTCAGCTCTTACAGTAATTGGTAAGTAAGATATTAATATACCAATATCCTACCCACACTCTCTGTATCGCCTTTTACGATACCGACGGGGAGATATGGGGTGGTGCTATTCATCTCTACCGACACCACACGGCCTTGGTATCTCAGGTACTAGAGAAGCAGTCAACAAATTTGCGTACCATCTTCGAGCAGCGCAGTGGGATGCGCGGTATGAGGTGCGTGCGCGTGCGCAGGGTGCGCCGGAGCGTTGGCCCGCCGCGCCTGCAGCGCTCGGCGCAGGTGTTGCAGCTCGCGCTCCAGACGAGCGTTGTCTGCCACTGTCTGCTCCAATTTCTGACACAAAAACAAACACTACTAAATACTTTTTATACTATTAGAATGTAAAAAAAGATATGAGCCCTCACGTTCACAGCTTTCGTTGTCCACTTTTCACCAAGCTTATTAAGTCCCATCACAAGTCTATCGCCATGCATCGGGTACAAATATTAAGTAAGGGATTTTTATTATATATTTTAAAAAAAGCATGCAAAATTTCAATTAATGCAAAGATCTTTACTATCGTCAATATCAAAATCATCACTACCAAAACTAAGACCTTGGCACTGTTGATCGTCTTCACGACTCAAATACATTTTTCATAATTTCTAAGAAAGTTACAAATTATTACAAACAATCTTTATGATAGCAACATCGACACAACGAAAGGATTACATTAATAGAATTAACTTATATTATTTAAAAAATAGTCATAACCAAAAATGTACGGCTGATGCCTGATGCTGATGCAAACGGGTAATTAAAATCAAATGGTTTAATGAACATCATTAATTTTATATTGCTAATTAAATTAAAATAAAATATAAGTGCATGATATAGATGAAAACCTTATAAACCTTAGAATTGTGCGCCAGCATGGCGTGCACGCGCGCTAGCTCCGCCTCCAGGCCGCCGCCGTGCGGCACAGCGCGCGCGTCGTTACGTACACCGCTGTCTAGTTTGCTGCGAACCCCTACAAACATAAATTAACGATGACTTATTATATTTACACGATTATTCATATAAAACCTTCAAAATCTAATGGCTTAGAGTACGCTCTGCAAAACGTAAATTCATAGGTTCCACCACCTAACTATTGACATGAAGCTCAAGCTTATTTAGATTGTTAGTACTATTTGTGAACAAAAAATAATATTGCTAGCATTCTTTACAAAAAATTCACATTGAATAAAACAATTTTAACCGACTTCAAAAAAAAGGACGAGGTTCTCAATTCGTCTATCTTTTTAATGTTTGTGCACTGGTAGCGCCGTCCAATTTTTAATTTCAAATTTTTATTTTTGTTTTAAAGGATTTGGTTCCATTTATTTGGCATAGGACCTTAGCTTCCTAGAGGTACCAGGGAACACCTAGAAATTGTATAGAAGAATGCCGTTGTGATTGTGATATTGTTAGGTTTATAATAATCCAAGGTAAGTAAGGTAACGACGATACTATATAACGATCACGAACGTGGTACTTCGAAATGAGTTCGCTTTTGACATCCCTTGTCATAGTTGTAGGTTACCGTCTAGTCTAGATTATTCTGTTGTAAAGTTTTGAAGCGAACCACGTAAAATGTACTCACCGTATTATGCAGTGTCTGGTAGTCATAGTTATGAAGAACGAATCGGGCTGTTAGAAAATTATGTACCTGTGAGTAAAGAGTCGATTGTGTCTTTGTCAGTCTTCAGTCCTTGTAGTATAGCCGCCTCGTCAGCCAGCTCCTGTTCCAAAGCCCAGAGTTCTGTAACCCTAGCTCTGGCGGCTTCAGTTTCCAAGGACTTGCCGGCGGCCGCACTTTCCAACCATCTAAAACAGATACGTAATTTTTATAAAAAGATCTCGCCGATCCGGATTAGAGCTAAGACTCTAAATGTTATTACCTCTGTTGTTCCAACGCGTGTTCCGCCAATACTTTCTGTCTCAATCTCTGATTCCTCTCCAAACGTTCTATCGTGGAGCCAGGTCGATTGTAGAGCGATCCCAGCTTTACCATGTTGTCTACCAACTGCACTAAAGGCTTGCTCTTTTCATACTGATTTTCTAGATCCATCAATTGCTTCTTCAATTGCTCCAAACGCTGCAAGCTTTCCTCTCGCTCCATCGCTTTTAGGGAGCTAAGGCAATCCTGCGGGTCACCATTTCGTATTTTTGTATTATTAATTTTGATACATTAAGCGTCAATGGCCTAGGGTTGAGCTACGGTCTGCTAATCGTTAGCCCTGTAGTTCTGGGCTAGAAATAGACTACGGTATCCGCTGCCTGTCGTAGAAGGCGACTTAAGTTGCATCGGGCTTACTGGGCGACAAATTTGGGGGACTTTGTCGCTCAAGTAGACCCGGGAAGAAGGCGACATCGGCTAACATGTGTCGCCTTGGAGGGCGAGGGCGAGGGATTAACTTACTCCCCGGAACGCGCTCCTAAGAGCACAGTGCAGAGGGGCTCCGGTGTGTTCCACTTGAGATCCCAGAGCCCCTCACTATGCACCGAGGAAGGGCCACCGAGGGGGTTGTTAGTTGGTAAAAATCCCACATGACCCCGCCTTCCTTCTTCCACGTAACCTTGCCGTTTTGTAAGTACGTGGGTCCAGTAATCAGATCATAAATGTCTACATTCACAATGAGGTGAAAGAATTATCACTAAGACCAACAAATTTAACAACGTGCCGTCTACAGTGTTGCTAACATATGAGTTTTCTTCCCAAATTCCCAACAATTTACAGTGACAATTTTTTCGGGATATTTTTAGGGATAATTATAATAGGGATTATTTATCAAAATATACCTATAACTATAATAACGAATCGGACATACAATTCACAATTTTTGTAATTTTAAAATAAATAATAAGAAACAATTTTATAATACTGTACCGTAAAAAAAATTGCTTAGGAATAAAAAATAATAAAGTCACAAATATGTAACTATACTAATATCTAAGCAAGGGTAGAATATACATTATGGTCTATGGCAAACGTAAAATAACAAAAAAAAGGCACCTCTATGCTACTAATTTGTGCACAGCATTGCTCAATGGAACGTTGAGTGGCCGCGTGTCTTCTCCTCAGTTGTATCAAAAGCAACACCAACTCTTCATGAGTCCTACCCAAGAGTTCTCCCGCCGTTGGTGTTTCAATTAACTGATCCCCTTGCCCTGTAGGCTGCGTCTCCCATTGCTGATGATATGAACACACAAAGCATAATGACAAACAAATTGCAACTGAAAATTATAGATAAATACAATCGCAACATAAAACATGATATTGAAAAGACAAAAGCCATTTATAGCGAAGCTAACTAAGGCGGGACTACGTATAGCACAAACCAAATCATCGTTGTCAACATTCCTTCGAACGCGAGGACTCACAGCGCTAACTGGTTGCTGTATACTCCTTGAAGGTGACCTTGTTATCGCCCATGTCTCCTGTCCTGTATTCAATGCGTGCAACTGGAACGAAAGCAAGAATTATTATACCGACAATTATATTTACCAGTAAAAATAAAAATCGACTTTAAATCCGACTTTCTTCTTTGTATTTCTGAATTATCGTAGGAATTACGACATAGAATTAATTATTACCTAAACAAACTCTCATCAAACTGGCTTTGAAGCATTTTGGATAAGTTGGATTCGAGTTTTTGCTTTTTGTGTATATACTAAATATTTATGGTAATGGCATTTCAAATATTTCGAGGGGGAAAATTGCTTTAAGTTACGACCAAAGTTACGGAACAAATTAAACTCGTGTGTAGACGCACTCTCTATGTACTCAATCATCACTCGGTCATCGCACGTCATCTATGTACTGTATATATATAATATAAACTGCACGAGCGTACCCGGTCCGCTTTGCCGGGCTAGATTTTGCTTTATTTTATTTAAACAATAAACTTTCATCATTAAAAATTTAATTTAACCTTCACAATATATAAAATTATGAATTTCACTCCGTATTCATTCTCTTCTCAAGCGGGTGAAGATCACCTACACCCATGTGCATATCGGTAAATACAATATCATTTATACAAAAACATATCGGGCTCAAGTTAATGTCAGAAATGAAATTTACCATATGGAGTACTTTATCATACTTTAATATGCTCCATTGTACTTCAATATGGTTCATAATATCACAAATATACACAACGCATATGTTAATACAGATTTGTGTTATAAAACAATAGAATATCATCATAGTAAATAAAAGCTGTATTTGACAGTTCAAAAAGGAGTACTCCGATCGTCACCAAACTTTACAGGATTACTCGCAAGGTCAATCTGAGTATTCCCTGAAAGTTACTATTAATATTGAAATCGGTCAAGCCGATTCGGAGCCTATACGGATAAAACCCACACATTCTCTTTTATATATATAGATATACGAGGTCAGTCACATGATACATTCGTTACACTGATTTGTGGTTCAGGAACCGCTTTTATTTTATTGATAAAAAAAATAAAATATACAACCGTCACATATATATATACAGTCTTTTCTATATTATTTCATTTTTTTATTTTATGCCCTAGATGGCTCTATTGTGCAGAAAATTTTAGAACATATAATCTGTGAGCATTCTTGTCTATAGATTCAAATCGAAAAAAAATGGACTCATGGGGCGATCATCTAACTTACATTTTCATTTTCATCTTAGACGTAAGAAATAATTGTATGTGTTTTAAAAAAGACTTGGCTTGGTCTTGTTACCAAGCCATAAAATATTCATCAAAAAAAAAATAGATTCATATCAATGTGTTCAATTTCAGCTGAAACCAATCTGCTCAGTCTTAAGCACAGGCGTAAGGTAGGTAGCCTTTCGGTTTTCTACAGATTGCATTTTGGAGAGTGTGCTCAGGAACTACATGATCTAATTCCCCCATCCCCTTTCCACCATCGGACTTCCAGACGCACTGCGGGATTTCATCCTTTTGTTGTGAACATCCCTCAAATCCGAACGAAGCGATTTGCTTCGTCTTTCATTCTTCGTACAGCAAAGGACTGGAATAGTTTGCCCGCGTCTGTCTTTCCTTCCGATTACTGTGTGTATTTTCAAGAGAAGAGTGAGGCATTTACTAAGCTAGTGTGCCTTACCATCCAGGACTGCATTTCCACTTAACATCAGGTGGGATCGTAGTCAAGCACTTGCTTAGAAATTATTAAAAAAAAAATATGACTTACATTTTGTTGTGAGTTCGACATCTGTTGAGTATTATAATTATCATTTGTTTGCTTTTCCTCCACCCATCTTACTCTGGGACTAACAGCTCGCACTGGTATATTAGCGTCTCTATTGCTTCGTCCAATCGAAGTATTACTCCCGAGGAAAGCTTTCTTTGACAATGTTAGTTGTGTTATGTTATTATTGGTAGTTGATTCTGAATTCGTGCCGGGCATTGTCGTGGAAGCTACAATAAAGACAAATAATAAAAAATACAAGTATCAATCCGACTAACAAAGGTTTTCAATTTCATTTGTACCGGTACAAACATGATAAAGTGTACAGAGGTTGTATATTAGTGTATTATTTGCACTTTTTTCTACAATTACAAAGTACAATTTGACATACATGTTAAGTTGGCATGCTTTACGCGCTTGATTTACACCTTATCTTGTTTAAACCCAATTTTATAAACAAAAAGATTTACATGAAAATAGAATTTGAAAATGTGTAGTTACATAAAAATGCCAAATTATATACAATTCGTTTAAATGACTTGCTTCGCTAATAATTGTAATAGGAATGTAACTTACTTAGTGTACCTTACGGGACCTTAGAATGCTATAGGATACCTTCATTGCTTGCACTGTCTCTCCCGGTATCCATTAGTACTTCGCCCACAACCACATTGGCTCCAGCACATTGCGCCCCTCCTGCCCTTCCTTTCATTAAACCACTAGACATTAAATCCCACTGTCTTAATTTTTCTCTATCAATCTCAAACTGTTTCCGGGTACTAACTGAATCAACACATTTTTGGCCTTCCGTTTCCGTTATTAAACTCGACTTCTCAGAGGATCCAATTGCTAATTGTTCATAAACTCCTTCATCAGATTGCTCATTACATTGCTCAGAATCTTCAGCTAAACTGACGTAGACGTCATTATCGTCAACATGTTCGTCTTCTTCGGAATACATACATTGTATACCTGAATAATGATCCTTGCGTCGTTGCATCTGTTCTTGAATTTCACAATTAACATACGTAACGTTTCGATTAATTTTGGTAGATGAATTTTTCTTTAAACGTTTAATACTATGCATCCCACACGCATCGACTCCAGACCGAGTAGGTACTGCTTCTACTTGCACTGTATCCAAGTCATCCATGGATCGAGCATGTCGATGTGATACCCGTCTTAAATTATCTCTCCATACAGAATCCTCATCCCAATGCTTTTCTCCTTGGCACAAAACGTTTTCATATGCACTGGCTTCCGCCTCTGCATCGTAATAAACCGTATTTGATGAATTACCGCTACAGTGTGATGACATACTTGCAGACGACAACTGAATTGAACTTGTATTTAAAGAGGCGTGATTTGTAATACTTAAGTCTGTTGCTTGATTTTCATCTATACTTCTCTGATTAGAGCTTCTTTTACAACCAAGGCTTGATATTAAATTCATGGATTCAGGAATTTTAGAATTTTTTCCACCAGTAGATTCGTAAATATTTTTCATGTCAATATCTGTATCTTTATCAGCTGCGCTTAAAAATTCTACCGATACGCTTCTTGCCGTCGAAGCTAATTCAAAAGAATGGTCAGACATCATTACTTGATTGCTACGAATAGGATTATGAATATGAGATATTTCATTTTTCTTGTGTAAAGGACCTCTGCGTCTTTGATTATTAAGTTTGCGATGTAGGTTAGTATTTTTCAAGAAATGAGAAGAAGGCAATACATTAATATGCTCTTGTGAGGAAAGATCAGAATAATAATACGGTGCACTGTGTTCTGTGGAGCTTTCTCTACTGTGAAGGCCTGTGGTTGTTGAAGAAGGATTAGTATCTATTTCAGTTTTAGGTGCCAATTTGTCATTTTCAAATTCTCGTATCTTATTTGCTGTAGAATCGTTGTTTAAGTTTTTCCTTAATAAAGTTCCTTCATCGTTATTCTTACAATAAAAAGATATTGGAGATTTACCTATACCAACAGAACTACAAGAGCTTTGTGAACCTATATAGCCTGATACATGTTGTTCCAGAATCCTATATTGAATTCCAATGTTTACTTTATCTTCGGAAGTATTAACCGTCCGGTTAGTAACAGGAGTACTAGAAGAACGTTGATGTACTATAGTACACGATTGTGTTGGAAGTTCATCGCCTTTATTATACAAATACTCATCGCGTAGTGAGTCTCTCATATATGTATTTTCATAACTATTTTCGCAAACATTCGTAGTTGGAAAAGGTTGTAAATTTTCTAAATATCTGTCGAGATCTGCGTTAGATATTGAATCACTATTTTGGGGATGTTGAGTTGACGTTAACTCAAATAGTGAATCATCGGAGAGAGGCCGTCTTTTAGTCATATTTTCTGTATTTCTATATCCACTTACGTTAATTAAATCTATCATAGAATCACTTCCAAGACTAGTAACATCAGAAGAGATATTTGATGGTGCCATATCGAATTTGCTGCTTATATCAGATTCTAACGATAATCTTGAAGATCCCCTATCAGCGTTATAGCTTTGCATTGAATCAGTATCTATATCACAACAATTGTTTTGCTCTGCTATTAAATTACCCTGTAAAGTGGACGAAATTTCTTTTAACGTTTGTTTTTCATTTGCTAAACTCGCCCTACTATTACGAATTTTTTCACCTCTTGTAAGGGTGTCATGTATTGACGTACGACTACCATAAATCATTAATGAAGTGGTTTTTCTTTTAGCGTTGATCTTCTTTTGATTTTCGCTAGTCAACATTTTTAAAATTGAACTATCTTGTGGTATATCCGATTTATCTAATTTATCTAAAATGTATTTAGACAAAGCTTCATCAGAAAGTTCTTCACAAGGTGGTGACGAACTAGGGATAGGAGGTGGATATACTTCACTGTCAGAGCTACTTTGTCTGCATAACATAGTTCTACTTTCACTAAGATAATAAGATGCTGGCCGAAAAGTATCTGATATGCTCAATCTATTAAAAGGTGTATCAAGTGACATGTCTCTTGATGATTCGTCATCCGCGTCTGAACAATCAGATTTTTCTTTCGTTTTATCGCCTTTGGAAACTCTTTTCAATGTATGTTGCTTAGTATCAGCAAAGTTTGATGCTGTATCTGATATTGTTTTATCTCGAATGATGACATTTTCTAAATCATTGTCTTCAATTGCTCCATTTTTCACTTCCATGTATACTGGTTCCACTTTGCCATTGTTAACGCAGACAATTTCATAGGTTTGCATATCTTCCTCCTCATTTCCTAGACCCATTTCAACATAAGGGTTATCTTCGTAATTTTGAGGCATAGTTTCATCAAATACGCTTAAATTTTGAAGTATAGTTTTATGTGGAAGTTCAATTGTTGAAGTTTTCCGTGGGCTCATTGGAAGATAATGTTCTTCCCCTAAAACTCTTACAGGAGGTGTATCAGATTTTTCATTTGGCTCTTCTCCAATAACATTTTTATCCTCATTAGTTAAATTAAACTCTTCTAATTCTTCAACATTTCTGTTATCTGTATCAGATGCCAATAAAACTTCATCTAAATCATTATCGGTGTATTCAACATATGTTTCCGATTCAGCTTCACTATCATGTGTTTCATAACCACAGTTATTAACAACTTCACTTATGTTATCTTCGCACGCAGTGTCACAATTTGACACGTCATTCTCAACCTTAACTATTTCCTCATCAAAATTATGTTTTGTTAGTGGACAGAGCATATTTTCATACGTATTTTCATCAGTTTTGTCCCTATTATCTGCAGTAATGACTTTTTCATTAGGCTGAGCAATGAAGGGCGCATACGTATCTGGTCGCATAATATTGGGGCTTATGTTCACTTTATGGGACCTTCCTGCCTGCTTATCTCTCGGTATTTGCAGATCAGTGTCCGTTGTTTCCTCTGAGGTACAAAATTTAATTTTACTAAATCGTATCAAAATAATAATTTGTTTATTATCTTTCATTCAATACTAAATGTTAGTAGAATCTGATCCTAGACTCAGGGTTAGAAAGAGATAATCTATCAATTATTTAAACCAACGCTAACAAAATAATTGTAACCCACCACCGATCCAAAACCAATATTAAATTGTTAGTGACATAGTCCCAGCAGGCAGGAAGGTACCTTTCCGCAAAGCAAAGTCATTATAAACTACTTCTAATTTTGTAATACTATGAGGTAGTGATTAAAAAAAATTGGTGTTACATTTTATGGCATTTTTATAAATTTTTAAATATATAATAATGTTTGCAATATTCAATCGCCTTAAATAGATGAATCCTTGACTTTAAAAAAAATAGTCAATATTACGTGTCACTAGCTTGCATAATAAATAGACCATTAAAACTTAATTATATTTTATTAAATATGATATTGTCATTTACTTTAAAATAAAAAGGTTCAAAGATAACCCTTATAGTATAGTTACCTTTGTTCATGCATAAATTAAACTAATTGCTAATAATAGATACCATGCTTCATCAGCATTATTTTTGACTTGAAAACAACACTAATCTAATTTAAAGTAATTTAAATAACATTTTTTTACTCATGCTAGAAACAATCTACTACAAATTCTTGGTAGATAGATGTGACTCATACCTTCATCGTCAGAAGAGTAACTGTTGTAGGAAGCGTTTGTGTATGTTTTGGGCTTGTACTGGTCTGATTTCAAAGACTGACGACTATGGTTAAGAGATCGTGCAAGAGATATAGTCGCCGGAGTACTTTTTCTTGTTAAAGGACTTTGTAGCATCCTTTGTTTCCATTCTAATAATCGTTTCATGGATTCTTCACGCTGTAAAGTTGAATTAAAATATTTACTATTAAATATACAACGGAAACATTAGCAGAGTCATTTGTTGGTAAACTTGAAACTCCGTCAGTTCATTTGGCCATAAAAATACACACAATATTTTTATGGCAAATGTCCGCCCTTAGCCCTCCGGCTTTTACAATTACACCGGAGTGAGTATCTTATACATACTTTTAGTAGTCCATACCGACTTACGAGTCAATATTTTTGTAAATAATTTAGGAAAATTTTTGGCATAAAAATACCTGTTGTATTTTCTTTTCGCCTTCTTTCTCTGAAGTAGATGATGGTAAACGCGCACTTGCAGATCTCATAAATCCATCTGCATTTGGATCGAATCTATTACTGTCCTTTACATAAGCACTTACGTTGGAGCCGTCACTCATAACACTGCCACTTCTGTTTAAGTAATTCTGGCTTTCTTTTTCCTTCAACGTCCAATTAGAATTCAAACCTTCGATGTCACTATATTTTGAATTATAACTTACATTATCACGACTGCTTCTATTGGTTCTTAATTCACTTTCGTAATTGTTATTTGTAATCTGTGAATATGCTGAATTCAATTGTTTCTCAGCTAAGCCACTTGCATATTTAGCTAATGGAATTTGAATGTTGCGAGATCCCATTGCCTGTTGCTGCAAATATTGTGCAGACTGCCGCATTTTTTCCGCATAGCTTTCTTCTGAATAATATCTATCGGAACTGGGGTCGTAATAAGAATTGATGTCAAGGCTAGACTTAGGCCGTTGAGGTTGCCGAGAAGGGTCACAAACAGTCCGTGTGGGGGCTGTCTTATCTACTGCATCATTTTTAGATTCATATTCAAGGAAATCTGCGCTGTGTGGCCGTGGCATTGGAGGTTGTATGCCACTTGCCTGCATCTTTTTCCTCCTTAAAACCGCTGGCCCACTGAAGGTTTTCTCTTGAGTCTAAAAAAAATATTATTAATACTAAGCAAAGTAATTGGTGAAGAAAAAGCTAAAAATATGACAAAACAACTTACATGATTGGAAACTTGATCTGTTGCTTGTTTATGACTAGATACACTAATATTGTCTCGCGCTTGACGTTGCTTGGATGACTTTACGTAAGCTTTACCGTATTCATTTTCGTTTGCGTAAATATCTTCGTAATCCTCAACTTTTTCCTTGTGGTATGCTGAAACGGATGCCGCTCGTCCATAGACTTCAGGAGTACGTCTTTCTATCAAACGTTCGTTTACGGTACTACTAGATCTACTAGGCCTGTTCAGTTCGCCGTATACAGCAGTTGCTACATTGGTTGTTGATTCAGTACGCGATTCCGGATAACTTTCATTATAGCTTTGACGACTTTGTTCAGGCGGCAATATATTCTTGCTTTGCAAATCTTTATCCTTAGCAGGAGTTTCGTTTGGTTCATTATCGTTTAAGAACGGATTGCGTTGTACTCGTTGTTCATAAATTTGATCCTTATTTACTTTTGTATCGTGATACGGTTGCTGTTGCGGTTGCTGATTTGTGTTCCTAATATCAAAATATGGAGATTGAGGATTAGATCGGTACAAAGATGATGAGCTGTATTGATTGTTATCAAGTCTTTCCGTTATGGTGTTTGTCAATGGCAAAGAAAGGTTATGTGAATCATATGGTCGCTTCGTTTGATACTGAGGTTGTTCCTGAACTGGTGGTGACTGTGGAGAACGTGTGTTTGTGCCCTCTTGATTTGGACTGCTTAGATAATTAGTATGTTCTTGGTAACGAGTATTATTAGTGGCTTGATTATAGTGTGATGCTGGTTTTTTGAGTAAATCATAGTTGGGATCATACCTGTAAGTTTATAGATGTGTTAACTATAATAATTCATATTCATATAATTTAAATCGTTAAAAATAAAACCTTACATGTCTGGACTGGGTGAATTGTATCCATCGTTAGATCTTCTTGGTTTAGGCGGAGCATTCGCGTATGTAGGACCTGCTTCTTCGTCATCCTGCAAAAGTATTAAAGTTTAATCAACCCCTCTATAATAGAAATTAAAAACGATATCAAAATGCGTTTTAAAAGTTATCCTTATTATAAAACGTATTTTAGTCCACGCAATCGATTATGTTAGCCTATTCTTTGGTCTGTGTATACTATAACCGTCGTGCAGTTACAATAACAGTGTAACCATTGTCCTTGGACGCGCTCTGACGAGCTAATTGTAGATCACCTGCACCGTTATAAATCCGCATCGCTTACTCAATGTACCCACCTCGTTTTTAGCAGTCATTCGATCACCCTGCTTTTGTTGCAGATCACTGAAACAAAAGTTTGTGAACGATTTTTATCCAAAATATTGTTACAGTGGAAGTAAACAAAAGAGAAGGTTGATTAAATAATAAAAGTTCTTACACCCTCGCCACTGGCGGGGTAGGCATATTACGGGTTTCCATTCGGCCTTCTTCGCAACTGACATACGTCTTCTTATGTATGACACATCTCAATCAAATTTTATTAGACACATAATAGCTTCTTACGATTGATAGCAGTTTCATTCCACTGTTACCAACAGTCACTCTACATCTACTATTCATCCATTGCATATTTATGATAATCTTTGTCTTAACTTCTTCTCTTTCAAAAAATATCACTTTAAAAGAAACAAATTAATTACATACTGGAAGTTTTGCATAAGAGCAGCCATTGTTAATGCCTTCACCCACTTGGCCATTGCTTCCTGGTCTAAAGCTGCTAAGATATATGTTCGCATATTAGCATGTTCCAACTTAAATGCAAATTTTCTCATCACTTTATCCTCAGCAGAACATGCAGATACTTTATATGAAGGCAGCAAAACAGAACCTAAAAGCTTTTCTTCGTCCTGACCTACAAACATTTTAAATAATAAATGAATGATACGAATCTACCGAATTATAAAATCATAATAATTTAAGGAATACCGAAGGTACCTACTTTTATAATAAAACAAACAGTACTCTGACAAGACGAACCATCTTTTTCTCCAAACTTTAAGACCGTCCGAACCTTGTTTGTATAAAATTCCAGCCATGGCGACAGGAGCAGAAGGAATCCTCTGTGCAATTGGAGAGCGCAGTGCTTGGTTGCCACCACTGCTTCTTCGACTTTCAGACGATGGAGATTTTACACTAGGACTGCTAGATTCACTAGATTTCATTGGTGATACTATACCAATATTATTCCTTTGTGTTTGGTTGGTATAATCAGAAAGGGGCGATTGACTCTTAGCTTTATCAGCTTCTTGTTTTCTATATCGTTCAGCTTCTCTAAAATCAGACGGCTGATTCGACTGCCATTGTGCATCGTGATACTGCCTTATCTGGTTTTCAGATTCTCGCATTTCATTGTTCTTCGAATAAACCTCGATATCTTTTTGTACTTCGTAATCTTTAAAGTCGTTTTTACTACTGTAACGATCTAGGTCTCTATAGGATCCGTCTGAGTAAATGCTATTTTGTAAATTCGGTGGAGGTTGGATACCGTGAATCTGCTGTAGAAGCAGTTGCCGTTCAGCAAACTTTTGTTGTTGATGCATTTGAGCTTGATTCTGATAATGCAACTGTTGTTGCATTTTCATTTGCTGTATTTCGCTGTATTGTCTTCTTAACAATTCTGTGTTACTTTGTGGTCCTATTCTACTTGAATAAGGAAGATACGGTTTTGAACCATATTGATTTACATTAGGCCGATAAGTTGGTTGATGATTTTGGTATATTTGATTGGTATCTTTCGGTGGGTTACGTTTAAGATAGTCCTGATATACTTCAGCATTATATCCCTTAGGGATGTTATGAAGTAGATCATGATTTACATTTTGATCAGTATGAATATCAGTTCTCTCTTGTGCAGGTGGGGATTGAGGGTAATTATAATTATCATTTGCTCCATAGTGCCTTGCGTAGTCTCGATTTTGTCCAGTACCATATAATTCGTGCCTATTTTCTAATAGTGGAGATCGCGCGTTCATATTTGAGTTGTACTGACTCTGTAAAAGTTGATGCATAACACCATTAGGTTGGATTTGGCTAGTTTGTGTCGCAATGTGAATAGGCATTTGCGTATGCTGCGATGAATAGATCTGATCGGGATGAACATGATGAGCCATTAGATGTTGCTGGGTGAGAGGCTGTTGTGTAGCCGGTACTGTCTTCTTGTTCTCCATCGGGAATTGTGTTTGGGTTATCGGAGGGTCAAGCCTGAAACAAACAAAATAAACATGAGCGTGGAAGTTATCGCAGGTTATTCACCCATGAATTGTGACATAATTTAGTTTGTACACAAGGGTATAGCATGTTCTACAGCACGCAGACCGAATCATTTCAAATCGAATTGCTTAATCGGAGACGCGTTATCGCCGCCCTCGTGATAAGCTGCGTGCGTGAAGAACTTTAAGCACCTAAATTACAAGTTATCACGTTATTCCCCATTATAAATGTGCCACAAAAATCTAACATTTTGATGATAAACAGTGGCAATGATTGATATATTTATATTAGATTTATTATATTATTATTATTATAGCATAGGATCCCGTGAGAGGGGGAACGAATACGTAAAAACTCAGTGACGATAAAATTGTAAATTAATTTTATATGGGAATGAGATTTTTTTATTGAAATAACACAAATTTTACAGATTTTTACATGGCATCATCTTGATTCGAGCATCTTGCAACGCTCATGGTACTCGAGGAATTGACAACAAAAATAAACCGCAATCACTAACAATGTTAAAAATATTTTATGTCAAATTCTGTCAATGCCATCCATGAGAAACTATATATGTATAAATTTGCGTCAAGTATTTGCGCCACAAATGGACAACTCAATATCACGTCAGCCGATTTCGATGATTCATTCATTTTTTTGGAAAGGATGTACTTCAAAAGCAGTTTAATGAGAGTTAACTTAGGCTATGTTCTATTAGCTCTGTAGTTCTGGGCTCTCAAGAATATAAGACTACGGTATACCCTGCCTGTCGTACAAGGCGACTAAAAGGGGCCTCGGGAAGAACATCGGCTGGCCCGTGTCGCCTTGCGCTGCGAGAGCACAGAGGGGGAGGGAGTATCCTCCCTCCCGGGACGTGCTCTCCTTGAGCACAGTGCAGAGGGGCTCCGGTGCGTTCCACGTTGAGATCCCGGAGCCCCTTGTCATGCACCTAGGAATGGGCCACCGGGGAGGTTTTAGTGGGTAAGAACCCCACATAACCGCCGCCTTCCCCCCAGAAAGCGGGGTATCTTTCTGAAGATTTCCTACCCCGTCAACAAAAAAAAAGGCTATGTTCTATTTCGTAATATTCCTAAGACAATTCGTAAATACAAAGAATCGTCAGCGCGTAATAGCGTTTAACGTTTGATTCAATTTGTCGTTTTTTTTGGTTTGTAATAAGCTTAAATATCAGATAATAATCAGATACCATAATTTGGTTACACGACCGGATACTAAACGAAGTTTAGCATGTCATTGACCCGCAACGAACGATATTGTAGGCTCGTTAATACTGTATCAAATAGTTCGAGACAATCTCAGTAAATACTTTGTTCCAAGGCCGACGTTTTAGGTCACGAAGCGTGAAGATAATGGGCTCATTCACCTAGAAATAAACTGTTAGGTTGGAGACAAATTTAGGTGCGAAGCTATAAAAACGTCAATAGCCTAATGGTTTAGAGTATGGTCTGTGAATTGTAAGCTCGTAGGTTCGAATCAAATTTCGACTATTAACGTGAACCATCTCCTATCACAAGCTTAAGCTTAGTTTTAACGGTTAACAAGAATGTTGATAATATTTTAACAAAAAAAGCTTTCTTTAAAAAAAAATTTCTTAATCAACGTCGTACAAGATATAATACTAAAGTAAGAATATTTTAATAAAGGCAAATTAAAATCATTTTACTAATTTTTAAAGCGATTTTATATGATTTCAGTGATAATACTGGATAAGCATTTGACTTTTTTTTGACGAACTACACAGATTGGCCAGAGAAGCTGGCCTAGACTGCTTCACCGGATTGAGAGATGGTATAGATCGCTTAGTCTGCAGCCCTGTAGTTCTGGGCTCTCAAGAATAAGACTACGGTATCCCCTGCCTGTCGTACAAGGCGACTAAAGGGGCCTCAGGTTCACTGGGCGACAAGGGTGGGGGCCTGAGTCGTCCACCAAAGTGGACCCGGGAAGAAGGCGACATCGGCTGGCCCGTGTCGCCTTGCGCTGCGAGGGCACAGGGGGGGAGGGAGTATCCTCCCTCCCGGGACGTGCTCTCCTTGAGCACAGTGCAGAGGGGCTCCGGTGCATTCCACGTTGAGATCCCGGAGCCCCTCGTCATGCCGCTAGGAATGAGCCACCGGGGAGGTTTTAGTGGGTAAGAACCCCACATAACCGCCGTCTTCCCCCCAGAAGGCTTCTTTCTAAAGATTTCCTCCAAGAAAAAGGCTATTTTCTATTTCGTAATATTCCTACAACAATTCGTAAATACAAAGAATCGTCAGCGCGTAATAGCGTTTAACGTTTGATTCAATTTGTCGGTTTTTTTGGCTTGTAATAACCTTAAATATCAGATAATAATCAGATACTATAACTTGGTTACACGACCGGATACTAAACGAAGTTTAGCATGTCATTGACCCGCAACGAACGATATTGTAGGCTCGTTAATACTGTATCAAATAGTTCGAGACAATCTCAGTAAATACTTTGTTCCAAGGCCGACGTTTTAGGTCACGAAGCGTGAAGATAATGGGCTCATTCACCTAGAAATAAACTGTTAGGTTGGAGACAAATTTAGGTGCGAAGCTATAAAAACGTCAATAGCCTAATGGTTTAGAGTACGGTCTGTGAATTGTAAGCTCGTAGGTTCGAATCCAAATTTCGACTATTAACGTGAACCATCTCCTAGCACAAGCTTAAGCTTAGTTTTAATGGTTAACAAAAATGTTAATAATATTTAAAAAAAAAGCTTTCTATAAAAAAAAATTGTGTAATCGACGTCGTACAAGATATAATACTAAAGTAAGAACATTTTAATGAAGGCAAATTAAAATCATTTTACTAATTTTAAAGCGATTTAATATGATTTCAGTGATAATACTGGATAAGCATTTGACTTTTTTGACGAACTACACAGATTGGCCAGAGAAGCTGGCCTAGACTGCTTCACCGGATTGAGAAATGGTATAGATCGCTTAGTCTGCAGCCCTGTGGTTCTGGGCTCTCAAAAATAAGACTACGGTATCCCCTGCCTGTCGTATAAGGCGACTAAAAGGGGCCTCGGGTTCACTGGGCGACAAGGGTGGGGGCCTGAGTCGTCCACCAAAGTGGACCCGGGAAGAAGGCGACATCGGCTGGCCCGTGTCGCCTTGCGCTGCGAGGGCACAGGGGGGGAGGGAGTAACCTCCCCCGGGACGTGCTCTCCTTGAGCACAGTGCAGAGGGGCTCCGGTGCGTTCCACTGGAGATCCCGGAGCCCCTCGTCATGCACCGAGGAAAGGGCCACCGGGGAGGTTTTAGTGGGTAAGAACCCCACATAACCGCCGCCTTCCCCCCAGAAGGCGGGGTATCTTTCTGAAGATTTCCTCCCCGTTAACAAAAAAAAAAAAAAAGGTCGCTTAGCCTGAACCTCTATCGCTAGTAACTCGACACAAGGGTCCCCCCGGTGACGGGTAACCTCGGCTTGGACGGTTACTATGTTACGCGTAAGCATTCCGATCCAAGGGCGCCTGAGAGGGCCACGATTCAGTCGTTAGGTATTTCACGGATAATGAAAACGAAGTGCAAACATTTGACTTTACAATCTTTTGTTAGGGGGATTGAATCTCAGTGTGAAGAATCTACTGTGTCACTCTTCGGAATTACAATCGGAGTTGAAGGAAAGGCGTAAAGAAATTCGTTCCTGACGGGCGTTCCCCCATCGCACACTTCGTTTTAATCACAAAGTACTTTAACATGGAAATTAACACGAGTATATTATGTAGTATTCTAATAGTAAATTCACTGTCGTGGATATTCTAATAATATAGTAGTCGATTGTCAATCCGTACGTATGCAACGAGGCTTCCGGCAGTACGGTAATGAATAGCATCAATCAACGACTCTGCGACTCGATGACGACTACGGATGCATTCTAATGATCTCTATTTCCCTCCTACTGAGACGGTTAAGTTCTCTAAAGCAGAGGTTCCTGCCCTCGTGCCCTAACGATTCGTATGTGCTCGCCACTATTTAACACAGACTGATTTTTTCTTAAACAGTAATTAAAAAAACATTTTTGTTTATAATTAATTAATTAATTATGAATATAAGAAAATAAATTATAAAAAAAGTTAAGTTGGTCGATTAAAAATAGGTGGTACCCGCCACTTGACCGATATTTTAGAATGTGCTATAGAGTACAAAAAGACCCCTTCTCTAAGCATTACTTAAGTTTAAATGTACACAAGTATATTTACATACTTAAAAACGACTTCCGGTCTAACTTATTAGAAGCGTCAATAGCCAAATAAATGTTATAGGGTACGAAAAAAATCTCATGCTTAAATATATACCATATTTTTACCACCTGTTTACAAATGGAACCTTATTTTTTTAAAGAAAATTATTAACTACTGCTTGTACCTCTTTGTGGCTGTTTGGTTGTCAACTCTAAGTAACGCTAACAGTCGTCTTACGCAACGTGGCAAATAAGAAAATTTTAAATCTTTTATTAATAATTGCAATATAATAGTACTAATTACATATTAACGAAAGCAACAGTGGAAACTGTAGAAGTGACAAGTTTAATATGTCAGTATAATTGTGGACTTCTGGTATTGAGCAGCGTTGAACGGCTTCCAATCGACCTATATTCGGTACCAATACTATTACGATCGAGAGATTATTCGCAACGGTATTTGTACGACACTACGTACTGAAAGTGATAACCTACTAACTACACAACGTGTAATGGCCGAGAATCGAATCCCAGCTGAATTGTACCAAAGAGTTATTTCATTAAGAAATGACGATAGGATGATTGTAGGGGAGGTCTAAAGTCTGAAAAATCGATGACGTAATTTATGGACGGCCCTTAAGCCAGACAGCCTTGAATAGCTAACTGGCTAGCAGGGCGCCCACTACTGGATGGAAGGGAATGACGGATGATAGATGGACTACTGGAGTAATAACAAAATAGAAGAGTTGGGAGTGCTCGTTAAAAGCAGCTCTCTTGGTGATCATGATCTATGACTTAGCTATGAAGCGTCAATAGCCTTATAGTTTAGGGTACGGTCTGCGTCGTGTGCGGTAATCGTAAGGTCATAGTTTCGAATCCACCATTCGACTACTGACGTTAACCATCTCCTAGCACAAGCTTAAGCTTAGTTGAAATGGTTAGTAATATTTCTGAAAAAAAAAATATTGCTAGCTTTCTTTCTAAAACAAAAAAAAACGATAGAGAAGAGAGAACTCACATTTGTTCTTGAACTCGCGTCCTACCAGGGAGGAATATGGTGTGCATGACGGTTAAAATTGTATTAAATGCGAAATCAAAACGTTAAGCTTCAACCATTAATCCACAACCGTTACTCAGACGCAAGCTTAGTATTAAAGACATATGTGATCAAAGATACCGACCATTGTAGTCGACACAAACAGTACACGCGCCTCTTGATCGGACGATAGATATGCAAAGCACGATAAAAACAAGACCCCACTGGGTCACTGTTCTAGAATGATCTCGAAGTAAAACGCAATTCAATGGTACGAAATATAACGTATGCAATGATTACACAAGTATATACGAGCAAAAATAAAAACCGACTTGAAATCGAATCAAGCGATAAACGCTAAACGCGCGGACGCCCCCTTTGTATTTACGAGTTATCGTAGAAATATTACGAAATAAAATTATTTAGAACCTAATCAAATTCTTATCAGACTACTTTTGCAGTACATCCCTTCCTCCTTCATCCTAATAAAAATGAATCATCGAAATCGGTTTACGTGATATTGAGTTATGCGTCCATTTGTAGAGCGAACACATACTTGATACAAATTTTAGATCGCAACCACAGACCTGTGTCCGTGCTCTTTTCAATACACTTAAATTGTTCACTCTGCATTTATTAAAAGAGTGCCAATTCTACAGTTACTATTTTCCTTTTTTTTGTTTTTTTTTATTTATTTATTTTTTTATACATAATGCCTGAATTTGGAGGTGGCCAGAGATGGCTCGGGGTCACGCGTCGCAGTCGCCCCGCTGCATTGCTATCAGCTTCTCCACACCCGCTGTCCCTGCTTCTCATGGCCATTTTTAGGTTGTAGTCCACTATCCTCTCCCTTGATGCAAATTTAAGACTTACTGATTTTCTCGCGCATGCCATTGTCAGAATTGGAATATATCGTGAATAGCACTAACAAGATCAGGCAACAGGTGGCCTACAACGTCGAGTGCACACTAGAAGCAAGTGCACGCTAGGCGTTACTTAATATACAGGGACGAATCTAGTAGATCTATACTCTTAATTAAAAGATAAACGACCCGTAATTCAACGTTCAATGTTCACGGTGTACGTACACGTGAAACTAAATCTACTTTCAAACATTTACTAAGGATTACCTAAGCAAGGAATAGTTTGACAATTGCTGTCCCTATCCATCTATAATTATATATATGTATTTATATTTATTCATTTATTCTTTATTTGTACAAAATAAAAAGATACAAATAGGCGGACTTAATGCCAAAAGGCATTCCCTGCCAGTGTTCTTCCACCTTGGGGTTGCGTAGAGACAAAATAACGGGTGCAAGATAGGTGAGAATATAATAGTAAATACATACACAAAAAACATATAAAACAAGTACACAATGTTTGGATCTTCTTTTAAGTATAAAATATACTTGTGCCAGAAGATCCAGTTCTTCCTTAATCATATTTTTTTTGTTTTTATAGTTAATTAGTATAAAGTAATTATATATATATATATATATATGTATATATATATATGTGTGTGTGTGTGTGCGCGTGTGTGTGTGTGTGTGTGTAAATGTGTGTATTTATTTGAGATTACAATAAAAAAGATATTATTGAAATTGGTATCGTAATATTGCCTCCGTCCACTTTAGTAAAGATGCTTTACAGTCGTGCCAGTTTAAAGCTAAAATAAATTTATAATTATTATTTTTTTTTTATTTTTCTTGTTAACCATTCCAACTAAGCTTAAGCTTGTGCTAGGAGATGGTCCACGTCAATAGTCGAATGGTGGACTCGAACCCACGACCTTACGATTCGCAGGCCGTATCCTAAACCATTAGGTATGTTTATTATATATGATGCATATGTTTTTATAAATTTCAAAATTTATTATAGTTATATTAGAAAAGCGATGATAGACTTGAGAACCTGAACCGGTACAGCGTGTATCGTAGAAGGTTTTAGTACTATAATATATTGTTTATAACTTATCTGGAACATGTAACTTTTGTTACAAACTCATCGGATACGATAAAAAAAAATCATCAACCAATGGTCGACAAATTGTAGTATTATAGGTTTATGACATTGCTCAAACTATAAAGCATAGGAATTTCACCAGACCCAAGCCGTAAGGTCACTAAACACTCATCTTAGCTGCAACGTAAACCACTAAGCACCCTATTTCTCACGGCAAGCGGGAAATGGTGGGCAATTAACGCGACCCGCGCTGTTTAGTCTGGCCCGTTAAAAATAATAATGCGATATGTGGCGGAGTGGATGCTCTGTTTGGCAACGTGCCAAACAACGTGCCAGGCCACGAGGCGGGGAACCGTTCACACATTTAGATTATGCGACGCCCCGATTGATTCGCCTTTCAATGTCAATCTTGTAATGACCTACATTCGGATATTAAAACTAGCGGTGTGCTTATTTCTGTAGATCAGCTGTGGCCGTAGAGCGGAGACTGGTCATTATTGAACAGTTTAACCGACATCAAAATGGGGGAGGTTAACATTTTTCGTAATCAAAGTTCGTTGTTTTCGTTGCTTTACCTTCCATCACGCAAGATTGAAGCAAAACCTGAGCCTATCTAAAAAAAAGTAAAAAGTTTGTTATATAAACTCATAAATGAACCGGTTTTGTTTTTTTTTGTTGGTAAAGGTTAGGAGGTCCTATATTCATTTTGTTAGTGTAGGTCCTTGGGTTCTAAAGATTAGTAAAGACCTAAACATTGATTGACATATTTAATACATTAAGTAAAAACTGTTTGACAAGAAGCACAAATGTGATAAATAATATAGCTAGATAAATAATACGACTAATATTCCTCGTAAATATATTTGCCTATATACAGGAGTAGGTTAAACAAATGGATTTATTTTTTATAGGATAATCACCAAACCCTGCCAAGCATTTTTTAGTGGGATATGGGCTTAATTATATAAAAATTTGTAAAAATATTGGCTTGAGTGTCGGAAATCTAATAACATTCGGAAAGAAACACGTGCGTTGCTGTGTTTTACGAAGAAAGCTGTTTCCTTTTTAAAAGGTCCCTTTTTTTTTTTTTGTTTACGGGGAGGAAATCTTCAGAAAGATACCCCGCCTTCTGGGGGGAAGGCGGCGGTTATGTGGGGTTCTTACCCACTAAAACCTCCCGGTGGCCCTTTCCTCGGTGCATGACGAGGGGCTCCGGGATCTCCAGTGGAACGCACCGGAGCCCCTCTGCACTGTGCTCAAGGAGAGCACGTCCCGGGGAGGTTACTCCTCCCCCTGTGCCTCAGAGGCGACACGGGCCAGCCGATGTCGCCTTCTTCCCGGGTCCACTTTGGTGGACGACTCAGGCCCCCACCCTTGTCGCCCAGTGAACCCGAGGCCCCTTTTAGTCGCCTTATACGACAGGCAGGGGATACCGTAGTCTTATTCTTGAGAGCCCAGAACTACAGGGCTGTTTTTAAAAGGTCCCTAACCTAACCAAACTTTTATAAAACGACTCTTAAGGAACATCCTTTCTAATAAAAGATGAATCATCGAAATTGGTTTCCGTTCCGTGCACGAGGCCCAAGGCCTCACGTACGGGTCAGTGGTGGTCATCAGAACAGTGACGAAAAAACTGCAACTGCACGACAGCGTCCAACATGCTGTAGTGGCGATATCCCGACACACCGTCAGCTGTGTCCATTATATACATGACTGTGATGACGCCACAGGAAGACTGATGACAAAGGCAATGGCCGCATCAAGGGAGAGGATAGTGGACTACAACCTAAAAATGGCCATGAGAAGCAGGAACACAGCGGTCGCGGAGAAGCTAATAGTAATGCAGCGGGGCGTCTGCGAGGCGTGAACCGGAGCGATTTCTGGCCACCTCCAAATTCAGGCATTATTTATAATAATAATAAAAAATAAAAAAATAGAAACCTGTACAGTTGCAATCTAACAACAATAAAAAAAATTGGTTTCCGTAATTATGAATTATTCATCCATTTATGGCGCATATACTTAACGCAAATTTAACACTACCATGGTCATAATTGGACCAAATTGACAAAAAACAATAAAATAATAATCAGAATTCGTTCACCCAGTCCAAAGTTATGAGGTAACAAACATAAAAAAACATGCAGACGAATTGAGAACCTACTCTTTTTTTGAAGTCGGTTGAAAGTTAAAAAATATGTCTTTATAAATTCATGTTGAGTAATTTAACAAAATTACAGTACATTTAAATGAAAGTAGTGTTACTTAAGATCTTAAACATCTCCGCATCTGGAGCGCGGCACTCCACTTTTGTCGCATCTCAAAGAATACTTCTAACGTCCTCTCCCTCCTTTACACTTCTCCAAGGATGCCTCTGAAAGACCCTTAACATAAGTATGTCGCTAAAAATAGAATTAACAAAGAAACTGCAAACCAAATTTGGATACATGTAAGCGAAATACAACGGCTGAAATCAAGCGATCTATAAATGGTCCGAGTCTGCTAAACCAATTGTGTACAAAATAAACGTTCATTGGCATCATAGTGGTCGATATTTGATAGGTTGTTTTTTGTAGTTTTGATAGCTGGAGAGAAGCTTAAGAGCTGTACTATATTAGGTAATATGGTGAACGTCACACAGTGCCGCCGCGCGCGGTGCTCAACTATCCGTTGCGTTCGGCGGGAATACAATTTAAATTGCGATGGGGCTGGGCGTAAATTGTGTTGTGTTATATTAATATTCATTGTAGTGGTCACACGGGTCACGCGACAGGACACTCGTTTCTCCATAATTTCACCTACGAAGAGACTGAAAAGTTTCTTCATAGTATAAAATAAATTATCCTCACGTTCAAGTACTCACTCGCACATACACTCTTACATGCACCCACGTACACTATTCTTTGCAAAAACACACGACTATCACATAAGATATATAACAAACTTTAGTTCATAATAAACTCTGAGTTAGGTACAACATGTCCCTGATACAGGCTATGTATTAGTCTAGCAGGGAGATGTGTACCGAAGGACCGCAGTAGGAAAATGTTTATGGAATATAATATATAACATGTATGAAAATATCATATGATAATATGTAACTAATATTTTTGTGTATGTGCATGTCGGTATATAAAATGAGTGTGTGTGTAAAAAGTTAATAAATAAATATTTCATTTCGCTGAATCCTCTTGCCGTGAGATTATTCAGCGCTCTTATACGCCATAAATAATCATTTAATTAACTAAATAACTTTTTTGTTAAATTCTACGCGGATGAAACCGCGGGCACAGCTAGACTACAATAAAAAGCTAAAGTAGCAAAGACACATATTATAAAAAAAAACTAATTTAAACGTCAATAGCCCATTGGTTTAGGGTACGGCTTGCGAATCGTAAGGTCGTGGGTTCAAATCCACCATTGGACTATTGCCGTGAACCATGTCCTAGCACAAGCTTAAGCTTAGTTGGAATGGTTAACAAGATTGTTAGTAATATTTCTGATAAAAAAAGAAATATTGCTAGCTTTCTTTAAAAAAAATTTGAAAATATAACACTTTACATTTTACCAGTACGTTTTCAATTAACAATGATGGGTTTAGAAAGATACCTGATAACGATTAAGAAAAAAAACTATTCCATTAACAATCACTTAATTGGACATCGTTGTCAATACAGAAGGCAAGAGAACAAGAGGCCGGTCCTTAACACGACGGTCTGACCAAGTATAAGGTGCCATTTTCTCTCGTAATCTCTACCAGCTGGAGAGGGCTGTCTCGGACCGAAGCCGACGGAGGCAGATTGTTCACTTGACCCCTCACAATCTGCCGCCATCGGCTTGCCCCAATCTGCTTCTATCCTTCACGGTCCTCAGAAATGAAGGAACGACAAAGAAGAATTGGTGAACCCACTTATTATTTATTTGAAGCTTTTTGTCGTGGCAACAAGAACTTTCACCTGAGTCTTTTTAAAACACACAATTTTTACGTCTTAGATGAAAAAAACTCGAATCCACTCGACACATGTCAAAAATTCAACTAAATAGTATCGTCTTCAATAAAAATTACGTGAACAACAACTTCTCCCATCCCCTAACTATTTCAAGCAATCGATTCGATGACGTGATCTGCATTGTTACTCTTCATGGATTACGCCATTGCAGAAGTGACGCGTGCCAAGATGTGTTTTTTCTTATTTTTCTCTTTCAACAACTACTTATATTTATTTAATCTTTATTTGCACAAAATAAAAGTGCATAAAGGCGGACTTAATGCATTCTGTGCCTGTCTCATAGTGACACCAGGGGCCAGGCCGCGTAGAGAAAAATAACGGGTGCAAGCTTGGATAAATATATATATATATGTATATATATATATTTTATTTTATATAAAGTTACAGCCTTTTTAATATATATACTAGCGTACCCAGCCCGTTTCGCCGCGTTATATTTTGCTTTATTTTATTTAAACAATAAACTTACATAATTAAACATTTAATTTAACTCTCTAAATAAATTAAATTATTTATTCTATTTTGGTCCAATTTAGACAATAGCATTCACGAGAGATAAGTCCTAAATGTGCATTAAGTATGTGCCCGACAAATGGACGAATGACTAAATATTACGCTAACAGATTTCGGTGATTATTTTTTTTATTAAAAAGTATGTATTTCAAGGGTAGTTTGATGAAAGATTGGTTAGTTTCTGATTATTCTATTCCTACGATAATTTATGAATACAAAGATGGCGTCCGCGTGCAATAGCGTTTACTCGTAATGTTTGATTAGATTTAAAGTGCGTTTTTGTTTTTACACGTAAATATACTTGTCTGGAAACATTTATACTTCAAAACATAATAATTTAAAAAAAAAAATACTTGATTTGATGTATTTGGAAACGAACTAAATAGTTCTTACGGTTCTACTTCAGATTATCGAACTCATATTCCTTCGATTTCTATTATTTTAATAAATCATTCGTTTTTATAACCGTTTCGATTCGTTCGTTTCGAATAAAAATGGCATTTACCATTTAAACGTAACGTTGCGAATCTTACGCAATGGACGTTGCGAAAGTGTACGGTGCTTTCAATAAACATTTCATAGAGCTTCGATTGCGCCCATCCACGTCTGTTGTGTTTACAGCCTTGGTATTTTGATCTCATCGTAACATACCAGCGTTGAAAACAATTGCCAGGTAAAATTATTATTTGGCAATACTTACACCAACGAAGAGCTATATTACTATGGCAACCCGATTTCGATCCCCGGCGCCGGCACCAATAAATTTGTTGTTGCACTCGTCGGTGAAGGAAAAATCGTGAGGAAACCTACTTGTCTTAAAATTTTATGCTAAGACATGTGAAGCCTGCCAATCCGCACTAGGGCCGCGTGGCGGATTATGCTCTTATACTCTCTTTACAGAGAACGCCTGCGCCCAACAGTGGGACATATATATATATATATATATAAGGGCTGTAACTTTAACAGAAGTCGACCTTAGGTCAAATCAAAGTTCCGTTACGTTAAACGATACGCGCGGACGCCCTTTTTGTATTTCCGAATTATCGTTACAATATTACGAAATCAAACTTAATCAAACATCAAACTATTCTATATAGAGTACATCCTTTCCGAAAAAATGAATCATCGAAATTCGTTGGCGGGATTTTGAGTTACTCGTCCATTTGTTGTTTACATTCTTGAAGCAAATTTAACACATATGGTTTTTTCATGGATTCATATTGTCAGATAAATGGGACCAAATAGGTAGCACCAGTTTTCAAATAAGGAAAGAATCATCAATCAAATCAATAGAAATGGGTGCAGCCAGTCGAAAGTTATGCGGTAACAAACATAAAAAATACACAGACGAATTGAGAACCTCCTCCCTTTGAAGTCGTTTGAAAAGAAAATCTAATCGATAACCGCCTCCTTTGTAGTCGGTTAAAAATAGTAGTATAATATTATACTGTTTTATTTATAATCTAATTAAAGCTATATATCACGTCGTTACACCTGTATAACTGTTCAAATCCATCAACAACCGGTATTCATTTCGAATTTCCCAAACCGGTCAACGAGTCGCAAGACGCAGTGGGGGTTTCGTAAAGCCGAATTCTCGTTTCGCTAATTTATGATTCACTGTTCAAAGATCGGATGTCGATAGTAGTGGTCGCGACCGCAAGACCGGGTTCCATGTCTCATTCGCGCATTCCTGCCACCGAGGTGAACAACCGGCGCGTACGCGGTCGTCCTTGGAGTCGCGTGCTCCTTTCTACACAACCTCCTTGGCTGCTTGCTGCAACCCGATATATGTGTACATGACTTTAGATTGACTCACAAGACCACGTTAAAACAACAAAAATACAATTTATGTGTCGGATTAACTACATGTCAATCGATTTGAACGAATTTATAGTAGAAAATTATTCTTATTTAAAAAAAAACACTGGTATGCTTTAAACTACACGACTGAATTTAAACTTTTTTTTAGCTCCATCTATATATATATTCAAAACAGAACGAACATTTATGTGTGTATTATTTTTTAAACAGGTCAACCCTTTTTCAAATGCATACTTTGTGTAATCGCCGTAAAATGTTAGATGTATTTATTCTTCACAAAACTATCAATGGCGAAATAAAAAGTAGACTGCTCATCGAAAACATTCACATTAGAGTGTCTTTCAAATATACAAGGGGTTGTTGGTGTAGGATTTTTGATGTGCCGCAATGTAGAACCAACCAATTGTCTTATTCGTCATTGCCAACAATTTCTATACTCTTTTAATAGTTGATGTGATATATAGTCGATGGTGACGAATGTTGTGTACACCTATAATTGGCATATACAACAGGACATAGCTCTAAGCTCTAAGGTCGCTTAGTCTGAACCTCTACGGTTGGAGCTCTCTCTTGCCCTCCTATAGTAATATACAAAACGTAAATTTCTCTCAGTGTCATGCTTTTGGAGTGGCCTATTACTAACAGTGGACTATTACCAGCAGTGGACTATTGAAGAATGATGATGATGATGATGAAATGGGAGGTATTTAAGAAAGCCTGAGTCATTCTGTAGGGACAGGATACGCGCAGGGAGAATAATTGTCATACTCGTACCACCGCCGTTAAGTTGGTACCCTTGTCTAGGTTCACGTCATCACATAAACCTGATTCCCTCACTACTAATACTCATGGCTTTGCTTAGAAATAACTTTAACAAGGTTAAGGTTACTTTTGAACGTACAAGAGAATTAGATCGCAATGACGCACACTTGAACAGTGCAACCTTCCTACCTTATAACTGGATTTGTCAAGTCTCTATAGTATCGTATTGATCTCAACGAATAGTTCCCTCGCACTCGTCGCAGAATTCGACTAACCAATTCGCGTTATCGCCTTTTTATGCAATTTCACTAAAATCGATGTTACAAGCATTACTCGAATTTCTTCGGCCACTCATCTGCCAGCGCCATAGCTTTCCCAAATGGTATTTAAAGTTAGTTTTTGAATGTTTTTTGAAAGGGCTCCGGGAAGTGCTCACCTTGGTCACAGTGCAGAGGGGCTCCGGTGCGTTCCTCTGGAGATCCCGGAGCCCCTCACCATGCACCGAGTAAGGGCCACCGGGATGTTTTAGTGGGTAAAAACCCCACATAACTGCCGCCTTCCCCCCAGAACGCGGGGTATATTTTTGAAGATTTCCTCCCAGTTAACATAAAAAAAAGGTTCGTCACAAAATTGGCAAATTTTGCAGAATTTAACTTATTATTAACTTGTAATTTTTCAAGAACGCTAAATTTCCAGCAGTCGATTTAAGGAGTATTACGGTAATTCCGAGCATAAAGGTCCCATATATAACCGAGGTCGATCGGATAGCCACACTGAATAAGACCGAAAGATGGAAACTCATTGATTCAAGCCGACTATGATTCGAACGCCCTTTTTTATGGGGGAAAATGTTCAACAAGATAACCCGCCTTCCCTCCAGAAGGCTCTTACTGACTAAAATCCTCCGTGCATGGCGAGGGGCTCTGAAATCACTAGTGGAACGCACCGGAGCACCGCTGCACTATGCTCTGAAGCACGTCCTTTTCTTTTTATCGCTTCTATGTAAAGACTATACCATACTTAGTTAAACTATGAAGAGGTAATAGGTTGTATCTTACATATTAAGATTACTTCTGCAAATTGAAAACATTAACAATGGCATTCAGTGCAGGTAAAAACACGGCAATTTCCAATCTTACATAAGAAAGAAATCTTATCGTCGGGTTCTTTACTACTTTCAATAAAGTAAATAGCTTTTAGTAGGATCAAAGTGGATCGTTACTTTTATCTGATTCCGTTCAGTTTATTGTTAACTTTAATCTAGTTTCATTGACTTTAGAAAGAAGTTTTTATGTTTGTAATCAACACAAGCGTAACATAAACATTATCCTTAGAATACCTCTCTAAATATATGACACTGTATGTTAGGTTAAAATGTTAGTTTGAAAATTTGTGAGTTATGTGACAAGGATTGTAACTAAATTAGGGGAAAGTATGCCGCTTTCAAAAGAGTAGAAGAGAGAAGAGTAAAAAGTTTCAATGTATAGATATCTGGAAGAAAAGAGGAATTGGTATCAAAACCAAGATGAGATTGATACGTGCCTTGGTATTCCCTATCTTCCTGTATGGAGTGGAAACGTGGACAATCCCAGCCAGAGAGAGGCAAAGGATCGATGCATTTGAGATGTGGTGCTGGAGGCGTATGTTAAGGATACAAATTAAGACTCGTTTGTCTACCATATGCCGACAACGAATCCTGGCATATTTCGGACACACAATGCGCAGAGGCGACGAAAGTCTAGATAAACTGATCGTAGTTGGGAACACCGCAGGAAAAAGATCTCGCGGCCGTTCACCAACAAGGTGGTCCGATCAGGTAAAAGATTCGTCGTCCTCCAAATTTGACAGTGCTGTCAGAGACGCGCTGGACAGAAGCCGATGGAGGCAAATCATCCGCTCCAGATGCAACCCTGATGGTGACCACGATCCTCAGACATGAGGGAGACTAGAGAGAGAGTATAGATATAGTGAGAAAAGATTTTCCTTCCTAATTTTTCCGAAAAGTTCGTATTGATAAAGACTCTCTCTCAAATAACTCCATATTAATGAATATGAAAATGTCACTCATTTAATATCATCTTTCATTGACAGTACGGGTGTCATCGTATTCCGATAAAGATCCAGGTTTTCCCGAAGGAAAATAATTTATCACTACATCTGTACCGTCGTTTTCTGAAAATAAGACATCGCCCGAAAATAAGCCTTGGCGTGATTTTCGAGACTCTTTAGAATAAAAGGTCAATAAATGATGGCTCTATAAGTGCTAAAACAAATAAATTGATATGCTCCTACTTTTTAAAGTCGGTTAAAAACTCCACATTCTTATTCCCATAACGCCGACCGGTAGTCCGTGTGGTTGCCTCTTATAAAAAATAAGTAAAGATATAATCGTATCAATTACCAGTTTCTCCATTGAACCTGTCTTTATGTGGCTACTCTGTGGTTCTCCATGCCCTCTAATATCAGTTTATTAAATTTAAGCGATATGGACGACAGCTTAAAAAACAAGCCACGTTTTTTAACCTTTTTAATAGCGGGGTAGACAGAGACAACAATCTTTTTTCTGGCTGTCTCAAATAACACCTACTAAAGAAGATTCCAACGACAAAATACTGTCATTACGCCGGTAAGTATACCAAAACTTGATAGACGACATGTATTACTGCCACATATTATTGAAAACAGGAACACAAATTTCAATCCTATATCAGTTTTACTTACTTTACTTTTGTTACTTTAAATGTAATTTTGTCTGCGTTTGTCCTGCTGATTACAAAATGGGTGTTTTTAAGAGAGTGGACTGTATTTCTACTTAACATAAGAGGACCCTGGTCAAGCACTTGCTTAAAGTTACAAGTTAAAGTTACAGCTTTTATATATGCTACATGTCGCATTGCTGGGTACAGGACTTCTCTGTACAGAGAGTATAAGCGCATAGTCTGCCATGCGGCCCTTCCTCGGTGCATGGTGAGGGGCTCCGAGAGCACTTCCCGGGGGGGAGGTTACTCCCTCCCCCCCCCCCTGTGCCTTCGCAGTGCAAGGCGACACGGGCCAGCCGATCTCGCCTTCTTCCCGGGTCCACCTTGGTGCTGGTATTGCTTTATCACTAAGCATCATATGACACACGTATTTTATAAATCATTCAACATAGTAAACAATTTAATTTTAATAACTAAAAAAGTAATATTTACAATATAATAGATATTTTACAAAATATTTACAAAAAATATAACTGCGCCAAACCGTAATCGCTTGGCAGCGTGCCCAGGTGGCTGGTAGCAATGCCACGCGTATTGCCAATACTTAGCTTGTGTGCAAGATATAGGCCAGCCCTCTGGTCACCAGATGTGTCGATCAACTTCTTAGCTATCACATTAAAAGGGGTGTGCACTAAGTTTCTACCCCAAACGGCTCAAATATAAAACCTCTATCTTTATTTGCGCCGCTTGAAGTTTTCTGCAGTTGCAGCGGCCGCTCCAGTCTCAACAGAAGATTCTGGAAGATGTGACGTTTTACTCTAACGTCAAATCAAACACTCTTTAACTTACTGTTGCTTAGCATCGTCATCTACTGAACTAATGATAAGGTATAGGCCGATAAAACGAAATTTCCTAAAATAAATTTCTCGATAGATTTATCGCTTCCGAAAACTCCTTCATACAAAATTTCATGAAAATCAGTGGGTGGAGTGAAGAATAGCTCGTTTAAAGACATTAGATAGATAGATTTTAGCAAACGTTGGTTTGAAAATAAAATTCTACAGCACTCTAAACATAAGTTAGCGTATACGAGAAACCTAACAAACCACGTCTGTGTATAATCCGAACAAACTCCGTGAAACAAAGTTCGTACGAACAGTAATACGATACCACGTAAAACTGTTCTAGCACCGCAAAACATTTACAAAGCACTACTCAAAAGGCAACTGTACACGGTATAAAGTTTCCACGTCACGGGTCGGAGTTTACCAGGAAAACCTTTCCCATAGTTCACGACAGAACTCAAAGAGCGAAACATTTAACGGCATTCGCTTACGTCGGTAAAGGGAAAATAACTGCATTAAAAAACCGCGTTCCGGTTGACTGGAAAGTATACGTTTTTTATCACCAAATTTAACTTTCTAAATGGAACAATGAATAGGACAGCATAAAAGCAGAGGTGCAAGTTTACGAGTAAAAACAATAACCTACTTCAAATAGAATCAAATGCTATAACTCGTGGACGCCATCTTTGATTTCCAAAGTATAGTACTACGAATTTCTGGCACCTGTATTCTCTTTTTTCTTTCACATTCGTGTTCGTTGTCGTCATGAAGAACTAGTCTTCGATTATGATGAACCTACAAATATCAAAATCAGCAAACATTCTTCTAGATTTTTAGAAGTTCCCTGGTGTATCTTCGGAACTCAAAATCGAATAATAATAATATTGAAATCTTTCTCAGAAAAAAATAATTTTCAAAATAATAAAAAAAATATACAATCGAATTGAGAAGATTTAAAAAAAATGGTCTCTTTTAAAAAGACAAAGTAACGGGTCTCTTGAAAATAGACGTTAATGAGATGAAGAACAAATTAAGACAATTTTAAAGATTTTAAAGATGTGAAAGATTGAATTTTAACCCCAGTGTGTGGGGAAATATATCGAGATTTAATTTAGATTTGATTTAGATAAATAGTGCTGTGGTCTGCAAATCTGCACTTGAAAGTTAAACTTACAGCGTATATAAAATATATGTCCCACTGTTGGGCACTGGCCTTCTCTGAAAAGAGAGTATAAGGGAATAGACCGCCACATGTCCATAGCGCGGATTGGCAGACTTCACATGTCTTAGTAATTTTTCTAAGACATGACAGATTTTTGTGGCAGCACTTAAAATTGCAACAACAAATTTATTGGTGCCGGCACCGGGATCGAACTCGGGTTGCTAGCGTTCTACTACTTGAGGCGTCCGCCCGAACACTGAGCTACTATGGCTATAATATATCACTTTTAATAATTCTAAAGAATTAATTCAATTGAACGCACGGATGTGAATCCTATTTACCCTACCGGAGTAGACAGAGACAACTTTTCGTACACACGTACACCGGATACAAATTTTTAAAAAGTGATTTTTTGTACTAAAAAATCCATAAAACGGCAATTCATTGTTACAAACCTATTTGGACTCAAACCTGCGACCGTCAGATCGCAAGTCGAATCCACTAGGCTATCAATTTATTTTTTGATTATATACAATCTTGTTTGCACTCTTGCGAAGTAATCATGGAGCAAAAACTGCTTACAAGATCTCAATAATTGCATACGAAGTTTATTCATGACACGATTTCTTATGATGCTTTCAACATCATCAGAGAGGTGGTCCTCGCAGGGAAATTACTAAGAAATATAAATCAATCTTTTACTTCCTCGATACTATAATTAATTATCAAGATATCTTTGTGAAAACTCTTTAGCTATAGCCCTAAGGGATAACAAGTATTTACTAGTTAAAATCAAAACCGACTTCAAATAAAACGAAACGGATCAAGCATTGAACGCTACTACTACGCACGGAAGCAATCTTTGGTGCACTTTTACTGTAAGGAGTACTTATCTGGTCTTAGATTGTCAAAAACCAACTAATATAATCAACAAACATCACGCTACCCGAAGTGGCACTCAAAGTTAGTTTACGTTTTGAATGTCCCCTAGATTATCCGTGAATTAACAACCGACCGAGTCCTGGTTCGGCCCTCTCGAGCGCCCTCGGATCGGAATGCTTACGCGTAACATAGTAACCGTCCAAGCCGAGGTTACCCCACACCGGGGGGACCTTTGTGTCGAGTTACTAGCGATAGAGGTTCAGGCTAAGTGACGTAAGAGCTATGCCACCTCTCAATCCGGTGAAGCAGTCAAGGTCAGCTTCTCTGACCAATCAGTGTAGTTCGTCAAAAAAAAATCCTCCACGAGATTTTTTAGTTGCCTGGTATGTCTTCGGAAGTTCCTATACCAACGAAATTAATATGGTACTTAATTGAAAGGTAAAAAACTTTTTGAAACTAAACGAAAATTTAAAAATCCCACCAATATTATAAATGCGAAAGTTTGGATGGATGGCGGTTCTGTTCTGGTGTATATATTCACAAAGGTGAATATATCGTAAGTAACAGTAGTAACAATATATGTATATATTTTTTTTAAAGAAAGCTAGTAATATTTTTTTTTCAGAAATATTACAAACAATCTTGTTAACCATTCCAACGTACCAGTAACTTCCAGTATATATACAAGTATATATTGTGTAACAATATATACTTCAGAACAGCAGAACGCATCTGGATGAAATTGCTATTTCGCACAGAAATAGTGCGGAAATAGCACATAGGCAACCATTTCTATTCGGCTTCAAAAAAGGAGGTTATTTATCGGGTACACACTGTAAATTATAAATTGTTTAGTAAATTTGTTGTGTACTTTTGTAATTTAATTTTGATGGACATACTTTTTAATCGCGTGTAACAACCTCGAGGCGGTTCATAAATTACTGTAATATGAGGGCACATACTTTAAAAATAATTACAGACGTATTGCTAACTTCCTCCTTTTTTGAAATCGGTCAAGAAACCGTACCCGACATTCATTTTAAGTTAGTTCTATTAATGGGAAATGATAATCACTTATTGCCCCATCTTAAAAATAAATGACGCTTAGAATTATTGTTGCATTCCATTGAAATTGTCAATTTAATACGATATTTAAAACGTCACCCCACTCTACAGGTTGTTACGGAGGGTATTAGAGCGTAGTCCGTTACGGTGCCGGCACGTCGAAGGGTTCATGGCCTGTGCCCATTTGAACACTTTAATTAATAATGATCGCGAAATTGCAAATTACCTCACTATCGACAACATTGACTATTTTAAACCGAATTCAAACAGCGCGGGGGTTGTCAATTCATCTATGTTATTTTTTTCGCGTTGGTGCACTTGTGAGATAATTGTAGTATAGTTGCTACTTTGACTATCGAATGATTCGTTTCCGATGTTTAGATTATACTCGTATGTCTGTCAAATGCAGTTGCCAGTTACTCTTTGTTTATAACAGTTTCATTTCATTCGACACATATAGTATATATGTGTTAAAATACGAATTATTAGTTATTAATGTATGTACTATTATAACCAAAGAGTATTAAATATGTAAAGCATTGTGAGAAGTCGTATTGTTGACTCCACATAGTATAAGAGCAACGGTACAGTTCAAAGAGTCTCTTAGAGTTGTTCTTCGGTGGCGTCGCTTAAGTGTTGTTAGTGATATTCGTCGGTAGTGCCTCTGTATATAAGTTAAGTACTAGTGTTATTTACCTTGTCTTATATAATATACATGTACTATGAGTAAGGTGATATACCTATATTTATGGTGATGTTGTTAATATGTTATTTATTAACTAAAATGTATCTGATGTATGTGTTACAATGAATATGAAAGTATCAAAGACAAATAAAACGATAATGCTGATAATAAGTATATTATTAACTGCTCCTGATTCTAACATCAGAAGTGGGATGGCGCATGGAGAATTAATTTCTCTGTGCGTATTCCTAAGTCCACTAAGCCATTTCCCTTACATGATATTTTATATTTACTATTTATCTCATGTTGGCAATTATTAATAAATATGTCGGTCACTTTATTTATATTACATGAAATATTTTTCTTTCTTTCTTCCAGTGTAAAGCAAGGATGCACTTCGCATTAAACACATATTAGAAAGCAAAATACCTGCTATATTCTTTTCTTTTTCATTATTTTTATGTTAATCGTGAAAAGTTGTAAGGTAAGTTACCCAATTCTTTTGGTAAAAGAATTAGTTACCCACTTTTCTTAACATTTTATGTGGATTGTTTTTTATTTAATTAATTGTGTAATATATTGTGTAATGTAGATATGTATTGAACATGCGAATGTTCAAGCAATAAGGAAGTTATTACCAAATTGTACGTAACTTTGAATCGTGTTTTGTGCAATCGTTTTTGGAGAAGATACGTATTGTTTTTTTTCTTTAATGGCATGTAAAATAGTGTAAATTATTCAGTACAATATAGAGAACAAAATATAATTAATGCTTTGAAGTTTAACCTTACTATTGAATAATATTTAAGGTGCACACTAAATAGAGAACGAAACAAAACAGGTAGTCTGTAAATTTATAAATGAAGTTTAAATGTTAAACAGAAAGTAAATTATAAACACTATACAGTTATAATTATAAGGATATCTAACATTTAGATTAGCCGAACAGATGTTAGGTTTTACAATAGTATTCCAGGTTTTTTTTCTACTACGGCGGAAGAAGCTGGGAAAGGAAAAGAAAAATGAAAAGACATTTGTGACCTTTCCCAAGATGTTTAATGATATTTTCTGTTAATTCCAATACATCAGAGGTAAGCGTTTTGATATTAGATGATACAAAAGAGTTTTTTTTTTTTATTTTACTAAATATTTATTAATTAATCTTTCCATAATTTTGAAAGTGAAGGTAATATTGATATTGGACGATAATTGTTTATGTCGTCTTTTTTTTTTACCGGTCTTATATATGTGTGTAATATTGATGTTTTCAACAAATCTGCATAAAATCCTGTATTTAGGCTAAAGTTACAGACACGTGTACGCGGAGGCACTAAAAATTGTTTAAAGGTCTTCAGAAACTTATTTGAAATGCCATCCCACATTAATGCGCAGTCGGTTTTCAATGAGGTAATAAGGTTATCAACTTCCTATTCATCAGTATTCAACAGTACAAGCGAATTTAGTGAGGACTGTTGTCTGGGTGGGCTGTGATCATGTTGGGGGATGTCGTCTACATCATTATTTGGAGCAAGTTTTTCTCCTCAATTGACAACAAAATCTTTCTAAATAAATGAAATATAATATTAATGACATCATCGGGCTCTTTCCACCGCTAATGTTCCATCAACTTTGGATCCAAATAGACCATAGTGATGCTAAGAAGTTGGTCGACACATCTGGTGACCAGAGGGCTGGCTTATACCTTGCACAGAGGCTAAGCATTACCATACAACGTAGTAATTCTACCCGCCTTCTGGGCATGCTGCTAGGCGATGACGGTTTCGCACAGTTATATACTTTTTTTTTGTAAAATATCTATTATATATAGGCTGTAACTTTAACTTAATTTTAATGTAAATATATATTAATAGAAGGGTCTAGTCCAAAAAAAAAACTTGTAAAAAAAAATTCTGATAGGAGAGTATATACCCCGCCCGGTGGAGTAGTGGGTATAAATGTAGCAATATCTACTATGGGGTTGAATAATGAAAACTGTAATTGAGTAAAAAAAATTTTTTTTCGGATGCAAAAGTTACAAAAAGTCAATTACCCCAAAGGGAGTAAGTAGGCTAACTTCGTTTTTGAGTCTTTCGTGAAGATTTAATAAGCTTTTGGTTCCATGAACCTTACATAATTTACAATAAAACAAGCCGACACTTGTTAAGTCTGAATATCTAAGAAAAGAGTACCCAGAACCCTACAATCACAATATTGCGTATTGGTGGCTACTTGACACTTTGGTTAGTAAATTAGGATAACGAGAATAGATTTGAAGTACTCAAATTAATAAAAAATGGTTTTGACTTGTCCCTCATGAAAAGTTATTAGTCATTTGTGAATTATTAAAATAATTGTATTTAACATTTCTTAACCACCTTCCTATAAGTTTCAGGAATTATGAGAAAGGTTTTGACGAGGTGCTTTTGGAGTGGTCCTTGTGAGAGGACTGCGAATCCCCAACGGGTGGTGCCGCATCAGGAGGCATTTGCCGCCACATACATCGCATCGCATTGCTGGCGGGCGGACATCGGCTCGCGCCTCGCGGGCAGACAGTGGGTCGCGCCTCGAGGGCGGCCAGCGGGTCGCGCCACGCGGGCGGCCTACGGAGCGCCTCACGGGCGGACAGCGGGTCGCGCCTCGCGGTCGGACTACGGGTCATGCCTCGCGGGCGGACTGCGGGTCACATTGGACAAGGCGGCCTGCGGGTCATCGTGGACATGTAGACGACCAACTACAGGACCGTTGTTGACACTAATTTTGCTAGTTTAGTAGAATTAATAGTAATTGGTTCATTGTCGTATCGTTTAAAAGAAATGTCTGATGCCTTTCAATTATTGTATCAGGCCACTAGAGGGCTCTCTTACAACTATAAACATTGTGTAGACTATACTGAGGTCATTACCTAGAATGTGTTATATAACTCTGAGACACTAAATAACTTTTATAATGAGAACATGCATATTTTTATATAAATTTGTATTTTGTTAGCTCAATATTATAGGAGCAATAGTAATATACGATGAATCAATGAATGATTTAGTGGCAACTTTGCTTCGATGCAATAATTTGGCAAAATATTATTTAACACTAAAACAACATAATAATATAAAATAATCAGTCTGACAATTCAACGAAGAAAAATGATGCAGCCAGTGCTTAAAAAAAAAAGGAAAAACCTGTACTCTAAGCACCGGCTTCCTTCCAGTTTAGCTACCATTTTCTTTTGTGGTTTGTGACAATTAAGATTGTGTGGTGTCGTGATGGTAGGCGACAATGTGCAGATGTTATGTATGACAGTTATACTAATGGGAAATAAGTTTTCTTTTGTCTCTGTTTCTGTGTATGTGAGTTTCCCAAGATAGTTACCAATTATTTTTTTTGCTTTCTTATTTGGTCTTCTCGTAGAAAGCAAGGCGGTATTTAACTTAAAATAACGGCCTAGAAAATATGATGAATTACTCCGAAAATGTTATAATCACATGGTCACAATGAAAACGTAGAGTTTGTACGTCACTCATTGCATTGTTTTTATTATTGGAAGCCTAGTACTACCACTGAACAGTACACACACGAAAACGTGTGGTAGTGTAGGATGGCCGTAACGGCGCCGGACAAATTCTAGTTTGTAGATTTCAGATTCAAGTAATCAACTGTGGAACATGTTATTTGGTAAAAAGATTGTCCTTCAACCACCGGTGGCAGATTGCCATCGCGCGATGTAGGTAACCCAGTCGATTATCATCATCTCATCTTAGGTGATAATAACTACTGTAGGCCATGTAGGCAATTTCGCTGTTCATTAAGTGAATAAGAAAAGGAAAAGATTTTTTTTGTAACTTAATGCTCATTTTGTGAACATTAGTATGGGTTGTATGTTAAGAACTATAATATTAGTAATTTCTGTTTGCAATTTGAATACATAATGTATGTAAAAGAGACTATATAGAACTTTTAAGATAGTAATTAAGATCTGGTCCTGAGATTAACTGCTGAAGTCATTTGCTTCTTTCTATGTCCATCTCATGTGCAGCAGGTGTGGGGCTAGAAGTAACTGTCGCAGGAGCAATGACCGTTGTTACAATTTCTCTTAATGTCAGAAGAGAGTTGGTAGCAATGAATAACTGTTAGCTTTTAAGAGAATAAGGTGGACCAGATAAGATGAACAACTGAAGTAATATGTATTCTAAGGGTATCTGATATAGACCATGTATAAGGCTACATGATATTGTGCTGAAAGCAAAGACCGGTGTTATCGATTTCCTCTTAATGTGAAAGAGGGTGGTAGCAATGACTAACTGTATTAGTATATAAGAAAATACCAAATGTAAATTACTTTGTATTTCGAGAGCGAAATACTTGTCAGTTTGGCCGTGTGAGATAATTGTACTATAGTTGATCTTTTGACTAACGGTGAATTATTTTGTATTTCGAGAGCGAAATACTTGTCAGTATGGCCGTGTGAGATAATTGTAGTATAGTTGCTACTTTGACTATCGAATGATTCGTTTCCGATGTTTAGATTATACTCGTATGTCTGTCAAATGCAGTTGCCAGTTACTCTTTGTTTATAACAGTTTCATTTCATTCGACACATATAGTATATATGTGTTAAAATACGAATTATTAGTTATTAATGTATGTACTATTATAACCAAAGAGTATTAAATATGTAAAGCATTGTGAGAAGTCGTATTGTTGACTCCACATAGTATAAGAGCAACGGTACAGTTCAAAGAGTCTCTTAGAGTTGTTCTTCGGTGGCGTCGCTTAAGTGTTGTTAGTGATATTCGTCGGTAGTGCCTCTGTATATAAGTTAAGTACTAGTGTTATTTACCTTGTCTTATATAATATACATGTACTATGAGTAAGGTGATATACCTATATTTATGGTGATGTTGTTAATATGTTATTTATTAACTAAAATGTATCTGATGTATGTGTTACAATGAATATGAAAGTATCAAAGACAAATAAAACGATAATGCTGATAATAAGTATATTATTAACTGCTCCTGATTCTAACACACTCATATCGCCGTCATTTATGAACTGATTTCGATTTTTGAAGTAAAACTTCTTCAAGCTTGACTTTGGGAGTAAGCTAGTGAGAGCGATACAAGAAGTGATATTGCCCGGGCCAAAGGGAAGTTGAGAGGAAGATATAAGTTAAGATAAAGATAGAGATAGGTTTCGTATTTTAGTGTAGGGGCAAGAGAGAAAGGTGCGAGCACACATTTTCTTTCTCTCATAGCCAGCCCTTTCGTATATCTAAGACACAGTGCCGAGCGTTTGTCGGTATCACACTGTAGGAGCAAAAGACATACGTCAGTCATGTGATCAGACTCGCGTGGTAGCGTTTAACGTTTAATACGTCATATTTGATTCGATTTAAAGTTGGTTTTTGTTTTTGGATACTTGTAAGCTAAACTTCTTAAGTGGTTGGACGAGAAATTCATAGTGAAATTTTAACGATGCATCACGTTATGCGCCTAACATTTAATTGCATAGAATAGAATAATTGCACAAAATTAGAATGCATAGATTGAATGCACGAATACAATAATATATACATACTGTTTAGCAGCAGAAAAATATGTGCGGCGTATAAGTGAGACGACGTCAGAGATTTGCCATTTATACATATAAATAAAATTTTTATGTCTGTTTGTAATATTGAAATAACCGCTGACGTCTACGTGCATATATATACCAAAATAACATTTTTTTACAATTTTGTCCGTCCTTGTGTTCCAGCTAATCTCGGGAACGGCTTTACCGATTTGACGGGACATCTACTAGCAGATAGCTGATGTAATATGGAGGTACATTATTTTTGAAAAATTTAACTAAATAATTTTTAATCGCGGATAACACCAAGGGGCGCTAGTCAGTATATAAATGCATGTGTGTCCACCTAATGTGTAATTTTTAAAATAACGGCGTTTCCTTTCCAACAGTGGTTTATAAAAAGATATGACGAAATGAAAATGTTTGCGTGGGAAACACAAAGTTCTGAACAGTAAGTTATGTTGTCCTGGTAATGAAGTCACGCATGCAAATGAATGCTGAGTGTTTATGATAATAGACACCTTAATACGATGCTTATATAATGATTGTAGCATAAATTATTTATTTAATACGCCTTCGACCTCCCATTATATACATACTAGCGACTCGCCTCGGCTTCATACGAGTAATATTATTTCTTGAAATTGAGACACTAAAAATATAACATATTTATATTTAAATTAGCTTCTGAAATCTTGACAAGAACCAAAACTAGCGAATCTCAACTACAAAAAACAGCAGTTGTATCAGTAAATCCAGAATCTATGAGCCTGAGCCCAACAGACTATAAAGAAATAGACAAAATTATTCTTAACTTAAAAAGCAATAGCGCCCCTGGAATAGACACTATTTCAACAATTGTTCTTAAAAACTCCCATGAAGTATTATGTAGCTTAATTTCCCATTTGTGCAACCTAAGCTTTTCTAGCGGTACATTCCCTGATATTTTTAAAAAAGCTGTTGTCGTCCCTGTGCACAAGGGTGGTGAAATGGATTCAGTGTCTAACTACAGACCTATATCGTTGCTGAGTTCAATTAGCAAAATCATCGAAAAAGCTTTTAACTCCAGACTCACCAATTTCTTGGAAAATAAAAACATGCTATCACATTGTCAATACGGATTCCGATCAGGCAAAAATACCGAAGACGCAGTATACAGACTCTCAGAGTTGATCACGAATACCTTAGACATAGGCAACAGATGTGTGGCTATCTTCTTAGATCTTAAAAAAGCTTTCGACACCGTGTCTATACCACTCCTTTTGTTAAAACTTGAGAATTTAGGCATACGCGGAATCCCACTAGAATGGCTCCGAAACTACTTGTCAGATAGAAGCCAAGTGGTTAAAGTGGATCGTGTCTTTAGTGCCAGCTCAAGTGTCATATATGGCATACCCCAAGGTAGCACTCTTGGGCCGACGCTTTTCTTGGCCTATGTTAATGACCTCTGCAACTTAAAAAACTGACAATGGAAATATTCTTGCATTTGCGGATGATACTGCACTAATATTTAATGGCGAAACATGGCCAGTGGTTGAGAGATCCGCAGAAAATGGTCTTAGAAAAGTTATTAAATGGCTTGATAAAAATTTGCTCACTTTAAATATTCCAAAAACAAAATACATTTGCTTTAGTATCTCTAGCGCTACGAATCCGCCAAATCAATTTAACATTAAGGCTCATTCCTCCACTTGTGAGGTGGATGTTCTTTGTAATTGTGTTCCATTAGTACAAACAACAAACCATAAATATCTGGGCGTCATAATTGACAAAAACCTCAATTGGCACCCACAAGTATCGGCATTAAGTAACAGAATTAGGAAACTTTTACCCATTTTTAGGAATCTCCGAGACGTAGCTGATCCCCAATTGATAAAAAATGTTTACTTTGCCCTTTGTCAATCGCTATTGACTTACTGTATCACAGTATGGGGTGGAGCCGCTTCATCCCATCTTTTGGAATTAGAAAGAGCTCAAAGAGCCGTGATCAAAGTAATGTACTACAGGCCCAGAAAATATCCCACAAGAAAACTGTACGAGGAAACAGAACTTCTCACTGTTCGTCAATTATACATCCACAATTGCGTTCTCCGTTACCACAAAAACATAGACCTGTCACAATTGTCCCAAAATAAAAGACGGGTTAGGAGTTCTGTTCCCAATTTCAACACGATGTTCGCTAGACGACAATCATATTACATGTCACCATTCTTATACAGATATTTCAACGATTTAAATCAAATCCTTAAACTAAATAGAAGGCAACTAAAAATAGTAATCAGAAAAGGTTTGATGAAGCTTGGTTACTCTGAAACTGAAAATATATTAAAAATTAAATAATTAGCAATATTCTACACATCTACATACCATACGCACACACACACACGCACGCACACACACAAAATCACATACTACAACACAATCATATATTCTTGTTACATGTTTTTATACACATATAAATTCATACTTCACCAAAACGAATTAACTTCAAATTGTGTTTTAACTAACTATGTACACTACCTTTAATAATGTAAAGGGGTGGAGGGTTGATTACTTGAGACACAGGATCCGTCCTAGTTCAAGTGTCAATCCACCATAATCTTCCTGTTATTATGTCTCTTGTTCCAAATGTATATGTTTTTAATTATATAATTATCTTAAGTAACTACTGTGGATTATGGTGAGGAATAAATGATTTATTTATTATTATTATTATTATTATATAGAAGGTGGGTATTTTGGACAGGATTTGTGTAAAATCTCTTCTAAAAGAGGGTATAAATCGTGAAATATAACGAGTTACAAAGTTAATTTTAATTTCTAATTTGGTATAGTTATAGAGATTACATGACAAAACGTGAGTGGTATTACGCACATATATAACTATATTTATTTTGAATTGAAATATAATAAATGTGGTTAAGCAGTGTTGTCGCTGTTTGTTTACACAACACTACCAAAAAATGCTTCAATTTGTAGCGACGAGAGTGAGCCTGTGTGCTAGCCACACGATATCTAATTGATTGATTTTTTGTAGTTAACTACGAGAACGTTATCGACTCGAATCCCCGACCACCGAATCTTAAATCGAACTTTTAACTACTAGATTGTCACTACTGCTAAAGGAATAATGTCTATAAAAATAAATTGCACCTTATATAGCCTGAATATTTTTTTTAAACTTCAAATATTATTCTAGTCAATTATTTTTATCAAATAGAACTGTATTGTTATCGAAAATGAATAATGTACCGGCACACCTTGCAACAATAAATCTATGATGCTGAAATGCAAGTAAATAACGTGACAAGGTGCGATATTAGATTTTGTAACGAGTGTGACTTCATGTCTATGCGAGTAATCTTATTGTATGTATATATTTGTGTAATTGATATTTGTGTACCGTGCGTGACTATTTGATATGTGAGAACGAAGATATTACAACACATGCGTATCAAGTCCGTCTAGTAAGAGGGCCCCGAGACTGCCAAACCAATTGTTTCAAAATGAACGTTCAGTGACATCACTGTAGTTCTCCAATGGCGTATCTTAAAGAACTAAGCGACTCGGAGAAATCGGTTCATTGTTTCGATAGTCAGTTTAGTTTTTGTTATTTCAATTAATTAATTAAACAAATAAACAATAAAATAAAAACACAATAACAATCGAATTGTAGTTGGTAGGTTATTTGGTGGAAATTTTTAAATAAATAATCATTAACAATCGTAAACTTGGGGTTCTGATATTATGGAACACACAGTACATGCAATGTCTTTAGCAATCAAAAAAAACCAACAACCGTGTTGAGTCGAAATTCACGAGAGAACCTAAATCGAAGACGTGGATACGCGGATCATGAGACTAAAATGGCAATGGGCGGGACACCTGACTAGGAAAGAAGACGGTCGGTGGACGAGGGCAGTAACCGAATGGTGGCCAAGACAGGGACACCGATCTGTGGGCAGACCACCAGCCCGCAGGCCGGATGACGTCGTCAGGGCAGCGGGGCCAAAATGGTTTCAGACAACACAGGATTGAAGTGAATGGCGTGAAAAAAGGGAGGCCTATAAACAAAAGTGGGAAAATACGGGCTGATTGAATTATTGTGTTAAGATGTTCCAGTGTTGCTCGAATGGCCCACGGTTGGGGAAGTACTCGTGGTACTTCGCAGAATTCCGACGCTAAGTGGAGGTATTTTAAATCTCTGCGATTCACCTGCTGAGCGAGGTGCCGGCGACCTGACTCTTCAAATATGATGGCAACCCTTATCACCCAAAATCACTTGAGCCGTGTGCTCGTTTACCCCCGACTCTTATAAAAAGCGACTGTGCTTTAGACCACACAACTGAAGTTACACTTATTAGTACAGCAAAGGACTGGAATAGCTTGCCCGCGTCTGTCTTTTCGTCCGATTACAATGTGGGTATTTTCAAAAGTACAGTGAATAGGCATTTACTAAGCTAGTGTGCCTTACCATCCAGGACTGCATTTCCACTTAACATCAGGGGGGCTCGTAGTCAAGCACCTGCTTAAAAAAATTAGCTCCTCATATGTTTGTATATGTATACATATATGTATATAGGTAAACTACTCGTATATATGCGATTGACGAAAATGTGCACGCGCACTGCTCTCTTTCGCGCCTACCTATATTCACTATTTTATATCTCCCACTCACACTTTTCGTAACCAGCTTAATCCCGTGCGTAAACGAATTTTACTTCAAAAACTTACTGCGTAATTCTATCACTGTCGAAAAGCTGCAAGCTTTCTTCAAACTCACGCGCCACCTTTTATCACGGGAATCATAATCACGAAGCGACGCACGTACCGGCTGCCATTCATAAATATTGCTTTCTTGTCCCACGCCTGCGCTCGTGTGTGAACCCTCGTATATTGCTTAAGGCCATTGTTTCACAGAGGTGATGTCGGTGCGTGACTTGTCACCTCCCATTTATAGTTAACAGTGAGCAATTCAATTTGTCGTGTTAATTGGAACTTCTGTCTTTGTATCACGCATGTTGTTAGAATATAGAGACTACCAATCGGACAGTATCCCAATTAGTATTTTTTATCGGGTATAAACTAGTGCTTAACCACGATCCCACCTGATGTTAAGTGGTGCTATAGTCGAATGCGTTGTGTATATTTATGTCATTATGAACCATATTGAAGTACAATGGAGTATAATGAAGTATTAAAATAAACCCCTAAATGATAATTATTTAGTTATATGTAAACTTCACCCGCTCGAGAAGAGAATGAATACGGAGAGAAATGAATAATTTAATGTATTGTGAGAGTTAAATCAAATATTTAATGATGTAAGTTTATTGTTTTTTATCTAAGTTTATTGTATTCAGCCCTGTAGTTCTGGGCTCTCAAGAATAAGACTACGGTATCCCCTGCCTGTCGTAGAAGGCGACTAAAGGGGCCTCGGGTTCACTGGGCGACAAGGGTGACAAAGGTGGACCCGGGAAGAAGGCGACATCGGCACTGCGAGGGCACAGGGGGGGAGGGAGTAACCTCCCCCCCGGGAAGTGCTCCCTTTGAGCACAGTGCAGAGGGGCTCCGGTGCGTTCCACTGGAGATCCCGGAGCCCCTCACCATGCACCGAGGAAGGGCCACCGGGGAAGTTTTAGTGGGTAAAAACCCCCACATAACCGCCGCCTTCCCCCCAGAAGGCGGTGTATCTTTTTGAAGATCTCCTCCTCGTTAAAAAAAAAGTTTATTGTTTAAATAAAATAAAGCAAAATGAAGCCGGGCGATGCGGGATGGGTACGCTAGTATTTGTAAAAACATGTGTCCATTTTCATTTGTAAGTTCGGACCTACAAGCACTTTAATGCTAGCCACATGCCCGTTTAACTCTAAATCCATTGAAAGTTACCGTTTTACATAAACAAGTAAAATTCAAAACGGATTTGTGGATTATCAAAAATTAGAGGTATTTGTGTAAGGAAACATACGGAACCAAAGTATCTGTTATACTTTGATTCCGTAACAAGTAGGTCTTCATTTGTCGTCCCACTTTCAAGCAAGCGATTACGTATCTCTCCTTTTCTAGGCTATCGATAGATTAATCGAATTACTGAGACGGAATTTCTGGTAATGCGGTAAACGAAATAATTACGGTCAAATGGAGTATTTGACCGACATATCCTCCGATTGGGTGATGGACGGTATTAGATGATTGGTTTTATTTAATTTCATTTGACGTGTTGGAAATGTACACAGTTTAGTTAAAATGGATAAGTAATACAAGACATGTTTGATGCATTTACTTACAGAAACTGGGCGACCTTTTTTTTAATCGTGTCTTTTAAAGAACAAGTAGTTCTTATAGAAAAAAATATTTTAAGGCAAGTCTCTAATTGGTGTTGTAACGCCATCTCATAGATGTACCTAAAAAGGTACCAAACTAAATTAAAAAGAAATTCATATAACTGAAAAATTATTGAAATATTTACTGTTGTAATGACGATATCTATTCATTAAGTGATTTGACAGTGTCCATTTACCTATACAAAAAACACATTATGTGTTACATGATGTGTCACACACTAGAAATGGAATTTAACTCCAACGTAAAGGAATTCGCATTTGCATTTCATTTAACAATTTAATAATCCTTTTTGACCCACTAAAACCTCCCCGGCGGCCCTTCCTTAGTGCATGGTGAGGGGCTCCGGGATTTCCAGAGTAACGCACCGGAGTCCCTCTGCACTGTGCACTGCACTCTTAGGAGAGCACGTCCCGGGGGGGTTATTCCTTCCCCCGTGGGCCCCCGCAGTGTAAAGCGACACGGACCTGGCGATGTCGCCTTCCCGGGTCCACCTTGGCGGTCGATAAAGGCCCCCACCCTTTTCGGCCAGTGAACCCGAGGCCTATTAGTCGCCTTCTTTAACAGGCAGGGGATACTGTAGTCTTATTCCACAAGCCCAGAGCTACAGAGTCCCCTATCCCAAGCTAAGATTTGTGAACGAAGGAATGAATGAATATACTTATAGCACAGTAATTAACACGTACGTCACAGACACAATTCATTTCACACATTAATATTGATACGATATCATTGCATACGCAATGGGCGGTCTAATCGCTAAGAGCCCTTTCACACGACCTTTGTATGGACAGAAGTTGTCAGGAGTTTCCTGTGGTCTTTGGTTCCAATGCGCTTTAAAAACAAAAACTTTGCTCTTTGTTAATAAGCTTATATATAATATTACCCATGGCCGCTCCTTCCACGAAATCTTTTATTAGGATTGCTACTTACTATGGTTTAACTGGCCATTAGATTAGTACGAAGATTTTTATGTTTAGCGATTAATGATGAGCTGGTAATCTTATAGCGAAGTTGTCGTAATTCTAACAGTTGAAATCCAAGATAATGTTTATTAGATAATAGTATTATATTACTCTTGGCGAATCAAATTAAAATTTAAAAAATGTGATTACTGTATTTTAGTAAAGCTATTTTTATAGCTTGATGCCTTTGTTGCCTCGAAGGCCTGTCATGTAATTCAAAGGTCGAGTACTTACTTGGGTTCAGTGCCGGCGTTCGGCCCCTGACATCCCGGGCAACAATATTGTGACACCCAATTAGGAAATCAAAATCTGTTAATTTATTTCTGAATCAATGTCAATGGGGATTCAAATTGTTTTATTTCCTTTAACGTCACCTAGAGTTGACGACGTAAAACTACAAACTTTTGTAACTCCTATGTTTTTTAATATTTTTTAGTATTTTTTAAAGTATCCCACCACCTCCCGCCGATCGTCACCTGAAATTTGGCACCGGATAACGCCGGCACTTAATGGGACAGAATTACGAGTTACTTTTATAAAAGTTAAGCTTATTTTGAGATGTGGCTGACCCTAAGAGCCACATCTCAAAATCCCGGTAAAATGATAAGATGTTGATAATGTTAGATAAATCGCTACCGCATTAATAAAAAAATATGTTTAAAGAAAAAATACATCGTTAGTCCCTATATAGACATAATCTGTTTACACCTTATATGTAATTTTTACCGACTTCACAGCAATTAACGCGTAGTTGTGAAATGTTCCGAAATTCCTAATGTGTAACTACCCTACAAGCGGCCACGTGCAGTAATGCGGCCATGGGGCCCTACTTCGTATATTTGTCCGTAAACAGCCTTGTCTCTCTGTGGGTGTGAAGGTAAACGCATTAACTGTAGTTTCTAGATAACACGAGGTTGGCCAACTTATTGGAAATGATAAGGACATGAAGGAGACATTCTTTTTTTCATACATCAAATGTGCCATAAAAAATACAATACAATAAGTATTTTTTATATAAAATTATTATTTAAGTGTTCACCTATATTCAATTTGAGCAACAATTTTTTTTTGCAACATTATACTAATACAACATTTTTTTCACTTTCTAGCATTAAGATGTCGGTAACATAAGATTGTGCTCCGTTTCTCAAAAAATCATTTATGTTCTATGATATTTTTTTGTGTTGTAGATCTTAAAAATAAAAAAAATACTTCTATTCAGCTATTAATTTCGGTAAAGATCTCAACAAAATGTCAGATCAAATTTCAACGTGGGTTTTTTCAACAGTAGTGTGAATAGACATATAATAAGAGAGAAGAAAAAAGATTATGACGTAACTGGAGTGGCAGCATCGATAAGAGACAAGCTAGGGAAATATACGAATAATGGGACTGTCCAATAACTAGGCGGACGTCTAGTCACCCTGTATAAAGTTCGAAAGCCCTGCGAGATGCAGGTGTTACACAAGCGAAGGGCCGTACTATCGACCGGTCACCTAACTGCATAAACCACTGCACTCGACACTTGTGATCATTGGAGACGTTAAAGACGCATTTTATATGAATTAAAGCTTATTCATAAGCTATATTTTTTCGCCACTAAAAACGCTTACACGACATACGGCACGACTTAAGTAAACGGATAGTGTATATTCCCTTTACTTGAGTTAATCAAAAAATATAAATAAAGTAAAACTAAATATGGAAAATGATCATGAATAAATTAATTATTATGGCTACTGAAATTGAAATTAGTATCTTAATTAATATAAAAGTTATTACGTTTTCCCCTTTACAAGCTTTTACTGCGTCTCTAGCCTAATGGTTAGGAGTACGATCTGCGAATCGAAAGGACGTGGGTTCCACCAATTCACTATTGACGTGAATCATCTCCTTAAACAAGCCTAAGCTTGTTTGGAATGGTTAACAAGAATGTTAATAATATTTATGATGCAAAATTGTTAGGAATCTTTAAAAAAAAAGATAACTTTATGAGTTAGCTTAGTATATATAAATTGGTGGTGTCTGTATCTCTGTAATCTGAATTATCGGTTACTATTACAAGATTTGAGGCAGCATTTGTTTATTATTATGTCGCTAAGACCGAAAAATATTATTCATACGTCATAATTATATAATTCGTATCTAAATATAATTTCTAAAACCATGATTTACCAAAAAAAAAGTTACCCAACAGAGGTCGGACATTCAGGTTTGTCTATAATAAACCGTAAATGCTGTAGATTTTGTAAAAATAAATAAATAAAAATAATAATCTTAGCCTCTCGTCCTACAGTAATAATTACGAAGGTATTTTCTTGGTCGTTAGCTATGTGTACACATTATGGTAAGCAGTTAGATTCTAAGGCGCAGTGTCGCTGCCTGCAGGGACATCCGCCGCATTCCAAAGCTCCCTTCACGCTTTACAATCTGTTTTATAGCGGTTTAACGTCAACGGAATTACTGTTTTTTTTAATACTAACGTTTGGTGACATTTTTTAAGCTGTATTGTATTATGTGATTGTTAAGTGTTAAATAGTAGAAATATTTTTTAACAAAAAGACAAAATCAACTTACAATAACATAACAAAACTTCTATAAAAAAGTATACATAAATATTTATGATTAATTTTTTGTTTACCAACTTATTAGTTCTTCTATCCTTGACCTCAACATAATGTATATTTTGATACTTTGATTATATTTTTAATTAAAGTTGACTATACTTTAAATCTCTATATTACTTGAATATAGTGAACTTTTCCAATATCGAAATGCCTGTGTGCCCTCTTTACGAAGTATTTATACTTTATTGGAAATCAACAGTTTATTAAAGTTCCTTTTCTATTTTCTTTCATAATCAACGAACTAATGACGGAACTACCAACCTTAGTTTACTGAAAGTTTTTGGACTTTAATGGTTAGATATGATTTTATTATACATTTTTTAATTCGTGTCTCAATATTTCACAGTATTAATTTTGATTCTGTAACCGCAGTCGTAGGCCAAGATGATCAAGGTCCACGTTTAAATTCCTCGAACAATGAACACAGAGCTGTGCGATTTCATCACCAAATACCAGTCCGTCAAGTCTCTGAGAAGTCTCTAGATGAATTACACCACAGAGAAACTTTATTCTTTGAGCAAATATTTTCCCGAATTCAGTCTTAACTATGACACAAAATATTGTAATAGAACGCAATGAAAAAAATAATCTCACGAAATAAAAAGGTCCCGATGAATTCCATTTTCAAATTTTCAGTTTGTTTTTAATTCTGTTATTGTAACTAATATATAACGTTCGATCTCGGACGTCCATTATTTTGTTATTATTTTTTTAATTTGATCGTCGATTCCCATGATTGATTACAGAGCTCTATTTTTTCTATTTCCTGTATAGTTATTATAAATCGTCAAATAACAACGTTTTGTGACGATATGTAATAACCATGAACCATTATGAGGTGAACATTATAACGAAAGAATGCGGTCGCCCGAGATTGTTTAAAAAAAATATCTTCCTTGTTTTTTGTGACGTCGTACTTGGATGACCGGCGACGCGCGGACACTCACCCTGAATGCGGACCGATACACGCACCAAGGAAAAATCACTATATTCTGGTAATCCTTTAGTTAAATTTAACGAAACGATAGATCCTCCGTGAAGAACGCAGACTCTTAATACCGGAACTGTGAGGTCATAGAAATTTAAAAAAATGTAATTTTAAAATGACTAACAGTAACTATTACTAGATGCTATATACTTGGGATCTAGTTAAATGGAAAAATAATTGAAACTTCTGTTACGTAAAACTTAACATACCACAGATATACAAAATACAACTTCTTAAGCTGTAAACCATCGTGACCTACTCTGCAATTCTCTCTATAGCGGATTTATCACTAGTATTCCTAACATCTATTACGTCACAGAAAAATCTATGATTCTCATGTCTAATCTCTTCTTAAACTTCCTCTATCAAATGAATAACTGGCACCAGCTTATTTTAAAAAGGATCTTATGCTTGGAAACTATACCAAACCTACACGAAACGCGCTTTAAACAAAAAATCCTTTCAAAAGGTTTGACTACCTGCCACAAAGGCTAATCGGAGTTTAATTTTCGATGACACAAGGTTTTGTGCATTATTGAACGAAGATGCTTGACAAAATGGGAATATCCATTTTATTTTTAGAGGCTGATGAGTCACGAAAGTTAGTCATATTGGACAAAAATGAAATTATTAAATTTGCAATATTGTTGTTGAAGATTTTATGGCTTGGTAATAAGACCTAGTCTTTTTTAAAACACATACATAAGTCTTACGTTTAAGATGAAAAGATGAAAATGTAAGATAGATGATCCCCCCATAAGTCCCCAAAATTTAATATATGTAATTATATTATACAAAGTATTATAAAAACATGAAGGAAATCACAGACTATTTAATCATATTTTTAAAAACTGAATTCATATAACCATATAAATACACTATTGTGATTTTATTATGTTAAAAGTAATGTTGTTTATATTTTGTAATGAAGTTTTAATAATAAACATCATTGTCGTTCTTATGCTATTTTATATAAAGACAACTGAATGTAAAAGCTTCCACCTGTTGATAAACCACCTGGGCCCGGTACTAAAGGTACGCGCGTCTGTGATACCCTTGTTTGCCTTACACGCACAAATATTTACGCCTTGGGTGACCGAACCAAGACCGGAATTAAGCGGTTAAAAAGCTTTAACGATTTAATTGGGGGTAAGATTGAAACCTACAAAAGGCTTCACTTTATGCAATGACCACAATAACTATTAGCGTCTGGACTAGTCAAACAACTGTCTAGTACAATATCCGGTTTCTCGTACCTTATTCACTCGTCGCATCAAATCCACTCCTACAATATATATGTTTGGTTTCATTTAAACTTCAATTGATGGCACCCGATGTACTTCATTGAATCACAATACACACTACACAACACAAAACTTGAAATGCAAAAAAAATGAAAACAAAGATAACTTTTTATTTAACTGTATTTCACTCACTTTTAATATTTGCTATAATTTTTGACTTCATTTAAATCGGGTTATAATTCAAAACTTTAAAATAAATAGTAATTTTGTTTAATTGCCGTAAATAATCGTGAAATTTGAAGCGATTCAACACGAAAGAAGACAACCGACAGTTCGACGGCGACTGGTGTCTAACCTACACGAACTAGCGTTAAGCGCATTCGTCGAGTGGGAGGAAAGAAAGTGACGGAGATATAGAAAACATTTCTGCGTGAGAGAGATAACCGAAACGTCATCGCTGCCTTACGAGTTACTACTATAAGGCTACTAATGAAAATTGTCATCTAACGTAATAAATTCATTCGCAGCTAGGGCATCTATACTTCTACAACGTTATACTGGTTTTACCTGTACTCGGTTGCACGCCGATAAGGTAATTTGAATTCCTATAGAGTGAAAAAGACGGAGGTTTCGGTGGCTATTCACACACCTACGTATAGAATTGATAGTACGCGAAGAAAACGTTAATATTAATTTGAATACTGGATTTTTTAACGGTTATAAACGGGCATGTTCGAAAAACAATATCAAAGTGCGCACCTGTGAAATTTCATTCGTACCGCCGAATACACAAACTTTCTACTTACGTAAACATACTGTTAATAAAATTCTATAAATATAGCGAAATGTATTCGCGTAACGATTATTCATTTAAAAAACCAATCGTTTGGTTGTAAAATGTTTCAAAAAGCACACAGCACGTTTGCCTACATTTGTTTGCTTTTCTTATTGGCCGTGGACAAAGAAAAGCTTCACTTCTACCAATTAGTTGGTTAGCGCACGCCTCACTGTAGACAGACGTCGCTTTGTTTCCCAAAACAAGTGAAAATCTACTAGATATCGACACACTTCCGCGGCACCTGTTGCAAGTTTCCATTGTTAGCGTGTACTAATGGACGGAAAATGTTGACGTACCATTATTATATGTACATATTAATACGTCCTTGAATGTCTGTTCTTCTATTTACTTATCGTTAAATGTTATATTCTATACATTTAACAATTACAATATATTTACTGTTTGTGGCTTAGAATATTCGCTAATAAATGCAGTTTAGATGCCTGCACGAGTTGTTTAGCCCAAGCTCGGCCAGATGAATATGGCGTCGGACCTTATTGCGTAGTTCATATAAAATAAATCGCTTTATAATATAAAAAGGGCTACGTTTTATTGCCTTATATATTATTAAAAATCTTCATATGTACAATGTTTAATATATTTTTATATAATAATATTAAATTTTTTATTATAAACTATTACTATCTAATCAATAAATAATTTCAATCATTAAATTGATATGATTCTTGTTTTTTTTTAATTTGTAAAAAAAATATAATGGAAACTTTTTGGTCTTTTTTAGCCTTTGTGTTCATTCGCTTTCATTGTTCTGTGAATGTACCTCAAAGCTGTTTATTGTATTGTTTCTCGCCTTATACGTGCGAGATGCCGGTGAATCTTTGTACCATTTTTGTTCAGAGACTATTAAAGAGACAGTTTACCTTTATTGCAGTAAAATATTACTTGTGTATAAAACATCTCTGCCGTCCCTTTAATGTCTCACAGTAGGTACAGATATAGTAATTGTTATCAGTTTTTTTTATATAGTATTATTAACAAACCTGTTAAATATTCCCAGTAAACATATGCGTGTGCTAGGAAATGGTTTACGTCAATAGTCGAATGGTGGATTCGAACCTACGACTTTACGTTTTGCAAACCGTACCGTAAACCATTAGGCTATTGATATTTATAGTGATAGTATCTACGCAGTATGACGATGTGACATGGGTTCAAATCCATGCCGAATCGTACTAATGACTTTCCGTTTTGCACCCGATATTTTTTTTAAATCGGCATCTGTCATTGAACTCATCCTCTGTCACATATGGTAATATAAATGTGATATTAAAATATTTTTTTTCAGACAATCTATTGGTAAGGATTTATTAGGTATAAAGTAGGTTTTATTCATTAATTAATAACTACAACTACAAACTGCAGTTTACCATTAAATCTACTGTAGCCTTTTTATTAAATTTTTGTCTCGTTTTAGCAGCGAACTGGTTATATTTAATAGCTATATAATACATAAATAACCTGTTTTGCATCTAACATTCCCAAACCATCGTAAATAAGTAATAATAATTCCATTTTATTAAGTCTGTTATTCATAGAACACTACAAATGGATGTACCAAATCATGCATTTAGTAGTTTTTTAAGTATTATAATACACGTCAATATTTCGTATTTGGTGTTTAAATATTTTTCATGTTTTTAAAATATTTACTAGATATCACAATTTAGTACAATATATTTGAATATAGATGTCGTCTCCTGGATATAAGCAATGATTAATCATATTAAATATCCCTCACCGGGGGGACCCTTGTGTCGAGTTACAAGCAATAGAGGTTCAGGCTAAGCGACCTAAGAGCTATGCCGCCTCACTATACGGTGAAGCAGTCAAGGCCGGCAACTCTGGCCAATCTGTGTAGTTCGTTATAAAAAAAGTCATATTAAATATTTGTTATTATGTTTCTGCGATGAAAAGTCTTCTGTTTACTGACGTACCTTACAAAAAGGTACTTGTATCTCCTTCCCTTACGTGTGTACGCATTTTAATGTATGAAATGCGTACACACGCACACACATAGAACAAAAACAAACGTTTCATCTTTCTGAGGTGCCATCTCGAGGCTCATGTTGAATCACGTCCGGAGATTCTTTAATTCTGTAATTTTATGGGTAGTTAGAGCGTTCTTCGGCGATCCCTCCTGATTTTTTTTTATAGGAAAAGGGACAATCGAGCTTACGGCTCATCTGATATTAAGTGATCATCGTCATAAACAACCACAACACCGGAGGAGCAGCAGGTGCGTTGCCGGCCTTTGAGATAGGATTAGGCTCGTTTCTTGAAGGTCCCTAAAGTATCGGAAACACCGCTGGTGACAGTTGATTCCACAGGTTGAAAGTGCGTGGAAGAAAGTTACGCGAAAAACGTACAGTGGTACTTACAGCGTGCTAGCTATTGAATGGCTTGATACATACCGGCCTATACGTGATTCGGCTCTCTCGAACGCCCTCGGAGTAAGTGCCCAAGCCGAGGTCCTTTGCGCTTACTTAAAGAGGTTTAGGCTAAGCGACCTAAGAGCCGTTCCACCTCTCAAAAACCCGCCTTGCTCATCAGAGCAGTTAAATCAAGAAAAAAACACAGTCTATATTGACCTTAAGTGAAGGGAACGACACAGAAGCGACCATTTTCGCCAGATGTGTGCTGCGTGCCTCGAATTCTTTAAGACATCGACAGTGGAAATCGAAGCGAGTGACCCCTTTCCGCGACGAATAATAATGACCCTACACGGCACGAATAGCTGTCGCATCACTAGATCCGTCGGCTTTAGTGGGCTGACACGTGAGCTCGAATTCGTCATCGGAATCAACGTACTGAGGCATTACTCATAACATCATTGTTGGCGCTCGATTTGTGGCTAATATACTTCGATAGTGTGATTATGTCTGAAGCACAATAAATCTTCTAACGTTCTAAATTCAGAATACGATTACAATTCTATATGCAAGTTTGTCTTTGGTTTTTAAAACAAGTTTTTCTTTGCATTATTAAATGTAATAATTTAATAGGACTTGCAGTTTATTAAAGACTTCAAAAAACGAGGAAGTTTCGAATTCGTCTTATTTTTCTTTAATGTTAGAATGTTATAATGTTATAGCGCTGTCATTTATAAACCGTTTTTTTCAAAAGGTTTCAATTAGGTCCCATAAAATTTGTTGGCATACGACCTTAGGTTCCGACATCACGGCACGCCTAAAATACTTAATGCTTTTAGCTTATAATACTTGTTGGAGCCGTGGTAGCTCAGTGTCCGGGCGGTTGGCTCAAGTTGCATAGTACGCTAGCAACCCGAGTTCGATCCCCGGTGCCGGCACCAATAAATTTGTTGTTGCAATTTTATGTGCTGATTAACCACGCGCTCGGCGGTGAAGGAAAACATCGTGAGGAAACCTACATGTCTTAGAAAATTTTTCTACGACATGTGAAGTCTGCCAATCCGCATTAGGGCCACGTGGCGGACTATGCCCTTATACTCTCTTTACAGAGAAGGCCTGTGCCCAGCAGTGGGACATATATATTATATATATAAAGGCTGTAACTTTAACTAACTTGTTGATTGTGATATTTGTATCTTTATGACAATTCAAGACTAGTTAAGTACTCTATAACGATAACAAACAAAAGAAATATCTCGATTGGTATATAAGTACTTCTTGTAGTTTCTCTATTTTTAGAAAATTGTATTTTATGAAAAAGAACGAAGCATTTCAAGAGTGTCAGATAGAGAAGTGCGAATTGATTCGGTACGATGCGATGTAAATTAATAAAAATATCTTCAAGAAAATCCCGTACCAATTGAATGGTATATTATAGATATCATTTACATAAATATTATGTACAGAAACAATAGAATAAAGTTTCTGTACATAATTAGATATCATATAGAATTGTACTAATGACTTTCCCTTTTACAGTCGCTAATTTTTTGTTTATCGGCATCTCTCAACGAGCTCATTCTCTGTCACATATGGTAATATAAGTGTGATATTAAAATAACTATTTTTCAGCCAATCTATTGTTAAGGATTTCTTATTTAAAAGTAGGTTTTATTCATTAATTAACAACTACAATAATGTTTACCTCGAGTGTCTTGTAAATTGGGAAATTAAATGGGTACTGCAAAGTGTGGTAGCAGCAGTGTAAGCAGGACCTTCCTTATGCGGACGGCTAAGGAATGGAACTCTCTGCCGCGTTCAGTCTTTCCTCACGAGTACAATCTGGACACCTTTAAGTCCAATGTGAACAGACACCTTATAGGCTCACGTGCTCCATCCTAGGCTTTATCTTCGCCTTCCATCAAGCAAGATAGAAGCCAAACGTGAGCCTATTTACTATAAAAAAAAACCCTAAATGGGTCAATTAAAAAAAAGAGTCAACGAGTACTAATGCGAAAGGAGAAAGAGAATATATGCGTGACCGCAAATAAAATCATTCATTGATTAATTGATTGTTTATTCCGCCGCTGATTAGATTTGAAGTCGGTTTTTAAATGGCGAAAATGTCTTCCTAAAGTGATCAGGTTACTCGTAATGTAAGCTAGAAATAATCTAATAATTCAATTACCTTTCAATGTATCAGCAATTCGGTTCAAATCAGTTTTGTATAGGCTCAAGGGCGGCGATCATCCATATGGTACGGTATTGGACAATTGTATTTGGTAATCTTGTACATAATGACATCTAAAGAATAAGCTATTACATTTCAAATGATAAACCAATGGTCGATAGTTATGAAATTAGTAGATTACGGCTATAGTACAATGGCAACGGAATTGTAGTCGATGGTGTGTCATAGTAACAATTTAGTGACAAGCAGACTTGGGGCCAAGGAGTACCGCTTTCTGTTAAGTTAATATTATAAAAAAAGATCGGATAAGTCAATGATCTAGGTGGGATCGTCAAGTTACATTCGTGTGTGTGTTAATGGACCAATGAGTCAACCTCGCCTTATATAAGTGGATACAAAAATGCATCCACATTCCGAGTTAAAACAAATTTTAAGGCGTGACTCACCTTTAGTGGCGAGTGGGATTGTTATGAGAAAGGTCGTGAGATGAACAGAAACTTCATTAAATACTTTATCTGTCGTGAGAGATAAACAAGATAAAGAATAATAACGTATAAAGTAGAACCAAACAACAGGTTTGATTCTACTTTATACGTTTACCGCGTAATTCCTTATATTCCCGACTTACAGATGTAATACTCTTCCAGAGTCTATACTTTCCTTAAAGGTCCTCAGCGCCTGTACTCCCAGAAGAGTTGCAAATTTTCATGGTTAACTCTGATCGGACCGTAATTAGAGCTACTGTGCTTGTTATCTCGTAGTTAAAACTGATCATACAAGGGCTCCTTCTCCCCATATCTGCTATAAAAGTGTCTGAGCTTCCGTGCTCAACGATTTAAAAAACGGTCAAATAAAACTAGAGGTCATTTGGTAAATAATATAAAAAAGTGGACCAGGAATACCATTATACATTATAATGCAAACACGCGCACACAAATAGAACTAAACAAATGTTTATTCTTCTAGAGGTGCCATCTCGAAGTTCATGTTGAACCACTACCGAAGATTCTTCCTGTTGCGACCATCAGAGGTGGCGAGTAATCTTGTCGTCGTTTTAGGGGTAGACCCCAACCATTAGATATTAAGAGCGTTGCTGGAGTTTCTTCGGTCACTTCTACTCCCACCGACGATCCCTTCCGATTTTTTATAGGAAAAGCGGCAAACGAGCCTACGGCTCACCTAATCTTAAGTGATCACCGTCATAAACAACCACTACACCGGAGGAGCTACAGGTACGTTGACGGCTTTTGAGATAGGAGTAGGCTTCAGGCGACGTATCGGGGTGCGCAGGAGGCGTTTCCAACGCCTCGTCTTGCCGCCCCCGTAATCCGAAGCGGGGACAGGATGAGTACCTGGCCCCAGTATGCTTCGGCGTCGTCGGGACTTCTCTGAATGCTGGAGAAGTCCCCTTTTGAGGCTGAAGTCCGGTCTTTGCCGGGCCGGTCGTTGGGGTGTCCTGTCGCTGACAGATCCAGGGCACCCCTCTCATAAAGGCTGATGGCATTCGCGGAAGGTTTAATGGGTAGGGGCTGCCCGGGCCGAGTCCCACACATCCCTCCGGGCCCACCCAGGGTACCAGAGGATGGTCTATAAAAAGATTCCCCCGCGTGAACAAAAAAATAAGGAGTAAGCTCGTTTCTTGAGGGTCCCCAAATAGTAAAGATTCGAAAACACCGCTTCCGTGCACAACGATTTAAAACCGTCAAATATAACTAGAGGTAATTTGGTAAATTTTATAAAAAAGTAATTTAGGCTTAGGTACGCCCGAAAAAATGTGAGTGACTTATTAATAGAATATCATATCAAAAAGAGAAACAAAGAAATGATCTATGTACGGACGTAAAAAAATACCAATGTAAAGCAGAACATGTGTGCATAGTATGATGTCTAATAATACCGTAAGAAAACATAAGGAATGGTAATCCAACACTTCGAATAATGGACTTGTAGTATGCGCCCGTGCTGATCTCTAGGCATAACATCTGCGTAATGTTGCGGATCGTGACCCGCCGTCGACGTCTACTGGAATCATAACCGCCGCGATGTGTAAACGTGATCGATTCGATTGCGCCGACAATTTCCAGCCTTACGTTTATTATTAGCTACTCTATTGATGGCAGCAAAACGTGCCCGCTGCTATCTATCTAGATCTTAGGTTTCCTAACACGCACTCTTAGATTATACTACTAGTAACATGAAAAAAATGATTAAATGTTGAAAAGCTATACTACAGAAATAATAATATCGAATAATAATGACGGAGAGAAATCCTGACTGGCCATGGTCTCTGTGAAGAGGTAATAACGCAATAAGAGACCTTAGAGCAGCCAAAGGTACTCTAAAGTATCTGACTAGGGAAAGGAGACGGCGGTAACCTCCTTAGGAGGCCCCTGGAGGAATTCACCGCCGAATTGCAGCTGTCTTATTCACTTGAGGAGTAGCCTTGTGGAGTAGGAGGTTCAGAGGTTAACCGTGTCTGTCATCAGAGCGGCCAAATAAGGAATCAGAAATAGAAGAGGCAGTTGAAATGAATCAAAGCCTAACCCAACCCAGGATTGCGGCTATTATACAGCACGACGAGCACAGCCTTTTTAAAATATGCCACTGCCATGCTCAACAGAGACAGGGTAGGAGAATTAGGTCACAAATTATAAAAATTACATGAAAAAAAATAATTACAAATAGCAACATTGCTGTACAATTAATGGCAGCAGAATACATAAAAGAAAAAAAAACATGTTTATTATCTTGGGAATGGCGTAATAGACGAAGGATTCCGTATTTTATGATTGAATGCCGTTAGCTCGAAGGCTTTTACTGTTTCACTGGACGTAGTGATCGAGCTCTTTAAGCACTTAGTCTGGACCTCTATTGTAATTCCCTATTAATTAATTCGATTTGGCTTGGTACTCTGAGGGTTGTAAAGTTCTGAATTTATAGTGCTTGATCATATGCTTCAATTGGATTACTAGAAATTCTAAATAGAATACTACTAACATTTCTGTTGGCGCTGTTGAGTGTACAATTTAAAGCTCAACGTCTAATACGCATACAGCCTACCATGTCACCTAAATACCTGGCATTTTTGAAGTAACTCCAACTGTCTTAGTGCACTAGACACGGATGTATGAATTATGAATCAAACGAACATGGATATATGAACCTAAATCTAAAGAGAATTAGATTATCGACTTCTCATATTTACGGAAATATTATTCTAGTGGTCCCCGTGTAAATGGCTGCTGTAAAGTGTGCGGATTTAAATTGAAAAATAAGATAAAATCCGTTAAGTACATTGTTTCTTTTTATAGTATATCATAATTTATTCCACTGCTGTACATAGTCTTCTCTCAAGGCACAGTTAGCCCATTCTTTGGCGTCAATCACTTAGTTACTGCCTACCAGAGGGTCTAAGCTTCTGTTACTCGTATCTAGACAGTTTCTACTCTAGAATGGATTTATTCCAACGGTAGTTACGCCTGAAAAAGCTATCACCACCCCATTGCCAATTAAAACATTAATCTCTTTGAGTGTTAGGTATATATTTACGTCTAAATTTTTATCTTCAAAAATCTTAATACCTATTTTGTATGTCTTCAATATTTTATCAATGGCTACTTTGCAAATTACTTTTGCATATGCGTATCAAAATATATAGAACCGTTTTACTTAAATTTGTACTTTTTCTTTTTTTAAATAGCATGTGACAACTAAAAATTATAACATTTTATAAAGACGCGATTCATTAAATTGTGAACTCACGATAGATAAAATGAAAGTAGAAAATAAGAACAAAAAAATTATGTTTTTCTAGAATTAAATAGAAACGCAGTAACGTTTTTATTTTGTAAATTATATGTATAATATTATAATAAAAAAGTAGTTTGTTTAAAATATTCAAACACAAAAATACCATTTCATTTCGGACGTCAGTTCCCTTGCGACGCTCTGTGACACTATTTCGCTCGGAATTGATGTGAAACCGAAATTGCTTTCCACGTGGAATACTTCTGATCTAAGATTAGATTGACGACCGTGTCGCCGCGCCATTTTCAATTGACGGTTCGACGCCTTAAAAAATGACATTAGATTTTTTAAGTTAAACGTTAACCTAGATGAACTCTATCGAAATACATAAAATGGACAAAGACAACTACTTCAAACCAAATCAGTGACGAATTAAACGATAACAAGGACTTCTTTATTCCAAAGTTAAATTATTTACGAAGTTCCGGCGTCTATATTTTCTGTTTCGCGTTCGTGGTCATTAAGCACTACTTACATTGTCTTACATTGTTATAAATCAACCGACATCTCACTCAATAAGCATTCTTCTATACGATTTTAGGAGTTCCCTGATATATCTTGGGAACCCAAGGTACTTCTTCTTCCATGCCTTTTCCCTTTATTTGGAGTCTGCCCTACTCGTGTTGCGGCGTCAAGACGGTCTTGGCTTGTCCGTACCTCTATATTAGCTCGTTGCATATCTCTGGCAACGGTTGTCTACCACGTAGTCTGAGGACCTTTCTTCCTATCTGAGATAGCAAGGGCCCTCTGCACAACGTGCTCCTGATCCCGTCTCATCACCTTCGACCCCAAGGTACTATGCCACCAAAATTAATATGAGTCCTAATTGAAACCAAACCCTTGCGAGCAAACAAAGATTCTAAAACGGTTTCAAGCGCGACGCTAAAAGTGCACAAATATAAAATAAATACAGACGAATTGTGACTCTCCTCCTTTTGAAGTCAGTTTAAAAGAAGACTGCGTACTCTCTTACCAATACGTGAGATCGCAACATTTATAAGCTTATTTTTACTTCCCCGGAAACCCTCAACTCTGGATAAACGTTTTAATGACGAACTACACAGTTGGCGAGAGAGGCAAGCCTTTACCGCTTTACCGGATTGAGAGGTGACATAGCTCTTAGGTCGCGTAGCCTGAACCTCTAACACAGTAATATTTTACTGCTTTGCTTTAACATAATCTATGTCTATTGTCTATAGTCTGTCTATATTCTATGTCTATGGTATGCGCCGTAGATCTTCTTAGCTAATTGTACTGCTAATTTTAAGTATGCAATACGAGATGTTGATGCATACATCGACAGGAAGCCGTCACATTTCGTTCGATTCCCTTCGTTTGCTTCTCATGTTCTCGCACGTGTTGATCAGAAAATTTAAACTTAGTGCGCATTTCTACCATATCGCAGGCCTGTGCGGATTTGTTTTCGGTCTGTAAAGCACAAAAAAATCACTTATATATGTACTGAGTGTAAGTCTCATCACAATCTCTATTTATTTCGCTTGTCTTTTTAGGACGTGAGAGCTTATTTTTCAACCGACATCAATAAAGGAGGTTCTCAATTCGTCTGAATGTTTTTTTTTAACTGATAACTTTCGATTGGGTGAATCAATGATGATTCTTTTTTATTTGAAAGCTGGTGCTTTCAGTTTGGTCCCATTACAATTTGGATTAAATTTCTACTAATCGATTTCGATGATTCATTCTTTATTGGAAATAATGTACTTCAAGGGTAGTTTGATGAGAGTTTGGTTAGGTTCTGATTAATTATATTTCGTTATATTCCTACGATAATTCGGACATACAAAGAGGTTGTTCACGTGTAATAGCGTATAACTCGGTTTTTGTTTAAGTCGGTTTTTGTTTTTCCTCGTAAATATCCTTGTTTAAAAATATACTAAAAAAATATAACAATTCCTGCTTCACTGGCTCTCCAGACACACATAGAGTTTGTATTTGAAGTCATTGTGCTTACGCCGGTGTCTAATATTATTCTCGAATTCTGATCAAAATAGGAAAGTACTTTACCTAGTATGCAATACTATGTTAATAATTGTTTCATTGTTATGTAAGTTGTAACTAATGTAAGCATATAGTCGAGGAAGAGCATCATAAATATAAAACTGTCACGCTTACAAATTGAAAACAAGCAAACGTAAAAATCGTTGAAGACTTTCATTTGATTATGAAATATCCCTTAAGACCTGTAACCTGTCGGTCACGCAATATGTACTTACGAGTACGTGAAAGTTGACCAACAAGTAGACAAGCAACTATGGAAAGTGTATACTGACACATTTAAAAAAGACATTAATGTCGCTCATAAACTTGTAAACGTCTTTCCACGTTGACTTTACAAGCTACGTCTGACTGGAAAAAGTAGTTCGAAAGTGAAAATAATATTGTCATTATAAATCACAAGATAAATTCAACAATCAATGATCTGTGCCATGACATTACACTATGAAACTAACATATTACAATTCAATTGTCATTGTACCAAAAACCATAATCTTCTTGTAATATGTGACATGTAATTTTCAATTGAATTTTTTGATTAATTGGTTGAAATGTATTGCCATATTTAGTAGACATAATTATGTATGAGATTCGATTTTTTTTGACCATTATAAAAAAACAATAGATCCTTTAAATGTGTGATGTGCTTTTCCACCGACTTCAAAGAAGGAGGAGGTTCTCAATTCGTATGTTTTTTTAAGTGTGTTACCTCGTAACTTTCGATTGGCTGAACTGATTTCGTTGATTCTTTTTTTTATTTGAAAGGTAGTGTTTCCCACGTGGGTTCCCATTTAATTTTGATTCAATTCTGACAATGGTATCCAAGAGCAAACCATATAAGTCTTAACACAGCGACAGATGGCTGAACAACTCAATATGACGCCAACCGATTTCGATGATTATTTTTTATTGGAATTTGTACTTATAAGAGTTTTTAGGTAGTTTTTAGGAATTTTAGGAAATATCGTAGGCGATAATTCGGAGAAAACAAAGAGGGCGTCCGAGCGTAATAGCATTTAACGTTTGAGTCGATTTTGTTTTTGCTCGTACTACCTAATATGTAAGGTAAAAAGTTAGTCTTTGCTATCTCTGTCACTCCCCGTAAATTAGAGGAGACGTAAAAGCTTCTTTTTTGACCCAAATAAAGCAATGACCGAACCTGACACGCAAACTATCAATTCAAACACTATTAATCGATTTACACTCGTTCGTCACCATTACTAACAACACAAAGACTTGAAGAATTAATATTTAGGTCAATAGATCACTTATATTTGATTTAGAAAAGCATTAACATAAATCTATTTACGAGTAAAAACAAAAACCGACTTCAATGCAAATCCAATCAAACATTAAACGACTTATTTGTAATAAAATCCTTATTACAAAATTCAAAATCAGTTTATAAATAACAGATTTATTAGTGCAGATATATACAAAAAGGCAGATGAAATAATAACGTCCTCTTTTTTGAAGTCAGTTAAAAAGATAAATACAGATAAATTTTCCATTGCCTTGATTTCTTAAAATGCGTCGAGCTTTTTCATTAGGCTAGTTTTATGTTAAGAAGTCTGCCCCGTAGTCCTGTGCTTATAGAATAAGACTATGGCATCATCTGCCTGTCATAAAAGGCGACTAAACTAGTCGGCCTTAAGTTCACGGGCGACAAGGCCCCCACCCTTTGTAGTCCGCTACTGGACCCGGGAAGAAGGCGCAGCCAAATACCAACTCGCGGCACTGGATTCCATGGAGAGGCGGGCCAAAAAGTTGATAGCTGACCAAGATCTACGCCTATATAGTCTTGAGCCCCGGCGCAAGGTGGCCAGCCTTTCGGTGTTTTACAGATTACATTTTGTAGAGTGTGTACAGAAATTACACGAGTTAATTCCCCCATCCCCATTCTACCTTCGGACGTTTAGACACTCAGCGGGTCTCCACCCTTTTAAAGTCGATGTTCCGCGCGTCCGAACGAAGCGATTTTAGTCATCGTTCATCGTGCGTACAGCAAAGGAGTGGAACAAGTTGCCGTCGTCAGTCTTTCCGTCCAAGTACGACATGGGAGCTTTTAAGAGTAGAGTAAATAGGCATTTACAAAACTAGAACGTACCATCTTTCGACCATATCGCCATTTAACACCAGGTGGGATCGTGGTCAAGCGCTAGTTTATACCCACAAAAAAAAGTATATGATATGGAATTAGAAAAAAATAGATATACACTTAAATTGATAAATAATTTGACTACAGGAGTGTGAGGTATTACTTAATTTCGGAAAAGATAAATAAGCGGTTACCAAACTAATTAAACAAAACGAGGGACGTTTTGTAACCGTAGTTTGGTAACGTGGCGATTTCATTAAAACACGTCAATGGCGCTTTTAATATTCACGAACAAAGCTTCGGCAGAGCTTACCGTCGGCTTTGCGGGCGCAGTTCCTGTGTCGGCGTTAACAAACACGCCTCGTGTACAAAGAGGCCGGGAAGCGGGAGATGGGTTGAAGCCGGACGGGCGCTTTGTACTACACGCTTTTATTGTACGCACAACGTAAGCCATCCTTACGTTTTAATCCGTTTAATACAAACAATAGGCTTTTAATTACACCAGCAGTACCAAGTACTAGAATCCGTTGTTCATGGATTTCGCCACTTACAATCTCATTCCGTAATTACATTGAGTCCTCGGAAGAACGTCGTACGCCACTGTCGTATTGGCAATGGCGGCCTTATGTTTATAAGCGATTCCAGATAATCCTGTATGACAATATATTTTTTTAAATGCTATAGATGTTTATGTCTCACTAAAAGTACTAACATTCTTGATAACCATTCTAACTCCTTTTTTGTTAACGCGGGGAATCGAGTTATTAACCATCCTCCGGTACCCTGGGTGGGCCCGGAGGGATGTGTGGGACTCGGCCTGGGCAGCCCATACCCACTAAACCTACCGCGAATGCCATCAGCCGTTATGAGCGGGTGTCCCGGATCTGTCAGCGACAGGACAACCATTCTAACTCCTAGCAAATCTTAAGCCAATGCTAGATGGTGGTTAACATCAATAATCCAAACGAGGGTTCGAACCTACGACATTACATTCCGACGACCGTACCTCAAAACATTAGGCTTTTTATTTCCTTTTTTTTCATTGATACTTCAATAAATAGATAGCTGACAAATTTTACCTATTAGATATTAGCTTATTTTTAAAGCTTGGGCATTTGAATAACTCCCCCTTAAATGTTAGAACCGCTGCTGGAGTTTCTTCGGCCACTTCTACCACCGCCAACGTTTCCCGCAGTGGCACTCTAAGTTAGTTAAGTTTTTAAATGACCCTTAGATTATCCGTTAAATGGCAACCGACCGAGTCGTGGTTCGGCCCTCTTGGTCGCTTTGGATCGGAATGCTTACGCATAACATAGTAACCGTCCAAGCCGAGGTTAGCCCTCACCGAGGGGACCTTTGTGTCGAGTAACTAACGGTTCAGGCTAAGCGACCTAAGACCTATGCCACCACTCAATCCGGTGAAGCAGTCAACGCCAATCTGTGTAGTTGTAAAAAAAAAGCATTAATCGTGCATAAGAACCTCACTTCGTTGATGTGAAACGGTCTGGAATGCGCTATCACCAAATGTACGTACAGCTGGACCTAAGGCTACATTCAAACGCTTACTCCGCGTAATCTATACATAATCAGGGAATAGTTTCATATATTTCTTTCCCTATATCGACTCCTGCACATAACTGTAGCTCCCAGTCTAGCTATGTTTAAAAATAGGTTGAAGTAATAGCTGGTTGAGAGGGCGTTTTATAGTATGTAGGAATTGACAAATCAAAATACAAATTAATAGCATTTTATTTGTATGATGTATTATTTTTTACTCTTTAATTATCTAATTTAATTTGTAAAAATTGACTTGTAATTTATTATAATTACCGATAAAAATCTGAATCATTTATTTATAGATGAATATATTTATGTATGTGTATTTATTATTACATATAATTGTTAGGGTTACGTTTTTAATTTATTAATATGTATGTATGTATATTACTTTTTCTCTACACAACCCCAAGGTAAACCGGCAGAGAACGCTCGATATTAAGTCCGCCTTTTTTGTGCACTTTGATTTTGTGCTGATAAAGATTAAAAAAAAACAAACAAAAAACGCTACAAATTCTCCTGTAATATGAGCCTGGTGAAACCGAATTCGAGTTCGACGATTGTCCGTATACTTCCTTTCAGTAAACGGTGGCCATTTTATTACCTTCATCGTCGTAATAAGAACTGCTTACGCGGCCGACATCGTCTGGTAACAGCCGAATGATTTCGCTCTCCTTATCATCAAAAATATTATTATACATTACTACACCCCGAAAGACGATAGCCGCAGGTTTAAAAAAATATTAAGCGACAAGATAGCCTGATACATACATGATACACTTTTCACATCTACTTGACACTTTTTGTGAATTTAAGGCCAAAGGATTTTGAGTTTTATTCAACAGAATTTGAGGGGTTATCTAAAAAACCGACAGTCAAGGTGCTGCTTACTTCTCCCGTAAACAGTATAGTATTTCAAAAAACACTCTCCATACCAACCACTCTAGTACACTGGTCGACAACTCGCGACCATAATACGGCCCTTTGAGTCCTTGACTGCGACTCTTCTCAAAATTAAAATCGTATATTAGTTAAACGAAGACACAGTCATATTTGACATAGGAAAACTCTATAGTGCACTTTTAATCGTAATGTGGTTTCATACAAAAGCTTAAAACGTCGTCGTCGTCGTCGTGGTTCCCTAAGTAACCCTCTCGAACGACACGACCCATCCAAGGAGAGGTCTTTCCTCGGGGACCTTTGCTCAGTGTCACTCCCAAAAGAGGTTCAGACTAAGCGACATAAGATCTCTGCCATCTCTCAAACCCGGTGAACCTGTTGCGTTCAGCTTCTCTGAACGAACTGCAGAGGTTCGTCACAAAAAGAAAATGGTGCTTTGCACAAATTTTAATTGTGAATTGTCTATATTTGGCTCTATCATTTGAAAAGGTTGTCGACCGCTGCTCTTGGTTAAGAGCGTGAAATGCATTTACTCTATTTATTTATTTATTACACCGGTTATAGGCTAACGTTAATGAATTTAGACAACATACCGCTAGAGCATAACTTTAGCTTTATTTAAAGTAGTGGCTCTTTGGATGAATTTTAGTTGTGTATTGTCTATGTTCTACTCTTTTGAATGAAAAGGTTGCCGACCACTGTTCAAGAGCGTGAAATGCAAATGCAGACTAAATACTCCAATTTATTTATTTATTAGAACTATTTTATTTTTTATGGCAGTAAAATGGTTTCACTTACCACTCCCACAGATGTGACAAGCAGTCGAACATGACGCAGCCGTGCTCCGTGCTAATGCAGGATGCGGCCGGCGCCGGCGCCATATTGGCATCTTGGCCTTCCTGGTCATTGTCCCACGAACCCATCGTGTCCAAACAATTTCACATAACACAAGAGAACATCTCGAACATTCCACGGCACGAAAGCGATCCTATATGACGCGTAACTTTTGAAGGTTAATCTGAAAAGAGAAAACGGCCAATTAGATATTTGATAAGGTCAATTTAACGTAAAAATGAAATTGAAAGAAAGTGAAATCATGGATGTGGTTGTTTTATTTACATTTGTCTTGATATCATTAATCTCGAAACACGTTTATAGATAAAGAACTCTCACGCCTTTTTAGACTAATGGGGGTAGACATCGACAGCAATTCCTGTCCCATATTAAACAGAGGGTAAGAATAAACCGATTGAAGTATGATCAAATCGTGATTTTGATTCGTCAGTCACTTTCGAAATTCGATCGCGACTAGAGTAACAGTCACTTTGAAGATTCGTCATGAAAATCCAGGTCCGCCAGGTTCAGGCTAAGTTCTCCAAGAGTTAGGTTAGGTTAATCCTATGCAGTTAAATACTTCGGGACAACCAAACCGCTATTAGAAAGATCGCTTAGCATTTAGACTTCAAGAAACACTGCTGGATTTTATCCTTTTGTTGTGAACATCTCTCAAGCCCGAACGAATTTTGTCTTTCATTTTAATTGCAAAGGACTGGAATAGTTTGCCTGTTTTGAACAGTACAGTGAATAGGCATTTAATAAGCTCATGCGCCTTATCATCAAGGATTTCCACGTAACATCAAGTGGGTCGTGGTCTACCACTAGCTTAGAGAGTAGTTTTACATTTAATTTTACATTTAATTTTACATTTATTTTACATTATAATATCTTTTTTAATGTTATACTGTAAAAAGATAAATGAAAAGTCATTGTTCGGACTTCAAGAAAAAGAATGCCACTTCCCAATCGCTATTATATAGATATATAGTATTATATATAATAATAAATACATATAATAACTAATGTTTGGTTGGTCTGCTTTGTCTAAACTATTGCCATTATATACGTTATTACCTAGTACCTAGGACTTTGCTTACGATTGTTGATGAGTGTATGGCTGAAAGGCATATTATATTTTATATATATAATATTATATGAAAATTATTATAATAAAAGTAGATATTGTTCACACATCGAGATCGTAATGTAAAAATACCTTTACAGTAGACTATTGAAATAAGATTTGATTGTTCTTTTATGTCTATTACATATAAAAATACGGACACAGTTTCTTGATATAACAATACTGTTATTGAATAAGAAACTTCGCTTTGCAACAGTACTGTGGTTTTATGGTTGCGCTCTGGAATTTGTCTATGGTAAGAGTAGTGCGGGATTTAATTTAAATTGTTAATCTGGCATATAGCAGACTCAGGGCCTTGTTGTTCTCATGGGAGGGATCATCTAACTTACAGTTTCATCTTAGACGTAAGAATTAAGTGTATTTGTTTTAATAAAGACTTGGCTTAAAGGTCTTGTCCGACCATAAAATCTTCAACAACAAAAAAGCCTTGTTTGTGCCTCTATGGTTTTACGATAGCGTACTGACACCCGAATATTGATTGCACATAATATCCAAGATATTCCAAAAATGCCGATACATTACAATTAAATAAATAATATGGAATAATTTAAATATAAAAATTATAGATTCCGAAGTAAGCAGAATATAGTCTTATTTCTAGATGTACGTGTCTACCACGCATTGAGAAAGAATTAAGCAGGCTTATTTCTTTTATTTCTTTCTATTAAATTGATTAATATTATTATATATTATAAAATATTAATATCATCTCATATAAAATAGACACCCTGCTATTCTAATGAGACATTTTAATAAACTGTTAGCTGGCAACACCTGACACCCAGCGATTGTTATACATAATAACTACTTCCAATGATATCTTAATAATTTGCCTGAACCTTATTGTATCTTTAATTCATAATTAATAATTTAGTTGATCGTTACATGAACTTGGCATTGTAAACAATAGTTTAACCTTATTAGTTCCTAATCTGACTTCTAATTAATTTTGTATAAAGATGGCGAGGACGCGCAGTTGTGACGTTTGACTCGATATAAATAATTCTTTGTACAACGTTACGCTGTCTCAATAAAGCGTGTGTATTAGTTGTTGGACTATTTTATTCTACGAGACCTACAGATTATAACAAAACTTTTTGGTTTTTGTAAACGAAAATAAATTCCTCCTGGCTTTATGAAGCCTTAAGGTCTGTCCTGATACAACCGCATTGTGATTTTGTTTTTGTGACATATTTTTTTTTTCTAAAAAAAAGCTTACAATATTTCTTTTTTTTTCATAAATATTACTAACACTCTTGTTAACCATTCTAACTAAGCTTAAGCTTGTGCTAGGAGTTGGTTCACGTCAATAGTCGAATGGTGGATTCGAACCCACGGCGTTACGATTCGCAAACCGTGTCCTACACCATTAGGCTATTGACGCTTAAAATTTATCAGCGTGGAATATTTTTGACAGGGCCAGTAAACAGAGTACGTAACTTTAGTGTCATTGAACTCCATCTTATCACGCCCAAACGTCAACGAACCCAGTTAAGATTACTTCTTACTAAAACTCAAATATCGTAACTCATGCTTTACTATATACTTTATAAATTATCTCTATTCGAATCTCATACCAATCTCTTTTCTTTGCTTAAATAATTTTTTACCCGATTTTCTATAAATATCATTGTTTTTAAATAAAATATATTCTATAAATAGAAAGCGGATTTCACCGGAATCGAAAAATTTAAAATAAATTAAATGCTTTATCATTATTTTTGTGGTACGCAGACATATAACCCATTCGCTAAGTTATTTTCGTTTTCCGCCGTCGATGTATTGATATATTCCCTATGAACGGCCGGACTGGCTGAAAATTTTGAGATTGGTAACTATCTATTTGATATACTTTTTTTGGTGGCTATATAATCTGATTAACTTTTATTTGATGGATATATTATATATATAGCTAATACTTCTAGTTCTTCTTTGTTAAAACCAAGGAAATGTAACGAACGGGAATTATTATAATATTTATAATACAACATAAATAACAACATTAGATTCAATTTATATTTAATTTGTTTCCTTTGGTTTTATAATAGTCTTATCTAATATAATTATTGTTTACTTCAAATACATTATGAGCTGTACAACAGGAGATGTAAATTAAATTTACAATTATTGTGTCTAGATGAAAATCCGTTATTATCTCTTAAATAGATAACGGAATTATTAGTGTGCATTATAGTTTTATTACACAAGTTCGTATGGAAAATAAATACATATACACAGACTGACGGATGTCTATTTTACAGCAATTGCGATTAGAATAGATCAAGCATTCACTACTAATTTTCAACCGACTACAAAAAAAGTCTGTCTGTCTGTGTGTCTCAATTTGTCTGTAAGGCTTTTTTACGTTTTGTTTATTTTAATGTTTATTTTTTTTATTTGAAGGCTAGTACATCTAGCATCCTAGTATATTTACGTGCAAAACAAAACCGACTTCAAATCGAATGAAATATTGAACGCTATTACGACGCCCTCTTTGTGTTCCTCTCTCTTCCACTCATTCCATCAATACGCACGAAGCTGTTTGCCTCGACCTTCCTTATGCGGACGGATAAGGAATGGAATTCTCTGCCGCGTTCAGTCTTTCCTCACGGGTACAATCTGGACACCTTTAAGTCCAATGTGAACAGACACATTTTAGGCTCACGTGCTCCATCCTTGGCTTCATCTTCGCCTTCCATCAAGCAAGATAGAAGCCAAACGTGAGCCTATTTAGTATAAAAAAACAATTTACGCAATATCGTAGGAATTATACGAAATAGAATTAATCACAACCCAACCCAATCAAACTCACGTTAAACTTCAAGTACAACCTTTCCAATAAAAAATGAATCATCCAATCGAAATAGGTTGGCGTGATGTTAAGTTATTCGTCCATTTGTCGCGCACATAGTTTCTCGTGGATGCCAGTGCAGAATTGGACCGAAGAATTCGTCCACATTGGAAGCACCACTAGCAGTCGAAAGTTATGAGGTAACAATCATAAAACAACACAAATAGACGAATTGAGAACTTCCTCTTTTGAAGTCGATTGAAAATAACTAGCACTTTTTTTAATGTTTTTAGATCGCAACCACAGACCTGTGTCCGTGCTCTTTTCAATACACTTAAATTGTTCACTCTGCATTTATTAAAGAGTGCCACTTCTACAGTTACTATTTTTGTTTTTTTTGTGTTTTTTTATATGCCTGAATTTGGAGGTGGCCAAAGATCGGTTCGGTTCACGCGTCGCAGACGCTTCGTTGCATTGCTATTAGCTTCTCCACGACCGCTATGTCCCTGCTTCTCATGGCCATTTTAGGTTGTAGTCCACTATCCTCTCCCTTGATGCGGCCATTGCCTTTGTCATCAGTCTTCTTGTGGCGTCGTCACAGTCATCTGTATAATAGACACAGCTGACGGTGTGTCGGGATATATATATATAACTAGCACTTAAGTCTGTAAGCTGGAACAACATTGTTGGGAAATTCTCGTGACCAGCGTCAATTACACAATACCAATGTTTCGCATACCATGGGGTCAATGCTCATAAGAATAGCTTATACGCAAAGAGGCAATTTTTTTAATAGATTGGCCAGAGAGGCTGGCCTTGACTGCTTCACTGGATTGAGAGGTGGCACAGCTCTTAGGTCGCTTAGCCTGAACCTCTATTGCTATTAACTCGACACAAGGGTTAACACGCAGTTGTCCAATTCCGGTAAAAATTATACTAGGTTCCCTATGAAAGTGTCCTCTTCGTAACCAAAAAAGAATTTTCAAAAACGGTTTATAAATATGAATATAATATAAAGCTGAGGGATATACACAAACACAAATTTACACACACACACACACATTTATAAAATATTTGTTTATGCTCATATTATGAAATACAATCGTATTGAAAATCTCCTCCTTTTTGAAGTTGGTTGAAAATGTCAGACCCCCGACCGAATTAACCTAATGGCGGTGTGAAGTTTTCTGTCAACGAAAGTCACTTGAACTTATTTTTTATCAGAGCTTATTCGAAGCACCTACTAATATCTGGGTCCATGACAGTTTTAATACCATCGGCCACCGGTTCCGATATGAGGTTCCATAAAACTCGAATTAACAAAACACTTCTGTTCACAAAGTCTGTTAAAATACTATCACAAGAGCCTTCATGGTACATTCGACGGTAACTACTCGTGTTACGATGGTATCTCACACATAACCGTTTGAATTTGCTCATTACGTTTTATAACCACCATTTGCAGGATAATAAAGAACAGTTACAGCTATAAGATTTCTTATTCCAAGGTTAAAGTAGACAAGGTACGCATCAAGTCGAGCCTAACGATTCACCCTTCGCTAAGGACCGCGATCTGTCTTAGGGAGAACACCTTTGCCCCCATTTATACCCCGTTTAAGGGGTGCGGGTGATATTGAATAACAAGTTTTAAGGTTTATATTTTTATAACCTATATGAAATGAAAAAAAAAAAATAGGCCTTATTACACGTAGATGTCAGCCGTGGTAGCTCAGTGTCCGGGCGTTCGCCTTAAGTTGCATAGTACGCTAGCAACCCGAGTTCAATCCCCGGTGCCGGCACCAATAAATATGTTGTTGCAATTTTATGTGCTGATTTACCACGCGCTTGTCGGTGAAGGAAAAAATCGTGAGGAATCCTAATTGTCTTAGAATTTTTTTCTAAGACATGTGAAGTCTGCCAATCCCCACTAGGGCCGCGTGGCGGACTATGCACTTATACTCTTTGCAGAGACCTGTGCCCAGCAGTGGGACATATATAAAGGCTGTACCTTAAACTTTAACACGTATACCTTAGCCTACGGACAGGAAAGTGAAAGTCGAATTCATTTTTTTTATGTGAAAAGTGGCAAACGAGCATACGGCTCACCTGATCTTAAGTGATCACCGTCGCCACATCCACTTCACAGCACCAGAAGAGCTGCAGGTGCGTTGCCGGCCTTTGAGATAGGAGTAGGCTCGTTTCTTGAAGGTCCCAAAATCGTAAACGTTCGGAAACACCGCTGGTGACAGTTGATTCCACAGGTTTAAAGCGCGTGGAAGAAAGTCACGCGAAAAACGTCGTGAAACGCCAACCATCAAAATGGTGGCGGTGTAATTTGGAATTCTGCCGAGATGTGCGGTAATCGGTAGCCGGGATAATTTCGAACAATTCCTCAGAACACTCTCCATGGTAAATGAGATAGAGAATGCAAAGAGAACGGACATCTCTTCGCAGACTCAGAGCGTCAAGTCGATCGGAAAGACATTCATGGCCCTTAAGGGACAAAACTAGGCAAAACGAGACTACTCCGAGTTTCCTTCCTTTATATCTTGCTTTCAGGTACTCCTAAAGCGTAGCTAGGTTTATAGGAAAGCGATTGCTTACCTTGAAACTTGCTCTCTATTAGGAATCCTGTACCCTTTGACTCAGAAGTCAGGCCAAACCGCAGAGGCATACATTAAAATGTTTTAAGAAGTGATGTTACTGGGGTAATAAGCAGTCTTATATCCAAGTACAACTTTAGTGTTGCATCATTTAAAATAAAATTGCCTCAAAAGAAATAATGATTAACTTTTTTCTTCTTGTAATCGAACATGAAATTAATATTATCTGTAACACATACGTCTTACCGCTAAAGTACCGCAAGCACTATTCAATTACAAAACGTGCCAGTCGTAATAAATTATTTATATTATCTATACTTAATTCTATAAATAGGAAAGAAATGTTTGTTTGTTGTAGTAATTCTTTTACCATTATTATTATTATTATTATTATTATTGATTTATTCAAATAAGTAACTAAGACTCATCATTATTTTAAACAACTATTAAATAACAACCTTAGACTAAATTATAAGATTATAATTTAAAATTATTAATATTATAATTATTTGATTATAATAATAAAATAAAAAATATAATATAATATTGTACTAACGGGTTGACTATGCTTATGAATACCTTACCCCTTGTGAGACGGCGCAGCATCTGTTTACATAAACACAGTCAAGCCTTTGAGCGATCATGCTCAGGATGCTGTTGGAGCTGGTCTGCACCAGAGATGTACTCCCATATAATCATCTATATCATCATATAGGAATCATCTATATATCATCACTATTACTTAGATCATTTCCAGAACATAGTAAATTTACCCCAAGTTAAAAGTTAAGTTAAAGTTACAGCCTTTATATATATAATTTATATGTCCCACTGTTGGACGCAGGCCTTCTCTTAGATTTTCTAAGAAGTTTCCTCACGATGTTTTCCTTTACCGCCGAGCGCGTGGTAAATAAGCACATAAAATTGCAACAACAAATTTATTGGTGCCGGCATCGGGGATCGAACTCGGGTTGCGTACTATGCAACTTGAGCCAACCGGCCGGCCACTGAGATTCCACGTCTCCCAAAGTGCAATATCGAAATTCACACGGGCATTAACGGGTACGGAGAGCTAGTATATGATTTTGGCAGTAAAATTATATGGTCATAGATAATTCGATAAAAAAGTAAGGTTATTTTACAACCGGCCAGTGAGTATGGCAATAATTTAGTACGCACGTCTGCAGCGGTGCCAGATGATCGGGCGAGGCGGCCAGTGAAAGTGCCCTCACTAAGATATAGCGGTACTTTAGGTACCTGCGCTATGTTTTGTCACGACTACAGCAAAAGAAAGTCATTAGAACATTATAATTACAACGACAAGCTTACTTCTTTCTAGAGATATTTGGTGACATTGTAGAATATTCCATAAGTCAACAAATCGAATAACAGAGAATAAGCTCTCACGTGCTTCAGAAGTAACAATGCGCCGTTCAACCGACTTCAAAAAAGGAAGATGTTCTCAATTCGTCTGTATTTTTTTTATATTTGTTACCTTAACGGTAACTTTAGACTGGGGAACCGAATGGATGTTTCTTTTTTTTATTTTAGATAAAAAAAGAAACTGGTGGAATCCATGGAGAAAACCATATAAATCTTAAAGTTGCATTATGTGTGAGTGCGTGCCAGTGGTATACCATCGGTAAACCATAGAGCAGTGCCGATGAAGATAAGACTACTAAAACCAACAAATTACAACCACTATGATGTCAATTAACGTTCATTTTTTATGTCTACCATATAGCAAACTCGGGGCACTGAAATAGCTAGGTTTAGCTACACCACACGGGCGCCTCTACGGGGCGCTTCACGGGCGTCCGGCGCTGCAGAGCTAAGCTCCTTAGCCTGCAGCGCAAGATGGCCATTCGATCGCACGAGGATACCGTACGGTATCATATGAGGCGACCACTATCCTGGCTCGGTTCCCGCCGCTCGACATTTCGGCGGAGCTGGACGCGCGTGTGTACACGCGCGTCCGGGCCGTCGACGGCGGGGCCGGGCCGCCCCTGGATGCAGGAGAGGTGCGTCGGCAGGAGCACAGGCGGGCGATAGAGGTTTGGCGCGAGCGGCTCGGAGCGTCGTTGCTCGCGCCAACGCATCGTCTGTGCCTTCCTGCCGAACTTCGAAGCCTGGCTTCGCAGGAGGAATGACGCGCACGTCACCTACCGCCTGACACAGGTACTCACCGGGCACGGGTGCTTCGGTGAGTACCTGAACAGGATAGGGCGCGAACCGACCGCGCCATGCCACCATTGTGGCTGTGACCGGGATTCCGCGCAGCACACGCTAGCCGTGTGCCCCGCGTGGGAGGCGGAGCGGCGGATCTTGGTCCAGCATATCGGGCGAGACCTCTCCCCGCCGGCGGCAGTAGCGGCTGCGCTGGCGGGGAGATCAAAATGGAAGGCGCTGGTCTCTTTCTGCGAGTCAGTAATGACCCAGAAGGAGACCGCAGAACGGGATCGGGAGAGGGCCGATCCCGTTCGGAGATGGCGTAGGAGGGCCGGTGGCACACCGGCCCGCAGCCCTGTAGTTCTGGGCTCTCAAGAATAAGACTACGGTATCCCCTGCCTGTCGTACAAGGCGACTAAAAGGGGCCTCGGAATCACTGGGCGACAAGGGTGGAGCCTGAGTCGTCCACCAAAGCGGACCCGGGAAGAAGGCGACATCGGCTGGCCCGTGTCGCCTTGCGCTGCGAGGGCACAGGGGGGGAGGGAGTAACCTCCCCGGGACCTGCTCTCCTTGAGCACAGTGCAGAGGGGCTCCGGTGCGTTCCACTGGAGATCCTGAGCCCCTCGTCATGCACCGAGGAAAGGGCGCTTTCAAGTCTGAATGCTATCGCGGATAGAGTAGCCCCAGCCGAGGTTCTCTGCGGGGGACCCTTGCCCTGTCTTACTCCTACAAAGGTTGGAAAAAACCTATAAAGTAACAAGCTGTCTAGAATGGAAACTTCGACAGTCAGATCGTAAGCCCATTCAAGTCACTGATACATTTGATACAGTAATTGGGCTCATCGGGCGCTGTATCCAATAGCAACAGTCCGATAACACCCTACCCCACCCTATGCGAAAACTAACAATGAAAAACCAAACAAAACTGGAAAGAAAAGCCCCTTAATCGCTATTCTATCGCAAGAAGAATCTTCTATTGTGAAGATACCAACAACGGTTATCTACCATAGCTTCTTTCTTTCTTACATGTTAAATACGTGATAAGATAATCTTGAATACGTGGTCACTTCAAAAGATCTTTTCTCCATCGTCAGACCACTTCACTCACCAGCCGTTGACGTCTGTAAACAGCTTTCTAAGCGTTAAAAGCTACTTTATATGCCGCAAATCATCAGCTAGTACTTTCAATCCAAGTTAGGGCTCGTGAAAGAAATTTGTGATGTAATACAAATAAAAGTATTCAAAACAATGAAATATTTTTATTTTGCTGTACTACGAAAATATTTATCGCATTAAGCGGATGTCCTGATTAGTCGGATGACGGACATGAATGTTTTAGTAGTTTTTATATATGTATATTGTTTATTTTATAGTGTTCGTAATATTGTATGTATGTATAGCATAAAAGCTATAAATATAAAAACTTTGAGCGAGTTTCCCTCCGATTACAATGTGGGTATTTTCGAAGAGTGAATAGGCATTTACTAAGCTAGTGCGCCTTACCATCCAGGACTGCATTTCCACTTAACATCAGGTGGGACCGTAGTTAAGCACTTGCTTAGAAAATATGAGTAATTCATGTACATATATTTTCAGTCATAAGTTTTGTATTTGTTTTGAAGCTTCAATAGCAAAACCTAAGGTTTACAGTACAGGGTTTAGCGAATCGTAAGGTTGTATCTTAGAATCCACCTATCGACTATTGATCCTTGCTGATGCTTAAACTTAGCTGGAATGGTTATCCAGAATGTTAAAAGCGAACAGCGATTGATCTCTGACTTAGACTTTTAAAGATTTGAGACTTATTTTTTTTTAGTTTACCTTCTATCTACACAGTAAACGGTTTAGTGATACGTAGATTAATTTCATAGTTAAATAATTTCTGCCCCGAGTTAGGTCGCGAGTGACGGTGGCAGGCTTTTGATAAGAAACAAGAGATGTTGCTTGCAGAGCAATTGCAGACTGACTTTACTTTATTAAAGCATTAGTTTATATATTATCCTAATACAATGGTGTCTTATAATTGCTTATGATGGGAGTGTTATTAAATATGTTAATTTATTACACTAGAAATGCTGGACGAAGGGGACTTATATGACCCAACCTGAAGGGTCACGTTACTGATAACTTTATTTATGAAACTCGATGTGTATAGCGGCTTCTTTGCTATGCCGAAATAACTAGCGTTAGTTTATATTTTACAATAGTTTACGATGTGGTGTGCTATTAGATATCTTAATTTATTACACTAGAGATGCTGGACAAAGGGGGCTTAAATGACCCAACTTGAGCGGCCACGTTACTTATAACCTTATCTCTGGAATTCGATGTTTATGTCGGCTTCCTTGTTATGCCGATATAACTCCCGTCTTAGTATTTAAATATACAGCCATTTTAAATCCAACGTTTATCCACAAAACAATCTGTGCGATGTTGTAACTTGATCGATGTTAATGAATATACTATAGAACTCTCAGCAAAACCTTTATGCTATTTCAAATCATAGTTAAAAAAATTTATAAACCTTTATGGTAACTGATTTTGATATGTAGTCTTAATTACCGTATACATAACTTCTAGTGTAAGAACCTCATGTCATCGTCCGGTTTTCTACCTTGTGACGACTTCTGCCATTCTGTGTTAAATAAAATCTATGACCGATCTATACTCTTCTTATAATAATATTTATTTTACTACCATAAAATTGTCTATAATACGACAATCTAAAAATCGATTTCAAATACATAATTTATTAATTATAAGTATTTATAGCAGTGCAATGGAAATTAATGTAACGAAAGTTACGAGTGATAAATATTGACGTAAAATGAGTTATAAAAAAATGTTAGGTTAAAATGAACTGAAAAAGTATGGAAGAAATATTGCGTAGTAATTTTAAGACAAATTTTAATTCGATTGCCGGAAGATACATATGATTGTAATCTAAGTTAAACTTGTTAATTTACAATACTAATTACTTAACAACATTAAAATAATAATGTCTTCAAGAATCGAAGCTATATGTAGGTCAACACAACTTGCAAATAATTTTGTATCACTTACCCCGGTCCCTTATAGATTTTCCGGCGCACTTGTATTTACAAATATACATAGTCTGTGCAACGGACAACACTTGTTACGTAATCTATGAAGTTATAAGGTTAATTGTAGAGTATGGTTGTGATTTATGGTTGAAAATTAAGATTTAAATCACACATTTCCCGTATCGATTGTGCGGCGCGCGGCCGCGCGGTCGCTCTCGGAATGGCGCCACCCCAGTGCGCGCGTTTTCCTCATTTTCCAACAGTGGACGGAGGGGGATGCTCGGAAACTTTATTTAGTAGTACGACGCTCGAGTTCTTCAATTACGACGACAAACGCTTCGTTCTTTCCACATGTACTTAAAATAATAAGTCATAATTATAAATTGCAAACATATTATTTCTTAACACATTTCATCACAAAATAAAAGGTTTCCTTTTTAAATTTTAAATTATCAATGCCTAAATAAATATCATGGCAGAACACTTCAAATAACATGCTTAATTTAATAGTCAATTTAAAGTTTTTTTTTTGCCCGTTTTAAGTCTACAATTATTATAATTTAATTTTATTACACTAAAAATAGCTACATAATATTTCAGTTTTTTTTTTTAATAAAAGTTCTGTTTATTTATTTAAGCATTGATAGCCCATTGATTGAGCGAACGACTTGCGATCTGATCTCCTGCAGTGACTAGTGAGATTACATTCCGTTAAATATTATTACTTTAAAAATGCGATTATTTGCTATCGTAAGGTACCGTATCGTAACCTACTGTTACACATAACATAATTCGTGATAGCTTAAATTCCAAAATTTTGGAAGGCGCTGGTCTCCTTCTGCGAGTCAGTAATGACCCAGAAAGAGACCGCAGAACGGGATCGGGAGAGGGCCGATCCCGTTCGGAGATGGCGCAGGCGGGCCGGTGGCAGAGCGGCCCGCAGCCCTGTAGTTCTGGGCTCTCAAGAATAAGACTACGGTATCCCCTGCCTGTCGTACAAGGCGACTAAAAGGGGCCTCGGGTTCACTGGGCGACAAGGGTGGGGGCCTGAGTCGTCTACCAAAGTGGACCCGGGAAGAAGGCGACATCGGCTGGCCCGTGTCGCCTTGCGCTGCGAGGGCACAGGGGGGGAGGGAGTAACCTCCCCCCCGGGACGTGCTCTCTTTGAGCACAGTGCAGAGGGGCTCCGGTGCGTTCCACTGGAGATCCCGGAGCCCCTCGTCATGCACCGAGGAAAGGGCCACCGGGGAGGTTTTAGTGGGTAAGAACCCCACATAACCGCCGCCTTCCCCCCAGAAGGCGGGGTATCTTTCTGAAGATTTCCTCCCCGTCAACAAAAAAAAAAAAATCCAAAAAGGAATCTGAAATGATGCAATTTATATTTTAGAACGACCATCATCATTATTAGAACCTAAAGATATTTAGAAGTGGATACCGATCTCTCTTTACACCGTTACAAAACTGCAAAAGTTACAAGGAATATATTAAAAATTGAATGTTTTGTAATTCATATTCATACTAAACGCCCTCGTCTTCGATGGTGTGAATATAATTGAAGTTGCCAGTAAACAAAGTCGGGTGATTTTGAATCAGCGAAAGGGGTGTGCCGAGAATATGCATAATGGAAATATCTGCCATCTTACTGAAAAGGAAAATGCTTATGTAATTATACTTTTATAACATATTTCCATGTAGAGTTTTAACGCTAATAAATACTACTAACATTCGTGTTAACCCATCTCCAATTAAATTAATCTTATGCTGGACATCTCTGTTATTCTATTATTTAAGCGAATATTACTAATGGAATCTTCTTCTTAAAGTGCCTCTCCGACTAGCGAAGGTTAGCAGTCATTTCACCATATCTCTTTCTGTCTCTTGCGAGGCGAAATTCGCTTATGTTCCGCAGCTATGACTTCTTTCGACGATCAACACTTATTTTCCAAGCGACTTTGCCCATCCCACTCGTCGTAGAACCTCCTCATTTGTCACTTTTGAAGTCCATCTAAATCCCAACATGCGTCTATAAACCCACATCTCGAACGCTTCAATACGTTTCCCGAGGTCGTTCTTCAAAGTCGACCTCTCGCATCCGTAAAGAAGGATGGGCCAGATGTAACACTCATGGAATAAAGATTTTTTTACGGATCAAATGTCGGAAATTTCGAACAGCTGCAGTGAAACATCGAGAATTCTATAGTATTTTATTCAAGCTTAAGCAAAGAACGGAAATCCTAAATCATAATTTTGGATTTCCGTTCTTTGATTTCATTATCAGATAATCAATCAATATTTCATGCATGTGTCGAGTACATTTAAATGCACGTGAGGGTCGAGCCCTTGAAGATTGGGGTTGGTTAGGGAGCGCAGCCCCCGCTCGCAACCCCTGCCAACTTCACGTACTAAAGTGTTTTCCAACACTGAGCACGTTATACCACTAGAGAAGTAAGCACTTATCTTTAAAAAGGCGAAAAGATAATGCTTTGTATGTGCCCAACTAACAGCTTATACGTTAATTTATAATGGTGTTTTTTTTATTCTTTTGAAATATTTATATATGAAAAGGTAATGTGTGTCATGTGCAACAAAAACAGCTTAAATGATTATTTGTAATAATATTTTATATTCGAAATTAGTATTTTTTTATTTAAAGTGAAAAGATAATGCATTTGTTGTGCTCGTTAGCCAGCACCAAAGATTTTGCAAATTATTGATGTTATACTTTTTTAGGCGCGTATTGATAAAATTATGACAATAACATGTTGAAGCTGCAGTGAATAACTAATAATCCGTATGTATTGTTTATTTATATAAATTAAAATGTTATTATTTTATGTAATATTTATTTTACTTTAATGACTGTGTTGCCTATCCTTTTCCAATTATTTTATTATATAATTATTTGCAAGCAATTATAATCTATTTTTAATGATGCCAAAGAAGTATAACTTCTCATGCGCGTACATAAGTACACGTACCCATTTATTTATATTTTATTATTACAGTAATAATAATCAATACATTATCATACAAAGTCGTTTGCCGTTGGCTGTCTGTCTGTTCGCGATAAACTTAAAAACTACTTTCATGTTGTACTCACCAATGGATAGAGCGGATCTCGAGGAAGGTTTTAGTATATCATTTGTTAACTTTTCAGATAAACTAGAGGTTCAGGCTAAGCGATCTAAGAGCTATGCCACCTCTCAATCCAGTGAAGCAGTAAAGGCCAGTTTCTCTGTGCCAACTGTGTTAGTTCGTCCAAAAAAAAACAGATAAATTGTCTAAAATATAACGATATTTGTTGGAGGTGTCATCAATTTGTAATAGTACCTCCCCAAAGATTGCGCAATATAATGCAAAAAAGAAAAAATATACTAAATATTTTTTTTGTTAAATTCCATGCGAACGAAATCGCGGGCACAGCTTGTTTAATAATATTTATTAAACTTATACCCATCTATGTGTTATAAGCAAATTCATAGTTTAGCTAAGACAAGCAGTATTCAGGTTACAACTGAAAAAAAGTGAACAAACTAAACCTCAATAATGATGATATTACGAAATAAAACACCCGATTGCTCGTGAATAAGAGGTACTGGAAAAGTTAAAAATTAGATTTTAATAAAGAATGAAAGCCAAAATCCATAAATTTATAATAGTTGTTTTGATTATTAAAATAAACATAACTAAAAACTTTTAAGAAAGTCAAAGTTGCAAATTTACTTATGAATGAATTTTAATAAATAATTCTGTCTATATTATTCACATATGGCGAATATTTTATATAATCCATAGACAAGTACCAGGCTTAAAAGTTGTAAATAAGGTCCCTAAAGCGTTCTTACGATATTTTATTTTGATTTAAATAGGGATACTTAAATATTTCTTTATATTCAAATATAAAATGTGATGCAATACAAAATTCACAGCTATAATAATATTTGACCTAATAGGCTTGGTAAAAAGCGTTAAGAGTACGTTTAGTTCCACAAAAAAATGCCTTTTTTCTTTTTTGCCCTAAAAAGGGGCATCTTTTAAAAATTTATATAGTTTATTTTTATATAAATCTAATTTATTTGTTACCCTAAAAAAGTTTGAAAATTTTACATTAGCTACAATTGTTTGTATTGTCTATGAATGAATTTAAATTTGTATCCAGTAAACAAATCAGCATTTGTAACGGTCGCGTCAGATCTAAATGTGAAAATAAACTTTTACTGTACTGTGACTATACTATTGATTCATTAATATAAATTTAGACGCATGTTAAATACATATTATCTTTCAAATTGCTGAATATTAAAACATTAATTTTAAATAAAAAATGACCACTCACTTCGATATCTCAAAAGAAGTGCTAGAACTTCGAAATAAAATTAGAAGTCATGAAGCTTATGGAAAACCGTAAATAATATTTTATATCCTTTAAATTTTGTCACGTATGAGTTAAACAAATATATAAATAGACATTAATTTCCAGATATAAATGGTCTCCCAAAGACTTCGAACTTGGTAATGGATTAGGACAAGGTAAGTTCGGTCATGTTCACGTGGCTAGAGAGAAGAAAACTGGATTATTAGTTGCCATTAAAACCTTGTTCAAATCACAGTTAATCAATTCAAGATGTGAGCGCCAAGTTTTGCGAGAAATTGAAATACAGTCTCACTTAAAGTAAGTTTATTTTCTAATACATAATATATAATAGAGAAATGAAAATTTACCATAAATGTTAATAAAAACACTAATATACTTTTTAGTAGTGTGTATTATACTTGTGAAAAATTTAAAATTTTTATTTAGGACAATTTAATCTTCTCTATAGGGTATATAAATCTAACTACACTATTGTAAAATTAACAGACATCCAAATATTCTCCGCATGTTGACATGGTTCCATGATGAGAGACGCATTTACTTAGTAATGGAGTTTGCTGCTGGTGGAGAGTTATACAAACACTTAACCAGTTCACCTCATGGACGTTTTCCAGAATCCAAAGCTGCTAAATATATATACCAGGTACCTATGAAAGTGTGTCATAAAATATTTATTCAAACAAGCAATTAATTTTATAATTAATCCTGAAAACCATAAACAATCAGGTTGCAGATGCAGTTGAGTACTGTCACCAACGCCATGTAATACACAGAGATATAAAACCGGAGAATATTCTTGTTTCTTATAATGGTGATCTCAAACTGGGTGACTTTGGGTGGTCAGTGCATGCCCCGTCAGAAAGGTATGTCTTTCTTGTTCATATAAAAACCTCTTGCAAATGTTTTTGGAGTTGTAGTTGTAGCTGTTGGAATTATCTAAAAATTGCATTATTATAGCTTTTCTCCACTACAGATTTGCGTCAGATTAAAAGACCAGCTCAACAGGTATAATATATATTTTGATTTAAAATACAATAAAATATCCACAACCATCATAGTCTATTTGGGTTCAAGAAGGAAATAAAATTGACTTTTTTATTGCCTAGATACAAGCATTAATAACTTATGGTATAGCTTAGTGCAAAACAAGAAACTAAAAAATATCATGGAGTATTTGCTTGTAACCAAGAGAGTCCCATCACTTCTCACAATACCAGGAAGAGGTGTTTGTAATTCTCAATTGATATTTGTACTGATGATATTTATACTGTTTATTTCTTAATGATATTAACATATGAATAGGTTTAATTTTATTTCTTAAGCAATGTATTTTGTAATTTTTAGACGCAAAACAATGTGTGGAACCTTAGATTACCTGCCCCCAGAAATGGTAAAGAGACAAGTTTACAATCTATCAGTTGACCATTGGTGTATTGGGGTGTTACTCTACGAGTTTCTAGTGGGTAAGCCACCTTTTGAGAGTGTTGGTCAAGAGCAGACATATGCAAAGATTATTGCGATAGACATAAACTATCCCAAATATGTACCAGAGGGTGCTAAGGATTTAATTTCTAAGGTATATTAACATTATCTTTTTTATTATTATTATAACATTTAAATAAAACAATTAATAGTCAGTTGTATAACTGTATATGTAAAAAAATAAGGACAAATTGTAAAAATATTAACAATTTTTTCGTGATATATTTTGAATTTTTCATATTTTTTACAAACATATGTTGTTATACAAAAAGACTACTTATTGCTTTATTAAAAATAGTATTATAAATCTAATCTAATGGCTATCGTCTAAAATGTAGCGTTGTGGGTTCAACTCCATTATGACTATTGACATGAAGCTTCTTGTAGCGCAAGCTATTTGGAATTATTACTGAGCACATTGTGCTAAACCACTCACTGCTAGTATTCACCACTTCACATAAGCTATAATAACATGTATGTTGTATGTTTACAAATTGTGGCTCACAATTGGCATTCAATCATTAGTTACACTGCACTAATTTTGTCATCTGTGAAATAGCAACTGACCGAGTCGTGACTCGGCCCTCTTGGCCGCCCTCAGATCGGAATGCTTACGCGTAACATAGCAACCGTCCAAGCTGAGGTTACCCCTCACCAAGGGGACCCTTGTGTCGAGTTATTAGCAATAGAGGTTCAGATTAAGTGACCTAAGAGATATGCCACCTCTCAATCCAGTGAAGCAGTCAAGTCACTGTATTTATTTGAAATTTAACTAACAACTCCTTGTCTCATTTTTCTTACACAAGAAAACAATGATGGAGATGAATTAATTAATCAATATTTATTTTCTTTTTATTTTTCTTTCTGGGAATATACCTCAGTAACTAACTTACTAATTAGTAAATTTCTTAAAACAATTACGAAAAGATAAAATTAGTCTTATAGATACTAATTTGTATTATTTTTATTTCAGCTCCTACGACTCGAAGCCACGGAAAGAATATCACTAGGTGATGTTAAAAATCATGTTTGGGTAAAAAAGTATTATAATGGTGCTAGCTTACCGAAAGCTTAATACATGATATGGCAACACTTCACATTCTATGTTCAATGACAAACTTTTACAAACAAGGCAAAAACAATGTTATATTTACCACAAAGGGCAATCAAAATTTCCTATCTGGCTATCTGGTGTATAACTGCACTGTAAAATAATAGTGAAATCATCTATCTAAATACAAGTATAACATTTCTTTGTGATGATCTACACCTTGGTTGGTTAGAGAAGCTGACATTGACTGCTTCACCGGATTGAGAAATGGCATAGCTCACTAGGTAGGTAGGTCACTTAGCCTGAACCTCTGTAGCCAGTAAACTCGACACAAGGGTCTCCCCGATGAGGGGTATCCTCAGCTTGCACAGCTGTGAATTTAACATGCACTGGAAACATGTTTCGAGCACTTCCTACATTTCCATAGCATCAATTGTGTTGTGTATATGAGGGCAGTAGATTTTAGTTGTCATGAGACATGTCTCCATTGATTTGTTGGAGATGAAGTATCGAATAATTACTATAACTAATATAAATCGACTCTAAATTCGCCAAGTCATAAGAAAATATAGGTTGACACATATGTTAGCTGGCAACACCTAACACCCAGCTATTGTTATACATAATAACTACTTCCAATGATATCTTAATGATTTACCTGAACCTTATTGTATCTTTAATTCATAATTAATAATTTAGTTGATCGTCACATGAACTTGACATTGTAAACAATAATTTAACTTTGCTAGTTCCTAATCTGACTTCTAATTAATTTTGTATAAAGATTGTGAGGACGTGCAGTTGTGACGTTATTCGTTATAAATAATTCTTTGTACAACGTTACGCTGTCTCAATAAAGCGAGTGTATTAGTTGTTGGACTATTTTATTCTCTGAGACCTATAAATTATATCACATAATAAGGAACTAGGTTTAAATTTAAAAATTAAAGTAAAAGAATAACAAAATGCTTTATACAATCTAAAGTTATATTCATTCTAGAGAAAAAGATATAAATGAATTTGTTAAATGTTCCAAGTTGTTGTTATTGCGCATACTGAAATCATTTTGAAGCAGTTAAACCATAAGACGTGATTTAGTTAGAGGATAAACTATACAACACAGCTCTCACATAGTTTCAACTAGCGGAGTAGACAGACCTCAATCTGCCTGTCAACGAGCTTCTTATGTTTGTAGCAGGAATTGATTTTAATAAATTGTGATGATTTCATCACCATTAAGTTCAACTTGAACGTTGCTCTGGTGCGGTGGCATATTGTAACTAAGTTTGTGAATTTACTATGTTATGGTTGGACGTCTCATTAGCATCTAGTATAAAACCTTTGTCCTTGTATCTTATTTATGTAAGTTTTACGCAAACAAAAATTCCACTGATTAAATTCGTGCTGTGTATGAGGCACCATTGATAAACTTCGTGAAATGCTACATATCTATCGGGCTAGGGTTATATCGACGTGATGACTTATCTTATTGTTTATTATGCTTATTTTAAAGTGGTGTAACAAGTATGTGTAATTATTAATGTGTACTATACGTTTAATTACTAGTAATCGAATGTTATTAAATAAATTCTGAAAAAAATTAAATGTTATTTTTTTTAAAAGAGAAGAAAGCTAGAACTTTTTTTTTACAAGAAATCTTACTAACATTCTTGTTAACTATTCGAACTACGCTTAAGCTTGCGCTAGGAGATGGTTCTCAATAGTGAATGGTGGATTCGAACCTACTACCTTACGATTCGTAGACCGTACCCTAAACCATGAGGCTATTGATTTAATTATTATGATCGTGACGCTTTGTGGATTTGTAAAGATCTAGCCTGTGCAATGGTAATCGCGTCGTCCGAATCGTCAAGAACGTGTCACGGCCTCCGGGCGACGCGACGGAATTTAGTATAGGAAGGCTTATAAGTGGCGGCACTTAGAAGAATGTTAGGTGGCAGTTTCGAAAAACCGTCGAGATGTCTGCTTAAAGAATTGGGCAACTCCAACATCGATAGGTGAAAATATGACTTACTGATGTTGATTCATTGTTTTGATAATTAAATAAATACAGAGGTTTCATTAAAAATATAATGATTTCAACAACAATTCTCAAAATGCAACTATTTTAAATTTATACAATTTACTTATACTATTTTAAAGTTATTCAATATATAGCTTTTAATATAATGCCTTTATATATATAACACCTTTTCCTCTAACAATGTTTTTCAGAAAGTTCATGCCTCAAATACCCTATAATTATGAAAAAAAAAAACTTTAGAACTGTTAAGTAATTCTAATTATTTTCTATGTTCGTTCCTGCATGGAGTACTGTTCCCATCTCTGGGATGGGTCTGCTAAGTATAGTTGGAAGTTTTGGACTTGTTGGAGCGCCGAGCGAAGAAGATCATAGGCTCTTCACCACCGTAGACGAGTACCCTGCCTCTCAGTTTTTTATCGGCTGCATTTCGGCGAGTGTGTGGAGGTTTTGCATGACCTAATAATACCCCCCTCTCCTTTCCATCACCGAACGACTAGGCGCGGCGAGCAGGGCCACCCCTACGTCGTAGACATCCCATCGATATGCACGAAGCGGTTTGCCTTTACCTTCCTTATGCGGATGGCTAAGGAATGGAACTCTCTGCCGCGTTCAGTCTTTCCCCACGGGAACAATCTGCGGACACCTTATAGACTCACGTGCTCCATCCTAGGCTTCATCTTAACCTTTGATCAAGTGAGATAGAAGCCAAACGTGAGCCCTTTTAATATAAAAAATTTATAATATAGCAAAATTTATAATATATAATATAGCATGAATTCATCTTATTTATTATTTTGATTTAAAATTGATTAACATTTTACTTTTACAATTAATTGTAACATGTTTACAAACTGTAACCAAAATTTGCAATCCATTTTAATCCATCTTTGCTATCTCCTGCTGGTTTGTATTCCAATCCAATCCAATCATTGTAGCCATTGGAATTTAAATGTTCGAGAATGTACTGGTAGTTAATCTCGCCTGGAGTATCCGGTTCATTTCGGTGTGGCACTTGAGCAATCTATATAATAATTACAAAAAAATATATATCTAATAACACATTCACACTATTATTTCTGTGTTACCAAAACTCTGAACACAAAAGTGTTTTAATAAATTAGAGGTTCATATATTTTGTGGATTTAAAATACATTACATCATATTTTTTAAGGATAATTATGCAAATTGTTATCTCATTTCTTTATGGATAGTCGAGATTAGATGAGTTTAAGGCAGATTATGGTAAAAATTATTCAATTTATACAATGCAGGTGCATCTAAAAAGTAGAATATTACCTGGACATGTCCTACATACGGCATTAGGTTTTTGATGTTATGAGACAAGTCTCCACTTATGTGCTGGAGATGAAATATGTCCAATTGAAGCTTGAGGTGATCACTACCAATTCGCTTTATTATATCAACAGCTGCAAAATAAAATAGAATACATCATGAGAAATAGTGGATGTGAAAGTAGTTCTAAATGACCCAAAAGTGACAAAGATCTGGACATGGATTGGTCACACCCTGCATCGGGATCCTACCCACATTCCTAGCCAAGCCTCGGAGTGGATCCCACCAGGAACAAGGAAATGTGGCCAAGCTAAGCAAACATGGTGGTCAACAGTAGCAGCGGACATGAAGACGATCGGGTGAATCGGGTCGGAATGGTGATGTGCTGTGAACGCCCTCTTTCACACAACGGGCACTTAGGACTACAAGGAAGGGAGCTGTTCGGTTTTTAATATTCAGCAACCACCATTGCCCAAGAACAATCTATATTATTAAGATAGCTATTAAACATGACAGTTGAGTACTTCAAATCAAAAGTGACCAGTTCAAATTGCAGATTGTAGTTAAGTACTTTTTATTAATAATACACTTGAAATTGTAAAATGAGCAATTTCTTAAGTTTGATTTTAAAATGTTACCTTTTCCATAATCACTCAGGAAATAATTTGGAACAGAATGGAGATTAATGGGTTCTATCACGCCTAACAAGTTAACATTTTCAAGGATAGTGGCTGCATATTTCAAATTATTTTCATATGTGTCCCAATTACTGGATGTTACATTTTCTAGTTTTCCAGCCATGATGTGTATCTTTTTTGCACCAACGGCTTTTGCATAGTCTATTGTGAGCTGCAAATTCTCTTTAAACTCTTCCTCCTTCCCGGGTATTGCTGTTACACCCAGTTCACCCTTGCTAACATCGCCTGTAAAGATGATTTTGAGAAAAATATAATAATTTATAAATGTTGCACGAATTATTAGATTCAATTATCATAAAATATAATTTCATTTAAAATTTCATATAATCAAGGAAAACGTAAAATAATCAAATTCAAAGTCCACCAATAATTTGAGCTTTTATATGTGACAGAATTTTTTTTATTATTTTTTAAATAACTAGAAAATTTTCTCAATATTTGTAACAATATCTGAAACACTACTACAGTTCTCCTATTATAAATAGATTTAGATTAAAAAAAAATATAAGTATATAGTTATCAATATTATTCTTTTCATGTAAATTAGAATTTTCCTCAGATTGTATTTCCACAATATCTAAAATAAATCAATCGTGACAACTTCCTTATAATGTACTATTAACAAGTTGATCTAATATCACAATGAACTTACCAGTTTTGAGATTTATTAATACCTGTTCCACACCCGCAGATTCTTTTGCCTTTTTCAATTGCTCTATCGTATGCCCAAAGGGGAAGCCTGTTTCCACAGCTTTGAAACCAGCTTCTTTTGCCAAAGCATACCGTTCTAATATAGTAGCCCCTTCAGTGAACATAAACGAAAGATTCGCACAAAACTTCATAATTATGACATATATCAAAAGTTATTCAAATATGTTAACAATCTACTGAAACACACAAGATTGGCATAAGTATTTATAGTATAATATTATCAGACATGACACTACAAGCAGTAGGTAGATAAGTATTACTCGTTTTAGTCAAATTTGCCGCTACGTCTCACGTCACAAAAAAAGCAAAATTATTTTTATTAATTGCCAGTAGATGTCAGTAGAAGTAAACTGACAGATCGAAATGTCACTTGTTTTTGAAAAAAAGGGGAATTAAAGTTTGCAACTATATTTTTTTACTTTAAACGTTCTTTTTATTTCGGTCTGTCATTTTACTTCGCCTGCTTAGCACTTCGGCTATAATATTTTTCCATATTTACATAAAATACTATCTTAAGACAAGTAATTTATTTATTGGAATAGACAACAAATAAAATCGCAGCCGAGCGTTTATGCAGGGATGCGGAGAAGAGGCAATTCAAGTGACTGCATCTTTAGTCACACGGGTTATATTTATCAAAGAACTGGTTTTATCACAGTTTAGTAGTTCACCGCACATACCGCATTCAATGTGAACCCAGTGATAGCGACTTCAACGCACACGAATAAAATGTGCCAACAAAAAGTAATCTATTATTTCAATATTAATTTATAAAAACGTGTTCCAATCCCAGATGGTTTATACTTTAGTTATTATTCTTCAGATGCTTCCGTACAAATAAATACAATAAAATAGAGAAATTGTTGCAGATGTTAGTCCGGATATAAGAGAGGGGCGAGGCCATCCAGGTCCACTGCCCCGGAGCCTCCTACAATAGAGGACTCGAGGTTTTTTATTTATATTTTTTATTTTTATATGTTTGTTAATGATGTTAAAAAATCTATTAATTGGTTTAACAATAAATTGTTTCATCAAAATCTAAAAAATTGATAATTTTAATTTGAAAATAATTTGTGGCTGCGGGGGTAACTCTTAATCTTCTATATTGCCTAGGGGTCTTCAGATCTCTATATCCTGCCCTGCTCGGACACTTTTTGAACATTTTTTTTCTATAATAGTTTTACGGGAGCAAGGGTGAACTAGCGGAGACCATAACCATTTCCAGCTCTAATTTGAACCGCAAGTAATTCGAGCTAGGAAGATATATCGCGCTCGCGCTTATACACCCTAAATTTTTGAGTGATGTCAACTTGTCATGTCCAATATTGCTGGGCAAATTTATATAGTATTTTGCATTGCATCATCATGTTTTAATAATTAAGCTACTTAACTTGACTGAAGGAGGATATCTAGCTCAGGGTGTAGGCTTCCATAACCAGAGGTTTGAGTTGAGTTTGGAGTTGAACGCTTATAATGTCAAAGTATTTGGCAAAGATACTTGCGATACTTTGCCAAAAAAAGGTCTTAGGGTTAAGATTATTAGGTCATTACGGCTAAGTACAATAAATAAAACAAGTATTGAATTTGAAGCTAAGATTTTTATCTATGTATAATAAATTCGTTTGGTTTTAAAGTAAAACATAATACCGTTTTATGCCTACTAATATTATAATGTCGTAAACACAGATGAATGTAAACAATATTACAAAAAGACCAACAAAGACGGAATGATCAACACAACTACTTAAGTTTAAAATTAACATAACCCCGAAATTATTAAACATAATAATTGTCATAATATTAGCAAAATGGCCGCTTATATTATTCTTTAGCATCAAGTAATTATTAAAGTCGTAAGGAGATATCCATAAATTACGTCATAAGTATTTCAATATTTTTACCACCCTACTCTTGGTTGTCATATTTTTGTGACATTTTCCCCCTTCTCAGATTACACGTCAAATGTTGTGCTATTTAAATTGTAAAATTACTGATTGACTCCGCAAAAAAAACGAAATCATGTGGCGTAATATATGGTTGTCAAAACAAAATTAACTTGAATACTTTTAAAAATCGACACTTCTTGTTACAGGCATGTATTGCACGACTTTCTAGTTTTTAATATATTTAAAATACTTAGAAAATTGTAGACACGTATAAAATTAAACTATCATTTCATTTAGCTACTTAAGACAAAATTATTCAATTACTGGAAATTTTTGAAAATTTATAAACCCATAAAATGTAAGATGCCGATTGATCGTGTCAATTAAAAAGTATCCTAATGTTAATATTAGATGTAACAAAAATACAAAAAACAAAGAAACAACACAAGGAAAATCCACACCGCGCCTAATAGAACACGATTTTCTTTTATTAAAATAAATCAAACACAAAGTTTTGTTTTGTTAACCATCTTAAGCTACGATTTTTTTGTGTACAATAAAAAACTATTTTTCTCTATTCTTACACTAATCTTTAATCATCAAATTATGATTGATGTATGTAATCTAAAATAAATCTAAAATAAATGCGGACAATTGCTTGTGGTTTTAGTAGGTATTTTTAAAGATATTTTTTTTTCGAATAAAGAGGTATTTATGGTCGATAATATTAACATAAATATTATTTTTGATATTAACACAGCCATATTTTACAACGTTGTATAGTAATAATGAACTTATTCTAGTATAGGACTACGTAAACAATCAAATATAAAATACTACCTATGAATAATATAATAACATTTCATAAAACTACATTTACAAATGATAAGTAATGGGATCATGGGGAATTGAAAGTAAAATTAAATCGCGATAAAATCTCCAAAACTAGTTGTAGTCTAAGTGTAATATTCGCGTAAATATAATAAATCATTATATGATAACTGTTTCGAGACAAGGAAATGTAAGATTTGAGCAAACTATGCCAATACCCTGTAAAGCGTTCTTTCTCTTGAGCTATCAGTCTACATAGTAGGAGTGCACGATTGATATCGATATTACATAAAATATTGATGTATGGACGCCATATATAGCTTCAATCCGATATTATCGAGGCATCTAATAAAAACTTCGATATATTTCATCCAATATACGAAATATCGTAAGAAATTAAATAAAAAAGCATTCCATTCTTTCTTTAATTTGTGGTTGACAACTTGTATAAAATAAAACCCTTACTTGCGTTGCCATCACGAAGAGTGTAGTGTAGAATGTTACTACACTCCTACTCTCGATGACAGGACTCGTCTAAATTTTATAATCTATGCATGTAGTCTGTACTGCTAGCAGAATCAAATAATCTGGACTGGCATCCGAAGCGAGAACCTCCCAGTTACGCGCCTTTTATATTGAAATGCAAAAATGTCATACAGAGTTTTATAAATTACATTTATATAAAAAACTGTCGCCAAAAATCGGTAATATTTTTTAAAAAGGGTTTGCTATGATATCTAACAGATATAACCAGTTATAGGGTGTACTTTTTGATCACGATATTAAACCTTTTTCCTTTGAATCCTGGCATTTACATATTTATTTATATAAGAAAAATAAGCTCATATTGGCACACAAGTTTTACGATATAAAAATAAAAATGATTTAGCAATACCAAAGCTATCGTAGCTTACTAATTATACTTAAACTATATCGTAGCAATGAATATTATAACATGAAAGTATATTTAAAAAAATGTGCTGTGTAGTGCTTTCACAAAAACATCACATACAGCAATAAAGAAATAGTATTCAATATGACTTATAAAACTATTCAGTGGGCCCGTTTAACTCGGTAATCAACTGTGATGCAGTCAATTCTACACCGAGTGTAAGAAAGTCAACAATAAACGTATGTATATAACATACATACATATGTAGGTCTTATTTCCGAACAGTTATTTATCTTGATATCCAAACAACTGTACCTATAAAGGTGTATTCACGGGCGAACAGTTCAAGAAAAACGTTTAATCCACAGCATGACTTGAAGGACTAAGTGTACCCTTTTAACATGAGCAAGAAATTTCATTATTCTTCACAGTGCGATTCCCACTATTGCGGTACCGATGCTTGAATGTACAAATAAAATCCTCTGGAATACTCTAGTAGTAATTCTTTCTGTGCAGTTATATGGTAACACCATTTCTGATAAACCTTTTCGCCCGTGTGCACATTTTCTAGGACTCAATTACCACTACCACTCCACTAACCGCAATAAGACTGGTGATTTAGGAGACAGCAAAAAGTCGAACTGAACATCCAGCTCACCATCAAATTCAACCCGCCATTGTTGCATTATCTGTAACGGGAATATTAATGAATTCAATGAAATGTGAAGTAATAAATCTTAATAAATAATATAGAGACTTCGATACCGTAGATTGATGACTCAAAAGATAAAAAATTACTATCACGGAGTTTATTCCATCAGGGTAGACCTTAATAGCGATAGATATCAGATTTTTACCGAACTTGTCAGATTCGGTTCAAATGTGGCAGAAAAGTCTTACAAATAAAAATGAGTTATAATATATTTATTCCACCCCTAAACTAAGTTTAGTTAAACCAGGAATGAATTAAGAATAAGCTGAGTATAGTTTACCACAAATAAATCCGGAATAACTATGGTTTATCTATTCTTCCTTGACGTCAAAATGCATGAGTTGGTAACAGGGCAATCAAAGAGAAACCATTCTAAAAAAATAATTGCAGTCTATGTAGTAGTCTAGTAATGTATCTGTCAATGTGTGGCGGGCCTATATATAGATAGAAGATAATCCACTTCCACGCTTGTCCATAGTAAGAGACCTTTCAAATAAATGGTCTAGAAATATTATACCACTTTTAGAAAACCGATATTTTAATCAAAACTAATCATCGACATAAAAATCAAAAGGGTTTTCCCATCTTTCAAATATTTTTACTTTTTTTGGAGTCTGAATGATATTTATTAAGTCATTTAATGTTTCAACTTCCTCCATTGCCCTTAATTCCATAATAAGTTAATTTAAATGAGCGAAGACAAACACAAATCGTAGTATTTTAAATGTTATATTATATTGAACTTAAACAAGGGTGTACGTCGTTATAACTTCGGAATAACGATTGTATGAACAAAAACGTCAACGTTATACCAGGTATAACGTATTCTTGGTTTATTACTCCAAATTTTGCTAATTCTTAATTTATTCCTAAGTATATCTTTATACCACGTTTATTGGTAAGGCTGTAACATTTTAGATAAAGGGGCGCGGCTTTACGATCAAGAACAATGAAGACGTGGCTTCGGCTTTTAAAACAACCAAAATTCTCCTATTCAAGACATGGCTGTATGAACTAAAGTCTTTTGCCTTTCCTATTAAGGATAAAGTAATATCATCATTATCATCAAATGTGACAGTGGGTGGAACTGTCACCATAGATAGGTAAAATATTTTGACGATAGATTTTTTGAGTCTGGTAATCGGAAAGTTGCAGTTGTCCCTTACTTTCTTCTTCCCTCTACGATCTCCTTCCTCCTTCCTCGTGATATCCCGCGCCTCAAAGACTTCAAATAACTCTCCCTTGTTAACTCTCCTTTTGTTTATATTTTATGTTCATTCATTAACGCAAATAACATTAGACTTTAGTTTGTTTTTTAATCAATTAAATTTATGTTTATATTGTGTATGTCTTTATTGTTAGATATATCAACAGTGAGCTTCGCGCCGATTCGATTTTCTGTGTAGTAACCACTGTACATCTTTGTTAGTTTCGATCTTTGTCCGTGTACGAAGCCCGCTCTTTCCAGCAGTTTAACATACGCACATCGACATTGGCGTGATCTACATGGAAACGCCATCAACAAAAAACAATTGAACCCCGAAAGTAAATAAATAGTGGATACTATATTTTATCTCTATGTTCAAAAAAAGTTTAAGAGACAGTGGTAGAGTCCTAGTTTGGGTTTTAGGTTAACAAAAAAACTTTTCACAATCAATTTTTTTTTCTTTTACTGGGAACTGAACAAATTAGAGTTAAGAACAAAAACAATTATGATAATTTTCTTTTGTACAAAACAAAATATATATTAAATGGATTTTGTAGATTTTATAATGGTATTTAAAATGTGGATAAATGAACAAAAGCAGGTGTGATTTATATAGATTTTCTAAGAGAAAATAAAAGAAACTCAAAGAGTTTTCGGCTTCGTGATTTTAATATAATATGGCCATGTAGGCAAATATAATAACAGCAAAAGACAAAGAGACTTGGAAATCTCTAGAGGAGGCCTTTACCCTCGAAAACGAGGGGTTCTAATAAATAATTAGAAGTTAGTATATATTTGTAGTTAGTAAGAAATATAAGGCTTTTTTATTTTTAATTAATTTATTATTTATGGACCCTACATGTCATCAGTAGGGCAAATCCTTAAAGTGACGAGTGCACACGATGTATCTAGGTGAATCTTGCGCAAGCACAATTTATTTAAGGAGTGATAACTTAAATTTGTTATGAAACCAAGCGTCCTGTGCTCACGACATACTTAATGTATGATGAACAACTTCCGGCAGATGTCACAAGCTGTAATCGTAGAATAGATAAAATGGTTGTAGTGAGCGTCTTTGCGACATCCTCCTACACATTGTAGTGTTCTCTGTTGTAATAGATTGGGCGAAAGATTTCCTTGAAATCCTTTTGTAAGCAGAAAACGCACTCATAATGTTGGAAGAAAGAGTTTCTAGAATTTGTCACTGATTTTTCACACGCTAATGTTTCCCAATGTAGCAATGATGTTAATCTGGTCTAATTAGATTTTAAAAAAGAGAATACTAACACTAATTGTTTTTCACAAATATTACTAACATTATTGTTATAAGTTGTAATGCTTGTGCTAGGAGATGGTTCAACATTATGAGCCCGGAGTCCGTTATCATGCACCGAATATGGCCTATTTTGGGGTTTTAGTGAGTAAAAACCTCACATAACCGCAGTCTTCCCCCTAGAGAAGAGGGGAACCTTTTTGAAGATTTCCTCCTCGAGAACAAAAACAAACCTTACGATTCGCATGCCGTATATCGAAGCTACTGACGCTTTTGGGCGCTGTACGGATATTTAATATATATCTATATTCTTTATAGCGGCCGAGAGCAGTTTCTATGGGAGTGTCCCGTGGGTATCAGCTAAACGTTCTTAAGTGGCTTACTTACTTATCAATATTTATTTATTTATTCTTTATTTGCACACAATACAAAAAAGGTACAAATAGGCGGACTTAATGCCAGTAGGCATTCTCTGCCAGTCTACCTTGGGGTTGTGTAGAGACAAAGTAACGGGTGCAAGCTATGTGAGAAAATAATAAATATTAGAAAACTAAAATAAATGCATGCATATATAATATACATACCTACTTACAAATAAATTAAATATATAAACATAATAATTATATATAATAATAAATATATAAATATACCTAACAAAACAGATATAATCTACGCAGAAAGCCCATGTTCGATAGTTGGTAAATGGTCGACAATAATGATATATAGAACTTTAGGAGAATGTCATACAGATATTGTGAGATTTCTTTAAAGTTTTAATCAGGGCTGCTTGTTGATGTTCACTAATAATTTAGCGCTAGAGCATTGAATTAGGCCAGAATTTTTTTCAATTTTCAAGCGTCATTACGTCTTCGTCTCAACAGACGATATACATATAGTAAAAAATAAAAAAAGCCTTTTTATTTCCTGCACTAAGTTCATTAAAATAAATAATAGTGCTATTTTCAATTGTTTGTTTGTGTTAAGCGGGTAAAATGTCAAGGGTCGTTGTCTTCCCCGGATTCGGTATTGATATTGCCAGACATATAGACCTCTAAATATTTCTTATTTTTTTTTTCAGAAATATTACTAACAATCTTGTTAACCATTCCAACTAAGCTTAAGCTTGTGCTAGGAAATGGTTCACGGCAATAGTCGAATGGTGGATTCGAACCCACGACCTTACGATTCGCAGGCCGTACCCTAAACCATTAGGCTATTGACGCTTTATATTAATATGTTAAAGGCCCAATTATGACCACACGTTTGTTGCTGTTGTCGAATACATGTCTATGGAATTGTAAATAACGTACCTTAGCCAGTAACAGTTGGAGCTCGAGCTCAACAAAACGTTTCCCAGGGCACATGCGACGGCCGCGGCCAAATGGCGCCACCAGTGTTGGGGAGTGCGGCTCGTAGCCTCCCGCCCACCGCTCGGGAAGGAACTCCAGCGCTCGTTCGAAGTTCTCCTCGAGCCTGCACGCAGCGCCCGTGTGCGCTAATACGAAGGTCTGCGGAAAATTGCACTCGTGCTGTAAATTATATAGATACAGTATAGAAGAATTAATAATAATAAATTTATTAATAGAGAAGCAAACATGTTACAATATACAGGAGCTCTGTCTCCTGAACTAAATATACTAAATACGTGTTCTTATATCTCGGGAGATAGTGCCATCCATGAATCACAATCAGGAAATCATTCGTACATCAAGTTTTTAAATTAATAAATAAAATGAAAATAAAAGTACGTTTACGAGCACACGTTCCATGTACAAAAATAAAATAAAACGTAGTTTTACTGTACAATGAACATCCTAGGGATTTGCCAACAAAAAGTATTTGGCATATACATCAAAATTTCAAAATGGTGGCCGCAATACAAGCACATTTTTTAACTCCCGGAACGAGATTTTGCTCCTTGAAGGGTTAAGCTCTGTTTAAATGCGATATATGCGTAGTAATTAAATGCTGCGACATGCTGAGACGGTAGCAAATGTTAAGACCACGCACTGTTTGTCCGTTCGTTCTTTCTTTAACTGTATTTTTTTCTTTTTAAAGTGTTTCATATTTTGTTTGTATATGATGCCAATAAAGAAAATGTCTGTCTAAAAACTTCTGTTTGTGTTTCTACCCAAGACGATAGCATGGAAGATAAAGTGGCAGATGAAAATAGACACCGTGCTGTCATGAATATTGGAAAATCCGTAACGCAGCGAAAACAAGAGTTAGCCGCTTTCTACCGCGAGGATGGTGCATGTATTATGAATTGATTTTTCATATTTACACGACTATTATACATTTAATACAAATACTTTTACGGATATTATCGCATGTTATCGCCAACTTATTTTTGAATTTCCAAGCACACCACGGAGATACTTCAAGTAACTGTGAGCGCATTGTCTCTGGTTCGGAATAATTTAATCTAAATCTTGACAACAAAATAATCGAAATCGATTTGAAATCATTAATATATTAAAGCTAACAGTACTATATTAAAGAGACTAAAGTCAATAAACAACTAATTTCATCATGACGGATGTTTTTGTCTTACTTTTAAGTTTTTTTCCCCAAAACTATTAAATAATCCCAAGTATGGCGTTTATTATAATAAATTTCTATTATTAATTATAATTAAAAACAGTTTGGCACGTCTCGCAGCCCGATAATTTTACTAGTTAAAGTACACTACACCCAGTACTGCTTAGTTACCTGATTGGCCCATAGTTTACTACCTGAGATCCCGGAGCCCCTCACCATGTACCGAAGAGGGCCACCGCGGGGAGGAGGGGGGCTAGTGAGTAAGAGCTTCATATGATCCCTATCTTGATTGATATCTTGTAGAAGATTTCTTACCCCCTCTTCCCCACGTCTACAATAAAATATAGTTTACCTGGAATTAATCTATTAAAACATTATAATGGTACTAACACCGGCGGGTAAGAAATGCCCGGAGAGATTCATGGGTCGGTCGAGGAGTCGCGCGAGAAAGGGCGCGGTAGGGAGGAGACGGAAGGCCTCTTTGGTGGCGTCGCGGATGGAGGTCGCTGCGCTGAGCTCGGACAGCTGCAACCGTCTGCACGCCGGCAACTCCGACCGTATCTTCTCCTGCCAGTCCGGCCGCCCGCTCAGCAGGTATAGAAGGAACACCAGACTGTTCGCCAGCTGTTGAAATAAGCTTTGTTTAGCTAATGGTGTAACAAGAATGCTTAAGGATTCGTGACGTGTGCTTACAATACCTAGATTACTATTAGGCTCTGTACAAATACCATGCAAAGGTAGTATTGCGTGCGCATGATATTGGGTAGTCCTGGCCACGGCTGAAAATCAACGCTGTGGCAGCCTTACGACAGCACATGCTGAGACGTCTATAACTGTTGAACGCAATATCAAACTAATTATGCATAGCGTCGTTTTGTAGGTTATGTCAAGACCTTTCAAATTATGTATAGTATTGCTAGATACGAGCTCTGTAGCGCTTTGTACATAGCCGCGAAATTCAAAAGATAAAAGGCGGAAGGGAGATATTTGACAACCTATTACTATATTATCAAGTTTACGTAAGAAATTATTTTTCTTAAAGCTAAAATCGTTGTTTATCTTCCGTGATATTCAAACTTTATTTAACGACCCTTTATTTTTGCTCACGGCTATATTTTATTTGTTTAATTGTGTGCTTAATTTCTATGTTGTTATTTTGTGTAACCGATTAAATGGCATATTATTACTATATATTTTAATATTGCGTCACTTTATCTTTTCCTTGATGATTACAATTGCCTATGTTTTTCTCTCTTACCCAGGCTTAATGACAAAAAATTTACCCCATAATTTTATTGTCATATAAAAATGTATATGTCATATTTTAATAATAATTATAATTAGTAATGTAATTGTTGGAGTTTTAGGTGGAATCAATCAAACATCATTACGTAAATTAATTTCTTTTTAAGGTAGAAAATGCCATTAAGACATTAAGACCGTCTTTGTGGACCTTAGTTTAAGAATTAAATAAATAACTTATGGTTTTTGGCACAATCACAATTAAATTGCTGATGGTAGGTTGTTATCGTAGTGAAAATTCAGTGGCAATGGCATCGTATGTGATGAGTGGCGTGACGTATTACAATCGCCATGTATGACAGCAACCTTACCGTCTCAATGCCCGCGGTGATGAAATCGATGACAGCGGCTTTCTTATCTCGTGAGTCAAGCTCGGGGTTGGACAGGATGTTCAGGAAAATCTCGCGCATGCCGTCGTCCTGAGCTGCTCCCGATGTACGGGATATCGCCTCCTCCATTAGCTCCGATATTATCCTGTCAAGATATCTTAACAGTGAGTGACGACACACAAAACGAAAAGTTCTTACAATATGTAATAATAGTTTTAGGCAAACATTTGAACGTGATGTCTTTAGTGACTTGGAAAACCAAATCTGAATCGGTCGTCTTATACGGATGAAAATAGATATATTCTAGAAGTATTCGAGAAATCTTCTTTTAGAATTGCTGATTTTCATCTCTCTACCGTTGCTTTTAAAATTTTAAGGTACTACTTCTGTAGCCCGATTGATTAATTAGTAGTGGCTATCCGCTTTCGCCAATCCTATTAGGCCTCATACGTGACAAGATCAACATATACACATTTATACTAACAACACATCTTCAAGCCCTTACTTATTGAATAGAACTACTTTTTAAGTATAAGCTTAAACTTAGTTGGAATGATCAGTGTTAGTAATATTTGCGAAAAGCATTCATTAAAAAAAAAGATTTGATTTAAAAGTCAGTTCTGTTGATTTGGGATTGTGTTTCTAAGAAATCTTTAGAGGAGGTGCATATTGGAAGTATATACCGATGACTCGAAAATATTGTGGTACAAAAACAGAGATAGAAAAGAGTCTATTTTTACGATAGGTCCTAGTCCAAATAAAGTATTTTATTGAGGCCTTCTTGTCACCTTCCAAATGGTGTTTGTATGTCCCAACTCAAGCTCGCGTGACCATTATTATATTCTCTTAACTTACATAGGATGACTTATCTTAGAGCTTGGTTATCTTTAAGTACAGTGACAAGAGGTAAGAAGTTTGCAATCATTTTAAATGACCTACATATGAATAGTCTCTTCACTTTTCACAAAAGTCTTGTATAAGTTGGTGGGGGCGAATTTCCAGAGCGGCGCTCCGTAGTAAGAGTCCCTTTGAGCCCTGAAGTGGGTCTTCACTGCCGAAGCTAAAGCGGCAGCACGCCCGGACATCCGGCGCTCCAGGAAACCCAATCTTGTGCCCAGCATCAGACCGCATACAGCTAGAAAGAGAAAGCACGGACTGACATATACTTATCGGCTTTTTATAATGGTTTAAGATGAAATAACAACAAAACGTTAATTACAATAGAATATCTAACGGGTGACGCCTACCAATAAAATGGCTTCATCGCGATAAGATTACCTCTGATGATCGTTGCAGGACTTTATTAAATGTCTTGATACTTTTCCGATAAAAGCTACCTCCCGAGTCATGTTTCGCCCTTAGAACGGAATGCTATCGCGAACAGAGCTTTTGAGCTTAGTTACTCCGAAAAGAGGTTCAGGCTAAGCGTCCTAAGAACTGTGTCACCTCACAAAAACCCGTAGAATCTATATAGTCTGTGATTATCAGAGATATCGATCAGAAAGAATAAAACGGGAATTATTATTACAATATTCGTAATAAATTAAATACTAGCGAACGATATATATGATTATTAAAAGTAATGATGCTCTTGACCCACAGGGATAGGCAAAGATAACAGCTCTCATTTTAAATCCATTCGTCTTCACGTATCATTCATCTGGGTTTTTCGATACCTTTCAGGTCGTCTTTCCTTGATAAGTTACCAAAGGTGGTCTATTTATTTTGCCTTTTGCCCCACAGATTTATTCCGAACGTTGTCGTCGCTGAATTCTCGGTGTTTTTTTCTTTTTTTTAGAAAGAAAGCTAGCAATATTTCCTTTTTTTTTAGAAATATTACTAACATTCTTGTCGACCAATCCAACTAAGCTTAAGCTTGTGCTAGGAGATGGTTCATGTCAATAGTTGAATGGTGGATTCAAACCCACAACCTTCCGATTCGCAGACCGTACCCTAAACCATTAGGCTATTGACACTTCATATTATATACTGGCTACTAGAAAATAACCAAAGAAGATCCGCTGGAGCGCTACTGCGAATGTACAATCGATCTTCGAATCAGGCCCCGCAAATGGAACTGGACCCTTGGAAAGAGATGCCGATCACATTGTTTGGAATCCGCAAGGGAAACGCAAACATGGTCCTAAGCAAACGTGACAACGCATAGTTGCAGATGAGGCGCAGAATATCGGGAAGAAGTGGATGGAAATAAAAGCCACACTTTTCCTAATTGAAGTCCAAGTTCTCCTCTCTGTTCTTGAGTTATCAATCGTAACTCTCGGCACATTACGACTGCGATATCTCGCAAAATAGGAACTAAGTACACCACGTGAGACTGCCTTGGTTGGACAGTTTTTACTAAACTTTATTTTTTTTAAGAAAAACTTCTTTACGCACTCTTGACTCGGGTATTAAGCTGGTGAATGCGTTACGAAAAGTGTGATCGTATGTGCTAGTAAATACACAAAGATTTGTTTTTAAAAATTATTAATATTTTTCTCAAATATTAATAATTTCCTTCTTAACCATTCCAACTAAGCTAAAGCTTGTGCTAGGTTCACGTCAGCGGTCTTACGTACGATCTTACGATTTTTAGATCGTACCCTAAACCATTAGGCTATTGACACTTCATATTATATACTGGCTACTTGAAAATAACCAATGAAGATCCGCTGGAGCGCTACTGCGAATGTACAATCGATCTTCGAATCAGGCCCCGCAAATGGAACTGGACCCTTGGAAAGAGATGCCGATCACATTGTTTGGAATCCGCAAGGAAAACGCAAACATGGTCCTAAGCAAACGTGACAACGCATAGTTGCAGATGAGGCGCAGAATATCGGGAAGAAGTGGATGGAAATAAAAGCCACACTTTTCCTAATTGAAGTCCAAGTTCTCCTCTCTGTTCTTGAGTTATCAATCGTAACTCTCGGCACATTACGACTGCGATATCTCGCAAAATAGGAACTAAGTACACCACGTGAGACTGCCTTGGTTGGACAGTTTTTACTAAACTTTATTTTAAAAAAAAACTTCTTTACGCACTCTTGACTCGGGTAGTGAGCAGGTGAATATGTTACGAAAAGTGTGATCGTATGTGCTAGTAAATACACAAAGCTTTGTTTTTTTAAAAGCATACGCTAACTATATTTTTTCTCAAATATTAATAATTTCCTTCTTAACCATTCTAACTAAGCTAAAGCTTGTGCTAGGTTCACGTCAGCGGTCTTACGTACGATCTTACGATTCTTAGATCGTACCCTAAACCATTAGACTGTTGACGCTTCAAAGTTTATCAAATGTAATCAAAATATTATTTATTTATTTATCCTTGCAGACAATAAAAAGGTACAAAAAGGCAGACTTAATGCCAGAAGGCATTCTCTTCATTCTACCTTTGGGTTGTGTAGAGACAAAGTACCGGGTGCAAAAATTTACAGGACTATCCAATAATATCTGCGCAATATAGTCACCCTAGCTGGAGCTGTCATAACTTACTCGTCGATAAGCGTGCCAGTATCATAATGCACTTCTAATGCTGCATTCCACAGGGCTGGCAACCGTTGCGATGCGGGTACGTCGCCAGGCTATTTCTACGATATCTGACCTACATTACACTCACTTTTATCAGACACTCGGCGTCATATTTTCGTCATTGAGCGTGTGAGTTTTGATTTACGTTTTCCAACAAACAACATTACGACGTCTTATCTGTCTAGAACTTTACGATCAATTGGAGGGACACTGCGTGATTTAATTGTATGATAAGCTACCGTATCCTTTTAACTGCAGGAGGGTAGATAGAAACAACTTTCGCTGTCCGCTTTTAACTAACCTTATTCATTCCCTTATATAACAGGGGTAAGCTTATCTTCATACACCGGCCACATATTTTTAACAAGTGATTTTTATGCACTAAAGATCGAAAAAAAGCAAATCATTGGTACAAGACGAACGGGTAAACTTAAACAGTCTTACAAATAAAAATGAGTTATAACATATTTATTCCACCCTTAAACTAAGTTTAGTTAAACCAGGAATAAATTAAGAATAAGCTGAGAATAGCTAACCACAAATAAATCCGGAATAACTATGGTTTATCTATTCTTCCTTTACGTCAAAATGCACGAGTTGGCAACAGCGCAATCAAAAAGAAACCATACTAAAAAAAATAATTGCAGTCTATGTAGTAGTGAAGTAATGTATCTGTCAATGTGTGGCGGTTATTAAAATATTCAATACTCTATATATAGATAGAAGATATTCCACTTCCACGCTTGTAAGATACCTTTCAAATAAATGGCCTAAAAATATTATACCACTTTTAGAAAACCGATATTTTAATCGAAACTAATCATCGACATATGAATCCAAAGGGTTTTCCCATCTTTTAAATATTTTTGGAGTCTGAATGATATTTATTAAGTCATTTACTGTTTCTACTTCCTCCATTGCCCTTAATTCCATAATAAGTTAATTTAAATGAGCGAACACAAACACAAATCGTAGTATTTTAAATGTTATACTGGACTTAAACAAGGGTGTACGTCGTTATAACTTCGGAATAACGATTGTATGAACAAAAACGTCAACGTTATACCAGGTATAACGTATTCTTGGTATATTAGTACAAATTTTGCTTATTATTAATTTATTCCTAAGTTTATCTTTATGCCACGTTTATTTGTAAGGCTGTAAAAATACAGATAAATTGACGTCTTTTTAGTCGGTTAAAAAACAATTATTCCTCTCGACCTACAATAAAGCAAATTATTTTTTATATATGCGTGTCTCTGCCTATCGCTCTTTATGTCGGGCCGGAATAGTTATGTTATGTATTTAGATTTTTGTTAAGGTATGGTCCGGTTCCCTTGTAAAGGGGATATAATGAATGAATGGGTTCCACCCTATTCAAAAACAAATTTGCCCAATGTCCATTTTTGACCAAGAGCTTGAACATGTTCTCTTTTACTAATCGACTTCAAAAATAGAGAAGAAAGGTATTAAATGTACTATGGATTTGGTTTGATTTGAATGAAGGTTGCTCCTCTAAGATTATTCGTACATCAATTTTTAATTTCGTCGATTTATAAGAATGTAACTAACTTTAAAAAAGGAGAACGTTATCAAATAAAATTCTACAAAATGAATTCAATGTCAGAATCTACACGAATAATAACTAGAAAAAATATTAATTACAAATTGATAGTTTTGTATTCTTTCTATAGAATAAGGCTACGGTATCGTATCGGTAACCTTATTCTACGAGCCCAGAACAGGGCTGTTCGTGGAAGAACTAAGCCAAGGAGTGAAAGAGCCGGGTTTTCTCAGTGGTCGGCCTGGGGCATTCGCTATCGGACTGCCTCACCTTCGCAATGTGAATGAATTATAATGTTTATTAAATAAGTTCATGTCAAATAAATATAATTAACGTTTAAGTGAAATGAACGCAACGCTATCTCGCGCAGTTAATTAATGAATGCACAACAATGACTGGCCAAAGGTCATGTAGGTAAGCAAGGCAATTGTTTTGTTTTATTATAGTTAATTGTCATTGTCATATTATCTTGTCTGCGTCTGGCATCTTACTATTTCAATCATATTAGCTTACCCGCTGTGTATCACTACGTATTGCTTAGTCCAATCTTGTGGGTATTATAAATATAAAAAATTGTAGGTATTTTTGTTACTCAATTACGCCTGAACGGCTGAACAAATCTAGATGAAATTTGGTACAGAGATAAATTAAAGTTCAGAATAACATATATATAGGTTATTTTTTTCTTTTGAATGAAATACGTCGATCACCCAGGCCTCTATAGTTTCCCTGGGTTTTTTTGATGTGGTACGCGTAGCCTAAACCTCTTTCTCGAGTAATACGGCCTAAGGGTACACGAATCGTATTGGCATTCCCATCCGAAGGCGCCCCAAAGGGCCAAACATTGATTTGGTCGATAGCTTTTGGCGGGAAAGTGAGCGACGGTGATCACCTTATAATGAGCCCCAATGCCATAACAATTGTCAAAATTAACGTTCATCGACATCATAATTGACGATTTTTGCTAGTTTTGCTAATAGATATATAGTTCAATTGCGCCATTATGATTTCAAAAGTCGTTCTATTGACACTCTAATATTGTTTTTAATTGTTAATGTATACATAATTAAATCTTCTGTATAAACCCTAATCTATAAGTTGCCATTGGTCAACTTGTTACTATCTTCTTATCTGCCTTAAAGGCCGCCTTGCTTTCAGTTCTTTCTACTTCTTCTTAGCATTTGGGCTTGTCATGATTGGGAGAAGGAAAATTGGTAAATTTTTATGGCAGATTATCACCTGGCACCAAGACTTGCCTACTTAGGATGCCGCCGTTGGCTTTCCCATTTTCGCCTTCAACATGTCTGATGACGCTGCCTTTCTCTGACCCGGTATCAGAATACGACTAAGCCTAAGTATATCTTCTATATAGGAAGTAATATGAAATGTGACTAATTTTTATTCAATTCCTGTACAAGGCCAAAGACGTTGTAATGCGGTGACCTTGTATATTTTTAAATTAAATGAACGTTTGAATTGCCGTCTGTATGCGCATATAAAAACGAAAACTATACGTATAAATTTATATATGTGCTCCTTTTGTTTCAAATTTTTTTAGGGGACAAACTTGAACGCGCCTCCCTCGACCTTGAATGTACAAGGGCAGGTGCAGTCCGAATTGCGAGAATATTTCGTACGCGGCGACTACCAAAAAGACCCCTCCCGACATGTTTGATTTAATCAGACTAGGGTTGTGTTTATTTATTGAAAAAGCGATCTTATCGACAAGGTTTAAAAATTGACCACCTACATATAAGTTTCTCGATATATAACGAGAATATTTATGAGTAAAAATAAAACCGGATTCAAATTTACTTCATAAAACTATGGGAATAATTAACCTTAAAATATATAGTTAAATGATAAATGAGAAAAAGACCCAAGACAAAGTTTCCCAAGACACTGTCAGAGACAGAGCGAAGTGGTAAGCAACGTGGAAGTTGACCACCATCATGTGGCACCAATAGCAAGGAAGAGAGATAGTTAAGTGAGAAAAATGTGTAAACGTCTTACCGTCAGTGACGGATTGAATGATACTTCTCACGGTTGTGATATTGTTGTAGGTGTATGACAGTCCACGACTAGATATTTACTCGTTTACGACAATGACCACGAATGTGAACAAAGGGATATAGACGTTAGATCTTCGTTATATAACTGTGATACTTTAGATACAACAGAGTGTCCGTGCGTAAAGTTGTATTTAATCTCTGATTTTATATTTACGTTGGTTTTTAGCGTAGATTTCATTTGGTCAATCTTTGTTTTAACTCGTAATTATATTTATGGGCAGGCCCCACCCCTTAGATGTTAGGAGCGTTGCTGAAGTTTCTTCGGCCACTTCTTCTCCCAGCGCCAACGCACGCCTTCCCTAAGTGGCACTCAAAGTTAGTTTAGCTTTTGAGTGTTATATATATATATATATATGTTAGTGATTATTCGTGAAATAGTAACCGACCGCTATCCCTCACCGGGGGGCCACTTGTGTCGAGTTACTAACGATAGAGGTTCAGGCTAAGCTACCTAAGAGCTATGCCATCTCTCAATTCGGTGAAGCAGTCAAGGCCAGCTTCTCTGGCCAATCTGTGTAGTTCGCCATAAAAATCGTATTTATACTTAAAAGTTAAAATTTCAGCTCATGTATTTGGTATGGAGGCATAAGGATGGAGTATAAGGGCATAGTCTAGCTCTAGTGCGGATTGGCAGACTTCACATGTCTTAGAATTTTTTACACATGTTGGTTTCCTCATGCTCGATGTTTTCTTTTACCGAACGCGTGTTAATTGGCACATAAAATTGCAGCAAACAAATTCATTGGTTGGCACCGGGTATCAAACTTGGGTTGTTAGCGTAATACGCAACTTGAGTCAACCGCCCGGACACTGAGATACCACGGCTCTTAGACGTAATTATACTTACTTAACGATAAACGTTCCTTGTGTGTGTTTGTGTATGTTGAACGTTAAATTAATACAGTAATCCTAAGCAGTAGTTGATATTTATGACACATTTTCTATCCATCTAACAGTCATCTACTGGCGAGCTTTCAATTTACCCTGCAATCTGTCTACCGATTGGAGCCCACCAACTCTGCGAAAAGTTGCTTAATCAAGTTCCAAAGTATACACTAGAACATTTAAAATTATCCATGCTATTGGCGGCAAAAACGAGTATCCATATATATTGACAGCGTAGTATCGTTTGACGGTTTTTTTCCGTGAGAACGCGGAATGGTTAAAAAAAAAAACTTAGATTTAGGATGACATGAAAAAACGTAGCCTTGAGAATTTATAGACTTCGTACATACTCTGTATAGATCTAAGCAATGAAATAGGGGCCCGAGGTAAGCAATAGGCGACGTAAGAGCGTATTTCCACTGTTGGGCACAGGCGTTCTCTGTAAAGAGAGTATACTCTACAAACCATATTTTTTGAGACATGCCATGTTTTCTCATGATTCTTTCCTTCACCGCCGAGCACGTGTAAACCAGCACTTAAAGATATAATTATGTACGATTACGATACGCCATTGGAAAACCAGTGGCATAGGTGAACTAACAGATTAAAACTAGAAAAAATCGACTACTTCGACGCCAATGGTGATTCATTCTAACATAATCGGTTCAGCAGACTCGGGGCGCTGGTCGTCACCTAAGCTGTTACTAATCTTCTATATATAAAAGACAAAGTGTGTGGGTATGTTCCATATAGGCTCCGAAACGGCTGGACCGATTTCAATGAAACTTTCAGGGCATCTTCAGATTGACCTGGCGGGTAACCCTGTAAAGTTTGGTGCCGATCAGAGCACTCCTCTTTTTGTACTGTCAAATACAGCTTTTATTTACTATGATGTTATTCTATTGTTTTATAACCCAAATTTGTATTGACACGTACGTTGTGTATATTTATGTCATTATGAACCATATTGAAGTATAATAAAGTATACTGAAGTATTTTAAAGATAATAATTAAGGATATAGAAGTATTCAAAGTTATAGCGCCTCGAATGTATCCGTTTACTAATGCTGCTGATATGTACATGGGTGTAGGTAATGATCTTCTCCCGCTCGAGAAGAGAATGAATACGGAGAGAAATTAATAGTTTAATATATTGTGAGAGTTAAATTAAATATTTAATTATATAAGTTTATTGTTTAAATAAAATAAAGCACAATCTAGCCCTGCGACGCGGGCTGGGTACGCTAGTAATAAAAACCTGGTCAGAAATAAGGACGCCTGCCATCCGACTGTTTGGAACGTTTCACGAGCTCTTAACATTAAGTCGCGACAGGAGGTCGAAGTCGCGCTTTATCGCCGCGAACCGATCACAAATTTACGCAAGCGATTGGAGATAATAATTTGGAGACACCGGAAACACATTGTTAGCGGAGATTCGTACACACGATTCTAAGTTAGTACGATCTTTATAAGTCATCTGATTTTTGGAATACAATTGCCACATATTAATCCTCTGAACGAGTTGATGTACGCAAAGAATATACGCCTAATCCGAGATGTATTCCCGTTATTTATTTTTATTATCCGCAGACTTTCTTCGGGCACTTGTGAAGTGAAGTGGAAGAATGGAAGAGGTGGAAGAAGTGGCTGGTGTAAGGGTTTATGTTTATATAAAAATACGAAAGCTTTGCCTAACTTACTATTCGTTAAGGCTATAAGGTCTATTAAGGTTAAAGTTACAGCCTTTATATATATAATATATATCCCACTGTTGAGTGCAGGCCTTCTCTGAAAAGAGAGTTTAAGGGACTAGATCGCCACGCGTCTCTAGTGCGCATTGGCAGACTTCACATGCCTTAGAAAATTTTTTTAGGTCATGTATGTTTTCTCACGATGTTTTCTTTCACCGCCGAGCGCGTAGTAAATCAGCACATAAAATTGCAACATCATATTTATTGGTCCCGGCACCGGGGATCGAACTCGAGTTGTTAGCGTACTATGCAACTTTTTTTTTTGTTAACGGGGAGGAAATCTTCACAAAGATACCCCGCCTTCTGGGGGGAAGGCGGCGGTTATGTGGGGTTCTTACCCACTAAAACCTCCCCGGTGGCCCTTTCGGTGCATGACGAGGGGCTCCGGGATTTCACGTGGAACGCACCGGAGCCCCTCTGCACTGTGCGCAAGGAGAGTACGTCCCGGGGGAGGGGGTGTTACACGGGCCAGCCGATGTCGCCTTCTTCCCGAGTCCACCTTAACGGACGACAAAGGCCCCCACTCTTGTCGCCCAGTGAACCCGAGGCCCCTTTTAGTCGCCTTATACGACAGGCAGGGGATACCGTAGTCTTATTCTTGAGAGCCCAGAACTACAGGGCTGAACGTACTATGGAACTTGAGCCAACCGCGCGGACACTGAGCTACCACGGCTCTTCAAGGTGTATTATTTCACGTTGTTATGCCATCCATAATAAAGTTAAGTTAACCATTTTTCCGCTTACGTTTAGAACTAAGCAAGTAACACTAAAGGCGGTATTTATATATTTTCACGAAAACGCGTCTAAACAAGGTCGCTTTTTACTTGTTAATCTATACATCTAGATTTCAGATAGCTTACCTCATAAAAAATGTATAAATTTACAAGGCTAATCTATTCTGTCTAGACGGAAAGTAATTATATCACTGCCGAGGAAGGAGTTCTGAGCTTACACACATTCGTGGGAAAAACATTTATTTTTATTACCTAAAGTGTGCTAGAATCCTCGCGCGAATTTAAAATAATTTATAGCTTATTCATTGTATAGTACTAAGACACAATACGTATATAGGTCATAAGCAAAATGGCGACCAACTACTATTACTACGGTTACTTGTCCTGTGTGTAGACAGCCGCCATATTGTGTTAAAACACAATTGATTAATGTACAGATGTGTTATTTTTTAAATGATTTTATGTCATAAAAGTGTCTTTTGTGTTTATTTATTTATTTAATCTTTATTTGCACAAAATAAGAGAGAGCAAAAAGGCGGACTTAATGCCAGAAGGCATTCTCTGCCAGTCTACCTTAGGGTTGTGCAGAAATAAAGTCACGGGTGCAAGCTTTTTTTTTAATTCTTAATAGGGTCACGTTTGGTCTCAATCTCGCCTGATGGAAGGCGATGATGAAGCCTAGGATGGAGCACGGAAGGCTATAAGGTGTCTGTTCACATTGGACTTAAAGGTGTCCAGATTGTACCCGTGAGGAAAGACTGAACGCGGCAAAATGAATTAATACTTATTAATAAGTCGTTAAAGCGCCATCTGTGATCAGAGAGTTGAACTACATGGTTAATAGTCACGCTATTGGCCACCATGTATACGACTAAAGCACTTTCGTTATATTTAGTCTCACATTTTTTTCAGTTCGGACGCCCAGTAAAACCCCTATCTAACCCAAGCCAGCCGTGAGGAACTTCGTTCCAATAATGAAAGACTGAGCAAAACACTTATTACACTTAGTAATTTCATATTTAGAGATTCATATAACTCACATTCTAGTCCCATCCGGTTGGTGAGCTGATCGAAGCCATACACGGTGCCATCGGGTCTGCGGCACGACTGCAGCAAGATAATGAAGTCGTCACAAATGCTGTTCAGCTGTGGCAGAAAGCCTTGAATCGTGAGTGGACTGGTGATCTCCGAGGTGAGGTTACGACGGAGGTGGACCCAGTTATCGCCTTGTCTGCAGATAAATTAAGCATCATTTACCTATTTCATTTTTCATATACATTTTTGTATTTCATATTGTACTAGCTGCGCCCCGCGGTGTTACAGCTAGTACGCACATCGGCATACACCGAGCACAAATTTTTAGTACCTAAAAATACGAAAAACTTAAATTTATTGGTACAAGTTTACTGGGATTCAAACTCGCGATTCGTTTCAATTCAAACTCGTTATTCAAACTAAATAACGTTTAGTTTTGCATGTAAATACCAATGGTTTCTTTAATTACAGAGCAACACAAAGTTACTCTTGGTTTGGTAATCCGTGTTAAAAACGTCTTATTTATTTTATTCTAGTCAAATAATTGAAAATCTATAATATATATATCTAAATATATATATATATATATATATATATGTATATATATATATATATATATATATATATATATATATATATATAATATGACAGAAGCATCAATTAATTAAGTTTTAAACGAGACAACTAGCTTTTGCACGTGACAATAAAAACACTATTTAGCGCCTGTTGAAAAATAATAGTTAAAAGCTTATATTATTCCCTCAAACTTATTACATTTCTTATTACATAAAAATTAAGCAAGAGCCACGTCTGGTATTAATGCAAGACACACATACAAGTTATAAGCATTCCAGCTATTTGGGAGTCGATAAAAAAGGACATTCAAGGAAATGCAAAAACTTTAAACGAGGCAAGTATCATACTGGTTTAAATCTCTAAGTGGTTAAGTACCGTTAACCTAACAGTTAGCAGCGCTAGTACAGTTAGCATTTCCTATAACACCTTCAGAACTTGCTCAGCCCAACCCGTTAGGTCTACGTTGTAGCGCACAGTTTCCAGTTACAACCGCACCGAAAATGCACACCTTAGTTAATATGACCCCACGTGCGTGATTATTGCCGACTCTTTCAAAATACATGTGCAAAAATGTCTGCCTATTTTAAACGTAAATAATGTGTACACAATAGAACGTTATCGCACGGACTGGGTCTTTGTTATGGTTATTTTATTGTTCACAATTTTGGCATAGACTAGCCGGAAGTTATCATGTTAGGTATTCGGTACGTCGCAAAAAGACTAGTCGTGGTCGCCGGTTTCGAGGAATACGTGACCGGCAAATCTAATGCCTCGTCAAAATTTCAATGATCTCTGTCTGAGTAATTTTAATTTGAAGCATCAACAGTCTAATGGTTTTAGGCACGGTCTGCGAATCGTGAGTTGTTACGAGGCGTGATAGCGGTAATGCCTCAAGTTGCATAGTATACTAGCAACCCGACTTCGATCCCCGGTGCTGGTATCAATGAATTTGTTTGTTGCAATTTTAAGTGCTGATTTACCACTTGCGCGGTGTTGAACGTAAACATCGTAAATAAACCTGTATCTTAGAAGTAATTTTATGGCTAATTAATTTTTTAGATCTTTTATGTCTGAATTAGTTTGAACAACTTCACCGGATCGAGTGGAGTTCGAAGTCATAGAGCACGCAGCCTGCTCCTAAATTTAGGACGACCTAATAAAGTAGAATCTACATGCATTATATTCCCCTATTAAATCAGTTTATTGATGCTTAAGCAATATCAGCTACCTGCTTCGACTACTGTTAAATGCGATTAATACGCACCATCTAGAAACAAATTTATGAAAATTTTTGATGTAATTTTATCTGCTAATTTGACAGACATTGACGTACATGTATGCTATAAGTTATTATTGTTGTTATTGATTATTCAAAAGTATTACGGACAGTACAAGATCATGACAATATATAAATAATTAGCATGTAGGTGACCCCAAAAAGTTTTCACTTCAAAAATCGTATATATGTACAACGTTCTTTGGTGGAACACAGCACAAATTTCATCCCACGCTCATTACGTAATTTCAATTAATTTCATTTTCATATACAAACATTGTTATTTATGAAAGAACTTCATGGTGTTTATTTAGAGGTCGGTTTACCTAACGCCCCACAAGAAGTATAAGTTCAAAAAAAAAAAAACAACGTAAAGCTGCTCGAATAGTCGACGATCAGGGTCTTTCCGATCGACTCGACCCTCTGAGTCTGCGAAGAGATGTCGGTTCTATTTGCATCCTGTATCGCATTTACCATGGGGAGTGTTCTGGGGAATTGTTCGGAATCATCCCAGCTACCGATTTCCATTACCGCACATCTCGACAGAATTCCAAATTCCACCGCCACCATCTTGATGGTTGGCGTTCAACCACTGTACGTTTTTCGCGTAACTTTCTCCCACGCACTGTCAACTTGTGGAATCAACTGTCGCCAGCGGTGTTTCCGAACGTTTACGATTTAGGGACCTTCAAGAAACGAGTTTATTCCTATCTCAAAAGTCGGCAACGCACCTACATCTCCTGTGGTGCTGTGGATGTTCATGGGCGACGGTGATCACTTAAGATCAGGTGAGTCGTATGCTCGTTTGCCACTTTTCATATAAAAAAAAAAAACTTGCGCAACACCGCGTTGTTACGGGCAAAGCGTACCACTTAACATTAGGTGAACGTCCTCATCGCATCGTCGCTTTATATAATAAAAAAAAAAAATAGTTACATCAGATTACGCATTAATTTAAATAAACGTTGAAATGTACCTATTCTTTTCTATTATAGAAACAAGTGCAGATTCTTGATCGTATGTACAAGTTCGAAGTGTATTTATCCCTCCTGATTTCCCCCAATCACGCTGAATTACCCGCCTTGCGTATGTAACCTCATGCGTACCTAATAACAGCTTTCCAGCCTACCTACTGTGTGTTTACGTGTTACAATTGAAAGGGAATTATGATTAGTTCCACAGAGGCAATCAAACATCAATCTATTACTATTCATAAAGGGTTTATGAGATTTTTACTATAACATTTACCCGTTAAATGATTACGCAGTTGTTAAGGTTACCTCTCTAGAAACTATGACCACTTCTTTATACTTGGGTTATATATACTTATTACTTGGGTTATAAAACTCAGTGATCAATACGACAATGGAATCTTTTTTTTTTGTTTACGAGGTGGAAATCTTCAAAAAGATACCCCGCCTTCTGGGGGGAAGGCGGCGGTTATGTGGGGTTTTTACCCACTAAAACCTCCACGGTGGCCCTTTCCTCGGTGCATGACGAGGGGCTCCGGGATCTCCAGAGGAACGCACCGGAGCCCCTCTGCACTGTGCACGTCCCGAGGGGAGGTTGCCCTCCTCCCTCTGCCCTCGCAGTGCAAGGCGACACGGGCCAGCCGATGTCGCCTTCTTCCCGGGTCCACCTTGGCGGACGACAAAGGCCCCCACCCTTGTCGCCCAGTGAACCCGAGGCCCCTTTTAGTCGCCTTCTACGACAGGCAGGGGATACCGTAGTCTTATTCTTAAGAGCCCAGAACTACAGGGCTGCGGGCCGGTCTACCACCGGCCCGCCTGCGCCATCTACGACAATGGAATCTGAATAGTTTACTCCTTTAAGTGCACCAATGCCGCTGCAAATACTGCAGTATTGTAGATGCTAATAGACATTCTATCTATGTAATTCAAAATACATGTTTCACCGTGGATAAGGTCTTCTCGATCGTTTCATCAAGGCTGAGGGTCCTGACCACCAAGAGAGCTGCTCTTAACCTGCATTCCCCACTCTCTTCTATGTTTGACCAAGTGGAAAACCGCCTGAAGTTTCAGACCAGTAAGTACTCCAATAGAGTGCGTCTATCTAAGAGGCGCACTGGCGCTGCTTCTTCTTCCCTTGACGCTGCCAAGAAGCTACCTTTGCTAGCTTAGTGGGCTGGCGGCGAAGCAAATCGTGGAAAGGCGAGTCTTGATGTTCAGCTGTTCCAGAATAGACTGATATGAAAATGACATTCCTCACATTTACCCCAACACCACATCTCGAATACGTCTAAGATTTTATCTCGATACGCATTCAAGAGTTTATGTCGATACTCCATATCGAGATACAACTCTGGATGCTGGTTTTTTAAGAGGAAAAGTGGCAAACGAGCTACCGGCTCACCTGATCTAAAGTGGTGACCGTCGACCATATCAGAAAAATTGCAGGTGCCCCGCCGGCCTTTGAGAAAGCAGCAGGCTCGTTCCACGAAGTACCACTGGAGGTATCGGTTAGAAAACACCGCGGATGACAGGTGATACGACAAGTTCGTGTAGAAGACGTTGTAACGAAACCAAAGACAAATAAATGTGACGCCATGTACAGGATGATATCCTAACAACCGTTAAGTTTAATAATTCTTTCTTATTAGTCTATTCTTATTCTTACATCGTACTCATGGCAGTGTGTTTCGACAGAGCTGCTTATCGAAACTATTAACTGATTTGTGGAAGGGACTGTTTATTGTTACTATATGAAGATAATTTCAAGATTTATGGCCTTAACATTGGCCTTATTATGTTTGTAGCACTTTCATTTGACATTGACAAACAATGTGATATCGTTCTCAATCGACATGTTGTCTAGTTGAGATGTTTGTACACCGAACGCGTTGTCAGTACTCAAATTGCCCATATCTCTTATGTTCAAACATAATCGTTTTGATATCAAATTGTACCAACTTGATAATTATTTAACATATTTAACGGGACTGAATTATTTTACCTAACGTTGCCACTGAATAAAAATAATAAACATTAAAATTCTCCAGTGGAAATATTAAACAGCAAAACAAGTATATTTAAACGTAAAAACGGATTTCAAATTATATATGTTTTATGTATTTTGATATCAAATTGTCCCAATATATGATGGCTTCATATTATTTTTCCAACGCTTGACTGAGTAAACGACTGAATAATTCTCTAATAGACATAATATATATCAAACAGCAAAGCAAAGGTGTCTTTAATTACTTTCACAGGAAAAAGTTGCTAAGTAATATCATAATTTATTGTTATTATTTTTTTTATAACGAACTACACAGATTGGCCAGAGAAGCTGGCCTTGACTGCTTCACCGGATTGAGAGGTGGCATAGCTCTTAGGTCGCTTAGCCTGAACCTCTATCGCTAGTAACTCGACACAAGGGTCCCCTCGGTGGGGGTAACCTCGGCTTGGACGGTTACGCGTAAGCATTCCAATCCGAGGGCGCCCGAGAGGGCCGAACCACGACTCGGTCGGTTGCTATTTCACGGATAATCTAAGGGACATTCGAAAGCTAAACTAACTTTAAGTGCCACTTCGGGAAGCGTTGGCGGTGGGAGAAGAAGTGGCCGAAGAAACTCCAGCAACGCTCCTAGCATCTAAGGGGTGAGGCCTGCCCATAAAATAGCGATAACGCGCGAGGATAAAATTATTGTTATGACTTCGTATTTAGTATGTTATATCCGATGGCAATCTGTCATCACATCAAAAATTTTACACAAAATGCCTCTTTGAAATGGAACTCGAAGGCCATTTTTTTCATTTATATAGTTTTATATCATGACTTAACACAGTATGTATTTCGAAAAAATTTATACTGACATTAATGACATCGATCTTGAAGAGATTACTTCAGCAGATCTAATATTTTCCTTATACAAATTTCATGTATCAAATCGTCTTTGCAAATGAAAGGCTTGACAAATGGTCTATTATGACTACTGGGTCAGAAGACGTTGGTTGGCTTTCAAGCAACAAAAAGTGGTACAAACACCTGTTTGCCAGTTAGAAACGTGTTTTAGATATAAGGCGGTTTAGGGACCTAATATGGCATTATAACATATCCAAGGAAACCCACCTAAGTTCAAATAACCGTTAGCAAGCGGCCATTGTATTTAACCTACATATTAACCGATATGTGCCATACGTTGCAGTGATGATGATGCTGCGATGGATGTGTGGCACAGTCGTGACAGCCTTAGAGTATGTGACATAGCAGACAAGTTACAGAAAAGTAGACCGGCCCGCAGTCCTGTAGTTCTGGGCTCTCAAGAATAAAACTACGGTATCCCCTGCCTGTCGTAGAAGGCGACTAAAAGGGGCCTCGGGTTCACTGGGCGCCTTTGTCGTCCGCCAAGGTGGACCCGGGAAGAAGGCGACATCGGCTGGCCCGTGTCGCCTTGCACTGCGAGGGCACAGGGGGAGGGGGAGTATCCTCCCCCCTGGGAGGTGCTCTCCTTGAGCACAGTGCATAGGGGCTCCGGTGCGTTCCACTGGAGATCCCGGAGCCCTTCACCATACACCGAGGAAGGGCCACCAGGGAGGTTTTAGTGGGTAAAAACATAACCGCCTTCCCCCAGAAGGCGGTGTATCTTTTTGAAGATTTCCTCGACGTTAACAAAAAAAAAGACAACGAACCAAGAATACATCACGTGTGCTATATCAACAGATATTCATGTGATCAGTTAACATAACACTTGCTTGATTGCCTTTATTCTTATAAAGAAATCTATTTATACAGGTGTCCCAAAATGAAACGATAACCTGGCACCCGGGAAAGACCTTGTCATGAGGAGCCAGTCAAAAAAAAATCAGCATTTTACACCCAGTAGCACTCGAGTAGCGACCATTTTATAATACACTAAAAACATATTATACGGTGTGCTATTTTTCGATATTGTGTGTTAGAGTTTTCAATTGTATGTAGGTTTTAATTCTATTTTGACCCCGCAAGAAGTCAAACTAGTTGTTGCCAAATAAAACAAATTGGGCATAAATTTTTGGAGAAAAATAACTAAATATCATTGATAAATAAACTCAAGCAAGTTGAAATTTTAAGTGCTGATTTATGGCGCACGGTGGTGAACGAATATTAAACCAACATGTATTAGATAATTTTCTAAAACATTTGAAGTCTGCCAATGCGCACCAGCGCCGTGTGGCGGTTTATGCCTTTATGGGGTATAAAAACAACAAAGAAGGCCTGTGCCCACCATTAGAACATAGGGGTACATATAATATAATTTATTACTTTAACTTTAGGAAATCGTCAGTCCTAGCGGGTTATCTTGTGAAATTTGGTAGCGATTGAATCAAAATATTTTTTAAAATATATTTATGATAATAATTGTTAGTATACATCCTTGTGACAGCATATGCTGAGACGGTGTCCGATATTGGCATCATATGTTTTGTATTATTTGTCCGTGTAACTTTAACTGTGTTTTGTCTATTTTAATGTGTGTTATATTCAGTCTGTGATGTGTTTTTGTATTGTGATGCCAATAAATAAATGTCTATGTCTATATTTTAAATATCATTAATGCACTAATACTAACTCATTGACAAGTCCCGTGGTAGCGTATCTATCTGGTCTACTCTTGCGGTACATCTGGACGATCTCGGTGGGTGGACGGTAGGGCTTCTTGTTTGAGTTCCGTAACACCGCCTCGAGTGCCGTCTTGTCAGCTATGGAGACTACAGTGGCGCCGCCTGGTGTCGTTTCCGCGAAGATCAGCCCGTACCGCCTGAACATGTCTGCGTGCAAATATCTCAATGTGACGGCGAGGGCGCTGGTAGATTACGGAGCGCCATCTCGTCATTTAACAAATTCTTTTCTTATTATTTACGAAAAAAAAACAAAACATCGATATTATTATTATTTCTGTACCTCGTGACCAACATTCCATTTCAATAAACAATTGAATAGTCTATTTGGACGCCGTACTTACTACAAATTTTCACATTACTTTTTTTTTAAAAGATTGCAAGCAATAATTATATTTTTTTTTACAAATATTATTTTTAACCTCAAGCTTGTGCTAAGGAATGGTCAATAGTCGAATGGTGAATTCTACTTTCGACTTTTCCTATAAAAAATCATTTATAGCAAAATGTCTCACCTTCATAAGCCTCGTGGAGCTTATTTATCTTGTATCGACTCCAGAACAGCCACCTAGTCCCGAGTAGTGGTAGCGCCGGTGGACCGGGCAGGCGGTGCGGTGGCTTGCGGTCTGGGCAGCGTCCCACCACCACTATGGCTACCACCATCACGGCCAGAATAACCAGTACCAATGTTGGAATCCCCGACCAATCGACTAGAAGTGGCGGCGAGTTCTGTTGACAAAGACAACGTTGTACATCATTGTATGGTAACGACATGTTCCAAGTCACAAGAAATTGTTCGAATCCTATGGAAAATTGTTGTTGAATTTTTTTAATACTTTTTAAGCAAATGTTTGACTACGATCGCACCTGATGTTAAGTGGAAATGCAGTCCTGGATGGTTAGGCGCACTAACTTAGTAAATGCCTATTCAATCTGCTCTTGAAAATTAACGAAAATTTAAGACAGACGCGGGCAAACTTTTCCACTCCCTTGCTTTGACAACAATTGAAGATACGACCCGGTTTGAGGGAAATCCTGCAGTGCGTCTTGAAGTCTAACGGTGGAAAGGGAATGGGGCAAGTAGAACATGTAGATCCTGACCACATTCTCCAAAATGCAATCTGTAGCTTACGCGTGTGCTCAAGACTGAGAAGAGTGGTTTCAGCTGCGTCACCAAATAGCCTCATAGCCCGCCTTTCCATCGACTCCAAAGCTGCCTCCTTAATGATAACAAGTACGAATATTGAAGTAGAATGACAATATAAGCACCAGAACTTCGTTATATTACTATGATACGGAAATAAAAGAGCGTAGAAATACACTCATGAGCAAAAATAAAGGGTCGTTAAAGAACGTTTGAATATCTTAGAAGATAAAGACGCTAGCGAACTGAAATAAATTGTGCATGATAGACAATTAAATATCCTTAAAATAAAATAAAATATTTTTGTTAATTTATTTATATTTCATTAAAAAACATAAACTTAAACGAAAAAGGATATCTTACGTATATTTGTTATTATTATGGATAATACAGTATTTTTCAATAAATTTTATTTTTATTTACATTTTAGTACTTAGTGTTGCCACATGAACATAATATTTTCCTTAATGAGAGAATATTTTAGTTACAGCCTTTTACAAATGTCCCACTGCTGGGCACAGGCCTTCTCAGTAAAGAGAGTATAAGGGCAAAGTCCACCACGCGACCCTAGTACGAATTGGCAGACTTCACATGTCTTATAAAAATGTTTTAAGACATGTAGGTTTCCTCACGATGTTTTCCTTCACCGCCGTGCGCATGGTAAATCAGCACATAAAATTGCAACAACAAATTTATTGGTGTCGGCACCGGGGATCGTACTCGAGTTGCTAGCGTACTACGCAACGTTGAGGCGACCGCCCGGACACTGAGCTAACACGGCTCCAGAGAATATTTTATCAGTACTTAATTAAATTTTAAATTCCCGTTCCCCGTGTTCTTGTACAATAAGACATTAAACAATTCATCCTTCTCTTATTGCCATAAGTACTTCAGGTTCAGTAAAGCACTCGAAATCTGAGGATTAGTCAAAAGATAAGTAACAGCCTAGGCATATGCCCCTTTCTTGGGCACGGCTCTTCTCTATGAAGAGAGCATAAGGACATAGTCAAGTTTCTAACACATGTAGGTTTCCTCACGTTGTTTTCCTTCATCGCCAAGCGCGTGGCAAATGCTGATGATATTTAAAACAAATTAAGTCGCGTCAAAATCTGTTAAATATATTGTTAAAACATCAAACATAAACCAGTAAATCCAGTTTACAGAAAAATTAATAATGAATAGAAAAAACAAAAGAGAGTCGTCGAATATCAGCCAGGACGCGACTTATACCGTAGGTGTATGTAGCAGTGCGTAACAATATATTTACTTCACAGATTAAGACGAGAATTAATTGTAAAAAAAATTGGGATAAACCAATGAGATGATTCGCTATAGGCATCCTAAAGTCCAACGTAGTTCGCCAGTTTCGTTGCCGAGGAGAGGCTAAGGAAAACGGCATAAGTGTTTATCTAAAACCGTATTATTAGATATGTCAGTTACTATCAAGCCCACTTGAACATGCGTCGAATCTAAGGTTATAATAATATTTTAATGTAAAAGTTATTGTTCCCAAAATACGTAACCTCTTTATCTTTTACTGGCACGTGTTGCGTAGTTGTGTTGTGATCTCTTTACGCGATTAGCTTCGAACGCTTTTGTTGAAGTATTCTAAAAATAATGACAAGAGCTAATCTGTTTCTTGGAATCTTCAGATAAAAAAATCAATGTAAACTGAATTATAATAATAACATTTTATATAGCTCATCTCGATTGTGTTAGCCCTACATTTGGTGACATCTAAGGAAATGTTTCAAATCAATTTAATGATAGACAATAAAATATGTCATACGCAACATGGAGGCAACACTATGTACGAGAGGCAAATACGTTTGAAATCTCTTGATGAATGGAACAGGCGCTTTATAGAAGAGACGACGGCATCAACCATGAAAGCCTTCCTGCCAGATGCAATACAGGCATACTCGATTGTAAGAAAAATAGATTTAGATCCGTTGATTGTACAAGCACTAACAGGGCACGGGGGATTCTCCGAGTATTTGTACAAATCCAAAAAAAAAGAGAGTCACGCGTGCCCATGCGATGACAGTACAAATGAGTCAATTATACATTTAATTACAGAATGCCCGATATATGGAAGAGCTAGAAATGATTGCGAAATATAAATTAATTGTAAGATAAACTTAGATAATATAAGCACAATTATACTAGATTAAAAGATTAGAAATAAGTTCATTGATTTTTGTAAATATGTGGCGAATGGAGCAATAAATAACAACAATACTAATTAAGATAAACACAATTAATAGACGATTAAACTAAACTATACACACACATATATATATATATATATATATATATATATATATATATATATATATATATATATATATATATATATATATATATATATATATATATATATATATATATATATATATATATATATATATATATATATATATATATATATATATATATATATATATATATATATATATATCAGTTTACGTAAGATATCCTTTTCGTTTATGTTTTTAATGAAATATAAATAAATTAATAAAAATGTTTGATTTTATTTTATGGATATTTAATTGTCTATAATGCACAATTAATTTCAGTTAGCTAGCGTCTTTATCTTTAGAGATATTCAAACTTTCTTAACCGACCCTTTGTTTTTGCTCACGAGTGTATGTTATTTACCCTAAAGTAATAAAGACGTACTAATATTTTAAAAACATGCTTATACGTTGCTCTTTCTCGTAGTACGTTGTATTGTGGAAGAAGCAGCCCATGCATTTTAGACTGTTAGATGTACGAGGCTAACTTACTTGTTATATAAAGACGTTGATTTTCAAAACAAGCTAGATTGTTTACGTTAATAGCCTAATGGTTTTTGATTCTATGTCATCATATTGCAGTGTAAGTTACAGCCTATACATACAAAATTATTAGGACGTCTAAAACATTACCTATATTTCAAAATAAATTGAAATGCTTCTTAACTGAGTCTCAACGTAACCACGCCAACATCAACTATGACAAATCATTTATTTAACACTACATTTATGTTATTTGTTATATATATGAATAAATATATATATATAGCTGTTTTTTAGAAATATATATTTATGTATAATATATATGAAAGTACATGTAATGTACACCATATTAATACACAACCGAATCATGTCCGCCCTAGTCTTCACAGGTTTTTTGGCTGAAAATCAGCGCTGTGCTACATGTGTGAGCACATGCTGAACCCTTTTCGGCACAATTTCTATTTGGTTCTTTTTTTGTTGTTTTTGCCTTGTTTTACTTGTTATTTCTGTGTTCTTGTGTCGAATAAATGTTTATTTTATTCTATTCTACATAGTCGGGCCTTCCTGTGAACAGAGTATAGCATAGGCTGTCTTAGATTTTTTCTAATTCAATAAGTTTCTTCACGATGCTTTCCTTCATCGCCGTGCGCGTGGTAATCAACACTTAAAATGGGACAAACAATTTAATTGATGCCAGCACCGAGGATCGAACTCGAGTTGCTAGAACAGTACGCAATTTAGGGCGACCGCCTGGGCAACCACGGGTCTCCTATTGTAGACTGTACTTAAACACCCTTAAGCTATTAACACTTAATAAATGATATAATATACAAGCTTGTTACCGCATCGAATGTAATATTTACTTAATAGAAAACTTTCGAAACCAGTGAATGTACGCACAAGTTCTCCCGATCGCAATCATTCATGAATGAAACGCAGCGCTCAAATCGTTTTATATTTTTCGTCATATATTTTTTCATCCACACCGAATGTGAACGTGTTTGAAGCGATTGCGTAGTTTGCTATCGCGGTCGTCGACCTTGCATCTGATGGTTGGACGTTGACGCAGCGCTCTTGACATTGGATTTTCGTAACTGTTCATTACGTAACGTTGCGTGGCCGTCGGTTTATGCACGCTACGCCCCAATACCTGATGCACTCGATCAGCTAACCGATTGAGCGACAGACGACTGTCAATGTTTCGTCTTCGAGATTTTCCGGTTTTGTTGCAACACTTTTACACATTGGACATGAGAGACATAGACTTTATTAAAATTACAAAATTTATTTCTTAATTCTCTCTTCTCAACCGCTTGCCTATTGCTATCCTCAGCGTGACTCCTTTTTTGATATATGAATTGTCCCCAAGCTCTTAAATTCATGGACCTACACCTGCACAACAGTGTCCCCCATACAGTCGTGGCAATATTTCGTCACACGATCAGCTGCACTTACTAAGCAGACAGCAGCAATGACGCCATAGCCCAGTTTATCCAAAGGGCTATGAATGCCACCAACGAGAGACTAGAAGATTACAACGTCGCGATGGCGTTTCGGAACAGGGACCCGAAGGGGATATACCACGCCAATCAAGTAAAGGCGTTGACGACATCTGCGAAGGCGAAGTGTTGAAGCTTTAAGCTCTTATATAAACGGAGCAAAAATAACAAATAAAAATCCAAATAAAAAAGGCACGGACGATCAGTCCGTGGGAAAGCAGTTAAAATATAAAAAATATTCATGGACCGGTGGATGGCATGGCTCCAGTTCTTCAGAGATCTGGTCCGACCATCTTTATGGACTTCGGCCACAACTCTATTCAACTAGTATATTTACGAGCTAAAACAAAAACCGACGCCCCAATTTGTATTCACGAATTATCGTAGGAATATTAAGAAATATTAGGAATAAAAGGTAGGAATGTTAAGACTGAAAATTTTCTTCATAGTGTAAAATAAATTATCCTCACTCTCATGTACTCACTCGCACATACACTCTCACATACACCCACGCACACTATTCTTTGCAAAAACACACGACCATCACATAAGCTATATAACAAACTTTAGTTCATAAACTCGGAGTTAGGTACAACATCTCCCTAATACAGGCTATGTATTAGTCTAGCAGGGAGATGTGTACCGAAGGACGAAAATGAAGTAAGAAAATGTTTATGGATTATAATATATAAGGTTTTATGATAATATCTGAAAATATGTATCTAATATTTTTGTGTATGTGCATGTCGGTAATATAAAATGTGTGTGTGTGTGTAAAAAAAGTAAAATAAATAAAATAAATATAATTAATCAGAACCTAACCAAATTCTCATCAAATTACTTTTAAAGTACATCCTTTCTATTAAAAATGAATTAAAAACTGGCATCCATGAGAAAATCATGTAAGTCTTAAATTTATACCAATTTCGATTATTCTTTTTAAAGGATGTTGTAAGGTTAGGTTCTATGAGAGTTTGATTAGATTATGATTATTCCAGCCCTGTAGTTCTGGGCTTTCAAGAATAAGACTACGGTATCCCCTGCCTGTCGTACAAGGCGACTAAAAGGTGCCTCGGGTTCACTGGGCGACAAGGGTGGGGGCCTTTGCCGTCCGCCAAGGTGGACCCGGGAAGAAGGCGACATCGGCTGGCCCGTGTCGCCTTGCGCTGCGAGGGCACAGGGGAGGAGGGAGTAACCTCCCCCCGGGACGTGCTCTCCTTGAGCACACTGCAGAGGGGCTCCGGTGCATTCCACGTGAGATCCCGGTGCCCCTCGTAATGCACCGAGGAAAGGACCACCGGGGAGGTTTTAGTGGGTAAGATCCCCACATAACCGCCGCCTTCCCCCCAGAAGGCGGGGTATCTTTGTGAAGATTTCCTCCCCGTCAACAAAAAAAAATGATTAATTATATTTCATAAATCATACGATAATTTGGAAATACAAAAATGGCGTCGGCGAGTTTTGTTTTTACGTAAATATACTTGTACCTAAAGTGATTTATTTCTCTGGGCAGTGCTTGGAACACCGTATAATATGTCCAAAGATACTGAGGGCTCTTTGGTGGCAGTTTTAAAATAGTCGTGATCTTAATCTATCTGAAGGTCTTTCAGTATGGATTCATTCATTCTCATCGCAGTCCACGGCATACGGAGCAGTCTTTGCTTTTTCTTTGGTACATATCGATTGAGATTCGGACCTGAGACCAATCAGATTGTAAGTTGAATCGCTTAGCCACTCTATATAACATCAACATGTATTCCGTGTAGTCCATAAAGACGAGTACGTAATAAGAATGATTGCATCACATCGATCGAAATCGTTCAATCAATCAAATCGTTAACGCGAACGATGCATGTCTCGAGCGCCGAGAACTATGTATGCAATGATTCAAAATTAACGGGATTTTATAGCTAGTGCCGTTTCGGAATGTCGATGACTTGCGATCGCGTATCGGTCGCAAATCAACCCCTCGCATCTACATAACTGTTATTTAATATAAGTGGAATGTTAAATAATAACCAGACATTGTATAATCACTTCTAGGTTAAGATGTTGGCTTTTTATGCCTAATATGAATCTGATATAAAGGTTAAAACGCTAAGGTTTATGTAGAAAATTAGGTTAAGCAGCCTTAGAGCTACGCAGGTGGCTTAGATCAATCCGGTAAAGCAATAAAGGTCTCTAGCCAATCTTTGTAGTTTGTTACAAAGAAAAACATTATCTAGTTGAACTGATTTGATGTATATCGACGCTGGAAAGCAAAAACGTAGTAAGTGAGACATATGGCCATTTTCACTTTTTTACTTTGTTGGAATCAGAATAAAACACGCGTCGAATGATATATAACTTGTAACAATTAGATGAAAAATAGCGAAAATATGATTTTCAAGATGGACACCACTTTTATTTTTTGTACCGTAAAACGATTTTCTTTTAGGAAAGCTCTAGGTTAATGTTGTGGTACAATACTTATTCGGCAAAAAATAATAAAAATTGTGTCCAAAAACCACAGCTCTAGGTCACACACGAAAGTTTGTTTTTTTTTATATGTTGAAATGTTTTTCGGCTCTTATGAAAAAAAATTATTTTTGTGGGTTACTACGTTTTTGTTTTCCAGCGTCGATATATATATTCAAATTGGGATGCAAAACATAAGGCCTTAAGTTCAGCTTAAACCCGCACCATTCGAATAATGACATGAACTCTTTTAGCTTGTTTTGGAATGTACTATTATAAAACAAATAATGAGCAAAACAAAAACCGACTTCAAATCGAATCAAACGTTAAAAACGCGCGGATACGGATAGAAATGTTACAGAATACAGAATTAATTAGAACCTAACCAAACTCTAATCAAACTAATCTAGAAATACATCCTTTCCAATAAAAAGGAATTATATAAATCGCTTGGCGTGATAGTTATTCGTCAATTTGTCGTGGACATCATGTAAATTTAAGACTATATAGTTTTCTTGTGAATGCCATTGTGAGAATTGAACCAAATTGAAATGGGACCACAGGGAAAGCACAAGCTTTGATATGAAAAAAGAATCATCAAAGACTAGTCGAGAACCTCTTCCTTTTTTGAAGTCGGTTGCTAATTAGTAAAATATAGCAGCTTCTACTGTTGCATAAATGGGACGACAAGATCGGAAAAGCACCACGTCGACGTAGAAGACCGGAACGCGCCATATCAGGCAATCTTCTTCTCTTCTTGGTCGCCTCACTCTTGTCAAAGTGGTCGTGGACATCATGCAAATTTAAGACTATATAGTTTTCTTGTGAATGCCATTGTGAGAATTGAACCAAATTGAGATGGGACCACAGGGAAAGCACAAGCTTTGATATGAAAAAAGAATCATCAAAGACTAGTCGAGAACCTCTTCCTTTTTGAAGTCGGTTGCTAATTAGTAAAATATAGCAGCTTCTACTGTTGCATAAATGGATCGACAAGATCGGAAAAGCACCACGTCGACGTAGGAGACCGGAACGTCATATCAGGCAATCTTCTTCTCTTCTTGGTCGCCTCACTCTTGTCAGAGTGGTCGTGGACATCATGATCCGGTCGGTTGTTCAGCAGACAGCACCCGCACGACCTCTCGCCACCTCTGCCTGCATCAATCGCGCACATTCGTGGAGGGGAGCACCCACCATATCCCGCACCTGATCCGACCATCGCATTGGCGGTCTACCTCGTGCTACTTCCTTCCACTTTGCCCTGCAGGCAGTCTAAATCCTAATAAAAAGATCAGTAACGCACATGCAGCTCCTCAAATAGGTGTTAGGACGCTGAATTAGCAATAAGTGAGCCAAATGCTCGTTGTATGAAAATAGATTAAGCTTTATTATTTGTATAGCAAAGTTTTATACCATCGCTCGACAAAATCGATGGTAATTCGATTCGTGTTTTTTTAGCGATACGTTTGCTTTAAAATGATTACGTGGCCTTGTCCTTAGGCATTAACATTTTGCGCCACATCAAATTCGTATTTGTTTAATCGGCAAAATTGATTGCCTCGTATTTCATTAATATTTGTGCACTATTTTGACAGTTTTTGTGGCGTATCATCAGGTCAATATTGAATGGAATACTATTACATACATCAGCGGTAATCCGAATTACCGATTTTGATATTTAACTTGAAACATTATGTTTCGCATACTGTAATACTTATGGTGGCATTACGCTGCTGATTTTTTAGATGACATCTATCACTATATAAGAAATCGAAGTATTGGCAACATTTAGCATTTAATAAACGAACATTTTTGAATGGAATAAAAGTATTTTTTCAGATTTTATCGCGTTTTAATCATTACTTTTTTTATATTTTGTTTAATTCCCGACGGTTTGTGAAAGTGACCGCCATAAAGTGTCAAAAATCCGTTAAAACCGTTTCATTAACTGAGCAATATACGCCCAGATTTGAAAGAATACTAGCATCTTTTTTTTTACAACAAATATTACTAACATTCTTGTTAACCATTCCAACTAAGCTTAAGCTTGTGCTAAGAGATGGTTCAAGTCAATAGTCGAATGGTGGATTCGAACCTATAACCTTACAAACCGCAGATCGCACCCTAAACCATTAGGCTATTGACGCTAATACTAAATTATAGGTAAACATCGTATTCCTTATGTTAAAAATTATCTACAATTCAAATAATTCTAGTGTAGTACTATCTAATTTCTCAAGACGGTGTTGAAAGTGTTCACACAGTTTAAGTATTGAAGAAGTTCAGACCTGTAGTTCTGGGCTCGTAGAATAAGGCTACGGTATCCTCTGTCAGTCGTAGAAGGCGACTAAAAGGAGCCTTAAGTTCAAGGGGCGACAAGGGCTAGCACCTGTCGCCTTACACTGCGAGGGAGCTGGGGGATAGATCAACCTTCCCCGAGACGTGCTTCGAGCATAGTGCAGAGGGGCTCCTGTGCTTTCCACTGGGGCTCCCGGAGCTTGTAAATGGAATGTAGGTTGGAAAGTACTGGTTCTTTAGAATGACGTATGTTTATTGTCCAGGAGTCTCACCGCAATTCCAGTGATCGCAGAACTCTCAAGGCCAAAACCATCAGCCATCACATACTATGTAGCCATGACCCGTATTGCCATACTAAAAATTAATTTAGACCCAAAAGTTTAGACTAAGAAACTAATCGACTTATGTGTAGATTATTCGAATACTGCATTGTATACTTAAATTTAGCAACGAGAATGCATTTTTATTCGGCATCTTTTTCTTCGATTAAAATAATTCTAGTGTAGTACTATCTAATTTCTCAAGACGGTGTTAAAGTGTTTACACAGTTTAAGTATTGAAGAAGTTCAGCCCTGTAGTTCTGGGCTCCTAGAATAAGGCTACGGTATCCTCTGTCAGTCGTAGAAGGCGACTAAAAGGAGCCTTAAGTTCAAGGGCGACAAGGGCTAGCACCTGTCGCCTTACACTGCGAGGGAGCTGTGGGATAGATCAACCTTACCCGAGACGTGCTCTTCGAGCATAGTGCAAAGGGGCTCCGATGCTTTCCACTGGGGATCCCGGAGATTGAAAATGGAATGTCGCTTGGAAAGTACTGGTTCTTTAGAATGACGTATGCTTATTGTCCAGGAGTATCTCCGCAATTCCAGTGATCCAGAACTCTCAAGGCCAAAACCATCAGCCATCACATACTATGTAGCCATGACCCGTATTGCCATACTAAAAATTAATTTAGACCCAAAAGTTTAGACTAAGAATGTATCGACTTATGTGTAGATTATTCGAATACTGCATTGTATACTTAAATTTAGCAACGAGAATGCATTTTTTATTCGGCATCTTTTTTCTTCGATTAAAATATAGCACAAACGCGTGCCAATTTATCCGCCGCGCTGTAAACTGCGAACAAAAAAGTAACATAACTCAAGGGAACATCGACGTGGACAACTTTAGACATCTAAAAAGTTGTCTGGGTGTCTGTCTGTGTTAAAATAGAGAGTTCAAATACACTGATTCGTGAATGTGATTCGTTCTATTTAAACGTTCCACTTGAGTAAGGTATTTGGTTAAAGTTGCAACCATTGTTATACTAATCAGTACAAGAGCGGATGTTCTAATCAAATATATTTTATGTAAGCAATCATCTGAGATATTAAATTAACATTATATTAAGACATGTGATCAATGAAACAATCAGTGAAAGCCTAATGACTAACCACTGGATTATGGAGAATTCAATGTCAGTCAGCTTCTGACACGTTTTCGGTTTCTTAAGTACAAAACTATTGAAATTTCGTCTCCGTGCACCATATATTTGGCCTCACCCCCTGTAACCTGTGTGTCTTAATAAGCTCGATCAAATCGGATTAGGAATTCAAAGACAGTTTTCATTGGTACTAACACAATACCTTATGAATATTGTGTCTATATTATTCTACTATCTTTGATACTTTGATAAAATTTTGATAAAATTTGAATGAAGAGTATGCGCTAAACGTCGAGGATTTCAGGCTAGGCTGTTTCGAGCCGTGCTAGCTCAGTGTCTGGGCGTCGCGTCAAGTTGCATAGTACGCTAGCAACCCGACACCAATAACTTTGTTGTTGTGATTTTATGTGCTGATTTACCACGCGCTCGGCTTTGAAGGAAAACATCGTAAGGAAACCTACATGTCCTAGAACATTTTTCTAAGACATGTGAAGACTTCAATCCACACTAGGGCAGTGTGGCGGACTGTGCCCTTCATATCTTTACAGAGAAGGCCTATGCCCAAAAGTGGTACATATATAAAAACTGTAACTAACTAATAACTTAATAAATAAGCATTTTTTAGGAGTCCCCTGGTGTGGTTCCCTGATTTCTGTAATCAAAGGCCCTATGCCAACTAAATTAAGATAGGACCTAACTGAAAGTAATTCCTTCAAAATAATTTCAAAATCGGCTCATAAATTACTGAGTTATGATGGCGAATTAAAATCAGACAAATTGACACATTTGAGACCATTGAGACCAACCTTATAAAATCCACAAAAGTTCTTTTATCTGATGAACAATGATTTCGAACAGCTGAGCCGTGAGTTACTACCGGGGTCAATAGGTGGCGGATAATCGAACGGCGGTGATATCACTAGGTGGAGTCCCCGACCATACAGCCGCAGATTTTAGAGAGTGTAGTAGGTATTCCTTGAAAGAACACTCTATAAAGAGCTACTGGGTCTTTACCCAGGGATAAATTCTATAACAAGGCAAGTGCCGCCAGTTAATAAGCAGGAGATGGTACCTCAAAAGACGAAGAAATATAAGAACTCACTACTAATAAAAAATTTGATAAAATAACAATATCATCAAAGTATTACAATAAGACATTTGTAACAAGAACATACGCAATTTTGTCGCATACCATTACGTCATTCATTAAAATATAGCACAAACGCGTGCCAATTTATCCGCCGCGCTGTAAACTGCGAACAAAAAAGTAACATAACTCAAGGGAACATCGACGTGGACAACTTTAGACATCTAAAAAGTTGTCTGGGTGTCTGTCTGTGTTAAAATAGAGAGTTCAAATACACTGATTCGCTATTTAAACGTTCCACTTGAGTAAGGTATTTGGTTAAAGTTGCAACCATTGTTATACTTATCAGTACAAGAGCGGATATTCTAATCAAATATATTTTATGTAAGCAATCATCTGAGATATTAAATTAACATTACATTAAGACATGTGATCAATGAAACAATCAATGAAAGCCTAATGACTAACCACTGGATTATGGAGAATTCAATGTCAGTCAGCTTCTGACACGTTTTCGGTTTCTTAAGTACAAAAATATTGAAATTTCGTCTCCATGCACCATATATTTGGCCTCACCCCCTGTAACCTGTGTGTCTTAATAAGCTCGATCAAATCGGATTTAGAATTCAAAGACAGTTTTCATTGGTACTAACACAATACCTTATGAATATTGTGTCTATATTATTCTACTATCTTTGATACTTTGATAAAATTTGAATGAAGAGTATGCGCTAAACGTCGAGGATTTCAGGCTAGGCTGTTTCGAGCCGTGCTAGCTCAGTGTCTGGGCGTCGCGTCAAGTTGCATAGTACGCTAGCAACCCGAATTCGATCCTTGGTGCTGACACCAATAACTTTGTTGTTGTAATTTTATGTGCTGATTTACCACACGCTCGGCTTTGAAGGAAAACATCGTGAGGAAACCTACATGTCCTAGAACATTTTTGTAAGACATGTGAAGACTTAAATCCACACTAGGGCAGTGTGGCGGACTGTGCCCTTCATATCTTTACAGAGAAGGCCTATGCCCAAAAGTGGTACATATATAAAAACTGTAACTAACTAATAACTTAAAAAATAAGCATTTTTCAGGAGTCCCCTGGTGTGGTTCCCTGATTTTTGTAATCAAAGGCCCTATGCCAACTAAATTAAGATAGGACCTAACTGAAAGTAAGTCCTTCAAAATAATTTCAAAATCGGCTCATAAAATACTGAGATATAACGGCACATTAAAATTAGTACAGACAAATTGAGACATTTGAGACCATTGAGACCATTGAGACCAACCTTATAAAATCCACAAAAGTTCTTTTATCTGATGAATAATGATTTCGAACAGCTGAGCCGTGAGTTACTACCGGGGTCAATAGGTGGCGGATAATCGAACGGCGGTGTTATCACTAGGTGGAGTCCCCGACCATACAGCCGCAGATTTTAGAGAGCGTAGTAGGTATTCCTTGGAAAGAACACTCTATAAAAGAGCTACTGGGTCTTTTACCCAGGGATAAATTCTATAACAAGGCAAGTGCCGCCAGTAAATAAGCAGGAGATGGTACCTCAAAAAGACGAAGAAATATAAGAACTCAGTACTAATACAAATTTTGATAAAATAACAATATCATCAAAGTATTACAATAAGACATTTGTTACAAAAACATACGCAATTTTGTCGCATACCATTACGTCATTCATTAAAATAAACTTCAAGGACAAGTGATGTACCGAAATACCTTAGAGTCCAATGTTTGATGCAAATTATTACTGCGAAATCGTTAAGCATATTACTGTCAGAGCTAATTAAAAGATAAGACAAAAATACCAGTACGCAAATTGTTTTGCTAAAATAATCAATTCATTTTATTCATTTGTAAATGGCCAGTCTGTTACGTGTGCACAGATATTATTCAAGCTACCGATTAACATAAATTTTAAGAGAAACAGTAAAGCAAATTTATTGACATATAGCGTAAGCTTTGAAGCGCTTTTTGTGCTAATTAATGAAGTCATGTTTTATTTACACTAAAATAAAACGATGCAAGAAATGCCTTTAGCACACTCCACTTTAAAATCATAATATTATTTCGATACGTAGTACATAGAAATCCGTAATGTCGTATATAATAACATCTAATTATCCATTTCATTTATATCAATTAATCAATATCAATAATTTAATTACGATTTTTGACACAATCACAAATTAATTGCAGTTGGTCAGATGTCATTCGTGATAACATACAAGTTTATTTTAGTGCAAAAATTACTAACATCATTATATGTTTGGTCATCATTGTTATATAGCTTATTTTTTAATTTAAAAATAAATCACTCACGTTATCGATCCTTTGGGGTAGGTAAAAATGACTAATTTACATTTTTTATGGTCACCCTTCTCTCGCATCGCGCAATTTTGGCATATATAAAGTTTATTATGTCTTTAAGCGCTTTAAAAAAAAAAGAAAACAAAGTAATATGTCATGCCAGTGTTCCAACGAATGAATTGCAAAACCCCATGCATATTCATTGTACTTATTGTCTTCTAATTCAAAATACAGCCCTGGTAAACACATATCAGCTCTAACCTTAGTTCACAATCCTATCATTCACTGTAACATTTACGAGTACTACACTTCTAAATGATGTAACATAATTATAATATAACAAATTATATGTATGTTTAATTTCACCTTCCTATCACTTATTCTATCTTACAACAAAATTCTTTTGAATGAAAAGGTTCCCAGGTTTGCTTTCGGTGGAATCTTTAAATAGAAATCAGTACAGGAATAGTATTGTAATAATCGAAACACAAGTATATTACCAATTCTCGATAAAAAAAAACTGCTACGCGAACATCGCCAGCCAGTTATGATGTCAATTTATGAACCAATGAGCCTTGAATCGGACCCGCTTTGATTAGTCAAGTCACCACACATCGCTAGGCGCTGATTACGCTTAACTACTTGTTATTTTATTACAATACCCTCGGTAAGAGCAAAACTACACCCGCAAGCGTACAAACTGGTTGACATAATGAGGATTAGCCCGTGTAATGTACAGATATTTTTAGGTGATAGGATTCTGGAATCGATTGTAAATGCGAGCTAATACCCTGTTCTATGTTCATGTTGTACACATTCGACATGACACTCTGGGACTGCGAAAAGATGTCGGGGCTCTTTGCATTCTCTATCGTATTTACCACGGGGAGTGTTCTGAGGAATTGTTCGGAATCGTCCCAGCTACCGATTACCACTATCGCACATCTCGACAGAGTTCCATATTTGATCGACACCATCTTGATGATTGGCGTTCCACGATTGTACGTTTCTCGCTTAACTTTCTTCAACATACTGTCAACCTGTGGAATCAACTGTCACCAGCGGTGTTTCCGAACTTTTTTTGGACGACCTTCAAGAAACGAGCTCACTCCTTTCTCAAAGACCGGCAATGCACTTATTGCTCCTCCGATTTGTGAATGTTGATAGATGACGGTGATCACTTAAGACGAGGTGAGCAAGCTTGTCTGCTTCTTTTCTAATAAAAAAACTTTATAGTTAGAAGGTAGATGTAAAGATTGATTTGACCGAGGAAAGCGCTACAAAATGCCAATATGATGGAACGTTGGAATCGGTGAAGTGGCGCACTAATTGGTGGCAGCTAAAATTTAATTCCATTACTCTTGTCTCGACTTCGCACGTGTCACTCTAATAATTTCTTAAAGGCACTGAGAATAATATATGTTTATGTAGATGGTGGATGAAAAATCCAAATTGGGCAGAAATTGTCTAAAATCCATCCAGCGTACACATTGTGAATTAAGTCTAAATGCCCAATTACAAGTGAATTATTTTCATAGATTTTGAGATCCCGTGATGGGCTAGTGAGTGGTGTTTCTTTTAAATATATGTAGATAAGTCAGTTATTAAATAAATTTTTGAAAAGTGGAAGTTACATGCCGCTCTATGCGTACATCAAAGGATTGGAATAATTTGCCTTCGTCAGTTTTCACCCAATTGTGAGTTGTTCCAAAAGATATTGAACAGACATTAACAAAATTATTGCTATATACCATTAAGAGACTGCATATTCACATATGATAAGATATCTTTATAATATCAACAGATAAGATATAAATGGCTAACAAATTCCACAGCTTGACCACTATAATTAAATTATTATCTTATATATAAAATTCTCGTGTCACAATGTTAGTTACCATATTCCTCCGAAACGGCTTGACCGATTTTTAATGAAATGTTGATCATTGCACTGCATGCATTTTTGGGGTCGGGCTGGATACATAGCCATACTACCAGACAACAGGTGGACCACCAGAATAACATCCTGGAAGGGTCCATCGGGCACCAGAAAGACCAGCTGCCCGGTGGACAGGCGATATTATGCTGTTGGTGTATCTTATTAAATATATAAATAAATATTATAGTGATGTTCCAGTTACCCTTCACCGGGGGGACCCTTGTGTCGAGTTACTAGCAATGGAGATTCAGGCTAAGCGACCTAAGAGCTATATCACCTCTCAATCCGGTGAAGCAGTCAAGGCCAGCTTCTCTGGCCAATCTGTGTAGTTCGTCATAAAAAATGTTCTATTGTTTAATACCCCCAAATTTGTATTGGCGTTGTGTATATTTATATATGTCATTATGAACCATATTGAAGTATAATAAAGTATACTAAAGTATTTTAAAGATAGTAATTAAAGATTTTGAAAATTTTAAGGAAGTTATAGCGCCGTTTACTGATGGCTGATATGTACAGGGGTATAGGTAATAATCTTCACCCGCTCGAGAAGAGAATGAATAATTTAATTTATTATGAGAGTTAAATTAAATATTTAAGCGTCAAAAGCCTAATGGTTTAGGGTACGGCCTGCGAATCGTAAGGTTCGAATCACCATTCGACTATTGCCGTGAACCATTTTTTTTTTGTTTACGGGGAGGAAATCTTCAGAAAGATACCCCGCCTTCTGGGGGAAGGCGGCGGTTATGTTTTTACCCACTAAAACCTCCCTGGTGGCCCTTCCTCGGTGTATGGTGAGGGGCTCCGGGATCTCCAGTGGAACGCACCGGAGCCCCTCTGCACTGTGCTCAAGGAGAGCACGTCCCGAGGGAGGTTACTCCCTCCCCTCTGCCCTCGCAGTGCAAGGCGACACGGGCCAGCCGATGTCGCCTTCTTCCACCGTGTCCACCTTGGTGGACGACAAAACCCCATCCTTGTCGCCCAGTGAACCCGAGGCCCCTTTTAGTCGCCTTGTACGACAGGCAGGGGATACCGTAGTCTTATTCTTGAGAGCCCAGAACTACAGGGCTGATTGCCGTGAACCATGTCCTAGCACAAGCTTAAGCTTAGTTGGAATGGTTAACAAGATTGTTAGTAATATTACTGAAAAAAAAATTAAGAAATATTACTAGCTTTTTTTTTAAATATTTAATGATGTAAGTTTATTGTTTAAATAAAATAAAGCAAAATCAAGCCCGGCGAAGCGTTCTGGTTAATATACAGTAATATTTATATATAAAACTTACAAACAATATGTTTCATTAGATTAAATAGACCGGATTCATTGAGACACGAGTTAGTAATCTTTAATTAGATTGTTTACATTATATATTTTATTACTCCGGTTGATAAACACTAATGTTGGGCATGTAAAACTCGTATAGTTCATTCACATTTTTATAACATTCAGAATGTGGATAACATATATGACTTTTGAATATAAAAAGAATCATTTATGATTAATTTATCAACGGTTAGTTGTAGCTATAAACAAATTAAAGTGTGCAGATTAGAAGTGTTACATCTTTTTAACCGACTTTAATAATTATCTTAATTCGTCTGTTCTTTGTGCGCCGACAGTTCTGCGTTCATTGATATCGTAGTGGTTGATATTTGCTGTTTTTAAAACGCATTGTAGTGGAACGCCAACCATCCAGATAGTGCGGATGATAGTTCCGGCGAGACGATCGGTTGCGAAAATCAACGGCTTCTATTAAATTGAACAACTCCTCGGAACACTCCCCATTGTAGACTCTGTAAAGTATGCATAGGGAAGAAAGATCCCTACGCAGTGCCAAAGGATCTAGCCGATCGGCAAGTTCAGGATCGTCGACAATCCGAGATGCCCTACGTTGGATTCGGTCAAATGGAGATAGCTGATAACCCGGAGCCCCGGCCCAAAGGTGGCAACAATACTCCATGTGAGGCCGCACCTGTGCCTTATACAGTTTAAGGCGGTGAGCCGGCTTGAAGTACTGTTTGGCCCTGTTGAGTACTCCGAGTTTTTTGGAGGCCATTTTAGCCTTGCTCTCCAAATGACCGCCAAACTGGATAACACTCGAAATATCGACGCCCAGAATGCCAATGTTTGGCTTGGCACAAAAGTGAGTGTTTCCGAAGAGTGGCGATGCGACAAAGGGGGCTTTTTTGGCCGTGAACGCGCAAACTTGAGTAGTTATAGTTTTAGTTCATAGGTGTCATTATGATTTAAAGATGACATACGACGGGCACGCCAATCGTGTGTGTTAGTATTTGACGTATTTAGTAGTGAAAGCAATATATTAATATGACTGTAATACTATCGATTTCATAATGAAAAGTGACTGGCAAATAGAAGACTCGAGGATAAGTTCAGATTTGTTTTGATTTTTTTCAATAAGGTACCATTTTTATTTTGTTGTGTTAAGATCTTTGGTTTGAAGATATACCAAGGAACTTCTAAAATAGTAAAAAGAAAGCTTATGAATTGAGACATTGGTTTATGAAAATCCAAGACTAGGACACTACTCCCTAACGACAACAATCACAAATATAGAAGGAAAAATAGAAGAAAAAATAATATAAACGAACTTTGTAATATAACTATGATACTTCGGAAATAAGAGTGTCCGCGCGGAACTTAAAGGAGCAAACGAGCTTACGTGATCACCGTGATCACCTCAAGTGACCATCGTTCCTTATGATCGGCAATAACACCATAGGAGCTACAGGAGCGTTGCCGTTTGAGAAATGAGTAGGGTTGTTTCTTAAAGTTAAAGTGACAGCATTTATATGTGTCCCACAGGTCTTTTCTGTAAATAGAGTATAAGGGCATAGTCCTCCACGCGGCCTTATTGCTGATTGTCAGACTTCACGTGCCTTAGAAAAAATTTCTAGGACATGTACCGCCCATCTACGACCATTCTTCACGATGTTTTCCTTCACCGCCGAGCGCGTGGTAAATCAACACCGGCGAACTCGGGTTACTACCGTAACTTGAGGCGACCGTGTGGACACTGAGCTACCACGGCTCTATGGGTTGTTTTTGTAGACCCCTAAATACTATAGTTACTGTTCTATACTGTTCCTGTTGATTTAACTAGAAGACGGTTCTCGATTTTGATCGTAAATTTACTTGTCAATATCATAGTCTTGCGCCATAAACCAGCTACAGATTAACTAGTTTTTTTTTATTACGACACCGAATAAAGCCGTCTAGGATTCGAACCTCCTTCATACATTAAGTTAGTTTTTAAAACAAAATTACCAACACTTCAAATTAGTAATTTTAGATACAGTCGCCGACCAGTTCTAGTCGTTAAAAAAGAAGGAAAACACGTGTTGACCAATTTTACGAGTTTTTTGACCTAGGCGAGATATTTCGACAAATAAAACGACTCTGATAAATAGGTTCATAAAAGATATTGAAGTATCAAATGGTCTCCGGAAAGATAACCTCAACGAAATGTAAAAACTAAATATACGTTAAGTTTCTTGTAACCGATAAATATCGACATTGTATACACTAAATAATTATACTATATTATAGAAATGGTTATCCATAGCTCATCATCCAGGCGCTCGCCTTCTATACCCGGTGTTGGTTTCAATCCGACAAGCATCGTTTGGTTTCCGAGACCTCAAATCAGTTTGCTATCGCGCCTAGAGTAACAGCTCAAACCAAGGCTCTCGCGCTAAGTTACTCGCAATAGAATTTCAGGCTGGGCGCTTAGCAGGCCCCTGTAAAGATTAAATAGTTTGGGCTAATTGATTCAGTCATTGAGAAAATTACCCGATGTCCTGGCCTTCAATTAAATTATACATTGCAATTTTAATTGCTTTTTTAACAACGTACTCGGCAGTAAAGAGAAAATTGTGTATGTCAGTTTCCATTAAAAAGGATTGTTTTCAAATTAATGTTTCCCTCACCGGTGGACCTTTGTGTCAAGTTACTAGCTAATAGAGGTTCAGGCTAAGCGTATCTGTGTAGTTCGTCAAAAAAATCAAATTAATTAGTAAGCTGACTTCTACTAAGAGAGCTATTCTTCACTTAATTGCCGAATACGTAGTCCGGTAGCTTTTTTATATATGACCAGTATATTTACGAACAAAAATCGACTTAAAATAGAATGAATCGTTAAACGCTATTAGACATGGGCGCCCCCTTTGTATTTACGAATTATCGTCAGAATATTATAGAATGAATTTCATCAAAGCCTAACCAAGTTCTCATCAAATTACTTTTGAATCATTTCCATTCTTTCCAATAAAAAACGAATCATCGAAATAGGTTGGCGTGATATTGTCCACGTGAGTTATTCGTCCATTTATGGCGCACATACCAGCTGTCAAATTAAAAATAATCATCAAAATCGATTCATCCAGTCCAAAGTTATCAGGATGGTCTATAAAAGATTCCCCGCGTGAACAAAAAAAGTCCAAAGTTATGACAAAAAAAGCAAACAGACAAATTCAGAACCTACTCCTAAGTCGGTTAAAAATGGCAAACGAGCTTAGGTCTCACCTGATCTTAAGTGATCACCGTCAACTTTAATTTCATACTATTAGCAATCCGATTTCGGTTTTAATAATGTCTGAAAAATCCGTATATAAATGAGCAGTATTGTTCTTGAACAGTTAGTACTGCTCAGGTACACATATACGTCAGAAATTGTTCATAACAATTTTAATTGCTCATTACTATGTTCCAATCCGTGAAGGAAAACATCATAATGAAACCTGTCTGTCTGAGATTTTTTTTTCTAAGAAGTGAAATCTGCCATTCCGTAATAGATCTGGGTGACGACCTATGCCCTTATACAATCTATGAAAAGAAAGTATGTGTTCCAAGTTTTGAAACTTCCTTTTCCAATAGCAAATCCTTCATACTCATCCCTACACATACAGTCACTCTTCAACACACGCAACCTTTTACACACAAACACACTCACACACACAAAACGATTAAACTAAATTACATTATAAGTTTTTAATTTTACTAAATTTGTATTTGTATTTAACTGTTTGGAGATGGGCGCTAACAGCTGCGACACAGTTTTTACTACTGCGGCTATTATCGAACTGGTTGTTATTACATGAATTTTTGGTTTGAAATAAAATCATATCATTATTATATTATATAAATAAAAATACTCTACTCTATATAAATATTGTAGTTGAAATTATATTGCTCGCTTAAAATCAAAACCATAAGGATTATGCAAATACCAAGCATTCAAGGTGACTAAATATAACATAAAAGTATAATTATACATTCCGGCTTATAAGCAAACATATTTTATTTTACAAATAAATTACGACTAACCTTTGAAGATCAAATTTGAGTGACAGGCCTCGTGAAGTTTTTTTAATAAGATATTTAAAAAGCACAAAATTCCCGAGGCGAACCAGTTCCCTAATCTACCTACAAGGTCCCAGGCCAGACTTGCCAAAAATCTGCTCGCATTTCGCAGAATAAAATAAGAAAAAAAAAAGAAACACAAAGAATCTAACGCGTATCCTTTCATGTTAATATGGTGCTGGGACTTATGCCGATATTAATCCTGTCCAATCGAGAACATTCGCTCGAGTACATGGCCCTCTATTAGACGTATTTAATTGCGTTAATTATACTTATAACTTTATAAGGCCTTAATTGGTATTTCTCTATCATAATTTATTACATGTTGTAAAATAGATTTGAATACGTTATTTCTATTAATCATGAGATACCATGATAACAACATAACCAGAACTTTAGCAGTGATTGTCTGGTGGTATCAATTTCGATTTCCGGTTTGAGTCTTGGCTTGTATACAAAAACGTTCTAAAAATTTGTGCATGTTGTATGGCGATAGGCTTACCACCAGTCACACAAGGGACTTTGGTGAAGAATGGACAGCTTTCTTTGTCTACCCCGTTAAAAGTTAACGTTAAATGGACTCCATCGCATTTATGTTTGACATGCTTAGATGTATTAAAAATACTGGTCGTACAACGGGTTTTCAAAAAAAAAACTAAAACTAATTATGTAATAATATGTCTTTATAATTCAAATACCTATATCATTCGTTGTTCTTTTTCATATCTTCAAGGTATCTGAACCGATTCCAATGTGTTTTTCGACTCTTAATTAACACACTCTAGTGTGGTCCCATTTAATTTGTTAAAAATCTTGTAGAGTGCTTTGTTTCAATACAAAAAAATGCTATTTCTATATAATTGAGCGTAAGAATTCTATTTATATAATTTAAAAATTATATATATAGAATCTTGTCAGAATGTTATCGCGCTTGGAGTTATAGCTCAAGCCTCGAGAGTCCTAGTGCCGTGTCTAATGATACGGTAGTATGCGGTCATCTATCAACTCGCTGCAGATATCAAAGATTTCGGATTAAAAAGCCGAAAATGCTATATACATTTTTGTCAGAGTTCACAGAGAACATAGACACATATTATACATAGTCTTAAATTGCTTTCTATTTTATAATAATAAAGAATATCAGCAAGCATTACCTCACCTGGTGTTTATATCTAGTGACGTTCCTTAAAGACAAATGTCAACAATGATAAAACAGCAATCAACTATATTTTTTTTATTTGCTGAGCACTGTATCATTTTCACGGCTATTTACTGAAGACCAATAATTTGTTTTGCCGTTGACTAATCTGCCTTGTCCCTACACTGTAACTACAAATACTGCATTCAAACATTTGCCCAACACTCGCCTTGTGAAAAAATATATATTCAAACAAACAACGCCGTAAAAGTGACATGTTTCTACAGACAGATAAATGACATTTTGCAATTTTTATTTTTAAGAAGAGATGAAAGATGAGATGGAAAATATGTTTCCAGCCAGCAAATGGTTGTCGGACCCAGAGTCTTTAATAAGCTTCTAAGACCGGAAAACTATCAACGATAACTTTACGCAGTATGATAGCATCCTTTTGAATCTCCATAACTTTTTATGTATAATCTTTAGGGACATTTTAATGTGAAGCTATGTAAAAAGTAAATCACAATAAAATTAAATGTCCTGTCCATATTATGTACAAATGCGTTTGCTTAAAAATAAAAAAAAATCTACATCTAAGCTGTAAATAAACCGGCAAATAAACTAAAAAAAAAAATGAAATGTAAACAATTTTCATAATCGCAATATAATATAAACTAGACAACTTTTTATAAATGGCAATAAATTATAATTTTTTTGAAGGAAAAGAAAATTGTTTTTAAAACATCGCAGATATTTTGCCAGTGTGAATAACATTTATCGAATATTTTAAATAGAGTCATATGTAATTTTGAGTAAATTACAATAAAGTGATTGTTATGTTGATGATTTATAACATAAGGAGTAAGTTAAAAATAAAAGTATTTATAATTCAAGGATTACAAGTTGTAGAATTGTGAAAGTTATTTTTATTGTCTGTGTACATGTTAAAATATTTATAGCGTAGCGTATCGACGCAAGGTAGAGTTTACTGAAGGCTCCCAACTGTCACCCGATACGTTCGCGCCTCTTCCGTGTTTATCGAGGCCGGTTCAAATAGTTCATCGGTAAGTTTAATTGATTGCACTCCATATTGTTATGTTGTTGAGCAGCCATTCACTAAAATATACACAGTTATCATAATAAATACCGTGTTACTTATGCTTGTGCCACCTCTGTTTTACGGCAGTCCTTCTGCCAAAGATGACAACGATACAGGTGTGTTGCCTGCTTATATTATGAATTGGCTCGCCGAAAGGGTGAAAAATAATATCTCCAATGGACGATACCGTATAAAGTTTTTGTATTTACTCGAACACCGATATATAGTAATTGTGTGTAAAACGTTGAATATTTTTTCACGTACAAAAAAGGTTTGTCTTTTTTTATCTGTACATAAAGTTTTTAATCTGTGTATATAATTCTCGCTACTGTTCCGTTTGAGACTTAGTACACCGTGACTTACCCTAAGTGGATAAACAGAACGTGCAATAGCGTTCCTCTTTTTACAAATAGGTGGTGAGCCTGTCACCATACACTATACAAAAAATAAATAATCGCAGTGACTGCCAAATGCTTAAAAGTATGTTTTTACGATTAATTAGGATAATGGTTTGGTTGGTGGAATCCCATCTGTGTAGTGTTGCAATCTTTTTTGATTGCCAAAATTTGTGACCGGTATATGGCAACTTCACCCTGTCATATAAGGGAACGAATAAGATCGGTGAAAAATGAATCGGGATTACATTATTAACCACCCTCCTAGGATTAAAAGCATGCAAGAGTTTTATGTGTTCTCATTATAACGAAAATAATCGAGTCACCTTCCAAGTAGGTGCGTGACAAAACTCAAACAAGGAGTCGTTTCCGTTCATTAACGCTATACGATCACAATCTGTTATTCCAAAACAAAAAGGTACACCTTCTTATTAACCAAGTTATCGTGTTTTTAATGAAAGATTTAGTATCGTCACCAAACTAATTAACAATTCCGTACCTGCTTGACGGGCGGTTTCGAAGCATGTTAAAAAAAAGTTCGCTGTGTGTGAAGGTGACTGATTAAGCATGTTAATCACCGCAATTGGTGTTGTTCAGTCACTAATTATTCCGATACTTAAGAAAAATTAACCATTCTTTTCCTTTTCAACCGAATTCAAAAAGATAAAGACAAGACAATCGAAAAGAAATCGAGAAAACAAAGGCTCTCAGTTCGACTGTATTTTTTAAATGTTTGCGCACTCGTAACTTCGAATTTGCAGGAACGTGGATTCCGTCGATATATCGGAACCCCTAAACCGTAAAGGATGCTTGTTGATTGTATTATTATGACAAGCTAAGACTAGGTAAGAAGACGTGGAAGAAGAAAATGGAAAATTATTTTTCACTCTTCCAACCAAAGCCAAAAAAAACTTGGCCTACGATTAATTTAGTAAGAACATATTATCTCTATATATACAATATGTATATCTATATAACAAAGTGGTAAAAGTAATACGAATGTATACAAAAAAATAAATACAAATATATCATTGACGGTAGGATTGTGTAGTCCAAAAAAGAAATTATTCGGTCTTTAAATGATATTTAAATAGTAGTACATTGGTAATCCTTATAAATTTTACTAAAATTCTTGTAATTTCGCGGTTTGAACCTACTATTCACCTACATATTTTCCGCAGACATAAACCATTGTGGTTGACATTTATTTACAGACAATAGACAATCAAAAATCAAAGATTGCCACAAAAAATAATAAATAGAATAATCAAATAGCTACTTCTCGGCGTTCGGGCCAAACGCGCACCAATAAATCCATTTGAAATTGTTTTAAGTGCCGTCTTTTATGTTAATGAGTGTACTCGTTGCCAATTCTGTATTTTCAGCAGCAATCAGCGCCAAAGTTAGATGCGCCCGGTGTACATATACCGCGTAGCTTCCCCGCAGAATGGCGGCGACACCAGACTCGATGTTCGTTTTGTTCCCCGAAGGTCGCCCGGTCCGATCGTCTCGCCACATCGGATATGTGTCACTATAACACTACGCATACGTCGGCTTCCCTTCGTATAACCTTCAGACAAGGCGGGGAATTGTATTAATATAAGAAATGGCTGTTTGAATTTTCTCCGTGAGTCGCTTTCGCTTCCCGTCCATATTGCATAACGTTTTTTATAGTAATCCTAAACCGCGAACGTCTCTTTCCATCTTCGCTAAGTTACTACATAATTTACCTTTATGGGGTATAAACTAGTGCTTGACCACGATCCCACCTGATGTTAAGTGGTGACATAGTGACACAAATGTAAAACGGAAAACTCCTTGGTACAATTGAATAATTTTTTATTTGTATTTACTATTGATAATAAGACAGTATTTTTTATCTTCAACCACATTAAAGGATTACTACTATATTATATTAAAAACGAAAGCACAAGTTCGTTTCGGATACTTTTCTATCGGTAAAGAAAGAAAAGTGTGCTTCGTGAAATAAGGTGGAATTGAGGCGCCAAAATAAGGGCGAATATTTTTTTATGGAGTGACTAGCGTTTGACCACGATCCCACCTGACATTAAGTGGTGACATTGTCGAAAGATACTCTTGAAGGCTCCCATGTCGTACTTGGACGGAAGACTGACGCCGGCAACCTGTTCCACGCCTTTGATGTACGCATGATGACCGATGACTCAAATCGCTTCGTTACCTTACCTTAAATATATGTAATAAGTGATGTGTTATTTGTTGCATCGGGTACAATTATACGAGTGAACCGCTATGGCATGCACGATCGCGGAAGTTTTATGCATGTGCTTACCTCTACATACCGTAATAATATGGGTTTTTATAAGACACGGTGGTGGTCTAGCGGCTATGCGTTCGACTTACGATCTGCCAGTCGACTGTTGGAATCACAGATCGCTTGGAATGAATTTTATTTGTGAAAAATCTGTTTCATCCTACTGCACTTGTAAAGTGTGCGTTACATGTTCGTAAACGTGAACGTGTACGTTACGTGTATACATTACGTTTAGCGTAGTTTGTATTTTAAAGGTAAAAGGGTTATTTATTAAAGAAAATATGCGAGTGGACTAGTTGTTGGATGTCAATTAGACCGTTTTATACATAGATAGATAAATTCTTTATTGCCACAAAATACATGTACAAAGGCGAACTAAATGCTATTTAGCATTTTCTTACAGCTAACCTTTGGTGGTTAAGCTAAAATAGCGTTATAAGAATTTTATAATTAGTTACTATACATATACAAATGACGTCATGTTACGTTAGTTATTGGTACCTTTGGCAAAACCCAAAATGCTGAATAACAGTAATCTGCCAAACTTTAAAATCGTTAAGCTTTAAAATGGTTCGGAGGGCGGATTGTGTAATGTTTGTCGTAAAGTTTTAACGCACCATTCGACTATTGACGGGAACAATTTCGTAGCAAAAAGATTAATTCAATGCACAGATACTGTGCAACTGCCACTGTTGGTTTTTTTTTCTATTATATAAAAAAATGTGGAATAAAAACGACAATTAAATAAAAAAAATAACAAACACTTGAGACAAAGTCAGATTGTCTTTGAAGCCATCCAACTCGTATCTTAATGCCAATAATAGGGAGGTCAAATGTACTACTTATATCTTATTGGAACGCCACCTCTGTAGGTAGATAACAATGCTCGTTCGTCCTTGACGGAGGTTCAAGGCAAACCGTAGGCGCGTAGTCGACGCCACGAAATTTCGTATCACGATGTATTACGACCGGTTCCATAATCCATTATCATACTAATGGGGTAGTTTTATTCAATAGCCAGTTATAAAACGCACAACAAACACACCTTTGATACAAACAAACATACTACACACCGACATATACTAAAAATTATTACGCATGTTATTTATAGACACCGCACGTGACACAACAGATGTTAAACAACGACTGTTCAATCCAATAGATACATATGATCGAGGCGCGACCCGAGCCGATTCTCATTACAAGCCCTGTAGTCCAGGGCTTACGGAATTAGGTTACGCTGCCCCCTGCCTCTCGTAAAAGGCGAATAAAAAGGACCATGTGTCATGGGCGACATGAGTGCAAGGCTTGTAGTCACAAAAGTGGACCCGGGAGAAAAACACCTTGGAGTGGTCCCGTGTTCCCTTAGTACTGTGAGGGTTCTGGGCGAGGAACTCTTCTCTCGGGACGTGCTTCGGCCCAGTACAGGGGCACTTTGTACCATAGGGGTGAAAATATGTAGTGAAAGCCTTTAATATAAGTTAGGTCGTCCTCAGACACCGGACAAGACGTAAAAGTAAACGTTCACTTGAAATTAAAATTTAGATTGTTTAAAATGCAAAACAAATTTTATGAATAAAACAGGTTCAGGTCAATGGTGGGTTTGAACCTACCACCTTATGTTTGTACAAAAAGTCATTAGACTATTGGCCTCTTTTCGAAACTTTATTAAGACATAACATTGTCTCGATAAAAAAAAATTGTTTATGGTTGTATTACCAGTGTAAAAGGAAGCAGCTGTTTGGTTTTTTTTTTATCGTCAGTTTATGCAATGATTTTTCGAAAAGTAAGCAAACGCTACGCCACGGCTACTCTGTGACATTATTTGTCAATAGTTTCGAAACGTAATGATTTATTTTATTTACGAAAACGTTATATATTAAAAGAAGGTCTTATTTTTCTGAACTTTTTGGGTTTTAGAGTTGATTATTTTTGACGTTACCAGTGCTTATCAATGTACACCTAATTCGTATTTTCGACGCGTCATGAGCATTTTCCTCCACTTCAACGCTAATTCGATTGTATTTTTTTATGTTTGCCTTCCTTTTTTTAATTTTTTTATTGATACGACGGTTACGGGAAGCGAGAAGCGGCAAGTTATGTCTGTTTCAGCCTACAAAACCTAAAACCTTTCTTGGTGTGCCGTCCGACATGATTGGATAAGCAACGCCTACGACCACGGTAGCTTCCATGATCGTGACATTTTTTTATACTTTTCAAACAAGCTTGACCACGATCCCACCTGATATTAATTGGTAATTCATTTCTAGCCTATTCCCTATACTCTTGAAAAAAAAAACACATTGTATTCGGAGGGAAAGACTGGCAAACTATTCCACTATTTCAAATAAGCTGCTCCATCTGACTTGACAGTCCAGGTTATTTCTACTTCCCCGACATTTGTCTCTCGAGTGAGATAGTATGTACACGTACTTCCTAAGCCTAAGGAGTACGTTGGAAACTTGTGTCGGCCCCCTGAGATTCTTGGAGCACGGCCACAGGGTCATTAAAATGCTCTGGCTGGATGTCGTACGTAGGAATATGACATTCACCAATATAACCGAAAAGGTTGCCATAGAGTGACAGACAGAGTAACAGAGACAAAGACAAAAGAAAGCCGGAATTAGGCTAGGAAAAAGAAGAAACAGTAAATGAAGAAATTAATCGTGTACGACGCAGTTTATAACAGTACGTGCATTATTTTAAAGTAAATATAACGATATGAATACACTAGCTATCCCTTGCTCTTGACTCAGCAAACGTTTAATTAGACTAGACACGATATCAAGTAAAACTGTAAATATTTGTGACACAAGATTTGTTATTAGTACACAATAATCAACACAAAGTTTAACGTCATATACGATTAATATAATGCTTACAAATAGTTTATAAAAATTGATCGCCTAGTACATAGTTAGGCTATGAGGTTCGAAATACCGCAAGGGTTAGTTGCGGGTTTCAAAACCCCCGTTGTACCTTTTCAACCGACTTCAAAAAAGGAGAAGCTTCTCATTTCGTCTGCAAATTTGTTACCTCATAACTTTCGTCTGGATGAACCGATTTGGATGATTCTTTTTTTTGTCTGAAAGATGGTCCGTCCCGTGTGGTCCTGTGGCGTTCATTACATATACTTTAAAAAGTTAGTTCTGAAAAGAACTGAGTTGTTCTCAAGAAAACTAGTAATATAGTCCTGAAAAGGACTGATAGATAAAGTTCTCAGTGAAACTATTAATATAGTCAAGTATCCTGCCAAAGTCCCATTGCAATACAATTTTGTCCAATTCTGACCATGACATCCATAAGAAAACCATATAAGTCTTAAATTTGCATTAAGTATGGGCGTGAGAAGTAGACGATAAGTGATAATTCAATATCACGATAACCGATTTCGATGGTTCATTTTTTATGTGAAAGGATGTACTTCCAAGGTATTTTAATGAGAGTTTGGTTAGATTCTGATTACTTTTATATCGTAATATTCCTATAATAAGGAGGTAGTAAGGAGAATGCTGAAGACCGGGCAAAGTGGAAGAGATTATGTAGGAAAGCGGACCCTGATTGTAAGCCGGGAAGAAGTAGGAAGAAGAAGAATATTCCTATTGTAATTCGGAAATACAAAGATGGCTTCCGCGCATCGTAGCTTTTAACGCTTGATTCGATTTGATGTCGATTTTTGTTTTTACACATTAATACAACTTGTCGGTTTTATAAGTACAAAAATCACTTGCTTAAAGTTTGTGAATAGTGATGGGCTTACCCCTTGTCAACCTCGCTTTAATAAGGTTAAAGCGGGTAATGTTTCCGTTTTCGTATTCTTAGGGTCAAAAAATAATTTTATAAAATGTGTCCCCCATGTATGAAGCTATCTTTGGTACCCATTGACCATACTGTCAACCGGATAGGGATCACCCCTGACGACATAGATAGTCGAGAACAAGCAAATCAAAAATATCCATTATCTTTTTAAGTCGGTTAAAAATAATCATTACGCTTGCAAACGAAAGATAATATGAGTTAAAAGATCATGAAATTTATGGTCTGGTGATTTAAAACGGCAGTTAAATATAATGTAAGTGGCAACCCTAATAAAAAGGATATCAAACATCAGACGGGTTTTTTATCTAATTGAAATTAAAAAGCGTACTTTTGTAGTAAACCTAACAAAAGACAATTTGAATAAATTTAAAGACATTTACAAATTCCTTGGTAACCCCTCGGAACCATAGGTCATATGCGAACAATATGGGACCTAATTGGAATAAAACCCTTTCCCCTTTTAAACGAAATAAAAAGTCAAAATCGGGTAACGAGTGCACAGGCATTAAAAAATTACAAAATAATTGAGACCTCCCTTCCTTTTTTGAAGTTAGTTGAAAAGAATCCGCTAACTAAGTATGATTGATTAACAGACACAAACTGTAAAATTCGTCGGTCTCTCCAAATCGTCGACAGAATTACCAATAATTCTGATACACTGACATGTTATATTTATTACCCATTCGATTGGCAGTTAAAATTATTGACGAATGATCTCATTTAGTTGAAGACGTTAAAGTATGCTTCATGTTGTTTGTTGGTGTAAAAATGATAATGGTATTGAATATATAAAAAAAAAACTATCGGCGTCTTTTTATTACAAACAAATTAATTAGACAAAAATAACTTTTTTTTTCCGCACTTCAAAGCTTGTTGCATCCTAAATGTGAGATGGTTCTTGTCATAAAAGATCCTTCGGGATTCTGTGCTCAATAAAATTAATTCTAAAACTAAACACACTCTCCAAGAGATCTCGAAATACACTGCGGTTATTTTAAAGTAAACAAATAAAATATAATAATGGACAATATCCCCGAGACCCAAAATAACTTGTCGATATTTAGTACATAACTATATTGACGTAGCACACGAGCTACGCGGTCGTATTTACGTGATAAAGAGATTATTTTTTGCTTGGTATAATATCTACGCATATTCGCCCTTGAAAGGATTTTGTGCGACTCTTACCAACGTAGGTTCAAAAGTTCCTATTCTTCGTCCCCCCGACCTCCGATACGGTAACCATGATGGGGAGCAGTCGCCCCCTGCGTTGATTACCAGCGAGGTTCCTCGAACCTCGTAGACGAGCCAACTTGACTCTCATCGAAAAAATCACACGTATTTCCTTTCCGAGCCTTTCTTCAGGACTACGAGAAACTTTTGCACACTACAGTAGTTCCGAAGGCGTTGGCTCTTTCGTTTCCCTTTTGTTTAAGAAAGCACGCGGGAACACTGCACGCATCTTATCAACACATCAGCTCTTTAGGACTTAGTTAAGGGGGTGGTGATGATTGAAGATCTTATGAGTTTTGTCGGCCCCACATAACTCGTCCTTCCTCTGGGGGCAAGTACGCGGCCAGGTACATTTCCACAAGTAAAAAAGGGACCGAAATACACTCTTCTCAACCTATTACAATGACGACAATTAGTCAATGTGCTAAAAACATAAATCTCCTATTTTTTTTTTATATTACTGACTCATTCACTCAAGCCTTTTATTATATTTTATACCTTGGCTAAAAATAACAAACGCAAGAAGAATAATACAATTTAGTGAAGTAGTTCAGTAGTTATGCACATACAGACAAACATTCATTGTTATATTTAAAGATTATCAATTGAATTTTTGATTAATTGATGTATCGGCATATTAGAAGATATTTATAAACTGAACTAGCAGATTGAACGAACATTTGAAAATTTGACACAATTGTTTTAGCAGACTCGGGATGTTTTTAAACTGTTGCAATTATTTCCGATTAGTTAAAATAGTCATGTTGTAACAAGCGTTTAGTTGATTATTTATGTAAATTCATATTCAAACAAAATATGTCAAAAGCTTTGGGTCTTTAAATATGTTTTCTTAAGCATATAACATCTGCGCTTTGCACACATAAAGCCTAAAATATTTATTCACTGTGTGGAGGACGTAATCGCCCACTCTGCCCAAAACCATCGGACATTTTGTGACGCATGGTGGTCACAGCAGCTGTTGCATTCCTAATGAACGTCAGAGCAGTGAACATTTTTGTGAAATATGAGACTGAATATGCGATCGGATTTCATTTGCCATACTAAAATCACCAATTTTAACATTAGACATAATAAAAAAGAACGGTGCATAATTAATAGAATAAAAGATTATTTCCTTTACCTTTTCTACTTCCTTTGTTTTTTCAATAAAAGACAAACAGTGCACACTTTTTGTGACTAACCAGGTAAGAGGTTGAAGAGCAAAAAAAAGCAATGCAAAAGCCCTAGCCTATGTGTGCCTATGTTTAACCGTAGAATGTTTATAGGCGTAGACATTACCAAGGCCGTATTCCTAAGTCTGGAGGCCCGGGGCATAAAAGACGACAAATTCACTACTTATTTTGTTTGCAACGCAATTGCGAGAATTTCTCCATAAAGATAACAGCTGAAACAAACTCCAACAGTGCATAAGTTTCGAAGCCTCTATTGTGGGGGGCCCCTCTCATGTGTTGGAGCTATAGCCCCCTCCTAAATCCGGCCCAGAATATTGCTCATAAATATGCAGTTTTTTTAAGCTAAATAAAGGCATAGACATTTTACGTATAAGATGCAGCGGCTCTCGGACAGAGTTTTTTTAGTATATAATATATTGTTGATTATTAATTTGAAACAAAGTTTTGGGTTCAAAAAATAATATTTTTCTATTACAAATTCGTTCCATTCGATTAACATCTATTGTTTATTATCCTATTTAATATTTGGTAAACCAATATCAAGGTGAAATATGCCAATGCGAAGCGAGGGCGGGTCGGTAGTATTAAATAATTATATATCATATTTGAATAATAAATGACCTCCCTCCCACGTCCTTTTAAACCTATCGAGGTTTTGCAAAGATCGATATTCGATACGAAGATTACGATTATTCAGTGCTATAGGTAACATTGGTGAGCCCATAGACATAAATTGCCATAATTTTTAACAAGTGATATTGTGATTATCAATCAACATGTAAGAAATCGAACTAAGTGTTCCACATGTTATCTGGCAGTTATTAGTTCGAATCCGGAACCTCAAAAAGGCAGATAGATCTGGTATTGACGCATTTGAGATGTGGTGCTGGAGGAGAATGTTGCGAGTACCTTGGACAGCCCACCGCACAAATGCGTCAATTCTCCGGGAAGTGGGTGTCACTGTCAAATTGTCAATGGTCTGTCTCCGTAGGGTTTTCGAATTCTTCGGTCACATAGCCAGGAAAACCGATACCTTGGAAACACTCCTGGTCACAGGCAAAGTACAGGGAAAACGACCAAGAGGGAGGAGCCCTATGCGTTGGACAGACCAAATTAGCACCAACACCAGCAGGAGAGTCCACGAGGCATTTCACACCGCCAAAGACCGCAACAGGTGGAAAGCGATCGTCCGCCATATAATTCGTTGAGGTCACGACCCTCAGCAATGAGGAAAACGACGCAAGGAGGGAGGAGGAAGAGGATTAGTTCGAATCACAACGAGCTTAAGTTTTGTTTTGAGTTCCGGTCCGTTAATAAAGATTTAGAATAAAATACCCAAAGATTAAGTAACAGGGAATTTATAATTAAGTACCAATTAAAGAGACTCATACTATGAAAATGTTATTATTCTCTAAAAGAATTCTTCAATGACAATTTTTAAAAATTCTATGCCACCAGTGTTTTTTTTGCTATTTGGATTAACAAATTACTATTACTTTTTACTATTAGTGTAATTCTTTCTTTTTACTAATTTTAATATGCCTGCATGTTACGACATAGTTATACAAATTGTTTTTTTTTATTAAAATTACAATCTGAAAAAGACAAATGTTAGTTCTAATTTTTTTTTTTTAAAGAGAAAGCTAGCAATATTTCTTTTATTATTTTTTCAGAAATATTACTAACAATCTTGTTAACCATTCCAACTAAGCTTAAGCTTGTGCTAGGACATGGTTCACGGCAATAGTCGGATGGTGGATTCGAACCCACGACCTTACGATTATTTGTAAAGTTATAATATTTTTGCCATCATTAAAGTGGATACATCTGGCTATATTCTATGCATCTCCATGTCCTCAAATAGTGTTTAACGTGGCTATATAGTTAATAATAGTAGAACTGGTGAGACCTGCACAATTGATGATGATGGTGGAATAGTTGTTCATTAAAAAACCTATGCATACGAAATTGTTTGGTAATTTTTTCATTTATCATGCCGTTGAGGCAAATAAAATTTGAGTATATCTCAAATTAATTATTTTATTAAATAATTAAAATATGTAACTACTGTGTAATATATATTTTTTTGTAAAGTTAATGATGTTTAATTAGAAAATAACAAATACCGACAAAATCTCTTACAAAGGTCAAGTTAATATCTATTATCATCTCTTAAGTCATTAACTTCTATTGACCCAAAAGTACCTATTAAAATTTATCGTATATATTTAGCAGACTATATTGTTTTGGTACCAAGTAGTAACTTCGAAGAAAATATTTATTTTTCTAATTCTGTTCGAAAAAATCCTAAATCTATGAATCTTTTTAAATCAATGTTTACCTGATCTCATTGTATATCATTAAATTGTTAGGCTTATGTTACACCAGATGTCTTTACGAGTATATACATCCTACATAAACTTCTCATATTATATCCATCAAATGACAACGAACACTGAGACGACAACAGCTATTAGCGTTCGTACAACCGCCTGCCAATTCTAAGAAATCAAACAAACCAAAACTAATTTTATAACAAATTCTAACCAAATCTTTACATTTGTTCCACCACTTATGGAACTTTAATAAGCATAAATAACCGCTTAATGACAATATTGATAATAATGCATAGATAATATAAGGTCAGAATTTATAGATTATTTTGTACGTTATGGTACATCACCGGTTAGAATGAAACCATACTAGAATATAATTGTTTATACTTAATTTTGAACGGATTTAACTGTAATTGTATTTTATTTTATTTTACTTTATATATGTTTGGAAAACTTACAGCTAGATGAGACACAAGGTAATTAAATTAAACATGGAAATGGCCAATTAAAAGTTTTCGCAAATAGAATAAGATATACAATTAAAGATATAAAAATTAAACAATAGAAAGAGCAACAATGCAACAGAAAAAAAAGAGATCAAATAACAATAGAAGATATAAAAAAAGTAAATAAATAAATTAATAAATAGATAACGACAAAGAACCTTAACTCTATAATTATTTAATATACAAATATAAACAACCTAAAATATCAGCTTATTTTGGAAAAAAAAATGTTCACACATCCTTTTCTTTAGGCATTATGTAAACAATAGACCATTTAAATCTCGCGGAGTGGACAGACTCTGTAATCTGTCCGTCTGTAACCAAGGTAATTAGGTCCTATGTGTGAATTATGATGAGGCCATCACCAGACCATATATGGTAATTGGAAAATTAACGCGTGTTGAAAGAAGAAAGAGAATATAGCGTCGTAGTTTTTTTTTAAAGGGGCAAAGAAGCTTACGGCTCACCTGATTCTAACAAGGATACTTCGCAAATAAAAGAACCTGCGTAACAATGCTTAACGTTTTATTCGATTTGAAGTTTTTGTTTGGTTGAATTTGACGTTAGACTAAGAAAATCAATTTCAAACAAAATCTATATATATAAAAGAGAAAGTCTGTGGTTATGTTCCATTTAGGCTTCGAAACGGCTGGACCGATTTCAATGAAATTTTCAGGGAATCTTCAGATTGAGCTGGCTAGTAAAAATAAAGTGTGGTGACGATCGGAGCACTCCTCTTTTTGAACTGTCAAACAAGCCATGCGACGTACTTTTATTTCTGACATTAACTTGAGCCCGATATGTTTTTGTATAGATGATAAGAATAATACTATATTTACTGATATGTACATGGGTGCAGGTGAATGATCTTCACCCGCTCGAGAAGAGAATAGAAGAGAATGAATACGGAGAGAAATGACTAATTTAATATATTTAATGATGTAAGTTTATTGTTTAAATAAAATAAAGCAAAATCTAGCACGGTTGGGTACGTTAGTTATTTTTAAAATACATGTGTCATCCAGGTCCTACTTGTTTAAATAAGTTGTTCTTTTGTTAGCTTTTTATCAGCTGAACTATCGGTGATATCCGTAATATATATTAGTGTTTTAATCTCGAATCTTAAGCCCCATCTTACTATAAGTGGGGCTCAAGGTTACTGATAGATGGGAAAAAAGCTAAAGAAACAGAGCAACATTTCTAACGCTCCCGGTTGGACGAGCATTCACGCGCGAATGGACATTATAAGCACACGTCTAACAACGATACTAAAATGTTGCATCTCAACAAGTTTTCAATAGAAAAAAACTGAGAGATAGAGCAAGTGAATGTTTTTATCGAAATGTGCTTTTTGTAGAAATACAGGCATAGAACGAATGGTGAACGAACGAGTGAATGGAGCTCCTAAATTGATTGGGAAGATTTAACACTTTACAATTAGAGTTTGTCAACAACTTTTGGTAAGCAACATTGAAGTCTGAATTAACAACGTGAAAGTATAATTGATGAAGTTGAAACTGTCATTTGGGATGTGTAGTTGTGAGTCTGATCGATAGGTTAATTAAAACGTAGTTAGGGTTATGAACTAGGAATAACTACGGCTTGTAAGATGAACAGAGTTAAGAAAGTTATACTTCGGAGCGGACATAGAGAAGATATGAAGAATAAATACTGCGAAAGTGATTCTATAATCGTTATAAGGCATCGTAGAGGAGTAATATCCACCAAATTGGCGACAAACTGACAAAAGGCGCAGGCAAGGAGTACTCGTAGTGCCTTGGTAACTACTGGCCTCGGTCGTACCATAGTACGATAGCAACCCGAGTTCGAACCCCGGTTAGCGGCACCAATGAATTTGTTTGATGCAATTTTAAATGCTGATTTACCTTTTTTTAATGACGAACTACACAGACTGGCCAGAGAAGCTGACCTTGACTGCTTCACCGGATTGAGAGGTGGCATAGCTCTTAGATCGCTTAGCCTGAACCTCTATCGCTAGTAACTCAACACAAGGGTCCCCCCGGTAAGGGATAACCTCGGCTTGGACGGTTACTATGTTACGCGTAAGCATTCCGATCCGGGGAACCACGACTCGGTCGGATGCTATTTCACAGATAATCTAAAGGACATTTAATTGATAAACTAACTTTGAGTGCCACTTCCGGAAGCGTTGGCGCTGGGAGAAGAAGGGGCCGAAGAAACTCCAACAACGCTTCTAACATCTCATAAAATAGCGGTAACGCGCGAGGATTGTTCGCAACCTCCGACGGTCGCGAATGGAGCTGATTTACCGCGTCATGATGAAAACATCATGAGGAAACCTACATGTTTTAGAAAATTTAAACTTGATCAACTATTATACATATAAGTTGTGAGTTAGCTAAGCTCTTAACACGTTGAGTAGTACTCTAGGCGCGATAGTTTCCTTACTCTACTCATTTGAGGATCGAACTTAAACTCGATCAGATGCTTCGATGAGATTAGAGATGTTTGAAGCGTATCGCTTGTATTAATTTTCACCGTATCTGCCGAGTAAAAACGATCGTAGAGTCTATTTTATCGGCTGCTAATGCGCAAGGTCTGTCCGTGGTAGCTAAGCGTCTGCGGGACTTACTGGTGCTGTACTCGTAATGCGTGAAGCTAGTTAAGCGAGACGTTGAATATTCAGCGTTCCGTTCACTCATCGCAATGGATCAAATATTCAAACGGTCGCTTATTTGCTGTGTAAAATGACAAAGTTAATTTTATTTTTCATCTATAAAAAAATGATTCACTTGACGCTGTGTAGGAAGTGGTGGAAAATGTTTTAAGCTGAAATATATTTTAAATGGCTGAATTATTTTTTAGCATGTGTCGTCATAGTATTCTGTATTCATGAACAGGAAAAAATGGTGTAATGGTAAGGTCTAAGCTCATGGATGAACACGACTGAAGGAGGAGAAGGTCGTCACTGTGACAACAAATTCTGCCATACATATTTTGATTGTTTGACTTTTGTTGGCTCAGTTCACATTTGTTGAAATATTTAACAATTATATCATCATACGGGTACAAACGTATATACATATATTTTCGATTTTACGGTCAGACTGTTTGAGTGCAGTAATTTAGTGTGTTATTTGTCTAATGAATGGAAGTTATCTATGTTACAGAACATGGGATGAAATGCCGGAATTATTGCGAAATTTAATTTACCCCAATATATATATTTAATTTAAGTCATGCAAGAAGGACTTCCCGTTCGAAAATTATAAATTTAATTACTATTGAATAATATTTTTTTAATTGACATATTTTTTTTTTCGCCGATTTATATCATGGCGCCATCTTGTCGCGACCAGAAGACGCTAATAGCGCGGAATAAATTGAAAATCGGTATATAGGTTTGTGTAAACACTCAATTGCTTCCCCTTCCCTTAGGACCGTGACGTAATAGGCCCCATTACCGATGTTCAAATTAAAAAGCTCTATAGACTTATGCTCTATGTAACCTCGATAGATGTTTTCATATCAGAGACAAAGATGTTAAACAACATAGTCGAAAGTATAAATTACAAAATAAATACATTTTATGAAAAAAGTAGATCTAAACGATGTCCATTTTCGCATTATACCAACGAAAATTTAATTAATTTAAACGCAAGTCATGTTTGTTATGTTTTATGCCTATAAAAAGCAAAATGATAAAATTGATAAACCGTTGCTAAGCAACCATGTAATAATTTATGTCACGCAAAAAATACGCTCTTTTCTTTTTTCCCAAAATCACTTAAAAAAGTATAACGTACAAAACACTACCGTGACAACACTGCCTAGATAATGCACAAATTTGTTTCTCTGGCGATGCTGAATGCCATTTCGCAGCTTCGAACTTGGGAAAAGCGGGCTAAGAGGCTATTTGGTGACGCAGTTGAAACCAATCTGCTCAGTCTTGAGCACAGGCGTAAGATTCTCGGTTCTCTACAGATTGCATTTTGGAGAAAGTGCTCAGGAACTACATGATCTAATTCCCCCATCCCTGTTCCACCATCGGATTTCAAGTCGCATTACGGGATTTCATCCTTTTGTTGTGAACATCCCTCAAGCCCGAACGAAGCGCTTTGCTTCGTCTTCCATTATTCGTACAGCAAAGGACTGGAATAGTCGCCCGGCGTCTGTCTTTCCTTTCAATTTCAATGTGAGTATTTTCAAGAGAAGAGTGAATAGGCATTTTTTAAGCTAATGCGCCTTACCAACCAGGACTGTATTTCCACTTAACATCAGGTGGGATCGTATTTAAGCACTTCCTTAGAAAATACAACAAAAAATCATACACGTTCATGGGTGTGGATAGCAATATGGATCGCTTCTACAACAAGAGGAGCAGATCACTAGAAGCATATAGTACTGAGAACAGCTACTGTATTTTATTTTAATGCCGCCACTATAGTTCATGCTACATAGTTGCGGCGTTACGGCTTTGTGCTCTGATAAAAAATACGCACGTTTTCTTACTACCGCGTCAGCGAAAAGTAACTCGCTTATTGTCCGCCGTAAACAAAATGTACACGCACGCGTTCATTAAAATCATAAGCTACACTTTACTTGTTTTTTTTACACCAAAGTTTTCAATATTTAATAGTCGCTTTATTTTATTCACTGCTAGCGTACCCAGACCGCTTCGCCGGGCTAGATTTTACTTTATTTTATTTAAACAATAAACTTACATCATTAAATATTTAATATAACTCTCACGATATATTAAATTATTCATTTCTCTCCGTATTCATTCTCTTCTCAAGCGGATGAATATCATTACCTAAGTCCATGTACAAATCAGTAAATACAATATCATTCTTATTATTTATACTAAAACATATCGGGCTCAAGTTAATATCAGAAATAAAAGTACGACGTATTGCTTGTTTCACAGTTCAAAAGAGGAGTGCTCTGATCGTCACCAAACTTTACAGGATTACCCGCCAGGTCATTCTGAAGATTCCCTGTTTCATTGAAATCGGTCCAGCCGTTTCGGAGCCTAAATGGATCAAACCCACACACTTTCTCTTTTATATATATAGATTTTATTGAATCAATCCAAAGTATCTCACTTAGGGTAGCTTGTACCAAATTCCGTTTAAAAATGACGTCAATAAATTTAAGTAAATACGTTTAAATCGTTTATTATTGACTCCTTGCACGAAACTGTAAAGTTTTTTAGTTAATTGTATTCCGTAAACAAATCTATACTCGTCTAAAAATAAGCTAGATTTTATTTTTTGATAATCAATTTATTTCGCTAACTGTAAACAAAATGTACTGGCTGTTTATAATCTTTATAAACAAAAAATAGTTTACAAATTACGTGTCCCACAGTTTACTATAATATTAACATTCAAACAAAAATAGTTTCATTTTTTTTTAATAATTGTATTTAAATTAATAAAGCCTCCTTTTATTGTTTTTTTTTTGTTCACGCCGGGGAATCTTTTTATAGACCATCCTCCGCTACCCTGGGTGGGCCCGGAGGGATGTGTGGGACTCGGCCTGAGCAGCTCCTACCCACTAAACCTTCCGCGAATGCCATCAGCCGTTATGAGCGGGGTGCCCCGTATCTGTCAGCGACAGGACACACCCAGGACTTTCAGCAGGCGAAGCAGATTATTGTCTGACCGGCATTTATTGTCTGACCTAAGTGTTATACTCTGTTTTTTCTACACCAACTAGTATTTTTAACATTCATTAAAAGATTCATTTTATTTTAGTAATAAAAATATAGATAGGCTTTATGTTAAACACTAGAAAAATCCGTGGGCGGACAATTAATTCATTGAAAAAGGAACTAAGCTTAAAGTGTTCTTTTGTTTTCGTCAACCGACATCAAATAAAAGAAGGTTCTTAAATCGTCTGTATTTTTTTTTATGTTTGTAGCCTCATTACGTCTGTGTGAACGAATTTTGATGATTCTTTTTTTATTTGAATGATGCTACTTCCGGTGTGGTTCAATTTGGTCCAGTTCTGGCAATGGAATCTATAAGAGAACTATATACGTCTTATTTTGAATTACGTATGTGCGCGACAAATAGACGAATAACTCAATATGTCACGCCGACTTTCGATGATTTATTTATTATTGTGAAGGATTCAAGGGTAGTTGCACGAGAGTTTGTTTAGGTTCTAATTAATTCTATTTCGTATTATATGTATATATATTTCAATACGATTTCAAGTCGGTTTTTGTTTTTCTCCTAAATATACTAGTTAATTCTCCATTCCGTGTCTGTTGATTCTCTTTTTATTGTTTTCTAGGTTTAGCACTATAAGACTAGATTATAGTTAAAAAAGTTACAGCCTTTATATAAGTCCCACTGCTGGGCACAGGCCTTCTCTGTAAAGAGAGTATAAGGGCATAGTCCGCCACGCGGCCCTAGTGCTTGGATTGGCAGACTTCACGTGTCATAGAAAAATTTTCTAAGACATGTAGGTTTCCTCACGATGTTTTCCTTCACCGGTGAGCGCGTGTAAATCAGGTAAATTGTAATGAATTGCAATAACAAATTTATTGGTGCACTGGGGATCGAACTCGGGTTGTTTTGCAACTTGAGGTGGCCATCCGGACACTGAGCTACCACGGCTCTGGAGACTCTAAGACTAGATTATTAAGGCTTTATTTTAAATATAAAAGTTACATATAATGCAGTGCTAACTTTTTCAATCTATTGATAGCTCGTGTTTTTTAGTATAATACATAAAAATTACGTCCAACTGTTTGGTTAGCGCATGCAGATTAAATAAGCTGGGCGCTTTATTGCTCGAATTGATTTATTATTACTAAGATTTCGAATTCAAAACTATACTATGTCAAAATTGGTTCACCCAGTCGAAAGTTACGAGATAATAAAAAAAATACTGAGGGAAGTCGGTTGAAAATGGACTGGAATTTTGAAAAAACATGGACCATAGGTGACAAGCATAACGTAGATTTCTATTGGTTATATAATTTTTAAAATGGGTTCAGTAATTTCATAGATTACACGTAACATATACACAATTTCATCTGTTTAAGTACTCGTATAGATTAAAGCTAGCTGGCTTTTTGAACGCTTTTTTTTTTAATGACGAACTACACAGATTGGCCAGAGAAGCTGGCCTTGACTGCTTCACCGGATTGACAGGTGGCATAGCTCTTAGGGCGCTTAGCCTGAACCTCTATCGCTAGTAACTCGACACAAGGGTCCCCCCGGTGGGGGGTAACCTCGGCTTGGACGGTTACTATGTTACGCGTAAGCATTCCGATCCGAGGGCGCCCGAGAGGGCCGAACCACGACTCGGTCGGTAGCTATTTCACGGATAATCTAAGGGACATTCGAAAAGCTAAACTAACTTTGAGTGCCACTTCGGGAAGCGTTGGCGCCGGGAGAAGAAGTGGCCGAAGAAACTACAGCAACGCTCATAGCATCTATGGGGGTTTTTGAACGCCGTAGACTAAATGTGTACGCGAGCGTTCATTAAAAAAAAGATAATAGTATTTCATCCTCCGGTAATATCACCATTTAATTTACAACTTAAACGTTAAGGAACATTTGAAGTCTTCGTATTATTAGATAGTTTTATTTATTTAGTTAAAACTGGCCGGTTTATGACGTAAATGTGCGCGTGTCTTAAAAAAAATAAGTTACGTGTTTTATTACAATCACCAATGATATCGACATTTAGCAATCGAATAACTTTGTTGACTTTTTATTATTGTATATATTAAAACTAGATTGCCTCTTTTACGTCGTAAACAGAATGTATACGGGTGCGTTCATTAAGAAAAATAAGCTACTATTTAAATGTTTTATTACACTCGCCAGTGATATTCAATTAATTATTGATTCATTTATTTTAAATAACACTTGTTGCTTCCTTATAAAACGATTTATTTGTACAACGTAATAGTCTCAGACCTCAGAGATCCAGTCTTACGTCTTTATAACAAGACTGCAGTTTTGACTTAGTGCCAATACTCTGCATCTGAAGAGGTATTGAGACTTAGCCCGGACGTCTATTAAGAGTAACTTTTTTTTTCACGGGGAGGAAATCTTCAACAAGATAACATGTACACAGTAACGATCTGGGGGAAAGCGTGGTTATGTGGGATTCCTACCCACTAAAACCTCCCCGGCGGGCTTTCCTCGGAGCATGGTGAGGGGCTCCGGGATCTCGAGAGTAACGCACCGGAGCCCCTCTGCACTTTTAGGAGAGCACGTCCTGGGGAGGTTACTCCCTACCCCCTGTGCCTTCGCAGTGCAAGGTGACAAGGGTCAGCCGATGTCGCCTTCTTCCCGGGTCCACCTTGGCGGACGACAAAGGCCCTACTCCTGGTGCCCAGTGAACCCGAGGCCCCTATTTAGTCGCTTTTACGACAGGCAGGGGATACCGTAGTCTTATTCTTGAGAGCCCCGAACTACAGGGCTGTATTAAGAGTAACTTAGCGTAAGAACAACGAACACAAATGTAAAACGGAAAACTCCTTGGTACAATTGAATTTTTTTTTTTTCTATTGATAATAAGACAGTGTTTTTTATCTTTAAATATCATAAAATAGGATTACTTTATTTAATAAAAACGAAAGCAGAAGTTCGTTTCGGATACTTTTCTACCGGTGAAGGAAGAAAGTGTGCTTCGTGCTTCATTCGTCTAAGATTGAATGTCTACGTGAAATGAGGTGGAATTAAGGCGCCAAAATTAGGGCTAATGTTTTTTAATGGGGTATAAACTAGGGCTTGACCACGACCCCACCTGACGTTAAGTGGTGAAATAGTCGAAAGATGGTCGAAGTTCTACGTCCTACTTGGGCGGAAAGACTTCCCCCGGCAAATTGTTCCACTCCGTTGCTGTACGCACGAGGAACGATGACTCAAATCGCTTCGTTCAGACGCGCGGAACATCGACTATGAAAGGGTGGAGACCCGCAGAATGTCTAAACGTCCGAAGGTAGAATGGAGATGGGAGAAATAACTCGTGTAATTCCTGTGCACACTCTCCATAATGTAACTTGGAAAACACCGAAAGGCTGGCCACCTTGCAATGTTAAAAAAAACATTTTCTGGTTGTAACATCTGATCCATTAAAAGCCTGTGTCATAAAAACTTATTCTTTGCTTTGGGAATTTTAAACTTAATTTCCTGATTAAACTTTTGCTGCTACTCTTTACAAGCTGTATTGGGATAAACCTGAACAGGCTTTAATGAACGTATCAGAAAGGTCAGATGGTATTAAACAATTATGGGTACACACAGGAACTAGTGAACTTTAAACTGAACGATTCAACCGTAAACATTGTTACGGATGAGTGATTAAGTATGCTTAATTGTTAGGTAACGAAATTAACTTATTTAACATTCATACAATCGGCACAATTGAATCCACCCACCACTCGCTTAGAGTAGGCTAAAATATCCTTACCGATCTCAAATCACGCCAGAAGAAAATGTTTTCCCGTGCAATAATTTAAATAGTATAAATGAAACTTTATTATCTTATTTCTAATTAACTTCGTTAACTCAATAATGGCAAAACAAAAAGTTCCACGACATACAATTTTTTATTCTTACCCAAAACACGCGATTCCAGTGTAACAGCAGACTTACACAAGAAATGACTGAATAATTTATACTTTCCACTAGCATAGCTTTTTTACATCTTATGGTTTGGATTGATTTGTGTCTGGCCACTTACAAACGCGGCGCAAATTGCAAAGGAAAAATAATAAACAACACCGGGGGAACATTTTTAAATGTGGAATTATTTTTAAAAGCGCTAATAATAATGCTATATCTTTTCATTAGCAATCGCAAGAATTTTTATTTATACAACATAAGGAACGATAATAATATTTATTGAATCTTACAGAAATTGCTTATACCAGACAACTTAATGAGAATTTAAACGCTTCTTTAACGGTAAAAGCAATAAGAAATATAATTAGAAAGAACATTTATAAATAATAAGATACTCACCCAAATGCTTTCCACGTATTGTGAAAATAGGAAAACTCCCGGAAGGGACATGTTTACCAAATTGTGTTCACGGCGAGAATGACAGGGGGCGCACGGTTCGATTTTTATTTATACACTTATTGTTTACTAACATCACATAGAATTCCTTTATATGTCCGATTGGCGAGATACCGGCGCGGAGAGCGCGCGCGCTCAGGGTCCCCCAGCAAGCGAACGACTGACTGCCGGACGCTACTCGACGCCCCTATATACCTAACCTACTACTTCTTGCTTGAGCCTGAACGCTTGATTTCACGCTCTACATCCACGAATTAATAACTATGGATCTTGGATACCACTCGATCACCAGGGTGCATCGTATCGCACATGTGTCTGATACTTAGGCCGACTTTCCATGATAAATTACTTCGTAATTACACATGACCCATTGAGTACCCGATAAGGGCTCAATGGCGAATCAAATATAGAATTAACTGGTTCAAGGACGCACCGCCGATAGTGTTAGATGTGCCCATGCAACTCTTGGGAGATAATCGACTCCTGATTGATGTACACTCGGTATGCGACTTATACGTACGTATAAAGTACGTGCGTATAGAAAATGTGCGTATCGAACACGATAGTCGGGTTAATCTCTACAATTCCTACAGTGTTTGTGCAACGTTAAATCACACATACCTAAATCACGAGAGATATAATGTCATTAAACTGGAAAAGAAAATGTTTAAACATCTAGTAGAATAATAAACTAACAATAAATAAGACTTGTTAAGTGTTCGCAATAAAAATATGAGCTGATAAAACAACTGCTAATGTCACTTTACATAATATTAATCAAATTTTAAATCATTCTTTTATGTTATGTTATAAATTTAAATTGTAATAAGGAAATAGTTTTTATCTCAACGACTTATAAGCAGACTGCGTATATAATAGTAATCATTGTGGCCAGTAACATCAAATTGTAGAGAAAAAAATCAAATCGCTTAATGAATGAACAAAATGGCGGTTACTTTTAATTTGATGTGATTAATTTGATATTTATGTAGTAGTGATTAGTTTATTTTTGTTGCGGCACAAATTTAACGATTTCAAAATTTGGCGGTACACAAAGATTTATCTTTTCAAAATTATTTACTTACTACAACACACTGCATAAATAGTTTATGACAAAAATTTTAATTATACGAAATAATAATATGTATTCATGTAAAAAAAAATATATTTTTAAATGATATAATTTAATAATATTAACATTATTATATATTTGCAAAATTTGACGGCACACAAAAGTGCTGCGGCACAGGGGTTGAGAATCACTATCTTATACCAAAGAGGTAAGCACAGATTTAATTTGGGTACACAGAATTTTAGCACCGTTCGCTTAGTCTACTGTTTTCCAGAGATGTTTCATTACGAAACCAATCTATTAGTCATATCAATTAAACATTGCTAGCGTAAAGAATAAAAATAAGAAAGAAAGAGAAAAATTAACGTGTGCCATTGGTAAACAATAGTGGCAGCAAGACTCTACTAAAACTATCAAATATCGACCATTATGATGCCAATGAACGTTTAATTTTGTACATAATTGGTTTAGAAAACTCAGAACCCTGACAAGCGTGTCTCTAGACTCTTTCACTTTTATACATCTTCATACATTTACTTCCGTTTCGAGATTCCATCGTCATTCTTTTTAGTATGTCATCAATCCAAACGATACACGTTCTGGAGCATCCCTTATCGATACTCGACTCTATTCCCTTATTCATCCGTGGTGTTATACGGTACTGCTATGTATCTATATAATATATTATATCTATTTAAACATATATATATGCCTATCTTAAAGTAACATCTATACAAATAAATAAAACTGAATGTCTGTTTGTAATATTAAAATGGCCGATTTTTACTACATGCAAATAAATGTAACGCCATTACCAAAATAATATTTTTTACAATTTGTGTGTCTGTTTGTTACGGCTGAGCTCTGGAGCGGTTGAAACGATTCGCCCGGATTTTTTTTAACAAGAATGTTACTAATATTTGAAAAAAAAGAGAAATATTATGAAAAAAGATAATGTTGCTACATTTCTTTTAGAAAAATCGGGGGTAACGCAGCATGGTGGAATTATTTTAAAATAAAGTTTTTGTATGTACAAAAAGCTAAGACTATTAGGTATTCTTGATATATATTCTTGAAGATTTTATTTAACAATTGTCTTACTAATTATGATTATACAATGAGCACAATCTTGAGATCTGTTAACTTAAATTTAGTCAGATTATTGCTTACCAATTAATGTTTCAAATTTGACCCTAACGATATAGACTTCTGATAATATTTCAGTGCAATTTTAAAGTTTAAATATCGTCTGTGGCAGACATTTCTCACAATTTATTTGTAGTATTGATCGACGACAAAGGCTAGACGGAGAATTTAGCTAGACGGGATAAGAATCGCGGGAATGTTTTCAACAGATCCTTTTATATCCATTGATACGCTTAAACCTTTTTGATAAAGGCTTGTAAACTTCAATATCAAATACATTTAATTCCATTCTCAAGTACACGCGTACAACAAATTTTTGTTTTCACGCGAAAATATATTTGAAGAGACAGTTGTCGGGCGAGTTGTCAAAATCATATTTGCTGTATGTTACCGTCTGATTTTAATTATTTTTTGTTCCGATTTACGCAGTATGTGCCATTTTTTTCTATTATGAACGATTTTCATTTGCATTCATTGGTAAGCTGTCGTTTCATTACCAGTCTGTTATTAATACGGACTATTATTTGATTTACTCTAATCATAGAAAAACCGTTCGCGTCCTTTTATAGAGTTTACTGTGTAGGCATATAGTATTTATTTAATGTGCCATTTTAATCGTGACCCTAAATAAAAAAAATCTGTTATATTTTTGCGTTTAATCATATCAGGGAAGACAAATCTTATTCCGTGTGCGTTTCACTAAGCTTATTAGGTCATCACATGTGACAGAGTGGAGCCTATCGTTGTATAGCCGGCCCAAGAGAGATTTTATTTTAGATAACTTAACTTGAGAAACCGAAAAATGAAACGAAACTTCTACCTTCAGAACGTTGTTTTTTGCATAGGAGCAATTTGTAAATTTTCAACCGACTTCAAAAGGAGGGGTTTCTCAATTCGTCTTTATTTTTGTAACCTCATAACTTTCGAATGGGTGAACCGATTTCGATTATTCTTTTTTATTTTTATAAAATAAGAATAATAGCTGGTGAAATAAACGAAGGTCTAATTCTGAGAAAACCATATAAGTCTTAAATTTGCATTAAGTATGTGCACCAAAAATGGACGAATAACTCAATATCACGTCAACGGATTTTAATGATTTATTTATATTGGGAAAGATGTACTCTAAGAGTAGTTTTTTTTTTCTTGATTTATTCGGGACTTTTGCCCTTTTTGGCATGTCAGCTCCATCATACCCTAAACTACGCACACACTCCTTGTTCGCATGTAGCGAGAAAGAAAGTCATCAATGTTGTATGACCATAGCCATCAGCTTCCTCGCTCCCTCTGAGGTCGGGTCAGATAGCAGCATTAAGAAGACCCCCACATGTTGCTCCCTCAGTTTTAGACTATGTATTAATGACTTTCTTTCCGCTTCATGTTTGGCACATTCCCCCAACAAGAGTAGTTTGATGAAAGTTTTGAGTTTGATTTAGGAATATTATCCTACGATAATTCGGAAATACAACGAGGGCGTTCGCGCCTCGGTTTTTCGGCCAGTCGGTTTTTGTTTTTACTCATAAATATACTAGTTCTCGGGAGTATCCCGGTCGATAAGAGGCATTCAATGTGTAAACGTGACCTCACTCAAGTTTACGGGAGCAGGCGCCGGCGTGATGCGATGAATTCGACCAACCATATCATGTTTATTACTATGTTGAATATGCAACTACGAGTTCCCCGCTGTGCGTGACGTTAAACCCGTTTCTTTCTTTTGTTGTCATTATAGCATATTGTAAAATCTAGAAAGACAGGTGTATTTGCATTACAGTTTTTGACAATAGGATCGGGGTAGCTTACTGTCCATCAGCAAAAACGTAATGTAGATGTTAATGGGCGACGGTGATCACACAGGGCCTGAGTCCGGTATTTACCAATGACATTTCACTATAAAAGCAACCTGTTACAATACAACTATCGTTAGGTTGGGCGGAACGAGTTCGTGAGTGAAGACCGCGGAAAGGCAAGCGCGATGTGCGACGCCCTAAGGCTAGGTGAAGCGACGATCTTCGCAAGACGCCTGGCATGAGCTGTTTGTTTGTCCAGCAGTGGCCTGTTACAGGCTAATGATAATGATAATGAACTTTAAATCTATCTTTGGAAGATATCATTATGTACGAGATCAACAAATGGCAGCAATTGAAACAATGTTGGAGTGTCAGTGGTACAACATTGGAAAATCATAGTGGCACAATTTAACTGGCTGGTGATATCACTTAACGTTAATTTTGCCTAGCAGACTTGGGCCCAGGTCTCTTGTTGGCTTCCGATTTCTATAACATTATGAGCTCATAAATGCAAAATAATCACCTACTTGGCGGTGGAGGCTAATATTATTGAAGCTTGGTCTAAGAAAACCGTTATGGAGACACCCAGTATAATTAAAAAAATAAGATAGATTTGTGGGAAGGTTCTACACCAACAGAACATTATTTGGCAGCTTTCGTCTCACGATCTATAAGTTCTAATCTTTTCTAATTGGGAAAAGAACGCGCCGCAAATAACCGTAGGAAAATCCGGTGTTTTGAATTAATAATGGTATGTTCTCGAAGATACTTCTCCCGAGATGGCTATACTGTTGAATGTAACTCCAAAATGTCTAGTAATTGTACTATATTATAATAAAGGTATATTTTATGTACGTGTATGTCTAACGAGTATTATTCATTAGACAGCACTCTTAAAATAGTTAATTCCATTTTGTTAAAGAAATCAATAAATCTCTTTTAATATCTAACTACGCAGTAGCTTAACGAGGGTGAATCGAAGGGGAGATAAGCGAGGGGCCCTCGGCTGCATCCTTTGAGGGATGAATTGTGTCTGAATAAAAGCATAATGAAATTTGAATCGCTGAAAAGTCGTAAAATAAATACCACTACAATTAGACGGTTCTAAAATGTTTTACATATGTAAGTTATAATTTCCACACTGTTATTATAGATTATAGAGGAACTTCAACCTTTGCAAGAAAGTACAGTATTAGCCAATTTATTCTAAATACTAAAGCGCCTATTTTAATATTAAAACAATTTATCGGAAATACAGCTACACTAAAATTAAGTTGAAGGCGCCGACGAATTAACGACAATCACATTATACACCTATAGGATTCCGTTGGAATGACTTAAGGAAAATAATGAACTTTAAATCTATCAGTATATTTGGAAGATGTCGTTATGTACGAGATCAACAAATAGCAGCAATTTAAACAATGTTAGAGTGTCAGTGGTACAACATTAGTGGCACAATTGAACTGGCTGGTGATATCACTTAACGTTCATTTTGCCTAGCAGACTCGGGCCCAGGTCTCTTGCTGGCTTCCGATTTCTATAAAATTATGAGCTCATAAATGCAAAATAATCTCCTACTTGGCGATGGAGGCCAATATTATTGAAGCCTGTCTAAGAAAACCGTTATGGAGACACCCAGTATAATAAAAAAGTAAGAGAGATTTGTGGGAAGGTTCTACACCAACAGAACATTATTTGGCTGCTTTCGTTTCACGGTCTATAAGTTTGTAAACTCTTCTGTCCTCATCTTTTCGAATTGGGAAAAGAACGCGCCGCAAATAACCGTAGGAAAATCCGATGTTTTGAATTAATAATGGTATGTTCTCGAAGATACTTCTCCCGCGATGGCTATACTTTTGAATGTAACTCCATAATGTCTAGTAATTGTAATATATTATAATAAAGGTATATTATAAACGATTTACGTGTATGTCTAACGAGTATTATTCATTAGGCAGCACTCTTAAAATAGTTAATTCCATTTTGTTAAAGAAATCAATAAATCTCTTTTAATATCTAACTACGCAGTAGCTTAACGAGGGTGAATCGAAGGGGAGATAAGCGAGGGGCCCCTTGGCTGCATCCTTTGAGGGATGAATTGTGTCTGAATAAAAGCATAATGAAATTTGAATCGCTGAAAAGTTATAATTTCCACACTGTTATTATAGATTATAGAGGAACTTCAACCTTTGCAAGAAAGTACAGTATTAGCCAATTTATTCTAAATACTAAAGCGCCTATTTTAATATTAAAACAATTTATCGGAAATACAGCTACACTAAAATTAAGTTGAAGGCGCCTTCGAATTAGCGACTAAATTTAATCACATTCTGCACCCTATAGGATTCCGTTGGAATGACATAAGGAAAATATAACAATCAGAAAGTGGTAATAACAAGACATGGACCACGACTATCAAATAATAGTTTTTGAACAGTATTGAATAGTTTCCCGACACTATATCTTAAGTGATCACGCCATGTAGTAATACTAAAGGGATTGCAAGTACCTTACTTTGCGATACATAATTGTTTGAGTTACGAATACCGTCTTTGCGCCGACATATAAAATACAATGAAACATTCTATTGTCAAACTTCTCTATTAGATGACAAACTTGGCAAACTTGCTTACTCATTGAAATGTTCTACATTTGCCGAAGTCTCTACCATCAATCCGAGGTATCAAGTTATTTGATTATAAAACTGTTCGAGACCTGGTAAGGGAAGAATTAGACTAAGACTTAACAGAAACATGCTTCAGCGTAGCGCTACCATCACTAACGTTCGTCGTCGTTCGTCCATTCTCGAGAGATCTAGGAGGTCCCCTCTATACACCATCAAGGTTACCAGTTTAGGTGTAAGTTGCGTGAATAAATAGTACCTCAGTTAAAATGCAACGTTTATTTGCAGTTACTGTTGTAACTACAAATCAACGTTTGATTGTTTATACTAGCGGAGTGTGTACGGAACGTAAGAGGAACGTTGTCTGTACTATACCAGGCGGAGAGAGTTCTCGACGTGAGCAGAGAGAGCAGAATTCGTCTTTTTACAGCAGTCGATAAAGAACCAGCTTCTTTTTATTTCTAGATTTTTTTTTAATTTTTATTTATTTTACATTACAACATTAAAACTTTAAATTATATATTAGTGTAATCATACCTACCTATTCATCACTTATCACAGAATCTGATAATTAATTTTTGAGCAAGAATCCTAAAATTGTTAAGTTATAGTATAGTAAGTTATAATATAGTAGAATTGATTTTAACAAGGCAAGCGGGTTTTACTGGCAATTTTGTTAAAGTAATTCGTTTTTACTGAAAAATTAAGTTTCACAAGTTTTTATCTGTGTAGCAAATGTAGACCAACCATTCTGCATACTTCAATCAAAATTGATTTAGATTACAATTTAAAAAAATCTTTTAAAACATCTTTGTAGTACATCTATCATTAATTTAATTTTAAGCTTAATTAAATTTATGTTCAAACAAACTAAAACCAAAAAAGTATGAGTGATAAAGTAGAGGTAGTCGACAAGGTGTATGAAAAGGTTACTCATGTCCTATTTGATTTGGATGGACTACTCATAGGTAAAACTTTAATCTTAACGAAATATAGCACTAGTAGTAGTAATGTTCATGTATCTTTTGTATTGAGTATTTCTGTTCAATACTGTCATATTACAGTAACAATTTTTACTTGCCAAAGACCTACTGAAAATTTATTCCATACAATAAATTTTCAGTAGGACGACGTGATATATTTATTTTTAATACTTTACACCTGTTTTTTTTTTATTAAAAAAGGACAGAAACAACCATGGCAATCCTTATAAATTATGTTAATTCAAAATTCATTTCATTTTTATGAATGAAACATTGCATAACTTTTCCTAGTTAAGTTTTTATTTTTAATCAGAGTAGAACCCATTATAAATATTAGGAGCTTTTATTGTATACTATTTAACACACACTATTCATTAACAAGTAAACTGGTTTTATACGTGTGCTATATGGGGCTGCGTTGCCTACTATTGTTCTACTCTATATTATATCATTATTAATTTAGACAAATATATAATATATGAATTATAATTATAGATTCTGAACTATTGTACAGCGAGGCATTCGCAAATGTATGTGCCAGGTTTGGGAAGGACTTTACATGGGACTTAAAGAGGCGTATATTAGGTTGTCAAGCGCATGAATGTGCAGAGATAATTATAAAAGAACTAAAAATTAAGGTATCCACTGAACGTTTTATGGAGGAATGTAAAAGACAATATGAGGTGCAGTTTATGAATATTCAACTTATGCCGGGTAAGTATTAAACTAACTTGATAATATGTATTTGTACACCATTCTTATTTTTTAGGTATTAGAGTAAAAAAAATATTAATCCCACAATCATATTAGGCTAACAGAAAGTGCTGTCACAAGTAGACATATGTTAATTTAAACTCTGACTAGAATCTTATCTTTGCATGATGTAAATATATCGGCTTAAAGGTAAATCTGGCTAAAATGGTCACTATGATAGGTAGTTCGCAATCACTATCTAGAATGGACTGGACTTTGCTCCCACAATTTTTATTTAATGGTGAGGGGTAACCTCGGCTTGGACGGTGACTATGTTACGTGTAAGCATTCAGACCCTAGGGCGCCCGAGAGGGCCGAACCAGACTCCATCGGTTGCTATTTCAGGAATAATCGAAGCTAAACATTCAAAAGCAAAACTAACTTTGAGTGCCACTTTGGGAAGGAATAACTATGCTAAATTGTGAAGAATCAGTGAGGGAGTGGTATTTAATTAATAAATATCTATAATTATATTATTGATACTTTTACATTTTTTAGGTGCAAAGAAATTAGTTGAACACTTGCATAGTAAAGGAGTCCCTATTGCTTTAGCAACTAGCTCGGGCCAAGACAGTGTGGAGATGAAAATGCAAAATCACAAAGATTTCCTAAAGTATTTCCACCATCTCACAATGGGCACAACAGATCCCGAAGTTTTAAAAGGAAAACCCGACCCATCTATATTTTTGGTTTGTGCATCAAAATTTCCTGATAAACCAAAACCTGAACAAGTGAGTACTTGGTTAATTATAATTACTTTTATTCCATTGCATTTGCCTTTGTTAAAAAATGGCATAATGTTAGTGCCCTTTTCCAGGGAGTATCATTTTGCATTCAAATAGTCTTTTTAACCTTTTTTTGTTTGAAAGGATTTGGTTTCAATTAGACCCTGTGTAAATGTTATTCAATGGGCATTAGTTTCTGAAGATACCACTTTTAAAAATGTATGGAAGAATGTTTGTTTGTTATGATTTGAGATTTATGTTTATTAGATATGAAGTCGTCTTTTTGGTTTTTACATGTAAATATAGAAGTTTAATAAATAAGACCCTAAGTTATTGAGATTTAGCGTACTGACTGCGAATCGTAAGATCGTGGGATTGAATCCACTATCCGACTATTGACGTGAACCATCTCCATTCACAAACTTAAGCTTATTTGGAGCGGTTGACATGAATGTTGTGGCAGTGGGCCGGCCACATCTGCCGAGTCAGCGACGGTAGAGAAAATTCATGGAATGGAGGCCGCGCGTAGATCGGAGATGCTTTGGGCGCCCTCCCTACAGATGGACCGACGACCTTGTAAGGAAGATAGCCGGAAGTGGCTGGATGCGAAAAGCTGAAGATCGCATATGGTGGAAGGCATTGGAGAAAGCCTATTTCCAGCAGTGGATAGATACAGGCTGATGATGATGATGAACAAGAATGTTAGCAATACTTGTGAAAAAAAATATTGTTAGCATTTTTTTAACATGTGCTAAATTTGTTATTCTATTTTTAGTGTTTGGTATTCGAAGATGCCATCAACGGTGTGAAAGCTGCACGTGCTGCTAACATGCAGGTAGTTGTCGTGCCAGATCCTCGAATAGATCCCGAAGAACTGAGTTTGGCCACATTATATTTAAAGTCATTGGAAGACTTTCAACCCGAACTGTTTGGCTTGCCTCCATATGATGTATAATCGGTAACAACAACTTACCTTCATACTATTTGTTTGATTTTTTAATCTTTTTCGCAGATTAAAAGCGAAATAGAAGGTGCCCTCCAAATTGGCACATCAACCAGCAAATGAGTGTCAATGAGTAATACATAATAATCTACAAATTTATTTGCGGGAAAGAATATCGACTTCAAATGTAATCAAACGTTAAACGCTACTACGCGCGGCCTTTTTTATTTCCGAACTATCGTAGTTATATTACAAGATACTATCGCCTGTATTCTCTTTCTTCTTCCACATTCTGGCTCAGATTGCGATAAACCTTACAATTTCTCAATCGATCTAGATTATATCTTAAATGTAATGATTTTGTAATTTTGTCTAATAAATAAATATAAAACTTTAAAAACCAAGGTCCAACCCATTACAAAAATCATCTGGGATCTAATTAGAACCAAACTTTTTATGACAAAACAAAAAATCAGATTCAAAAAAATCAGTTCGTAAATGACGGCCGCTATAAATAATAAAAAACAATATGCACGAATTGATAACTTCCTCCCTTTTTGTCCGTTAAAAAAAATAATCTCCCATGTATAACGGGGTGTGAGCCCACGCCATTAGAGCACAAATTTGAAGCAACGGTTTATTGCACTTAAGGTACCAGCTGAGATTCGAAAGTTCTGGCTGAATTTGCACACTTTCTCATGCTGTCATTATTCGTACAGCAAATAACTGGAATAGTATACTCGCAAATATATTTTCCTCCGATTATAAACTTGATGTTATTTGTTTGTTTTTGTTGATGGCTTTTCCATGTAGATTACGCCAATGTCGGAGTGCGTATTTTAAACTGCTGTAAAGAGCGGGCTTCGTAGACGGACAAGGATCGAAACTAACAAAGATGTGCTGCTGAGACAATTCACAGTGAAGCTCACTGTTGATATATCTAAAAATAAAAACATACACAATATATACATAAGGTTAGTTGGTTAAAAGACAGACAAACTAAAAGTCTAATGTTATTAACATAAAATATAAACAAAAGGAGAGTTAACAAGGGAGAGTACGGATTTGAAGTCTTTGGGGCGCGGGATATCATGGGGAAGGAGGTCGTAGAGGAGAAAAAAAGGTGATTTGGAGTCCCTTCGTCAAGTCCATATTCACAAATGAAGCTGCCTCTAATGTGTAACTTAGCCAGTACACGCAAGCAAAAGCCTTAACCTACAAATCGTAATTGTGAAGCGTTTGTGTAAGTTTTTAAAGTTTCTGAACCACGACCACGGCAATGGAGGATTGAATTTCAGCGTAGTGCTTACCTTTAAAAGAACTAGTTCTTTGCCAATGCGTGTTCCAGAATATGATAAAAAATCATTGGTATAAACACTGTAGTGGTCCATTTAGCCAGTAGTTGTGGCATTTTTGGGTATTTTGAGAGTAAAGTGAATAGGCGTTTACCATGTTATTGCGTCTAACATTCCAGGACTACATTTCTACTTAGCATCACGTGATATTGTGGTCAAGATTAATTAAATAAAAATAAAATGTTTTTTTTACTAATTTAATATGTATGTGATCTGCAACTGGTCTTAGCCGTAGATATTTTATTTTAAACCTGTCAATAGCGTAATGGTTTAGGGTACGGCCTGCGAATCGTAAGGTCGTAGGTTCGAATCCACCATTGGACTATTGCCGTGTCCTAGCACAAGCTTAAGCTTAGTTGGAATGGTTAACAAGATTGTTAGTAATATTTCTGAAAAAAAAATATTCCTAGCTTTCTTTTTAAAAAAAAACCAGTGTTCCACCAGTTCGCTTGACTTAAGTACTGTAAGTTAATTGGTGGAAGATTTGTCTGGTGTAAAATGTTAACAACGACAATATAGAAGTACGCCCGAAATATTGCGAGCAGATTGAGAGATTAGATTGAGAAGGTAACAATAAATCTTTTCTGTATGATACAAAAATGACAATCTTTTCCGGATTTGAGAGGTGACAGCCTAAACAACAAGGGGGCAACAAGACGCAAGGGCCTCCAAAAGGGGCCTTGCATTATTGTAATCGTTGGCATTCTGACCCAAGGGTTTTGACAGGAAAACTATCAAATATTCATATACATAACTAGCCATTAAATACTATTTTGGCAAGTGGCCGAAGAATCTGCTAGCTCTTAACATCAATTATGGAATAATTAGCCTGTAAAACAGCGATAACGCGAACAGGTTTGTAGTGCCGACAGAATGGAACGCTTTGTTGATTAATTGAGATCTAGCTCAATATATCAGATCTAGCTTAGTGACAATATAATATAGTATTATTAAACTATTATAACTATCTCATTTTTGTTCTTCCGTAATAATCCCAATTTCCTGTATATTTCAAAATAATGATGCTATCTTACTAGTTATAGAAACTCTTTGGCTTGAATTTATTTTCCTTTATGTATTCTGTTGTATCAATGACAGCATAAAATTAACATTCAATATTTTTTTAATATATTTTTTCCTTTTAATTCATTTTATTTGGAAGTTGGTTTTAGACACAAGAATAATTATGAGAAACTTGAGGGTGATTAATCAGTTTTGCAAAAAAAAATCAAGTAAATCGGCCATTTTGGATAATAATAATTGTCAGATTTTTAGAATGAGCGAATGAATGACTGAATAGAACGGCAGTCCACTCGCCATTGAGTACTTTTAGTTGCCTTTTCTCTAAGGTAAGTACTACCTACTTATCTGTGAAATATTCTAATTACAGCCTAAAAATGCATATCCTAAGATGTTGAAAGAGTTTACTTTAGCATTTTGTCGATTTAATATAAGTTTATTGTATCCATTCTAGTCAGTGTTCGATGTCTGACAATAAAATATTCACACTTAATCTAGTCTTTTATTCAATCACACAAAGTACAATGTTGTTGCAAAAAAAACCGACACACGACTGCAGTAAAACTTATTTAACTTCATAAATTTATCTTATACATAAAAGTCTCGTGTGACAAAGTTAGTTACCATACTCTTCCGAAACAGTTTGACCGATTTTTATGGAAGTTTATATGCATATTCTGTAGATAGATAGATAGATGATTTATTGCACCAAAGAATATAATGTACAAAGGCGAACTTAATGCTAATTAGCATTTTCTTTAAAAATAGCATTTTAAAACTATTATTTAGATAAATAAATATACATAAATAGATACTTCAATAAAAATATAATAATATACATACACTTGGAATATAAAAACGACAATATATATACCAGTTTGTAATTTTTCATTGTTTGAGTAAAAAGTATTCAGATACACGCGATTTAAAGACATCGGTTGAGGAAGCCTCCCTAATCTCAATTGGTAAACTAATCCATAGTTTTGTAGTTGTACAGGTAAAATAATTGCCATAGAAATTCGTGTGACATTCTGGGAACGTTAGAAATTTGTTATAGAAGGTTCGCGGCCGACGAACTGTTTGAGTACGAAGCGCTAACGAAGATATTCTGGAGACCAAGTGTTACGAATTATGTTATATAACATGGTAAGTGTGTGTAGGTCTCGCCTGTTGCGGATGTTGAGCCACTTCAGCTGAGCCCGGTAGAGTGATACATGGTCATATTTACGTATTCCGAAGATAAACCTTATACATAGATTAAGTAATCGTTTATCGCAGATCTGAGAATCGGTTACTATTTTATTATCCCTAAATAAGAAGGATTGCCGTCCCCCTAACATTTATTTTTTGATAAAAATTTTATTTATTTATAAATTTCAGCATTAGATATGCGAAACGTAACTCTATCCTTGTTAATATCTCCCTGGTTAACATCCCTTCGCCTTGCCTGATGACGAGTAAAAGTATTTACACCTCTGCGTTTCTAACTAACTCTTATCAACGCCCATCTGTTTGTTTTAGCTTCCATTTCCCTCCACATCCACTGTTAAGGTGCACATTAACCCCCATAACCCGACAGGCCCCCAGCGGATTCAATGAGCTGGTATAGCCGTCTTGGTAAAGTCTCTCTAACACCTGCAAATAAAAATAAATTTTAAAGAATAATAAGCATTTTTTAGTCGTCTACAGAAAAATACGTAAACATGAAACTATGACTCGTAATTGCACGTCTTGATTATCTGTGCGCTCACAACATTTACGCCTATAAAATGTAGTTAATTTATGGATACAGATAAGAGTAAGTTTACTATTTCAAATTAAATTTTCAACTACGTAACCATATGTTGCAAGTTTTTATCTGTATCATTTTGTGTGTTTATTTAATGGAACTATAGTCGAACACGTATATAATTCATGTATCGAATCGTGACACTACGTTCATTCGTTACAATATCAATTAAACTCCCCGGATATCTAAGTATAGTTTTAGGTGTATAGGGCTGAGGAACCGACTTGGACCCAGAGTCTGCTGACAGACCACTGAAATTTCACTATGAAACTCACCTATTCAATTCAATTGTCATCTGCTAATTAATTTTTTGATAATATGTCTTTTTATTTATTGTTAGATTTGATGACATGATTATTTTGATTACATAATATTGATTAATTGATTGAAACCAATGCATGGTAAAACCATAGTGGCAGAACTGAACTAGCAGACTATCAAAACAAGCGAAAATCGACAACTGTGATATCACTGATCGGTCATTGTGTCACCAATAGTTTAACAGATTCGGAAAATGATATTTTATTTAAAAGGGGAATTTGTTAAGGGTGTTCCATTTTTGTTTTATAGTCATTAGACCTTAGATATATAACGGGAACACATAAAATCGTTTAGATGTAATGAAGATTTTGTTTTTTGTTAAAAATATATATATTGCAAAATCTTGGATTGGTAGATATGGGCGAATGTATAGCTGAAGCAAGATTACATGCTCTTTCGTTTATATAATTAAAAAAATAGATACAATCTATATATATATAAAAGAGAAAGTGTGTGTGTATGTTCCATATAGGCCCCGAAACGGCCGGACCGATTTCAATGAAACTTAGGAATCTTCAGATTGACCTGGCGAGTAATCCTGTAAAGTTTGATGACGATCGGAGCACTCCTCTTTTTGAACTGACAAACAATCCATACGTCGTATTTTTATTTCTGACGTTAACTTGATCCCGATATGTTTTTGTATAAATGATAAGAATGATATTGTATTTCTTTCTTTCTTTACCCGCTCGAGAAGAGAATGAATACGGATAGAAATGAATAATTTAATATTTTGTGAAAGTTTAATTGAATATTTAATGACGTAAGTTTAATGTTTAAATAAAATAAAGAAAAATCTAGCCAAGCGAACCGGGCTGGGTACGCTATTATTTATATAACTTTAAAATCAAACCATCATAAATAGATAAAATTAGTTTTATTCTATATCTACTATTCGCGTACATTTGAGAAATACAAATGAATTTATTTTATAATACTAATAGAGTATACAGTGGTGTACAAGATGGTTGGTAGGTACATTTTAAACGCCTGATGTCGGGGTCACCAAGGTGTAAATTCCATTTCTGCTCAATAAGATATTATCGTCGTGATAATTCTATAAAATATGTACATGGTACATGCGGAAAACAACTGTCACTAAGACGTCAACATGTTTCTTCTTTTCTATTCCCATTCTTAAGTAGAGGTGTATAAACTGTACCAGCCAGTTTGTACGCCACATCCCTAGTACAAAATCTTTTAGTTTGTTTTTTTAGTAGGGTCTCGCCACATCGCGTATTATTCTTTATTAGATATCTATTATTATGGAAATGGTGGTAGACCGAAAACCTCCGGCTGGAACTCTTCCACGGAGTCCAATATAAGGGTTGCTTCAGGTACCAGCGACCGGTCTAACCTTGGATCAGGTACCATCACAACTTGCATACCAGCTGCGTGGGCGCCTCTCACTCCGTTTATTGAATCTTCAAATACTAAAACCTAAAATACAAAGAGCTACATTAGTACTTATTACTAATAATGCCAAACGTAGTTGCTAGGTTAACAGCCAGCCTAAAACTTTTTTGTTATCGGGGAGGAAATCTTCGGTCGACACAGGCCCCCATCATTGTCGCCAGTGAAACCGAGGCCCATATTAGTCGCCTTCTACGACAGGCAGGGGTACGACGTGCGATTTAGTTAAGAAAAATAAAAATGAATTTCTTAAACTTTTTTCCGTCGGTTATGTCATTAATCAAAATAATGTTACAAATAATATTTTGTTAATTTTTAAGCTACTAGGTACATTTTTACTTAAATATTGATTATCAAAAGAGGTAAGACAATTTAGGACGACTCACAGTCTTTGCAGCAAAATTACTGAAAACAAAATACTCATTGGTTATGTTATAATATATTTATGTTTCAGCAAAGCAGTATTACAACTTTAAACAGCAGACTGACATTCTATAATCGAGTTCTGAATAATTCATCTTATCTTGTATGTTACACTCCAATTACATTATATTTCCCACACAGTTGAATAATTATGTTGGCAGTTGTAGGCCATTATATTTGTTATACATACCTAACAAATATTTTTGATATTATTATCCATCAGTAACAGAAAATATTGCAAATCTTTTTTTGTATATACTACGAAAATCATAATTTTCTTATTTAATATCTTTACCTTCTCTGGCCGTGGATTTTGTGGAAACTTGGCCGCCGCAACGAGAAATATATCGGGGCAAGGTTTACCTTTCTTTACTAGAGGGTCTGATGATCCCCAGGTTTTGTATTTCAGCATACTAAATAGTTCGGTATGATTTTTTACTTTTAAATCATAAGTTTCTATACTACTGCTGGTCGCTAAGCCAATAGGAATATCAAATTCGCATAAATGTCGTATTAGTCTTTCGACTCCTGAAAGTATAAAAAAAAACATGATTTTTTTTTAATAACTAACAACGGCAAGTCATTATTTGCTATTGAGCTGGAGATCAATCAAATGCCATAAACACTAAAGACGCAGATAGCCGATTAAATAATTTAGCTTCATCGTTCCAGCTAGTGGCGTCAACGGCCTAATGAAGCGGCCAGTGTGCGAAACATAAGTTCGCAATTGAAAAACCGCCATTCGACTAAAATATGTAATATTTTCATTTTTTTTGTCTAAATTTAATTAGAAAACAAGCAAAATCAGGTTAATAACATTGGCGAAACTATCTTAGCATTCCTAATATTGTACTACTATACGTATGAAGGAGGCTTTGAACATAGCCTTTAGTGAGTGACTTGGGCAAAGATTTCATAAAAGTCTGAAACGGAACTGTAACTCTACTGGTATTGAGTCGCGGCAGAATCAAATAAAATAAGCTGCATGCTTGTTTGCTCAAATAATGATCATCTTTTCTAAGATAATAAATAAAGAATCACTACATGTATTCCTTCATTAGCAAAGTTTTATTGTAAATATCGTGAAAAGATATCAACCGAGCGATCAGAAGTTCAGTATCATCTTGAAAACATGTTGACAACGCTGCCGCCGAAAATTAAGGAATCGATGATTAAATTTGTTTGAAATACATTGAATCAAAATCTCGTAATTCGATGTTAACAACGACAAAACATTGAATAGAAACTTTTCTCCGTTGTAACTATAGTACTTTATATATAAGAGGTTTTGATAAGTATCTGTATATACTATAACAATCTCTTAGTAAGTTGAAACGCCGGAGAAAAGTTGGAAGAGTTTTCGAAAAGATAACCAGACATAATCTTCAAGATGTGTCATGTCTTCAACATGTCTTTAAATGATCGTGAAACCCACAACCCTACACGTAACATAGTAACCGTCCAAGCCGAGGTTACCCCTCACCGGGGAGACTCTTGTGTCAAGTTACTAGGTAGGTGAAGCAGTCAAGGCCAGCTTCTCTGGCCAATCTGTGTAGTTTGTCATTAAAAATAAAAAAAAAAAAAAAAATCACAACCATTGTATATCCAACCATTATATAACTTTTGGTTAATAGTGACATTTCTTAAAAAAAAAGGCTTCTTAAGCCAGTCGTTAATTTACTAACCCGGCATTATTTTTGAGTCTGGAAACAATTCTTCAAAAACTAGCCGAGTCTCTTTTAAGAACTCATCGACCGTGAGCGGTAGGTCAAGGCCGTTGATAATAGAGGCGGCAAATTCTCTGCTCTGTTGGCCCATTATCTTAGACTTCAGAGCAAATGTGAACTCCTTGCCATAACGTGAGGCAACCTTTTGAAAACCTATCGTGTATAAGTCTTCAGTATCTGAAATAATATATAACACACATCTTGTAACAATATATGTGTAATAAAAAAAAGTGTTTTTCCGTCAGCATTTGTACTTACTCAAGATCAAACCGTCCATATCAAATAAAATGTGTGTTACCGGTTTAAAAATCATGTTTATTCACAACAATATATTAAAAACCAGATTAATTTACAAGCACCACTGTTTAGAATATTCTAATTGTACTTATGTCTCTTAAACTATATTAAGACTATACAAAATGTGACATCACAGTTTAATCTGTCATCTTATCTATGGTTTTATGTACGCTCAAGACATTGAGCGGGACTCATATAATAGACAATGTTATAAAATGAACATACATATTTACAAGCAAAAACACTACATTAAATAAAATGTATGTTAAATTTAACTAGAAAGTAACATTAATAGTTAAAACACAAAGTAATACAGAAATAAGATTTTAAATTGTAAAAAGAAAAAACTGTAATATAATGGTCAGAGATTAATTAATTGTTCAACTTCTTATGTTTTATATTCTGAGCGTGTGAGTCGCCAATTTTTTTAATATACATTATATAACAAGTCAGTTACATAACTAAGTTTGACTGAAAGCTGTTAAATATCCCAAAGTCTACTAGTTTATATAATTCTACAGATCAACAATCTTATAACTTTGGCTTATTAAATCTTTTAACTAAGATACCAAGTGTCAAGTTCAATATTGAACAATAATATTCTATTATTATTAGGTATTATTATACCATGTACAATTGAATATACACTAAAGACCTTACCTGAAATACATAGAGTTGTATGGTATAAGAATAATGTACCAAATATGTGAGAGACATATTTATTAAAATAGATAAAAAATTATAAAGTAAAACCTCTTTTATGTTTAACATAAATAAACAAGATAATAACTCTGAATACACAATACTATATTGATGACTAATTTATTACAATTAAATTGACTTTACTCTAACGGAGGCAATCCAAAAAGTTGTGGTTGAAATTCCTCCAAACTGGCAACAACCAATGTTGCCTCTCTTGTCAGGCTTCTGTCCATTTGAGGATCTGGCACCATAACCACCTGCATTCCGGCAGATCTAGCAGCCTTCACCCCATTTATTGCATCTTCAAACACTAAACACTAAAAACAGATTTTTTTTAAACATATCTGTCTAACTTGTATAAAAACTAATGAGAGAGCTTATTTATATTTAAATATTCATACCTGATCAGGCTTTGGAGAGTCTGGAAATTTAGATGCTGCAACTAAAAATATATCAGGATATGGCTTCCCCCTTTTCACTTCGGGATCTGACGATCCAAATGTTTTATAGGGAAACAAAGAAAAGAGTGCTGTATGGTGTTTATCTACTTTTAAGTGGTAGCTTTCCTCACTAGAACTGGTTGCCAATCCAATCGGAATATTATGTTTATGGAAATGTTGTATTAACCTTTTTGCACCTAGAAATAACAAATGAAAAGAGTCAGGAATGTTACAAATTATGTAATATTTAACATCAATACTACAATCTTTGATTTAAAACAATCGTTCATTAAAAAATAATATATTTGTTCTTAGGTTTGCAGAATTAAGATAGGAAGGAATAGAATTCTTCTAGCAAACTCAACCAAAACCAAATAAAAGAAATATCAAAATAAACTATATACACATACTAATATACATTAACAACTACGATAAATATATATAATTAAATTATTTTGTATAAGTTACTTTCGTAAGATATAATGTGGACTTAAATATTAAATTTGGAAATTGTATAGGAATATTACAGCTACCTGGCATTAATCCAGTATCAGGAAATAGCATTTCAAACTGTTCCTTGGTTTCAGATATGAACTCGTCCACAGTCATTGGTAAATCAAGAGCGTCTATTATCTTTTTAGCGGCCTCGTGAGCCTGAGATCCCATCAGCTTTATTTTCATTTCAAACGTGTATTCTTTTCCGAAACGTGACACTATATTCTGAAATGCTATCGTGTACAATTTCTCGGTATCTGAAAAAGACATGAATTATAATATATTAAAAACACAAACATAATTATTCGATTAATAAATTACAATATAATTTAACAATTACCAAGTATAAGTCCATCCATATCAAAGAGAACATGAGTTACAGTTTTAAAAGCCATTATTTTTAGTTTACTTAATAAATTCCGTTTGCCGCCTTAACTTAAATTATACTATTATAAATATTTGTTTAATATTGCAATTGACAGGTGATGCGAATGTCACAGGACAGCACTACACGCTATATGCCAGACCAGACTGCCTGATGTAATGTCAGCCGTGCTCTTTAGTGTACTGTTAATATTTACTGCGACGTGGCTTTAAATAAGTTGTAAAAGAGACTTGCTCCATGCAATTAAAATTATCAGTAGCCAAATTATGTCTTAAATGATTATCCAATCCCGTGAATAAAAGTGTTTTATTCACAATTATTCTAAATACTCCATACAATGCCTAGAAGATTAACGCAATCTAGTAAACTACAATTTATTAATACAGAGTTTTTTTTTTAAAAAATAAAGCTGGCAATATTTCTTTTTTTTTCCTGAAATATTACTAACAATCTTGATAGCCATTCCAACTAAGCTTGTGCTTGGACATGGTTCACGGCAATACTCGAATGGTGGATTTGAACCCACGACCTTACGATTCGCAGGCCTAAACCATTAGGCTATTGACGCTTATATTATTTATATTTATATATTAGAGTTTATACTAAATATTGTTCCAAACATTGTCTACTTGTGAAATTCATTTTTTTAATTCAAATTTAAATTAAGACAACGAATACGCACCTAAACCAACTGCTACTCGCGTGTAAAATATGCAATATATTATTATTAATAATTATTATTTATTGAAGAGAAACTTTTTTACCATGGTTATTGGTTAATGGACTCGAAAATTCGATAAAACGAAAAATTGATGTAAAAAGAGACACACATTCATAAATAGCATTTAGTCTACAAGAGAACGAGATAGATTACAAATACAGTGTTTTCTGTAATCTTCGTCTCCTCTTTGTTTGGACTTTTTAAAAATCGTCACATCGTCATCGAATGAAGTACCCGAGTTACCTGCGCGATGCTATAGTCTGCTCGCTTTGTATTAGTACAGTCCCCGATCAGGCAAATCGCAAAGATGCCTTATTCAGAGATGCAAAAGAGTTTCCAAGAACCCTTGTTGCGTTGTTGTGCTAAAGTATTTAAAATAGAGATTAAAGTTCCGCACTCTAGGTGCTTGCCTTTTTCCAGTCACGCCTTCGTAATAGCCGCATCTCTATGGCATTGAAATTGCTTTCGCAGTTTTTCTGCTGTTCCTATTCAATTTGAGCTTAGACCAAACAAACGTTTTTTTGAGCATTTTGCGACGTTGTGTGAATCAACCTGAACTTTTCTACGAAACCGAAGGCAGCAGAAATTGCGCCACTCACAAATCCAAAAATACGTTCGATTGCTATCATCGCCCTTTTTTTAGGAGAAATCCTCATGGACATTGCCTGGAATGTACCAGACGGTAAGTCCGACTCCACTGGAATAGTGGTCCTGTGACCTACGGACTTAAACCTCCTCGCGCTTTTAAGGAGACATTTAAGGATTGCGTGTCCATTTCGTCTTTTTCGTTAGTCCTCCATTACTTGTCCCAGTCTTTCTTGTTCTTTAGCATTGTAGCTATAAGGTTGCTGCTGTTGAGATCGTCACAATACGCATTTTTTCGTTCTTCAGCGAACTCTAAGCAATAAAAAGCGCATGCTCAGCGGTGTCTCGCTCACCGCAATAGGAACATTAATCGCTGTTTGCCTTTCCTATATCATACAAGTATGCATTTAATACGCCATGTCCACTCAGAGCCATGTTAGCAGCTTGTCTATTTCACCGAATCTTCTGGTGTGCCACAGTGTCACATCCTCGATAAGCCTTCTTGTCCAGGCACCTTTCCCGTCTGTTGTCCTGCTATCATCACCCTAAATCAATCTTAGTTCTATATTCTTTATTTACATATATACATATTCTCAAATATATTTCCCTTTTTATATTTTTGCACATATTATTCTGCTACGAGAAGATAATGTTATCAATATCTTTATTAATATTTTCTCGGTACAGACAAAATCGACTTCCTTATCTAATAAGTAATAAAAGTAGTAGCCTCACGAATATCTTTAGTTAGTATTCATAAAAATATACGTTTCATTTTATGTAAAAAATATTTAACTATGTTACGTTATAACAATGTATATCATTTAATAATCATGTGACAAATTAAGTCATAAGTAATCTTTCTAAGAATGATCTGATCAGGAAAATATTGGAATTTGTATAAAGTAGTGATAATTTTATTAACGATGACTTTTTGTTATTTTACATTATTTGATGGAAATTTAAAACCCTTCCAATAAAGAAGTTACTGAAATGATGATAATAACTAACCTATTAGGTTAATAATTTTTTTTAATAATGAATACACTTGCGAATCGAAAATCAGATAGTTATACAGTGATTGATGTTTTCCATACTTTCCTATTTTTCTAGCATAATCTAGGTATCTACTTTAATAAAAAGAATACATAAATAAATAAATCAAATAAATTGAAGGATTACCATAATAATTACATATATATATTACACCTTATAAATATATTTGTGATGCCAAGGAATGGAAAATGGATAATGTACCGTCTTACATTATTTGATATAATCAGGTGAGATGTGATAGGAACGGACAAACTACTAATCCCATTTTTTTCCATATTTGACTATTAGTAGCCGTTAAAGGGAAAGAATACAACTTTAAAAAAAAAAAGTCGGCAAGAAATGTAAAGTGTCAATTTGACTGAAGGTGACGCGAAGATAAGAAAAGCTCAAAAAGAAAACAAACTTTCAAATTTATATCATTTGAGTGCTATTAAATGTACATATTAATATTTATTGTTTTAATAAGATATATTTAAGTAAGTGCGTGTTTTTAAGTTTTAAAGAAAGATATGGAAGGTCCGGGTGTGAGTTTGTTTCAAGGAGCACCGAGTATACACATAAACAATAGTGTTCAAGATAGACTAGAGGAACAAGAGGAACTTGAAGATCAAAAGCGTCGCAATGAAGAGGTAATCGATATTTTAAACGTAAAATACTCCAGCTTACAGCTTTTCGTGTTTAAAATCGAAGATTAGCCCTAAAAATTAAGAATCTGTTTTGTGAATCAAAAATAATGAACGCTTCAATAAATTCATGCACATATCATCATAACGAAAGATAGTCCATATTATAAACGGAGTTTTTACTATTATAGGAAAATTATTTCAAGCTTAGATATTTGTTTTTCTCTGATTCAATTTCTCTTATATATATTTATATTTCAGTTAAAACACAAACTCGCCAATGCTTTTGATGATTTATTGGACGATGATGAAGCGAGTTCCGTAAACAGCAGTGGCAATTTTACATTAGATGCAACACACACTAATGGAGGTAACAGTGTATTAATTAAGTTAATATTGTACAACAAAATAACATTCATTTGTTCCAAGTCATTTTAAGTGTAGAGTATAACTAATAATTTATGGAACATGACTAATAATACTACTAAATAGTTTTTAAATGTTTGTGTACTTATAGCACTTGTTTATAAAAGGTTTACTTACAATTAGGTCATATATTGATTTTGAATCCTAGGATATTTAGTTCTGAAAATGTAGCAAAGAACTTTTTAAAACCTTATAGAAGAATGTATGTTGATTGAGATATTGGTAGGTTTTTGACAAACCAAAACTAAGTACAAGCCCAAATTTATAAGAACAAAAGAGAATGTGGGTGTAATATTACTATAATCCTTTGTAAAGAAGTATTAAGTTTGTTTCTGATTTGAAGTAGCTTTTTTTTATTAATGTTGTAGTTGTTTATCTGGACACTTGCTATAAAGGTACTTGTATACTTTTGAGATGTCAAGGCATCAATTATGTAATTTCTTTTTCACAAATTGTTTCATTTACATGTATCATATTTATTATACTCTTATTGTCTGTATAAATTCCATATAAAAGTAGTATTGCGCGCGCACGCCTTTAGGTAGTCCCGGGCACCGTTGAAAATCAGCGCTGTCGCATCCTTGCGACAGCATATGCTGAGGTGTCCGATATTGGCATCATATGTTTTGTATTATTTGTTCGTGTAACTTTAACTGTGTTTTGTCTATTTTTCATTATTTTTTAATGTGTGTTATATTCTATCTGTGATGTGTTTTTGTATTGTGATGCCAATAAATAAATGTCTATGTCTATTATTTGTTAATGCGATAATTGAAAAAAAAAGAAAATTCTCGTAACTGGATAAGTTTCCTTTAACATATGTGTAAAGTTTCTAGCCTAATGCTTTGTATAGAATTAACATGTAAAAAGTTAACACTAATTTCATAGACATAATTTTAATTTTGACTTATGTCTGTAATATGTCATTTTGGAGGCTCTATGGGATTCATGAAATGTGATCATTATCTTATTATTTTTTATAGTCTACTAATACATTTATTGATTAAAATTGCAGCTCAAATACAACCCAGATCAGCATTGCCTCCCACATATATTGAGTCTCTCAATCATCTTAAGGAAGCTACGTCTGATTCCCCTAAAGCATATTGTGATACTCCAAAAAGTAACCACATAACACATGCACATCATGACGATGGAATGAAGATGCCGTTCAGTCCGTACGGTGCTGGAGATGGACAAAATCTTTTCTTTCATCAAGATTATAGAGGTACATTTTCCCTTCTTATTTCCCTTAAATAGCTATTTTACAACATTTTTATTTGTATTACCACACTAATAATACGAACGGTTTTTTAGTGCATTATTTAAAAATATAGGCTTATAGTGCTCATAAGAAAGCTTGGGTGTTCAAGTTTGTATATGCTGGTTTATGAGCAAATACAAAAATATATCAAACAAATCTTTTAGTTGCAAAATTATCCAAATTATCTGACCATAAAAAACACAAAAGAACAGCTTAATTAATAAGACTCCTAATATCTGGTGTATGATGATAATCTTGAAGTTGCTAACTCTGCTTGATTTATATTGTAGATAAAATTATATGATTGTCATAATAAAAATTCGTCTCTTCCAGGTCACCTCAACGGTATGAATAATTTTGATGCCAGACAAGAGTATATGAATAATGAACAACTGAAAGTTATGTATGAGGTATGTATTGTATGGAAAAACTTTAATTTGTGTAATGTTAATTTTAATCCACTAATTAGCTTGCTCCACTGCTGAATATAAGCATTATAATTCCTTATTGTGAGAACCTAGTTTCCAAGATAAGTAAAAAACCTTTTACATGTTTTTAACCCTAGTAGTGGAGACATATCGAAGTGTCAATAGCCTAATGGTTTAGGGTACGGTCTGCGAATCATAAGGTCATAGGTTGGAATCCACCATTCGGCTATTGACTTGAACCATCTCCTAGCAAGAGCATTAGTTTAGTTAGAATGGTACAACAGTTATGATAATATTTCATAAAAAAAAAGAAATATTGCTAGATTTCTATTATAATAAAAATAATTATTAATTTGTAAAAATCACGAAAGTCAACTGATTGCTCAGAATGGTTGCGTTGGAATAATCACAATAGAATTGCCACTTTGTTGTAAAGACTGGATACATAAAAAATAAGCTCTCACGCTGTTTGTATTCAAAAATCAGAAAGACGGGAATTGATTAGGTATTTGAACTTCCAAACTAAAGACCGTGAAGTCGAACGCTGTTTCGTCATGCTATTACTGTTTACGGCATAGAATAATTCCTAACAACACTATAATAAAGTATAAATAAATCTGATTTAAGATGATAAGCCATGCATGCATGATAACAGTATCAAGGCTAATCTGATCAATTTATCAATGTAAGTTAAAATCTATGTTTATAAAACTTTGCAAAGTTTAGTGTCAAATTTTAGAATTAAAAACATACTTTTATATATTATTATTATATACATTAAAATCTTGAATGTGATCAGTAAAATAAAAATTATTGTAATATAAATAAATTCAACAGATGAGGTTGAAAGAATGCCAACAGTTGGCCACGCAAATAGAGAAACTGGATACAGAGATTGAGAGCCTCCGTGCCCGACTGGCTGCTGCAGTCAATGATAAGGATAAGGCTGAATTATCCCTTCAGGAAGCTCATCACTTACTTGGTAATATCAACATTAATTATCACATATATCCACCATTATATGTACGAAAAAAAAAACTGACTTCAAATCAAGTCAAACGTTAAACGCGGACACCCAAGTCTTTGTATTTGCAAATCATCATCATCAGCCTGTGTCTATCCACTGCTGCATATAGGCCTTCCCCAATGCCTTCCACCACATACGATCCGCTTTCCGCATCCAGCCACTTCCGGCTATCCTTTCAAGGTCATCGGTCCATCTGGAGGGAGAGCGCCCTACGTTCCGGCCCATGCGCGGCCTACATTTCAAGAATTTCCTCCTTCATATACAGTCACTGATTCGGCAGATGTGGCCGGCCCACTGCAGCTTCTACTTGCTGACTTTAACAGCTATGTTGACTACCTTTGTTCTCCGTCGAATTTCTTCGTTTTGGATTCTATCCCATAGAGAAATGTCGACCAAAGCTCTTTCCATCGCTCGTTGTGCGACTTTCAGCTCGTGGATTAGCCCAATGGCCAGAGTCCAAGTCTCTGCAAGAACAAAAAAATGGGTCATGGTACAGCCATGGGACTGGGAACTGAATGGGATGCACTGGTTGAAGACTTTTGTCTTCAGGCAATGGAAGTGAGGATGGTGGATTCCAAATAATCGTAGAAATATTAAAGTTACGGCCTTTATATTTGTCCCACTGTTGGGCACAGGCCTTTTCTGTAAAGAGAGTACAAGGGCATAGTCCGTCACGCGGCCCTAGTGCGGATTGGCAGACTTCACAAGAAAATGTAGGTTGGGACATTTAGTTTAGGACATGTAGGTTTCCTCACGATGTTTTCCTTCACTGCCGAGCGCGTGGTAAATCAGCACATAAAATTGCAACAACAAATTTATTGGTGCCGGCACCTGGGATCGAACTCGGGTTGCTAGCGTACTACGCAACTTGAGCCAACCACACGCAGACACAGAGCTACCACGGCTCTCGGTAGAAATATTACGAAATAGAATTAATGAGAACCTAACTAAATTTTCATCAAACTATTCTTGAAGTGCCAATTCCAATAAAAAATGAATCATCAAAATCGGTTGGCGTGATATTGAGTTATATCGTCCATTTGTAGTGCACCTACTTGATACAAACTTAAAACTTATATGGTTTTCTTATGGATTGCCATTGTAGGAATTGGATCAACATAAAATAGGACTACACAAAAGTTATGAAGTAACAAACATACCGTCTAATTGAGAACCTCCTTTTTAAAAGTCGGTTGAAAAACTAATGATAGAAAGCTACTATAATTTACTTTGTATAATCAAATGATATCTCATTAACAACAGTAAAAATTAAGTCACCATAATATACAATTCTTTTAATCATCATAAATGAGGTGAAGAGGTTTCATATAAATAAACTTCATGAATATTTATATATTATTTTTACCCAATAAAACTTATCAATTAATAAAAGAAATAATCATTTGAAGAACAAGGTTTTTAGCCATTAAGATAAGACTGAATTGTTGTCAGGAGAATTGTATCGCAAGTTTTATGAATAAATTTGTATAATGTGTACATGTTCATATCATTTATCATAAAGACTAGCGACACGCCCCTGCTTCGCATCGGTATAACCTAATTTCGTCAGGCTGAGAAATTAAAATAATCTATATAGTAGATGAAAAATCAATTTTGGATTTGATAAGCGAAAAATCTGTTCTTAGAACTGAATTTCAAGTTAAAATACTTCATAAATACTTTTCTTATAAGTCACACATATATATTATAGTGTTAGTTAAAGTTACAGCCGTTATATATATATATAATATATATGTCCCACTGCTGAGCACAGGCAGGCCTTCTCTGTAAAGAGAGTATAAGGGCATAGTCCACCACGCGGCCCCAGTGCGGATTGGTAGACTTCACATGCCTTAGAAAAATTTTCTAAGACATGTAGGTTTCCTCACGATGTTTTCCTTCACCGCCGAGCGCGTGGTTAATCAGCACATAAAATTGCAACAGCAAATTTATTGGTGCCGGCACCGGGGATCGAACTCGGGTTGCTAGCGTACTATGCAACAAAAGCCAACCGCCCGGACACTGAGCTACCACGGCTCTTAAAATTATAGTGTTATGAGCATATATTTCTAGAAACTAATGTCTATCCATCCTAAGGTTGTATATGGCTTTCAACAATAAAACTGCCCATTGCGCATGCATTTATTATTACTGTGTGGTACTAGTTAATTACTGTGCAACAATAATACTATAAATGAATGAATGAATATATTCATATATACTTTATATTCATTCATAGTATTAAGGTCAGTGGTTCAAATTTCAATATAGGGAAAATGGGTCAAAACCCGGATAGCTCCCAGCAGTGGTTTTAAAGCAGTTATATAAAGGACACTCATGGCAAACAACTGGTAGATGTAACAAATGGCGTGTTTTGTTATACGAGAAAAATCAGATGCTCAATACGTGCCTCAGCACGCGAAGTTATGACCTCCTTTAACTTATTTTGATGGGCAAAGTCGCTGCGTAACACCAGATAATGGACCGGAATTATGAGAGCCTCGCAAGAGACAGAAAAATATGGAGAACTGACTGCCATTGACTGTATATATATGTATATATATATATATATATACCTTCTCTCTCCAATAGTTTTAAAAGTTTTGTGCACATCCGTGGTATTTAGGCCTGGTGATCGATCTCACAGGTTTGTTCCTAGTTTGGACGCCAGTCCCCGATCATAGTTGTATTTTAATTAATTACTATTAAAATTATTATAGGATATTAAAAAAAATGTTTGTGCGTTTGTTAGAAGGTTGGCTAACTGGCTAAAAAAAACTATGTTTTGTTTCAGCATCCAGTAAGCACAAGTCGATAGAGCTGGAACAACAATTGACTACTTTGACACAAAAGTTAGTGGAGAACGAACAAGACAAGGAACAGCTGCGACTGGAGTTAAGGTCTGCTAACATCAGCTTGCAAGATGTTCAGCAGAGACTCCACACACTTCAGGTATCACACAGTTCTAAATCATAGTTTATTAACCAGCAAACATGTTGCAATATATCGGAAGTAAAACCACCAACAAATGCAGTGTATCAATACCATAATTTTGTTATTATAACAAAGTTATAAAGATTAAATTTATATATAGTAGATAATACACCAAGCCTGCTATAAAGACTTGTCAAGGCTTCGTAATGCGTGGCACATGTACTAACATACATGTCTACGTAAACTAATGAATGTTATACAAGAACAAGTTTAAGACGGATATTACGTATAATATACAGGAGACCGCTTCTGAAAACTTTTTCTTAATGACATACTGCACAAATTGGCCAAAGAAGCTGGCCTTGACTGCTTCACCGGATTGAGAGGTGACATTGCTCTCAGGTCGCTTAGCCTGAACTTATATCGCTAGTAACTCGACCCAAGGTTCCCCCCGGTGAGGGGTAACCTCGGCTTGGACGGTTACTATGTTATCCAAGGGCGATCCAAGGGCACCCGATAGGGCCGATCCACAGCATAATAAATTCTTAGAATGTTTGTTTATGTTCTTTTTCTACTAAAATGTTTGTTTCCAGGTGGCGCACACCCATGACACTGATGCTTTATTTAGAGACCAGCAAGATAGGTAGGTATTTATTTATTGTAATATATATATTTATATTAATAATATATATAGCCATTACCTACGGTGCGGAGACTTGGACTCTGACCGTTGGGCTGGTCTACAAGCAGAAAGTCGCACAACGAGCCATTGAAAGAGCTATGCTCGGCATTTCTCTAAGAGATAAAATCCGAAACGAAGAAATTCGACGGAGAACAAAGGTAGTCGATATAGCTCTTAAAGCAAGTTGAAGTGGCAGTGGGCCGGCCACATCTGCCGAGTCAGCGACTGTAGATGGGGGAGGAAAGTCTTGAAATGGAGGCTGCGCATAGGTCGGAGAACCGGGGCGCTCTCTCTCCAGATGAACCGACGACCTTGTAAGGATAGCCGGAAGTGGCTGGATGCGGAAAGCTGATGATCGCATGTGGTGGAAGGCATTGGGGAAGGCCTATTTCCAGCAGTGGGCAGACACAGACTGATGATGATAATGATATATTGGTTTGAATGGCTTATAAATAAATAAATCTTTATTTGCAAGGATATGGTTTACAATAAGATGTTCATATAGTTATGAGTTTCACATATTCTGCTTAAAAGCGTGCAAATCTTATAACTAGTACCTAACGTTACAATTAACTATTACAATTATCTAGACACGAGCTCGTTTAAAATATATTAATTTTATTTTTATTTATGTAATAATTTATATTATAATACATTTTTGAAATAATCTAGTCTAATAATATAATTCGTTTTTAAAAAAAATTCCCCTTTAGATCTATAATCTGCTTAGAAAGTCGTATGAAATATTGAAACTGCCATACAATACGCATTACTACTACAGAGGTTTATCCACTGTTTTTGTATGCACAGTTTATTTGGACATCCCGAACATTTAGTGGCTATTTCGATTTTTTTGTTAAAATACAGTACAGAGTTTTTTAATACAAACATGCACATGTCAAATATATATTGGCACGGAAACTGTTGATAGCAACACACAGTGTCAGTAAATTTAAAATAAAAAATAACAATTTTTAGCAAGTGGTCTTTCATACTAAATTCCGTTTTTCCCTTTTCAAAAATAATATAACTTACTAAAATTAGTGTGATATATATGCCAAGAAAAATGGAAAGATAGGGTTCACCATCTGGTCACCTATGCGATATAATAAGCTTGGTTAAAAGTAGACAGCGATTAAAGTTTCTGTCTACCCCGCTAGTGCACGCACGTGAGAGATTTATTCGGAAACCGACAAACATAACTCACTTCAAGCTTAGATTAGTAGATAGATTAGAACACAAACCAATGGTTTTCTGCAGAGCCCGCTTCTTGTGGAAGGATAGATGCGGTAAAATTAATTTTATAAAATTTCTTCTTATAATAATGTTTTTTGTATTGAATTTATTTATAGACATCGTGAAGAAATGGACAGACTTCAAAATGACTTGATAAAAGCTAGAACGAGGCTCGATGAAAAAGTAAGTCTCTCTTTCGTACCATAGATAATAGAAATAAAAGTTTAGTATCCAATAGAAAAAAAAATGTCTTTTAAACCATGATATATATTTATAGAGGTTCAAGTATGTTAGAAATCTTTTTGCTTGCTTTTTTTTAGGAAAATGAAATAAAAATATTTGAAAAACGATGTATGGAGAAGGACAGAGAGAAAGAAGACATATTAATAGAAAAGGGTAGTACGATCAATAGACTGGCCAGCGAACTAGAAGCGGCACAGAGCAGACTTGTGAGTGGAGAAAGTGCGAGACTGAAGGAGAAGGTGCTACAGTTGACAACAGAGAGGAACACTGCTAGAGAACAAGTGAAAGAACTTGGGGTAAGATGATTTTATATATCAAAAGTACTTTGTTACAGAGAAAGCCTATGCCCAACAGTGGAACACTTCTACCTTTGAAAATCGCAGATAGCGATTGTTATCTCTTTCTATCCCGATAGTAAAGAGTAGAAAAGGAAGTAAATTTTTTATTATTTTTTAATGAAAAAGCTTCAATGTTTTTTTAGTTTTTCAAAAATATTACTAGCATTCTTGTTACCCATTCCAACTAAGCTTAAGCTTGTACTAGGAGATGGTTCACGTCAATAGTCGAATGGTAGATTCGAACTTACGACCTTACGATTCACAGACCGTACCCTTAACCATCAGGCTATTGACATCATGGTTTTTAAAAAATCTTTAATAAAATTTGTTATGAGTGTGCGAAAATATGATCAACTGAAATTGAAATGTCGTCCACCAAATTACTATCAGCTTTTCGAGCTTATTAGTATATATATCCATATTCTGCAGCTCTTAACCATGATGGTGAATGTTAGTATTGTAAACCATAGTCAATTTTCAGTCAAAGTTGGAGCTCACAGCGCACGAGCTAGTACTTTGTCGGAATAAATTTGCTAACAGTCAAAAGGAGTTTGAAAACTGGCAGACCACTCTGAATCAGATTTTAATGGAGTCTCTACCCGACAATAATTTAATAGGTAAGTATCAAGCAAAATAATTTTATCATTTAAAATTCTGCATTGCTTAAGTTATTTATTTAGTTACATAACATAAAACAATAACAAATACATGGACTATTGAATAAAATAACAGTAATGCGTATATTTTCTACATACAATTCTACATTACTTCTCCATATAAAATAGAATAGAACATAAACAATGTATTTAAGCTGAACGTGAGTCAGCGATATTAAGTACCAACAATATCCCTTTGTGCAAATACTTTTGCCATTAGTTTGTTATTCTCGTTATAAGGTCATTTAATGAATACACAAGTACAGATAGTTTTTCATAATAACTATTAACCATATAGTATAAGTAAAATTTATTTTATAATGATGTAACCCGAGATGTCGTTGTAAAAATTCTATGTCCGCAACACCCTAAGACTTAATTACTTAAGATCGATTTTGTCATTGATTTGATTGATTGTTTCCAAAGTCAAAAGTGTTCACTAACTAGTAATGTTATGCAAGTAGCACATTATAATTTTAGTGCTTGACAATCCTTTCATAAACATGTTTTATAAAGGACAATGTCCTTTGGTGGGCGGCATGGTTGGTTGTATTAGTCTATTTCTATTTTAATCTATGTTTTTCTAATTGCATCTCTGTGTTTGGTCTGTAGCATGTGTCAAACAGTTGCAAATAAACCTTTCTAACGCACAGTCGTTCTTTCAATCAGTTAAATAGCCCTCATGCAACATTAAACCTTAACAACTTAAACAGTGGGAAATTTCATACTCCTCTGTCCATGCAATGTTCTTAAGAATTCAAAGTTTTCGCTTTACATATTAATATTATAATTATTCACTTGGTTTTAGGAGAGCCGCCGTCACCTGGTAAATTGACAACACTTAAGGAAATTCTTGGTCGATATAAGTTGCAGATTCAAAAGTTGTCAACGTTGCAAGAGGAAGTCGCGAAAAGGTAAAAAAACTACCCTGATAAACAGCAGTAGCTATAGAGAACTGACACTTATTTTACTGGAAATTCTGCTACTTTTCACGATACCAAGAGACATAAGATTGTGCGTTTTATTAACCCAGTAATTTGACCACCAGCCGGTAGTATACATCGCAGCACCCTCTCTGATAAGAGAGTTGAATCACATGCTTTATAGTGACACTTTTGGCCTATAGCACTTTATATCCTATATTATTTGATATTTATATCCGTTATATTTACTCACATTTTTCTCAGGTTGGTTGAAGCAAAACCCTTTTTTTTTTTGTTGACGGGGAGGAAATTTTCACAAAGATACCCCGCCTTCTGGGGGGGCAAGGCGGCGGTTATGGGAGGTTTTAGTGGGATCTTATCCACTAAAACCTCCCCGGTGGCCCTTTCCTCGGTGCATGATGAGGGGCTCCGGGATCTCACGTGGAACGCAACGGGGCCCCTCTGCCCCTGTGCTCAAGGAGAACACGTCCCGGGGGAGGTTACTCCCTCCCCCCCCGTGCCCTCGCAGTGCAAGGCGACACGGGCCAGCCGATGTCGCCTTGAAGCAAAAAAATTTTTTTTTTGAAGCAAAACCCTTATCATCAAGCCTGTCGTCTTCTTCTTCTATGTAACCTCATGACTGAGGGACGTGACTATGGTGCGTTGCCCTGGCCGCCATTTCTTTCCAGACATTTCTGTCTTGCGCCATTTGGATGGATGATTGTAGGGTAGCTCCCGTAGCGTCCTGGGCTGTGTGTGTCCATCTTGAAGGAAACCGCCTTCTCGCTCTCCTTTCACACAAGCAGTAATAATCAGCCTTTCCAGACTGGCTCTCGCACAACAACTTCACTCCTGTCACTGTTTTACAATTGACATTGATTTCCTTTTACAGAGATAAGAGGTTGGAACAGCATCGAAAACAAGAATCTGAATTAAGGTCAAAGATAGAAGAGCACAAGGGTATAGAGATGCAGCTCAATTCGAAGATAGCTGTGTTACAGAACAAGCTGGACTTGCTCGGCAACAGCTCCAATGACGAGCTGCTGGAAAACTATAAGCAACAGAATGAACAACTTAAGTCTGAACTCGAGGAAGTCAGAGCTGAACTTAAATCTGTAAGTATTTATTTACCACTAGCTGCGACCCGCGGCGTTATCCGCTATTAAAAATATGTTCTGTACCCCTTGAAAAAGTTAAAGTGGTGTCTTTGGGTACGTTTTTGAGTTCTCTCAGTAGCTTGCGATCTTCATTCTTTGTCACGATTAGAGGTTCAGGCTAAGCTACCTAAGAGCTGTGCCACCTCTCAATCCGGTGAAGCAGTCAAGGCCAGCCTCTCTGGCCAATCTGTGTAGTTCGTCATAAAAAAAAAATCTTTGTCACGCTTTCCTTGAAGCCGTGATTCACGCTCTTCTTCGGTTTCTATATTTCTTCTTTTATAAATTCTCGTTGCAGCGATTTCGGAAGACACGCAAACAGTTGTTAATTCATAGCAGTTTTTATTCTCTTAAAGAATTTTACACGTTTAAACCTTAAAGTGACATTAGTGCGTGAAGTGATTTTTAAGTGTTCAATTTGTAAAAGGGATTACTTTAATTGTATATGTAAAGAAACTCAATGTATTTGCATACCGGTTGGGCGAAATATGCTAGTGCCTAACTAAAAATTATTTATCATGTCAGTTACCATATTTCCCGCAAATAAACGTTATTATTATTATTACTCTGTTGCGATTTTTCTCAATGCGTAACTCACGTTCCTCAGCTGTTTCATTTGCTCTTTTTTCCTTCATCTTCTTCGATTTGGAGATTTGTCTACTAATGCTTGCTTTTTTGGGTGGCATTTTTATTAATTACAATGATTCTATGAAGAAACATGATTGGTGAAATATGTACACAACGCACGTATCAAAACAAATTTGTGTTATAAAACAATAGAATATAATCGTAGTAAATAAAAGCTGTATTTGACAGTTCAAAAAAAGAGGGGTGCTCCGATCTTCACCAAACTTTACAGGATTACTCGCCAGGTCAATCTGAAAATTCTCTGAAAGTTTCATTGAAATCGGTCCAGCCGTTTCGGAGCCTATAAAGAACAAACCCACACACTTTCTGTTTTATATATATATATATATATATTTACAATTTTTAATATTAACCATCTTCAGTACATCATCAAGATCGAAAGTTTTATTTTCTTATTTACTGTGTTATGTTATAGTTGGACCTGAAATACACAGAGCTGGAAATGGATAACGAGAAGCTGAAAACGGAGAAGGGAAGCCGCGCGTCCATAGTGCAGGAGGCAAATGCTGATCTGCTGCGAGAGCTCGAGCGTTACAGCGGACAGCTCAAAGACACTCTCAAAGAAAATGGAGAGCTTAAGAATCTATATTTGCAGGTACAATATATCGACGCTGGTAAACAAAAACGTAGTAACCCACAATTATGAAATTGTTCACTAGAGCCGAAAAACCATTTCAACTTTAAAAAAAATTATAGTTTTCGTGTTTGTGGACCTAGAGCTGTCGTTTTTGGACACAATATTTATTACTTTTGCTGAATAAGAATTGTACCACGGCATTAACATAGAGTTTTCCTAAAAGAAATTCGTTTTACGTTACAAAAAATAAAAAAGAAGTGTCAATCTTGAAAATCCTATTTTTATATATTATTTTTCATCCAATTGTTACAAGTCATATATCATTCGACGCGTCTTATTTTTCTGATTCCAACGACGTAAAAAAGTGAAAATGGCCATATGTGTCACTTCTACGTTTTTGCTTTCCAGCGTCGATATGCATTAGAGTGGTATATTTATATTTCATAAATCTATAAAGTATTCATATACCTACTATAGTTACAATATTATATATTTTGGTCCGTATAAAAGCCATGTAAAGGTAGTATTGTGCGTGCACGACATTGGGTAATCCTGGGTACCACTGAAAATCAGTGCAGGTAGCCTTGCGACAGCACATGCTAAGATAGTTTCAAGTGTTGCCATCATCACCTATTTGTCCGTTCCTTCTTCCTTTAATTATAGTTTTTTATTTTTTATTTTCGCTTCCACAAGGGTTACATATTGAGTTACATTATATAAAATACATTATTAAACCTCCTTTGTGAGAGACTGTACTAGGTTGCCCTGTCAGACAGAATACCAGGCCCTCTGCCGCGCGTAATACTTATTTCTAGTTTATGTGGTTAAATAAATAAAGCTAGTTACTTGAATGTAGTATAAATAAATCAGAATGGTGTTTGCCTTTTATGTGTGTGGGTGTTTCAGAATTACGATATTGTATTTAGAAGGTTTTCAGTATCATTGTAATTAAGAGTCTCTAACCAAGCTGACAGTTCCAATTTGCATTTGTATTTTCTCTATTTTCTTTTTTTTATATGTTATATTTTGTATGTACTATGTCTAATATACTATTTATTATGGTGCCAATAAATGAAATGTCTATGTCTTATGTGTATATACCATCATAAAAATAAAATCTCTTTTAAGTTAGTTTATTAGCATCAAAAGACTATATATACAAGCTCTCACGTTTTAACCCTATCGGGGGGTGCAGTGGGGAGAAGGAAATCAGTAATTGATTTTTTATACTTCAAAAACTAAAACACTGCTTATTCTCTTTGAGGCGGGTTTTCTGGGCGTGAGCTCTTTATAATTTTCTTTTGTTTGTCATTGAATTTAATGATTTAAAGGTATGCAGTGCACGCGATGGGATCTCCAGAGAATTGAAGGACAACCATGCAAAAATACAAAAGGAAAGAGAGTTGTTCAAAACACAAGAAAGAGATTACATTGAAAGGATAGAGAAACATAAACAGCATTTAGAGAAGACTGCGGCAGATCTTACAAATGCGAGAGAAGAATTGGACAGAGCAAACAAACGAATCTCGGAGCTGCAGAAAGAGTTTACTGATAAACAAAAAGATTTCACTGAAAAGCTGAACAAGTATTTAGAAGGTAAAGTAAGGTTTTTTTTATAGCAAGTGGATTTTTAATGTATAAAACAAAAAAAAATCATGGCATGAGAAGTTATACTTCTTTGAGGGGGGGGGGGAGTAACCTCCCCCCCACGGGACGTGCTCTCCTTGAGCACAGTGCAGAGGACCTCCGGTGCGTTCCTTTGGAGATCCCGGAGCCCCTCGTCATGCACCGAGGAAAGGGCCACCGGGGAGGTTTTAGTGGGTAAAAACCCCACATAACCGCCGCCCAGAAGGCGGGGTATCTTTTTGAAGATTTCCTCCTCGTAAAAAAAAAAATACTTCTTTGGAATCATTAAAAAATGTTTTTTTAATAAATAAAATAGCCTTTATTGCCTTCAAGTTTCTTTACAATAATAAAGTGAATGTAAAAACGGTTTGCCTACTTACTAAACTAAATTAATTTGCTAATTCTAAGTTTTTAATACTCGGCAACTGGTTGTGGACGGCTTGTCTCTCGACAAAGGCCTCCTCTAAAGATTTCCACCAATGTCTGTCTTTTGCTACCCAGCTCCACAGCGGACCAAGCTATTCTTTTAAATTCGTCTTCCCAATTTGTCTACCTCTACTTCTTTTGCTATCTTAAAAAAATGTTTTTTAGTTGCATGCAAATAATTTAATTAAAATAATAAAAGATTTGGAAAAGGATAGTTAACACAGACAATAAAATAAATATTTTAAAGAATAATATTTTACAACACAGTCAATAAAATAAATATTTTAAAACATACGGATAGTTAATCTTAATTATATTGGAGCACTTGAAAAAGTATATAAGGACAATTTTTTTCACTACAGATCTAGAGGTTCAGGCTAAGCGACCTAAGAGGCTATGCCACCTTTCAATCTGGTGAGTTTAAAGGTGACCAAGATCTATATCTAGTCTTGAGCACTGGCGCAAGGTGGCCAGCCTTTTGGTGTGGTTTACAGGTTTTGAGTGTGCACAGGAATTACACGAGTTAATTCCCTCATCCCCTATTCTACCTTCGGACGTTTAGACATTCGGCTGGTCACCACCCTTTCAAATCGATGTTCCGCGCGTCTGAACGAAACGATTTCATCATCATCGTTCATCATACAGCAAAGGAGTGGAACAAGTTGCCGGCGTCAGTCTTTCCATCCAAGTACGACGTGGCAGCCTTCAAGAGTAGAGTGAATAGGCACTTACTAAACTAGCGCGTACCATCTTTCGACTATATCACCACTTACATAATATCTGACATTACTGTATTGACAATTATTCATTTATGACATCAGATGTGATCGTGGGATCAAGCACTAGTTTATACCCCATAATAAAAAGCAGTAAAGGCCAGTCCATTAGACCCACTGTGTAGTTAGTCATAAAATAAAACACTGCAGCTTCAACCTGTTACTATCCACATTATTTCATAAAGCGCCTAAAGAAGTATTTGAAGCGTCAATAGCTTAATGGTTTAGGGTACGGCCTGGGAATCGTAAGGTCGTGGGTCTGAATCCACCATTCGACTATTGCCGTGAACCATGTCCTAGCACAAGCTTATGCTTAGTTGGAATGGTTAACAAGATTGTTAGTAATATTTCTAAAAAAAAAAATAAGAAATATTACTAGCTCTCTTTTTTTTAAAAAAAAAGTATAACTTCAATAACCGAAAAATGATACTAAGTCGCGGCGATATCAGATCAGCCAATAGACTTATCACTAGAAATAAAATGATGGAATGAGTTTATATCTACTATTTCCTGAAGTGTGTTTGGAACATGTAATATATTATAATTCTTCATTTCTAGATGAGAAAAGTGCATTGCGGAAGGAGATGCCATGTCTGCAGTGCGAGAAGCTTCTTCACCAGATCAAATATCTGGAGGAACAAATCAACAAATGCACTGTCAAGTTATGTAAGTTACTTACCTTATAGCTTGAAACTTCAGAGTTAATATAGAATACTAGCGTCAGCCCTGTAGTTCTGGACTCTTAAGAATAAGACTACGGTATCGCCTGCCTGTCGTAGAAGCCGACTAAAAGGTGCCTCGGGTGCACTAGGCGACAAGGCTGGGTGCCTTTGTCATCTGCTAAGGTGATCCCGGGAAGAAGGCGACATCGGTTGGCCCGTGTCGCCTTGCACTGCGAGGGCACAGGGGGGGAGGGAGTAACCTCCCCCCTGGGACGTGCTCTCCTTGAGCACAGTGCAGAGGGGCTCCGGTGCGTTCCGCTGGAGATAACGGAGCCCCTCGTCATGCACCGAGGAAAGGGCCACCGGGGAGGTTTTAGTGGGTAAAAACCCCACATAACCGCCGCCTTCCCCCCAGAAGGCGGGGTATCTTTTTGAACATTTCCTCCTCGTAAAAAAAAAATACTTCTTTGGAATCATTAAATAAAATAGCCTTTATTGCCTTCAAGTTTCTTTACAATAATAAAGTAAAAGTAAAAACGGTTTGCCTACTTACTAAACTAAATTAATTTGCTAATTCTAAGTTTTTAATACTCGGCAACTGGTTGTGGACGGCTTGTCTCTCGACAAAGGCCTCCTCTAAAGATTTCCACCAATGTCTGTCTTTTGCTACCCAGCTCCACAGCGGACCAAGCTATTCTTTTAAATTCGTCTTCCCAATTTGTCTACCTCTACTTCTTTTGCTATCTTAAAAAAATGTTTTTTAGTTGCATGCAAATAATTTAATTAAAATAATAAAAGATTTGGAAAAGGATAGTTAACACAGACAATAAAATAAATATTTTAAAGAATAATATTTTACAACACAGACAATAAAATAAATATTTTAAAACATACGGATAGTTAATCTTAATTATATTAGAGCACTTGAAAAGGTATATAAGCACAATTTTTTTCACTGCAGATCTAGAGATTCAGGCTAAGCGACCTAAGAGGCTATGCCACCTCCAATCTGTAGAGTTTAAAGGTGACCAAGATCTATATTTAGATAGTCTTGAGCACCGGCGCAAGGTGGCCAGCCTTTCGGTGTTGTTTACAGGTTTTGAAGAGTGTGCACAGGAATTACACAAGTTAATACCCCATCCCCTATTCTATCTTCGGACGTTTAGATATTCGGCTGGTCACCACCCTTTCAAATCGTTGTTCCGCGCGTCTGAACGAAGCGATTTCATCATCATCGTTCATCGTGCGTACAGCAAAGGAGTGGAACAAATTGCCAGCGTCAGTCTTTCCATCCAAGTACGACGTGGGAGCCTTCAAGAGTAGAGTGAATAGGCACTTACTAATCTAGCGCATACCATCTTTCGACTATATCACCACTTACATAATATATGACATTAGTGTATTGACAATTATTCATTCATGACATCAGGTGTGATCGTGGGATCAAGCACTAGTTTATACCCCATTAAAAAAAAGCAGTAAAGGCCAGTCCATTAGACCCACTGTGTAGTTAGTCATAAAAATAAAACACTGCAGCTTCAACCTGTTACTATCCACATTATTTCATAAAGCGCCTAAAGAAGTATTTGAAGCGTCAATAGCTTAATGGTTTAGGGTACGGCCTGGGAATCGTAAGGTCGTGGGTTCGAATCCACCATTCGACTATTGCCGTGAACCATGTCCTAGCACAAGCTTATGCTTAGTTGGAATGGTTAACAAGATTGTTAGTAATATTTCTAAAAAAAAAAATAAGAAATATTACTAGCTCTCTTTTTTTTAAAAAAAAAGTATAACTTCAATAACCGAAAAATGATACTAAGTCGCGGCGATATCAGATCAGCCACTAGACTTATCACTAGAAATAAAATGATGGAATGAGTTTATAACTAATATTTCCTGAGGTGTGTTTGGAACATGTAATATATTATAATTCTTCATTTCTAGATGAGAAAAGTGCATTGCGGAAGGAGATGCCATGTCTGCAGTGCGAGAAGCTTCTTTACCAGATCAAATATCTGGAGGAACAAATCAACAAATGCACTGTCAAGTTATGTAAGTTACTTACCTTATAGCTTGAAACTTCAGAGTTAATATAGAATACTAGCGTCAGCCCTGTAGTACTGGGCTCTCAAAAATAAGACTACGGTATCCCCTGCCTGTCGTAGAAGGCGACTAAAAGGGCCCTCGGGTTCACTAGGCGACAAGGGTGGGTGCCTTTGTCATCCGCTAAGGTGATCCCGGGAATAAGGCGACATCGGCTGGCCGTGTCGCCTTGCACTGCGAGGCACAGGGGGAGGGTAACCTCCCCTGGGACAATGCTCTCCTTGAGCACAGTGCAGAGGGCTCCGGTGCGTTCCGCTGGAGATAACGGAGCCCCTCGTCATGCACCGAGGAAAGGGCCACCGGGGAGGTTTTAGTGGGTAAAAACCCCACATAACCGCCGCCTTCCCCCCAGAAAGCGGGGTATCTTTTTGAAGATTTCCTCCGCGTTAACAAAAAAAGAATACTAGCGTACTCTATTTTAGCTCTGATAATTCTTCTCTCTACGTATTTATATCTTCTATTCCCTTCTCAAGCGGGTGAAGATCATTACTTACACCCATATCAGTAAATATAATATCATTCATATCATTTATACAAAACCATTTCGGGCTCTAGTTAATGTCAGAAATAAAAGTACGATGTATGGCTTGTTTAACAGTTCAAAAAGAGGGTGCTCCGATCGTCACCAAACTTTACAGGATTACTCGCCAGGTCAATCTGGAGATTGCCTGAATGTTTTATTGAAATCTGTCTAGCCGTTTCGGAGCCTATATAGAACATACCCACACACTTTCTCAATTATATGTATAGATTACATTGTTGTACTGCGACATACACATAAGACTTTGAAGGAAAATCAATGATACAACTCGACTAAGATTCAAATGCTGTACAAATAAGTATAAACTGATATATAATATTATCGTTTATTTATCCCATGTATATGTATATTATTATATTTATATTGACATGTCTATGTATTTATATGTAAATGTATATTTATTTATCTATATAATATTTTAGAAACACTATTTTTTAGCGGCACTACCCTTAGTCTGCTCTTAACCACTGAAGGTTGGCTAGAAGAAAATGCTAAATAGCATTTAGTTCTCCTTTGTACATTTACTTTGGTGCAATACAGGATTTATCTATCAACCTATCCAGGAGTATCGCCACGAATCCATTACCTAACTACTAGGCTTATGTGTCTATGAATGTGAAATAAATCTATTTTTTTTACAAATAAATATTTTACAGCAACTCAAGAAAGCAGCGAGACACTAATGAAGGAGCTGAAAGGCAAGGCGGAGTTTTTCCAGCAGTACATTGTTGAGCGATACAAGAAGCTGGTCGACCAACGCAGTGTTGCCACCAATACTGAAGAAACTGGAGTAACCTGTTCACCCAGTATCGAACAACTTGTCCAGGAATGTGACGATGATATAGCTGCTAAGGTATACTTGTTTCTTTAAGACCTTTGCTTTGGTCAATAGAGTAATTTATATATATATAATAAATAATATGTAATTATGTTTATAGACAGCGGTTATGATTCGTGAGAACGCCATAAGAGAACAAATAGCGGAGAAATTCACATTAGAGATGAAAACAATGGAGATGAATTTCGCGAGACGCGTCCAAGAGTTAGAGAGTGAACAGTCGACTACGATCACCAAGCTAAAAGAAATGTTGGAAAGGAAAGCCCACGAGGTGGAGACTTTGAAGGAGTTCATTCTGTCAGAGCGGGCGAAAATAACGGAAATACTGGAGTCCAAGGAAAAAGAGATATCCACACTTATAAAGGAACATAATGACCTATTAAACGAATGTCAGAAAGCGAAGGATAATGGTGTCGAATGGAGGATTAAGGCGGAAAGGTACAAGGATAGGTTAACAAGATTGGGATCTCTTGAGGATATGCTCAAGAAAGAAAGAGAAGATTGGAAGAAGAAGTCAAACATGTGCGCGTCGGAGTGGCAGACGCTTAAAGCTAAAGTGACGGAGCTTCAAGAGCAGTTGGCGCAGCAGGAACAGGATCAAGTCAAATTGCAAGCGGAGTATCAAACTCTCCAAGACAAGTATAAGAATGCGAAGAAAACCGTTTACACTTACAAGGTAATAAGTTTAACATATTTCTTTTAAAGAAAGTACAAACGGCCAAGCTTAACAAACCTGCTGATAACTGATCAAACATTTGCAACAGGTTGGCAGTCGAAGTTGCATTACCTAAAGTTACAGCCTATATGTCCCACTGCTGGGCACAGGCCTTCTCTGTAAATTGGCAGACTTCACATGTCTTAGAAATTTTTCTAACACATGTAGATTTTTTATGATGTTTCATAGTAGGCATAATTTAAATTCTTAGTGGTCAGCCCTGTAGTTCTGGGGTCGTAAAATACGCTATTCCCTGCCTGTCGTAGAAGGTGACTAAAAGGGGCCTCTGGTTCAATGGGCGATAAGGATGGGGTCCTTTGTTGTGCTGAAGTGGACCCGGGAAGAAAGCGACATAGGCTGGCCCGCGTCGCCTTGCACTGCGAGGGCACATTGGAGGTTAATCCCTCCCCCAGGATGTGCTCAGCACAGTGCAGAGGGGCTCCGGTGCGTTACACTGGAGATCCTGGAGCCCATCACAATGCACCGAGGAAGGGCCACCGGGGGGGTTTTAGTGGGTAAGAATGGGGTTCTTAACTCATTCATAACTCCTCCATCCTTAAGGCTTATCTTGTTGAAGATTTCCACCTTCCTCCTCCCCCGTCAAATTATAATTCTTAGTGATCAACGTAAATGTTTAACAATTTTACATTTTATTGATTCGGAAATATAATATTCCATATAGGCTCACATGATCCATCGTAGGCTTCATCTTCACCTGCTATCAAAAGAGGTTTAAGTGAGCCTATTTTATATTAAAAAAATGCTTCATTGGGTACCGAGGTATTTCTCAAGGCTAGCGGCAGAAGTCTTATACACATAGATATTGGTACTATTGTCTTCTGATAGGGACACCTATGCCCTGTTCTATTTTCAGTCAATAACTTACATTTATATTTACAGGATTACATGGCGAAGAAGGACACTCATGTCAACAACGAGATGAACAGAATACAAGATGAGTATAGGAAGATATTCATTAAGTTGCAGAACCAAATCAATTACCATATCAACTGCAGAATACAAGAGGAGAGGAATAGAGGAAAGAGGACACAGGAATATCAAGAATATGACGTAAGTTTAATTTACAATAATATAAAGCCATTACTTTACTTCAATCTCTCCAGATGTTTTAAGCAGGGCGGATATAGGGGTCTGGAGGCCGGGGCATAAAAGACGAGTGGGCAACAAAATCATTGTTCAATTTGTTTGTAAATGCAATGGCAAGAAATTCTCCAATTATTTCAAAGAATTTATTATTGTAGTTATAGTTATTTTTATAACAGTTGAAACAAACTTCAACCCTAAAACCTGCCCGGTTTTAAGATGGATAGTTCGATAGTAACACATTCTTAGCTAAACAAATTAATTCTTCTCTTGAAGTTACCCAAACGGATGACTAAAATGGAAGATCCATTTTCATATTTTCGTTAAAAAAACATTCAGCAAAATAAAAAAAAAACAAGAAAATATGTATCAAATAAAACAATTTTTTTGTAATTTTTTTAAAAATTGCAACACAATTTTTACAAAATAAAACAATTTTGTAAAAATTGTGTTGCTTCTATATTAATCGAAGAAACTTCGTTTCTACCTGTGACACCACATGGGTTTTTTTTGTAGAGGTGAATTAGATCATGTCATTCTTGAACAGACTTGCTTGTATCCTGTAAAACACCGTAAGTCTAGCCATCTTTAGCCTGTTTTCAAAACTGAACAGATTTCTATATTTCTATGTAAATGTATATATTTGTACGTCTTTTTCTATATATTATTATTTATGTATACACGTCCATTTATATGCTTTTTAAAAATATGGCCAGACTGCCAAATGAATCTTCATATCAAGGAAGATGGCAACACCTAGTATTGCATTTTTAAAGAAAAAAATTATGCTCCGATAAGCGGACCTAATAAACTTGGTTTTCTCACAGCAAGGGTTAAAAGAACGTGAATAATATTTTTTTTACAAATTAAATTTTTAACATTTTTCCAGTGCACCGACATGATAAATAAATTAAATGAAGATTTTTCCCGCCTCGCGAATGACACCTTCAAAGATGGACAAAGCAAATGACTTTAAATACAGATTATATAACGCATTTGTTATCTATACATCACTGCGCCGATCTCTCCCTGTTTGCGTACAAAAGAGTTTGTAATATAGCAAATTATTAAATTAATTATATGAGACCAAGTGTTGGGTGAAGTAATTGTACTTAATGTAAAATACTTATAAAATTAAATAGGCGAACGGATTTCTACCAGACAGCCCAGTTAAAAAGGGCGATATTAAGAATGCTGACGAGTGTATGTGAAATGTAAGGACGTGAATGGAGCTAAAAGGGTCTGGCCTGGCGTGACTATAAAGAACATCGCTAAAGTTTTATCGTCTAGGTAGAAACTTTACTGATTTCTATTTTAAGTAGAAACTACTGATAATAAAGGACAATATTTTATGTTTTTAATTAATCCATTATTTTATATTCGTTTCCGGGTTTGAAGTTGGTTCCAAGGAAACGTGTTCTTTTAAAGAATTGTTGTATATAAATGGCAGCTAACTTGGCAAGAGTCGATAGATGCGCAGAAGTCGTTTTTCATGTCTCTCTAGGTACTAAGAGGAACGGGGGGAACTTAAGAGCGCGCCATCCTGATTAATTTTGTATTGGTACATGCGCGAAGACAGGGTTATGTGGCGTTTTTACCCACTAAAACGTCCCCGGTAGCCCCTCGGTGCATGGTGAGGGGCTCTGGGAACTCAGAAGAACGCACCGGAGCCCCTCTGCACTGTGCTCTTCGGAGAGCACGTCCCCGGGGGGGGTTAACTCTTTCCCCTGCAGTGCAAGGCGCCCGGGCTAGCCGATGTCGCCTTCCTCCCGGGTCTACTTTGGCAGACGACAAAAGCCCCCAACCTTGTCGCCCCGTGTATGCCGAGGACTATATAATGGATTTATCAATGATTAATCCCAGCAGCATAAAAAGCAGTAATAGTGGCTAAGTGGTACGACTTACTTTGATTTGATGGTCGCAAATCACTTGGTTTAAAAAATTGTGCCCGGTTCACGGTGATGGTCTCACCTGTCTCACATGGGACCTAAGATTAAAAGGAAGTGACAGCTTATTATATTTAATCCCCACTGTGTACGGTCAAGGCAGAATAAATAGCGTTAGCTATCACAGTCTACACCGATCGGCATTAAAAGATGTAAGAGCTTATTATTTTAATTTTATATATATATATTTTTAAAAATATTACTGTAGGCTACATTTTTATAAAAGTCAAACTATTATTAGTATTTGTTTTTAAACTGTGGTCCTCTGATTTTTTTTAAACCTTTTTTAAATTGTATGTGATTAATGACAGAATATAAAAACTTAATTCCTTCAAATATTCCTGTGATAGTGAATATATATGTAATCGCCAGTATTAAATGTGAAGATAACTTTACATTCCTTAATATTCCATGCTCTTTATTGTATTCAATAGAAGTTAAATGTTCTAAAACATCTTTTCGAATTTATTTATTATTGCTCAATTGTTAATGTTATCTAGTATTATATATGTATTAAATTTTAAAATGTCATTTAATTGCATTTATATTAGGTTATTATTACTTAAATAAAATAGCCAGTTGAAATAAAGAAACTTTTTAAATAACATAATATCATTTATTTCTTCACGTAATAACTTGACGGTACGAAAGGCATTTTGGCCACGACACATGGTATGTCTTTTCCTCGTATGTTAACCAATAGTTCAGTTCCCGCCTTTTTATGTTGTTCCGCCACGTATCCCATAGCAACGTTACCGCCTAGCGATGGACTGGGGCAACCGCTGGTGACCTTACCAATCTCCTTACCATCAGCATTCTTGAGTATCGCATCCTTCCTCGCTGGAGCCCCTTTCTCTATTCTTAATCCCACTCTCCTTTTATCGACACCGCCTTTGATCTGTCGTATTATAATATCAGCGCCCGGGAAATTTGTCTCAACACGTCTCCTTTTAGCAATCAGCCAGGTCAGACTGGCTTCTACCGGTGTGACACCTTCGTCTATGTCGTTACCGTATAAGCATAAGCCAGCTTCAAGACGTAGCGAATCGCGAGCACCTAAACCAGCTAACTTCACGCCATTGCTTTGTAACAAAGCTTCAGCTACTGCCGTTGCCTTCTCAGCTGGTATGGAAATTTCCACTCCATCTTCTCCTGTGTAACCACAGCGCGTCACACGACAAGGTATACCCGCAACTAACCCTACTGTAGATGTCATAAACATAAGGTTTGTAAGATTTATGTTGGTAAGTGGCTGTAATTCTGACACAGCTTTAGGACCTTGCACAGCTATAAGAGCTCTCTCACTGACATTTAAAAATTCTACCCTTACATTCTTTCCAGTTTTTTTAAATACCTCCGAAGTGTCTTCCATATGCTGTTTATCGATGTCCATTCTTCCAGCATTCGACACTATATACAACTGGTCATCCTTAACCTTAGTTACAATCAAATCGTCTATGATTCCGCCCTTGTTATTTAGGAACACCGTCAAAGAGCTGGATCCGTCTGCCATACCCCTCAAGTCCACCGGGCATATTGATTCGAACCAAGAGACACAATCTTTACCATAAACATTTGTTTGCAACATGTGCGATACGTCGAAAATAGACGCACTGCTTCTTGTGAATACATGGGACAATGAAACGCTCATGTCCGAGTATTGTACTGGTAGTAGAAATCCGGCGAAGTCCACCAATTTGCCTCCATATTTTTGATGTAAATCATACAAAGGCGTCTTCTTTGCCTTTGCAGAATTTTCGCTATATGAACGATTGTGTAATGCACCGAGGCACCAGAGTTTTGCGTTTGTTTGTTTTGTGAAGAGCACACGCGTTATATTCCGAGAGTACATCTTACTAAATGTAACGTTGACCCATTTGGAGCAAACGAAGCGCATAATACAACTTTATCGAACTTTCGTAAGTGAGGTCTAAGGTCACGGCGTTGAGAAAATAAGTTAGCGATAAGGCTCATTTACTGTATTTGCAATCAAAGACAAAATAAATGAGCCCTATGTATAATGAATGTAAAGCAACACTTTTTTTAAATTTTACTGTAATTACAAAACTGTGTATGGGCTGCTAAAATTTTAAAGATAATAATGTTGGTTGTTTTTAATGCAAGTTGTAATGATGTATAGAAAATATGTTACATTTCAAATACTCTGTACATATTAAGTCACAACTGTTATCATGTTAAAAACAATTAACATGCTGCACACACATATTTGGTGTAAATAAAGTGATTGTTAGAAAATAATCTCAGATTATATCATCACAAATGTTGATTTGTTTTAACATTAGGATAAAAAAGTTACAAGCTCTCATGTAAATCAACTGATAAGAAACCATTTTTTCAACTGCTGCAAGTCTCTAGGATGCTGTTGATGTTGCACAAATGAATAGACACAATCAAGGACATACCACAACCTCAAACCTGAATGTTTATAACATAGGTTGTCAATGTTTTAGCTATCTCTTTAGTAGGTATATGGTTGGCACAATAACTTAACATCAAGTGTGCCACTTGTTATCCATTTTCTTGTTTCTAGTAGTAACAATAGCTCTGCATTTCATGTATGAGACCAAATCTTCCACATTTACATTCCCCTAATGTGAATATTTACGGCCACTATGAATCAATTACCATCAGGTGAAAGCTAGCAACACATATATGGCAAGCAATAAGGACATCTATATGCTTTTTCAAACCTATCCTTTAACAACAGGTAATATAAATATCTCAACTAGCAACATAGCTAAAATATAGTTTGAGAATGTAATATTTTCAAAAACTGCTTTTAACAAAATTTTTGTTAGCCTTTATTGTAATGTTCTATCATCAGAGTATACCAGGTATTAAGACAGCACTACCATCTCATCGGTGCCAGCATCAGGGGTGAAGATTAGGTTAGGTAGAATGCATACTGTTAGACTTAAAGCCTGGAGACAATTAGCTACCACTGCTCCATCCAAATGACAAGAAATAAATTAGAATATTACTTGAAAAGAATTCTGAAATTGATGTGAATAATATTATTAAAACATAACAAGGTAAAATGCAAAATAAAATCAACTATTTTTTCAATTTATTATCCATTTTCTCTAAACTACCATTTAAAGTTTCAACATACTCTTCATGAGTTAAAAGCTCACTTTTAGTTGAGTCAGAAATTGCAATACTAGACAATATAATAGCAATAAAACCAGAAGAATCTGGGTTCTTCCTTAAAAGTTCCGGGTAATCAAGTAACTCTCCGTTGACTTCTATAAGTGTCCCCTTCATGCAGCATGGAATATCAAAACTATTGCCATCATCATATTCAATTTTACAAATAACTGACTTTGGGATTAACATTTGGCCCCCTTTTTTGCCTTTACCTTTAACACTATTACTCAATCTATCAATGCTGCCAACATTAAAATTAACCTTATAACATTCATTTTTCTTAAAAAAGAAATGGCTTGGTGCAAGACTCAAAAGGGTTATTCTGTTTGAATGAAACATAAGCATTATATCATTATTTTCAACTCCATCTACATTGAGTATATATCTTTTACTAAAGTATCTATCTGTAAAGGATTTAAAGTTCGATAAATCTGTTAAATTAACTGAATTCAGAATGTCATATTCCATATTGATGTATCTTTTTCTTTATACTATTGATTTTTGGCGTGGCGTTCTTGAGCTAATATCCGTGCACGAATAGCTGCATGCTTTTTAATGGATTCTTCGTAATTTGCGTTTTGCCGTCTTATACGTTCTCCTTTCAAACACCTTCTCATATCTCGGTCATAGTCATTGCAATATCCCATAAATTTTAAAAAAGAATGCTGAAATATAACGTAAATATTAGTACTAGTACTTATCAGGCAATTTAACAAAACCAAGTTAGAACAATTTTAGAATAAAGCGGTAAAATAAGTTATCAGTAAGAGGTAATATACAGATTTCTAATTTGTACTTATAATAAATATCATTAACAATCGCACTAACCTCTGCATGACAATCTTGTAATTTTTTTATTAGAACATTACACTCATCAGTATGCAAGTGCGATGATAAGTCTGTATGCATTCCGTTATTCAATAGTTATAAATTAGAAGAAATTTAAAGCGATGCAACTATTTTCAAATAAATAGAATGTCACACTTACATTTCCTTTTTTATTCTATTGAGACAATTTATTTTTGTCTATTGAAAGCACAGATCATAACATGGTACAAAATCTGTTTTGAATGTATAAACATTGTACCGATGTTCTACAAGATAATCTACATAAGTTCGTAATATTGTTCTAGCAAACAATGTAATGTGGATATAATGAGTTATATTTGATACATGGATCTGTTTCTGTACATAGTGTGTATAGAGGAAACCTACTATAGCCTAGCGTGTATATTCTCTTTGAACACCTCATTATATAGAGAATATAGAGTGACATTTATAATTGAAAGTGTATTTTCAAAATGCGGAACGTCAACGTAGACTTCGTAAATTTAATGTGAGTTTACGGATTGGAAATTTTCTACAGTTTTGACAATCGTAATTTTAAAAAAACGTCCAGTGAATTGAGGCACTGACTAGAAAAAATTGGGGAATCAAATTTTTGTCGTTTTATTTATGTTTATTATTGTCCGTTTTCGCACTGACAATATTATTGCTTTTTTGGAACATGGTGATTTAGCATCAAAATCAATATATGTCACACACAGAGCAAGGAAATTAACAGGCACTCACGATTTCAATTCTGCAGTAATACCAGCACCATCAATAGCCGGAAGAAAGACAAGCAGGCAGTTGATAACAGCAAAACTAGATCCCAAATTAAAATTAGTAGTAGATACTGCAGCAACAGACACAGAATTTGTGTCAATCTTACAATATCACAATTACAGAAAATGCTTTGAGAGTACGATATCAAACCCATGATAGCAGATATAGCAAATTCTTTATCCAAGGGAACAAAAATTACAAAAGGCATCAACAAATAAACTAAGTTCAGGCTATCGCGTTCGCCAGTCGCGTCGTCTGAGGTAGCTTTTCAATACATTTTTTTTTTAATTGGTTCAACCCAATCAATAACTCACAAGGGCATTTTACACGCCGTTTAGCAACAACAAACTCAGACAACGCTCCAATAACAAAACTACGAAAGTCTGTTGTATTGTATTAGTTGCAACAGTATCAATAGCAGCATCGAAGGTGATAATGCTACGAGCGCAGGCGTATGCACCACGCGGCAAAATGACCGCATACGCATTCTTCGTGCAGATCAGCCGTGAAGAGCATAAGAAGAAGCATCCAGAAGATCGCGTCAATTTCGTGGCTTTCTCTAAGAAATGCGCCGAGGAGTGGAACACAATGTCCGAAAATCAAAAGCAAAGGTTCTACATTATGGCTAAAGAGGATAAGCAACGTTATGATCTGGAGATGCGGAATTACATAGCCTCAAATTCAAAGATGCCCGAACCACCCAAACGATATCTATCCGCTTTCATCATGTTCTGCAACGACGAGCGTTCGAAAGTGAAGGCCTGTCACCCTGAGTATACTTTGGTTGATATCGCCAAGGAGCTCGGCAGACGGTGGGCAGTTGCTGACCCAGCTACCAAATGCAAATACGAAGCTCTTTCTGGTCAAGACAGGGCAAGGTACCACTCCGAAATAAGGATCTACAACCCCAAATATAATACTTCAAAGCGACAGAAGCGCCAGTAAGAGGTACTTCAAGAGGGCCTCAAGTGTCCATACGATAATGGAATTAGCAATGAACGCAAAGCATACTCAACTCACCGTTTTGTTCGCTCTATTACTAATCGGTTTTGGATTAACTTTAATGTCTGAAAGTAATTTTACCAGATATAAATTGTATACGTATTTGTGTATGTAAATAATGTGTTTTTGTCAGATTTGAAGTAAAATTGTTATTATTGTATTATTAATACCATGTTATTATTTGGTATTTTTTAAATAGAAAATTAACCAAAAAGTAATAAAATATTTATTCTTAATGTTTTGTTTTTTTGCATAAATGTTTATTTACACTACTAAGGGTCACACCTTCTAAGAATTATGAGGGAGCTGTGCACATGTCGCATAGACTTTCACAAAGAAAACTTTTAGCATAAGGGTTTTTCGAGAGAGAATCTTAGCCTAGAGATAGCTCTTGCAGCCCCGTAGTTCTGGGCTCATAGAATAAGATTACGGTATCACCTGCCTGTCGTAGAAGACGATTAAAAGAAGCCTTGGATTCACTGTGCGACAAAGGTTGGGGCCTTTGTCGTCCGCTAAAGTGGACCCGGAAAGAAGGCGACATCGGCTGGCCAGTGTCGCCTTGCGATCCGGAACGTGGTGATTAGATAGAGTACGATTTTGTGACAGGACACTGATAATTTAGGACTAGGAGTCCTAAATTATGTAAATAAAAACACTCAAAACATTTTTTTTATTTTTATTTAACTTATAGCCATATATTCATATAGCGCCTCCAGCCAACACGATGAGCCAAGGTGGAGACCGCATTAATACATATGGCACTTACACCTAAAATTCCAGGAACTCGCCCCAATAAATAAATAAATTAACAACATGTCACTAACAAACTTTAAAATAATGACTAGATATAAATTATAAAATTTTGTTTAACCGTGTTGCTATACAGGAAACTGGAATTGCCTTGCATATTTAAAATAATAAACTTGTGAATAAAAACATTACTATAAAACAAACATTCGACAAGACACCATTCACTTCAAAAAACAGGAACAAGCGAGTGTTTAAGCAAATTAATGTAACAACGAACAAATACGAAATGCGATTTTAAGAGGATATAAAAAAAATATGATTTGACGCCAAATTAAACAAAGAAATGCATAATGTGCCCGAAATAATTGACTATACCAATTCGCTAAAATAAAAAGCAGGCGTTACGCGATGAGGGGTTAATTTTCTCAACTCTTGGGCATGCCCTGGGGGGTAGCGGTCTCCACCATCTTCTTGTACTTGCCCACAAGCTCGGGGAGGTCATACGCAATGGCAACATCGAGCCGAGTGATGGGACAGCCGCGGAAGTACGTGCACGTGGCAGATAGCTGTTGGAACTCATACAGGGGATTAAGTCTGAAGAAGTCCCTGTAGGTTTCAGGATCGGGAAGGTCGTACCTGAAAATTCAATAAATATTATTCACACCACCGAAATAATAATGTGTTATTTAAACAGTTTGCGAGTTGGTTTCAAAAATAAATATCTAAAACATAATTAATAATACCTAGAAATATTTGTAAGCGTGCTCAATCCCTCGTAGATATGGTAGTTCTGAGGGTTGTCTATTATAGCATCAGCAATTAGTTTCCTGTTGCCGAAAATGGTCTTATGATTGTAATATGTCGTCAGATAACAGTCGACCATTTTTGCGTGATTTCTCACACGTACCTGCAATTTAAACAATTCTCAATAAATAAATATTAACATAAACTAAATTTATTCTTATACCATTTATAATCGCTAGCGGTCTCTGGGTTATTTATATATTAGGAAATTCGACTTTAACCCAGAAATGGGAGCATAGAATCACTATTTATAATATAACTGCCCCGACAAACTTCGTACCGCCTTTTTTTTTCATAGTAGGACCCCAAATAGGTTTCGATTAATTTATGATATATGTATGGTCTGTTTGAAGTTGTCATCCGTTGGCTGAACAACTGACCGTCATTCACTTTATAAAATCTGATTTTAATAAAAAAATTGATAATAAAATTTTTCTTCACTCTGACTCTGACAACTTAGAGAAGTTGATTAAATAATAATATAGATCGATATGTTGATTAAATAATATATATAAACTATAAGTATTGAAAATTTCATACTCCATTTTTGCTCCACGTATCATTGTAATGATGTTATAGTTTCAATGTTCCGTGCTAATCTGGGCCGGGTCGCTAGTTACATGATGGATGCACGAGTGTATACCCGTGTCCGGATCGGCCACGGGGAAGCCGAGGCCCTGGAAGTGGGACAGGTGACGACAGATGTGGGCGTCTGTGCTTTCCTCCTTTGCTTCAAAGCCTGACTTTTTTATGGGATATAAACTAGTGTTTACAACAATCCCACTTGAAACAGAAAGGAGGCGTATGTCACCTACCGCCTGCCGCAGGTACCTACCGGGCACGGGTGCTTCGGTGACCTCCTCCGGGACGTGCTGTGTATACCTTAGGCAGAGGGGCTCCGGTGCGTTTCACCGGAGATCCCGGAGCCCATCGCCAATAACCGAGGAAGGGTGAGGTTTTAGTTAGTAAGAACCTCACATAATCCTATCTTGTTGAAGATTTCCGCCGCCCCCTCCCCCCCCCCCCCCCGTTAACAAAGAAAAAGGATCGCTTGTCACATAGAACCTACTTATTGCCCAGCAAAATACTGCCGAATTTTCTGCGCGAATGTACTCACCGCGAATCTTCTGGCGCTGGAGATCTTGTTCTCCATACGCCTGTCAACAGCCTGACGCAAGTCTCGCAACAGCTCCCGCTCCTGTGCCAGAAGCAGGCGCGCCGGAGCGCTCGGCTCGTAGGGCATCGACCACAGCGACACCGTGTACATCACCGGAGGCTGCGCTGAACTCATTAGCGGCGATATGTTCCAAATTAAAGCGCTTTGGACGCGCATCAACTCCTCCGGTTTCACGGAATCTGCTTTGTTAAGTACAATCCGAGTCTGTAATCGTTTAAAATATCTTATTTAAAGTAACAGGTATACTTACGAGCCAAAACAAAAACATACTTCAAATCGAATCAAACGTTAACGGAACCTATTGCAGTTTTTCGGATTTTTAAGTATAGTAAGTTTAAATTTTAAAGTACATTCTTTCCAATAAAAAATGAAACATCGAAATCGGTTGGAATGATATTGATGTATTAACTCTTATGAATTAACTCTTACCTGAGATTCTCTACCCTTTAGTTGATCAAGAATAGCTTCAGTTTCAGGTCCAACATCAAGCTTAGATGGATCGTATACGAGGAAGATGATATCAGCGCGATCGATAAACCACTGGCAGGCATCGTTAAATGGAAATACACGAGATATTTGCTTTCTTACTTCCAATATTCCAGGGATTTCAACGATATTCACCTAAAACCACAACATTGATTAAATAACGGGCCAACTTTTATACGTAGTAAAAAAAAAAACTGTTTTACCTTTTCTAATAGTTTGCTAGGGTATTTAAGACCTCTGAGACGTTCCTCCAAACCTTGACCGAACTTTTGTAGTCCCGAAAATGTCCAATCAGCTGCCAACTGTGTTCCGTCAAGTACTTCTGGATCTTTACCATGCATCAATATGTTAAAGTAAGCTGGTGACGGTTCAGCCCCTGAAATGTTCAATTTAATATTCTTGTAGTAGGTATATTATAAAATATAAAACTCAATATAATTAATTGGATGAACATATATTTACCAGTTCTTAAAGACCACTCCGTGAACTCTATTCCGGTTAAATAGTTTAGGATACTGGATTTTCCGCCGCTCCATGGTCCCATGAATAAAATTAAAGGCTTAGAAAATATTTCTGGATCACCAAAATGTCTGTTACTTAAATCTCTGTACTTGTAAAGCCCTTCTAATGGCTTTATGGAATTTTCGTAGAGCCTCTTTAAATCTCTAAGAACAATCTCTGCAGATTTTTCAATTATTAGTTCTGCCTCACTAGCCTCCTCGTCCAATCTCAAGATTTGGATGATATGATCACGAGACCTTAGATTCTCCGGTATTTCTATAGTCTAAAATAGATAGAAATATAGAATTTAGTAATATATATGTTTGTTTATACAAACATTTTCACGGTTTATACGATATATTATTTTAAACTTTTGACTTCGTCTATGTATTGTATTCCAAAGAAATTCAAATGTTTCAACTGTTAATGTGCTATTTCTTTTGACTAAGCTATTAGTTAATAAAGTTTCGGGCATGTGCGATATTATCGAGCTATGTTGATATAATGTTCTAAGAGAATAGAAGTAAAATACATTTAAAATAAAGCCGCCTGTATCATATTCAATATAAATTATATTGTGAAAAAAGATTGGTGCTGATCTCACATTACCTTTAACAATTCTTCCTCTGGTGTACCTTCTTTTTCAATATCTTCCTCATCACTCTCTTCTCCAGATTTGTCTCCATCGGCTTCTGTAGATTTGTCTTCTTCACCCTCAGCTGTTTTGACGTCATCAGCTTCGCTAGATTTTTCAGAATCTTCGGATTTATCCTCTGTAGACTTATTTTCATCAGTTTCTGCAGATTCTGTATCGGTTTCATCAGACTTTTCTGAATCTACCCGTTCTTCAGCAGTTTCTTCGCCTGATTCGGTTTTTTCTCCAGATTCCAATTTGTCCTCTTCAGATTCAGTTTCAGATTCACTCTCCACTTCTTCTGTTTTCTCTTCGTTAGATTCCTCATCCTGAATTTCTTGGGATCCACTGTCTGTATTGTCTTCGTCGTCTTTTTCATCAGAATCAGCCTTTTCTTGAGATCCGTCGTCATCTACGTCTGTCTTAACTACTTCTTGTGTGTCATCTGATTCACCTTCTGTGCTATCTTCTTTCGAATCAGTTTCCTCTGTTTTATCTTCATCTTCGGTCGTATCTTCTGTTTCCTTGCTTAATACCTCTTCTTCTTTACTTGTTTCAGCACTTGGAGTTTCTTCGCCTTGTTCATCTTCTTGGCTTCCAACTTCACCACCTTCAGATGAATCATCATTTTGGTCTTCTTCACTTTTAATTACTTCTTCCTCGATTACTTCTTCTGTATTTTCGCCACTATCTAAAATAAAAGAATACTTTTTCATCACTAAATTATTTAATATAACTTAATAGGTTAGTGAGGAGAGTTACTGTAAATTAATAAACTTGAAAATTATGTTATATCATAATTTTAGCTTTTGGAGAAAGACTTTAAAGAAATAAATTATAGAAATAATTCCCCAAACATCCGTTTTAAATCAATGCCCATTTAATCATTGTCACCTGTTTCGGCATTTTGTTCATCAGCAGCTGCTTCTTCTTTACTGTCTCCATCTTCTTCTTTACTGTCGTCAGCTGGTTCCTCGGTACTGATATTGTCATTAGCTTCTTCTGTCACATCTTCTTTCGAATCCTTGTCTTCTGGACCTTCTTCATCTTCAACAGAAGCTTGAGACACGTAGGGCTCGTCTGCGACTTCTATGACAGGAATATCCTCTTGACTATTTTCATCCTCCTTACTGTCATCTTCTCCAGTTTTATTTTCAGACTCTTCTGCTGAACTTATTTCGTTAGTACCATCATCTATACTAACTTCACTGGAGTCGTTTTTACTTGATGAATCTGCAATTAATAGTATATATCATTTCACAAGTTATTATAACTCACTTGCTAGTAAGACACTCGCGAAAAAAACTAACCTCACAAAACCTAAACCTAACCTTGCGAATTATTGGAGACTATGAGATGAGGCACAAGTTATTACTTACATGTTCATTTCGGTCGCTTAATCACATGCCTACATTATGATTCTTAAGCAATTTAAGTAGTATTTACATGTGATTATGTACATAAAATGTTGATACAGATTGTCGAGCCGTAAACCGATTAAAAACCTCCGAGGTCAACTTGGGGAACAACAAACAAATTGGGGATTTAGACATAATTAAAATTAGACATAACTAACTGGCAGGTATGTACATGTTAAGCTTAAAAAAGCTTATACTATATGTAGGTATATTAAATTGAAAGGAATACGAACGCTTTGTAGAGTAATGTACTCATCGAAACATGTTATATAACACGAACAATTCAAAGACGTATGACTACGTTCGTAAAATGATTCTTGTCAAGGCTTAATAAATGACACTATAATAACGTCACGATGAGATAATTTTGAGTAATCTATTTTATTTGTGGCTTAGTTAAATCTGTTACTGATTTTTAATTATTGACGCAATGTTCTGTTGACGTTGGTCGCTGTGAAAATAGATTTAATCGACACGCTGTAGTTACTGTGAGAAATTCAAGGTTTCTTAGAATCGGAAAGAGAAAACTTTTATTCAAATAATTTAAAATCCAGCTTGACAACAATAGACAGAAGAAAATTACACTCTAATTTGTTGCGTTAAACATTAAAAGTAAGTAAATCCCGTAAATTTATTTAACATTTTTAACTTTGTACGTTGACATTTAATCGGGACCCACCGATTTATAAAAATCTCTGTTATTATTAGAATAAAATGTATTTGACAATTCTAAATTAACTTATTAATAAAACTTCTCATATTCTATAATATACGAGTATAATACACGTTTTGTGTCATGAAATGTGTTTTTATAGTCATTATCTATACATTAAAATTTTTTTAAGCTTTACGACACACAGACACACAAAAACCATACACTCACTATATTGATAATTTAAAATACAGTGTACAGCGCTAAATAAATTTATATCGTGTATAATAAAATAGTCTAGTAGTCCGGATGTCACCTGGGAACCTAATTCACAAAAATATCCAAATTCAAATAACGAAGTCAATTAATTACACCATTTATATGATTATATTTCTATGATCTTTGCTTGGTTTTCGCCCAAAACAGTAGAATAACTAATTAAAAATATGAAAAATTCACGAAAAACAAAATTTCCCTTATGTCAATCAACAACATCTTTCTCTGAGTGCTCGTAAATAAATTCTTAACCAAGTATATAATAAATGCATTACAGCTATTCTAAATTTATCCGAGGTTATATAATACTCAGTGACTGATGGATGAGAGGCGTATAGCATCTCAGCTGGAAAAATTAGATCAACGATTGCCAAGGCGATTGCTCAGAGTGACGAAAATTGCACTTGACATCCTGGGCCAAAATGCCAAACTACAACCTACCTAAATATAAAATTTAACGACTTGACCTTAATCAGAAAAGGTTTATGGTTGAATAGCAAATAAATGAAAAAACATTTACGTAGGCATTAAATTAGAACCTTGGCCTCTTTTATAATACCGACAAACATCAGTTTTATTTTTATTTCCTTGAGGTAAATTTGAGATACATACATCACTGATTTGTAAATACGATTTGCACATCAATTATTGTTATACTGTTTTACATACATGTTTTAATGAATGGAATGAGAATTCCCGAAGTAGCACTCAAAGTTAGTTTAGTTTTTGAATGTCCTTTAGATTATCCGTGAAATAGCTACCGACGGAGTCTTGGTTCGGCCCTCTCGGGCGCCCTTGAGTCGGCTTACGCGTAGCATAGTAATCGTACAAGCCGAGGTTACCACTCACTGGGGGGACCCTTGTGTCGTGTTACTAGCGATAGAGGTTCAGGCTAAGCGTCCTAAGAGCTATGTCACTCTCAATCCAGTGAAGCAGTCAGTGCCAGCTTCTCTGGCCAATCTGTGTAGTTCGTTAGAAAAATGGAAAGCATTTTGGCCATAGATATTTTCATTGTTAGTATTGGTTTGAGTTATTTTGAAAAAATTATAATTCTTTCATTAAGTTGGGCAGATATTTGGAACGATAGTTTTTTTATATGATGCTGTTTGTCCAAAAGTTTAACAAACGTAGCGCAAGCGTCACCAAGAAGGAACCTCTGCTGAGGCCGTTACTCTCTGGATGTTAGTGTTCTACAATCGGCCACGAACAGTTTTAATTGGATTATAAATAATCGTTTTTAAATTATGCCTATTAAATCGACGAAATAATTGAAATCAAATGGGTAAAAATTATCTTTAATAATCGATTCAGCTATCATTGCCATAAGAAACTTTTTGATCACAAACCAAGTGGCGTTGATCAAAGATGTTGTATAGAATGAATTGACTAATGATTTTCTTGAAATAATCAATGTTTATACAGTATGCCAAATGTAGGAAAGGTGACACACAAGTTAACGGCACCATTGCGTTTAAAATTAGTAACAAAATAATATTTGATTTACCCGGGTCTGTGTCTCCAGATTCAAGCTCCTTTAGAGCTTTTTCGATGTATGGACGGCATTGTGATTCTAAAGGTACGTCGTCATCGTCAGCTGTGAAAAGAAGGATATTTAAATTAAAAAATAATGATAAAAAGATAATAACAGAGACTAATGTTTATACAAACTCCATTTATACTATTAACAATTTCTATTCCGGACGGGAAGTCTATATGTAAATAATAGGTGTAAAAATTACTGTCACATCGAATTTATCGAATCGTGGTTTTTGATATTTTTTTATTAATTAACAAAAATTATAACAACAGTATTCCCCCTCCTCCTTGCGTTTATTATTATATTTTTACGAATTATGTGGTGGACGATCGCTTTTCACCTGTTGCGAACAACAGTATTACTAATTACATTTTTTACTGCGAGTATTAATACTATTTACGTTTCACTGCCACCTAAACTAGGAACTTCCTGTGCGATAGGTGGCAGTCCTTCCTCCCATGGTTATTAATATATGTAATATTTTAATTATATCATATTTTTTGTGTGCGTGTGTGTGTTTATGTGCACGCATGTGTGTGGCGGTGAATGTGTGAGTGCTTATCAACTGATCACTTTTAACATATTCTCACAACCTTCATAGTTTAGTGTATCAAGTCACTTTAATAACCATTGTTTCTAATTTTAATATAGGTCATCAATGTTTCTAGATTAACTACATATAGATGAAAAAAAAAACAAATAAAATGAAATCTATAGAAGTATACATAATGAGAAATGAATCCATTAAAATTAAAACAAAAACATATTCATGTGGCAGTCAGCTGTCGCCCCCTTTCACCACGGCCTTACGCACCACGGCCGCTGCCGTACACTTGCCACAGAGAGACCGAATTACCATCACGTCCCAGTTAAATTTCTCTCTGTCCTTCTTCAATATAAAGTTTCTAAAACAACAAACAAAATATTTAACTATTTTTCAAAGGCCCGAAATGCAAATTATAAACCATTCAAAATATTGTGTCAGTGATCAAAAAGCGTCAGAGCCTCTGCGGTTTTTACTGAATTCTTTCTATTTCACTATGGCAACCTATCAACTAAAATTTAATTGTCACTGTTAAAATTTTAATCTAATTTCATACTGTGAAATTGATTAATTTAATTTAATGTGACGAAATTTTTTTTTATGCTTGTAAACTAGCGCTTGACCATGATCCCACCTGGTGTTAAGTGGTAATAAAGTCGAAAGATGGTACGCGCTAGTTTAGTAAGTGCCTATTCACTCTACTCTTGAAGGCTCCCACGTCGTACTTGGACGGATAGACTGACGCCGGCAACTTATTCCTCTCCTTTGCTGTACGCATGATGAACGATGACTCACATCGCTTCGTTCGGACGCGCGGAACATCGACTACAAAAGGGTTGAGACCCGCCGAGTGTCTAAACGTCCGAAGCTAGAATGGGGATGGGGGAATTAACTCGTGTAATTCCTGTTCACACTCTCCAAAATGTAATCTGTAAATCACCGAAAGGCTGGCCACCTTGCGCCTGTGCTCAAGACAATAATTGGGTTTCTATTATCTACGAGATTACGAAATAGTACCAATGGAAACAATATTTGAGTGTCCGTGGTATGCTACCGGAAAATCACAGAAGCAAACAAGAAAAATCCGACAACTAAATAGTTTCGAACTATTGTAATAGCAAACTTGATGCCCAAGCAAGTCGCTTGCTACTTTTACTATAATCAAGTATATTTACGAGTAAAAACAAAAACCGATTTCCAATCGAATCAAACGTTAAACGCTATTACGCGTGGATGCCCTTTTTGTATTTCCGAATTATCGTAGAATTATTACGAAATCAAACTTAATTAGAACCTAATCAAACTTTCATCAAACTATTCTCTATATAGAATAGTTTCCTTTCCAATAACAACCTAGTAACCGTCCAAGCCGAGGTTACCCACCACTGGGGGACCCTTGTGTCGAGTTACTAGCGATATAGGTTCAGGCTAAGCGACCTAAGGGCTATGCCACCTCTCAATCCGGTGAAGCAAGGCCAGCTTCTCTGGCCAATCTGTGTAGTTCGTCATTAAAAAAAAGCCAATAACGAATTATCGAATTCCGTAGGCGTGATTTTGAGTTCTTCGTCCATTTGTAGCTCACATACTTGAATCAAATTTAACACATATGGTTTTTTCATGGATTCATTTTGTCGTATCGCACCAGCTTTCAAATAAAAAGAATCATCAAAATGCGTCCCCCCAGCCAATAAAATAATATAAAAACAAAAAAAATACAGACGAATTGAGAATCTCTTTCTTTTCAACTCGTTTGATAAATAACCATTACCGATTACAATTGCTAACATATTTTTAGTATTTCCGATTTTTTTGTAGCAAATGTCTCTTCTTATAGTTAGTAATAATAGTAATAATAGTTAATTAAATATAATATTTTTATATTTAATTAACTATTAATATTTAGTTAGTTATTAATATTTAGTTAATAGTAATTATGACTGAAATATTGACTTATATAATTCACAATTTATTAACATTATATTAAAAATTATAATAAATTTTAATTTGTATGCTTAATTATAATAAGCGAAACATGTCCTGTAATGATATGCATCAAGTGATGTTTTCTGCAAATAAATAAATCTTATAACTAACTTATCTTACCAATTTCGTGACTAGAAATGTATTTGAATCTATTATAAGAATTATATTTATTTGACTTTACGATCTGGGGTCCCTGGGTACTTATGATTTGGGTTACCTGGGTAATTACGATGCGGGACTGATTTTGTTATCAGGGAACGGACGGTAGTTTGAATCTCAATCCTTTTTCGACTTGTACAGATTAGTTTCCGTTTTACGGTTTCTTACGTATAAGAGAACAACTCGTGTCTATTCTAGTAGTTTTCCTTTCGTGATTTAGATAAGATATATCATAGCAATATTACGAAATATTATTAATCAGAATCTAACGAAATTCTCGTCACTAATAAAAAATGAATAATCGAAATAGGTTGTCGTGATGTTGAGTTATTCGCCCATTTATCGCGCACATAATGCAAATTTAAGACATATGGTTTTCTCATCAGTGCCATTGTCAGAATTGGACCAATGGAATATTGGGTTATTCCATTATGGTTTCCAAAATGGAAGTACCAGTTTTTAAATAAAAAAGAATCATTCAAATCGGTTCACTCAGATATATATTGATAAAATAAATATATAATAATTTTAATGATTGAGGTTATATATTGATAAAAGTTGGATTGAAGCCATTGACATTAAGACCGTAAAAAAGAAAGCTTATTTAATAATTAGTCTATCTCTAATAAACCACACCAAGCGGTTAACACTAGTAAATATTATTCATCAGTTTTGAGTAACAAATGTACATTAGTTATTTTTATAATAGGTTGTCAAATATCTCCCTTCCGCCTTTTTGTCTTTTGAATTTCGCGGCTATGTACAAAGCGCTACAGAGCTCGTATCTAGCAATACTATACATAATTTGAAAGGTCTTGACATAACCTACAAAACGACGCTATGCATAATTAGTTTGGATATTGCGTTCAACAGTTATAGACGTGTAAACATGGAGTTCACTAACGCCGAAATTCGCGCTACTTTAAAGTTTTCCTTCGTTAAAGGCAAATCCGCTAGAGAAACGTTCCGTGAGATTAATGGTGTTTTGGGGGATGGTACTCTATCACTTCGAACCACGGAGGAATGGTTTCGACGATTCAGAGCCGGTGAAAACGACACCATGGATAAGCCAGCCGGCGGAAGACCTGTGACGACAAATACCGATCAAATCATGGACTACATCGAGTTAGACCGGCATGTGGCATCTCGTGACATCGCCCAGGAGATGGGAGTGAGTGGGAACCAAACCATTTTAAACCATCTGCAGAAGGCTGGATACAAAAAGCTTGATGTTTGGGTGCCGCATGACACAAAAGGCGGAAGGGAGATATTTGACAACCTAAAGTAATTTCGGAAGCCAATGTTAATGTAAATCAAGAACGAAAGTATTAACCAATTTTTTTTTTAATCAAGATCTATCGCGAATATACAAACTTTATAGAATTAAAGCTAGATTTGGCCGAAAGTTTAAAGAATTCGCAAACTTTTATAAACGAAAGCTTTTTTATTTTTCTATGATGCGAGTAAAAATTACATAAATAATTAACTCCGGTTGCTAGCGTAACATTTATAAACCGACTAGGTCACGAAAACAAAGTGTTAACGTCATCCCAGACCTTGCTCCTGTATTATTTGCGTTTAAAATAGATTGAGAAGAAAGTCGTCTATACATTATGATAAAACTAACCGAGCTGCGTCAGCAGAATCAATATACAAATTTTAGTTTACAAAAATTGAATTATATCGACACGAAGGATTTAAATGCTTTAGAGATTTTAAAATTTTCAAAAATACATTGGCCTACGGTGGAATTAGTGAAACGAGTCGCAATGTTTCAAACAATAAATATTCAATCATCGTTCACGTTTGCTATTTACTCGTCTTAAAATTTTCAACGAAATTAATGCGACAATCATAATTGTTATTTCCAATTTACACAATTTACGTTTCTTCAGGGTTGTTTAGTCAATAAATATTGCTAAATTGTTTTTATGCCAAGGTATAGTTAAAAATTCGTTTAGTTGGGCGTTGTTATATAACGTTAAAGAGAATATCAATGAAGTAGGGAAGAAAATTTTAAAAACCGAGTAATCTGTTCATCTAGGCGTCTACAGTTTCAATGGGTCTTTTGCTAGGTGGCACAACAAACGATGAAGGCTGTATCGACTTGCAAAGCTTTTGGGTTCGGAGAGTACCGTACCTGAATACCTTTAGGGTTCGGGGACAACCACAATTGCTTCAAATGGCTCGAGATTATAAACTTATTTGCAGAAACTAATTTCGGAATAAATTCAGTCTGCATACAACTCACTCATTTACAATTCTGGTTCATTTTGTATATGATTAATCATTCAGTAAAGACAAGTGTTTTCGATTAGGTATTTCGACTTTAGCTGATGCATACATTTTTTTTATTAACAGGGAGGATATCTTCAAAAGATACCCCGCCTTCTGGGGGGAAGGAGGCGGTTATGTGTTCAAGGAGAGCACGTCCCGGGGGGGAGGTTACTCTCTCCCCTCCTGTGCCCTCGCAATGCAAGGCTACACGGCCAGCCGATGTCGCCTTCTTCCCGGGTCGACCTTAGCGGACGACAAAGGCCCCACCCTTGTCGCCCAGTGAACCCGAGGCCCCTTTTACGACAGACAGGGCCGTAGTCTTATTCTTAAGAGCCCAGAACTACAGGGCTGAGCTGATGCATACATAGGCTATCCTGAGCTAGGAACAATTAAAAAACGCCAGTGTTTACACTATCTATATCTTTTTTACCCAATAATAGACGTTTTTGTAAATCCTTTGGTATTTACGGGAAGTTGCCGTCATCTTTATCAAAAAATCAAAGAAAAACTGAAGATGAACGTGATTTAACTTATCAGAACTTTGTCAAGTTGACTATTATTTGTATTATGTCAGCTACTATTTTTAGCATGTTATACTTGTTTTATGCCAATATCTTATCTATCTTTAAACATTTTAAAACGAAATCCTGGTAGTAGAGTTGTAGCAGCAGTATTGTGGCAACCCAGTGTAGCTCGCAGCTACTTATCTAGCAATCCGCAATAACATTCTTAACTCACGGCGGCAAGCTTAATAAAGGTCTGCAATACCATTTCTTAGGAGAATATAATAGTCGTGGTTTGAATAGCTTGATCTTGATTAGAACAAATACACAATTCATTCTTCGAGATCACCTTGAAACAAGTGGGAGGAGTCGGTAGGAAAGATTCAAAAGGATTTTCATTCAGGACCGCTAGTTTCCCAGACTACGCTGATCCTAGAAGCTTATACATATTATAGTTGTTTGATGACTTATTGGTGAATAGCCTCAACATACGACCTTTAGAAATTCACATCTTTTTTAATAGTATAAATCATTGCAAGATAGTTCGTCATAGAAACCTATTTTAAGTGTTCTAAATTTATGAGCTTCGTAAATTTTGCTTCAAAAACACTTCAGGCATGAATGAATTCAGTGTCTATACTCATGATTTGTATTGTTGTTCTAAATCTAATGCAATGTAAAAAAAGGCCAAAGTCATTACTAGCCATCGTAGGAAGCCATTCATATATTTTTATCCAGTTTTTATGATCCTTCAACCTTGTTGTGCCACCTTACATTTAATGGAATCATTAAATCGATACATGCGTGCTAATACCAAGTAACTTATTTACGTCAAATATCTCATTAAATTCTACAAGGCAAGTTTTATTGCCACTTGACTTTTATTTTACAATGAGGAATTTTCAATATGGAAATTAAGAATTTTACAACTTTTCCTTGGACAAGTTTTCCTCGCTTAATTTGTGTCATGAATAAAACTACAAATAAGGTCACATTTACGGCCGTTATCTTTATAGCATTTTATGAGGTAACGCAGGAAACTTCAACGTCAGTAATTTAAAATCAAAATTAACCGGCAAAAAAATCTGTAAAATTAGTTCTTCAAAATGTGTAACATTCACATAAATATAGTAAATTAGGGTATTTATAATAACGTTATGATATGACCTATTTTCGTGTCTCATTTTTATAATGTCGTCATGATCCTATCGTTTTTCACAAGATGGCGACGCATAACGACAAATCCCTGTATTTCTATTTGCGTAGCTTTGCCGAGCGAAGGCTATTTGTTTGCTCTAAGCGTGAATTGATGTTTCGACCTTCGCACGGTTTGGAGGTGCGCTTTAAATCTAGGATAACTAGTTTATTTTATAATATAAATTAACACTTAAGGTTAGCGCCAAAATAGAACAGAGAAGCGCTTTTACATAATTTCAGCGCAAGTTCTTCCAAAATAGCAACGGCGCGGTGACGCAGAGCGCGCCCGCTGCACATTCGCACTCACCTCTCGCCGCGAGCGCGAGCGCCGACAAGGCGAACAAAATGCACAACATAAACCTCCATAACTTTGATCTCCTGCTCCACATTGTGTCAGAGTTCGGCCCGCTAGACCGGGCAACCAGTCATTTGCACACACACTCGCGCACCCGATCGGTCGATCTGCGGACGATCCACATGCAAGCACTAAAGCGGAGCACGACACAGCGCGGCGCAACGCGACTGGCATTTACAATTACCTATATCCACCATGTGGAAAAATATTCTTTTGTACCATTTTTTGGATCTCAAGTGAATTCTATATAGACCCAGCATGGAGTCTAACAAATCAACTCCCCATGTGTTGGTTATATACCTCAACTGCTTGAGGGCAAGTAATGTTTTATACTGCTTTTCTTTTCTAAAATATCTTCGTTTTGTAGTGGTTGGTTCAGCACCTACGTAAGTTGAAAGCATATGCACGGTTTATTATCAAACCAAGTAACTGCACTTACATTGACTCCATCAATACTAGCAACCTTTTCAATGAAAATCCACGTTCCTTTTTTCAATTCCTTCTCCGGTGGCATATTTATATTTGGAACTCTGTTTAGGCGCACTGTACCTAGAGGCAATAATCCGATCTGTGTAAGATACACCTGAAGTTTAGGGCTATTGAACCAATTGTCAAAAGATCTTATGATTAGAATGTCTTGGTACTGTTTCGGTGAGACGAGTCACTACATTGCCACTAACACCTAGATCTGGTGCACCTTCAGGTCGTGTATTACTTTGGTCACCGGCAAAATGTCAAAATCGTAACTGAAACCTGAAACTCCACTAAGAACTTGGTTCTTATACCCCCATTTATGAGGCTTTGCCGGGTTATATTGCTTTAGATCATGCCGATTTTTAGTAGGGATTATCTGTTCATCAACTGCAAGATACTCCTCTTTAGGTACTAGTAAAAGTTGCTGCCTAATGCTATCTAGAAGTGGGCGCACTTTGAACAACTTGTCATGTCCTGGACTACCATGCGGAATGTAATTATTGTTGTCATTGAAGTGTAAATTTTTTTTTATTGTTTCAAATCTATTACATGTCATAGTTTCGTAAATTTGTGATTGTCCTACAGATTTGTTCCAGTAATGTCGTGACGCAGGTAATTTCACTATGGACATGAAAATTACCATGCCAATAAACTGTTCTATTTCCTGTTTACTTATGTTAGCGGGTTTGTTTATGTTGTCTTGTACAGATTTTAAATTAGATTGATTGGTAATAGTTTCTAGCAAATCATCAGAAAATAAAAACAAAAAATAATCTGCCGGTGTTTCAAGTTTTTCAATAAATTCCGGTAATTGTGCTATTCCAGTAAATTTAAAATTGTTTACATCATAAGCCTCTTTTTTTTTTGTTTCCCATTTTATTACGGTAGGCTTATTTTTTATTGCCTTACCTTTCTTTTGTGTGGTTGGTGCAGGGCTAGTTTCTTCATCAGAAGAATCGCTATCAGTTTCGGGAATAACAACAGATCTTCTGTGACGTTGGTATTGTCTAGGAGGAACATATTCACTGTCGGAATCGGAAGCTAAGGCATCATCACTTATCATACCATCTCCAGGTAGGGGGTTAACATGTTTCGAAGAGCCATAAAAGCGAGCAGGATCCATTCTGCAACCTAGAAAAAGCCATGCTATGCCCATCACCAAAAAATAATAATTAAAATAAAAATTAAATATAGTGCATACGAAACCATATGTGGTCCACAGAAAAAAGTCAAAGTTTGGTAAGAATGCATGCGAAACCATATATGGTTTCAAAGAAAAAGTCCTTCAGTATGATAGAAATATGCCAAAAAGCTATAAAAATCTAACACATTCTTGAAATAGAATAATAATAGCACCATATAAAATTTTTTTATCAAGCAAAACTTACCTTTATCATGTAGATAAACTTTTTTGAAAAATGAGTTTGCAAACACTTTGTTGAACTTCGCACCTGCGCTGATACAAGTGAGGTTATAACGGAATTGACGTTTGACCATAGACAATAAAATATTATTTTCGTATTACCAACATATTAATCTTAAGGTAGCCGATGCGTTTAGTTATTGTATTAGCATCATTACGAATAAAAAAAAACTAAAGTTGCCGAACCATATATGGGTTTCTATGCGGTAGAGGGTTAATAAAGGTCTGCAGTACCATTTCTTAAAAGAATATAATAGCCGTGGTTTGAATAACTTGATCTTAATTAGAACAAATACACAATTCATTCTACGAGATCACCTTGAAACAAGTGGGAGGAGTCGGTAGGAAAGATTCGAAAGGATTGTCATTCAGGACCGCTAGTTTCCCAGACTACGCTGATCCCAGAAGCTTATATATAATTGTTTGACGACTTATTGGTGAATAGCCTCAACATACGACCTTTAGAAATTCACATCTTTTTAATAGTATAAATCATTGCATGATAGTTCGTCATAGAAACCTATTTTAAGTGTTCTAAATTTATGAGCTTCGTAAATTTTGCTTCAAAAACACTTCAGGCATGAATGAATTCAGTGTCTATACTCATGATTTGTATTGTTGTTCTAAATCTAATGCAATATAAAAAAAGGCCAAAGTCATTACTAGCCATCGTAGGAAGCCATTCATATATTTTTATCCAGTTTTTATGATCCTTTAACCTTGTTGTGCCACCTTACATTTAATGGAATCATTAAATCGATACATCGTTAACATATATCATCTGTATGCGTGCTAATACTTAGTAACTTATTTACGTCAAATATCTCATTAAATTCTACAAGGCAACTGTTATTACCACTTGACTTTTATTTTACACTGAGGAATTTTCAATATGGAAATTAAGAATTTTACAACTTTTCCTTGGACAAGTTTTCCTCGCTTAATTTGTGTCATGAATAAAACTACAGATAAGGTAACTTTTACGGCCGTTATCTTTATAGCATGATGAGGTAACGGAGGAAACGTCAGTAATTTAAAATCAAAATTAACCGGCAAAAAAATCTGTAAAATTAGTTCTTCAAAATGTGTAACATTCACATAAATATAGTAAATTAGGGTATTTATAATAACGTTATGATATGACCTATTTTCGTGTCTCATTTTTATAATGTCGTCATGATCCTATCGTTTTTCACAAGATGGCGACGCATAACGACAAATCCCTGTATTTCTATTTGCGTAGCTTTGCCGAGCGAAGGCTATTTGTTTGCTCTAAGCGTGAATTGATGTTTCGACCTTCGCACGGTTTAGAGGTGCGCTTTAAATCTAGGATAACTAGTTTATCTTGTAATATAAATTAACACTAAAGGTTAGCGCCAAAAATAGAACACAGAAGCGCTTTTTACATAATTTCAGCGCAAGTTCTTCCAAAAATAGCAACGGCGCGGTGACGCAGAGCGCGCCCGCTTGCACATTCGCACTCACCTCTCGCCGAGAGCGCGAGCGCCGACAAGGCGAACACAATGCACAACATAAACCTCCATAACTTTGATCTCCTGCTCCACATTGTGTCAGAGTTCGGCCCGCTAGACCGGGCAACCAGTCATTTGCACACACACTCGCGCACCCGATCGGTCGATCTGCGGACGATCCACATGCAAGCACTAAAGCGGAGCACGACACAGCGCGGCGCAACGCGACTGGCATTCGATGGAATGCAACTCGCGTTGGGCCCCTGTCAAACTGCGGTCAACGAGAGCGCTTCGGGAATTTATTATGAAACGTCTCTAGACGTGAAATGCAAAAGTTAACAATTGCTCTATAATTAACCGCAGTTTGAATGGCGTGGCGGTGTGGCGTCGGCAGTGCGCGACACTGCATAGGTCGGACGTACTCTATTTCCGGAGACAGCACAGCATTGCTGGTCGGAGGGGTACTGGCGCGGCTCTCCCCGCGGCCTCGTATATTCAGCGCGCGCCTGTGCCAAGTGACGCGGAGGGCGGGCGGCGGGGCGGCGATGTGCGCCCGCGCCGGATGACCGCTCTGCTATAAAAATTATAGACTTTTAAATGTAATAGTGTCATGCTGCAAGAAACTAAACAACAGTAACTAAAGCAATATGGGACGACGGGATCAAGAAAGGACCATGCTTCATAGAATCCTTACACATTTACTGGCAATGGGATGTTCTATTTTAGTCCTTAATAATAACGATGACTTTACATCGTGTGTTACCTAGCATATTATTCCAGTGCTAAAGTTTCTCGAAGTCCCTAAAATTATAGTAATTTTTCTAGAATTCAACTTGGTATTACTAAATCGGCTGGAGACATTTGTACGCGGCATTAATGCGACTTTTCGGGCAACTACCGGAGTTCTATCATCCCAGAACGCAAAGATACTTTCCGGATACAACCGGATTTCATCAAATTTACATAAGCTGTTTTCCGTTACACGATGGGTCCGTCAGAACCTTACGTCTAAAGGTTTATCGCTTGTTTGTAAAATCAGTGGTCATGGCATGACCACCTATGTCACGAAATTGATTGCCTTTATTGATTCCCACTAGACGGTTAGTAATAATGACGTTACAAATTGGAATTTAACGCGAGAATGTCCATTAATTAATGTAGTTCATTGAGCCTCTTTCTCTTTTTACAATGGCATAAACTAGGATTTAGTATTTGGGATGCAAGTTATTTAAATAACTGTCGACAACGTGTTAGTTATGAGGTATTCATGTATTTTAAAAATCTAACTGAAAATAAATATGGACACAAATGCTCCAAACCATAGATTGTGGGGATTAGGATTAATTTATGTCAACCAAAACAAAATTTTATTTGAAGCATCTTTAACCATGAATCTTTAGGCAGGAACTCATGTGACATTACACAAACTTGGTAAAAAGGGGACAAATTGTTATCTCTATCGGGATAGAGATAGCTAAAGTTTGAAGAATGAGCTTTAAATGAATTGAAATGAATAAACCTACCCAACGTTCCCTGCCGATGTGTCAGAACGTTCAATAGACAATATATTCTTTAATTTTACCAAAAACGGAACAACAATTTTAAAATGCGGTTTGCAATCTACAAACAAGTGGTATGATTAATAACCGACGTCCATATACAACATCGCTTGGCAAGAGTCAAGCACGCGGGACGCGCACACCCGCTAGTACATCTCAACCTGCCATTCCTAAAATTACAACACATCTTTATTTTCAATTTTGCATTTTGACATAGCCATTGAGGACCGCCAGAACACGGCAGCGAAATGCTCAATTTATTTTTGGTGATCATCTTGCTGTAGCCAAATAAAGGTACTCAGTTGAATTTCTAATAAAACACAAAGTTTTACAATAAATCTGTTTTAAAAATTAGGTGAAATAGTCTTTGTTTTGGAAAAGCTCCTATTTCAATGTAGACAATTTTTTGTCAATTTCATTTTGTCATGTACTTTCACAAAATTCAAGTACATCCTTACAGGTGTCCTTTAATTTAGTTTTAATTACTAAGGGAATTTATGGCTATTAAGGCTATCTAGTTAGCCTAAAACAACAAAAGGTTAGCAAATTTAGCACAAGGCCTTTTGAGAATCTGCCAAAAAGCTTAATGTAATAAATTTGACCCTTTACCCTACTGCATAATAGCAGTATTTTATAGGCTACTTAATTGAATTTGTCAAGACCCATGGGATTACTTTGAAACAAAAATACATTATTGAATATCCGGTGAAGCAGTCAAGGCCAGCTTCTCTGGCCAATCTGTGTAGTCATAAAAAAAATTATTGAAATCTGAATGAACACAACTGTTCAATAACCTTTTTTTTTTTTTTTTTTGTTAGCGAGGAGGAAATCTTCAGAAAGATACCCCGCCTTCTGGGGAAGGCGGCGGTTATGTGGGAGTTTTACCCACTAAAACCTCCCGGTGGCCCTTCCTCGGTGCATGGTGAGGGGCTCCGGGATCTCCAGTGGAGCACGGAGCCCCTCTGCACTGTGCTCATAGAGAGCACTTCCGGGAGGTTACTCCCTCCCCTGTGCCCTCGCAGTGCAAGGCGACACGGGCCAGCCGATGTCGCCTTCTTCCGAGTCCACCTTGGCGGACGACAAAGGCCCCCACCCTTGTCGCCCAGTGAACCCGAACTGTTAAACCGAACTGTTCAATAACCTACCTAATGTAGTTAAAGATTCTATACATACATATTTTTAGACTATATATTTTAAAGACCTATTATTCATTTTAAGTCTATACTATTATGCAATCTTTTTATAAGCTCATTGTCATGGGATGTAGTGTATTTATGAGTAATAAGTCTTTAAATCCAAATAATCTAATTAATCCGATGAGCAACTACCTGCACTAAATGTATATCTGAGCATTTTAATAAATTCAGGAATAGGGATACAAAAGGAGGATCAAATTGAAAATAAAACAATTTAAATCTACAAAATAATTATTATATAATGAAGACACTTAATCTAACAGCTTACTATATATTTAAAACAGTTGTACAAAAATTTGTTATTATTTTTGTAATTTTTATTTTAATCCTAATGATCTATAATAATTAATTCATCAATACTCCAATCTTCATAGGAATGGTCAGGTAAATATCTACGAATAATGATGGGAATCTTCCTTTGTTTCAATTCTTTCATAGCAATCTGTAGTGGATCTGTCTCTCCTTCCAACTCCACCATTACTGGAGCACACATTGCTATTTGTAAAGCTCTAGTACCTTAAATATTACAATAGTCAAGATTAGTGTAAAGCTTAGTAAAAATATAAAAATTTGTTGCGATTTGATTATTATAAACAAATTAGGTAATAGCAATGATATGTTGACAATAAGCATTAGAAAAACATAATTTGTTACTAATATTAGCTTTCAGTAATAATTATTATACAATAGCAATGAATAAATGAAATTATGTTGAAATACATTACAATTGACTTTAAATTGTTTTACCTAAAACTCTGGCTCTTTCATATTTGGTCATATATCTCGTGGTGATTCGTTTTGATTTCTCTACCCCACCACCTGCCTGACCAGGAGCAAGACATTGTACATTATAACCGTCCTCTTCTTGTTCTTCGGTCTCCTCAATATTATCATCTTCTTCAGCTATATCATCATAATCTGCTCCCGCGTCCTCAGCTTCATACTCTTCATCAGCCATTATTACGGCATTACATAGAAGATGACAAACATAAATATCTTGCTAAGCGATAGTTAGCAATTTGGTTTAACAGCTTTTTCCAATAAAGTTTACACGTTTAGTCCAATCCACAATAGAAATTGTCAGTGTCAAATAGCAGTAAACGCACGTTCTAGTAAATTCCAATGATGCTAATGCTTACTTTTATCCAAACTACAGGCAGAGGATATTGATCATACAGTATATTGCAATTATACTATTAAAATGTAACAAATTTTGAACAATGAAATAATCACGAAAATTGAAAAATAGTTCAGCAATGCTTATAAAGTTATTTTTATATAAAAAAAATCATACGAGACCATAAAATCTTCAAAAACAAAATATAGGTGAGCTGGCTGCGTTAAATATTTCGTGGTAGTGAGATTCTAAATCAAGACAATTGCTAAACTCTGTGCCTGGTGTAAAACAATAGGTTCACATACTCTCTTTAGGGCGCCGAAATTAGTCGGGAACAGCCTCCGTTATTTTGCTGGTTTAGGTTTATTACTTCTCGCATTTGGTTGCTTTACGATATTTGACATTATCTTAAGGCTTTGAATAAAGAAAAATCAACAACAACGACCTGACTCCTTATTCTAACTTTTGCGTTTTTTAACACGAAAGGGTTAGGCTTCTAAAAAACGAAGTAGGTATATTTCTAACTAATGTAATCGGTATCTTAGTTTATAAGAATCAAGAAAATTGCTAATTATAATACTAGAAAAAACCACTTCACTTGTCAAGGAATGTTATATTCTTTATAATTATATTATCTGCAGTATTTATGGACATATTCTCTTATCTTTGCTACATTATACGCCTTTCCTTTTCCGGTTCTGCATCGAAGCTGTAACCATGCCGGTGTGTTTTATTAAAAATTATCAATCGACGATACATTATTAAGTTAAACTAAAAAGTGATTTGTGTTATACCGTTATTAAGTTTGTTAACTTATTTAAATCAAAATCGAAACAAACAAAAATTGCGCATGAATCGAATAACACATGGCAGGATTTGACATTTCAACTCTACAATAACTTAACAAATGCCTTAACCTCCAATCTAAAAAGTTCATTTAAGTTATAATTATGTTGTGTTTTAGTGGAGTGAAACTAATCTAAATGTCAACGTTTTCAGCTCGCTGTTGATCTATTGCATCCGTCGCCTGCGTCGGAGAGGAGGAAACATAAGTTGAAGAGGCTGGTGCCTCATCCAAATTCGTACTTCATGGATGTAAAATGCCCCGGCTGCTACAAAATCACAACAGTTTTCAGTCATGCACAAAGAGTAGTGGTGTGCGCTGGGTGTTCAACAATCCTTTGCCAGCCTACTGGTGGTCGAGCTAGGTTAACCGAAGGTAACAATTTTTTAAACAAAGCTGTTCCAAAATTTTATTACGATAATAACAGATAAGCACAAATGTTTAGTGTTTACTAACAATAAATAATAATTGTAACAGTGGCAACCTAAGTTATTTCTTGAACTCAATTAGGGATAGTCGTTATCTGGGATACACGCCAAGGCTTGAAAAGTAAAATAGAATAAGATCAATTTAATCATTATTATATTACGAACAGTTGGATATTGCCCAGATTTAGGGCATTAACTTAACATGGCTTTAATGTAATTTAGCTTTATGTAGCCCCCAAAACTTGGTGAAGTTGTAATTATGATGTGTTTAACCCTCAGACTCAGGAGTAGATTATATTAAAGATAGTAACTACTCGCTGAAGCTGTAATTTTCTGCATATTATTCTACCATATCAACAGAAAAAAGTTTTATATGATGAATCAATACTTAGAATGTATAATAACACATCACCACATCAAGTTCTTTAAATACTTAGTTTATTTATGTTATTGTCTAATGTAACACATTTTTGGGCTTTTAAATTGTTCTTATATTTTCATAATATTGTGCAACAAATTGTGAAATATGTGTTTGCCTGTTGCACAATATTGTGCATTACTTGACATTAATAGATATCTTTATAATATAGCTTTATAATGCATTTTATATTTGGATGATTCATTTTGTTGTTCACTTGAAATATATACTTTGTCCATTATAAAAATTTATTACTTTGATTAAAAATTATATGCTGGATTTTATCATGATAGCATTTGTTATTAAAAATGATAAATCAAATTGTTCACAACAATAAAAATATGTATGAAATATTTTCATATTAGACTAAAAGGTATAGTGACTAAAAAAACCATTTGACTGTTTTCTGAACAATTTAAAGTTTAAAAAATGGATTGTAGGAAACATTATTAACTACAACAAAATTGGTAGTATTTTAACTAAAATATACAATTAAAGTTCTTAATTAAATAACTCTAATTTTATCTAAAGCTGTACTAAAATACAATATCAGCATTTTATATTATATCCATATTGTCAAAATGGCTAAAGACTGCCTTTAAGCCATCAATATATGGTTCTGTTCTGTTGGAAAGAATTGGTAGTAATAGCTCTAGTTCTTGTCAGCTTAAAATCTCAAGACTAAATTAGATTTATACCTATTAAGGTGTCCTGACCAATGCTGGTTCTAACTTCATTGATACTAGACTTATGATTTAGAGATTTGTTAATATACAGGCATAACAATTTGTATGTGCTCGCCACTATTCGACACAGTCCAATTTTTTTCTTAAACATTAATTAAAAATGTGAATTATTACTACATTTTATAAATACATTTTTCTGGGTGTATTATTCAAATTGCATATTTGAATAATAATTTTATTATCTTGAATGAAACATTTTTGTTTATTAATTATTAATAAATTATGAATATAAGAAAATAAATGATGGGAAAATGAGAAGTTGTGGAAGGAGTTGGTCGATTAAAAATATGTGTTGCCTGCCACTTGACCGATATTTTAGAATGAGCTCTAGAGTATAAAAAGATTGGGAACCCCTGTCTTAGTATGGAAGAACAGAGGTATTCGACGTACAACCAAAGTGCGCTTGGTCCATACTCTGGTCTTTTCCATATTGTGCCGAGACTTGGACTATGAGAAGTCGGGATAGTCGTGTCATAGAAGCCTTGGAGATGTGGTGTTGGCAAAGACTGCTCCATATACCTTGGACTGCCATGAGAACCAACGAGTCCATACTGAAGGAGCTTAAGATCTCCACACGGCTATCCGAAATTTGCTGCCAAAGAGCCCTCAGCTTCTTTGGACACATCATGCGGTCTTCCAAGCACTGTATGGAGAAGCAGATCATCTTAGGCAAAATGGTCGCACATGATCATGAAGACGGTGGGAGGCAGCATGCAGCGTGCGGTCCACTCGGCCTATGACCGTACTCAATGGAGGCTGCTTGTACGTGGTCGCGATCCTCAGCAGTGAGGGAACGAAGAAGAAGAAGTCTTAGTATATTTTATCTTGTTTTTCCCACTTTTGATTGGTTGAATAAAGAATATAATTGGCATTAGGTTGGCCTAAAAGACCATGGTTTCCAGAACTGATATTGATCAGAACAATTTTGAATGAAGAATGTGTTAGCTAGTAACACATAGGCGACAGCGGTTTATGTACTGCATGTACTTCAAATTGTATTAAAGTGATTTATCAATACCATATTATATTCTAAATTCATAATTTATTGATTGCATTGATTTGCCATTGTATACAATAGTTTAACCTTATTAGTGTGTAAACTAAATATGGACGATGTCAATATGTCAGAGTATATGAAAAATAATGGTATCGAACGGTCTACGACATGCCATTCTCTAACTTTTACTTTGTATAATAATCAGTTGTTCAACATTAAGCTGTGAAATAAACACCTTATTCAACAAATATTAATGATTATTAATGCCTAATTATTTGTTACAGGATGTTCATTTAGAAGAAAACAACATTAATTATCCCCCTGGAGAGAAGCCCTAATTTAAGCATTGCATTTCATTTCCAATTGTGTGAAAGTGTGATTATTTACAAATTCATTAAAATGGATCCGTTAAAGCGTAAAAAATAAAGGCTTTTTCGAAAGGAATTGTGTGTATTATTATATCATATACATATTAAAATATTTTTATTAACATTCTCACACACAAGTATTTGGTACAACTTTTAATATAATTTCTAAGCAAGTGCTTGACTACGGTCCCACCTGATGTTAAGTGGAAATGCAGTCCTGGATGGTAAGGCGCACTATCTTAGTAAATGCCTATTCACTCTACTCTTGAAAATACCCACATTGTAATCGGAAGGGAAGACAGACGCGGGCAAACTATTCGTCCTTTGCTGTACGAAGAATGAAAGACGAAATCGCTTCGTCTTTCATTCTATTTATCAAAGGTATATTTCGATGATTTTGTCATACTATTAAGGTAGCCTAAAGTGAACATCAAACTTCAACAGAAAAGAAAACAAATTCATATAAAACATTTATTATTTACAATGGAATTCATTTGTCTATAAGAAATATCACAAGATGGTTAACATGTATCATTAATAAAAAGCACTAATCGATACAATAATTATTGATAATTTAAAAAATACGTACAAAAGTACTAAGTTTGACGTTTGACCCTTTTCGTAATCGTAACAGACAATATATAAAAAAGGAGCAAAGACAATAATTTTGTCATCACAATGTAAGTACAATATTCTGAACATAAACATTTAAAGAAAAACTACGTAACATTTAAACTAAACTAGTAATCATTATTTGTCGCAACAACAATAACATTGAATAAATTTAACTGAAAAAAATAGGAATTATTTAAGTAGTACTGATTATTCCGCTATGCTGTTACATTCTTTGGCTTAAAAAAATAGTTATGATCCTTTAAAATCTTTGCTTCCTCTTCTTCTAGTTTAGAGCCAGCGTTTCGTATATCCTGTTTGATTGCCTCTATCAGATCATTCAAGGATTTAAAATTTTTTTCAGGTCGTAAATAGCCAATTATGCATATTTTCAAATTAGAACCGTAAAAGTCATCGTCGAATTTGTGCATCACATGTGTTTCCTGCAATCATAAATAAATAAAAGATTAGATATAAAAGAAAAAAGCTTGCAGTTCACATATTATTAACTGACCCTGCCCCCAACAGACAACCACAAAAGAATTGTATGTGCGTTGCCAATCAACAAATGAAGAATTGGGTCACCGTCACATTCCTCACCGGGCGAAACGCCGAAGTATAATACCTCTAAATTACGCTGGTATTCTGGGCGGAACAACTCTCTCGATTGTGCTGACTTTTCTGTGCGACAGCAGAAGCCGCTGCAGTGGCCTTACCACTATTGGTTTTTTTTTATAAATTACAAATGCTAATGTAATACCTCGCAATTAATTAAACTGGTTCGTTTTCTGGATAGACCTTTGAAAAATGAGTAAAGTCCCTAAATTGTATCGATTCCAAAAAACGAATAAATAAGTAACTTACATAAAATAAATAACTTTTGGAATGCCAAAAATTTTAAATGGCGTCTATATATAAATCTAGTTTATCCCGATATTCTTCGAAGCCCTCCCGTGATATATAAATAATAATAATAGCCTAATGGATTAGGGTACGGTCTGCGAATCGTAAGGTTGTGGGTTGGAATCCACCATTCGACTATTGACGTCAACCATCTCCTAGCAAAAGCTTAAGCTTAGTTGGAATGGTTAACAAGAATGTTAGTAATATTTGTGAAAAAAAAAGAAATATTGTTGCGGCCTTTCTACAGTGCATCACAAGCGGCCAGCGCATATCAGATATCATGATCAAATCAATCTTTTATATGAATATTCATATATGCTGAATACAACATGCATTCTTGTCAACGCTTTGAAACCTTATTTCATCGCGCACGTAATAAAATATATTATCAGGGTTGAAGCAGAATACACACTAGACCACATAACCTCAGTACCATAACCCAATCTTACTTATTTCAAATCTTATCGCTATGACATAAAACAATTAAACAATGTACAATTTCAACAATATACAGTTTGTTTGTTCATACAAAACTGAGCCAAGGCAGTTGTAACGTAAACAAGTCGAATTTGATACCGAATGCAGTATACAATAATGCCACTGTAAAAAGGGACCTGATGGTGGTTGGCCCTAAAAGAAATGGCCGGAACCACCTAAACAACGCATCTATTATCAGTATTGGCAAATATAATAGGTTGTCAAATATCTCCCTTCCGCCTTTTGTCTTTTGAATTTCGCGGCTATGTACAAAGCGCTACAGAGCTCGTATCTAGCAATACTATACATATTTTGAAGGTCTTGACATAACCTACAAAACGACGCTATGCATAATTAGTTTGGATATTGCGTTCAACAGTTATAGACGTGTAAACATGGAGTTCACTAACGCCGAAATTCGCGCTATTTTAAAGTTTTCCTTCGTTAAAGGCAAATCCGCTAGAGAAACGTTCCGTGAGATTAATGGTGTTTTGGGGATGGTACTCTATCACTTCGAACCACGGAGGAATGGTTTCGACGATTCAGAGCCGGTGAAAACGACACCAGGGATAAGCCAGCCGGCGGAAGACCTGTGACGACAATTATACCGATCAAATCATGGACTACATCTAGTTAGACCGGCATGTGGCATCTCGTGACATCGCCCAGGAGATGGGAATTAGTCACCAAACCATTTTAAACCATCTGCAGAAGGCTGGATACAAAAAAGCTTGATGTTTGGGTGCCGCATGATTTGACGCAAAAACCTTCTGGACCGAATCAACGCCTGCGATATGCTGCTGAAACGGAACGAACTCGACATATTCTTGAAGCGGATGGTGACTGGCGACGAAAAATGGATCACATACGACAATATCAAGCGAAAACGGTCGTGATCGAAGGCCGGTGAATCGTCCCAAACAGTGGCCAAGCCGCGAATTTCGGCGTTAGTGAACTCCATGTTTACACGTCTATAACTGTTGAACGCAATATCCAAACTAATTATGCATAGCGTCGTTTTGTAGGTTATGTCAAGACCTTTCAAATTATGTATAGTATTGCTAGATACGAGCTCTGTAGCGCTTTGTACATAGCCGCGAAATTCAAAAGACAAAAGGCGGAAGGGAGATATTTGACAACCTTATACTTGTAACGCGACGCGAAACCTTGCGACAAGGGAGTAACTAGGGGACGCTAGTTTTGATTGGAGGCAGAATTTTTTTCATCCTACCACGTGTGGAGGTCAGCGCGTCGTCCGGAACGTTTAAAACGTGTTTCGGTCTCCGGTGGATGGGTTTACAACTTGGCACTGTGTGTGAGCCAAGGCGGCGGACTATTTCGATTCGATGTAGCAATTTGTTTGCTTAAACAGACCATCTTTTACACACTTTATTTTTTTTAAAAAAAGAAAGCTAGCAATATTTCTTTTCGGATAATAATACTAACATTCTTGTTAACCATTCCAACTAAGCATAAGCAGATGGTTCACGTCAATAGTCGAATGGTGGATTCGAACCTACGACCTTACGATTCGAAGACCGTACCCTAAACCATTAGACTATTGACGTTATTTGTCACTATAATTTCTATTAATGACACACAAAATATATGTTTGTAGCGAGCGTCTATTTCAATAGAAATTCTAGTTCGATGGATATTGATAAATATGGTAGGTATATTGTTAATTTTTTTTATTTATTTTAGCAGTATTCTTTCAGCGTTAATGGTTTATTGTATTTTTTAGTTATCTTTATGAAAGCTAAGTGAATTCAAGCGGGTTATTTTAAATATGTTTATTCCGTCTGTTCACCAATTTAACTCTAAGTAGTTGTGAAGACTTGTAAATGGGGTAAGTTCTTTATTTATATATATTAGATATACTTTAAGATTTCTCTGTTGGTGTTCCTTATAAATAAAATTTATGTTTAGCATGAACGCGCCATTGTCGGGTGGACTGTGATGTCATACCTTGTTTGTTTGTTCATCAAAAGTACATCATTATCAAAACTCCAGTTGTATCAGTAGTACTAACTAGTGCCTATTGTGTACAAACTCGGTTATTTGTGACGAACACGTACTTGATTGATGTTACGATACATTGACCCGAACCCAATTAACTCACAATTGCGATATGCAAGCAATGAGCTCTATATGTAGTTCGCGATACCACAGGCTTGTGTTTGCGAAAGATTTTATGCAAATAACAGTGTAATCAGTGGAGTAAATTAACCGTTATAATTTTTCCAAATTTGAAATCTTAGCATAAAAGAATTGCTGTATATTTAAATTGTATCATTACATGACAACTATTTTCTTATATCTATATTTAAGGCTCGAGTTACGTTTTTAGTACTTAAGTTGCGCAATTATGATATTCGGTACTAAATGCTATTTTGTAACCATTTTATAAAAACAAAATAAATTATGGTGTCTTAGTGGTCAGTCGGCGGTCAGGGTTTGCATTCCCAACTTTTTATCTATTTATGTATTTTTTAAACAAAGAATACTAGCAACATATTTTTTTATAAATATTACTAACATTCTTGTTAACCATTCCTACTATGCTTAAGCTTGTGCTAGGATATGGATCATATTAATAAAATTCCGTTTTATTTTTTTAAAAAAGAATGTTAACGACATTTTTTTTCACAAATATAACTACCGTTGTTGTTAACCATACTAACTAAGCATATGGTAGGAGATGGTTCACATCAATAATTGAATGGTGGATTGGATCTACAAATTTATTTGTGCAGACTGTACCCAGACTATTGTTTCTAAAACTAGTTCTGGTGTACAGACATCGACATTGAGTCGCAAACTCTGTCAGTATAGAAGAAGAGAAGATCATCTTAAAGAGGGATGCCAGGACTACAGATACTAAGATTACATAGCAATTTTATTGGTAGATAAGGAGGGTAAAATATTCAGCTGGTTCTCCAGCTGGAGGGGATTGTGAAACCTTTATGGTCAAGAAGACAATCGCCAAGTAGTAGAAAGCCTATCCCAGAGAGGCCCGGCCCGGGACTCTAGCCTGGACCAGCATCCTTATAGATCTAAGCTCATAGAAATTGTTAAACATAGCCAATATTTTTACATCTCAAGGTCTCAGTTCTATGCTAGTTCATGAACTGATAAAAGTTCCTTAATCACTTGACATAAGTTCCGTAAGTATGCAGTGAATACAGACATCGTAAATATGTAATGGTACTTCATACGAAATTACTGGTTTCAAAACAAATAAGAACCTGCTTAAGCATGCAGGAATAAGCGAAAACTTACAACAGACATTTCTTTGTTTTCATAGAATGGACACCAGCCGATGTTCGCCACCATTTTATGCACTGTTTGCGAGTCCACCTGAGCCCAGCCATAATAAACTCCTGGATCCAGCCCTTTCGGAATTTTTTGAACAACTTCTATAGAATAATTTGCTGTAAAAATATACACCAAATTTATTAGTGCTCCAATGTTAAAATCATGAAAGAAATATATTTTCTTATTATATATTAGGAATTAGTTAAAAAAAGTATATGATGATATTGTTATGAGGTTGTAAGATGGTTTATCTTGGGTTGACCGTTATAGTGGATTTTGCTTCTAGGTACCTATTGACAGTGGAACACTATAAGGATAGTGGTTGTTAATGTTAGTGACAGTTCCATGAAGTAACTTATTCTCTACTATTCTTTTAGTGTAATACAATTGTTAATTTTTTTAATTAAAGCTAGTGATCTGATTCTGACTTGTGTTCATCATTTAAAAGGCCATAAATAATTATCATGGTTCTAAGCATAATAAACTTTATATAAGAAGCAATGTGAGTATTTATTGGGGATAAATAAAACCGTACTATAAGTCACCAAAGAATATTAGTCAATTTTTACCTTCTATCAAATTTAACATTGCTCAACATCACATAAATATATGTTTGATTGTAAACATGGACTCAAATGCCATCAAAAGTAAATGTACTAAAACTTCAAAATAAATTCTACAATTTAAAATAACCATGGGTTGGGATACTAAATATTACCCATGACTATGACTACTGTATACTGTTTGAAACATCAGAAATTTTAAAATAATATTAAACCAAAATAAAATCCTATATATTTTATTTATTCAACTTTATTTCTGTAGAATGGTATAATATCTGAAAGCTGAGCCAATCCATTATAAATTTTGCCGTTTTGGTAACACGTTCACTTAAAGACTTATATCTAATAATTAGAGTAAATTACCTGTTGGGCAGCCTAAGTCTTTTGAACCTCTCCCAAATCCCTTCACCACCTCACCCTCAATAAACAATGGTAACAGGGATGGTGACATTGTACCAAGCTGCCTAAATCTCATTTATTTTAAATAATTATAGTAAACCTAAAAACATAATATTATTATAAATTCTTATATATTTTATACCATTATAATAACTTCCAAAATAATATATAACACAGTAATACACACCTAATAAGTTCCGTCAAAAATTTGAACCACTACTTAAAAAACGACTTGTGGTCCTACTAGTTCTGCTAATTGGCAAAGAATGAATTAGAAGTTTGTAATAATTACTATGTTATATTATATCAGTGATATTATGTTTGATAATACACGTCAAAGTCAGTGTCATAGTGATTTTTCTTAGGTAAGATTTGAGATTGACAAACTCGTTTGCCACTTTTCCTTTAATTGTTTTAATTGTCTTAGCTTGGAAAATCCTTACATATATAATTAGTTTATATAATTCCAGATTGAAGGGACTGATCATTCATATATATCAGTTTAAAACGTTTTGATTTTCTAATTATAATGCTTTAAATCAATGAAGAAAAAGTTTACACAGAACGCATATACGTGGCTTAAACCTTTTAATGATTATTAGTAATTATTATTAGGTATTAATGTTTAAAAATTTTAAAATTAAAATGCTATATGACTAAAGAGTTAGCCTTCTAGTCGGAAAAGCTACAGGTATTGTCTATGGAAAAATAAAAATTTGTGGTCGTGATGTCGCATTATTTATTTCAGATATTTATTTAATACATAGTATTTGTGAGTGAGAAACAAATAAGTCAGCATAAAATAATTGACGAAATATCCATAAGCTTTTTACCGTATCAAATTACTTGAATAATGGCAAATCAACCATAAAAAAATCTACATATTAATATTGTGTTGTTGACAAGAGCAACATAAATGATGGCGAGAAGAGTTACAATTACCTGCAATATGTTATAAGAAAACTGATAATAATATGACTGATAACGGTTTCGAAGGTGATCGATCTCCGCCCTCGTGGGATATGCCTGGACCTTCATCGCTAGCAGCTATTCTTGACACTGTTTTCACGTCTTCCTCTGATAACCAGCCAAGGAATGGTATGAGAATTAACAATAACTTTCGTCCGAAGTGGCCAGCTGTATAATATTTTTATGTTACTTCTTTTTTTCAGAAGAAATGGATTGTGAACCGCTTTTTGCAGAAAGTGATGATGAAGTAGAAGTGCTCCCATCTGTTCCTGAGCAATATTCTTTGTCCAGAAATGAGACAACGTCTAAAAATGGAGTTTCATCTGACTATATTAATTCAACATCGCCAGCACAGTCATATGTTGTGAATATACCATTGCAACCACTTGGGTCTGCTCACACGCCTGTACCTGAAGAGTACCAGCCCTTGCCTGATAGCTCCAGTTCTGTTGATTATGTTTTGGGGGGTAGTAATGCAGATAGTACCAATGCTAATGGTCAGAGATTTTCTGATATAAATATTCGCTACCAACCCAAACAATACCCTCCTATTCAGGATTACTTTTATTCTCGTTATGGACACTACGGCCAAAATGCAGAAGTAAGGGAACCTAGGGAGTATATGGCCACTCCATATGCAAACAATAGAATTATCCACAGTGAAGCTAGGGGCTATTCAAACCAACCAATAAACTATACTGTGCACTCATCTCCTCCACAATTGCAGGACAATATGAACAGGGCATATGATAATGTACAACCTAATTTAAATGATATTTATAACCAACTTTCATCACCAGATAATAGTTATGTTGATAGAAATCTCTTAAGTAACTTAGAAAGGCCAAGTCGTAAGTTAAATATTTCTCCTCGTAGAAGACAATCAAGAGAAAATGAGGTTAATTCGAATTTAATAGAGGTCAGTTCTGAAGAGGAAGATAATGTTGCAAGGCCAAGAAAGCGACAGTGTGATAATGAAGCGGGTCATTCTTCCTCCAATGTGCAGATGGAGATTTCCACTAGTGGAAGTGATATTAATTCCAATGTTGTTCCAAGAGTTGATATAAAAAGGGAACCTATTGTTCATGCTGAAGTATCCACACAAGCCGGTGGAGATGCAGAGGCCATAAGAAGGCAAAATGAGATAGCAAATGGTATCAATAATAACAACAATGCAAGTCACATGCCAACCTCACCTGAACACAGTGAACAATGTAGGCTGCATTCTTCAAATGGAGTTAATATGGTTGAACAATCAATTATACACCCTCCGCTTAGTCGAAATTGTAGAGATAGAGGCTGTGGACATGACTGTGCATGGCACCCTCAGAACCACTTTGTAGGTCCAAAGAGATCTCATCACCATCACCATCACCACCACCATCATCATCACCATCACAGGGTTTTGGAATGTACATGTAACTTACCAAATTTAGTTAATACAAATAGTTCACACATCAAACAAGAACCGGGAAATCAATCAACACCTGTAAAATTAGAAGTAGTTACAACACAAGGAACAAGTGCTGGGGAAGTTCAATCTTCACATACTGGACGGTCAACCAATTCAGGGATAGCAGACCAACATTTGGTTAAAATTGAGCCAGGCAGCTCAAATCAGCAAAGAAACATAGAAGAAAACAGGAATGTGATTGTGAAATTTGAAGCAAATGCAAATGACAACAGAACAAGAAGATGCTGTATTGTAGATGCAGGTGGAGACAGAAAAGTTAAAGGTATATCTCCTCAACCTGGAACAAGTGCTGGGAGGACACCTGATACTGAGAATGCAACGAATAGCAGTAAGAATCAGGTAAGTTACTGTTTTTTTAGTTAATTATCCATAAGTTACAAGTAATTTAGAATTGTTTTCTGCGATGAGCCACGTGTGCGCCGTGGCTCCTACGTAATCGCGAGCTCCGTGTTGATACAAGGTTACTGACAATAGCCCAAATCTTTAAGCAGGTATCTCAACAGTTTTTCGAGACTGCCACCAAACATTCTAACAAACTTTTTGTAAGTGCCGCCACTTATAAGCTTTTCTCTACTAAATTCCGTCGCGTCGCCCGGAGGCCGGGCCACGTTCTTGACGATCCGGACGATGCGATTACCATTGCATAGGCTAGATCTTAACAAAACCACAAAGCGCACATTGCTGGAGTTTCTTCGGCCACTTCTTCTCCCAGCGTCAACGCTTTCCGAAGTGGCACTCAAAGTTAGTTCACCTATTAAATGTCCCCTAGATTATCCGTAAAGCAGCAACCGACCTTGTCAGGTTCGGCCCTCTCGGGCGCCACTGGATCGGAGTGCGTACACGTAACATAGTAACCGTCCAAGCTGAGGTTACCCCTCACGGGGGGACCCTTGTGTCGTGTTACTAGTGGTAGAGGGCCAGGCTAAGCAACCTAAGAGCTATGCCACCTCTTAATTCGGTGAAGCAGTTTAGGCCAGCTTCTCTGGTCAATCTGTGTAGATTGTATTAAAAAAAAAAGTTACTGTTTTTTATCTTTATATATTTAGTTATTTATTATATTTATCGTTACTTTTACGGACAAGTAACCAAACCTAACCACCTGTTGTGATCTAATGATTAAACACACCAGAGTACACAAATTATTGATTAAACAGTAAACTCACAGACTTAGGGGTCAGAAGTCATTATAGATATCATATGATATATTATGCAGCCACTCGGTAATATATTGAATGTGGCGATTACTCCTGGAGGTTAAACTATTATTAGCAAGTTCACGGTAAATGATTACAGAAGCAGTAAGATTAAAAATCTTCTTTATACTCCTTGTTTACAAATAAAATGAAAAATAAACATACAAAAATAAATAGTAAATTGTGAAACATTGGCGGATTTATCCGTATATTTATATACGGCATAGCATGATTTATTATAATTTGCAAGAATTAAATATAACATATAGGTACTTAGTAAAATTTATTTTATATCAATTGAAGTCATAGTGTCATATCAATTGAAGTGTTGAGGCTACATGACTTAAAATGGGTTGGTGTATTTCCATATATTTTTGTTATTGGTAGTATATATAAGAGACTAATTTTGTAATAAACTGTAACTATGTGTAATGTACACATGAAACATAATATTTGGACCTCTCTCCATAATTATTTGCCATTATGGTCTTGATCTTTTATGTGATGGCCGATGTCACCCATTGCTTAAGATTTTTTTCCATAGCCTTTAGCCATTGTAGTGTTCTAAGAACCTAATCATTTTGGAATGGTTAAAAAAATGTTAATAAGCTGTTTGAAAATATGTTAGTTATTTTAATAATAAAAAACCAACACCAGTACTACCACTGCTACAGTTTCTGCAATTGCACAGACAGTATGACATGTTCGGAAAGTATTATCTGTCTTTCTATTAGCTCTCCGAATGCTAAAGGTAAAATAAATATCCGTGTTGCGCCCAACGAGTGAGGTGTCTAAACCCCCAATTTCAGTAATAAAGGTTGGCAACATTTTTGCAAACATACTTTATACCAAAAAAAGAAAATTTAAGCAAGTATTTGTACATGTATGGATCACTTGTAGGTGAGCCATATGTATTCTAAATAAATCTATATATATAAAAGAGAATGTGTGTGTTTCATCCATATAGGCTGACCTGACCTGACGAGTAATCATGTAAAATCGTGTGTGGTGACGATCGGAGCAAACCTCTTTTTAAACTGTCAAATACAACTTTTATTTTCTATGATGATATTCTATTATTTTGTAACACACATTATTTTGTAATGACACATGCATTGTGTATATTTATGTTATTGTGAATGATATTGAAGTAAACATATTGGAGTATATTAAAGTATTAAAAATATAAAGGAATGATATCATATTTACTGATATGTACATGGGTGTAGGTAATTATCTTCACCCGCTCAAGAAGAGAATGAATATGGAGAAAAATTAATAATTTATAATATTGTGACAGTTAAATTAAATATTTAATAATGTAAGTTTATTGTTTAAATAAAATAAAGCATAATCTAGCCTGGCGAAAAGGGCTGGGTATGCTAGTATATTGTTATAAATAAATGTTATATTAATGATTTTATCAGTCATAATTGTACAACTTATCTTCAATAAATTTTATTAATTTATTGTAATGATTTTTTAAGACATATAGAACAAAATTTTAGGAAAATCATCATGAAAATGTGGCCAGCAGAAAAATTGAGAATACTGGCTTAGCAGCTCCTGATCTACAACTTGATTGGTTTACTGACAGTTCCGATGATGATGTTCAAGTGTTAGGGGAAGAAAATAATCAAGTAAGTGATGCTTCCTTTAACCTTCTTTAAATTTGGTTATTGAAGTAAAACTCCTTTACGAACGCTTGGCTTGGGATCCATTGAGGAGAAAAGAAGTTGAATGGGACATTTAAGTTAAGATAGAAAGACAGAGAGTTATGGTATGCAAGAGAGTTCACATTTTCTTTCTCTCTTTCTCTTATAGCTAGTTATGTTTCGTATATGCAATCTTATTATGTATCACACTGTAGGAGTAAGAGAGAGACATGCACATATTTTGGTTATCTTGAACAATCGTTGATCTATATATATAAAAGAGAAAGTGTGTGGGTATGATCCATATAGGCTCCTAAATGGACAGATTGCAATGAAACTTTCAGATTGACCTGGCGAATAATCCTGTAAAGTTTGGTTTGGACAATTGGAGCACTCCTCTTTCTGAACTGTCAAATACAGCTTTTATTTACTATGAGGATTTTCTATTGTTTTATAACACAAATTTGTATTAACTCATGCATTGTGTATATTGTGAACCACATTGAAGTACAATGGAGTATATTGAAGTATAACAAAGTATACTGAAGTGTATTAAAGATAACAATTAAGGATTTTGTAGTGATCAAGGTAAGTTATAGCCCCACGAATGCATCAATTTACTGATGCTGCTGATATGTACATGGGTGTAGGTCTCTTCTTCACCCACTCGAGACGAGAATGAATACGGAGAGAAATGATTAATTTAATATATTGTGAGAGTTATATTAAATATTGAATGATGTATGTTTATTGTTTAAATAAAATAAAGCAAAATATAGCCCGTAAAAGCACGCTGGGTTTGCTAGTATATTATATTTTGTGTATATATTACTTACATATAAGTATATACGTACATTTACATACATATGGATGAAGCTAAAGAAGTTTTACTTCAGTTATGTGCTCTAAAGCACACTCGTTTTTAAATTATTAACTATAATTTTCAGCAAGAGGTGATAGATCTGACTAGCTCGCCAGGTGCTAGCATGCGAGCCGAGTCTCCTGTTCGAGCCTCGCCTACACTGCACCCCCCTCAACCGCAACAGCCACCACCTCAGGCACCCCGTATTACCTGCCGATCGCTTGGCCGCTCGCCATATGGGCCGCGTATTTACGAAGCGCCAAGAGCCAATGAAGCTCCTGTATATCATCATAACCCGCACATCCCACACCATCCCCTTGCTCGTACGAGGTAAGATCTTTTCAAGTTTAATTTTTTTTTAAGTTCTCTAGGTGTGTTATGAAAAATGATGACAGCAACAGGTTGAAGCTGCAGTGAAAACAATTGTGTTTATATACTTGTACAAGTGCTCCAATATAACTGAGGTTAATTATACGTATATTTATAGATATAAATTAAAAAATATTATTTAATAAATATATATATTAATATATCTTTAGTTTTTCAAATTTAAACTGATCTTTATGAACTGTATTGACTATCGTAATCCAGACCTTTTATTATCTTATTGTAATTAATTATTTGCAGGCAGTTGTAAACTATTTTTAATAGTGCCAAAGAATTATAATTTCTCTCCTGCGTTCATAAGTACTTTTTAATCGTCCTCATCGATAATAACAGTTGGACGGTTGCTGTAGGCAGGGCCGACGATAAGGGTGGGGGCCTGAGTCGTCCATCAAAGTGGACCCGGAAAGAAGCGGGACGTGCTCTCCTTGAGCACAGTGCAGAGGGGCTCCGGTGCGTTCCACTGGAGATCCCAGAGCCCCTCCTCATGCACCGAGGAAAGGGCCACCGGGGAGGTTTTAGTGGGTAAGAACATAACCGCCGTCTTCCCCCCAGAAGGCGGGGTATCTTTCTGAAGATTTCCTCCCCGTCAACAAAAAAAAAAAAGGCAGGGTGGAACATCTTGTGGGTTTGGTCGGTAGAGCCCGACATAACTCGTCCTTCCGCCGAGGGTCTAGTAGTTCCCACAAATAAAAAAAAGTAAACTGGTAACTTTACCACGGAAAAGCTAGATACATTCTAAAGCTAACTTTAATAGCCACTTCGAAAGCGATGGGGAAGTGGCCGAAGCTTCAGCAAAGCTCGTAATATCTAGCGGGTGGGGGGAACTACTTTGTGCTTGTTTGTTATCTATTGTATAGTAATCAATATGCGCGCAGAGTGCGGATGGGAAGCTGCATGGCGCCATGCCCCACTTGCTGCTGCGGGCCAAATATCCCTAGCACGCATGCCACTCCACCAATGGCGCATCGTAAGTATGGTTATCACTTAAAATTAAACGAAGCATTGATAACTTAGTGGCTAAGCGGTTCGTCTTACGATCTGATGGTCGCAAGTTCTAATATGATGCAGACTTTTACTAATGAATTGTTGGTTTCAAGAGCTTGAGTTCCGAAGATACACTTGGGGACTTTAGAAAAAGGGACTGAAATAAGACTTCTTTCGTTCCATCTATGTATATATAGTAATATTAGGTTGTCAAATATCTCCCTTCCGCCTTTTGTGTCATGCGGCACCAAAACATCAAGCTTTTTTTTGTATCCAGCCTTCTGCAGATGGTTTAAAATGGTTTGGTGACTAACTCCCATCTCCTGGGCGATGTCACGAGATGCCACATGCCGGTCTAACTCGATGTAGTCCATGATTTGATCGGTATTTGTCGTCACAGGTCTTCCGCCGGCTGGCTTATCCATGGTGTCGTTTTCACCGGCTCTGAATCGTCGAAACCATTCCTCCGTGGTTCGAAGTGATAGAGTACCATCCCCCAAAACACCATTAATCTCACGGAACGTTTCTCTAGCGGATTTGCCTTTAACGAAGGAAAACTTTAAAATAGCGCGAATTTCGGCGTTAGTGAACTCCATGTTTACACGTCTATAACTGTTGAACGCAATATCCAAACTAATTATGCATAGCGTCGTTTTGTAGGTTATGTCAAGACCTTTCAAATTATGTATAGTATTGCTAGATACGAGCTCTGTAGCGCTTTGTATATATTAGAGATATTTGACAACCTATTATTTCTAAAAAAAAAAAAAATTAAAGTATTACTAGCTTTCTTTAAAAAAAAAAAAATATCATGTATGTATATATGTTTTTTTCTGACCAACTCTTGACAACTAATTTTACTGTTCCACCGGATTGAGAGGTGGCTAAGCTCTAAGGTCGCGGTCGCTTAGCCTGAACCTCTATTGCTAGTAACTTGATATAAGGACCCCCGGTGAGGGGTCGAATGAGCATTACGATCATAGGGCGCCCGAGAGGGCCGAACCACGGCTCGGTCGGTTGCTATATCATGAATACGTTTATATATCTGTAATATACAGAGTGTTAGGAGATCGAAAACGAAGACAAAAAAGATTTTTTTATTTATCGATCGGTACAAAAGAATTCTTGCCGCTTCTTTGGCGCTGCCGCGCCTCCGCTCCCGTTCGTTGACCCGAGCAACAGCTGTTTTTGACTTAATGTTTCGTTACTGTTATTTTTAGTAAAGTAATAATAATAAAAAAAACCTTTTAAAACTAATAAAACGTTTTAAAATGTTTTTTTTTAATCAGGATCGATTTTTTTCCGTCCCATCATCTAAGGTGTTAGTATTATCGTCCGTCTTCGTTTTCGGAAGCAATCTCCTAATATCCTGTATATATCCAGTTATATATAACTAGATATGAGAGAAAGAAAGAAAATGTGTGCTGGCACCTCTTTCTTGCCCCTACAGTATTTACGAATCTTATTGTAATTATAATTAACTTATCTCTCTAAGGTTCACTAACCGTTCGACTCTAGTACATCGTAATATGACTATGATACTTGTTATCTATTGCAGTTGGCGAGAGACGGCGGAACACGATGCCAGTGCCTCCGCCTTATCTCATGCACGAGCGCCTTTGGCACCGCCAGCATCACATGCTGGTAATTATAAATTCAAATGTTAATACTGCGAATGATATTAATACAGTACTATCTGCAAGTAAAACTGTCGACTGGGCCAATAAATTCTAGTGATCAGTGCGTGTTATAGGTGGGCAAGATGAGACGACAGCTCAGGAGCAAAATTTCAGAGGGCAATCTCACAGCTCTTAAAGAATTAATAATCAATTACCAATGTGTATACTGTATTGAATAAAGACATTATCGTTTGTAGGAAGTACAAAGACGAAGTATGATGGGCGAAATGGGTGGAGCCTTGGGGCCAGGAATAAATCAATACCCGCCCGCCTACACGCCGCGCCCCACTACTTTCCTTTCTGTAAGTATATATTATAATGTATCCAAGAAAATACCTCTGCATGAGCTCGTAAACTCGAAGAGCAGTGTGCATGGCATATTATATAAAAGTATTTATGTATATTTATTTATAAAAATATAAATAATATTTATTTTTTCTATATTCAACTGCAACAGATGCAATTACAGACTTACTTAAGTAATTCAAATTAAGTGAATTAAAAATAATAATATCGAACATATAAGCTTATGTTATTTTTTTATAATATTAAAGCATTAGCCTTTACAAGCTAACTGGTCGTAAGTTAAAGTTAAAAAGTTAAAGTTACAGCCTTTATATATGTCCCACTGTTGGGCGCAAGCCTTCTCTGTAAAGAGAGTATAAGGGCATAGTCCGCCACGCGGCCCTAATGCGGATTGGCAGACTTCACATGCCTTAGAAAATTTTTCTAAAACATGTAGGTTTCCTCACGATGTTTACCTTCACCGCCGAGCGCGTAGTAAATCAGCACATAAAATTGCAACAACAAATTTATTGGTACCGGCACCGGGGATCGAACTCTGGTTGCTAGCGTACTACGCAACTTGAGCCAACCGCACGGACACTGAGCTGCCACGGCTCAGTGTCCGTGCGATGTCCACGGTCGTAAGTAGCCTTAGCCTTAGCTTGCCAATGAAATGTCGGTATTTTTTACATAATTAAGTATAAAAATAATAACTTGGTAAATATTTGTGGCCGCTGTACGGCGATGGGTTGTCCACCTGTCACATATAGGACCAATAAGATTGGTGAGAAACGAATAGTACTAGATCCGGTATAAAAATATGCATAAACCTTCATCTGGTTTTAATAGTGTTAAGTAATAAGTGAATATTATTCACATTAACATATTGCAAATATGTTGCCTAGTTAAATTACGCCCGTATAATATTAAATAATTAAATTTATATAAATTAATTGTATACTAGTTAAAAGAATACACGTTACAGTAAGCAACTTTGTAACAGGTGTGAAATATAATATTTTTCCTTTCAGTTCCCCAATCACTTCCATGGTACACAGCAAAACGACGCGGGACAGATGACTGTCATGCTGTAAGTATTTTTTTAATGACGAACTATGACAGCTATCTACGACGCTACTAGAGTTAAATATAGGTGAATTCTTTTTATCTAATAATTAAACTAAAGCTGAAATCATTATTGTTTCAGTGATGGCCAGAATGTCCACCACCACATGCACAATCATCATATGCAAGTGAACCCATCACCGTACTTGCACATATCAATCCAGCCATCGGTAATGGTAAGTAGCAGAATAGAATCTTTGTGATTACGAACCTCTTACAAGGGCCAGAAGCGTCAATATTTAGGACTAGCGTACCCAGCCCGCTTCGCCGGGCTAGATATTACTTTATTTAAATAATAAACTTACATCAAGAAATATTTAATTTAACTCCGTATTCATTCTCTTCTCGAGCGGGTGAAGATCATTACCTACACCCATGTACATATCATTAGCATCAGTAAACACTCGTGGCGCTTAAAAATCCTTAATTATTGTCTTTAATATTTTTCAGTATAGTTTATTATTCTTCATTGTACTTCAATATGGTTCACAATATACACAACGCATGTGTTAATACAAATTTGAGCATAGTAAATAAAAGCTGTATTTGACAGTTCAAAAAGAGGAGTGCTCTGATCGTCACCAAACTTCACAGAATTACTCGCCAGGTCAATCTGAAGATTCCCTGAAGGTTTAATTGAAATCGGTCCAGCCGTTTCGGAGCCTATACGGAACAAACGCGCACACTTTCTCTTTTATATTTATTTATTTAAATCAACAAAAATTATAACACCGTTACAGATAATACCAATATGATGTTTTAAAAACTTAGTTAAATATACATTATTAAAATTAAAACAAATAAAAAGCTGCTTGATGTATTGACAATAAATATAATAGAGTCAAACACCTTCTACGCATTTGTAGGCAGCTTCGATAAAACCGACTGAGTGCAACAAAATATATCAATGTGCAGGGAGATGGTATTAACAAACCCACCCGCTAGCGACAGCGGAGAGTTCCTGGACAAGTTAGTCCTGGAGACAGGCAGTATATATATATAGATATAATGTAACGAGTAGTACAATACAGTTTTTTTATGTTATACGAATGCGCAGGGTTCGTCCCTGTCGTTAGCAGCGCACATGGCGTCGTTGTTGCGCGCGGAGGCGCGGCGCACCACGCGCGGGGCTACGCGCGCCGTCATAGAGCGCAACACGTACCGGCACGCGTACGCACGCCCCGCTCCGCACCATCAAGACGAGAAGTGCACCATTTGCCTCTCCATCTTTGAAGTCGACTCTGATTGCAGGTGGGATTTTTACATATTTACGGAATTAATTCACCTACGAATAATAAAGTTGATTACGCAACTTTACGCTAGCAACCCGAGTTCGATCCCCGGTTCCGGCACCAATGAATTGGTTTGTTGCAATTTAAAGTGTCGATTTACTACGTGCTTAGCGGTGAAGGAAAACATCGTGGGGAAACCTACATCCGTCGATTAAATAGAAAAATGACATTTTTCAAATTTTCTTAGTGTCTTTTATCCATATAAAAATATTTTTTATATGGATAAATTCAGTAGGCTCTTTTTGGTAATAATCTAATTTACCAAAAATTTTGAAAAATGTAATATTTCTATTTAATCGAGGATGTAGGTTTCCCCACGTGCATCTTTTCCTTCGCACTGTAACTTTAATAAAAAACCAGGTTATGTCAAACGCCTTCCGAGGGGGAAGTTGTTCCTCCCTTCCTCCGTTCGAGTTGATTGAAAAAAAAAATGCGATAAAATATAAAAAGTAGTAATATTGAATAACATTATTTGTTGTCAGGCGATTGCCCTGCATGCACCTGTTCCACATGGAGTGCGTGGACCAGTGGCTCAGCACCAACAAACACTGCCCAATATGCCGTGTCGACATCGAGACGCATCTCAATAAAGACGCCGCATTCTAAAGCACATATCCAGACACGTTACAGGTATTGTCGATGATATAATCCTGTGGTTCTTTCATGTTGACACATTGAATGACATGGATATGCAGTGGTACCTGGACCTACGAGTTTAATTCGTTACATAGCCTTTTGTAAATGTGCAAGAGCAAAAAACGCGAACCCAACTAATCAAAAATTCTTCGGAAACAAGGGACACACAGACTGAGGTCTTTTTTTTTGTTAATGCGGGGGAAATCTTCAACAAAATATCCTGCCTTCTGGAAGGCAGGGTTATGTGGCGTTCTTACCCTCTAAAACCGTTCGGTGGCTCTTCCTGGGTGCATGGACTTTGGGATCTCCAGTGGAACGGACTTGAGCTCCTCTGCCTTGCCAAGGTTAAGCTCTCCCCAGCGCCCTCGCAGTGCAAGGCGATATATCTATAGTTCTAATAAAATGCTTATGGGACCTAGTAATGTATGGGAAAAAGTAACAGAGACAATTCATATTGGTTAAAAATAAGGGACAGTGGTAACCCAATGTCCAGACGGTGCCCTCGGGTTGCATAGAACGCTAGCAACCCGAGTTGGATCCCCGGTTCCGGCACCAATGAATTGGTTTGTTGCAATTTAAAGTGTCGATTTACTACGTGCTTAGCGGTGAAGGAAAACATCGTGGGGAAACCTACATCCGTCGATTAAATAGAAAAATGACATTTTTCAAATTTTCTTAGTGTCTTTTATCCATATAAAAATATTTTTTATATGGATAAATTCAGTAGGCTCTTTTTGGTAATAATCTAATTTACCGAAAATTTTGAAAAATGTAATATTTCTATTTAATCGAGGATGTAGGTTTCCCCACGTGCATCTTTTCCTTCGCACTGTAACTTTAATAAAAAACCAGGTTATGTCAAACGCCTTCCGAGGGGGAAGTTGTTCCTCCCTTCCTCCGTTCGAGTTGATTGAAAAAAAAAATGCGATAAAATATAAAAAGTAGTAATATTGAATAACATTATTTGTTGTCAGGCGATTGCCCTGCATGCACCTGTTCCACATGGAGTGCGTGGACCAGTGGCTCAGCACCAACAAACACTGTCCGATATGCCGTGTCGACATCGAGACGCATCTCAATAAAGACGCCGCATTCTAAAGCACATATCCAGACACGTTACAGGTATTGTCGATGATATAATCCTGTGGTTCTTTCATGTTGACACATTGAATGACATGGATATGCAGTGGTACCTGGACCTACGAGTTTAATTCGTTACATAGCCTTTTGTAAATGTGCAAGAGCAAAAAACGCGAACCCAACTAATCAAAAATTCTTCGGAAACAAGGGACACACAGACTGAGGTCTTTTTTTTTGTTAATGCGGGGGAAATCTTCAACAAAATATCCTGCCTTCTGGAAGGCAGGGTTATGTGGCGTTCTTACCCTCTAAAACCGTTCGGTGGCTCTTCCTGGGTGCATGGACTTTGGGATCTCCAGTGGAACGGACTTGAGCTCCTCTGCCTTGCCAAGGTTAAGCTCTCCCCAGCGCCCTCGCAGTGCAAGGCGATATATCTATAGTTCTAATAAAATGCTTATGGGACCTAGTAATGTATGGGAAAAAGTAACAGAGACAATTCATATTGGTTAAAAATAAGGGACAGTGGTAACCCAATGTCCAGACGGTGCCCTCGGGTTGCATAGAACGCTAGCAACCCGAGTTCGATCCCCGGTGCCGGCATCAATAAATAAGTTATTGCAATTTTATGTGTTGATTTACCACGCGCTCGGTGGTAAAGTAAAACATCGTGAGGAAACCTGCTAGTCAGCAATCACCCTAGTGCTGTCTTATTATTTATATACTTATGCTCTCTTTACAGAGAAGGCACTGTGATAAACAGTGGGACATATCATATATATATATATATATACAAAGTCTGTAAATTATGATGACACAAACAAAAAACTTCTTCAATTGACAACCTCCTTTTTTGAACATATTTCTCAGTTGTATGTAAAAAAAAATGTTTTGCAAGTATGTATTAAAGGAAAATTAATTCTACCTTTTCTGCCCCTAAAAGATTCATCCCTGGACTTAAAACGAAAAAACATTCTAAACAATCCTGTTTAATGGTATGTGGTGATAACATCTGGAATAGACTGCAACTCTACAAATGGAATGGCCTAATATAGATCAGAAATGATACACAAGAGATGACAATGGTTCAAGCAATATATAAATCAGGTTATTCCCAACCCTTTTTCATGATCTTAGCTAATTAAAGAACTCATCCTATTGTTATTAATGTTTTTCACACTCGCACAAAATTATTTTTATCATACTGTATAGTCTTGCAGTGAATTTTTATATTAGATGGTAGATAGATGTAAATGAAACTATAAGCAAATTTGAACATACATTTTTTATTTTCCATATAATACAGCAAACTTTATAACATATTAACTATGATTAACAAGCCATTTTGGCAATATTAAGTTACATGTAGTTACAGGGTATTAGGAAACCGTATCCCGAAACCGAAGACAGATGATTGTACTAATGGAAAAGATCGATCCTGATAAAAAAACATAATTTCAAATCATATTTTTAAAACGTTTTATTAGCATATTTTACGCTCCATCATGTTAACATAGCTAAATGAGACGGTAGTTTTATAAAAAAACAGCAATGAAACACAAAGATAAAAACAGCTGATGCTCGGGTCAATGAACGTGGCGGCGCAGATATCGCGTCATAAAGAAGCGGCAAGAATTCTTTTTTTTTTTAAATCACGCTCGATTTTTTTTCCGTTTATCGTCTGCCTTCGTTTTCGGAAGTGGTCTCCTAATACCCTGTATATGGGACCCAAAGAGCTTGGTGCGAACGGAACGGAACCCGTCTCTGTCTACCCTGGCAGTGGTAAAAGGGCGTGAGAGCTTATATTACTTAAATCGTATTCTGAAGTTTATTGTATAATCGTATCGGCCGGCATCAGAATCGTCTAATTCAGAGCCTTTTTTAAATGTATTAAGATACCACTGATATTGCTATGATTATAAATTTTAATTGATAAAAAGCCAAATGGCTTCTAAGTCACTTATATATTTTGATATGAATTATTATTACAACACATTACAAATAAAATATGTTTTCACTCTATCAAGCCGACGCTATTAGTTTACACGAATTAGTAAGGGTTGCTGTCCACCACAATGATACAATAAAAAATTGCTCTCACGTTATTTACCTACTTCCTATACTATTGTCGTACACTCACACCGAAAAACAGAAACATCATACAAGCCGGCTGATATTTGGAACGACGGCAGAGTAGGATAGTTTTAGAAACGGTAGGCATGCCCATGGCGGTTATAAAATATGACCTTATACACTAAATAAGTTATTACTAAAATATGCCTCTTATCTTAACCTATAATTTTGAGGTACTCTCATCCCACTGCTATAGTTCTTGCAGTTAACTCTTTGTAAAGGATTGTTTTTATTCTTTGCCAGCCATCATTGTTACGTCACTATTCAAATCACTATTAATTACTAAAATCATTAATCTACTGCTTTAAGTGGGACTTGGATAACAAACAAAATGGTACGACTTTTTTTTTCGCATGGATAGTGAAAAAGTGGTTGGTTAAAATAGAATAGTTATAATTTCTGTATTAAATGTGAAAACTAACAAGATTCATACAATTAACTTGTGTTTGATAATGTATTACATTATAATTCATATTTCTTTAATGTTTCAACTGTGTACAATTAAGACAATGTTAGTAAGGTAGTCAATAAGAGTTATTGTTGTATGAACAAATCAGAACTAAATGTTGAAGAAATTGTAAAGGTCTGTGCCCACTGGCTACACAATTGTCATAAATAAAATTAACTTTTAATGAATGATCAGCATCCATGACAATACTGGTCACCACTGCTTGTGTTTACACAGAGGCATGATGTCGTGACGTGCACGCTATGACGTCGTTAAAAATACCCACAACATAGTTATTGTAAGTGCACACTTGCATGTATGGTTCCGACGAATCTCCTTAATGTGTCTTGTCGCCCTGAGCGCAGGCCTAAATGTGGATATAACTGATGTATTCCATTAATTACCTTACATAAATAAGTAATGAATACACATTTTTAACAAATTCTGAATGTTGTCGATTGTAAATGTTAGAAATTACCAATGCAAGTAGATTGTAAACATCTAATTGTAAACATAGCATAATCAATTACCAATTACACTTATAATTTATCGTTATCAGATATAGCTTGAACAATGGGATCATCATTTTTCAGTCTGTCCTCAAGTTGTGGAGAATTAATAATGGCCCTCTTTTGTAAATCTAAGCTCTCTTCTTGGAGTGATTGATTTAACTGCTTTTGGATGTTGCATGTCCTGTGGAGAAATTAGTTTATACATAACATCAATGTACATAAATCATTTAAAGGCTTATTTTTTACACACATTGTTTTGTTGCCCTAATAAAATTGTTAAAATATCTGTGGCTCACTATTAACTACATGTACAGTATGAGAAATAGCATTTTTTTTTTAATAATGAAAATTTGGTTAAAAAAATATTTATTATGCCAATATATGATCATACTCCAAAAATATGGGTTCTGTGAAATTAAAAAAAGATTGGGAAAAAGAAAAATGTCACAGCATATTGTACACAAAGGAACTATAAAATAGTAAAGAAAGTAAAGAAATAAAATAATTTTATGTTAATTAAAAATATGTCTATAATTGGAATCACTCTTTTGTAATATATTTCCAATACATAAGATGTAGAGTTGATGTAAGTAAAAATGATTTAGTGTTACACACATCTAACAAAATTCAAGTTTACTATGTTGATGATTTATAGTTATATTCATATGCAAAATAAATTCGCACAAGCTTTATAGTAAAGATATTTAAAATATATATAGTATTTTATAATGTACTTTTATTAGTGACTTGGCACAAAGTCTCAAAAGAGGGCACACCACCGTTTCAATTACTACTCTACTCTCTATCTCAAATATTTTACCCATAGACAAGAAATGAATTACTTATCTACAAAATGGAGACCAAAGAGCAGAACATCATTGGAAGTTCACAGATATTTTAACATTGCTTCTATAAGTTTTTATATGGGTAGACTATTATTAAACTTGTAAAAATAATACATTAACTTTGTCTAAATATGTCTATAATATTAACCACTATTATGATCAAGACTTTTGTTTATTGTTGTGAATGGAAATATGAATTGGTGTCTATTATTTTTTGTTATAAGTTTCATATAACTTAATATACATGTTAAAGTACGAAATATGAATGAAAAATAAATATAAAAACAGTTTAAACATATATGCTTTATTAAAGTTTTTTTCCATAGAATTGTTTTTATTGTATTACCTTAAGGTATGAGCTATTCTTTCACAAATGGCATCAGATGCCGCATTGTTCCCTGAGAGATAAGATACTTCTGCTGCTACTGTCGCAAGCTTTTCTGCATAATCCATATAACCTTTAAAGTTAAAATATGCAAATATAATATTAAAAGATTAGATATAACAAAGTAATCCAACACAGCAGTTTCTACTATAGCAGCTCTATACTCCATTTAACAAAAGAAAATTGGAAGATGTAGTCGATACCTATGTGTCTACACCCTTGCAAAACTTTTAATATGTAAATGATATTTGACCCTATCAGTGTTGGGATTTAAGTGAGAAAATATCACCAAAAGAACTAATATTACTTTTACATTTAAGTGATCATATATTTATGAAGTCAGCCAAAAGTGGGATACCCCTCAATTTTTCACATAACTTACCTATGACAAATTATTTTTAAAAATTACAAAGATTTATTACAAAACGGCCTGTACTGTTTTACCAACTGTAAACAAAATAGGATATTACAAGTGATGTCATCTATGATCACATATGATATGTATAAATAAATATAAAGAATACTCACTAAAAAGTGTTCTTAGGTTGTGCTTTAAGTCACAAAGTGATCCACGCACAGCCACCAGCTGGTCCCAGTGCTGCGGTGGTGTGTTTTCACCCCATTCCATTGCTTGTTGTACTAAACATATCTCTTTTGATAGTGCCTCTCTTAACCTTAAATCATAACAAGACATTAATTTATGCTATAAAGTTATTTTCATTGCTAATTTTATGATTCTGCAACAATAAAAATATCTAGAATCTTCTGACCCAATCAGGGTTGAATTTCCTCTAAAGTTGTTTGTGGGGTAATAAAATGAAACATAATGTCTCTTACATTATGTTTCATTCAATTATTTTTTTTTTTCTAAAATTGAAATTTAAAATAACAAGAAGAAGCTTTTTACTACCACATCATATAAACAAACAGAATGAAATACTTTCCTCTATTTTCCAACAGTTACGTAATACAAGTGTATTAAGCCATCTGGTACCAGCAGATCATTATTGTAAAATGGGATTAAAAATAGGTTAGTGGTATTTGGGTATCCTACACACCATTCTTAAGATAGTAAGTTTTTTCCCTTTGTGAATTAGCTAGATTGGTATTGCTCAATTTTCACATTTAATAAAAATAAAGAAATTCACCTCTCGCTTGTATCCTGAATGGCCACTAGGGTGACGGTAAGAAGTTGTGTCGCTGCGTTAACGTTTACAGTCGTTGCTTGACGTATTAGAAACTCATGTTCCAGAGTACCATCGTATAAATCATTATTAAATTCTTCTTCCTTATCTACACAAAATGCTGTAGTAGTAAGGATCCCTAAGGTAGTTGGAGTAAAATTTCTAATTTTCGTAATTGAAATTTTACCTGGAAATCTTCGTACTGCCCTTAGTACATTGAATAATCTATTACTAAACATATCGGTTAGGGACTAGGTATTGTTGCTTCAATGTAAGCAAAATATTATAGTTTCAATTCGTAGTTATCGTTATTTCGTTGTTGACCACTAAAACTGAAATTGACAGTGACAAGTTACAGTCAATTTCAGTGTCATGCGAGTGATCTTACAAAGTTGCCCAATGTGTGATTTTATTTTGTGACAAATATTTGCATTTTAAGTTCTAATTAAAAATCTCCCGGCGGCCCTTCCTCGGTGCATGGCAAGGGGCTCCGGGATCTCCAGTCGAACACACCAGAGCCCCTGCACTACGCTATAAAGCACGTCCCGGGAGAGGTTATATCAAATATAACTATACTAACGCTATTCCGGTGGTTTCAGACTTATTTAATAGCTAGATAATTATTCTACTTTGGCCGTAAAGATTTATCTTGTCTCGACAGCGTGAGCAATATTTAATTTAATTAAGGAACGACGTAATGCACTTGAAAAATATATCATTTTGAGAGTGTAGCATTCCGAGGAATGCCTCCCTTTCCTATTAAGAACACTTTACAATGACGCCGCCGGTAAATGAAAGCACAATGGAATATCTGATTGAAGTTGTATTTTATCCATTTATTTCACAAGCTAAAAATGCTTACGTTTGACTAGTCTTCAATTCATACAAAAAAACATTTTTGCTCATGCAACAGACAATGCGGTATCATAGAATGATTGATGCACCTTAAAAATGACGATGGTATTAGCGCACTAAAATAGACGCACTGGCAATATCAAACGTAAAGTTAATGAAAATTTGAGTAAATTAAATAATAATACGAATTGCAATCCGCCCGGATCCGAGATAAAATAAAATAGTATTCAAGTATGCTCAATGTATTCAAGAACATATAACATTCATGGAAGTTCATTAGAGAACAAGTTGTACATTTTTGAAACTGTTCGTTAGACGTTAAACGTTAGACGCTTCGATTTACAACTTCAAAGACATAGGAATAATCGCGCGTTCTCCTAGCAGATGAGACCTGAAAATCCGCGACGGAAACGCTGCGGTCACTCGCGGCGATCAGCTTGGTTGAGGTGAAGTCCATACTATATATTGGCGAAGCCTTCTTTTGTGTAAAATAAATCTAAAACAATAATACATGATAATATAAACAATAAGCAGTATACAGATAATATACATGGCTGAGAAGAGAGAAGAATCTTAAAATCACAGCCAGTTTGAACCATACCCAAAATCAACAGTGTCGTTTTCACGTGACGATAAAATAAGCATTTTGTGAAATATTATCAGTAATTTTTTTTTCAAATGTTTACTGGTTTACCGTGTTAAGAAAATTGCCAAAATAAAATGACGTATGTCTAACCTGTACATGTTGAGAGGAGTGACGTACGTCAAATAAAACACAACGTGAATATTCCGATACCCCCACCACTATAGCATGGTCGCCATCCGACTTCAAACAGTACATTGACGACCGAAAGGGGTCCATGTTATTGTAAATCTAAAAAACATAAATGTGTTATAACAGTGATAGTCTAGTGTCTCAGCGGCCACCTGTATCAAAACAGGCGTCGTGTAGGGAGGCAACATGACTCCTCGCCAAAATGTGACGTGTATATAAAAAACCTTTAGTAAGCACTTTTCGATACAAGGAAACAATCATCACTTTTTAACATCCAATTAGTGTCGCTCGCAATTAATTTGTAATTGTTTCAGCCATCTAATGATATTTTTTGAGAACTAGACAACAAACGAAAACGTAACGTCACACATATCCAAGGTTCAACGAACCTTACAGGTACAGGGCCTCAGGGTAATGACCTCATAACGCTGGGGGCAACCTCTGCCCATGATCATGGGTACCGTTGAAGACGAAGTTTTAGGAATAACTATTTTAATGTCGAGGCTAATCCCTCAAGCGTTATCCCAGGTCCCAGCTGAAACAGACGTCGAGGGGAGAGGGGTTACCTATTCAAAATTTCCCTAGGGTAGGTAAAAGAAGCAAAAGGAAAACTTCTCTGTAATATAGGCCATATTCCCTCACTTCCCGCTCAAGATTTAGCTGCAATCGCGACAGGCTTACCTCCTGTCACTTATATTTTTAGAAGAAACTTCTAAAAGTCCAGTAGTATATTGGTAGGCCGTCTGAGATAATCTCTTTGCAAATAAGCTATCACTCTAGCGTATGTATAGAAAGTTTTAAAACAATACAAAAAATGACGTTTCAATTAATTACCACTTGGTTAGTTCGAATATCGAAAAGTTGCAACATTCCGGAATGTGTGACATATGCTAACGTATTCTCATTTTGCCACAGAATGTCCCTGATAGCGTATACTCCGTATTTTGAAATGTCAACTGGCAGCTGGAAATTACACCTGAAATATATATATAAAGATCCGCTCTCATTTCATTTCTAATTATTTTATAGATGTATTGTGAAATTATTTTCCTTCGGGGAAACTCGGATCTTTATAGGAATACGATGACACCCGTACTGTTATTGAATGATCGTATTAAATGAGTGACATTTTCATTTCGAAAAATTACGAAGGAAAATCTTTTCTCACTATATATCTTATTACTGGCTTACAAAGTATTAAATTGGTTAATACATGTTTGAGGTTATATATATTAATAATGGCAGGCAACACTTCTCATATTTGAATTTGACAGTTCGAATATTTGGTAATTATTTGTATAATAAAACGAATGCCTTCTGTAAGAAAAAATAGAGGACTTCTCATCAAGACATCAACAAGAAAACATCTTGAAGTAAATGTTATAGAAGTGAAATGTGCAATAATATAAATTTAATATAATATCAAGAAATTGTGTTTTTAAAAATAGCACCCTCTCCTTCTCAACACCCCAAAAGTCCAGACAGAAATCCTCCGACAATACACAATAGAATTACATGTCAGTTATTTCAAGAGTATAATATTATCCTTTATATACAGTGGGACCTCTTTAAATTGAACCTCCATAAATAAATAAACTATAGTCGAAATGTCAAATCATCTCGAAATAATCAGATATTTTTTACTTTCTAAGCAAGTGCTTGACCACGATCCCACCTGAAGTAAAGAGGAAATGCAGCAATTAGGAATTGATAGAAAAAACATACAAACGATCCCTTTGTAAATAGTATTTTTTTTATGTCTTACAGAGGTCGGATTTTTTAATTATTTTTTTTATGTGGTAGGATATGTCGGCCTCTTGTATGCAGGCCATGGTAAGCAGTCTTATTTCAATTCTGCCCCAGAATGGAGACGCGTTATCATTCACTGTATACAGAGATTCGTCTGTTATTAGTCATTATTAAGAAGAATAAATTACAAATGTATGTATTGAGCCAAAATAATTGTTCAGACAAGCAAACTCAAAAACAACTAAAAAAATTGCACAACCACCGGCAAGAGTTTATAGATTGTTACTTACGTCTGTAAATCCAGTAGAAGTGGTTGGCTATTACCAAATAGGCCGATAGCAATTTTATCCTTTGCCCTGTTAGTAGCTAAGCACCTTATACCAACCTCCTCAGAAACTGATTTGGTTTTATATGCTAAAAAAAAACTGAAGCATAAAAACTAATGATGAAGATATTTCAATTGTTTATTACAAAAGTATCAATAAAGCAGTACAATATTTTACACCAACCCATACATTTAAACTTCACAAAGCTAAAGGCTAAAATTTATAAGGCTTACTTTGACTTTGGTCAGGCTTCGGCCAGACTTGCAAGAGTTCCTTTTCAGTGAAATCTCAGCATCCAACTTTATGGTCCTACACGCAAAGATGACAGAAGACATGAAAGAAACTGAGTGCACACTAAACTAGACCTTAATATAATTCCTAAAAGGTTCATATTAGTTTATTATATATTCTTGGTATTTTAAAAGCATCATATTTATAAAAACATGCTCCAATATATTTTAATGTCTATTCTTCCTTCGTTTCGGCTCGATTCTCGTACTAAAACCCATTATTTAACCTAAAACCTTAACCAAACAAACAACATAAAACCATAGTCAAGTTTGAAGTGGAGTATTACATTCATTATTTTAACATCTCTCTAAAATTTGTAACATCTCAAAACATTCCTATAATTACGTAAGTATTTGATAAGTCAACTGTTTTCGTGCCTTACACTTGGCTAAGCATTTGCTCAGTAAATGACTATAAATGTCGATGCAGACTTAACTAGTAAGCTAAGCCTTAACAAAGTCAAAGTGTGCTTTATAAATTTCAGAATAAGTACGGCCTTACATGGAGTATTATTATCATATTTCTTGAGATTTGCTGAGGTTTTCCAATACAAACCTCCAGTTTATCAAATTTTATGTAATTTAAATTGATACATGTTTTTATGAGAAGCAATTTTGTGGTCTTAAAATGCTACTATCACCACCATATTACATTTACACGATAATAAAAGTAGATACATTTCTATCAGAAAACAATAATTAATCTTATATATATACTAGTGATAAAAAAATGAAATTTTTGTACATGGACATCCAGATATGTACACCAACTTTGTACTATGTACTTACGACAACTCCCGTTAAAGAGTACATAACGAGATTGGGTTTATTTTATTAGAATTATGATGAAAAACTGTGATTATATCAATGAATGTAGTTGATGAATAATTGACATGACTAAACTTACTGCAGTTTTGCATGTTTTGCATTTCTTCTTGCAAATTTTCATAACGATCGTCTGTGCAACTCCAAGTCCACATACAAAGTTCTAAGCTTCTATGTGAACCTGCTATGACACATAAGCTGTTATTAGTCTTGATTCCCTCAACAGCTGTCACCTCCTCTTGGCCATTATTATGGCAGTCAACAATATGACGAAGTAATGCTGGCTTTTTTCTTGGATTATTTAAATGATATACCGATACACATCCATCTCTAAAAATGAGAAAAAAAAAACAATAATACATGGAGGTTCATGCCCAAATGTAGAAGAGAATCAATTTAGTGACACCCATCAAGCAGCGTAAGATCTCGTATCTAGGTCATATGGTAGGTACACCCTGCTGCAAATTGTTATGGACAAAATAGCAGGAAAAAGAGGGGTGGGAAGAAGAAAGAAGTCAAGGTTAATAATAACAACAGTTGGAGAACTGTTCCCCTTAGTCATGAATAAGGAGATGTTTAGAAGACCGATTGCCAACCTTCATTAATTTAGAGGCACATGAAGAAGAAAAATTTTAGTCGCATACTAATAATAATTAAAATACATATAGTGGTATATTAATTCACTATATTATATATTAGATATAATACATAATGGCACCAACCAGACAGAGTAACATGTTAAAATATCATTATATTAAAGATCTCTGCATTGCTTCATAATCATCATTTTATTTGTTGCAAACCATAAGTTTACTGTAAAACATCTTCAGAATCTAATAATAAAAAATAATGTAAGCATTCTAAAAATAAATTCAAAAATTAAATTGTATATTAGCAATAAATTAATCCTTTTTAATTTTTTGGATATATCAACCAAAAGCTTGCAGCGTACAAAAGAGGTCCTGATTAAAGTGAACAGGTTCATGTCTGATTGTGCTGTACATCATATTGTGCAATAAACATATTGCCAATTAGACAATAAGATATGGTATTGGAAGTGAGTCACATCAAAGCATAGAGGTGCTTGGAATAAACCTTCTTCGTTGTTGACTAAAACTCTTGACAGAGTGGTTGTGGTCACTACATCAGGTGTTGGTGGCTAGCCTCACTACACGCCACCACTCCTTGATGGTAGATTTCCTTGTACACTGATGATGATTGTCTTGTCTTGAATTTGTTGTTACAATTTTATGTGATGATTTACCACGAACTCAGCGGTGAAGGAAAACATCGTGAGGAAACCTACATGCCTAAGAAAATTTTTCTAAGACATGTGAAGTCAACAATCCGCACTAGGGTCATGTGGCGAACTATGCCGAGACTAGAGAAGGCCTGTGCCGAGCAGTGGGACTTATATGGAACTAAAACAAAAATAAACCTAGTCTTTTATTTTAATTAAAAAGTCATTATTGTAAAAAGAAATTAAGATCTAAATAAGATTAAAAAAAGTAATTAATTTTATATTGTTAAATCACATAAATATACCTGTTTCCACAAATGAAAATATTATCCTTGATGACAAATCTTGATATATCATTGGTTCTTATATCATATCTTTTGACAGTTGGAACATTCAATGACCAGAGGGTGGTCTTAAAGGATGGTAAACCTCTCCTCTCTGTAGGATAACAGTACACTGTTGATCCAAGGGCCAATAGCAGCACTTGGGATTTATGTAATTCAAGCCATGGCATGTAAAAGTCATAGTTAAAAAGAATCTAAAACACAAAAATTAATATCAATTAAAAATGATTACAAAACAAAGCATTTTATTATTATAGCAGCTGAATAGCAGTTGAAACTCTTCAAGTTGCAACCCTGACAACTCAAAAAATTGTTTTGTTCCCTTCCCTTCAACCCCAAATCCTTGATTACTTGAAATCTCAACGATATATAAGTCGAAATAATCATGTGAGTCCCTCAATAATACAGAATAATTAATTGGTATTTCAATCATTAGTTTTGTTTGGAAAAATAAGACACTCTAAGAATTTTCCATCATAAATTTTTCTTAGAATCTTTTAATTTATAATATTCAAAATAAGTTGGAAAGAAATTTAACCAGTCGGTCAAATATTTCCTTATAAGTTGAAATGTCTATAACTTGAATTTTTAGAGTCTCCCATAAAGTTTAATTTACAGACATTCAACTGTTCCTGCCATACCAATTGTAAATGTATATATATATATATTTATTTTATGGAATTTATATTATAAATTTATGGAACACATTACAATTTTTCTATTTTTCATTCTATACCATCCTGTTAATGTTTGTTTATTATCCTCCTTTAATATGAATTATATTATCTATTTCAATTTTTTTATGCCAGTATTACTTTATGTAGTAGTAATAACACCTCAAGAATGCATGAGGAAGTTTTGAGTGTAAGGAAAAGGCATTTGCACCTTTTGCCACTCACAATGCAAAATATGAGAATATGTAAAGAAATATTTCCAATAATTAAACAATAACAAAATTTTATATTTAGTCAGTTCTACTGGAGTCATTAAATGGAAACAAAAATTAAATATAACACTTGATCATACTTGCTTATAATTTTACATAAATAGCTTTTACTGACAAGTCTTTTAGCTAAACTAGAAATTAAATTAATTGAAATAAATGTTACCTGACTTCTATATTTTCCTTTGCGCCAATTATGCGAAATCCGACATCTGCTGTACCAGTTTGCACAATCAGTTGCACTAAAAACCAGGCATTTCGGTAAAACATATTAGAATATTTTAACAACATTCATGGGACATAAATAGAATGTGTTTAAATAAAATTCAATACCTTGCCATTGAATTACAAATTAATAATCTGTTTCTAGATACATTTCGCCATATGGTATTATCATAAAAAATCAGGCTTCTTAGTTTTTTACATGTACGTATTAAATTACCGAGGTCACGTTCGCATAAAAAGCTGAATATGTTCACTAAAACATCAAAGGGCAATTCCAGCATTGTTTTACCATCCATTTTGTAAGAAAAGACAATCTTAACTTATTCAGAAAAATAATTATTTTTTACTTAAATATAACTTGCATTTAAGTTGTCGAAAAAACTTTTATAAAAGACTATTATGATTTTTTTACAATAATTGTAGTAAACAAATTTATTTGTAATATAAATAAGATTAAATAAATTGGTCAAGCCATTGATTATTGGCATTAGAAATTACAAAATGTTATAATATCGTAAAATAAAATTAATCGAAAACTCATCTGTCAAATTGAAATATTGTGGAGCCTACCAAAACTTACCAACCTACTAAAGACGACTCAAGAGTACCTTTCTATTAAGAGTATAGTTGCAAAACCCACATTTGATCCTTTATACACATATAAACGGAAAACATGCACTAAAAACTTTTAAATTAATAATATTTGCACATGAAAATATGTGTGCAGTATACAGGCAGTAGAAATTTCAGAAAACTAAATTTTAAGAATGAGACGAATGCAGAGTAAAACCGTACACTAAATTAACGCTGACGGATTGACGCTTTTTGCAAATGCATCAAGGTAAAAGCTCAGCAGACTCAAAAACTTGGCATCATCAGTAGATGAAAATAGAATTTCGCATCAAACCATTGACTTTATAGATGATATATGGATACACATCCTGTTCACTTCATCTCATCTCCAGGCTGGGGCACCCTTAAACAGTGATGGTGTACCACGGGAAGTTACCTTACGAGGACTTGAACCTCTGAGTCTGCGAAGAGATTTCGGCTCTTATTTTTCTCTATAGAATTCACCGTGGGTAGCTTTTGCAATCATTCTAGCAATTTTCTTCCTCGGACTTCCTGCTTGTGAAATTAGTTGTCGTGGTGTTCCCGAACCGATACGACTTGGGGATCTTCAAGAAAGGAGTCTACTACATTCTCAAAGGCCGTCAACGTTTTTGCAACTCCTCTGGTATTGTGATGTTTCATGGGCGACAATGATCATTCAATATCAGGCGAGCCACAATGTTGTTTACCCCTTTTTCTATCAAAGATTCTTTCTTATATTAAGGATCGAAGCATTGCTAGAGTTGCTTCTGTTATTTCATTTGCCACCAAAGCTCACTAGCTTTGAAGTCACTATTCAAATTATTTTTTGTTCTTCCATATAACAACATATAATAAATGTACACGCATTAAGAAAGGAACAGAAAGGGCTAGACGGTACGAATGAAATAGTATTTCAGCATTGAAATTAGACAAAAACTTGGAGAAAATTTGAATGAAGTAGGAAATTGAAACCATTAGGAACGTCCTAGTTTATTTGTATAGTTATACGTCTGTATTCGATGTTATTAAATTTTGACAGTGACAGTGAGTCATATTTAGTTATTTGTTAAAACGGCTGGTTGGCGCTTTGGCTACGCAATTTTTACTGCTCTGTGTTTACAAGAATATTAGCTTAGCATCTATTCATTTCTGATTTAGAACGATTTGGAATACTTATAACTATTTTACTTCAGTTTCAAAATTCTTTATTCTTAGGAGACTTTAAATTTATAAATGAATATTCACCAAACAATCGTCAAGCTAGAAACGTAAATAACATTAGAAATGGACTTATTCAATCACGGTATGTAGTATATCTTTACGTCTTTTTCCCTCATACGAAATTTTTTACGTTAAAATAGTACAGTTTTGTTAAAGGGTAATTAAAAATTTAAATCTTTAATGCATTTTACGGCACACCCGATCAAGGCCGTTCTCTTTCGTACCAGGTACCTACATCCGATAATGATACATTCATACTACGCAAAGCGCAGTGCTCTACGTCAGTGGGTGGATCTCGATGTTATCAGTGTATTATCGCGGTCTAAGCTGTGTTTGTTTAGTATTTCAATAGACTGAACAGTTTGTTGTTGATTACTTAAGCCATCAGCTGCAGATAGTCTGTTCTTCTATCCTCTTATTCCATTGTTAATTCTTTTCAAGAATTTAGTGTGAATTTTATTGTGATAAGTCCAACAAGGTTGGTTTTGAATATAACAATATTATTTCCTTGAACATTTCCTATTCTTTTCTTATTGTTAGAATTGCTTTTAATAATTTAATGAATAAAAAAAATATATATTTTTAAAAATTAATTGTTATTAAGATCATAAGAAAATGTAGGAAAGGTTTATATTTTTGGGTGATATGATCACTTTTGATCAAGACCTCCATAATAAATTAAAAAAAAAAGATTTATTTAGTGATTCCTTCACAATTGGTCATGTTTACTTGATATTAATATTCTAATTACTAATTTTCATTATGTTTTTTAAATTTGCTAATAATCAGAAAGCTATTCTTTAAAAAAAACATAATTTATTTATTGCAATAGAAACTCCAAAATAAACACTTTTTTATTTCTTTGATAGCTGTCACATACAAAGAAAGAGTACATCTTTGTATAAAAAACATATTTCAATAACCTGTTTTTGTTCTCCATATCAGGTATGAAGGGCCCTTCGCGTCCAGCTCCTTCGTCCCGCTTTAAATGGTGTGAATCGCTATTCACCGGTTACAAATTGGAATGATGACCCATTTGGTGCTGATGTATTTGAACCCACACCTCAATATGCCCAAAAGAAGAAACCACCGCCACGCCCACCACCACCAAAGCTGGTTAAACAACCTGATGTCCCAGCTAAGCCATCTCATTTCATACGTAAGCCGACAGTGCTTTCATCACTCTTATCCCGTAAAAGTAAAACAGTGCACCAACAAAGTTTGACAGTCAAGCAACAAACTGTGGCTTTGGATTTTAATAATGAAGTGGACACAAGTAAAATGTTTCCTAAATGTGAAACAAGAAATGTACATACTGGAGCCCTAATTGACCTCTCTTCTCCACCTAGCTCACCAACTTTCACAACTCGCTCCAGTAGTGATGGTCTCAGTGTTGATAGTTTTGGTTCAGATGCTACTACTTCCACAAACCAGCACAACCATTTTAATGGTGGAAATGTGTCCCAGCCTGAAAGTGGATTTGAAGATGATTTTGATTTATTTCTCAATAATAGAAAACATATAGTGAAAGAAGACACCTTTGATGATTTGATGTTGGTGGATCCATTCTCACCACAGCCAATATCACAAAAGAATTCTATTATGAGGAAACAAGTGTCAAGAGATCATAATGATTTAACCAGTAATATTCAGCACCCAGTGTCGAAGGTCCAACAATAATTAGAGCCAAACCAGCAAGGCCAAAACCTCCGGAGAATTCCGCAATATTAAAAAGTACATTTGGAAGCAGTCTGGCAGTTACTTCTATGAGTGTGAATACAACAGTGCCAATTCAAAAAGTTAACAGCGGCTTCGGAGATACTTTTGTAAGTAGTTGACATTTTGTGTTGTTCTATTGCATACAGCATAATTGAATTGTACTTTTACATAACTCTAACATATTGATGAATGTATATTACAGTCCCAGCCCTGTAATTCTGGGCTCTCAAGAATAAAACTACGGTATCCCCTGCCTGTCGTAGAAGGCGACTAAAAGGGGCCTCAGGTTCATTGGGCGACAAGGGTGGGGCCTTTGTTGTCCGCCAAGGTGGACCCGGGAAGAAGGCCACATTTGCTGGCCCGTGTCGCCTTGCACTGCGAGGGCACAGGGGGGGATGGAGTAACCTCCCCTCTCTGTGTGCTCAGTGCTCTCTATGAGCACAGTGCAGAGGGGCTCCGGTGCGTTCCACTGGAGATCCCGGAGCCCCTCACCATGCACCGAGGAAGGGCCACTGGGGAGGTTTTAGTGGGTAAAAACCCCACATCGCCAATTGCCGCCTTCCCAGTAGGCGGGGTATCTTTTTGAAGATTTCCTCCCCGTTAACACAAAAAAAGCCTTTCTGGCCGACTGTGTAGTTCGTCAATAAAAAAAACAAAAGGTTGCCTACCTCTGGTTTAGTACAATGTTAGGGCGGAAGTAATAATTGCTTATAATTGACCATTTACATATACTATTTCATTTTAACAATTAAAATGGGCAATAAATTAGAGCTAAACGTGACATACTCACATTGTCGTCAATAAAATGCTTACATTTTACATTTGGTCTCATGGCTTGGTCATAAAATATTTTTATGTTGTATTTTATGTGAGTAAAGAATTAGTTAACAAATACTATCCGAATGAAGCAACTTGCTGCGTGATTTTAAAATTGTTTTCAGCAATAATCTAAATATATATACACGAAATACCAATCGTTGACTCAATTATAACATCTCAATAAGTATGTATGCGAGTATGAACAAAAACACTACTCGAAACCTATTCACATTGGAACCCAAGGTCCTATAGAAACAAAATTCACACGAAGGTCTCTTTAAACCTTTCAAATAAAAAAAATTGAAATCGTCGACAAGGGTGGGGTCCTCCATAGCGGACCCTACCCTTGTCGCCCAGTGAACCCGAGCCCCTTTTAGTCGCCTTCTACGATAGGCAGGGGATACCGTAGTCTTATTCTTGACAGCCCAGAACTACAGGGCTGGACTTAAACAATAAACTTACATCATTAAATATTTAATTTAACTCTTACAATATATTAAATTATTCATTTCTCTCCGTATTCATTCTCTTCTATTCTCTTCTCGAGTGGGTGATGATCATTACCTTTACCCATGTACATAGTCACCAAACTTTATACGATTATTATATATATAATGACGAACTACACAGATTGGCCCCCCGATGGGTCCCCCCGATGAGGGGTATTTATACATATAGATGTCCCACTGTTGGGCGCAAGCCTTCTCTGTAGATAGAGCATAGTTCGCCACGCGGCATAGTGCGGTTGGCAGTCCTCACATGTCTTAGAATTTTTTAAAGACATGTAGGTTTCCTCACGATTTTTCCTTCACCGCCGATTTGTTGGCACCGGGGATCGAACTCGGGTTGCAAGCGTAATATGAAACTTGAGGCGACCACCCGGAAATTGGCTACCACGTCAATGACATATTAACTGTAACCCTTATATCCTTGTTACCAGGATTCCAAGCCATTTGGCTGGGACGACAGTTCACCAGAGAGAGAAGCATCGCCCCCTATGCCGACAATGCCTCCACCTCCGCCGCCGGTAGTGACCGATGACGACTTGGTCGCGTGGCCCGAAGACGCTCAAGAGTTCCTGTCTGAGAACCTTCTAGAAGAATTAGACAATGAGCCGTACGCTGTAGCGTTGTTTGATTATTTTACCGATCAAGAGGAGGATTTATGTTTTTCGGTAAGTTTTTTGTTCTGTATCTTTATTGGTTTGCGTGTGGATGTTTACAAGGACTTCATGTTGTGCAATGTACTATAGCAGTGGTGTGCAAACTTTTTGGTTGGCGGGCCACAAATTGTAAGAAATACTTTAAAAGGGGCCAAAATTTGACCGAAAAAAAATTAAAAGCTAATTAAGCAAATTACAGAAATTGTTGATGGCCGTTTTTTTTTTCCTTTTTTTTGGCTTTAAACGTAAAAATTTACGACGTTATAATTTTTTTTTAAACAAACCGTGAATTTTTAAAGGATTTAAACCTTATAAACACTACTGATATAAATAAAACCGAAACAATTTTACAATAACACATCAAAAATATTAACAAAACAAAGTCTTGGCGGGCCGGATGAAATGCTTTAACGGGCCAGATTTGGCCCGCGGGCCGTAGTTTGCCCACCACTGTACTATAGCAGTGGTGTGCAAACTTTTGGTTGGCGGGCCACAAATTGTAAGAAATACTTTAAAAGGGGCCAAAATTTGACCGAAAAAATTAAAAGCTAATTAAGCAAATTACAGAAATTGTTGATGGCCGTTTTTTTTTTCCTTTTTTTTGGCTTTTAACGTAAAAATTTACGACGTTATAATTTTTTTTTAAACAAACCGTGAATTTTTAAAGGTTTTAAACCTTATAAACACTACTGATATAAATAAAACAGAAACAATTTTACAATAACACATCAAAAATATTAACAAAACAAAGTCTTGGCGGGCCGGATGAAATGCTTTAACGGGCCAGATTTGGCCCGCGGGCCGTAGTTTGCCCACCACTGGACTATAGCATGCTCTCGATTAAAGTGTTACTTAGCATTTTGGGTTAATAATCGATTTATTATAATTAAGATCGTTAGTATGGCAACGATTAACATAATATTTTTGACCTTTGTATGAAATAAAAGAGCCGTTGTAACTTAGTGTCCGGGCCATGGTCTCAATTTGCATAGTACGCTAGTAACCCGTCTTCGATCCCCGGTGACGGCACCAACGCACTTCTTTGTTGTAATTTTTAGTGCTGATTTACCACACGCTCGGCGATGCTGTAAAAACATCGTGAAGAAACTCTTAAACTTTTGTTTTCTTAGACATGTTTAGTATGCCAATATGTAATACGGCCCCTTGGCGGACTTTTTAGCCTGTGCCCAATAGTGGGATATACTTATATTAAGACCTGTACATTACTTCGAGAAGCAATTTTCCATTGGCATTGCTATCTTCTTCTTTGTCGTTCCCTCATTTCTGAGGATCGTGATCACTGGGGATCAAGTGAACAACCTGTCTCCATCGGCCTCGGTCCGAGGCAGCTCCCAGTTAGTAGAGATTACGGCGAGGCCCTGGCGACCGAGCAATAGCGGTATAACTATAAACCCATTCGGGCAACTGTATGGAAGAAGCAGCAGCGGCCTTAGGGTCCAAATAACCCTTAAAATGCCTTGTGCGGAAGGCAACGGGAAACCACTGCACTATGTCCCATGTCACAATGGAATCACGAAAATGGCATTGCTATATTGAAGTCGTAATACTAGAATACTTCTCAGATCTTTCTTAGGAAACTCGTATTTTTTTTCCAAAAAAATTAGTTACAGCTATATACAGGGTATGACGAGACCGCTTCCGAATCGAAGGCAAACGATAGTACTAATACCTTTGATGATAGGATAGATAGAAACTTGTGTTTCATTGCTGTTTTTTTCTTAGTAAAATAATGTATTTTTTTAATAAACTGTCGTTTCACGTTTCAATGAGCTATACTAACATGATGGAGCGTAAATAATATTAATAAAACGATTTCATTTTTTTTATCGATTTTTTTTCCGTCCCATTATCAAAAGTGTCGTTAGTACTATCGTATATAGGCTGTAACTAACTTTTTTTATTTTATTCTGTTATACTTATTCACGCTAACGCTCTGAGAGTTCTGCCTCATCTTAAACCCCAAAGTTGCACAATTCGTCAGCTTCAGTTACAATCTGTCATACACAATTATCGTCATCATTGCAGCACCTCACCTAACTGCAAAGCTAAGCTAGATATGTCTATCTGATTTTTTTTATAACTAAAACATAACTTGTTATAATATATTATGGTAATGGAGCGTGGTTAAAAGTTGAGTAATATTAAGTCATTCTTATTTCACTTTCAAGATAATTTGGAGCAACCTCTAAGCGATTGTTTTTAATGACGAACTACACAGATTGGCCAGAGAGGCTGGCCTTGACTGCTTCACCGGATTGAGAGGTGGCACAGCTCTTAGGTCGCTTAGCCTGAACCTCTATTGCTAGTAACTCGACACAAGGGTCCCCCGGTGAGGGGTTCCTCTAAGCGATTAGCCCGTCGCTTTAATGGTAAACGATTTTTCATCGTACATAATTCCCGAAAATGTAATTACGTCTAATTGCTTCTAAATGCGTAGGGATTCGATACGAGGTCAACAGATTTAGTGAAAAGAAGCCTAGCAAATCGCTTGCTGCTGTTTTTATATGTGGACTGTTAGGTGGATAGATGGATATAGGTTTATAAAAACAAACAAGAAGCAAATTACAGAACCAAGGCACCTCTTACACTGTTTAGAAACCAAAATAGGTAACCATAGAGGTAAAAGATTACAAAGGTCTAGGTATTTTGTAATAATGAACGTTCAGTGCCATTATTGTTGTTGTAATTCCAGAGTAGTTTAATGAGAGTTTGTTTAGATTCTGATTAATTCTATTTCTTAATATACGAGTACCTACGATAATTCGGAAATACACTTCTTGTTAATCATTCCAATTAAGGTTAAGCTCGTGCGATCTTTTACTTACGATTCGCAGACGGTACTTTAAATCGTCAGGCTATCAGCTTATACTATTGGTTCTTAGTTGTTGGCAATATCTTGTGTTACCTACGTGCGTGTGCGTACAAGTACGTACGATCTATACGTAAGCGCGCACGAACGGACCGTGCAATACGCCGCAGCGTTTAGGATTGTAGTTACCTAATCAGTAGTTTGGGCAATGAGCTCGAATCGTTTGCATTGTAAAATGGTTTCTTAAGCAATCGCGTATCGGGAGCGATTAATGTCGACTCGCAAAAAGTATTATAAATAGATATTTAACATTGAACATCACTGTAAATGGTTATGCCCTGAACAATATAAGATATGCTGATGATATTATATTGATGACATCAGATTTTGAAGATTTACAAAATTTGCTTCGGCGGGTCGACAGTATTAGTACAAGTTACGAGCTTAACATAAACCTGAAAAAAACTAAGATCATGATAGTCAGTAGATCGCAACATTTTACAACACCAGACCTTTTTTTTTTGTTGTTAACGGGGAGGAAATCTTCAAAAAGATACCTTGCACTGCGAAGGCACAGGGGAAGAGGTTACTCCTTCTCCCCATGTGCCCTCGCAGTGCAAGGCGACCTTGGCGGACAACAAAGGCCCCCGTCCTTGTCGCCCAGTGAACCCGAGGCTCCCTATAGTCGCCTACGACAGGCAGGGGGATACCGTAGTCTTATTCTTGAGTGCCCAGAACTACAGGGCTGATTATACCTGGTTGTAAGAAACCAAATAGTTTAAAGAGTCCACTCTTACAAATACCAGAGTAAATGACCAATGTGATAAAGGCGTGGAGATGAAATGTCGTATAGAGCAAGAGCGAAACGCATTTATAAAGTTTGCTCACCTTCTCTGCAATCGATCTTTGAAGATATCTACTAGGGTGCGTTTGGCACGTTGCTATGAGTTTTCTTCTTTATGGCATAGATTCATGGACCTTAAACTAGAATATGTGTAATCGCCTAGAAGACATGGAAATGTGGGTGTACAGAAGACTTCTCAAAATATCACGGACGGATAAGATTTTTTTTTCGGACGAACTAACACAGTTGTCACAGAGAAGCTGGCCTTTACTGCTTCACCTGATTGAGAGGTGGCATAGGTCTTAGGTCGCTTAGCCTGAACCTCATTGCTAAGATACCAAATAAAAGATAAAGTCTAAATTCAGTCGTGTAGTGTAAAGCACACTCGTTTGTTTTTGTTTGAAAGTGCTTTAATTAAGGTGCTATATTATTTTTGTTGGAATAGAATTTATATCACTTAGGCCAGCGTAATGCGGTGAAATCAGTAGTCGTTGAGTAATCTTATTGTCTGAATCGTCCAGTTTTCTTGCTTTCGTATCTTTTATTTATCTTATTAATTACATCATGTTTTATTTATTGTTTATTTTTAATAATAGATCAATGATATAACATACAATAAGGCGGGGCCTATTGTTTATTATTTCTATCCTACAATAAGGCTTTCACTGAGCGATGCTATTTAACATAGATTTAAAATCAATTTTCAAAGTTCGACTAAACGTGAGTGGACGTTGTTGCTTCAATTAGTCATCACGGATTGATGATTTAGAGTCTTAATCTAATTAATCTATATATATAAAAGAGATAGTGTATTGGTATGTTCCATATAGGCTCCGAAACGGATGGACCGATTTCAATGAATCATTAGATTGACCTGGCGAGTAATTCTGTAAAGTTTGGCGACGATCGGAACACTCCTCTTTTTGAACTGTCAAAAAAGCCATACGTTGTACTTTTATTTATGACGTTACCTTGAGCCCGATATGTTTTTGTATATATGTTAAGAATGATATTGTATTTACTGATATGTACATGGCTGTAGGTAATGATCTTCAACCGCTTAAGAAGAGAATAGAAGAGAATGAATAAGGAGGGAAATGAATATTTATATATATTTTATATAGATATATTGTGAGAGTTAAATTCAACATTTAATGATATATGTTTATTATTAAATATAGGCGCTCATCTTGCACTGTTGGAATGTTTAGGAACAACTTGGTCGTTAATCTACGTAAAATTGAATCCTCTACGGGCAAAGTCGTAATTCTAAAGATTTTTTATTCACGAATTACACAGATTGGCTAGAGAAGCTGGCCTTTACTGCTTCACCTGATTGAGAGGTGGCATAGGTCTTAGGTCGCTTAGCCTGAACCTCATTGATAAGATACCAAACAAAAGCTTAAGTCTAACTTCAGTCGTGTAGTGTAAAGCACACTCGTTTGTTTTTGTTTGAAAGTGTTTGCTTTCATTATGGTGCTATATTATTTTTGTTGGAATAGAATTTATATCACTTAGGCCAGCGTAATGCGGTGAAATCAGTAGTCGTTGCGTAATCTTATTGTCTGAATCGTCCAGTTTTCTTGCTTTCGTATCTTTTATTTATCTTATTAATTACATCATGTTTTATTTATTGTTTATTTTTAATAATAGATCAATGATATAACATACAATAAGGCGGGGCCTATTGTTTATTATTTCTATCCTACAATAAGGCTTTCACTGAGCGATGCTATTTAACATAGATTTAAAATCAATTTTCAAAGTTCGACTAAACGTGAGTGGACGTTGTTGCTTCAATTAGTCATCACGGATTGATGATTTAGAGTCTTACTCTAATTAATCTATATATATAAAAGAGAAAGTGTGTTGGTATATATATGGAACACATATAGGCTCCGAAACGGCTGGACCGATTCAGTGAATCATTAGATTGACCTGGCGAGTAATTCTGTAAAGTTTGGCGACGATCGGATCACTCCTCTTTTTGAACTGTCAAAAAAGCCATACGTTGTACTTTTATTTATGACGTTACCTTGAGCCCGATATGTTTTTGTATAAATGTTAAGAATGCTATTGTATCTACTGATATGTACATGGCTGTAGGTAATGATCTTCAACCGCTTGAGAAGAGAATAGAAGAGAATGAATTAGGAGGGAAATGAATATTTATATATATTTTATATAGATATATTGTGAGAGTTAAATTCAATATTTAATGATGTATGTTTATTATCAAATATAGGCGTTCATCTTGCACTGTTGGAATGTTTAGGAACAACTTGGTCGTTTATCTACGTAAAATTGAATCTTCTACGGGCAAAGTCGGAATTCTAAAGATTTTTTTATGCACGAATTACACAGATTGGCTAGAGAAGCTGGCCATGACTGCTTCACCGGATTAAGAGGTGGCATAGCTCTTAGGTTGCTTAGCCTGAACCTCTATCGCTAGTAATTCGATACAAGGGTCCCTCTCGTGTGGTAACCTCGGCTTGGATGGTTCAAAAACATGTTAGTGTTTTTCGAAAACAAGTTGCGATTTATTGTGTACATACACTGTATAATGGGCGGCCCATACATTGCTTTGTTTTCATAGAATATTTCCCGTGGCTGGGAGCCAAATGCTTGTCTAATTATAGACGACTTATTATACTTCTATATAGGTGTTAATTTCTTCCGCCGCATAGCTGCGTGTATGATGCTGTACACCGCTTTGTAACCTTCAAGTTCAAGGTCGTTGCTAATTCAAGGTCAAAAAATATTTATTTACTAAACATTTAAGATTAGCCCTCTTTTTAATTGTCAAATTGGATTATAAACAATGGAATGGAATTACATGTCAATGAATGTAACGAATTTGTTATAGAAAATTATTACTTTCTTAAATCAAAAATATGGATTCCACATGAGTAGTTGAGTATCTGAAACGTGTATCTTATTTTATAAGCACCATAGTCTATTTCTTTTGTATTTTTTGCAGTATAAAGTGACAAAAAATGTTGTCTTGTATTTTTTCATCTTGATGTTTGTAATTTTATCGGTCCTTACCACGCGTACCAATTTTCAAATAGATTACTTACTGGCATATTAGGTGAAAATTACGCGGTTAAGATTTCGAGCGAATAAGATTGATGGGATTATACAGAATAAAGTAATAAAGTCGTGTTAAAAAGGAAGAGTCAGCAAGCAAAATACTAAAGGCGTTTTAAGATATAACTTTGCTTTGCTCTCTGTCTTTAGTATAAATAATATTTTATGACTAAAAACACTAATAAGTGGTCATTTTGTTGGCGGCGGAATCGTCTGTGTGCTGTAGTTGTTAGCGCGCTTTATTTTTGGACAAATGGGCTTGTGACGTCACAATCTTTTGTTAAAAACATGTTTTTTCATGTTATTTGTGTTTGGTTTTAAAAAGAAAATAGATCGTACACGCTTCACTAAGAAAATAACGAAGACAAGTGTCCATATGTATAAAAATATTAAAGTACTAATATCGATATTAAAGAATGGGGATAGTGATCTTCTTCTTCTGTCGTAACCTCATGACTGAGGGACGTGACTATGGTGCGTTGCCCTGGCGACTATATCTTTCCATACATTACTGTCTTTTGTGCCATTAGGATGGATGATTGTAGGGTAGCTCCCGTAGACGCTACGGTACACTACTGAGTTGTGTGTGTTCATCTTGTAGGACACTGCCCTCTCGCTCTCTTTCCTTCCACACAACCAGTAATTATGAGCCGGGTCTCGCCTGACCGTGTGTCCGAAGAACTTGAGGACTCTCTGCCTACAGATTTCCAGCACCACATTTCGAACGCGTCAATCCTCGATCTCACCTTACACATAGTATGTCTATCTGATACATCTCTATTTCTCTCTCAACAACTTCAGCAGTTGTCGGTTTGAAGAGTTCACGAACATTTCAGGTCGCCACTGAGAGTGTAAGACCGGATGGTGATAGAAGGGTGAAAAATAAGGGTTGTATTTATTTTTAAATGCCACATTTTAAAAATAAAAACCTACGATATTGATAAATAATGATGATAACAGGTTTTTATAAGCAGGCTTAGCCAATAGAATTAGTAGGAAATATACTTTTATAGTAGGCCGGGAAATCTGTTGGTAGAAAAAGAAAAATATTAAAATCAAATCTAGAATTTTTCGCTTTAGCTTTAATTTAGCTTTAAATCATCTTTAATCCGTTTGAATATGATTAGCATATTATTGTCAATAGCACTTTCTCACTGTTTAGTTCTTGCCTTTGTAGATATTCATCTCGCGTCACCGCATTGACGTCACAGGAAACGTGAGCGAGGGGCGATGAGTGGAAAGCATTTACATAGCGTTAGGTTACTTGAGTTGACGTCTTGATTGTTCTCGCACTTGTACAATTACGATCACAACTAGAATTCACTTGTATGACGCACATATAAATTATTGCCGGTACTACTGTTCTTTAAATATGTAGCAAATCGCTTCGGCTTAAGAGTTTATGTTACTTTTAATAGAGGTTCAGGATTTAGACCAATAGGAAACGGAGCAATTAGGCATGCGGTTTATCTGAATGCGGTGAATCTGTCAAACGAATCCCGAGATCGATGGCGTTCTTTTTTTCTTTTTTAAGAGGCAAACGAACTTCAGCTGATCTTAAATGATCACCGCGTTCTTTTTACATTTACTCACGTCGGTACCATCACAGTCTCATCTCTGCCGATGAAGTTTATTTTTTAAATGCTTACAAAGGTTGGTATTAATATTACTAACATTCATGTTAACCATTCCAAATAAGCCTAAGCCTGTGCTAGGGTGGTATATATATTGGAAGGCGCTGGTCTCCTTCTGCGAGTCTGTAATGACCCAGAAGGAGACCGCCGAACGGGATCGGGAGAGGGCCGATCCCGTTAGGAGATGGCGCAGGCGGGCCGGTGGCAGACCGGCCCGCAGCCCTGTAGTTTTGGGCTCTCAAGAATAAGACTACGGTATCCCCTGCCTGCGTAGAAGGTCTAAAAGAGGACTAAAAGGGGCCTCGGGTTCACTGGGCGACAAGGGTGGGGGCCTTTGTCGTCCGCTAAAGTGAATCCGGGAAGAAGGCGACATCGGCTGGCCCGTGTAGCCTTGGATTGCGAGGGCACAGGGGGGAGGGAGTAACCTCCCCCCCCGGGACGTGCTCTCCTTGAGCACAGTGCAGAGGGGCTCCGGTGCGTTCCACTGGAGATCCCGGAGCCCCTCGTCGTGCACCGAGGAAAGGGCCACCGGGGAGGTTTTAGTGGGTAAAAACCCCACATAACCGCCGCCTTCCCCCCAGAAGGCGGGGTATATTTTGAAGATTTCCTCCCCGTTAGCAAAAAAAAAATCAATAGCGGAATGGTGGTTTTGAAGCTACTACCTTATGACGCTTCAGTTATAAAGCTTCCGTGTTAAAATGCATCTCGTATCCTTACTCAAGAATTGGTCCCAGTTGTCTCTCTCAGAGTCACTTAGGAGCGGGCGTTACCTATAAGAACCCCACGTAAGTAAACATCATAAGTGTCGATACACGATTTATGATGTGCGAGTGATTGTTGTGTTAAGTTCCTCAAATAGGTAACGGTATGTTTGTTGTTTTATCACGAGCACTTAAACATCACCACGACATCGCCACCTGGCACCTACTTGCGTTTACATTAGGCATAGTGATGGGAAATTACATAAGCTTTGTTCACACATTAAGTTTTTTAATACACTTTTGCATTAAGTACAGTATACATAGAGTGTAGTAACTGAGTATCCGGGCGGTTGCCTCAAGTTGCATAGTAATCTATCAACCCGATTTCGATCCCCGGTGCCGACACCAATGAATTACACAATTTTAAGTACTGACAATCACGTGCTTGACGGTGAAAGAAAACATCGTTAGGAAACCTACGTGGCGGACTATGCCCTTATGCTTTCTTTACAGAGAAGGCCTGTGCCCAGCAGCGGGACATGAATATATAGGTTTAACATTTAACAATATATATATTATATATCTTTTTTTATCAAAATAGGGAGAATTTACTTTTTATTGCAAAAATTACAGAATGTTTAGCCATGATACTTACACCGTGTAATGCAGTGTATTTCGGCAACGGATACTAAAACCTTTTTCGAATCATATTATGTTATTGATACACCAACTATTAATACAAATAAATGTTAATTAGGTGATAGATAAATGTTGACACACCCGAACATATCTATCTATTCTCGGAACATTAATCTGGAGCGAGTGGTTCGTGGAAAGTTTCCCGGTCACCGTAAACGATCATATTTAACTAAACGCATGATAATATCCGGTCACGGACGGACTGATTAACTTCAATTCATACTTCAATATATTTAATGAGTGTGTCACTGGCGTCAATTGAGGTGGCCGTACCGCTGCATTAGATGCTAATTTTTCATATAATTGCTTTAGTTCATAAATTATAATTACTGTATCTATTAAGTGGACAGTGTGTCCAAACAGAAACGGACGTCAATATTTGTACATATTTTTTATTCTCTATAACAGCTACTTCCAAACTATTTATGGAGTATTTCCTTTCCAAAATGAACCGGAATTCCAATCCGTCAGAATTCCATACCTAAATTACTACTACTAAGAAGTGAGCAATTTAATAGAGACCTAGTATTATGTAATGTGTTATATTATGTACCATAAGCCTGTTACGTATGTGCTACCGCACCGATTAATGATGGAAACGTTGGTGGAGTTTCTTTCGCGTTCCAATTTTAGCGCCAAAGCTATCGAAGAGGCAAAATTGAATGTGTCTGATTTGGACAATAGATCATAAGCCGAGGTCCCCTTTTCAGAACCCCAACGCTAAATTCGGGCTAACACGTACAACAGGCCCGTTTGTCTTACAGGGTTAATTATTTAATATGACCTGAATGACCGGGCTTTGCTGGGTATTTTTATGCCTTCTGGTAGTTATATTTAGATAGATACAAATTACATAATGATAAAATATGAATAATATTTTTATAATAATAAAAAATGCTGCCGTAAATCTTGTAAACGTAGTTCAATAAAATTGAATGATCACCAGATTGTATGGCTCGTCTAACTCTATATTCAAGTCGCTCTTCGGAGCCGTCAGTGATTCCTGGCCTTGGCCGAGTGATTGCACATCTTTCATTTTTCAAAATTTATCATCTGTTTCTTCTGTATGTTCTCTACCATTGTCTGTCGCAACCCAATGAAACATATCTCCATGCGGTATATCAATTTTTGACTTGAACTACTTGATTAATTATTTATTTATTTATTTATTATTTAACAAAATCAACAGCTTATAAATTATAATAGATATTTCGGTCACGTATTCAGGATCTAAGCCTTTATAGATTTACATTATAGAAAACATTTTATAAATAATTTTGATTGAAATTGATTTTCTTAGTCTAACGTCAAATTCATTGACTTACTGTTTGTGGCTTAACCACGCCATCTACTGAAGTATACTTTTATAACCCTATACCCAGATAAAACGTCATTTTCTAAAAATGGAACTTATAGTCCGTCAGGCAACCTTTACAATTCCAACCCCCCATTATTGGATTGGTTATTGGAACAATTAGGCACCAACTACAACTGTTAAAGTTGGTCCAAACCAACTTCTTCCGACGTCTGCCGACCCCGTGACACGAACATGTAATTGGAGAGAGTTCAGTTATTTTATAAGCCCATTACAATGTCCGCACGTGTTTAAGAGCCTTCAGTTTCGTTAACACGTTAAATTGTATATTTCCTGTCGGGTCGAGGCACGTATTATTACCGCCAATGTTAAGTTCATTGTACTGATCTCTGCGCCCAGTAACAGTAGAATTATGATGCTATGTTTCATTAATATAATAATGATGGCCTTTATTGCCGAGAGAGAGTTTACATTATTAATAAATGTTGCGTCTATTGGGTCCATTAAGTTTGATATGACAATCTAGTTAAACTGGCCACCGTTATGTAGTTCGTTTTTCTCATCAGCTTGTCCTCAGGCCTAGACCTCCTCTAAAGACATCAGTTATATCTTGAGTTTTACTGCTTCATCATTCTCCCATTTTTTTATCACTCTAATATTAGCTTCACCTGTTTGTTTGTTTGTGTGTAACCGTCTCTTTTTTAAAACAATTTTGCCCCACCTTGTACAGTGTATATTTATCAAGAACCGGTCACATGAATGATTTGATATTAATTTATAATTATTATTTAATGTATAATGGTACCATATAAAAGATATGATCTGGAAGGGGTATACAGGTATGGAAGTGAAGAAAGAGAACCTACCAATATTAATCGGGAATAAAGAGACTAGCAGCAAATTTTTACTACAAAAAGTTTAAAGTCATCATTTTTTTCCAATCAGAACGAAACCATCGTTGTAGGATCGAAAACCGAAGGAGGATTTTGGTATTTAAGCAGTGGTACCCTACTGACTAACCGTTCGATTCAGTTTCTGACAATCAAAGATTCGTTTCTCTCTTTCGTCTCAGTCGGATTTGTACCAATAAGTTTTTCGATTTATTGAGTACAAAAAATTCTTGTTGAATTAGCCTATTTTTAGAATATGGTCTGCGAATCGTAAACTCGTAGGTTAGAATTCACCATTCGTCTATTGACGTGATGGTTCTTCTCGTAGAACAAGCTTAAGCTTAGTTGTAATAGTTAACAGTAATGTTAATAATATTTCTGAAAAAAAAAACTTCGTAATACCGTCACGTTTGATTAAATTTTAGTAGGTTGTAACTAGTAAATATACTTGTATTATATTGCGTATAAAATTGACGCAATAATATTGCACTGAATGTATCGAACCGACACGGCCATGTGTGACAGCGGCCTGCTGTTTTGTTAATGGGGCGTTTGCTTTATTATTGTGGACATTTTTATCGCGTGCGTAGGCGCCGATTCGCGGTATGACGAGACTGATGATATCCCAATGCGATAAGTTGGTTTCCATTCACCGCGCGTCGTATCAGTGGCGACAGGAACCCGGCGACCGTTATCGCTTCCAACAGAACTGATTTTAAAATGTGCCAATGATTATGAATGTGATGTGAATTTGACAAAAATCTAATTTGTGTCAGTTTAACAATTGGACGACATTTTCGTGGTCAATTAAATACTTGAATTTTAGTATTTACAAGAGAAAGTTCTATATGTCGAAGAGCGACTACTACTTTACTACCCATATTTTTACTAATAAAATTCAAATTATGACCTTACATTCAAATCTGAGGAAATGAAATTATGCACCAAAAGAAAGATACAAGAAAGACATGACATGGCGGGATTAAACACTAGCGCCATCAGGGAATAATATTGTAATATGTTTATGACTGCGTTCAGAAACTTTAATTATAAAAGTTTCTTATTCAAAAACATGTCAATATCGATTTTACATCGGCTACAAAGTTTTAGTCTCATTTCACTAATAATAATTTGACCGTATTCAATAGTCCACTTTAATGCACTTCGATTTAGAACTAAGCCATAGCAATTCTTACTCTGGTCTGCTAGTTATATACCAAAGCCTCCCTTGTGACTAAATGCTCAGATTAGCCACAGAAGCTGACTGTGTTACCAGATTGAGAGGCGAGTTCTTACGTCGCTTAGCTTGAATCTCCATTGCTAGTAACTTGACACAAGGGTTCCGTCGGTGAGGGGTAACAGAACTTCGATGGTAACTATGTTGCGCGTAAGCATTCTGATCCGAAACACGGCCCGGACGGTTGCTATTTCACAGATAAGCTAACGCTACATGTAGATCTTCTCTGAAACCCGCTGCATCTTATAGGTATCTGTGCCCTCTGTGTTTTTTGCAGTAAAAGTTGTATTAGAGTTGATGTCTGGGCTAGTAGACGCTGATTAACATATTTATAAATATGTTTTTGTGAATGCGCGATAAGAAAATAATTAATAATATAAATACTTTATCTTCAACATGACACAGTAATTCGATTAAAAGTTTTTTTTATATATGTCTCTTTTATCATGAAAATAATCTAATCTTCATTTAAAGGAAATTGTTTTGTTATCAAATTAAACATTATATTATCTGCATGATTCAGAGTTTAGTTTATGCGAGTGTATAATATCATGTTATTGTTGAAGATCAACGTCAAATCGTGAGAATGAAATCAATACTCTGCGCACTCTTAATTAATGCTGGCAATGATCTTCAAAGCATTATGTGTTGTTGTAGGATTTTGATTAGCTCAGCTCTGGGCTCTCAAGAATAAGACTACGGTATCCCCTATCTTCGTAGAAGGCGACTAAAAGAGGCCTCGGGTTCACTGGGCGACAAGGGTGGGGGCCTTTGTCGTCCGCTAAGGTGGACCCGGGAAGAAGGCGACATCGGCTGGCCCGTGTCGCCTTGCACTGCTTGGGCACAGGGGGGTGGGAGTAACCTCCCCCCCCCCCTCCGGGACTTGCTCTCCTTGAGCACAGTGCAGAGGGGCCCCGGTGCGTTCGAAAGGGCCACCGGGGCGGTTGTAGTGGGTAAAAACCCCACATAACCGCCGCCTTCCCCCCAGAAGGCGGGGTATGTTTTGGAAGATTTCCTCCCCGTTAACAAAAAAAAAGGATTCTGATTAGCTTGGGTCCTTTTTCTTTTACTCGATTTCCAAAAAAAGTCCGTTTTTTTGATTAGAAGGATTTGTTTTATAAACATTTCGTTAAACTTAAGCTGCCACGGAATAAATTGAGCAGTAAACAAAGAGTGATGGCAACACATCAACCATAATATTGCAGTAATGTAATCTGGCTTGTAATTATAGCTTTTAATTTATTGCTGGCCGACAATCTTCCTATTACGGTTAATGTACTGATATGACCAATCAATTATATTCTCTATTTTTTCCGTCTTTAATTACGAAGTACGTAGTACTAAGAGTACACAGTTACGATTTTCGCAATTCTTCGACTATAAAATAAAATACATCCATACCAATATTCAAGTATTCATACAATAAGGAATTGAGTCGGAGTCAAAGTTTATGTGTGAAGTGTGTGTGCCCAATGTACTGCATGATAGAATTCACAAGAACATTCTCCGTAAATAGGTATACTCATAACTTCTTTAATAAGAACTTGTCTAAAATGCTGTAGTGGCTTGTGCGACAATTCTTGACGTTTACGGTACTTCGATTCGTGCGGATGGTTCGGGAATGTGATGTGTCTCTTGGTGATCTGTAGAGGTCTGTGTGTTTTGAGACAATATATATAAATAAGTATTCAGATATTTTTTTTTTTTTAAAAAGAAAGCTAGCAATATTTCTTTTTTTTCCCCTGAAATATTACTAACAATCTTGTTTACCATTCCAACTAAGCTTAAGCTTGTGCTAGGACATGGTTCACGGCAATAGTCGAATGGCGGATTCGAACCCACGACCTTACGATTCGCAGGCCGTACCCTAAACCATTAGGCTATTGACGCTTCATATATTATTTATGCTTCATAATATTATTACATCCTAATATATATGTATAGGGTTGTCTGCAATGTTGTTTATATCTATTTGGCTAGTATGGAGAAAGGCCTCTTTCAGTTATTATTTTATATTTAATTAAAGAGAGAGATTAATTGGTAATGAAATAACGCCCTTACTTTGTAAATAACGGAAGAGTAAACACTTCTTTTCTTTTATTGTACTAAACTAATAGTAGAGTACTAGTAGTACATATTTTGAGGATATATTACAACACTTTCAATTTCTTTCTATTATTCCCTTATATTAAATAGAAACAAAGAGTAATAACTTTTTTTTTTGCCGTTTTTTCTAACTTCCTTATCATATCAAAATCACTACAAACTGACATTTGTCATTGTGTCAAATTTAACAAATGACCATAGACTTTGGAGTAAATAGTTTACATTAATTAGGAAATTCTGTTTACAGGCGAATTCCACGATATACCTAATAAAGCGAGTCAACGCCGAATGGCTGTATGGAAGATTAAGGAACGGCGTCGAAGGTCTGTTTCCGTCCAACTACGTCGAGGTCAAGGTGCCACTGCCCAACGAAATAATGCCAAAGCCTAGTCTCGGAGCAGCTGTTGCCATTTACGACTTCGAACCTGTACAAGCTGGCGACTTACGATTCAAAACGGGCGATAGAATATGCATTATGTGCAAACTGAACGACGAGTGGTACTTCGGCGAATGTAATGGTGTGAAGGGACAATTTCCCGTGAACTATGTACAAATGAGTTGAATAAGGTATCAAGATTAATTCTTAAGTTCTAGTTGGGATAACTCGAAGATAAAATTAAAGTCAAAAAGTGGTGGGAATGTAAATTTATATAAATTATTTTTATATTACAATGATTATCAGTTCATCTTTTGCTCGGTAATAGGCGGTCTGTGATCAGAAGGAATTTCAAATATATATTCGCTCTAACACTATTAAGGTGTTGTAAGATAATAAAAGAGAAGATAAGAGTAAATCATACACCAATTTTCATAATCTGTATTCCAAGGTAAATTAGAGATTAACTTTTGTATGCGTTTGCGAAAATATCTTTGGTACTAGGCGATCAGAATCGTATAGAAGTTACTTTCTTTAGGATTTTCTCAGGAATTAAAGAGAAAATACGAGTAAAGAAATGTCCATATTCCGTATAAACGTATATACAACATAAAATAAGTCTTGTGAAATTTAAAAATTATATTACAAACTAATTGCAAAAAGATTTTTGGTACTAGGCGGTCAGAATTATATAGAAGTTTAATACTTTAGGATTTTCTCTTAGAATTAAAGAGAAAATACGAGTAAAGAAATGTCCATATTCCGTATAAACGTATATACAACATAAAATAAGTCTTGTGAAATTTAAAAATTATATTACAAACTAATTGCGAAAAGATTTTTGGTACTAGGCGGTCAGAATTATATAGAAGTTTAATACTTTAGGATTTTCTCTTAGAATTAAAGAGAAAATACGAGTAAAGAAATGACCATATTCCGACGTATATACAACATAAAATAAGTCTTGTGAAATTTAAAAATTATATTACAAACTAATTGCGAAAATATTTTTGGTACTAGGCGGTCAGAATTGTATAGAAGTTTTATACTTACTTCAGAATTTCCTTTTAGAATTAAAGAGAAAATAAGAATAACGAAATGTCCATATTCCGTATAAACGTATATACAATATAAATAGGTCTTGTGAAATTGGAAAACTACAAAAATTATATTACAAATTAACTGCGAAAATATCTTTTGGTACTCGTACCAGGCGATCAGAATCGTATAGAAGTACTTTGAAATTTAAACTTTTGTATATACAGCTGTTAAAACTAAGGATAAAATAACGAGATGAATCTATTTTCTTAACGCAATTCTTCAAAGTAAACACATAATTATATGAAAATTTCTTGTGATATTTATACGATACACGAATTGGTGAATATCAGCTTATGATGTATATGGATTCTTGTTTTTGTTAATGAGGAGGAAAAACCTCCCCGGATCTTCAGTGGAACGCACCGGAGCCCCTCTGCACTGTGCTCATAGAGAGCACTTCCCGGGGGAGGTTACTCCCTCCCCCCCTGTGCCCTCGCAGTGCAAGGCGACACGGGCCAGCCGATGTCGCCTTCTTCCCGGGTCCACCTCGGCGGACGACAAAGGCCCCCACCCTTGTCGCCCAATTAACCCGAGGCCCCTTTTAGTCGCCTTCTACGACAGGCAGGGGATACCGTAGTCTATGATGTATATGGATTCTTAGCGAATGACGTAGTTTGACATTAAAAATATACAACTAACTAACGGTAAAAATATAAAAATAAAAGGTAAATCTTCCTCGATTCGAAGTCTAAACGTCTATAAGTAACAGACGATTTCGGTGTAAATTATGCCTTGGTTCCTAGTTTTGATGTCTTCCTTGTATTTCGCGTTACTCAAATTATATACAGTTATACATTCAGTCAGTTATACATTCATTTTTGTAGTTTTCAAATATAAATTTAAAATACATTATTCTTACCCAGTTTCTTCAATAATCCCAAATTATATGTGGTTAAAAATATTTACTTTACTTAAATTTTGGTCATTGGATCGTTGGGTCTATAGCTAGATAACGTGCAACGGTTGAAATGACGATAATGAAATTTTTGACTCTTTAGAATTATTTCTTATATCGTATATATCCGTTTTAATAACTGACTTTTTGATAGGTTAAATCGCTTATCGTCTAAGATGTATGCCGTTTATATCGTCTTCATTTAATAATTAATTTTAGTAATTTTTGTATACCCACAAAAAAAATTTCTAGCCATTTTGTAATATGCACACATACGAAATCGTTATAATCTATGTTCACAATTCTGTATTTTATCGTTTCCATGTAGACATAGAGAGCCGTGGTATCTAAGTGGCTGGACGGTCGTCTCTAAATACATGGTACATTTAGCAACTCGAATTCGATCCCCGGTGCTGGTACCAATGAATTTGTTGTAATTTCAAGTCTTGATTTACCACGCCTCGGCGATGAAATAGCTACCTATATATCCCTATATATATAAAATCTAGAGGACTTCATATTTCTAAGACTTATGTAGTCTGCCAATTCCCACTAGGGCCGCGTGGTAGATACCTAGTACTCTACAGAGAAGGCTTGTGCCCAACAGTGAGATATATATTTAGGCTGTAACTTTAACGTTTTTTTAATCGTTTTCATATTAGTTCTATAGGATGAAATGTTCAAATTACTATCAAGATGCTGAATAACTTAACCAGTTTAAAGATAACCGTTACCCAATGATCGCATTGTCATACAATGATATGAAAATAAGTTGACTCATTATTGTCATATTTACTGTATTTAAGAGTATGCTACACTACTGATTAATGTATTTGAAATTAGCGAATAGATTTGAGTCCGAATTTTGCATAGCATGCCTTGACAACCAATAGGAAACCATCATAAACAGTAATTTACTAATCATTTGCTATTCAATAGTAATGTATATGATATGTAATTGTTAAATCTCTGAAGTGATATAAATGTTAATTAACGATTTTCCTTTATAATACGATTTATGGCAATGGACTTACCACCTGTCATAAATAGGACCTAATAATCTTAGTGACAAACGGACAGCGAACTCTGCGATCTATACGCTAAGGTTGAAAGGGCGTGAGAGCTTATTAATTTAATATATTTATGTCCGGTGTGCAATAATCGATAATTCTCATACTTATATAATCGAATGCAATTGTAATAATATCGATATTTAGAAAAAAATAGTGCCTGTAGAACTTATATAACCGATATTTCTTTGGCATCATTAAAATATAGTTTTTTTAATTGCGTGCAAAATAATTAATTAAAATAAAATTAATTTACAATAAATAATACATGCGTAAAGTTAACCTCAATTATATTGAAGCACTTGAACAAGTTATATAATTGGTCATAATTTAAGCATAATTTTTTTCACTGCAGCTTCAACCTCTACTGTCATCATATTGTCATAACGCCCTTAAGGAAGTATGCAGCGTCAACATCACTCTCATATTTTTTTCATAACGCGCCTAAAGAAGTGTAACTTAAAAAAAAATAAGCTGAAACATTAAATCCTTATTCTCTTTGGAATATCAACATAATTTGTTATCCATTCAAACAAAAGACAAAGGCAGCGAAATGGTTACCAATGCAAACCAATGCTAATAGCGAAGTAATTAGGATCTGATATCATAAGTTCGTATACCGTTCGCTTTGTACCAATGAATTGCCGTTTTTCTGTATTAGACTTCACTTTTGAGAATCTCCTTTGAGGGTATTATCAATTCGTCTGTATTTTTTTATGTTTGTTATCGCAAAACTGTGGGTGAACCTATTTTGATGATTCTTTTTTTATTTTAAAGCTGGTGCGTCTCATGTGATCCCATTTAAATTTGGTCCAATTCTGACAATGGGATACATGAGAAAACCATGTCTTAAATTTGCATCAAGTATGTGCGCGACAATTTTTTTATTGGACAGGATGTATTTTGATTACTTTCTGATTAAGTTTGATTTCGTTATATTCCTACGATAATTCGAAAATACAAAAAGGGCGTCCTTTTTTTTTTTGTTCACGCGGGGGAATCTTTTTATAGACCATCCTCCGGTACCCTGGGTGGGCCCGAAGGGATGTGTGGGACTCGGCCTGGGCAGCCCCTACCCACTGAACCTTCCGCGAATGCCATCAGCCGTTATGAGCGGGGTGCCCCGGATTTGTCAGCGACAGGACACCCCAACGACACCCATCCGGCACCCATCCTGGCCCCGCTTCGGATAACGGGGGCGGCAAGAGGAGAAGGAAAAAGGGCGTCCTCGCGTAATAGCGTTTAACCTTTGATTCGGTTTGAAGTCAGTTTTTGTTTTTACTAGTAAATATATTTAAGTAAAAGAAATTGTTAAAAAATTGTACCCGGTGGCTTACCGCTTGTCACTTATGATACCTAGTGAACTTTGTGTAAAGCGGACAGCGAGGGCTGTCGCTGTCTGCGTCGTTAAGGTTAAAAGGAAATGAGAGCTTATAACATATATACTAAGATTTGATAATAAGTTGGGTGTAGGATTTAACATTTTATTATATTTATATATTATCAGAAATATACTTAAATCGTGAATTTTCAAACGAATTGATTAATTCAATTCGTAAACTTGCAATCCCTGCAGTACAATTAGGTCGCGTTTTTATAACCGTTGTTGCCATGTAACATAATTATACTCTAACTAGCTTTATTACCCTTCGACATGAAATGTCATCGCTCTAAATATGCGCGAGGAGTTATTGAGTGACATTGTTATAATACGCTAGACTTGCAGATTTATTGGAATATTATAATATGCCAGAATTACAGAACAGGGATGAACGATGTTGATATCGATAGCCAAGTTGTTGGCTGTATCTTTTAAATATATATTTTTTTTTATTTTAAGTTTTAATCTGTAAATATATTTAAATATTCATTTAAAATAAATTTAAAATTCGAACAGCAATTATGTAAATTATATACATTATTATTATTGAAAATGAATCAAATTAAAAACTGTTTTTTTTGTCCTACGTAAGAACAAAGGCAGCGAAATGGTTACCAATGTATTTTATGTATATATCAATGTATATAGCAATATGTATTTGGATGTTTAAGTGGCAATGTACTGATTGTTTCAAAGAAGCAGTAATGGTGAACCCAAAAAGTTGTTTAACGGCAATTTTGCGCTCCCGTATGAAGCAGCGACAAACTATTTGAATTATGTTATTTATTTATAAATCTTATTAACTATTTTTTTAGAGTAGGCAATATTGGATTACAAAATATTTGATTTGAAAAAATAATTCAGTTTTCGTTGTCTATTGGTTATCCTCTTAATGGTTTAACAATATTACAATAGAAATAACGTAACATCGATGTTTTATCGAACATCCCTATTATGAAGTTAATCGTCTGTATCGCAATGTCACTTCTAGAATATGTATGCTCTGTTTGCGCCTATAAAATTGTCCATATCGACGCTGGAAAGCAAAAACGTAGTTGTACATATGACCATTTTTTCTTTTTCACATCGTTGGAATCAGAAAAAAAAGACGCGTCGAATGTTATATGACTTGTAACAATTAGATGAAAAATAGCGAAAATAGGATTTTCAAAATTGACACTTCTCTTTTTTGTATAGTAAAACGATTTTCTTTTAGGAAGCTCTAGGTTAATGCCGTGGTACAATACTTATGTGGCCAAAATTGTGCTCTGTGGTCTAGAGAGCTGTCGTTTTAACACAAAAGTTATAATTATTTTTTTTAAAGAATTGAAATGTATTTCAGCTCTCGTGAACAATTTCATTTTTGAGGTTTACTACGTTCATTAAAATGTCAAAATAAATTATTAAAAGAAAAGGAATCTCTTATTCCAAAACGACAAGCTTGTAAGAGCTGTCGTTAAAGTATTTTTTTTTAAAGTTGAAATATTTTTCGGCTATGGTGAACAATTTAATTCTTGTGGGTTACTACGTTTTTGTTTACCAGCGTCGATATATATGTATAGTTTATAAAGGTTGTGTGTAGTCTCGAATTGATCTGATTATAATTTTAATTAAATCACATAGATATATATTTCCTTCGTTAAGTGTCAATGGTATCCATATACTTTGTGAGACCAAAGTGTGGTTTACAGTTTTTTTTATATATATGTTTTTGTGTTTAGTAGTCAAAAATCATGGATACAATATTCAGAGGTGTCAATAATAATGATTTATAGCTTTAAAATCGGTTATTACTTTATTAAGTTCTGTATTTTTATGTATAATTTTTTTTATGTTATTCTTGTGTCATTTAATTTGTAAGTAGTTTTTATTTGTTTGGTGGGACCATAACACAGAGTGCCTTAAGCAGGTAACTTCAATTATATGTATGATACGGTGTAATTTATAATAAAATCTAATGGCGACATGTTTTATTGATCTTTTTTATACAAATATTTAACTCCTAACCTCCCTAATGACGTCGTAATCAAAGGAAAAGTATACCATTTCCAAACAAAGAAGATAATTACAAAGTAGATTCATGGCGGTCGCGGCGAAGCTAATAGCAATGCAGCGGGGCGTCTGCGACGCGTGAACCCAAAACGATCTCTGGCCACCTCCAAATTCAGGCATTATATATATAAAAAAAAAATAAGGAAAATAGTAACTGTAGAAGTGGCACTTTTTAACAAATGCAGAGTAAACAATTTAAGTGTATTGAAAAAGAGCACGGGCACAGGTCTGAGGTTGCAATATAAGAATAAAAAAAAAAAGTAGATTCATAAATAGTAGAACTATGGCATATAATATTAGATGGAGCAATGCACTCCATCGTAAAACAATAGATTAATTTATGACGTCCTCCTTTTTTTGAATTCGATTAGTAAAATAATGTCTAGGTTTGCCATGTATGCTTTTCAGGACCGTTGTTTAAATCCGGAGGTTTTCATAACACCGCCACATCGTAATGTGGTGGGCCCTTGGGGCGCCGCCTAAACATCTATTCAAAGTAGCTTAGCAGGAAAGCCATTGAAAAGGAAGTCAGACTGGAGCTTGACGCTAGTTCTGGAGTATGACGAAAACTTTGCCGTTTTTTATAATAGTGTTGCGTCAACGCGGCCAGCTCTTCAATGGATTCATGTGTGATCAATGAGACCTTTATTAGAATAATATTTCATTCAAACATTCCTATCAATCAACTAAGCTCGTTTTTCAAATCAAATGCTTCCATTAAAGAACTGAAACAATCAAATTGAATACTTCGTACGATGTCTACTTGGTCCTTATTGTTATAGAAACTCCTTATATTATACAAGGGCCAATGAGCATACGGTTCACTTGGTGGTAAGTGATCACTCACAGACAAACAACATGAGAGAAAATATAGATGCGTTGCCAATTTTTGTAGAAAAGGTTTTGTAACATAAATCAATCATCCCGTATCTTCCTCCTGCTGGTTATAGGCCACGCTTTTTTCACACCATTCACTTCGGTCTGTGCTGCTCGAAACAATTGCGGCCCCGCTGCCTCGATGATGTCAACCAGGACTGCATTTCCACTTAACATCAGGTGGGATCGTAGTCAAGCACTTGCTTAGAAATAAGAAAAAAAAACCGACCAGCGCGCTGGTGGTCTGCCCAGTGGTCGGCGTCCCTGTCTTGGCCACCACTCGGTTACCGCCGTAGTCCACCAACCGTCTTCTCTCCTAGCCATAGCTATAGTACTATATTGTATCTGTAAATCTTCCTTTACTGTTGTATGTAGTACTTATTTAAGTCGATAACAAGAGGTAAAAGGTCAAGCATTGATCAAAATTGTCTTTTGTAATCAGTACAATGGTTTTTTTTTAATTAATAAAATATCTTTGTGGGTGGCGGTTATATTTTAAATGGTCTTGTATGTATCGGAATTACCTAATAATTAACATTCAGCCATTATGAGTTAATTTTCAAACAGGTTTCTTTAAAACGTGCAATTATCAACGTGTGCCAAAAATACCACAGATATAATGACCTACAATGTTACACCAATAAAAAGGCTCTTAATCAAAAATTATATAATGTCACTTGTAAAACTAAAAACATTTTCGGTTAATTTTCTTAAATAAGAATTTTATGTTTCTCAATAACCTCTATATGTACATAATAAATATGTTTTATAAAAAATATAACCTATTTTTTTATTTGAATAATAAAAGAACACATTGGTGACTTCATATGCATCTAGGTCGATTCACTTTGATATCGATCTTGTCTTCTTTGTGTTTTTAAATGAACTACCCTGAAAGCTTTGCGGTTTCACCAAGAGCACTCCCCTAAGCATCACGGCTAAAAAGTGTCTTTCGGCCGTAGTATATGGCAATTTTATCTTTTTTAATTTTCACAGATATACAAACATTGTTGTTACAATATGTGACAGGGTTTGTACTTTTCGGCTTACACTAGGAACAAAATTAGAACAAATTGAGAATTTTTTTCCAGAAATATTAATAACGTTCTTATTAACCATTCCACCTAAGCTTAAGCTTCTGCTAGATGGTTCACGTCAATAGTCGAATGGTGGATTCGAACCTACGACCTTACGTACAGACCGTTTTTGGTAATAATTCCAAAAACCGATAACTATTGGCACAAATCGGCTGGGATTCGAAATCTGATCGGGAGTATTATGGCTTACTGATTTACATCAAGGTCGAATCGATAAAGACTTACAAATCAAAAAAGTCAAGTTAGAAAAAAAAAATTGTTTTGAAGGGATAAAAGAGCGGGCCGACCCGATGAACAACAGAACCCGTTGTAAAAAACAACTTTTTTTCGCGTTTAAACTACATAATTATAAAAAATTGAATAAATTAAGATGTTACTATTTCCAAGGCATTCCACGAAAGCTTATACAGTTTTCATTTGTCAAAGTTAGCGGGCGGAAAAAAAAACACTTGTATATCACATAGTGAGTTTTATTATTTGAACAAAAATATTCTATATTATAGTTACTTAAAATATTTACATTCGCTTAAATTACAACTTAATGTCAACATACCCTGTTCGCTTTTCAACCGTTGTTCTTAACTGAAACATTGCGGCGGCAAGACAACACTCCCCTGTTAGTACAATAAGTGATTGATTTCGTTTGATCAAAAGAAATTTCGACATTTGTTTTTTCAACGTATACGAATTAACTATTCAGCGTCTACCGACTGGAATCCTCATTCACAACATGTTGAAAAGGGAAAAGAGGGCGAGAACTTTCACTAAAGTAAAATCACTACAAAAAATATTAATTTCCTAGTAACACAGTCCCAAAAAGTTTCCCTAAAATAATTTCGCAGAATAAGCATCCAATACGTATTTTCTCTTTCGCTGAAATTCTTACATAGAAAGTAAAGTCCACATTCAGGTACACGTTATATAAAAAAAAACAAATACATATGTAAAAATATCTTTTTGGATTGATGGTAATAAAACATAATTGTTCGTTAGTAAAGATCGAGGTTGTTATGATAACAGTGACGACAACTTAATGGCAAATAATTAAGATCTATTTGCGCAATTTATGACTAAGTTCCTATCTACCTCTTCGGGCGAAAAGGCTTGATTCTTAAGCCAAATAAATGAGATTTTTTAATGTCACAATATGTGATATGTGCTTTATCCCGAGCAGTCAACATAAACTGTCAGATAGACATATCTGAAGTAATGTTTGGGCGGGAAAGATGAGTGTTAACTATATTAAAGTGATATCGACGTTGGAAAACAAAAACGTAGTAACTCACAAAAATGAAATTGTTCAACAGAGCCGAAAAACCATTTCGACTTTTTAAAAAAAAATTATAACTTTCGTGTTTGTGGACCTAGAGCTGTCGTTTTTAGACACAATATTTATTACTTTTGCTGAATAAGTATTGTACCACGGTATAAAACTTCGATTTACTTTTTACTTTACAAAAAATAAAAGAGAAGTGTGTGAGAAGTGAAAATATTATTTTCGCTATTTTTCATCTAATTGTTACAAGTCATATATCATTCAACGCGTCTTTTTTTTCTGATTCCTACGATGCAGAAATGGCTATATGTGTCACTTACTACGTTTTTGCTATCCAGCGTCGATATATATATTTTTTTTGCGCTTGCAACATAAACGTTAAAAATACTGAATTTTCATTTCAATTTCCTACCAGCCTCATTATTTTAGAATGACTACTATAACAACAATGCATTCTCAACAATCATCGGGCGTGATGCAAATCCTTAAATATGCAATAGCTTGTATTTTTTTTAAGGTGACATCTATACACAGAAAGCATTTAACATCACCTACTTCTTTATCAATGCTTTATATATACAAAATAGTGGCATTTTCATAATGACGATGCAAATTTTATTGTTTTCCTTAAATATAAATTGTACATGGTACATTCGGATTGTGTATATTTTTACCAGTGTTAGTCGTGTCAAAAATTATTTTGTATTTTAGTAAAAATGTATCTACAAAGAACATCGACGGCGGGTACTTAATCGGGCCTGTATATTGGTATTTTGGGAATAAATTCTATAAGAAGTACGTACTCCATCATGGAAGAAGAGTCGCAGTGTTGTTTAGTGAGTCGCCAGCGCAATCCAAGTTTGTTATAGAGCCGACTGTTCTCCCATTCCAAAAGCTTATTAAGTGAATGTTGGGTCTGAAAGAAAAATTACATACAATCAAATTATAATGATATCCAATAAAACTACTTTTACCGAGGAAATTATCAACGTTTAATTTTATTTTTAAATTGAGACGTTTAAATTGTCATCAAATAATCTGGATTTTTTTTGACCAACTAGACAGATTGGCCAGAGAAGATGGCCTTGACTGCTTCACCGGATTTATTTATTTATTGAACACCAACACAGTGAACATTTTTAACAAACAATACAAAAAACAATGAAAAACAACTTTTCATTGTTTTATGTATTCTTTGTTAAAAATGTTAATGCTATCGCAGTTATAGGTGTACACTGCAAGCAATTAAATGGCGAGTGACAATGTTAAGTTATAACTTAAAGAACACAAATGAAAATTAAACTAAATTTGAAATTAAAAATTAATTAATAAAAAAAAACTATTTGTAGGTTAGTAATTTTTAAACATAGTAATACTTGGAAAAAAGAGGTCGATATCATCCGTTTTTGAATAAGAGTGACATTCTATACTAAGTCTATTTAAAGGCGCATTCTTGCCTATTGATTGAGACTGAGGATTGAGAGGTGGCATAGCTCTTAGGTCGCTTAGCCTGAAGCTCTATCGCTAGTAACTCGACACAAGGGTCCCCCGGGCGTCCGAGAGGGCCGAACCACGACACGGTCGGTTGCTATTTCACGGATAATCGATTTATCGTACGTCGTCGTACCACATCCAATGTATCGTACTCACCCTTTTACTTAGACATATGACTGGCCATAGAGAGCATCCAAGAGTACAACAGCAGCAGACGCAGCCGCAAAACAACCACTTAACATTAACTGGCAACGTTTTCTTTAGCACGCTATTGATCCGCGCTACGGTCGCCTGGTATTCCTCGGGCGCCACTCGCGACTGCAGACCAGACGGGAAGTCATTGTTGAAGCGGTTGCTCAAACCAAAACTGCAAATGTAAAAGATAATAATAAACAGGCATCAATCCAGTCAAACATTAAGTCTAAGGCTGAAATTTATAAAGCCTACTTTTAATTTGCACAAGTTTAACTTAGTCCAATTTGCCTAGTGCCCTATTGCTGACAGATCCGGGGCACTCCAGCTGTAACGGCTGATGGCATTCGCGGAAGGTTTAGTGGGTAGGGGCTGCCAAGGCCGAGTGCCACACTACCCGCCGGGCCCACCCAGGGCATCGGCGGACGGTCCGTAGGATTCCTCCGCGTTAACACAAAAAAAAATGCGAAACTTACCTGACTTCCTGTTTAGTGAAATCTCAGCATTGAAATTTATAGTCCTTCACGTAAAGATTAAACTGAGTGCATACTAAACTAGAGCTTAAGACAATTCGTTAAACTTCGCTACGACCTACTCGCATCTTGGTAATTCTTGGTATTTCAAAAACATAATATTTATAAAAACAAACTCCATAATTTTTTTTTATATCCTATTTCCTTCATCTCGGCACATTTCCCGTACAAAAACCCATTATTTAATTTAAACCTTGACAAAACAAACAATAGAAAAAACCATAGTCTGGTTTGAAGAAGTAAATTTGTTCATTATTTTCTAAATTTAAACATCTCTCTGAAAATTTTAACATTTTAAAATATTTATAAAATTATTAAGTATTTGGTAAGTCAACGATTTTCGTCACTTAGAGTTAGCTAAGCATTTGCTCAGCATAAGCTAAGCAAACGACTAAAAATACAGACTTAACGAGTAAGCTAACCCTGAGCAAAGTTAAAGTACGCTTTATCAATTTCAAGAGAATAAGAGCCGTGGGAAAGAAAAAGACTAGTAGGTCAGTGTCCGGACGGTTGCCTTAGCACGCACGATCAATAACCATAAAATTTCATTTCAAAAAAGGGTTATCTGAATTGTTACGGACTTCAAAAAAGGATGGGTTCTCAATTCGTCTCTGTTTTTTTATGTATGATACGTCATAACTTTGCACTGGTTGAACCGTTTTTGATGATTCTTTTTTTTATTTAAAAGCTGGTGCTAGTAACCAGAGACCCGCTACCAATGAAATTATTTCTGCAATTTTAAGTGCAATTTACCACGCGCGGTGAACATGAAAACATCGTGAAGATGTATTACATGTCTTAGACACTTTTCTACGGCATGTGAAGTCCATTTAATGTACACAGAAATATTAAACTATAAAATAAAATATGAGTATACAATGTTTTTAGCTAGGCTCCATCCCAAATTGCATTTTTCCAAAAGCGAATGGAAAAAAAATTCACGAAGAAGTTAGATGTGCACAGAAATTTTTGAGCCACCCCTAAAAATAATGGCGAAAATTTTCGTTGTTATCACAAAAGTTGACATACCATATTTCAATAATACGTCATGTTTTAGTATAGTAGTGGATATTAGTTTATCTGTATATATACCAATCGTCACTATGAAAGGGTATTAGTTAAAAATTATAGTAAAATTTGATACAAGGAAAAAAAATACTTTTGTAATGCCATGTTATTAAATAAATAAAGCAAACTAAACGCATAAAATGCTACCGTAATGATTGTTTAACTTGTGAAAAAAACAGTTTTCGAACAAGACATCTGAGAGCAACACGATGAATCAAGTTCTCTATACATCCATTTTAATTCTTCCTCCATACATCAACTTTGAGCCGTGGTAGCTCAGCGTCCGGGCGATTGGCTCAAGTTGCATAGTACGCCTAGCAACCCGAGTACGATTCCCGGTGCCGGCACCAATAAATTTGTTGTTGCAATTTGATGTGCTGATTAACCACGCGCTCGGCGGTGAAGGAAAACATCGTGAGGAAACCTACATGTCTTAGAAAAATTTTCTAAAGCATGTGAAGTCTGCCAATCCGCACTAGGGCCGCGTGGTGGACTGTGCCCTTATACTCTCTTTACAGAGAAGGCCTGCGCCCAGCAGTGGGACATATATATCATATATATAAAGGCTGTAACTTTAACATCAACTTTAAAGGTTGCATAAGAAGGAGAATAAATTTCCTTGTTGTTCAAAATATATTTATCAATTGATATTGATACGAGTTGATTCTCTTAATAACAGATATTATAAAATGGTTGACCTTGTCTAATATATTTTCTCGTTCATTGGCAAGTATTAGTTGAAACTAAAACTCGCCAATGATTAATAAATGTCATGTATATATCAACGATAATATTGTACTTTTAACAGACTTCAAAAAAGAGGAGATTCTCTGTTTTTTTTTTTAATGTTTGTGCGATCATAGCAACGTAATTTATGAGCCGACTTTCAATTTCTTTGATTTTATTTATGTTAGCATAGGACTAGAAGATATTACAGACAACTCCTACAAATCATATCGACGCTGGAAAGCAAAAACTTAGTGACACATATGGCAATTTTCACTTTTTTACGTCGTTGGAATCACAAAACAAAAGACGCGTCGAATGATATATGACTTGTAACAATTAGATGAAAAATAGCTAAAATAGTATTTCCAATTTTATTTTTTATTTTTGTACCGTAAAACGATTTTCTTTCAGGAAAACTCTAGGTTAATGCCGTGGTACAATACTTACTCAGCAAAAAATAATAAATATTGTGTCCAAAAACACGAAAGTTATAATTTCTTTTTTTAAAGTTGAATTGTTTTTCGGCTGTGGTGACCAATTTAATTTTTGTGGGTTACTACGTTTTTGTTTTCCAGCGTCGATATGGAAGCCTGTTTATTGATTGAGATATTGGTAGGCGCGTGACAATTATTTATTTATTAGGAAATTACTACTCAAGGACAACGAGCGCAAGCAAAGGAGAAAAAAGACTATACCCGTCAGAGCTTTGTAATAAAAGAGCGTCCGCGCGTGGTAGCGTTTGTTCCGTCACGTTTGAATTGATTTGAGGCGCGATATGCTTCTTGCTCATAAATACCATAACATATAATATCCACGTCACGTATTTCAACCCCAGCAATTACGATTCATGTAGAAAAGAAAATTCATGTCGTCCAAGAAGTTAACATACTACAACAACAGGATCAATGAATTTCTAATTATATAACATCACAAGAAACGACAGCGTCACCGCCGTGCAAAAGCCGGTACTCTGGCGACTTAAAAGTCCTGCACTGCGTACCGATCAATACGCCGCGCCTAATGGTCTGACAAGCCCCGTCCAATAACATTGGTTGCCTACGCTCCCTGCAGTCCAAATGCAGTAAGCATGTTTTGGTCACATTTCACTTCTCGAACGAGAATCTAATTAAAACGCTATTACAGAGGACCGCTTTGTTTTACCGAATTATCGTAGGAATATTACGAAATAGAATTAATCAGAACTTAACCAAACTGTCATCAGACTACCCTTGAACATCCTTTTCAATATAAATTAATCATCAAAATCCATTTTTCATTAAGTATTCAAATCGAGTCCATTTGTCGCGCGCGTACTTAATGCAAATATAATACTTATATGGTTTTCTCAGAACTGGACTACACTGAAAGCATCAGCTTTCAAATTAAATAATAATCAATCAGATGATCAAAGAAAACCTGAGTAAAAAGGGCCTCGGGTTCACTGGGCGACAAGGGGCCCTGCCAAAATAGACTCGGGAAAAAGGCGATATCGGCTGGCCCATGTCACCTTGCGCCGAGGGCACAGGGGAAGGAATCAAGACCTCCCCACCCGGGACGTGCTCTCCGAAGAGCACAGTGCAGAGGGCCTCCGATGCGTTCCTCTGACGATCCTGAAGCCCCTCACCATGCACCAAGGTCCACGGTGTTATGTGGGGTATATCCCCGTCCCTTTCAATCATTGTAATTAGAAGGTAAGACTGATGGATGCAAGCAAATACGCTCGATAGACCTCTAGTCTAAAGGTAATCCTCGCGGTTTTGTTCCCCCTTGTGTGACGAGGGCATATAAAGGCAAAACAACTTAAATGAAAAGCGGACGCCAATTGCTCTCTGTCCAACCCGCTTTTAAAAAAAGGATGTAATGGATTTGGTCTCTGCTCTAATATCCAGGCGTCTTTAGCAATCCACTATGATGTATTGAACAAACACAGGATGTACTTTTAATATTAGGTAAATAACTTATACCAAAACTTCTGCAATTAAGAAGTAATTCATGATCGACACTTGGATCACAATTCCGCTCTATGTTGTCTAGGGCCTTCTGCCAAAAACATCACAATTCAAAATTATTATTCACTGAAATAAATTATGATTGAAACCTTAATCTAGCAAATCCCAAAGATATGTATTTAGCACAAGTATATTTATGATTAAATACAAAACAAACTTCCAATTGAATCAGTCACAGATTAAATACAGAATGCTAATAGACACAAACACACTTTTATTTCCAAAGAATCATAGTTATTTAACCAATTTGTAGAATATATTCCCTTTCTTCTTTCACATTCATGCTCACTGTTATATAGTACCTATCTAGTCTTGGATTGTCATAAAACTACCAATATCACTATCAACAAGCATTCTTTTATATCTTTTTTAGGAGTTCTGTAATATATCTTCAAAAATCCATAGTTATACATCTCAAAAAGGAATATGGGTAAACAAATTCTTTAAAAAAATCAAAATTGGTTTAAATGATGTGCTATGACTGCACATAAATTTAAAAAAATACAGGCAAAGTGAGTAATCTTTTTTGAAGAATTGTGATCAGGATTACAATCACCAGCGATGGACTACCACTGTTGACCCTATCTGTTGACACCAAATAAACAGGCAGGTAAGTTGGATCCAATTCATGCACACGGCTACCAACTATACATTGGTGTTGTGCCTGTGTGGTCTCTAGAAAGTCATACATTCACAAAACGGGAGTTAGGAGACTATGCAGAGGTGTTACATAATTCCCCGATACTTCTTTGAATATCCTTTTGTTGTTAATATCCCTTAAAATATTCAACTTTATCTTTCTTTATGTGAACAACAAAGAATGGAAATAAATTCTGTGTATAATAGCCTAATAGTTTAGGGCATGGTCTGCAAATCGTAAGGTTTAATTTAAATTAATCCACCATTCAATTATTGATGTGAACCATCTCCTAGCACAAGCTTAAGCTTAGTTGGAATGGTTAACAAGAATGTTATATTGTTAGCTTTCTTTAAAAAAATATATAATGTAGTTGATGAAAGACCAGGGAAGTGTATATACTGGGCTAACTCAACACTAAATATTACACTCCACTTTACATGTGGTGTGGAAGACATTGCACCGGATGTTGCTAGCTTAGAAATTATTTTATACCTTGATGACCTCTCGGTAAGAGCCACAATAACATAAACATGTTCTCTTAATGTTATCAAAATATAAACTGTATTATTTTAAATGACTACAGGAAAACATGTGGGACTAAGATAACATGGACAAAAGCATTTTATTTGTATGAATTATTGTGACTCATTACCGCTACATCTGCTATATTGTATTGTCTCTCTTACGCTTTTTGAGGTGTTATGTTATTTTTTAATTAATATTATTAGCTCATTGCTATATTTCCACCAGACAGATATTGTTTAATATAATTTTCAAAGAAAAAATTTAGTCAGATTATGTTACTTAAGCTAAAGTATTATTAAATGATTATGTTATATATACATACTTAAAAATGTCATAAATTTAAAGACGAATTGTAGACTGAAATTTAAAATTAGTCTTTATCTGTATGAGACATCTATTTTTGTACTGAGCCAAATGGACAGGTATGTCCTGTGATAAAATGTATTTACATCAGAATGACATCGTGCACTTTACAGACTTGAGTTGTAATACTTTCGCTTCAATGCAATTTAGTGCCCTATTAAATATCGTTAATTGGCGTCTGGTCGATGTCCTCGCTCAAGAAAAGCTTCAATGCCACGGACTAAAGATGACAAAGGAACTGTATTATATATGGATTTGCTTCATATATCTATACAGGAACCATAACAAAAGATAAATTACTTGCTTATAGAAGTAACAGCTGAGATAATAAACCTTACACTGTCATGTTACCAGCTCCACGGACGATAATCGGGTCGGGCACTAACGTCACATGTGTTTCTTCTATATTCTCCTCGCTTTCAGTCTCATCGGGATATATTGCGTCAAAGTCAGCCATGGTTCTTATTCACTTATTTAATAAATTACAAATAATCTTCTATGTTCAAACGACATAACAAAGCACAGTGTTTGTTAGACTTGGGTTTTATTAATGAAAAAAAGAAATACAGAATGACGTTTTCGTAAACATAAAATGTTGCCAGATGTAGTTTTTATGTTTATTTTACGTATCATTTTTACATTAGTTATCCATAAAATAGTAAATTTTATTTCACTAAGTTAGTATAATAATATGTAACATAATTATTCCCATAAAATTAAAAATAAGAAATACGTTTTTTAAATTGGCTTTTTTTATTTTTATTTAGGAATAATAGATGACGCTGATATTCATTCATTAAAGCTATATATTTTATAAAAAAGTAATCTCAGAAAGCCTTCTTTCCTTTCAACCTGGCTACAGAAACAGAACGGAATTTATGTCTTGAGATTGTGTTGAAAAAGACGGCCTTTACAAACAAGGAGTTTGGGTACGTGATCGCCGAAGGCCTAATCATTATGTAAGTCACAATTATTTAAAAACCACAGCACACAGTTGGATCTGCACGTGAATCTATTCTGAATTAAGCCAAGATGAAGCGAATATGATATTTGTTACTACTTAGATGTTAAAGATGTATATATGAGCTCGCAGGTAACACTAGGTAAGTGTTTAATGTGTTAAGCATGAGGCATTAGGCTATTTTTATTCATTTCTGTACTAGATGGCAGTGTAAACAAAAACAAACATACTCTCGGCAATTTTTTTAGTATGATGTACTGGAATCTTACCAATACATCGAGCTTTGGTTCTGGAATTCTCAGAATGCCACTGTGGAGTGAATGTCAAGCCATAATTTTCGCTCGTATTCTCTTGTATTTCTTTCAAACGCATTTATGCACTTAGCCTGGAAGCTTTTGCAACTCATCGGATGTTCATTAGTGGTCCCACTCTTAAGAGGGTTCAGTCTGAACCTTTATTTGAGCAACTTTTCTTTACTTCAGACACAGAAGCATTGTCAAAGGCCTCGAGAAGGTCGAGCCGATGCTGTTTTAGTTGTTTTAATAGCATCTTCACAATTCAATTAACATTCTAGAGAATTGAAAGAATAAACTCCAGCAACGATTATGGCCTGTATGACTATGGTAAGATTTTGGCCTTTGAATTTATTTGCCACTTTACTCTAGAATAGTAGTCTCTAGGTTTTATAAAACAATACATATTGATGCTTGGGCAAAGTCGTACGAATCTAGTTGGTATTTATTTTTGATTACCTTTGATTTTACCTTTGTACTCTGATTTGATGCAAACGTCGCGATAAATCGATATCGTGGTGATGACTAATTTATCAAGCTCAAAAGACGCTGTAAAAGAAAAATGAGTAAGGCGCCTGTGATTATTATATTAGTGGTATATGTTTGAGACAATGAGCTCAATTCTTTAACAGTATAAATTTGCAGTTTAATATGTGGAAATGTAACCTCAATTACAAACTGATGCAATACGACTTTATATTACATTCTACAATTATTAAGGTAGTAGTCATGTACTGGTGACAAGAAACAACGATGAAACGAAAATTTCTGATTTGACAGTAACACATTAATTTTTAAAAATAAATTAAGAATTTTTAAAATAATCCGAAACAAAATAGATCAATTTTAATCTCACAAACACAAAATATTTATTTTAGTTTTTTTTTTATTTATTACAACAAATTGATAACTTAAACAAATCTTTGAAAAATAATTACAATAATTTATTTAAATTCAAAATTTAGATTAATAATTAAATATAAATATACATTGTCATACATTTTTCACCCATAATTTCCATCAATACTATATATTTATATACAGCTTCAACGCCATTCGGCTGGCCGCAGTGAAATAAATCTATTTGTTTTGAGACAACAATAATTTAACTTAGAGAGCGACATGAGAGTGTCTTCCACTCTGCAAGCTGCCTCGGTACAGACACAGCTTTTGGATTCTACTCATCACCAAGCCTATCATCAATATTCATAGTTAGAGTAAAAAAAGACTCATGCGCGCGCGTGTAAGTGTCTGCGTGAGTGTCACTCACATTTGACACAAACACCTTAAAAGACCTATAAATAATATATTCTTAGGACACATAGTGCGTAGGAAATATGGGAAGAGACTGACTTCTGAGTCACAGATCTGTTGCTACCTAGCTCAAGAGTCCGGGAGTTCATACTTCTTTGTGTATATTTTTGTTTATCAAAATCGAGCTTAAAGGTCCCAATGTGACAAGTGCATATCCATACACTAGGCACAAATTTCTTAGCAAGTGTTTCAAAAACACCGCAATTCATTGGATAGATATTTCGTTGTAAAATAATTTCGTAGAACAAGATAAGCGAGTTTCACGATTCATGTATTGTCTTCGTAAAACATTCTTAGTTATTATTGTAGGTAACACTGGTCATGTAAGGATTATAAATTATAAGCACTGTCACACACGCACTGATAAGGTGCAGCTGTGACCTAAAAACAGTCGTGTTTGTATAACAGCCTCCCTATTACTATGGGCTATTGAAATATGAATAAGACAAAGTAATGCAATAAATAACAAGTACTTGACAATCTCACTGCTAAACATTTTACAACAAATATTTTCATAACAATTTTCCCAAACAGTACAAGTTTGTACTTTTTTATTGACAGTGTACTTGAATGAAATTATATCTATAAGCTGATGCAATCATACTTTTTTGTTACCAGATACAATTTACGATTTAAGGGTTACAGTTTTTATTTTGACTTGATCTCGTTGTCAACTTATAGGTTGTGCCGTTCATAATGCGTATTTTTAAATAGTTTCACATGAAAATTTTCGCTAGCTTTTAGTTTGTAATAGACAGAGATATTTTAGAATTGATACCAAGTAATTGTATCGTTGTGTTCATAATTTCAATATTGTATTATATCTAATGATTCACAATGATTCCGAGAAGACCAATCAACAGCTCTATCAGATGGTCCAATTCGAAGTATAATAAATAATTATGAAAGTCTGCTGTGATTCTAGTTCGGAAATCGGTAGGTAGCAAAGGAAATTTTAGCAATGCTTCTATAATTATCACACGAAATTCTGCCTATAAGGCGGCGTAAAGCCTAATTTGCCTGAACACTCTGTTTACAATGTATTCCTCTATTTGGGCTTTCATTCTCCGAATCGTTGAAAACGAATCAGATTCTGGATAACAGTACGGAATTTATGGGTTCAGATGGAGCTGTAACGGCCACATAAAGATCGATAATTCCTTATTGATGGGAAGTATTTGATATAATGTATATATATGATAATTTTTTTTTTTTTGTAATTTCTAAGCAAGTGCTTGACTACGATCCCACCTGATGTTAAGTGGAAATGCAGTCCTGGATGGTAAGGCGCACTAGCTTAGTAAGTGCCAATTCACTCTACTCTTGAAAATACCCACGTTGTAATCGGAAGGAAAGACAGACGCGGGCAAACTATTGCAGTCCTTTGCTGTACGAAGAATGAAAGACGAAGCAAAACGCTTCGTTCGGGTTTAAGATTATTTTGGGAGTATTATATAATATTATTATTAATTCATTATGGTTTCATCGTGAATTTTACTTTCATTGTGACAAAACTCCTAACTCCGTTTGTAATTCCTTACTAGTTGAAAATTAAAAACAAAAACCGACTTCAAATAGAAACGTTGTTACAAACGAACCTCTTTGTATTTCCGAATTAACGTAGGAATATAATGTAATAGAATTATTTAGAACCTAACCAAACTCTCCTTGAAGTACATCCTTTCCGATAACAAATGCATCATCGAAATATGCGGCGTATAATCAAGCTATTCGCCCATTTGTCGCGCACTTACTAAAAGCAAACATATGATATATATGGTTTTCTCCTGAATAACATTGTCGTCCTGTCGATAGAACCTCCTTATCCTTGTGTGTCGAATGCCCTTTTAAATCTATTGAAAATAAATAAATTATTGAACAATAACATTCTATGACAAATGTTAGTGAACTTTTTTTTATCACCTTTATTCTCTTGTTATAATTAAAATATAAGTAGAAGCTTGCCGACTCTATCCTTCCCGATAAAAAAAACGGTTAGAAAGATTCCAGAGGTTTTTTTTTACAGTAAATGTATATACTAAATTAATATAATATAAACTAAAATAACTATGTAAATGTATATACTATACTTACAGTAAATGTATATATATACTATACTTCAAGAAAATATACACTAAAAATATTATATTTTGTATTACTTTTCCCTTATTGATTTAAGTTTGGAAATTAAAATATATATGCGAGTGATTAGGTCCTTAGAAATTCGCTGCCTATAAATAATTCAAGTGCCCGATAAAGGGTATAGGTCCGTGACAATCCAAATGTTTTTGCGAGGTGGGTGCAACGGTGCGTTCAGTCTCGACATGCGTATATAAGGCGCTACTCGCACCCCTATACATTCAAAAGCACATACGCCGCAGCGTCAACCGTAGCTTTGCAATATGAAGGTAAATATTATTAAATTATTAAAACATAAATATAATTATAAACGTGCAATCCTTGTATGCATGTAGTTTGTATACATTGAAGCGTACCCGAAACCATTAGGTTATTGAAGCCTAATCGTTCGGGTACAGTCTGCGAATCGTAAGGTCTTAGGTTCGAATCTACCACTCGACTATTGACATCAACCATCTCCTAGGACAAGCTTAAGCTCAGTTAGAATGGTTAACAAGCATGTTAGTAATATTTATAAAAATAAAACATATCTTTTGTTTCTTGGTAACGGTTCTTACGATTTGTATCGAATTTTGTATAAAAATACGTATTATACTATTGAAGTTTAGTTATTATTTTCGTGAAAAAGCAAAATTTTTCATGAAATTATTTAAAACATCTAGTAAATACGTCAAAACTATAAGTCATCATTAATTTTCAACTATTAAGGAATTACAAACGGAGTTAGGAGTTTTGTCACAATGAAAGTAAAATTCATCATGAAACCATAATGAATTAATAATATATAATACTCCCAAAATAATTATCATATATGTACATTATATCAAATACTTCCCATCAATAAGGAATTATCGATCTTTATGTGTCCGTTACAGCTCCATCTGAACCCATAAATTCCGTACTGTAAGCAATATAAAAAATGTGACAGGACAGAAGAACTTACATAAAATTACTTACAACAAAACTACCATAAAATATTCTCCGAGATACTTAAATTATTAAACAATATCAGTACTCTGATATATTTTCAAGGACGTCATTGCATTGTTTGAATCTCAGCCTTGTACTGACGAATTTTCCATTTTTCGGATGTTTTGCGTATCCTGAAATGGCAACGGCCAACTAAGGTTCCTTCTGGTAGCATCGATGTTCGTGTTTGACGAGCCTAAGGGAGGGTCAAATACGGCGAGACATCAACATAATCTTATCATAAACAACAAACAATCTTACATGTTATGACATATAAAATTAATTTAGTTAGAGTAAAGAAGTAAATGATAAGTTAAGAGAAAATAGAAATATTTACGATATATTGTTCATTTTTTACATTACCCGGTATAAAACACAAAATCCTTGTCTTTATATAATATGGCGAAATAAAACAGCGATTTAGGCAGTAAATTTCTTCGTATATAGCTTATTAATTAAACATTTTTTCTTATGAATGTTTTCCTTTTAACAGGTCTTAATCTTAGCTGCTATCTTGGTGGTGTGTAAAGAGGCAGCGGGTGGCTTGCCCCTAGCATCGCCATATGCTTACGCTAGACCATTAGGTTTGCCAGTCGCCGGACCAGCTCTAGCAGTCGCCAGGCCAGCTTATGCATCTTATGGCGTAGCCCCTGCCATCGCTAAGGTGGCTCCGGTTGAAGATTACGACCCAAACCCACAATATTCCTACGCTTATGATATTCAAGATGCTCTTACCGGTGAGTCTATAACTTATCAACTAATTTATTTGTTAAACAGGCGACCTAAAACCTATGCCATCACTCAAATGCGATAAAACTGTCAATCAGCTTCTAAATCAAAGTCAGTAAATCTCTGACCAGTCATAGTTGCTTAATGCTATATTAAAACTCTCTTCTGGGTATAGAAGTTTTCTTAGAAGAGTGTTTAAGTCACTATATAGCACGAGGCTGTAATTAAGATTGTAGATATTCTAGCGTCAATAGCCTAATGGTTTAGGGTATGGCCTGCGAATCCTAAGGTCGTGGATTCGAATCCACCATTCGACTATTGACATGAACCATCTCAACAAGCTTAAGCTTAGTTGGGATGGTTAACAAGAATGTTAGTGATATTTATGAAAAAAAAAGAAATATTGCTAGCATTCTTTTATTAAAGGAATGGAACTCTCTGCCGCGTTCAGTCTTTCCTCACGGGTACAATCTTGTAACACCTTTAAGTCCAATGTGAACAGACACCTTATAGGCTCACGTGCTCCATCCTAAGCTTTATCTTCGCCTTCCATCAAGCAAGATTGAAGCCAAACGTGAGCTTATTTACTATAAAAAAAAAAATTAAAAAAAAGAAAGAAACTATTACTTACATGCAGCATTAATTTGATTTAACCACATGGTATCGAACTCGGGTAGTGCGTACTATGAACCTTAATGCGAGTGCCACCCGTGCTTACTAATATATCTCGCAAGGTTCCAATCAACAAACATTACACTATGTCTTTAAGGGTAGGCCCCACCCCTTAAATGTTAAGAGCGTTGCTGGAGTTTCTTCAGCCACTTCTTCTCCCAGTACCAACGATTCTGTGGCACTCAAACGTTAGTTTACTCAAAGTTATCAGTGAAATAGCAATCGACCGAGCCGTGGTTCGGCCCTTTCGGGTGCCCTCTGAGGTTACCCCTCAACGCGGGGACCCTTGTGTCGGCTTACTAGCGCTAGAGCTATGCCATCTCTCAATCCGGTGAAGCAGTCAAGGCCAGCTTCTCTGGCCAATCTGTGCAGTTCGTCAAAAAAAAAACTATTTTTTATTCTTATATTTTCGTACTTTAGGAGTTCACTTGAATATTTTCGGAACCCAAGGTCCTATTCCAATTTTTTTAAACTAAAAGGAATATTTCGAATACGAATTGATTTTGCCACGGCTAAATATATTTATATATGTACAGGTGATTCCAAGAGTCAGCACGAGAGCAGGTCTGGAGACGTTGTCCAGGGCGCGTACTCCTTAGTGGAGCCTGACGGCACCCGCCGCGTTGTGGAGTACACCGCGGACCCACACAATGGTTTCAACGCCGTGGTGCACAAGGAACCTTTAGGCGGCGTTGTGAAAGCGGTCGCTCCCGGCTACTTGCACTAGCTGTACCGACTCCAATGGCTTATTTCAACATAACTGCATAAGGGATTATCGAACATACGCCGAAGATTTAGGAACATACAATTCAACAATATTCACGCCTGTCACTCGGAGCGGTAGGCATTACGGACTTATAGGTACGTAGTACTGTAATATCTGCGTCTGTTGAGAGTTCTTCTGTCCTGTCACATTTTTTTATATTGCTTACCTGGTCGTTAACTACACAGTATACGGCGCCCTCTACCTGTCTTGCACAGTTCCGTATAATTTATTTTTCATTTATCTTGAAGACATAAAAATACCGTGTGAATAACACTAATTATATCACGTAATACTATCTAATTACGGCGATCGTTATGACAGCGGTAACATAGCTGTCACCTTAAATGACGGTCAAGTTTTTTAATGTATTCCGTTAATGTGTGTTCTAAATATTTCTCCATGAAGTGGTTTATTATTTCTTATGTGAATTTTCAAGTATTAAGTTATGTTTAAGCAAGCTCATCCTTTGTTATGTGACCTGAATTGTCTGTATTGTTACCGATGTATTTATGTATATTTTGTACTTTTTTTGTTTAAATTAGAATGTTAATACTAGGGTAATAAATTAGAGGAATCTAATATTTGTTTTCTTTTTATTACACTATGTTCTGTCGATGAAATGCAGTTTGGCGTAGACATACACTGGGGGGAAAGGTTGCTGTGGACGCTATAAATACATAAAAAAAATTGCAGGCGACTTAAGAACCTTTTTTTTTAATTCGATTAAAAGCGTGACAATATTAGTTTTAGTTAGGATTTCATAAACATTCTTTTTTATATCTCAGTCGGGTGCGTACTTTTTGAGATATCGACGAGTCCATCAACGAGTGGTATTTCACGTTTATCTATATTTATAAAAGAGAAAGTGTGTAGGTATGTTCCATATAAGCTCCAAAACCGCTGGACCGATGTCAATGTAACTTTCAGGTTATCTTCAGATTGATCTGGCGAGTAATCCTGTAAAGTTTGGTTACGATCGGAGCGCTCCTCTTTTTGAACTGTCAAACAAGCTTTACCCCATACTACTTTGTCATTTATTTCTGACATTAACTTGAACCCGATATGTTTTCGTATAAATGATAAGAATGTACATCTTCTTTATAATCGTTTCCTCAGAGCTGAGGGTCGTGACCACCAAGAGAGCTGCTTTGAACGAGCATTCCCCACTCTTTCCTATTTTGGGCCAGGTGGATAGCCGCCTGGAGTTTAAATTTGGTAGCTCCTCCAATAGAGTCTGTCCATCTAGTGGGCGCCCTGCCTCTGCTTCTTCTTCCTTCGGTTATATACATGGGTGTAGGTAATGATCTTCATCCGCTCCAGAAGAGAATAGAAGAGAATGAATACGGAGAGAAATGAATAGTTTAATATATTGTGAAGAGTTAAATTAAATATTTGATGATGTAAGTTTATTAAGTTACAGCCTTTATATATATAATATATATGTCCCACAGCTGGGCAGAGGCCTTCTCTGTAAAGAGAGTATAAGGGCATAGTCCGCCACGCGGCCCTAATGCGGATTGGCAGACTTCACATGTCGTAGAAAAATTTTCTAAGACATGTAGGTTTCCTCACGATGTTTTCAGAGCACATAAAATTGCAACAGCAAATTTATTGGTGCCGGGCACCGGGGATCGAACTCGGGTTGCTAGCGTACTATGCAACTTTAGCCAACCGCCCGGACACTGAGCTACCACGGCTCTGTAAATATTCTCTGTTATTGTTTAAATAAAATAAAGCAAAATCTGGCCCTGCGAAGCGGGTACGCCAGTATATAGATAAATGCAAAAGTTGGCATAGATAGATATTTAATACTTAATCAAATTTGAATTATTTGGCTAACTTTTTTTTTACTATATTTTATTTATATTTTATTATTTTATACTATAAAAGGTAATTAAATTTCGTATAAAAATCTTGCATATCTTGGTGTTGTTATGGGGAGGTCGTAAATATTTTTTTATACTTTCTAAGAAAGTGCTTGACTACTATCCCACCTGATGTTAACTGGAAATGTATGTCCTGGATGGTATGACGCACTAGGTATATAAGGTGAAATATCTCACTAATTTTTCCCCACCACTTGGATAGGATTAAGAGCGTTGCTGGAGTTTCTTCGGCCACTTCTCTTAGTACTAACGCTTCCCGAAGTGGCATATAAGTTCGTTTAGCTTAGATTGTCCCAAGTAGTAAATAAAATAGCTACCGACCGAGTCGTGGTTCGGCCCTTTTGGGCGCCCTCGAATCGGAATGCTTACCGAGATTACCCCTCACCGGGGGGACCCTCGTGTATACTTACTACCTAATAGAGGTTCAGACTAAGCGTGCTAAGAGCTATGACACCTCTCAATCTGGTGAAGCAGTGAAGGCTAGCCTCTGTACACTGTGTAATTCGTCATTAAAATAAACAAACGACTTTGTCTTCGAAGAAAAAAATGTGTGTGTGAGTGTAAAAATGTTTATTATCTTTCCATTTCTATGTTCGACGTCTATTAAATTAAGTTAAATTATAGATTCGATTTTCTTGCAACAACGAAACTAGGTAGATTTCCAAAATTGTTTTAATTTATTTCTTAGAATTTTCTTTAAATCTAAAGAAAAGCTTCTTTTGTATTGGTATTACTATTTAATATAGAGACCAAAGTTTTACTGTACAACCAAAAATATTAGTACAATATTTTAGTACTGGAATAACAATTTCAAACATTAAGCAAATAAAAATTGTTTTATTTCAAACTAAGTACAAAGTGTTTTATTTCTTTGAGAAAATACCTCGTCATCTGAGTATAGTATTAGTAACTAATATATTTTAATGAATTGCAGAGATTATACAATTATATATTATTATATATTACTGTACATTTGTTAATGTATACATTACCGTCCTTTCACCCACAAAATACAAGTGTCAACTTAATCGGAGGTTAAGTTACGTACGCACGCGTTTTGTGTAAAATGTTGCGACACATCCGAATCTAGACCGGTAACAAAAGTTTGCGGTCAATTGAACTCGTCTAAACTGGCGCTAAGATTATATTTCATGTTTATGTATGTTTACGTTATTATATATTTATGTTTTATTTATATTTCTATTTTATATATTTATGTTTATGTATGTTTGCAGCCCTGTAGTTCTGGGCTCTCAAGAATAAGACTACAGCATCCCCTGCCTGTCGTAGAAGCCGACTAAAAGGAGCCTCGGGTTCACTGGGCGACAAGGGGGCCTTTGTCGTCCGCCAAGGTGGACCCGGGAAGAAGGCGACATCGGCTGGCCTGTGTCGCCTTGCACTACGAGGGCACAAGGGGGGGAAGGAGTAACCTCGCCCCCGGGAAGTGCTCTCCTTGCAGTGCAGAGGGGCTTCGGTGCGTTTCACTGGAGATCCCGGAGCCTCTCACCATGCACCGAGGAAGGGCCTCTGGTGAGGTTTTATTGGGTAAAACCCCACATAACCGCTGCCTGCCCCCCAGAAGGCGGTGTACCTTTTTGAAGATTTCCTCCCCGTTATCAAAAAAAAAGATTATGTTTCAAGCAGTGATTTGAAACTGTAATTAAGTAATTTTAATTTTATACAAATTATTTAACTATTAATAGCCACGTTCTGCTTAACCGATATTTTTATATTATATTTCCTTATATTTATATTTCCTTCGTTTAATTTATGTATTAGGTTCGTACGTCGTAAATAAAGTGGCCAATGTTAAATTTTATTAAGTAGTAGTAATAGTATATACTTTACTATTGTTTCATTAGGTTAGGGAAAAACTTACTTTTCCCCAACCTATTATAATAGGTTGTCAAATATCTCCCTTCCGCCTTTTTGTCTTTTGAATTTCGCGGCTATGTACAAAGCGCTACAGAGCTCGTATCTAGCAATACTATACATAATTTGAAAGGTCTTGACATAACCTACAAAACGACGCTATGCATAATTAGTTTGGATATTGCGTTCAACAGTTATAGAGGTGTAAACATGGAGTTCACTAACGCCGAAATTCGCGGCTTGGCCACTGTTTGGGACGATTCACCGGCCTTCGACCACGACCGTTTTCGCTTGATATTGTCGTATGTGATCCATTTTTCGTCGCCAGTCACCATCCGCTTCAAGAATGGGTCGAGTTCGTTCCGTTTCAGCAGCATATCGCAGGCGTTGATTCGGTCCAGAAGGTTTTTGCGTCAAATCATGCGGCACCCAAACATCAAGAATTCATGGAAGGCACAGTCTCCTGAGATACAAGTACACTATACCTAGTTCAAGAGACAGAGCTGTATTTTGTAACATGTTGTATATTATTAATAAAGTTATTATTATTATTAATCATTCAATATAACTGGAGACCTTGAGAGAAAGAGTAGCAGAAGTAGCACTCTTAATTCTATGTCACATTTTTACCACAAATGCAAGAAACTCCGTCCAACAAAGTTAAAATGACTTCCCATAGCCTATTAAGAATCGTGCAGGAGTACAAAGCATTACGTTACTATTGTAATAAATTACAGGAAACGCAATTTATCATTTATGGTGATTGCACAGAATAATGAACTGAACGCGAGGATATCGTATATATTTTTTTCTTACCAATCTTTTAAGACTTATAACACTAAAACAAAAAGTACATAGCCCGGTGGCTAAGCGTACAATTTTATGATGTAATTCTATGGTCCAAATCAAAGCCGGCATACAATCTCTTGCTAAAATGTATATCCGGAATATGGAGATGCAGTCACCCGCTGTTACATATGAGGCCCAATACGCTGCAAAAAAGTAGGTAGCAATCGCTATCTTTGTCTGCTCCAACACGGATAAATAAGTCGCTTATTTTCTTATTATTTAGACATAGACATTTATTTATTGGCATCACAATACAAAAAAACATCACAGACAGAATATAACACACATTAAAAAAGAATGAAAAATAGACAAAACAGTTAAAGTTACACGGACAAATAATACAAAACATATGATGCCAATATCGGACACCGTCTCAGCATATCGCTGTCGCAAGGATGATTTGATGGGGATATCTGAATCTAAAAGTATTGTTCCACGAATTCCGTGTTCTGATCGTGGAATATCAGACCGGAAGTCTCATATAAATTAAGGGAAGAGCTTGAAATGCCTGGTCGACTGTTCGCGAGAAACATACTTGATGTTTCGCATTCCACTATTGTACTTTCAGGCAATTTGTTACTAAATACAGCCTTTTTAACGAATATATTTAAGACACTTTCAAGAATAGAGTCTAGTCATAAAAGTCTCCAACGCACCTTCAACCCCAGCATTGTTACCTAAGATAATTGCTTGTCATTTCGTAAATCAAGATGAGATGTTCGTTTCTCCTTTGTTATAAATAAAGAGAGTCGTGGTAACTCAGTGTTCGAGCGGTTGCCCCTAGTTGCATAGCACACCAACAACTCGTGCAGCAGTAAATCATGAAATGTGTTCAGTGGTGAAGGAAACATCGCGAAGACACCTGTATGACTTATAAAATTTTCTACGACATGTAAATAGTATAGACTGCTACTATATATATCAACATAGTGAGCACCCCGTTACTTTGTCTCTATACACACTCACAGTACACTGGCAGAGAATACCTTTGGGTATTAAGTTCGCCTATTTGTACTCTTTTACAACCGACTTCGTAGTAACTCGTAGAGACTTCGTAAAAAGTAGTAGGAAAGTAGAGGAGTTTCTCAATTCGTCTGTGTTATTTTTTGTTACCTCATAACTTTTGACTGGGTGAACCGATTATGATGATTTTTTTTGTTTGAAAGCGTGTGCTTCCCATGTGGTCCCATTTCAATTTGGTCTAATTCTCACAGTGGCATTCATGACAAAACCATATGAGTCCTATATTTGCATCAAGTATGTACACCACAAATAGTTGAATAACTCAATAACACGCGAACCAATTTCGATATTTTTTTACTGGAATGAATGTACTTTAATTAAAGTTTGGATAGGTTCTGATTAATTCTATTTTTTAATAATCCTAAGATAATTCGTAAATATAAAGGCCTCCGCTCGTATTAGTGTTTAATGTGTGATTCGATTTAAAGTCGACTTTTGTTTTTGCTTGTAAAAAAAACTTGTATTTTGCGCAAATAAAGAATAAATAAATACAGTATTCGTAAGGCCTTAAAAAGCTCAAATTACTTACAGGTGCATTAGTCTGTGACAATAAGAGCAGGCTGTGCAATACGGAACATTCGAGTGAACGCATGTTTCTATAAATACGACCGGCGTCGAGGTAACATTCACCATTAAGTGTCAACCCTGTCCCCGAGGCGGTTTACAACATGTTAAGGGTAAAAACATCACCCTGTGAACTTCCCCCAACACTCCGGCGTCTGTCCAGTGAGTTAATATCAATCTTATCATTACAGGTGTGGTTAAGTGCGTGCGTTGTTCCAGCGGTCGTGTGCATAATAGTGACAGACTATCCACCAACCAGTACAGAGTACAGTTATTCCTATAATGTGATCAATCCGTCGACTGGCGATGCGAAAAGTATTCACGAGGTGAAACAAGGGGACACGGTCACCGGCTCGTACTCCCTCATCGACCCTGATGGTATTCGACGCACTGTCAAATACACTGCCGGCCCTCATATTGGATTCAAAGCAGTTGTGCATAACGAACCCGAGACGCCCGAGATTCCAAGTCACAATCCACACATTGGTTACCAACCATTTGTTGGACGGTTAACAGCGATTCCCTATGTCCATAAATTATCACCGGGTCCAGTTTACTTGCCTGTACCTAAAAAGACCAATCGATTCTTCACGCCGGATGTCACGCGCGTGGTTAAGCCGGCTCTCGACGCGGGGGAATATTTCGTACCTAACAAAAGTTATCAGTCAAATAGGATCTGAGGAATTACATTTAAATTTTGGGCAGGAAAAAGTCTTTATTTGTGATATTAATTAGTCAATTATTAACATGTGATTATTAACTTAAAATAATAAATGTATACAATAGTTGACTTTTATTTTCTTCGTCTTGTTCACAGACATTAATACGATTCTAGTGTCCCACCCCTTAGATGCTAGGAGCGTTGCTAGAGTTTCTTCGGCCACTTCTTCTCCCAGCGCCAACGCTTCCCGAAGTGGCACTCAAAGTTAGTTTAGCTTTTCGAATGTCCCTTAGATTATCCGTGAAATAGCTACCGACCGAGTCGTGGTTCGGCCCTCTCGGGCGCCCACGGATCGGAATGCTTACGCGTAACATAGTAACCGTGCAAGCCGAGGTTACCCCCCACCGGGGGGACCCTTGTGTCGAGTTACTAGCGATAGAGGTTCAGGCTAAGCGACCTAAGAGCTATGCCACCTCTCAATCCAGTGAAGCAGTCAAGGCCAGCTTCTCTGGCCAATCTGTGTAGTTCGTCATTAAAAAAAAACGATTCTACATTTCCTATACATAATACAAGGACTGTCTGAAGGTACTCTTGTACACTCTAGGGCACTATCGCCCAATTCGAGGGGGCTCCCTGGGACTCTTCCCCCCGATGTAGTACTTGCGTCGAGCTACTCTCTAAACGGGTTCAGGATAAGCGACCTAAATGCTGTGCCATCTCTCATAAAACTCGTTGAAGTCTATGCCTCCTCGTTTACCAGTGTAACTTTATTAAAAAAAAACACTGAAAGAATCAGTGACCACATTATATTCAAGATTAATTGTTTGATATTACTATTTCTTTGTGATTTCGCTAATAAGTCATCGCAATAGTACAATACTCCGCGGCACAGCGCTAAGTTGTCTAACAACTTACGCGTAGACTCAGCCAGTTTGGTTGTAATTTGTTGTTAGCCCGAAGGCTTTTATAGTTTCAAACGAGGTGGCCAAGCTCTTAGGCAGTAATTAGATCGTTTGTTGTATTTTAATATCGCTGTTCATTTTGCTTATCAATAAATCATTATAGTAGTCATTGGTTCAAAACTATAGTAAGAAATACTTTAATTTTCAAAGATTATATTTGCAAAACGGATTTAATTTTCACATCCGAATAATATCTACGTATTACGTATACGTAAAATAAAAAAATGGAATTCTTTTTAATTTTGCGCGCACCGCAAAGAGATTTGACATAGTTAAAGTTTATGGAGAACGCATTTAAAAAAATTACTTAGTTACTTGCATTACATATTAGTTAAAAAATATTAACTCGAGTAGATTATTGATATTATGGTGTGGTAACGGTAAATACAAAAAAAAATTATGTTATTTCTATTACGATCGACCACACAAAACAGGCAGTCACAAAAAATTATTAGTTGTAAAACAAGCCAGATTCAATTGTTTTAAAGGTAATTAAAAATAATAATTAATATAATTCAATCTATTATAAGCATAAGGATTAAGCGGCAAGGTTAAGGAGTGAAGTGGCGCACCGGACAACTTCAAGGTTACACGAGGAAGTGGGTCGGCGAGCGGACTCTCTCTGACCTCACTCGCTCACAATATACGCTTACTGTAACACCAGCTTTAGAAGCGCTATCCAATACTCTAGTTTATTAACATCGAATTCACGCATCAACTTGATACGACTATTTACGTCGGAACTAGACTTATCAACCGACTTCAAAAAAGGAAGTCGTCTTTATTTTTTTATGTTTGTTAGCTTATATCTAAAAATTAGATGTTTTTTTTTTTCTTTGAAGGAAGCACCAGCTTCATCTCCTTTTTTAAAGTACGAAGTCGATTTAATACTTAATAGCTTTTACAACTTTTTTATGTGTCTCGAACTAATTTCGGACCTTTCTAATAAGTGATAACAATCTATTGAACTGCAAACTTATACAGTCATGTGCAATAATCCATGTACACTCGTTTCTGTAATGTCTTTCATTAAAATGAAAAAAAAAACTTTTATATCAATTCGTCTAATAACATAATTAGATTGAGATCTTTGAGTAAGCAAAAAAAATATACCCAAATCTTGCTATTTCATAGCAAATTTAATGAAATAAAGCACACGAATAACAAAAGTTATTTTATTTTTTTAAATTATATATTATGCAGCGGTACCTCGACGACGACGCGAGTTTCATTCGTTCCGTAAACTTATTCAAATAGCTCGTATCTCAAAGTTTCACTCAGATTGCCATTGCCAGAAATGTAAACGTACAAACACGGCAAAAAACTCGAACCTTAAATGTCAAAAGTGCCTAGAAACAAGCACTCAGACTGAGGTCTACTCTGAGATGGGAGAAAGTGTTAGAGAAGTGAGAAATGCGATTCCTTGTAAATCAAATCTTACTATCACAATGCTAAATATCGCTCGCTCGGGGGCTCGTATCTCAAAACACTATTACGGCACTCGCATATCGAGGTACCACTGTATTATTATTTTATGTATAATAATGACGATTAGCGCGAATGTGTCAGGAGAGTTCTATAGCGGTGCGACTGGACAAAGTTCGAACCAGTACCCGCAGCCGCATCTCTTCGGCTCGCCCAGATGCAACCACATGTACTCGATGTGGCTGGTCTCTGGGTAACAAATGCAGCCGACCAGACGCTTGTTGAAGGCGCTGGGAATCAGATTGGGACACGCCATTGTACCGGGACCTGGAACCAAAATTGTAACTTACTCAATACTTACAATGCTACTATTATTATGCCGTAAAGTTTTTTTTATTATTGTTAATACTTTGTAAGCAAATGTTCGACCACGATCCCACCTGATGTTAAGTGGAAATGCAGTCCTGGCTGAGCGTACTAGCTTGGTATGTTCCTATTCACTTTAATCTTGAAAATACCTACATTGTAATCGGTGGGTAAGGCAAACTATTCCAGTCCTTTGCTGTACATTTAATGAAAGACGAAGCAAAGTGTTTCGTTTAGGTTTGGGGGATGTTCACAACAAAAGGATGAAATCCAGCAGTACGTTTTGGTGGGACGGGGATGGGGGAAATGTGGTCATGAATTAAATACATACATAAATAGCCATGGGAGGAAGGATTGCCACCTATCGCACTGGTAGTTCCTAGTTTAGGTGACAGGAAAACATTATTAAAATTTAAGTAATAAATAAAAGTTCTGTTTTCGTTTTCTAAAAGAATATTATTTTTATTATAAAAAAGTATGACGGTACTAGCAATGACAAAATCGGAAACAGTGTGAATCGGTAAAAGTGTGACTATTAAGAGGATGATTTGAAGGTTTGAGCACGTAGAACTGATAAATGAGAGAAGCGAAACCACGGGAGACGACGTATAATGAAATTACAACGTGACTAGAACATAACATGAAATTGGTGAAATACTAAAAATGCGTTAAAAGTTCTAAAAACCGATAAATACATGACTTGCCAGAACAGTGTAAAGTGAACCACCTAACCCCTCTGAGTTAAGGGCGTGTATGCTTTAATTTATTTATATACTCGAAACTGGTAGGTTTTGATTACATTTTTATGACACAGAATGTAAAAAAAAAATGGATTCAGAAATGACGGCATTACAGATGCATGATACTTAACAGTTGAAAAAGTGGAGCTTTTTCCTTTTGATGACGTTTAAATATATCAGAAATAGTGACCTTTTTTAATAGACAGCATACGAAATGGATCGCAATCGCCAGCCAGGTGGGCTAGCAGTTCCCGTTTCTCCAATCCGGTTACGTGGTCCAAATGGTCGTGCATTTTGGCTCTCGTCCCAGCACGTAACAGCAACAATGAGCGTCGTCTCCACATTGGCTGAAAGCTATAGCAGAAACTCATTCTCTTAATTCTTACAGTTTTGATTCTACTAGGGATAAGGTAGAAAACCAAATTCCTATTTGTAAATATTAGTAGTTAAAAGTTAAAGTAACAGCCTTTATATTGTAGCCTCTATACAGAGGGCATAGACAGCGCGGCTCTAGTGCGGATTGGCAGACTTGTAGTTGTAGGTTTCCTCACGATGTTTTCCTTTCTTTTTTGCAACAACAAATTTATTGGTACTGGCACCAGGGATTGAACTCGGGCTGCTAGTATGTTATATGTTGTACTATGCAATTTGAGGCGACCGCCCAGACACTGAGCTACCACGGCTCTTATGTAATATTAGTAGTGGTAACTGAATATTAAGTATAAAAAATCACTATAAATTTACGCTCGCTGTATGGCGACGTGCTCACCTGTAACATAGGGGATCTAATAAGCTTGGTGAAAAACGGACAACGAAAGCTCTCTTTGTCTACCCTAAGGTTAAAAGGATTTCAGGATTCTTTGTGAATTTTTATCACACCGTAGTTTACGGGGATTGCTACATTTAGTTATAGTCTTTGCCTATTATTCGCCAGCTTCTATGAATTCCGGTTGACAATGATAATCAAACATAAGAAAATAGAAATCCCTGCCTACCTTTGAGCGGTATGACAAAATATGAAACCGTCTAAAAATTCTTAGGAAATTGCAAAAACATAAAATAATAATAAAAGAAACTTCTAGAAACACGAAATTTGAAAGCAAACAAATTTTTTATATTAATGCTGGCTTTTACATTTAAACTTCTTTATAAAACGCCTTTAGGAAAATTTGCAAAGGTGACGCTAGAACAGATTTTTAGTACAATCTTTTTAGTAGGCCGATATAAATTCAACATGGATTAGTTTCGTTTACAATAAAATACGTTATTTTTGGAAGCAGCGGGTATAAGTCGTGTCCTGGCTGATATTCGGGCGAGACTTTTTAAAAATAAGAGGACACTAATAACGATTCTCTTTTGTTTTTCTATTTATTATTATTTTTCTGTAAACTGGATTTAACAATTTATCTGTACAATAAAAGTATAACTGTGTCTGTGTTTGATGTTTTAACAACTTGTTTATAGGAGGGGCAAAGCAAATGTAGTTCATCTGATGTAATCACAGCCGATACCAGTTATGTATCCTATCATCAGTCATAGTGGTTTTCCAAGTGATCAATCAATATTGAAGTTCCGATCTTAGGAAATGCGGTATACACCCAAAAAAAGTCCTAGATCGAATAATAGATGCCGCACTGGCGCGATAAATGAATGAATTAATGATTTTTGGGATAATTTGGCTAATTTGTTTCGATACAATATTTGGCAAGATATTAAATAACACTAAAACAATATATATATATAAATAAAAGTGTGGATTTGTTCCCTATAGGCTCCGAAAAGGCTGGACCGAATCTTCAGATTGATCAGGCGAGTAATCCTGTAAAGCTTGGTGAAGATCGGTGCACTCCTCTTTTTGAACTGTCAAAGACAGCTTTTATTTATTATGATAATATTCTATTGTTTTATAACCCAAATTTGTATTGAGTAATTATGTACATGGGTGTCTCGTAGGATCTTCACCGGCTCGAGAAGAGAATAAATACGGAGAGAAATGAATCATTTTATATATTTAATGATGTAAGTTTATTGTTTAAATAAAATAAAGCAAAATCTAGTCCGGCGAAGCGGGTTGGGTAAGCTAGTAATAATATAAAATAATTCAGTTTGACAATTCAGCGAACAAAAAAATGCAGCTGGTGCTTTAAACAGGAAAATCCTGTACTATAAATAAGTCTATTCAGAGCTGAACATCAAGAGTCGCCTCTCCACAACTTGCTTCCGTCGCCTGCTTTCTTTCTTTGGCCACATAGCTCGTCGCTAGCCAGACAGCCTCAAAACACTAATTTTATTTTGTCGTCGTCAAGGGAAGGAGAAGCAGAGGCAGGGTGTCCATATTGACAGACTCTAATGGCGTTCATAACAGACTGACTCTATTGGGCTATCCCAAGCGGACAGCCCAAAATAGAAGAGAGAGGTGTATGCTGTTTAAGAACAGCTCTCTGTCAACAATCTTTTACATTATAATAAAGTCGTACTCTTATGGCTGCGAATCTCTAAGCGACAGCACTGTAACAAAGTTACCGTTTACCGCGATTTTAATATCACTGAAGCGGAAAAGATACTTACATGTTCCTGTTTCTATTTAGCTAAGAAATCTTTTTAGCTTTGTAACAAGCGCACAAACAAAATTGACGCTGACGTGTAGTTATTATTTTTAAATCTTGTGTTGACTCAGCAACAGTCTTTTTACCTGCCATGATTTTACGTCCGGCTAGAGTAGCTAAGACCTTCTTGCATTTTGTATCGTTATATGTATTATTGTATTTCTTTTTCGTGGCCAGTTTGTAGGGGCCTAAAAAATATAATTTTTGATTTACTTTCTTGTTATAATTTTTTCTCTACTAATATTTTAAAGAGATAAGATTTATTTTCTTTTGTAGTGGACCGATCGATAAGTTTCAGACTTTGTCAAGAATTACAAAAATACTTTTGTATTAATCTAATTTCACTTCAATATTGTCGAATCAAAGACTTTAATAAATATTTTTAAATTGAGAAAATCTTCTGGTAATATAAATTTGAACAAATTTTTCGAACGAAAATGTATATTAAGAAATGTTTCAAATAGTCTACATTGCTATCAAAAGATAAATCAGAAGTTATGTATTTTAAGACCTTAAGTTAAGTTTTTATAATATTTATTTAAAAAGTAAAATACAAAAATATATCATACAAAATACAAAAACATTATAAAAACATAACCCAGTGTGTGCCACCGGCAAAGAAGCAAGGCTCAAGCAACTGGTGTTTAGGACGAAGGACAGAAACCTCATGACAATACGTCCAGGAGTACCGCCCTCTGTATCTGACCCTTGACCCAGCCATCTAGCGAAAGTCTCTTAAGATGTTGATCGAGACCTTTCGCTATAAGAAGACGTGCAGAAACGACTATCAGGACAATGATCGTCGAATCCACATCCCACATGGCGGTGAGCCAAGTCGAGGTACTTAGTGATTTTTTCCGTTTCGGCCGTCACGAGGTTCTCGTCATGTGGGATGGTAATATCGACTATTATTATTGTTATTATTTTTATAATAAAGTAAAACGAGTCCAGGTTGCTTATTTTAATAAAAAACAATCTTGATATGTGTTTGAATAACGTTTAAAGTTCTATTAGACTTTATAAATGCATGTGAATTAATCTATTTCGCTTAAATTGATCAAGATGAAACAATAAGACTTGCGTCAACAATGTATTCTGCGCCGGCGCAAGGACGTGCCGATTAAAAAAGCCGCCTCCATTAAAATGCAAGTGAACTTTAAGCCGCAGATCAATTATAGCCTACTTACTCTTGTTATCTTGTTATACTAACTGTTTCGGAAGGGCACTGACTTCTAAAAAGAGTTGTCATGTGACGCAACATTCAAAAGCGACCGGTTTATATCGTGTGCTGAACACAAGCGAAATGATTTAATGCAACGCCTGGGGCAGAGGCGAGCCGTATAAAAAGTCTCTGATGCTTTATAGAGACACATTCAAATTGAGGTCTCCTCAGAGTGAAGTCACAGTCAAACAACATCAAATGGCTTTCAAGGTGGGTTTCATTATATTTTTACCATTGTAGAATTTCTTTCTACCCTAAAACTAATATAATATAGATTTACAGTCCCCCGTAGCATCTACTGTTGTGGCTGGATAATTTTGAAAGATACAGACATAAACCATAACATTCAGCGTGTTTCGCAGATGGTTTTTTTTGTATAATTATATAACGTAGATCTTAAGTCCTACCGCTTAGCCACCAGGCTATCACTCCACGGTTCACCAATGAATTATCATATTTTCGTTGTTTGCTGAAGTTTAACTTAAAAAATTGAATGGATTAACATATTGTTAATATAATACATGCAGATCAACTAAATTAAAATATAACTAAACTATACATATAAAACAATACATAATACTAACTAAAAAGAGAAATATTTACAATTTAATAGGTATTTTACAAAATATTTACAAGAAATATAACTGTGCCAAACCGTCGTCGCTTGGCAGCGTGTTCAGAAGGCTGGTAGCATTGCCACGTTATATAGCAATGCTTAGCCTCTATGCAAGGTATAAGCCAGCCCTCTGGTCACCATATGTGTAGACCAACTTCTTAGCTATCACATAAAAAGGTGGTGTACACTAGGACCCCACGGACCCAAAGTTTCTACCACAAATGGCTTTACGGTATTTTAAGTACAAAAACAATTGTATCTGAAATATATGGGGTTTAATGTGCTAGGTGTAAAACGGACAGCGAAAGAATTTTTTTTTAAAATTCAGCGAAATAATCGGATCACGATATCACATACAGTTTTATACTATGGCTTGTTTTCATTTGGTTGCTATTATATACTCTCTATAATATTATAATTATATGATCTATTATTTACAATTTCAGTGCGTAGTTCTGTTATGTGCCGTCGTTGCGGTACAGGCCGGTGTCTTGGCGCCTGTAGCATACACAGCGCACCCAGCACCCGTCGCCTACGCCGCTGCCCCAGTAGTACACGCTCCAGTAGTACATGCCGCACCCGTAGCGTACTCTGCTCCAATCGCCAAAGTAGCTGCCGTCGCGCCCATCGCCAAGGTCGCAGTTGAAGAATACGACGCCCATCCCCAGTACAGCTTCGCTTATGATGTGCAGGACGGTCTGACCGGAGACTCCAAGTCCCAGCACGAGACTCGCGACGGTGATGTAGTCCAGGGTTCCTACTCTGTAGTTGATCCCGACGGCACCAAGCGCACTGTCGAGTACACTTCCGACCCACATAATGGTTTCAACGCTGTCGTGCACAGAGAGCCTATTGGTGCGCCAATCGCTAAAGTCGCTCCAGTAGTACACGCTGCCCCAGTAGTACACGCTGCACCAGTAGTCCACGCCGCTCCAGTCGCGTACTCCACCCCCATCTACCATCACTAAGAACTTGAAAGCCGCTAGTCAATAATAACGGAAAAGTATTAAATTATTTTGTAAGAAAAAACAAATAAAGATTTGTTGTTAAATTATCTATTTTTTATTTTATGTTCATTTTTAGTTCATTCGAACAACAAACATTAAATCTGTTCACACTTATTATTAAAAAACAAAACTAAGTTTGTTTTCACTAGTCCTAGGCACGTATTATTAATTCGTGATAGTGCAATAAATATAGCAAATAAATTTGTCCATCAGGAGTGTTCCGTTCAAGACATTAAAACCTACCTCACCCCTCAAAAACTGGTACACACAATGCTACCACATAAGATACCTTCGTAAACTAAAAATCTACATTTATTCGATTAATATATAAAACGGTTCCTTAAAAGGTACTCAAGCAACGCGATCTTAATCCTTGATATGGATGAAATTGTCTGTTGAAATTTTAGGCTGATTTACCGGGTGCTTGGTGATGAAATAAAACCAAAGAAATATTCGCGCACTATGCCTTCATGCTCTTTATAAAGAGAGCATATAACATATATATTAAAGTGTCACAACAGTCACACCAATATGTCATTCCAATAGAGGTTTTTTAATCCGGAGTAGGAGATATACTCGTATTTGCAATGAGCATTTCGCCGAATTTTAGCGTCTGTTTTTTTTGCATCCGAACTCAAAGAATTTAGGCTTCTATGAACTTTATTCTCACTTAAGACATTACAAGCCTCTTGCATGAGAACAATAAATTAATAGTAAAAGAAAACATGTCCGCCATCGTACGAAGTGACGAATTATCTAACGCATTATTTTGCTTGGAAAAGATAACCCAATGGTGAAAACATCTGCAGGATGAATTTTGAATAGGCTAAGTGTATACCTACATGACGTATTAAAACATTAAAAAAACATAACTCACACTAGCATGTGATATATATACACACGGTTGTTGTAAGAGCCGTAGTAGCTCAGTGTCCGGGTGGTCGTCTCAAGTTGCCTAGTACGCTGGCAACCCGAATTTGATCCCCGGTGCCGGCACCAATTAATTTGTTGTTGCAATTTTATGTGCTGATTTACCACGCCCTCGGCGGTGAAGGAAACCTACATGTCGTAGAACATTTTTTCTAAGATATGTGAAGTCTGCCAATCCGCACTAGGTGTGCGTGACGGACATGCCCTTATACTCTTTTATCAGAGAAGGCCAGTGCCCAGCAGTGGGACATATATGTAGGTTGTAACTTGAACATAAGGTTGTTATATGGTGGCTTGGCAACGATTAAGTAACTACGGATAAATAATCTATATATATAAAAGAGAAAATGTGTGGGTTTGATCCGTATAGGCTCCGAAACGGCTGGACCGATTTAAATCAAACTTTTAGGGAATCATCAGATTGACCTGACGAGTAATCTTGTGACGAGTAAGTTTGGTGACGATCGTAGCACACCTATTTTTGAACGTCAAACAAGCCATACGTCGTACTTTTATTTCTGACATTAACTTGAGCCCGATATGTGTTTCTATAAATGATAAGAATGATATTGTATTTACTGATATGTATATGGGTGTAGGTCGAGAATAGAAGAGAATGAATACGGAGAGAATTAATAATTAAATATATTGTGAGACTTAAGTTAAATATTTTATGATGCAAGTTTATAGTTTAAATAAAATAAAGAAAAATCTAGCCCGGCGAAGGGGGATGGGTACGCTAGTTATTAATAATAATAGTGACTTCAATACTCCCATTTTTGGATCGAAGTCAAATTTCGACAGGGCGACCCTATTCCACATCGTTTCACATTACTGCGGTAACCTTTGTACTGCAAAAGTCGTCCTCGTAAGTTGCATTGTGCAAAGTGCACATATATTACGTCGACGAGTTCGATATTACCACCTGGTAGTCCTTGCGCCACAGTCTGATACATGGGTCGATCGGAACTTGTCATCGGACTCTACGGCCGGTTGCGTCGCGATATTAACACTCAGGGGACATCTATAAGCGGAAGCGTCTGTGATTAATTATAAGCTATCGCGGACTTTTAACCTACTGAGGTAGACAGACGCAGCTTTCGCCAAGCGAGCTTATTACTGAGGGACATATTTGGATTTAAACATCGCACTGGGCACAAAATTATTAGCGAGTGGTATTTTGTGCTTAAAAAATCTGAAAACAGCAATTCTGTTTTCAAAACCGACAAGGATTTGAACTCGCGACCATCAGGTCGTAAATCTTAAGCCACTTAGCCACTAGACTATCACTGCTTATTAACCATTTGTTTCACGTAAATGTTATTACAGGTAAAATATAGTTTTCGTTTGAATAACTCGATGAATCTGTATTGTTCGGATTGAAACTATGTAAAACTAGCGACGATTGAAACCTTCGATTGTCAGATCGTAAGTAAGACATCACAAGGTATAACTATTCTGCAATTGCCTTAAATTCTTTCAATAGTATTTAAGATCAACTACAAGATCGAATAAATTTGACATAAAACAAAATCAAATATTATAAGGTTGTCAAATATCTCCCTTCCGCCTTTTTGTCTTTTGAATTTCGCGGCTATGTACAAAGCGCTACAGAGCTCGTATCTAGCAATACTATACATAATTTGAAAGGTCTTGACATAACCTACAAAACGACGTTATGCATAATTAGTTTGGATATTGCGTTCAACAATTATAGACGTGTAAACATGAAGTTCACTAACGCCGAAATTCGCGGCTTGGCCACTGTTTGGGACGATTCACCGGCCTTCGACCACGACCGTTTTCGCTTGATATTGTCGTATGTGATCCATTTTTCGTCGCCAGTCACCATCCGCTTCAAGAATGGGTCGAGTTCGTTCCGTTTCAGCAGCATATCGCAGGCGTTGATTCGGTCCAGAAGGTTTTGCGTCAAATCATGCGGCACCCAAACATCAAGCTTTTTGTTTCCAGCCTTCTGCAGATGGTTTAAAATGGTTTGGTGACTAACTCCCATCTCCTGGGCGATGTCACGAGATGCCACATGCCGGTCTAACTCGATGTAGTCCATGATTTGATCGGTATTTGTCGTCACAGGTCTTCCGCCGGCTGGCTAATCCATGGTGTCGTTTTCACCGGCTCTGAATCGTCGAAACCATTCCTCCGTGGTTCGAAGTGATAGAGTACCATCCCCAAAACACCATTAATCTTACGGAACGTTTCTCTAGCGGATTTGCCTTTAACGAAGGAAAACTTTAAAATAGCGCGAATTTCGGCGTTAGTGAACTTCATGTTTACACGTCTATAACTGTTGAACGCAATATCCAAACTAATTATGCATAGCGTCGTTTTGTAGGTTATGTCAAGACCTTTCAAATTATGTATAGTATTGCTAGATACGAGCTCTGTAGCGCTTTGTACATAGCCGCGAAATTCAAAAAACAAAAAGGCGGAAGGGAGATATTTGACAACCTATTATATTCCAACTATCCAATCAGTGTTATGAAAGAAACTAATACTGAAGTTTTGAGGCTACAATTCATCAAGCTTTATATTTAATTAAGAATGTCCTGTTACTTCCTAACAAAGTTCATAGCGACAATATCCTAATGGTTTAGGGTACGGTCTGCGAATCATAAAATCGTGGGTCCGAATCCACCATTCGACTATTGACGTGTCCCATCTCTTAACACAAGCCTAAGCTATATGGTTAACAAGAATGTTTGTAATATTTTTGGAAAAAAATTGTTAGGATTCTTTTTAAAAAAAAGTCGTATTTAACAATAAAGTATTTAGAAGAAGATATTATTAAATAAAGCAAAAATCACTACAAATCACATCAAACGTTAAACGCTATTACACGCTCTCTTTGTATTTCCGAATTATCGTAAGAATATTACGAAATAAAATGAATCAGAATTTTTTTTTGTTAACGGGGAGGAAATCTTCAAAAAGATACCCCACCTTCTGGGGGGGAAGGAAGCGGTTATGTGGGGTTTTTACCCACTAAAACCTCCCCGGTGGCCCTTCCTCGTTGCATGGTGGGGAGCTCCGGGATCTCCAATGGAACGCACCCCTCTGCACTGTGCTCAAGGACAGCACTTCCCGGGAGGGAGGTTATTCCGTCCCCCCATGTGCCCTCGCAGTGCAAGGCGACACGGTCCAGCCGATGTCGCAAAGGACCCCACCCTTGTTGCCCAGTGAACCCGAGGCCCCTTTTAGTCGCCTTCTACGACAGGCACGGGATACCGTAGTCTTATTCTTGAGAGCTCAGAACTACAGGGCTGAGAAAATTAATTAGAACCTAATCAAAATTTTTGTGAAACTAGTCTTAAAGTATATTCTTTCCAATAAAGAATGAATCATCGAAATCGGCGTGATATTGAGTTATTCGTCCATTTGTCGCGGACATACTTAATGCAAATTTAACACTTAAATATATTTTCTCATGGATGCCATTGTCAGAATTGGACCAAATTTCAATGTCTACAATGGTAGCACCAGTTTTTAAACAAAAAAAGAATCATCAAAATCGGTTAATTAAGTTGTTAGGTAACAAACATGAAAAGTACAGTCGAATTGAGAACTTACTTTTTAAGGCGATTGAAAATAAACAATACGTTATTTTTTTCTTTTAAATTTGATTAATATTTAATATCTGTAAAACATTTTACCCCGCTATCGCTGTTACTATGGTAACACCGCGGTGTCGGAGGGCGCCGCCTCGGGCATCTTACTTATGGTATAAAATCCCAAATTTCTTTCCATTCTGTACACTTTCCTCTCTGCACTTCTTTAAGACATACAATACCAGAAAAATGGCTTTCAAAGTAAGTAAATCTTTTTTTATCTTTACGACAATTGTACAGTTTTTGTACAAATTTCTATTTGTAAGTAATAATTTTTAAAAATGCTTTATTTCGAATTACACTGTTCTCATGACGAAGCATATAATAAAGCTCTCATTTGTAATAGCATGACGTTAATAAGACATTTTATATAATTTAATTAACAATATATGTCGATTGTGTGTAATTAATTTTATCTATAATGTATATATTTGATAAATTAAGTGTTTATGGTACCCTACCAAATACTATCTCTGCCTGGCCAACAAATTAAACGAAATTAGAAGCTAGCCTTTCTTCATCGATTTTATCACAATAGTACATATAGTATTTAGACCATTTTATATTAATAAGAACATCATATGAGTGTGCATAATAATATATAAAAGATATAAATATAATTCTTCTTAGTGTCTTGATTGTAAATGTCACGACTGTCATATGTCTGTTGACTGTCGTTTGAAATCAGAATTTAATAATAGTAAACAAAAAATGAACGGAACTTATTATAATGTTTTTTTTTCAGGTCGTCGTAATCGCGTGCTTCGTGGCAGCTGCCAGCGCCGGCGTGATCCCAGCTCCTGTTACTTACAACACCGCGGCATATCACGGCGCACCAGTCGCTCCCCTCGCTAAAGCAGATGAAGAATACGACGCCCACCCACAGTACAGCTTCGCGTATGATGTCCACGACGCGGTGACCGGCGATACCAAGTCACAGCACGAGACACGCGATGGCGATCTAGTCCAGGGCTCGTATTCGATCGTCGAACCTGATGGCAACCAACGCACCGTAGATTACACCGCTGACCCGCACAACGGTTTCAACGCAGTTGTTCGCAGGGAGCCTGCTGGCGTGAAGGTCGCTTCTATTGCGAAGGTCGCAGCTCCCGTTGCATACCAGAGCGCACCCGTCGTCCACGCCGCTCCCGTGGCCTATCATGCTTCTCCTGTAGCCTATCATGCGTCTCCCGTGGCCTACCATGCCTCTCCCGTGGCCTATCACACTTCGCCTGTAGTACACGCTGCACCATTCGCGTACTCTGCTCCTATTTATCACCACTAATTTAGTATATATTTAATTATTTGTATCTTAAATTTGTACAGGTTTATTGATATTAATAAAAATGGCTTAAAATTGTTTTTATGTTTTTAACTACCCGCCTACTTATTGTCAATGGCCCCATAATGAATAACATAGACATTTTAAGAACTCTATTGAAGGTTACTTCGTAAGAAATTACATAATTAAATAGGAATGTTTTAACATAAAAGTCAAAGTATATATTGGTAAATAAGTCCTACTGTTGAACAGAAGCCTTTCCAACCAACTTCAAAAAAGGAGGTGGTTTGTATGTTTTCTTTTTGATACCTCGAGTTGGATGAGTCTTTTTTTATAAAACCATGTAAGCCTGAGTATGTGAGCGACAAATGGGCGAATAACTCAGTATCACGCCAATCGATTTCGATGATTCATTTTTTATTGGAAAAGATGTACTTCTTTTTTTTTTATTATTGGAACAACAAACGAATACATATTATAGGCTTAAGATAATAAATACATTAAGTATAAAGAGTTATAAATATGTAAACAACACCGTTATCCACATAATAATAATAATGTCCACAAAATGTCTACAGGACTACACACTTTATATCTGTATTTATATCTATATTCACATATTTAAAATATCCAGTTTCTTTTTTAAAGTTTTTTTATAAGAGGAAAAGGCAAGAAATAACACATCAATGTTGGCGAAATGGTCACTATACTGCTTCATAATCCTAGTCAATGGAGCGCGTTCACCGGCGTTGGTTCTCGTAATAATGGGAGAAAACATTTTGTGAGTGTATGTATCACGAATGCGCTGAGAACTGCTAGGAACACGAAAGTAGATATTAATTAGCTCTGTACAATCAAATTTATTATGGCAGATTTTGTACAGAAAATTTTGATCATGGTATAACCTTCTAGCTTTCAAAGAATGTAAATTGAAAGGTTTTTACAATTTATTATATAAATACAGTGGTATTCTGCCAGTTCGATTATCCGTGAAATAGCAACCGGCCGAGTCGTGGTTCGGCCCTCTCAGGCGCCCTCGGATCGGCATGCTTACGCGTAACATAGTAACCGTCCGCCGAGGTTACCCCTCACCGGGGACCCTTGTGTCGAATTACTAGCAATCGAGGTTCAGGCTAAGCGACCTAAGAGCTGTGCTACCTCTCAATCCGGTGAAGCAGTCAAGGCCAGCCTCTCTGGCCAATCTGTGTAGTTCGTCATTAGAAAAAAATCTGCCAGTTAAACAAAAATTAAATATTTAGTGGCGACTGAGAACAACACAAATGATTTAAATGATTTTCTTGTTAAAAATATGTTTATGGAAATTTAAGAAAAACAGCACGTAATATTTACGAAGAACCAAACGGGATAAACTACTTTGAGGAACGGACGCGTAGGTACTTAGTACCGCGAAAATACAATTCATATACTCTAGCAGAAGACTACCTGCAGAAAAACAACAATAAGAAAAAATTTAAAACGCAGCTACTAAGTACCTACGCTGCCGAATATTGTAAATAAATTAGTGTATAGATTTATGGGTGCAGTTTTCGCCAATAAACGAAGGCGAAATATTTATTTAACTAAATGTTTTTGAATATATATATGTATAATATATTAAAAAAAAAAATGAAAAAAATCAAATACGGTTCACCCAGTCCAAAGTTATGAGGGAAAAAAATAATTAAAAAAACGTACAGACGAATTGAGAACTTTCTCCTTTTTTGAAGTCGGCTGAAAAGAACAAGGCCGCCAGAGCTTCGTAATATAACTATGATAATTCGGAAATAAAGAAGGGCTATAATAATGAAATAAGTGATAATAAAAGAAGACATCCGTGTTTCAAGTTTGTTTCGTCATATTTGATTTGATTTGAAGTTTGTTTGTTGTTGATGAATATTTTATGGCTTGGTAACAAGACCTTTTTAAAACACACACACTAATTTCTTACGTCTAAGATGAAAATGAAAATGTAAATTAGATGATGAGTCCCCGCGCAGTATAAATCTAAATAAACAAGAAAATAATATTTACATAATTATTAAAGACGATTCCGTTAATAGTTTCAGTTTATCCACTTCGAATAAACCTTCCCTCATTATAATATTAGTTGTACAAAAATGTATTATTATTCGTTCCAATATGGCATTAACATTATTGGGTGGTTATCCTTGCCTTATTGACCGATACAGTGGGATCAAATCTGTCAACTTATCAAACGTGGGGGGGCCTGTGTGCTCCACATAACGAAATAGCCTCGGGCGGATCAACCGCGGTATAAAACACGAAGCTTTGTTCAATTTCGTATCACTTACAGTACTCACTACAAACAAGCAGCAATGGCTTACAGAGTGAGTTTAATTAAATAGATTAAAAAAAAACGATTAACATAATATTTTCAACATAATAGAGCCGTAATATAAAAATATTAAAGTTTGTTGCCATCTTAAATGTTGATTTACTATGTCTAGTATGTTATATGTTGTCTGGGCATGTGAAGTCTGCACTAGGGCTGCGTGTAAAATTATTCCTTTATACTATTTTTACAGAGAAAGCCTGTGTCCAGCATTTAAATATATATAAGCTGTTACTTCTTAACTTACATTATGATAAAATAAGTGTGGCTTATAATCTAAAATAGCTTTAATTTTTTTTGTGTTCATAGTTCGTCGTCCTTACGTGTCTGGTGGCGGCCGCCAGCGCTGGCCTGATCCCAGCTCCTTTGACATACGCTGCGCCCGCGTACCACGCAGCCCCCGTGGCCTACCACGCCGCCCCCGTCGCCTACCACGCCGCTGCCCCTGTTGCCAAAGTCGCCGTTGAGGAATACGACGCTCACCCACAGTACAGCTTCGCTTACGACGTGCAAGACGCTGTCACCGGAGACTCCAAGTCCCAGCACGAAACTCGCGACGGTGATGTAGTCCAAGGCTCTTACTCAGTGGTCGAACCCGACGGCACCAAGCGCACCGTCGACTACACCGCCGACCCCCACAATGGCTTCAACGCAGTCGTCAACAGGGAGCCTGTTGCCGTGAAGGTTGCAGCTGTCGCCAAGGTCGCCGCTCCCGTTGCCTACCACGCCGCTCCAGTAGTACACGCCGCCCCTGTCGCTTACCACGCCTCCCCCGTGGCTTACCACGCCTCCCCCGTCGCCTACCACGCAGCCCCCGTGGCTTACTCTTCCCCCATCTACCACCACTAAGCATATCATAGTCGAAACCGATTGTAAATAGAACTCATATTTAATGACAATAAAGTGTTAAGATATATAATACGTATATTCATTTATAAACAAACCTTAAAAGATTTATACCATTACCATTATTACGCGTTAGCAGTCCGATCCGAGGGCGCCCGAGAGGACCGAACCACGACTCGGTCGCTAGCTATTTTATTAACAAACTCTATTGGGACAATCTAAGCTAAACTAACTTATATGCCACTTCGGGAAGCGTTAGCGCTGGGAGAAGAAGTGGCCGAAGAAACTCCAATGTACTTCAAGGGCAGTTTAACGAAAGTTTGGTTAGGTTATACGATAATTCGGAAATACGAAGAGGGCATCCGCTTGTACAAGCGTACATACGTAAACTTGGATAATACAGTATTTTTCAAAAAAATATTTTTTTTTTAAATTTTAGTACTTAGTGTCGCCACATGGTTATAACATTTTGTTTAATGAATAATATTTAATGTTAAATACTGTAGATATCATCCAAGTTTACGTAAAATATACTTTTTCGTTTAAGTCTTGCGTTCGTCTCGCGTAATACATATCGCAGATATCCTTGTAGTGACAGATTAAATTATTTTCATATGCATACTTTGTGTAATCGCCGCAAAATATTAGATGTAGTTTTTCTTCACAAAGCCATCAATGGCGAAATAAAAAGTAGAGTGGTACTCGAAAACATTCACATTAGAGTGCCATTCAAATATCCAAGGAGTCGTTGTTGTAGGATTTTTGATGTGCCGCAATCTAAAACCAACCTTCTGTCACACTCGCCCTTGCCAAGGATTTCCGCTACATATAACCTTCTTAACACTAAGTCCACGTCGGTTGACATTTTTTCTAATTCACGCAAGGTCTTCCGCACCTTAGTGTTAAAAATTGTGCAGTGATTTTGGCTAATTTAATTAATTTAGTAGTTATATTCCTATTACTTTATCATTTAATAAAATATTTTTGTAAGTATTAATAATAAAATCGTTACGTTTCTAATAGCGAATTTTGTGTACACCTGTAATTGGCATACACAACAGGACTTAATTTGTAAACTTGATTATTACAACAATGTATGCTTGTGTAATGCTGTTGGTGTATCTTATTAAATAAATAAATAAATAAGTTTATGTTTTTAGTGAAATATAAATAAATTAGTTTAAAAAAACATATTTTATGGTTCAACATGCACAATTTATTTCTATTAGCTAGCGTGTTTATCTTCCGAGCTATTCAAACTTTCTTAACCGACCCTTTATTCCGACCCTTTATTTTTGCTCACTGCTACTTGTTGGTTGTTCTAGAGCAAATAAATCATTTGCTTAAGTTTATTCCCGGTGTATGACGATAGGCAATCTTTCTCCTTCTACAATTGAACGATGAAAGCGTTTCTTCTTTTACTTCGTCCCTTCATTACAGAAGTAAGGCGGTAACAGGCGGAGTGGACCGCATGAAGGCGTTTAGCGATTACATATCTGACTGCCCAGCTACGTTTAAATTAATAAGTGACATCACATGACCTACGTAAAGGTGTTGAAACAATAAAATATATAAAAAATCAAAATACTAGCCGTCCCAGCCCGCTTCGCCGGGATAGATTTTGATTTATTTTATTTAAACAATAAACTTAAACGGATACATTCACGGCGCTATAACTTACCTTGAATACTTCAAAATACTTAATTATTATCTTTAATATACTTCATAATGACATAAATATACACAACGCATGTGTCAAAACAAATTTGTTATAAAACAATAGAATATCACCATAGTACTCGTAAATAAAAGCTGTATTTGACAGTTCAAAGGAGGAGTGCTTCGATCGTCACCAAAATTTACAGGATTCGGACTCGCTCGGTCAATCTGAAGATTCCAGCCGTTTCGGAGCCTAAATGGAACATACCCACACACTTTCTCTTTTATATATATAGACATAAGAAATAAAAATCATAATTTTAACAGAGAAGATGGGTGGATGCTGCCACCTTCTTGGGATCCTGTGATAAATGATATTTGATCTTAAACCAAGAACTTCTCGGTGAGACTTCAAGATACCGAGAGCTTATTCTGATCGTATCAACTTGACAATAGAGTAATCAAGACCGGACGGTCAACTACAACTATGACAACGATGTCAAACGCTGTATTCCCTTTGAAGTTTAAGTTGTTGCATTGTCACATTCCAACAAACTTTAAAACTATTTATTTCCATCTCTTGCATATAAAAAAAGTGTATTATTATTTTCTTCCAACAATTAATTAACATTATTGGGCGGTTATCCTTGCCGTTACATTGGGATCAAATGTGACAAGTTGCAAAAATTGGCGGGAATTTCTGCGCTCTACATACGAGTCTCGACGACGCCTCGGGCGGAACGAGATCGCTATAAAATCCGAAGCTCAACTCAATTTCGTATCACATTCAGTGCTCTCATCCAACAAGCAGCAATGACTTACAGAGTGAGTATAATTAGCCATTTAATTTTTTTTTAAATAGCTCTTTCACTGATCTTATCAGTTCCTAAACTCTGATACTACGCAAAAAAGTATTTGAAGCTTTAATGTGTTAATTTGTGTTTTAAACTATTTGATGATGTTATGTAGGAATTAATACTCTTTATTTTATTTTTAAAAATTGAGAGTGGAAGGACGGGACAATTTATTTCAAAATCTGAAAAATGTAAACGCATAGCTGTAAGGCTATTATTATTAATAATAAAATTATTAAATGAAATCAATATATGTATACATTTAACACAGTACTAATAATAATAATAATGTACTAATAATAATGTAATAAGCTTTGTGCATTAATACGACATGATACATTAAAATTTGTTGATTTGTTTGGAAGGAGCACAAGTGTACAACACAATAACCTTTTTTTTTTTATTTTTTTTTTATTTTTTTTTTTTTATGACGAACTACACAGATTGGCCAGAGAAGCTGGCCTTGACTGCTTTACCGGATTGAGAGGTGGCATAGCTCTTAGGTCGCTTAGCCTGAACCTCTATTGCTAGTAACTCGACACAAGGGTCCCCCCGGTGAGGGGTAACCTCGGCTTGGACGGTTACTATGTTACGCGTAAGCATGCCGATCCGAGGGCGCCCGAGAGGGCCGAACCACGACTCGGTCGGTTGCTATTTCACGGATAATCTAAGAGACATTCAAAAGCTAAACTAACTTTGAGTGCCACTTCGGGAAGCGTTGGACACAATAACCTTACTCGTCAAGAAAGTATGCACACTTAGCGCATTCAAATTCACCTTGCTAAATTTCTCACCACTGGTTAATCTCTTAAGCAAGCAAAATACCAAGCAAATAATTGTGGTAACTGATTCCTTCCTTCGTATGATGGCGATAACTTATTGCTTTCTTTTATTATTTATTGTTCTTATGTAATTAACTTGTAATCTCGTAAGAATAAAGATTATTACAAACAAACCTAAATTTTGTCTCTGTGTATTCAGTTCGTCGTTTTCACGTGCCTGGTGGCGGCCGCCAGCGCTGGCCTGATCCCAGCTCCTCTGACTTACGCTGCGCCCGCATACCACGCAGCCCCCGTAGCCTACCACGCCGCCCCCGTCGCGTACCACGCTGCTGCCCCGGTCGCTAAGGTCGCTGTTGAGGAATACGACGCGCATCCTCAGTATAGTTTCGCCTATGACGTGCAAGACGCTGTCACCGGAGACTCCAAGTCCCAGCACGAGACCCGCGACGGTGATGTAGTCCAAGGCTCTTACTCAGTAGTCGAACCCGACGGCACCAAGCGCACTGTCGACTACACCGCTGACCCTCACAATGGATTCAACGCAGTTGTCAACAGGGAGCCTGTCGCCGTTAAAGTCGCAGCTGTCGCCAAGGTCGCCGCTCCCGTTGCGTACCACGCTGCTCCAGTAGTACACGCCGCCCCCGTTGCCTACCACGCCTCCCCCGTGGCCTACCATGCTTCCCCCGTCGCATACCATGCAGCTCCCGTGGCTTATTCTGCCCCCCTCTACCACCATTAAGAATGATATAACCAAAACAGATTGTAAATAGGACTCATATTTATTGACAATAAAGATTTAAGAATTCTTGAAATAATGTCTACTTATTTTTTAATATTTTTTTAAGGATTTACTTCGAATAGAAAAACAGTGTTCAGAGCGTAAGATGACAGGTTTTAATTAATGAACATTATATAATAATTAAAAAAGATGCACCTAAATGATTCATGGTTATTACGGTAACTAAGTTATTCGTCCGAATTTTGGGATTCCAATCCCAAATGCAATAATAATTATTCTGTTTCTTATTTTGACTAACCTACGTTGATTGTCCAAGGAAGCTGGCCGCGACAGCACCGGATTTAGGAAATGGCAAAGCTTTTAGTTGGCTCAGCCTGAACCTCCATGTAGCTTAGCATTGGATTATGTAGACTCATTTTCGAATGTTCCCGGTGTTGGCGAAGTGTAGTATTTATGTCAGGTTAAAAAGGCGCACCATTTTTTAACCGTCTTCAAAAAAGGAATAGGATCTCAGTTCGTCTGTTTTTTCAATGTTTCTGCTAGCAAATAATCAGCTTCGTCATTTATGGAACGATTTTGTCTATTCTCAAGGAGGAGTTTCTCAATTGGTTTGTTTTTTTTATGTTTGTTAACGTATAACTTTCGGCTGGGTGAACCGATTTTTGATGATGGTGCAATTCTGACAATGGGATCCATCAGAAAACCATATAAGTTTTAAATTTGCATCAAGTCTGTGCGCGACAAAATGACGAATAACTCAATATCACGTCAACAGATTTCGATTATTCGATTTTCAAGTGTAGTTTGATGTGAGTTTAGTTAGGGTCGGATTATTTATATTTCTTAATATTTACACGATACAAATTATATAAGTAATATATTAGAGTACAAGTAATATTTATATAGTAATATACTATATAAGCTATAATACAAAGAAGACGACTGCGCGTAATAGCGTTTAACGATTGAAAGCGTCAATAGCCTAATGGTTTAGGGTAAGGACTGCGAATCGTAAGGTACGTTCGAATCCACGTTCGAATCCACCATTAGACTATTGCCGTGAACCATGTCCTAGCACAAGCTTAAGCTTAGTTGGAATGGTTAACAAGATTGTTAGTAATATTTCTGAAAAAAAAAGAAATATTGCTAGCTTTCTTTTTTTAAAAAGATTGAAACGATTTAAAGTCGATTTTTGTTTTCTGCTCGTAACAATACTTGTTGTTTGAAAGAATTTTGTTTAAATCAGGTAATATGAGTTTTGTTATCATATCACCTTGGCTTTTGAAGATATACCAATTTCTAAAAATCGAATGGCAGAATGCTCGTTGTTTATGATATTGGTATGTCTATGAAAATACTAGGTTTGTGGCAGAACTCCATAGAGATAACGACCATGAATTTGAAAGAAAAAGGACAATACAGGCACCAGAACTTTGTAATATAACTATGTTATTACGGTTAAAAGAGAGCGTCCGCGTGTAATTCTATTTAATGTTTAATCATGTTATATTTACTGTAAATATTTCGTAAAATACCTATTATATTGTAAATATTTCTTTTTTTAGTTAGTACTATGTTTTGTGTCATAGGTATAGTTTAGTTATAATTTAATTAAATATTCATGTCAAATTAGCATCGTATAGATTAATTTAAACCAAGAAAAACGCGAAAAAGCAAACGTGATATGGAAACCAAATAAAATGTTTGATACGGTTTGAAGTCTGTTTTTATATGACTCGTAAATATACCGAAAAATGTTGACAGTGGGAGAAACGTCCAAATGAGTCACCTATTGTTAAATGAAGACCACTGCCTTTGAATATCTGTATTAAGTCTTATTCTGTTACTTTGTTTTTAAAAGAATGTCAACAATATTTTTTCGAGAACCGTCGTAGCTTAGTGTCCGGGCTGTCGCCTCAAGTTGCATACGCTAGCAACCCGAGATCGATAAATTTGTTGTTGCAATTTTATGTGCTGAGTTACCACGCGCTCGGCGGTGAAGGAAAACATCGTGAGGAAACCTACATGTCCTAGAATTTTTTTCTAATTCATGTGAAGTCCGCCAATCCGCACTAGGGCCGCGTGGCGGACTATGCCCTTACTCTCTTTACAGAGAAGGTCTGCGCCCAACAGTGGGACATATATAAAGGCTTCAACTAATTCATTATTTTTTTCACAAATATAAAAAAACTTTTTTGTCAACTATTCCAAATAAGCTTAAAGTTGCGTTAGGACAGTCCTTCAATAGTCAAACGACAGATTCGAACATATGACCTTAGATTCGCAGACCTGACCCTAAACTATTTGTTATTGTACGTAGCTATTGTCTAATTCTGGTGGCGAATTTAATCGCAATCAAAGATATAAATAAGTCAATAAATATTTAATGATATCTGTTTACATTTAGACTAGAAAGTACTCAGTGATGGTAGATAGGTGCGGAGTACGCCAAGGGTGCGGCGTGTACTACGGGAGCGGTGTGATAGGCTACTGGGGCTGCGTGGTAGGCTGCTGGGGCGGCGTGGTATGCTACGGGAGCAGCGACCTTGGCAACAGCTGCGACCCTCACGGCGGGTTCCCTGTTGACTACTGCGTTGAAGCCGTTGTGCGGGTCCGCTGTGTAGTCGACAGTGCGCTTGGTGCCATCAGGTTCGACTACGGAGTAGGAGCCCTGGACGACATCGCCGTCGCGACTTTCGTGCTGTGACTTGGAGTCTCCGGTGAGGCCGTCTTGCACGTCATAAGAGAAGCTGTATTGCGGGTGCGCATCGTATTCTTCAACGGGGGCGGCGTAGGCGAGCTTGGCAACGGGTGCGGCGGCATAAGCGACCGGGGCGTGGTAAGACGCGTACGGGAGAGGAGCTGCCGGGATTAGGCCGGCGCTGGCGACCGCCACCAGGCACGCGAGGGCAACAAGCTAGAAAAAAAATAAAAAAAACATGACTTATGAAATGTACTTTTCAGTCTTTTGTTTTCGGTATTTGGTCAAGGATGGCATGAAATTGCTAAAGATAGAAAATAGGTTTTTATCCGAAGGGGAACAACGGAATAATAATATAATAATTGTTTTTTTATTATACTTTCACAAAGACCATCAAGATAAGAAAAGTGTCGTATCTCGGTCACGTGCTTACGAGAGACCTTCTTCAACTTATTTTGATGGGCAAAGTAGCTAGCAAAAGAAGTGTTGCTCGTAGAAAGAAGTCATGGGTCCGCACCGCAAATTAAGAGAGTGGACCGGGATTGCGAGTGCCGCCCAACTGTTTTGCCTCGCAAGAGACAGAAAGAGATATGGTGAACTGCTAACCTTCGCTAGTCGGAGAGGCATTTTAAGAAGAATCCTTTACTATGTCTCTACACAACTCCAAGGTAGGCTGCCTGTTGGTTCACCTTTTTACCCTCAAATGAGATAAACCATTACAGGAGGTGGCAATAAATATAATTATTCCGCTAATGATTTTTTTTTCATGGGAGGAAATGCTTTTATTCATACGTGCCCGCCGGGGAAGCGGGCAAGTTATGTCGGGCTCGGCCTGCTACAGGCCCCTAGCCTTTTTTTAGCCGGTAGCCCTAGGCTACCGGCTAAAACCTCCCATGGAGCAGTCCTTCACTGTGATGGGGCGAGATGGGGTCGCGTTAGCATTCACCATCTCGCCCCAGTGACAGACCCGGGCCTCCTGCGCCTGTGGGGGGTAGCCATGCTCACCAGGCTAGGCTAGGCCTCCGGTCGGGTGGGGGATTCCGCTAATGATTAAGTCAACCATATCTAATAGGACACAACTTGCGAAATGCCATTGTGACTTTATATAGACTTGTTCTACTTTTAACTGTACATGAATTATTTTTATAAAGATGTAATATAAAATAAAAAAATAAATTCTAATTATTTAATAATTTAACTATTTAATATTTTAAATTTAATTAATTAATAAATTAAAGTCGGCGGGTTAAACAGCTTTCACTGTTCGCATTTTACGTAAATTATTAGCTCCCATATGTAACAAGTAGTGTACCATACACCGGGCTTAAATATTTTACATTATTTTTTTGTATTTAAAAAACCGAAAAAACGAAATTCATTGGTACCTGGTGGGACTCGAACCCGCGACCATAAAATCGTAAGTCGAACCGTTAAGCCACTAGGCTGTTACAGATTCTTTAGTATTGTCAATATGCACTTACTCTGAAAGCCATTTCAGCGAGTGTTTCAGTCCGGTTTAGGTATGAGAATGATTCATAAATTTATACATGGGCCGCTTTTATACATACGTAACACGTCTTAAATCGCGTCGAAGCTCAACTCGTTTCCGGTTGCGGTCGTTCGACGACTTTTTCAGTTGAGTTGATTCGCACTCGGCAGTAGATCAAGGTTGCTGTATAGATAATTTATGAGAGAAGAAAGCTGTTTTTGTACTGACATTCATTCATTATTTTACTTCAGAGTCATTCAATAAGATCTACATTAATTTTAATAAAATTATGTACACTCAGGGCGTTTTTCAAACGCGGTAAATTTCAAAAATAACGAAAAATTGCGATAAAAACGAGAGAGGGCCATGAATTCGAGAATAACGTGCCCAAAATAGAAGTTACAAAAGGTCTGTGTATCTTACATGAACATACGAGTATACCATGACAGTAATATATTAAAATTTACTAAATTCCTGTCTGTTTCTGTCTACTCCGCTAGGAATAAAAGGAATAGAGAGCTTTTTTTTACGAAGTATTTGTCAACGGTTTGGAAAAAGCATCAGACAGATATCATGTCTGCGAAGTCTTTGTTAATGTTTTGGAAAAAGCATCAAGCAGATATCAAGACTTCGAAGTCAGTTTGGAAAAATCATCAGATATATATGGCTACGAAGTCATCGTCATTGGTTTGAAAGAACCACCAAAACATGGTTCGGAACAACGACTTAACCTTTAATAATGGCCAATCTCTCGAAGGATACGATACGATTACAAGAAGAATAGTAAAACTTGTCTTTATAATTAAATATAATTAATTCTGTAATTTAATGATATTATACGGTTAAAACAGTGATAGCCTAATGGGTGATCGTTTGATTTCGGTATTTTACAGTCAGGATTTCGAATCCTGACTAGAATAAGAAACTATCTTAGATTCAAAAAATAATTTGTCAAAATATGTCCTCGGTGAGTTAACCACCGGTCAAACATGGAAATAATTTAAAAGCGTATTATAAGTAGACAGCGATACTGTCTATATTGCGGATACGTTACGATCTAAAAGTTAAAGGGGGTAGAAGCTTATTATAAAAATTTATAATTTTGTATATTGTTTAAAAATATTTTTATATACTGAATGAAAACCACTATTAATATTTTTATTGGCTTATTGGTTTTGTAATACCATAATAAGTCCATAGGTCCATGAGAAGAAAGCTGTTTTGTACTGACATTCATTCATTATTTTACTTCAGAGTCATTCAATAAGATCTACATTAATTTTAATAAAATTATGTACACTCAGGGCGTTTTTCAAACGCGGTAAATTTCAAAAATAACGAAAAATTGCGATAAAAACGCGAGAGGGCCATGAATTCGAGAATAACGTGCCCAAAATAGAAGTTACAAAAGGTCTGTGTATCTTACATGAACATACGAGTATACCATGACAGTAATATATTAAAATTTACTAAATTCCTGTCTGTTTCTGTCTACTCCGCTAGGAATAAAAGGAATAGAGAGCTTTTTTTTACGAAGTATTTGTCAACGGTTTGGAAAAAGCATCAGACAGATATCATGTCTGCGAAGTCTTTGTTAATGTTTTGGAAAAAGCATCAAGCAGATATCAAGACTTCGAAGTCAGTTTGGAAAAATCATCAGATATATATGGCTACGAAGTCATCGTCATTGGTTTGAAAGAACCACCAAAACATGGTTCGGAACAACGACTTAACCTTTAATAATGGCCAATCTCTCGAAGGATACGATACGATTACAAGAAGAATAGTAAAACTTGTCTTTATAATTAAATATAATTAATTCTGTAATTTAATGATATTATACGGTTAAAACAGTGATAGCCTAATGGGTGATCGTTTGATTTCGGTATTTTACAGTCAGGATTTCGAATCCTGACTAGAATAAGAAACTATCTTAGATTCAAAAAATAATTTGTCAAAATATGTCCTCGGTGAGTTAACCACCGGTCAAACATGGAAATAATTTAAAAGCGTATTATAAGTAGACAGCGATACTGTCTATATTGCGGATACGTTACGATCTAAAAGTTAAAGGGGGTAGAAGCTTATTATAAAAATTTATAATTTTGTATATTGTTTAAAAATATTTTTATATACTGAATGAAAACCACTATTAATATTTTTATTGGCTTATTGGTTTTTTGTAATACCATAATAAGTCCATAGGTCCATGAGAAAAACTTCGTATATGGATATTAATTAAACAATAAATAAAATTATATTTATTTAGTTGTAAAATTAATTCCATGATCTCTGCCTAACTCTTCTGTTGACGAGCGTAAGTGTTGTATAGAATTGTATTTAATAACGTTTGTTGAACTTACCAGTATATACCGGTATTTTGTCTTTGTTTATAGAATGTCCTGTCTCATAAATTTGGATGTAAGCATATTACATTCCACATGGGGATGTGGAATGTAATATGCTTGTTGAATTTTTAGGTGTATTTTGGTATTTAATCCTATTGGTTGTAAGTCAATAGAAATTTACTAATCTAGTGCGCCTTACCATCCAGGACTGTATTTCCACTTAACGTCATGTGGGGTCGAGTGGGCTTGATCATGACCTTTTCCGTGTAAGATTGGTGAATCGTATATTATTTTTAACATTTCTAAAGTCTCTTAGTTAGTCCTTAAGCTCTATCCGAGTATTCGACAATTAACGTGAGCCATTCTTTGGAATGATAAAAAATAATGTTGGTGAAATTTGTCATATATTGACGCGTTCAACGTATCTATAAATTATTCATCATGTCAGTTACATATTTCCCGCAAATAAATGTTTAAAAATTATAAAAAAAAAATTATATTCCTTGTGGTTGAGGTTATTCGTAAAACTAAATGTGCCGCATCGAGCAGTCGGCAGAAATCGTGACAGCTCACGTTGTTTGAGCGTAAGGCTCAATACTACTATTTGCTCTCCTTTTGAAATTGTTTGTGGTATATTAATTTATAATTAAACAATTAAATAAGTCAATAAATATTTATTAATAATGACATCTATTTACATTTTGTTTCGAATTAACTTAGTGGTGGTAGATGGGAGCAGAGTATGCCACTGGAGCCGCGTGGTAGGCGACAGGGGCGGCGTGGTAGGCTACGGGGGCGGCGTGAACAACAGGGGCAGCGTGGTAGGCAACGGGGGCTGCTACTTTAGCAACAGCTGCGACCTTGACGGCGACAGGCTCTCTATTGACGACTGCATTGAAGCCGTTGTGCGGGTCGGCAGTGTAATCGACAGTGCGCCTGGTGCCGTCAGGTTCCACGACCGAGTAGGACTACACCGCCGTCGCGAGTCTCGTGCTGGGACTTGGAGTCTCCGGTGACAGCGTCTTGCACGTCGTATGCGAAGCTGTACTGTGGGTGTGCGTCGTATTCTTCAACGGCGACCTTAGCTACAGGAGCGGCGTAGGCAAGCTTGGCGACGGGTGCGGCGTGGTAGGCCACTGGAGCGGCGTGGTAGGCTACTGGAGCGGCATGGTAAGCTGGTGCGGCGTATGTCAGAGGAGCTGCTGGAATCAGGCCCGCGCTGGCCACTGCCACCAGACACGTGAGAAGAACGAGCTGCAAGTATTACAACGTTATTTTTAGTTTTTTATAGATAATATATTTTTACATTTTAGATACAAAATATATTTTTTAAAAAATCCGTCACTCTATAGTAGTTACGGTATTTATAATATTTTTGACCTCAGAAGATAACGTTAAAAAATACGGTTATCTGTTATAAAAAAAAATTAATGTTTCTTGATTAAATTTGGGGATATTTACGATTTTTTTGTTGAATACTTACTTTGCAAATCATTGCGGCGTGTGTTCTACGAAGAAGTGATGTTATGAATGATATAAAATGATCTACATGCGCGGTTTTATATGCGCAATTGGCGCCTGGGGCACGATGTCGCACGCTCCATTTCTGGCAGCCGCCGTTCGGCGACATTTTCAACTGAATCTATCAGTAGAACAAGGACGTGAAATTTATATCATTTAAAACATGATATCACAAGCATTCAAAATGGGTCCTTACATATGAAATTGGCGTTTTGTCGTACTGGCCACTTTGATCTCAAATATCTGCTCTTTAGTTAGGAATTCCAATTTCAAATTTATACAGCTATTATATGTTTATTTAATCTTTGCTTTTTTCTTTGCTTCACTCAGTTTACAAAAGGTAAAGCTTAAAATATCGCGTTTTTTACCAGTACGAGTTCCGCCGTGGCACCAGTGCTGCAGAAACGGCTCCAAGGTTAATAATGTGTATGGCGGTGGTGTCGCAAACGAAAACACAGTGGGTTTTCGGCACCAACGTTTTCATTCTCGAATTGGGAAAGTGAAAAAGCTTGAAAGGTGGGTCCCTCATGAATTGAGCACATCGCCAAACGCACGTAGCTGGTGCGTTACATTAGTCAAACGGCATAATGATAAAGAGGATTTTAAATCGAATCATTTTTAAATCGAATTGAAAAATTGAATCTTGTACGATAATTGGAAACTCTCATCGCAATGACTGAAACCTGGTGAACCAGCCAGATTCTGCCCCAAACTAAAATTGACTCAAAAAAGTAACTTGTGAGCGTTTGGTGGACTAGCGTCGGTGTTGTTCACTTCAGCTTTCTAAACTCTGGCCAGCCGATTACGGAAGATGTGTATTATCAGCAATTGCAAACCACGATGGAAAAGCTAGCTGCTAAACAACCGAGGCTGGTCAATCGCCGTAGGTCACTGCTGCTTCAGGACAACGCTAGACCACACACTGCAACAGTCAGTTACCAAATCAGAAGAGCTTCAAATTCAATGTTTAGGACATCAACCGTACTCCCCGGAACTTGCTCCAAGAGATTACCATTTTAGTCGAAATTCCGATAACTTCTTGCATGGGAAAATTCACCTCTGATGGGGTATTCCAAAGCGCCTTCAAAGATTTTATTGGTTCCCACCCGAATATTTTTTTAGTAAAGGGATCAGTGGACCTATGAGATGACAAATGTGCGTAAATAGCAATGGTACATGCTTTGATTAAATAAATATATTATATTTTGAAAAAGTCGATTTTAGATTACTGTCTTATAAAACGCCAATTTAAAATTTTAGGTCCCATAATCTGGCCTATAATGTGAAAAGTGGAGCCCCGACCTTAGTCCAGTGCGGGGAATACCGTGTTAATTCCGGATGAATCAAGATGGTGATAGAATGGTCTGTTGAAAAATTGGTTGAGAAAAATTTTCTCTACTTGTGCCTCAGATGTAATAGCTTTAATTTTTTAGCTTCATTATTTGTCCAAGTACAGAGATTTGTCGTTACAAAAGCTCTATGGAAAAATTGAATCCGTGTTACACGTAAGTAATAATACGTTTACATTAACCCTAAACAAAGCAATGTATAGCATAATATGCATGTAAAATAAAGATAAACAATCTCTTTACCTAAATTTATTCTTTAATTGTATTTTACAATATTTATTCAAATGTTTAATGTCACAATTGTCAGTGTTATGACATTTATTTTAAAGAGATAAGAGTTGGAATAAGAACATTAAATGTTGTTTCTCTAAATATTCTACAGAAACGCAGTCTTTCATTTCATTTATACTTATGTGGACTTCATTATATACATTCCTAAAAATGCGATACTCACTGTACATGTAGCACTCTATAGAATAGTGTACATCTTGGTTTTCCAAAATATGTCTATTCATATCACGATTTTTTTTTACTTCTCTTCAAAATACACTCTTGCCACTAAATTAATAAATTGTGCACATACGGGACCTGAAAAACTGGTAACAATAATATGTATGACATTCTCTTAGGTTTTAAAGAACCTGAGAGCTTATTTTTATAATTTCTTTCAATTTTAGTGATTTTAATTCTTATTTTATAATATAAATGTTAAAAAATATATTCCTTCGGTAAAAGATAGATAAGCATCACTAACTTCGACTTGATCTAATTGACATAAGACTATTTATTTTTTTGAGTCGTAGAGAAAACTTAATATTTATTGCCACACACAACCTTGTGTGACAATTTAAGGCTAAGGTCAGAGATTATGTTTGCTTTAGAGATTTCTATTCACTATTCTATAGAAGCATTAATAGCTTTATGCAAAACTCAACTCAAGGTCTTAGGTTCGAATCCAACTTTCGACTAATGACGTGATCATCTTCTAGCACAAACTAAGTTAGGCTTAGTTGGAATGGTTCTTTTATTGTAATTAAAAATCCCTTTTGGGGAGCTCGCTCGTTCCGCTGCGTCTGTCTTGTCTTTATTTATTTACTAGCTGTACTCTGAGCGCATTGCTACGCCACTAATTAAAATAAATTTGAAGGAAAAACATTACACAAATAGTGGGGGACATTCGCTGTTCGTTTACTGTTTCGGCAATATATAAAATTCCATGGAATGATAGTGTCGCCATCTGTCAATACCAACTCAAACCTTCGTAGACTCATGCACAAATCTTTGCTGAAGATCATCAAATGATCAAATGTATAGTTTACGATTCTATAAAGTACATACAGATAAACATTATTTTTTATATAAATAAAGATTTATTACAGTATACGTCATAAGAAATCTAGGGTACGATGGATCTTTGGATGCATTTCACCGCGCAGCAAGACGCGGAGGTGATCTTTTTATTGTGGGTATTCCACAAACTCAGACAAATCATTTTACTTTGTCCTCCATTGTGCGAAAAGCAAAGTGAATGAAATGAAATACTTTAATTAATTTCATAATACTGCAGTGGTTGAAGCCATCTCATTAAGTAATATTACAAACGCTATTGAGATGTCACCGTGAAATAGAGTTATCATTACTGCCTTCTAAAAAAAGAAGGTATCGTCTCCCGGTGCCAATAACAAGGTCCACCTTTGCACAACGCCACTATATCTCTGTTGCACCACGGATATATAATAAAATACCATTCGACCTTAATTATCTCACAAGGCTTAACAGTCGTAAGTTCAAGGGATTGTTATTAAAATGGTTGCAGGATCAAGAATACACCCAAATTGAAAATATATTATTAACCTCATGATAAACACACACACAAACACACACATACACTACACATTCGCATAACTTCTCGACTATGACTGTAGTTCTTTCCCTTTTTTTTCTTTTGCACACATTTTTGTTTTTTTCATATATTTTTAATTATTAATTGTCGTATAATTTACTTAATTTATATTAAAATCTTATTGTACGCAGGACTCACTGTTTGTGACTCTGGAAGGCACTGTCTTCTGAGATACAGGTACACTGTACCTAGTTCAGGAGACAGGGCTCCTGTATATGTAACATGTTTGTTTTTGTGATATTAATAAAGATATAAAGTTATTAAGTTATAAGTAAAGATTTGCAATTGTGTCAGAAAAGACCGGTCTTTGTACGGTCTTCAGTTATAGCGATCAATGTAGATAATTTTAAAAGAACATAGGGATGTGTTTGATTTAACGGTAGCGTGAATAGATTACTAACGATCGAGGATTACACTCTACAATAATATCAGTTTCTGACCACACTATTGCTTAGAAGTTATTAAAAAAATACAAAAACAAGTAGAAGATTCGCCTGAATATAAGTTCTGCTCATAACAAAGCTAGCATTTGTCTAGAGCGCAAGCTTGCAACAACTTAACAGCGTAGCGATATATAGTTACGTAAAACGTAAGTTTCTGTAAGGAAGACGTATAGACCCACAGGCATTTTGAAATTTATTTTACTTACAGAAACGTACCACTAAAAATCCCTGATTTTTTTATGAACCGCTTTAGGTTTTGTCCATTAATAATTGTGAAAACAAATATGTGGTACATATCAGGTCATTTTACTTATGTAACCTTCACGACCATATTTATTGATGGTGTCAACATCTCGATGATTGGCTAAGTACACTGTATGGAGAGTATAAGTTTTCGAGCAATATTTGGTGCGTAATCTTAATAACGTTCAAAGGCGCTAAGTTATCGTTGCTTCCAACAATAAAGAAATAAATACATTATTCAATAAATATTGTTTTTTATTCAGCTATAATTGACTCAGTGGTGGTAGATGGGAGCAGAGTAAGCCACGGGCGTGGCATGTACCACGGGTGCAGCGTGGTAGGCGACGGGAGCTGCATGGTAGGCGACAGGGGCGGCGATCTTGGCAACAGCCGCAACCTTCACTGCGGCAGGCTCCCTGTTGACAACTGCGTTGAAGCCATTGTGGGGGTCAGCGGTGTAGTCGACGGTGCGCTTGGTGCCGTCAGGTTCGACGACCGAGTAGGAGCCCTGGACAATGTCGCCGTCGCGTGTCTCGTGCTGTGACTTGGAGTCTCCGGTGACGCCATCTTGCACGTCGTAGGCGAAGCTGTACTGAGGATGCGCGTCGTATTCCTCAACGGCGACCTTGGCGACCGGGGTAGCAGCGTGGTAGGCGACGGGAGCTGCATGGTAGGCGACAGGGGCGGCGTGGACGACGGGAGCGGCATGGTAGGCAACAGGGGCGGCGATCTTGGCAACAGCCGCAACCTTCACTGCGGCAGGCTCCCTGTTGACAACTGCGTTGAATCCATTGTGAGGGTCAGCGGTGTAGTCTACGGTGCGCTTGGTGCCGTCGGGTTCGACTACTGAGTAAGAGCCTTGGACTACATCACCGTCGCGGGTCTCGTGCTGGGACTTCGAGTCTCCGGTGACAGCGTCTTGCACGTCATAGGCGAAACTATACTGGGGATGCGCGTCGTATTCCTCAACAGCGACCTTAGCGACCGGGGTAGCAGCGTGGTAGGCGACGGGAGCGGCGTGGTAGGCGGGCGCAGCGTATGTCAGAGGAGCTGCTGGGATCAGACCAGCGCTGGCAGCCGCCACCAAGCACGTAAGAACGACGAACTGTGTAAGAGATATACGAAACTGATGATCCAAGTGGTTTAAATAATAAATAATTTATGGTATACCTATATACATAATTTATGGTATACCTACCTACCTGTATACAATTTTAAGATTTTCATTATTATCTAAGTAAGCTAAGAGATTATACAATATTTTGTCGTCATTACAATTATTATAACATATGGATACACTAGAAATGGGACAATGTATGTACAGAATTAATACATAACTAATTCTGTAAATACATTGTCCCATTCCGCTGAATCATCGCGCTAAATCCAAATATAACTAAATAACCAGAAGGAAACTGAGCTTATTTAGGCATAATTTTAGGGCATAAAAATGAATGTGGACGCAGAATGAGAATATAGGCACTAGAACTTCGTAATATTACTACGATACTTCGGAAATAAAACAGTACGTCCGCGTGTAATAGCGTTTACGTCAGATTTTTTTTTTTTTTTTTTAAAGAAAGCTAGCAATATATCTTTTTTTTTCAGAAATATTACTAACAATCTTGCTAACCATTCCAACTAAGCTTAAGCTTGTGCTAGATTTGATTTTCCAGTTTTTGTTTTTACTGTAGATTGCCCAATGTCACACTCACTTTGAAAGCCATTGCTGCGTGTGTTATTGTCGACTGCTCAAATTATAATAATGCTGGCTTCAACGTCCTACGGTTTTATACTGTTCACACATTAGCCAGAGGCGATGTTCTCTAACATTGAACGTTGGGTAGATATATCACAATTAATTTTAAATATCTCCTGATAAACTTAAAGCAACCTACGAGTATATTACTTTGTGTAACTTTCTTATAATTTCTAAGGAAGTTTTGCGTGAGAAGCTGATGATGGAAAAAAGTCGATCAATGAACAGCAATGAAACACAGAGCTGATGCTCGACTATTACAGTTATCCATGCTTAAATAAAAATAATTATATTAACGAGTAAAAACAATATTATCCCTCCTTTAATTCCAAAGTATCATAGTTATTTTCTGACGCTTACATCTCTCTTCTTCCACAATCGTGCTCGTTGTCTTGTGGTGTCGATGGAGAACTCCTACCGTACCTAGTTTTGCATTGTCTGGAAATCTACTAATATCTCTATCAATATCAACAAGCATTCTTTTATACGTTTTTAGTAGATACCTGGATATTAGAAACTCAAGGTCCTATGTCAACATACTTTTCGGGCCTAATTGACACCATATAAAACCTAAAAATTCGAAATCGGTTCATAAATGACAAACAACACAGTACAAATATTATGAAAAAATGTGATGTCATGGAACATCGGGTAGGAAGGAACGATACTATGGATATACACGAATGAAATATTGCTTAATTTGATATATATTTACTTGATTTTTTTTTAAATTTTGCTGATTGGTTTTCCTTTAAGTACCTATATAAAAGTATTTAGGAAATTTAGCATTTTAGAAAATAACAAATAATGTAAAAATCAAAGAAATCAAACAATAAAATAGTTAAAGTAATTCAAATTATTAAAAACAAAATAATTATCGAAAGATATAATAACAATAGCCAACTGAAATAATAATAACTGTGATTACGTAAACTATACAGTACACTGTATGGCTTTCAGACATAGGCTATACATAAAATTTCCTTTCTATAACGTTACAGACGTTTGTTTGCGGCTACGGGTTCAACTCTGCATTGCCCCATAAGGAACTTAGTTCCAAAAAAGCACAGACGAATTCTTTTTTTAATGAAATGATTGCATTTTTTGTACGATATTGAGCATGGTTTAGCAATTCAGCGAATCGAGACCAACTTTAGTAGACATTGACATTAAAGTGTAGCAGTCCTTGTGCTATATTTACTGGTCGAACTGGGCTACCGGTCCACGCGTGTCAACGATCGCGTTGTCGCGCCTCGGGCTTTTTCGGTACTGCATTTAAGTACAGTGTCATTACATACTACCATTATCCCACACTTCTGTTCTCGAAAAAAACGCAATAGCATTTAGAGTTAGTAATCTATTTATCTAAACATTTAATTTATTTTCTTAGCCCCATCATTATAAATAATGCATAATTTAACGCAAAGGATTTGTGGAATTTCGAACGTTTATGATTGCAAATATAAAAAACCAAATTTATCGATTTATATACTTTATAACACACATCTCAAATCATCATCTACGTTATTATTGATTCCAAATCGAAAATAATTGTCCTTTATCGTTAGTTAATAAAATATTCTTTTGTCTCATTTCAATTTAAAGTTTAAATGAAACAAAAATAAACTAAAATTCATAGAATGTTAATATTGATTTAAAAGTAATAAAATATTTGATTGCGGTAATGATAACAATCTACTAAAAGTACATTCCGACTAACACTCACCAACTTTAACCAAAAGAAGATTCATAATTAACGTAAATGGAAAATGGAACTTTGTAATTTGTCTTGTTGTTATAGTTGTCTATACTCTGGGTCAAGGACGAGTGCTTTTTATATTTATTTAACATTGTTTTGTTTATAGTTCATAGTTTTCACGTTTTTGTGGCGGCTGCCAGCGCCGGCCTCATCCCAGCACCTCTGACGTACGCCGCGCCAGCTTACCACGTCGCCCCAGTCGCCAAGGTCGCCGTTGAGGAATACGACGCGCACCCACAGTACAGCTTCGCTTACGACGTGCAAGACGCTGTCACTGGAGACTCCAAGTCGCAGCACGAGACTCGCGACGGTGATGTAGTCCAAGGCTCTTACTCGGTGGTCGATCCCGATGGCACCAAGCGCACCGTCGACTACACCGCCGACCCTCACAGTGGCTTCAACGCAGTCGTAAACAGGGAACATGTCGCCGTGAAGGTCGCAGCTGTGGCCAAGATCGCATCCCCCGTTGCTTACCACGCTGCCCCTGTAGTCCACGCTGCTCCCGTAGCCTATTCTGCTCCCATCTACCATCATTAATGAATAATCAAAACTAGTAAATAGGTCGTTATATTTATTGAAAACTTTATTAAAAAATAATTACTATTTTAAGACTATTTATTTCCCAATATAACACATTTAATACGACGCCAGTTTCAACATTAATAATTGGATTTACCAAGAATATAACATAAGAAAACCAAAAATTACAAATACAAAAAGGGTGCAAAACAACGTTTTTATTTAATTACAAATAACTAATTGAGTGTCCAACGAATTTTATAATCTTCCATAAATTAAGTTTCGAGGATACAATTTTTAAAAACTTGAAATCGCTTCCCAAACTTAAAAAGGTTTTATGCCACCATTTAAAAAAGTCTTGGCATTTGGTATTTAGAACAAGACCTTTACGTTATCGCATTTTGTATGTCGGTAAACTTAATATATATAAAGGTAAAATTAAGAACTTAAGAAATGCAACTTGCTCTGACATTTCACTTTATACTTTTATTAATAATGATCATTACGATTATGATTACGCATATATGACGGCGGCTAAATGGAGTTTGTTATCTGGCTTTTAAATATATTTATTTAACAAACAAATGCTGGTGCTTATGAGCTAAGAACTTTCTTTTGAATTCAGGAACGTTTAAAACAAGCGAGTGCTTACCTTTTCAAATACCGTGGTCGTGATCCCTATTCAATAATATTAGCTGCGCCTCGCAGTGTTACCCGGGATTAAAAATTATTAATTTTTTTCTAACATAAAGTAGCTTAAGTTACTCCTTATTCAGCCCTGTAGATCTGGGCTGGTAGAATAAGACTACGGTATCCCCTTCCTGTCGTAGACGGCGATTAAAAGCGGCCTCGGATTCACTGGGCGACAAGGGGGGCCTTTGTCGTCCGCCAAGGCGGACCCGGAAAGAAGGCAACATAGGCTGGCCCGTGTCGCAGGGAGAAGGATGGAGGGTGGGGTGGCAGTAAGCTTCCCCGGGACGTGCTCTCCTAAGAGCACAGTGCAAAGGGGCTGCAGTGCGTTCCTCTGGAGATCCCGGAGGGGTTTTAGTGGGTAAAAGCCCCACATAACCGCCGCCTTCCCCCCAGAAGGCGAGGTATCTTGGTGAAGATTTCCCCCCGTCAACAAAAAATAAAAGAAATAACTTCTTATTACATCAGCTATCTGCTAGTGAAAATGCTGTCAAAAACGCTCCCGTCCAGACAAACAGCCAGACAAAAATTGTAAAAAATGTTATTTTGGTATATGTACCGTATATATTGTACATTGATATGCATATAGTATCACAAACAAACACTCCAATTCTATTTATAGATTTTTTACATTAATAAAAAATGCTCGTACGTGTAATACGTACGTTTTTTTATCAACGTGACAGGAAATGCGAGACCTAACTCACCGCGGGAGTAGATTAGACCCAACATAAAGGATAGGATAAGGAAACTTTTAAATTGAAAAAGTTAAAGTAACAGTCTTTATACATGTCCGACTGCTGGGCACAGGCCTTCTCTTTGAAGAAAGTATAAGGGCATAGTCCGCCACGCAACCCTTATTGGTGCCAGCACCGGGAATCGAACTCGGGTTGCTAGCGAACTATAAAACTTCAGGCAACTGCCCGGACACAGCAACCACGGTTATTGGAAATTGAAAAAGCGTACAGCGTACTTTAAATGTTTCCATAACTTCAGTGCACACGTCCATACGGCCCGACGTTTCGTTTGAAAGTGAATTCGCATTGAGCCTTTACATAACTCCGTTACACGAGACGACACAGCGGTCTGATATCGCGTATCGCACGCCGATCTGTTACAATTTCATAACAGTTGGCCTAAAGTCAAGAACGCGTTCGAATTTTCCGCCATTGACAAATTACGTCTCATTTCCAATTGCGTGCACATCCATAGCGTTGCACCTGAATAATACTAAGCGCGAACTTGGTACGGTGTCACAACCTGTCGCCAGTATATATACCCTCGCTGGCTTAACAGGATCATAGTCACATTCGGCTTCTTCAATCAACCCATCCAACAATGGCTTTTAAGGTAATATACCTGGTAAAACTTTTATTTCCTTTCTAAACATCATTAATATAAATAAGAATTTTTGAAAAAAAAATGACCTATAAAACGAAATTGGTATAAAATTTCATATTTTATTTTCAACCATTTTTACATTTAATTTTTTTTTTTAGAAAGAAAGCTAGCAATATTTCTTTTTTTTTCAGAAATATTACTAACAATCTTGTTAACCATTCCAACTAAGCTTAAGTTGTGACTTGTGCTAGGAGATGGTTCACGGCTATAGTCGAATGGTGGATTCGAACCCACGACCTTACGATTCGCAGGCCGTACCCTAAACCATTAGGCTATTAGGAAAATTGCATATACTCGTAACATCAGTGTTAATGGTTGTCTACTAAACGCTCTTCTATTAAATGTATTTAAAAATACTAAAACTTTAATTGCACAACATAAGATAATTTTGTAATTTTTGAAATATGATTTTTTAGACATCTAATTTTTTGAACGATTTTGGAAACCTACTGAACAAAGTTTTCATATCTGTTTTAGATACAGCAAATCCCATAGACAAACACATTTTTTTTGTACTTAAGAAACCGAAAGTGAATAACCAAATAATAAAGATACGGTTCTTTTCATCTTTTATAAAAAGTTACAAATCTCAGTATTTACATTATGAAAAATTACGCTTAAGCCGGTTTTAAAGAATAAATAACGATCCCCGAGTAACAGTATTCACGACTTCCATTGTAACATTGCAATGTCAACAATTGCAAGTAACAACAGCAAGACGCTCGTCTAAGCTCATTGATATGCGAGGTACGTCACTAGCGTGTCCTTGACAACCTCGGGTCCTCGGCTTCTTTGTAATTTCTCCGCGCACTCGTTGCGTAACTGTACTAGTGTTGCCCTCTTAAACGGTGTCACTGTTTCAAGTACAAGCATATACGACGCTGTTAACACTCATCACAATGTAGACCACAACCAAAATCCCACGGAGCATTGAAAAATAACTTACTATATTTTTACCTTATTTGTTAACCCTTTATCGGTCTTCATTTCTCAACATTTATTTTATTGTTGTTCCCATGTTTGTTTATTCGACGATCTGTTAGTATTCTCTCTTGTTTAAATTTTAACCAATTTTTTACCATATTCTTTTTATCTGGGCTTGGTACCGGCAGCGCAATAAGTTTCCCAACTGCACTGCAAACTGCACACAGTTTTAAAAAGAAGAAAATAACAAATTAATCGTAACCAGTTTTCACTAAATTTATTTTCGGTGTTGCCTGTACATGATTCAAACCCACAGGAGCAATTAAATTCGATTCATCGAGTTTGTCACAGGAGAGATTCTAAGTTTGCAATTTAGTAGGTAGTAACAATAAGTTAGAGGCTACTTTATGATCTTACGGACGGAGGATTGAATTCGGCTTTTGCCATGAATGAGTTTATGTTTTTGGTTTTCACATGTACAACATACATACATCATTCAGTCACACGTGAGACCTAATAAACTTGATAAAAATCGGACCGCAATTGCCCTCTCCATTTACTCTTACATTGTGTTAATATAGCTTTCCATTTGTGTCAGAATCATTTAAATCTGTTGTATAGTTTCAAAGTATAAGAGAATATTAGTTATGTACATAGGCATACGTACATACATAACCATTGTATTTTCATTTATCACTAGCCAATAAGTTATGTCATGGTTTTACAGTTTGTCGTCTTCTCCTGCTTGGTGGCTTGTGCCCGAGCCAGCGCTCCCGTGGTCGCCGCGCCATTGGCTGCCGCCCCAGTAGTCGCCGCGGCACCGGTAGTAGCTGGTCCCGCTCTGGCCAAGTTGGAAGAGTTCGACCCGGCACCCCAATACCGATTCGGATACGATGTAGCGGACGCCCTTACCGGTGATTACAAGAGCCAAACGGAACAGCGTGACGGTGACTTAGTGCAAGGGTCGTATTCGCTAGTCGATCCGGATGGCACACGGCGCACTGTCGATTATACCGCCGATTCATTCAACGGATTTAACGCGGTCGTTCGTAAAGAGCCATTGATAGCCGCTGCACCAGCTGTTGTTGCTGAGCCCGCTGTTGTTCCCGCCCGCATTGCCGCTGCCCCAGTGGTCGCTGCTAAATATGCTGCGCCTGTTGCTCCAGTAGTCGCGGCCAGATACGCCGCTGCCCCTGTCGCGCCTCTAGCCGCCCCTCTCGCCTACGCCCCGGCAGCTAGAGTAGCCGCCTATACCTCGGCGGTGCCAGTCGCCTACTCCTCCCCAGTAGCTAGGGTACCGGCTCCTCTCTCTGCCTCTTACTACTCCCCAGTAGCTAGATTAGCCGCACCGTACGTCGCCGCACCTTACGCCGCCGCGCCCTACGCCGCTCCCATTGTTGCTGTTTAAATCCCATCCAATTATGAACTGATTTTTTGACTAAAAGGACAATAAACTTTTTTAAATTGACAAATGTTTTTTAATAACTCTTACTCAACCTAAACTCAAATCAAACCAATCCCGACAAATGAAACATTCAATGCATTAATTAAATTTATAAACATAAATAAAATATCAAAAAATTGATAAAATACTACGTGCGGACTGCTCTCTATTATTTTCGAAGTCTCATAGAAATACAAGTATTACACAATTCTGGTGGCTATATTCGATTTCTCCCTCTACACTTGTGCTCGTTGTAGATAAGATAAACTTTCGTAGTATTAGCTTGTCATACTTTGACCAACTTTGTTAGTTTGTCCAAAAAAAAAATTGTCATACAATGTACAATTTCAATTACTATTTTTATATTTTATCAAAAAAAAGTTTGGAAAGATATTTTTTTTTAAATATAAAAATATCTATCTAATATCTTTAGTCGAGCAATTCTTTTGAATAATATTTCAAAATCACAGTGTCTTATTTTGATCACAGAATTTTTCTTTGTAGTCATTGTTTCCGTAGCAATTACTCATACTTTTAATTATTTAAATATTTTTTTATGTTTTATTTTTTATCTTTATACCATTCAAATTTCTCTTTTCAATCGCTCCTCCATTGCTGAGGATCGTGACTCCGTTTTTGGTGCGCAATCACCTGCCCCCAGGCATTCCGGTATTCCATCTCTTTGGAGATCTGGTCCGACCATTTTCGGACTTCGGCCACTTGGTCTTTCTCCTTCGACCATTCCCGTCACTACCAATCTTTCTAGATAGTTGGCATCCCTTCGTGCAATGTGACCAAAAATTCTAATAAACAGTGTTGACATGTAAAGGACAGACGTAAAAAGGAAATATCAAAAGAAATTACATAAAACTAATCGCCTTTGAACAGATTGTAAAATGTTCCTACAAGATTTGTTTTACATAAATGATTTAAACAAACAATTTCCATTGATATGCTAGAAAGAATAATCGTAAACATCAACGCATCGTTTTTACACATTCTGACATATTAACAGTTGAAATGTCAATCATATACAATTTTTGATTACTTGATGAATTTAATTTTTATTTTCCTATAAATTTACAACATTTTTTATTCATTTTATAATGGAAGAGAAACGTGGTCTGTTCGGTGCATTAACCGTGTATAGAGAACGCGGGGCGTATTTACGTAGACTGGAACAGTTTGACAAGGCGAAGGCTTCTTACGATGAAGCATTCGAAAATGCTCCTGAAGATGTGCGAACGCTCACAGGGCGCAGTCAGGTATGTTCTGATGCTGTACAGCCGATCCAGGCATACACCGATGCTTATCTTGCGTTGAAGTTAGCACCTAAAAATATGGTTGCTTGGAATATGCAAGCACGAGCTATGTATGCGATGTCCGATTTTGAGAGATCAGTCGTCATAAACTATCGTGGATCCAGATATCGTCGGGAACCACCTTATTTTATAGAAGGGATCAATCAAGGCGTAGAAACCATACAAGATTGTATAGGTTTGAATGCGGGTAATGTTATGGTCGATTTTTTGCCCCTAATCAAACGATCCGCTGTAGCAGTCGTCGATGAAGATGAGCCAACGGAACAATTACACGTTTCGCGTATACCCCGTCCAGCAAAGAAAGTCAAGTTAACTCAAATGGAGGCACGAAAACATGCAACTTTGGCCCGTGTACTTGCTATGAAATATTTGGGACCCATGGCGTACGATAAATTCTTTGTGCAGCAGCTCAAAGATGACGCAAGACTTCAGTCAGCTAATTCAAAGGGTAGCAATGAGATGAAAACATTAGTGACTGATGCTCACAAATCGTTAAACGATCGACAGGATATGTTACGAGCACAAAGGCCTTATTACACTTTTAAACTTGCTGAAAAGTCAGTATCCAAATATCAGATTAAGTATAAAGCAGCTGTCCTCGCAAAGGAACGGGAAACAGGGGTGCGTGAAGCGGAGCGTCTGTTAAAAATTATTGAGCAAAGCTTACAGGCCAAACGTATTGCGACTGTAATGTCATACGCATACCGCTTACAAACGTATCTTGATACAAAAACCCCACGCACCTTGCCGGACAAACAAATTTTTATGGATAGATTGTACAGAGCTGTGGGCGAAGCTTACTTGTGCCAACATCGTCTATCCTATAGAATGAGTGAACGGGGAAATAGACGGCGCATTGCATTTTTAATGGGCCTCCAAGTAGGCCGGCCAACATCCTTCGATTCTGTATTAGCAAATTATCCTTATAAATTTGCCGATACCAAAAAGGCTCTAAGCAAATTGTCTGACCTTTTAGAGATGTGCGAAAACTCTACCATGAGATGTTGGTTAATGTATGAAATAGCAAAACTACTTTCCTCTCAGAAGAATCACCCGCTTGCCAAGTTCTATGCTAAACGATGTCAGCGTGTAGCTCAGGAAATTTCTAATCCAGTATGGTGGCTGAATGGACTGTTTATATTGTTAAGCACCGACATGACACAAGGTAATGCCAATGAAGTTCGAATACAAGTCGAAGAAGCCATCGAATATTCCAAAAAGCTACAAGATCCAGAGGAAGTACAGTGCTTCCTCAGGAAATGTAGTGAGATGATGGCAGAATCGGGAGGTGCTGATGATCGTAAAGCTGTACTACAGAGAGAAAAAGCAATTTTAGGTGTCATGGATGAAAATGTACGAGTGAATACACAAGTGCTATTCAAGCGAATGTCAACAATACCGCCGGGGCGAAGGTTTACTGTCATACAACAACCACAGCCCGGCACAGAGTTACAATCAGTACGTGCCCGTTTACGTCAAAAAGGTCTTTCTGTTATACCAGGGCCAGAGAGAGCGTTAGCGCCGCCACCGAAATCGGATACACGAGGCTTCCAGAAATTTGATTTGTAAACTTTATTTTTTATATAATTATCATTTAGCTTTGATATACATGTATCATTTTATGCAATTTTTATATTAACTTTAAATAAAGTCTCATATTTTAACGTTTTTAAAGACGGGTGATTTTGTTGGTATAAAATTAGAATAGTTCATAACCTACCTTTATAGGTTTGTGATTTAAATAAAAACCAAATGATCCTAATCACAGAAAAAGACGTTTTATATAGAGATTATTAAACAAGTTTTATAATTTTACTAGCGTACTCAGTCCGCTTCGCTGGGCTAGATTTCGCTTTATTTTATTTAAACAAGCTTACATCATTAAATATTTAATTTAACTTTCACGATATATTAAATTATTCATTTCTCTCCGTATTCATTCTCTTCTATTCTCTTCTCGAGCGGGTGAAGATCACTACACCCATGTACATATCCACTGACGGTAAGAAATTATCGATGTTTATTAGGGTAGATTTTCTTTGAAGTCAGTTTTTGCTTTAACTTGTAAATATACTTGTCTTATAGGACACGGTTCTACTATACTTTTTTTTTGTCTATCATATAGAACCTCATTGTTTTTAATTAATCTACCAGTATTTATTAGATAACATGTGATTCGCACATTCTAAGAATTTTACGTCAAAATGTCACATTGCTTTGATTAAGAATATTGCTTATATATAATATACTGTTTGATAAAGCGATAACATTTACACATCAGTATTATATTAAAATAAATAATTACAAAGTTTTTTAAATGGAGAAACCATTGTACGGTGCGTTGACCGTGTACCGGGAAAGAGGAGCGTATTTACGTAGACTCGAACAATTTGATAAAGCAAAGGCCGCTTACGATGAGGCTTACACATACGCGGCAGAAGATGTGCGAATGCTCACGGGACGAAGCCAGGTATGCTCTGATGCAGTCAAGCCGATTCAGGCTTATTCTGATGCCGAACTAGCACTAAAGCTAGAGCCTCATAATATGATCGCTCGTAATATGCAAGCGCGTGCAATGTATACCATGTCAGATTTTGAAAGATCTGTCGTTATGAACTACCGTGGAGCTAGAGTTCGTCTTCAACCTCCATATTTTATAGAAGGCATCAACCAAGGACTAGAAACTATACAAGACTGCATAGGTGTTAATTCTGGTAATGTTATGATTGATCTTTTACCAATAATTAAAAGAACCGAAGCAGCACGAGAGGACGAGAATGAACCGCAGAAACCGCGACACGTTTCGCGAATTCCCAGGCCCCTCAAGAAAAAAAAATTAACTCAAATGGAAGCTCGAAAACAAATGACTTTGAATCATGTGCTCGCTATGAAGTATCTTGGACCGATGGCATATGACAAGTTCTTTCTTAAAGAGCTTGTAACCGATCAGAGACTAGTATCAGCCAATTCAAATGGTAGTAACGATCTAAAGACTTTAGTAAAAGAAGCGTTACGTTCTTTACGTGATCGACAGGAAATGATGCGAGCACAAAGACCATATTACTCCATAAAATTGGCTGAAAGAGCTGAATCTAAGCACCAACGTAAGTATAAGGAAGATACTCTTATAAAAGAACGTGAAATCGGTGCCCGCAGTGTTGAACATTTACTGAGAGAAATGGATAAAAGCTTGCGAGCAAAGCGCATAATGGAGTTAATGTCGTATGCAGAACGACTACAAAACTTGCTTGACTTAAAGACTCCGCGCAATTTGCCTGATAAGGAGAGTTACATAGACCGGTTATATAGAGCTGTAGGCGAAGGTTACTTATGTCAGCATCGTCTTTCATATAGGCTAAGTGAAAGTAGCAATAGACGTCGAATTGCTTTCTTAATGGGACTCCCAGTTGGTCGTCCAAAGTCCTTCGATTCTGTTTTAGGTAATTATCCTTATAAATTTATCGACATCAAACAAGCCATGGCTAAGGTTTCATCGGCTTTAGACATGTGCGAAAATTCCACTATGAGGTGTTGGCTAATGTATGAAATAGCAAAACTACTTTCCTCTCAGAAGAATCACCCGCTTGCCAAGTTCTATGCTAAACGATGTCAGCGGGTAGCTCAGGAAATTTCTAATCCAGTATGGTGGCTGAATGGACTGTTTATATTGTTAAGCACCGACATGACACAAGGTAATGCCAATGAAGTTCGAATACAAGTCGAAGAAGCCATCGAATATTCCAAAAAGCTACAAGATCCAGAGGAAGTACAGTGCTTCCTCAGGAAATGTAGTGAGATGATGGCAGAAGCGGGAGGTGCTGATGATCGTAAAGCTGTACTACAGAGAAAAAGCAATTTTAGGTGTCATGGATGAAAATGTACGAGTGAATACACAAGTGCTATTCAAGCGAATGTCAACAATACCGCCGGGGCGAAGGTTTACTGTCATACAACAACCACAGCCCGGCACAGAGTTACAATCAGTACGTGCCCGTTTACGTCAAAAAGGTCTTTCTGTGATACCAGGGCCAGAGAGAGCGTTAGCGCCGCCACCGAAATCGGATACACGAGGCTTCCAGAAATTTGATTTGTAAACTTTATTTTTTATATAATTATCATTTAGCTTTGATAAACATGTATCATTTTATGTAATTTTTATATTAACTTTTAATAAAGTCTCATATTTTAACGTTTTTAAAGACGGGTGATTTTGTTGGTATAAAATTAGAATAGTTCATAACCTACCTTTATAGGTTTGTGATTTAAATAAAAACCAAATGATCCTAATCACAGAAAAAGACGTTTTATATAGAGATTATTAAACAAGTTTTATAATTTTACTAGCGTACTCAGTCCGCTTCGCTGGGCTAGATTTCGCTTTATTTTATTTAAACAAGCTTACGATGAGGCTTACACATACGCGGCAGAAGATGTGCGAATGCTCACGGGACGAAGCCAGGTATGCTCTGATGCAGTCAAGCCGATTCAGGCTTATTCTGATGCCGAACTAGCACTAAAGCTAGAGCCTCATAATATGATCGCTCGTAATATGCAAGCGCGTGCAATGTATACCATGTCAGATTTCGAAAGATCTGTCGTTATGAACTACCGTGGAGCTAGAGTTCGTCTTCAACCTCCATATTTTATAGAAGGCATCAACCAAGGACTAGAAACTATACAAGACTGCATAGGTGTTAATTCTGGTAATGTTATGATTGACCTTTTACCAATAATTAAAAGAACCGAAGCAGCACGAGAGGACGAGAATGAACCGCAGAAACCGCGACACGTTTCGCGAATTCCCAGGCCCCTCAAGAAAAAAAAATTAACTCAAATGGAGGCTCGAAAACAAATGACTTTGAATCATGTGCTCGCTATGAAGTATCTTGGACCGATGGCATATGACAAGTTCTTTCTCAAAGAGCTTGTAACCGATCAGAGACTAGTATCAGCCAATTCAAATGGTAGCAACGATCTAAAGACTTTAGTAAAAGAAGCGTTACGTTCTTTACGTGATCGACAGGAAATGATGCGAGCACAAAGACCATATTACTCCATAAAATTGGCTGAAAGAGCTGAATCTAAGCACCAACGTAAGTATAAGGAAGATACTCTTATAAAAGAACGTGAAATCGGTGCCCGCAGTGTTGAACATTTACTGAGAGAAATGGATAAAAGCTTGCGAGCAAAGCGCATAATGGAGTTAATGTCGTATGCAGAACGACTACAAAACTTGCTTGACTTAAAGACTCCGCGCAATTTGCCTGATAAGGAGAGTTACATAGACCGGTTATATAGAGCTGTAGGCGAAGGTTACTTATGTCAGCATCGTCTTTCATATAGGCTAAGTGAAAGTAGCAATAGACGTCGAATTGCTTTCTTAATGGGACTCCCAGTTGGTCGTCCAAAGTCCTTCGATTCTGTTTTAGGTAATTATCCTTATAAATTTATCGACATCAAACAAGCCATGGCTAAGGTTTCATCGGCTTTAGACATGTGCGAAAATTCCACTATGAGGTGTTGGCTAATGTATGAAATGGCTAGATTATTATCAACACAGAAAAACTACGCGCTCGCTAAATTTTATGCTAAGAGATGTCAGCGTGAAGCTCATGAAATATCAATCCAACGTGGTGGCTTAATGGACTGTTCGTCTTAATAAGCGGCGACATGAAGCAAAATAATGTGAACGAAGTACGTACACAGGTTGAAGAGGCATACGAATATTCCAAAAAGTTACAAAATCCCGAACAAGTGCAGGCTTTCCTAAGTAAATGTGTCGAGATGATGTCCGATGAAGTCACCGCCGACGAACGTAAAGCTGTTGAACAACGTGAGAGAGCAATCTTGGGAGTCGTAGACGATGTTCAACGCATAGAGACTGAAGTCTTATTCAAGCGCATGTCTGCTCTTCCGCCAGGACGTCGGTTCTCTGTCCTACCTAAGAAAGGGGAACCAATGAGTGCACAATCAGAACGTCGCAGACGGCGTCAAAAAGGTCTTTCTGTGATTCCTGGACCAGAACAAGCATTGGTGGCTCCACCGAAGTCGAGTGTACTAGGTTTTCAGATATTTGATATATAGTTTTTTTAATATTTATGATAACTTTACGCTTTAGTTACTATATGCTTTAATATTTTAACATTAATTACAATATTAAATTTATAAATAATAACATTGTTTAGTCTTTTAGCTGATTCAGAATTTTTTAATAGTATCTTTTGAAGATATTATCTACAGTCAATATATACATGATTGAAGCAAAGACAATATGCCATTTGTCACGGAGTAGAGCAATGGTCAGTCCAGAAACAGGAGGTGAGCCTATCACTTTTCATACACTCATACGCATCCCTTGTAATAAATCCAGCACAAAGTAGATATATATGGATTCGTCGCGTGATTTCATCTGGTTTTAATTTTTACTAGTCTACGTTTCTTAAGAGCAAAAATTCTCCTTAAGCTCAAGATACCATATATATTAATTGTTTGTCCAATTGTATTATTCGGTCCGAAGTGACGTAACACAAATTATCCGGGCACATCTGATACCCGTTCTCGGAGGAGCAGTTTGAACTTTCGTTTCATATTGAACCGTCGGGTCAAGGTTACACACGAAAGTGAATTGATTTTGGGAACAATAACCTTACTAACCAACTCATAACTTACTAACCAACTAAACTAATTAACTATAACCTTTACTGGTATAATAATAACAATGAAAATATTAATAAAGAAACGAAAGCCTAATGACTAGGCGTTCTTACGATCTGATAGTATAAGTTAGAATCTAAGCCAGTTTGAAACCAGGTTTCCATTAAAATTTTCATTTTAAGCCATTGCTCTAGTAAATACAATACACACGACACGACTTGAAAGCATCCGTATTGGGAGAATGGGAGGAAGAAAAACTCCAGCAATCTTTAATCGAGGATTACCTGCGCGCAAAATGGTGGAAACTTGAATAAATACGCTTGTGTTGCATTCTAGTTTGAGATTTTTCCGTTCGTTTCCGTTTCCAAAGAAACGCAATTATTGTCCCATTTGTATAACCGGATATTAAGGTGAAGAAGTAAACATTAGACGATTGGCGGCAAGCACGTTGTTACTAAATAAACTTACTGGGAAAAATCGGCCGTTCTCCGAGCTTATTATACCACCCGTTGCAGTAGCGGAGCCTTTTATAGCCATAAAAGCTTGAAAAACAGCTGGGATTTTACTTCAACTACCAAATTTTAAATAATTCAGTAATTAAGTTAGTATTACGTTACTGCACAGTATACAAAACATTACTTTGTCTTAATACTGGTTATGTGAAATCTGGCGCCAAAGAGCTCTCTGCTTCTTTGGACAATATGGTCTTCAGAGCACTGCCTGAAGAAGCAGATTATTTTGGCCAAATAGACGGAAAAGTGGTCAGGGAAGGGTGTCTACAAAATGGTCTCCCATAATCACATTAAAAGTGGGAGGCAGGATTCAGTGTGCGCTCCACTTCACCTATGACCGCAAATAATGGAGGCTCTATTGGCTTATACGCGCTCACGAAGGCTGAGGATTTGTAATAAAAATAAGGTTTAAATTCAATTTATTTTATAATATAAATAACATTGATATAAAAAAAACGTCTTAGGATACACAGCAACACAACAAAATTGTAATAATTCATCTAGAAGTAGTAGGGGCTGGGTAATCTGGCTGCTAAGAGAGGTGCTGGAGCTGGGGCTACTATGGGGGCACGTGCTATAACTGGGGCAGGGGCGACGTACGGGGCTGGGGCGACAACCCTGGCGGGAGCTGCAACCACGAGTGGTTCACGGCGAACTACTGCGTTGAAACCATTCAGGGGGTCAGCGGTGTAGTCGACGATCCTCCTAGTGCCGTCAGGGTCGACGACGGAGTAGGATCCGGTCACCAAATCTCCGTTGCGGTTCTCCTGGTGGCCTTTGTAGTCGCCGGTGAGGGTGTCCTGGACATCGTAACCGTAAGAGTATTGTGGTAAGGGGTCGACGCGGGCCGCGACCACTGGAGCTGGTGCCAGTACGCTGGCGCAGGCCACGCCGAGCATGCAGATGAATACTACAATCTGGAAAAGAATACAATTATAAAGTTATATCGTTTATATACTGACTTCTAAAAAACTACTTTAAAGGTCAAAATGGCTGCTTTAAAGTGATCGATACTTGGGAATTCCAAAATAGGAGCAAAACCCGTAACAGCGGTTTTATTCAATTATATCGTTTATCGGTTATACCGAGGATATCCCGGGCAGCAGCCTGTCTGAGATTAGGATGGCACTGAAACAGCAAGATACTGGGCGATGTTGGAATTACATCAGAGCTTCTGAAAGCGGTTTGAACACCGTACTTAAAGCTCAGAAGCTCTCCTTCAGAAGCTCTTTAACCCCGTCTTGCTCACGAAGGCATAATGCCAGAATCATGGAACGGTGTGGTGGTCTTCAAAAAAGGTGACAAATACATGTTAGAACTACGAGTATACTCATCTTACTTCTGAGATATTGTTAAAACATCAAATATTTAGATATATATTGTACACACAAATCGTTAAACCCAGTTTACGGCAACTTAATAACGGTGAAGAAAAAACAAAAGGGAGACGTAATTAGTGTCTTTATTTTTAAAAGGTCCCGCCCGAATTTCGGCCGCCAATACGACTTATAGCCTCCCGAACGAGCTGGTTTTCGAATCGGTTACAGTACTGTTATAACATATCATTCCCTGAACGTAATATAAATTAAATTGCTAACATATCGATAATCGTCGCTGTGACTCGAAGATAATAACAAATTTCTCGAGTTAAATTCTACTAACAGTTTACTTAATTGTCGGTTACGTTTTGCGTTTTTATAAATGTTAGTTCTGGCTTAGACTTCGATGTGGACACATTTGTTCTAATAAAGCTTTATAATTATAAATTTCTATTTTCTGTCAATAAAAGTTCTTTTTTAAAGTCTTTGATTTCCCACCCCATAACAGTACCATAAACCAAATGTATTCTATGCTACTGTAACCAAGTAGGTTACGCTACGGCAAGTTGTACAGAAGAAAAAAAGTACCATTTATACATCGAACTTCCTCGCTAATACAAAACCACTTTGAATTACGTAAGTTAATTTGACATAGCGCAGTCTACAGTCGGAACATTGTAATGCGAGACTTGTACATCGGTCCGAATACGTCCAACTTGCGACACGCGATCGTACGAAAAGAAAGGGTAGCTTATCGCAATTGCTTGCACATGGAATATTAAATTGATAACATCATTGTAAGGAAGTATAATATTATTTTAAATCGAACTCATTATTGAATAATAAATGCTGCGAGATAATATACAATTACAGTTATCTAACTTTTTCCTTTTTTTATGAATGCTGTCTATATCTGTTATCCAATGTTGTCAGTCTTGAGCACAGGCGTATGGTAGCTATCCTTTCTTATTCCCTCATCCCCGTTCCACCATCGGACTTCTAGACGCACTGCAGGATTTCATCCTTTTGTTGTGAACATCCCTCAAACTCGAACGATGCGCTTTGATTCGTCTTTCATTATTCGTACAACAAAGGACTGGAATAGTTTGCCCGCGTCTGTCTTTCCCTCCGATTACAATGTGCGTATTTTCAAGAGTAGAGTGATAAACCATCCAGGACTGCATTTCCACTTAACAACAGGTGGGATAGTAGTCAAGCACTTGCTTAGAAAGTATAAAAAATCACAATTTTACTAACATTCTTATCAAACATTATGTATCGTTCTGCGTTCGTACCCTGAACCATTACTGACGCTTTGCTGACTAAAGCGTTATGCCCAATATTTTTTGTCATTAGATAAGGGGGCAATTTCAAATTATCACTCCTAACCTATCTAACACATTCAACAGTGCAGGCGAAAAGAATCCGAGTGAATCGATTCGTATTGGTGAGCTTTATTATGAGGAATTTGATCTCAGTCCACTGGAAAAAGGCAGGAATTTAAAATATCTCTACTTAACGCCGTCATGGTACCAGTTGAAGGACAACAGAAGTCTCTGCAGGGGCCCTACATACTTCCTAATATTCTTCTGAGTTCATGCGTTATATTATACGGATGGAATGATGATCAGGATAAAACTGACAAAGGGGACTAGTAGTTATTCTCGTAGAAATAAGTTTAGATTGCAGTGAGGCGTCTGGTAGCAATCATTCGACCTGCGATCTATGGTATTCGAATCCCAGCCGATTTTTAAATCGGATTCCGTTTTCCGGTTTTTATAAATACACAATTATATTTTTGAGTAACAACAATAACCGACTTTAAATTTAATTAAACTTTCGATCGAAGAATTAATTAGGACCTCAACAAACTCTCATCAAACTACTCTATACGTACATCCTTTCCACTAAAAAATTCATCATCGAAATCAGTTGGCGTGATTTTGAGTTATTTGTCTATACTACTCGATTGTCGATACTAAATGCAAATTTAAGACTTTATTGTTTTCTCATGGATGCCATTGTTAATAACGCACCAGCTATCAAATGATAAAAGAATCATCAAAATCGGTCCACCTAGACGTAAGTTATGAGGTAACTACTATAAAAAAACATACGAATTGATAACCTTCTTTTTTGAAGTCGGTTGAAAAGCGTTAAGTCCATAGCGTTCTCGTGAAAATTGACGTAATATTTAAGTTATTTTTAAAGTTAAAAATCGATCATGACACACTTTAGCAACAGATGTAATTCCAAAACAAATCAATGCGGAAGTTACGCCGCTATTAATACGCTAGCAAGTTTATTCGAATTATCCTTTACTTGCACACCTTCAAATGTAATTATTGATTTATGGCAACAAAAATATATTAAAAACGTTAAGTAAAGTGCAATTACGAAGTAAGAAATTGATATTATTCATATTTATGCTAGAAATGTTTTTTTTAAGTATCTTTATTTTTTAATAATAAAATATTAATAAAAATTAATAATAAAAGGTCACTTGAGAATGATATATTATAACCATGTTGACATATACATACATATATGGCTTAGTGATAATGGCTAAGTCTTTCGATTTACGATGTGATGGTCGGTTCGATACCAGTCTCGACTTGTACCAGTTAATTGCCATTCTTGAGGTATGTTTGGTACCAAAAAATTGACTTCCTAAAAATTTGGGACCGTTATGAGGCGATGGCCTCATTATATGTTATATAGGTCCTAATAAGCTTGGTGAAAAGTAGACAGTGACAGCTGCCTCTGTCTACACCGCTAGTGCATCGTGAGAGCTTATTTTATAGCAAAATAAAATATTTATTTACGCTTATTGCGACACTTTAATCATCAAGGAAAACATAAGAGAAGTATCGAAATATAACATGACCACATATATAAATATACAAAATTTCTAATAATACCAAAAAGTTTCCGAACCAACACTGCTTAGTAAATACCATAGTAGTTTCGTTACAAACATCTAGCCTAATTACTGCCATTAAAGTGACTAACACACGTATTCAAACGACAAAAAACTAAGTGCGGTCCAATTGTTGAATTCCCGAGTGAGTCCGAAACGAAAGCGTTGGAAAGACGTGGTGTCGCAAAGCGTCCCGATATGGACCATTGGTCAATCGAGTGTCACGCGCCTCGCGACTTGATGCTATCACGTCTACGATATAACTTATGCGGGACTATTGCGCGATAACGCGTTAAGCGTTAAGTTAAATGCTATTTATAATACGTATAAGAGATTTTTCACGACTATATTTGTACCAGGTGACAAAAAATTCTCAATCAAAATCATTACAGAAACGAAATCGGAAGTGTCAATCAGAATTTTGTTAAGTTAATGATGTCATAAGATAACTGTTGACGAGTATATTTACGAGTTAAAACAAAACCAGCTTCGAATCCGACTTTCTTCTCAGTATTTACGATTTATTACGTTATATCGGAAATACTGAAATGAAAGCCAAATTTGATTTATATGACGGGTTAATGAATGAATCTTATCAAACTACCTTTGAAATACATCCTTTCCAACAAAAAATCGTCATCGAAATCGGTTAGCATAATGTCTTTAAATCGCGTGTATCTGAATACTTTCTACTCAAACAATGAAAAATTACAAACTGGTATATTTATTGTCGTTGTATATATTCCATGTATATGTATATTATTATATTTATATAGAAGTATCTATTTATGTATATGTATATGTATATTTATTTATTTATATAATAGTTTTAAAACGCTATTTTTAGCGGCACTACCCTTAGCCTGCTCTTAACCACTAAAGGTTAGCTGGAAGAAAATGCTAATTAGCATTAAGTTCGCCTTTGTACATTTTGTTTGGTGCAATAAAGGATTTATCTATCTATCTATCTATCTATATTCTTCCATTTGTGGCGCACATACATAATGCAAATTTAAAACTTATATGGTTTTCTCGTGGATACCATTACCAGAATTGGACTAAATTGAAATGGGACATGGGAACCACCAGCTCAAAATGAAAAAAGAATCATCAAAATTGGTTCACCCAGAAAACCCAAAGCTATAAGATAACATGTTTGGTTACATAAAATAAACATACGGCGAATAAAGAATGCCCTCTTTTTTGAAATCGGTTGTAAAAAAAATAGATAACATTATCTATTTTTTTAGTCTTGCATCAGAACTTCTTTAAGTCGAACCTCCATTGCTAAATTTGTAATAACAATCAAATTCACTTACAGAGGGTCTACAGACAATGAGATTATATTCATTTGATTCACAGATTAGTTAACAAATTAAATTTAAAAAATATATATTAGACAAATTAATTGATTTTGTTTCTGTTCTTTTACGTACCTTGGAGTCCATGTTTGTTTGCTTGGGGTTGGATGAGCAGTGCAGAAGTGAACTGTGCATGTCCCGGGCCAAGACCGCGTTATATATCGTCCACTACGTAACAAGGGACGTGATTGAAATACATTGTGGTCAATTGAAGAAAGTGCTGCAGGTTACGCGGACTGATGGCGATACTTGCACGTCTCGATTTACAAACATAATGCTTTCTTAATATAGAGCAACGCGCAATTGCAATAAACAACGCAAAATTGTAAAGGACAACATGGAACTCATCAGCTCGCCAAGCGTCAAGCCCTAGCCTTGTTAGATACGTGCACTGTTTCTAAACGTTGACATGCGATGACGTCTATAGAATAATTCACTTCAGTTGCTCTAGCTAACAAGTATATTTACGAGTAAAAACAAAAACCTACTTCAAATGCAATCACGTGACGGATTAAACGTTAAAAGCTGTTACGAACGTTAATTATATTCCCAAAGTATAACTATGATACTTCCACAAACGTACGTGTGTCTTTATGGATTGCCTGTTCTTGTATTGTCATAAATCTATTAATATCACAATCATCAAGCATTCTTCTATAAAATTTTCATGAGTTCCCTCATGTATCTTTGGATGCCAAGGTCCTAATTCATATGGGACGTAATTGTTATCCAATTCATTAAAACAAATAATGGCGCTGTTACTGCACAAACATTAAAAAAATACATATGAATTGAGAACTTGTTTGTAGTCGTTTAAAAACCAGTTAATTCGGAGATCATATTAGCAGAGTCATATTGTAACCGATGGACTATAATGTATAAACTAAATAAACTCTCTCGTCCTTTCTAGGGTAGACAGACAGCAGGTATAAAAGTGTCGGGAATGGCTGACGCACCGCCGACAGCGCCTAAGGCGAAGACATCTAAATCAAAAGCTTCCCAGGAGAAGGCCGCTAAGGCTGCTTCTGCGGCACCTGCTGAACCACCAAAGCCAGTGCGCAAAGTGAACCCCAAACCGCGCCATGGCAGGCTTTACGCCAAGGCCGTCTTCTGAGGATACAAACGTGGTCTTCGCAACCAACATGAGAACACAGCTCTTTTGAAGGTGGAGGGTGCTCGGAGCCGAGACGATGTCATCTTCTATGCGGGCAAAAGTAATATACAGAGCTAAGAAGAGGACTCCAATTGCGGGTGGTCCACATGGCAAGAAGACAAAGTTGCGTGCTATCTGGGGCAAGGTGACCCGACCACATGGCAACTCTGGAGGTGTGAGGGCCCATGCCATGGGACACAGGATACGAGTGATGTTGTATCCGTCGAGAATCTAAGATCCTTATATTTAATTAATAAGACATAAAATAAAAACACAGGGACAGGAAATTTTGTACGTAAATGTTTTACCAAGCTGCTCATAGCTCGGTTACGTGTTAGTGATTTTGTTTGCTCGTAACAGAAAAACGGGCATCTGAATATATCCATTAGATTCGAACATAATTCCAGAACAACTTAGGGTATGTATCACGTTTATAGTCGTAGCTACTAACTTATATTTTGTATAACCGCAACCCAAACAAAGTCACTAAGACACAGCCACTATGCTATTGATTGCTTTATGATCTTGATGTCAATTGATATGCATGATATAAATGATGAATATAATATACAATTAAATAAATAAATATAAATAAATAAAACTTATTTATTACCATCCTTATCCTTTGAAGAGAAAAAAAAATACATTACATAGAATAATAAGATACAAAAAAAAATTATAGAAAGAAAAAAAAACAAAGAATAAAATAAAAAATAAAATCTCTTAGAAGAATGGTAAAAGGCAATAGGCTCAGCGTTTACTGCGTGACATAATGTCACACAGTGCTCGTTTTCAGCCTACCCCTTCGGTACTCGCGCGCCGCGTCAGAACAGGCCCGCAGCCTGCAGCGACAGTAGAAATTTTTTGTATCTTGTTTTAAAGCCAGTGTCTGATACAGGCATACGCAACGGTGGGGGTAAATCGTTCCATATTTTTGTTGAGGCAAACTTGAAACTTCCCCTGTATCCCGCCGTTCTATATTTCGGTATTGCCAGGAAATTTCCTTTCCTCCGGCGAGTATTGCTGTTGTAAACGTCGTTGAACCAGTCCAAGTTAGTATAAAGATAGTGTGGTTTTTCAATTACAATTATACATAATACACAATTGATATATATGATGCATACATGTATGTTGTCAGATTCATATAAAAAGGTATATTGACAGATATAGGGAGAAAAGATTTTCCTTCGTAATTTTTAGGAAACGTTCGTATTTATCGTGCTCTCTCAAATAGCTCCATATTATTGGATATGAAAATGTCACTCATTTAATACGATAATATTCTGATAAAGATCCGAATTTTCCTTAAGGAAAATAATTTCTCATTACATCTATACTAGGTACTAAACCAATAGTACAGGGGGAGGCTAGTGAGCTGTGACCTGCTAGGGCCGCGAAGTAGGGTGGGACATAGGAGGCCCAAGTAGGCTATTTAAGACTGACGATCTGCGTTCGCGATTTCGTGGGCTGTGGGGAGCAGTGTACTTGCTTTCTAACAGGACGGATCTGTAGGAGCCCTTTGGCTACTATTAAAGAGGAGAGGAGGAAATCGCATAGTGTTACCATAGTAAATTTGGTATTGGAGAGATGTTATTAAAGTGTTGGATAACTCCACCTATACGAGATAGTAAATCCGTAAATGCAATAAAAGGTCTTCTTCATCTCTTCTTTTATATACATAAATATATCATTTACTTCTACACATATTACATTTATATGTTTTATGTATTCTAATATATGTGGAGATCTATGTAAAGAAAAGAATAGAATAGGATAATATTTATGTATGCATTTAATAACATTTAGTAGTCCTGGGTAACGCTGAAAATTGTGACAGCATTTGATGAGACGGTTGGCGTCACGACATTCAGTCTTTCTTTCTTTGCGTTTGTTGTGTACAACTTAAATTTTAGATGTGTTTTATATATCGTTTGCAATGTTTGATGACTACATAAAATGTTAATGATATTGTATCTGTATGTATATAGAAGTCGGAGTCGTCGTTTATTTAAACTGACGTCATAACAATCACACACCGTCTTAGAGGCAAATACTTTCGCCATATCTTATGGGAAGGCTTCATTAGGAAAAGTTGCCCGATGCTACCAATTTCACACTGACGTCTTTCTGCAATATTTCTATTCTATTCATTTTACTTAGTTACAGTTAATAAATATTTTAAATTGATGTTTTAATAATGTAATTAATTGAAAAAATCGATAAACATAATAAATAAAAATATTCTTTTGATCTAATTCAAAAATAAGACAAAATCTGTCAAAATAGTTTCATTTGTTTATGTGTCTGTATTAACAATTAAATAAATAATAATAAGGTATATTTTAACAAGGAGACAAAACGGACTTCAAATCACGCTTTTTGATAAAAATATTGTTTTTCCTTATGTTCGGTAAACCTCATCTTAAACTCTTATCATAAACCTAGCAATATTTCAATCACCAAACATTTTTCTATGGGACTTTTATGAGTTTCATGAAATATCTTCAAATCCAATGCCAATACAGTTATAACGGGGCTCCATTAAAAATATCCTCTTTCCAACAAAAGAATAATTTTTAAAATCGGTTTATAAAAGAAGCAGTGCAGACTTTTTTTTGAAAGTCGGTTAATCACAAGAATGTTATACCGTTCGAAGTGTGCGAAACTCGTACTCATTTATTGCTATGATTGAATGAACCAGACATTTTTGCCACTTTTAAATTCGACTATAGCAAACTCCATATTCTACGTACACTCTTTTCTTTTCTCTTTTTTACCACCTTTTTATTATTAGCCAGGCTGGGTTCTTTGTATTTGTCTGGTCCTTGACCCTAACGGGATAGTCGCGCAAGCTATTCTTGTCCACTCTCGTATACTACTCCATCATGATTTTTCTCATCATCATCTTTAACCTTGCCCCTAATTGAAGCAGCTGATATTTGCCGCGTCGATACAAGCCCGAGTTATTCAATTTCACCTGTTTACGAAATTTCCCGAACTGAACCCACTTATCTTCAAGAATAATTTATTTTTTTTCGGCAACGCACCTGCAACACTCGGTGGTTATCACTTAAAAGGGCTGTTTGTATAGTTTTTTGTGCCTTTTCCGATAAATTAAACAAAGTCGAGCGCTTTGCCATTACATATAGTTATTTTCACTAAATAATGTAAACAACAACCAGGGTGCGTACAAAAAAAGTAGTAATATCGAAAAGATATTTATTATCTATGTACAAATCAAGTCTTTTATAAAACGAGCCATTAAATTAACTTTTTAAGGGTATCTGTATCCAGCGGCAACTGGTTCGACGAGTTTTGCGGGCGCCGCGCGTGCTACTGCTGCTACGGGCGCTACGGGGGCTACGGCGGCAGCTGGAGCTACAGCGAGACGAGCTGGTGATGGCACGGCGGCAACTGGAGCCGCATACGCTGCAAATGGTGAGTTGTACGCAGCCACTTGTGCGGTATAAGCGGCAACCGGTGCAGTGTATGCGGCGGTGTAAGCTAAAGGAGCTCTCACTGCCGCGGCTACAGGCGCAGTGTAGCCGGCAGCAAAAACGGGACTGGCGGAGTAACGAGCCGCTACAACGGGAGCTGCTGCGTAACGAGCAGCGACGACCGGAGCGGCGGCATAACGAGCGGCGACAACGGGAGCAGCGGCGACGGGAGCGGCGGCATAACGAGCGGCGACAACGGGAGCAGCGGCAACGGGGGCGGCGGCGTAGCGGGCGTACACTGGGGCGGATGCGTATTGAGCATAATAAGGAGCGGCAACAGCTGTAGCTACGGGTGCGGCAGTGTATTTAGCAACCACAGGAGTGGCCACGGCAGGTGCAACAGCGGGAGCGACTGCGTAACGGGCAGCAACCACCGCCGGTTGGGCCACTGCAGGTGCGGCAACTTTAGCGGCAACGGCGACGGGTGCGGCAGCAATGCGAGCGGGCACGACAGCAGGCTCTGCGACCACGGCTGGAGCTGCGGCTACCAAGGGCTCGTTGCGGACGACAGCGTTAAAACCGTTGACGGGATCAGCGGCGTAGTCCACAACACGACGAGTACCGTCAGACTCAACGAGGGAGTACTGGCCTCGTACGAAGTCACCGTCGCGCTCCTCCTGCTGACTCTTGTAGTCACCGGTTAGAGAATCGGCGACATCATATCCGAATCTGTATTGCGGCAACGGATCGTACTCTTCAAGTCTAGCAAGGGGCGCTGTGTATGCGACAGGAGCTGCAGCAACTGGGGCCGCTGCGATCGCTGCTGGTGCGCTGGCGTAGGCCAGAGCAACGAAGGACGAGAAGATCACGAACTGTAAACATTTAATAAGATCGTTATTTATCAGTAAATGCATAGGACGATGGATGACGAGGATGTGTCTATTCTAGTTTCCACCGATAAGAAGACCACACGGCATGATAACATATCGTGAAAATATTAGATTTAATGATAGTAATCCTTATGAGCACTGAACACTTTTTCACGATAACTTTTGACGTAAACACTTCACTTAATCCAAAAAGGTGTCGTACCTTGAAGACCATCTTGATTGTTTTGTGTGTTGCGCACAGGGATGCTTAGAGCTGTGAACTGTGCACCCCATTAGACACTAACAGTATTTATAGTGGTAGCAGCTGTGGTTGCCACATCCAGAGCGCATCTCCAAATTTAAATATATTCAAGTACGCACGTACGAGCCGGCCCGATGGAATGGCTGGACAATGCCGCGTAAACAAAGCGAATACTTGTGCAACTGTGCCGGGGCTGAGACATCGCGGTCACACCAATTCAACACTGGATTCTAAAAATTATGTCTCTTTTCATACACTGTATTACAAGTACTTCATGCTTAATACACCTCGGTAATACGCGAACGGAAATATTCCAAAAACGTTTGCGAATTGTGTAAAAAAATACATTGGAATATATTTCACCTTCTTTAAAACTACTAAGCATATATAAAATATATTTTCATGTCGATGCTATTACAATAGAATTCAGGTGACACGAACCTCGGTTTTTCACTTTCCCTATACGCCTTAATATTTCATTCCAATTATACCGTTATTCAAGATCCATTATAACATTTTCCTACAAGTATGAATAATTCATAACGATTCATAAGCTCTATCGAGAAAAAAAAATGGTATCTGTAAATATTACCTATGTAAATACACGTATATACACAGATTTATTATTATTAATAAATTATTTTACCTATTGCTGGCATTTATTTTAAATCTTAAGGATTCGCAAATAAAAACTGCTGCCGCTCATCGCACAAGGCAAGATACAAGGAAAGCGAAGTGTAGGTTGAAGAAGATCCTGGCTCAAAAACCTTTTTTTTTTTTGTTGACGGGGAGGAAATCTTCAGAAAGATACCCCGCCTTCTGGGGGGAAGGCGGCGGTTATGTGGGGTTCTTATCCACTAAAACCTCCCCGGTGGCCCTTTCCTCAGTGCATGACGAGAGGCTCCGGGATCTCCAGTGGAACGCACCGGAGCCCCTCTGCACTGTGCCCAAGGAGAGCACGTCCCAGGGAGGGAGGTTACTCCCTCCCCCCCTGTGCCCTCGCAGCGCAAGGCGACACGGGCCGGCCGATGTTGCCTTCTCCCCGGGTCCACTTTGGTGGACGACTCAGGCTCCCACCCTTGTCGCCCAGTGAACCCGAGGCCCCTTTTAGTTTTACTACGACAGGCAGGGGATACCGTAGTCTTATTCTTGAGAGCCCAGAACTACAGGGCTGGGGCTCAAAAACCTACGCCAGGGGTTCGGTAAAAAAAAAAATACCGTTGGTTTTTTTTGAGCCGCGGTGTCAAGAATGCAAGTTGCCCTAATGGTCGCCGAAATTGGCACTTTAAAAAGAAGAAGGATGCGTAGACGCGTTGCCAGTTGAAAAGTTGGACAGCCTTATTCACCGAGCAAAACGCAGGTGTATAACATCCCTTCTACGAAATGATCTTACTTCTTCAAACGTGCTGGCCTATTAGTACAACAGCAGAAGTCCTTGTAGTGGCTTTAAATTTATTTATTTTATTTTATTTTATTTGGAACAACAAACGTATACATATTAATAGCTTAAGATAAAAATACATAAGGCAAAAAGAATAATAAATATGACATATGGCAACGCCTTTATCCATATAATAATATTGTCCACAATATGTCTATTGAACTTCACACACTTTATTATTTGTCATTTATGCATATTACACATTTAAAATTTTCAGTTACTTTTTTAAAGTTGTTTAATAAGAGCTACGCAAGAAATAACACATCAATGTTGGCGAAATGGTCATTATACTGCTTCATAATCCGAGTTGATGGAGTGCGTTCACCGGCGTTGGTTCTCGTAATAATGGGAGAAAACATTTTGAACGGAGTGTATGAACGAATGTACTGGGAACTACTAGGAACATGAAAGTATATATTATTGATTAGCTCTGTACAATCGAATTTATTTATAATAATAAACATTTTATTTTCAAGTATTAGGTACTCATATTCCATAATTACACGAATTTTTAATTATCTATTATTACGCAAAATGTTCAAACGTAATAAAAATACAAGGCAATCAATAAACAAAAGATTGACTTTGTAAAAAGAATGTCTTGTTTTTTGAATAAAATTTATTTGAATTTAGAATTCAAAGCTAATCAAGTTTTTTGGTTTGAAATGGCCAATACAATAGGTAAAGACCACTCTTAATATCTAAGGTTAGTAACATATATACGAATTTACACAGTCCAGTCAGCTAGCCAGTACAGTGTTGGAGCTAAGCCGCACCCTGCGCTCAGGGATGCAGACAACGGTTGAAATGTTTTGTATCAAAAATGCAACACACAAATCTATTATCTTTAAACGAACAATTCTTGTATACATTTAAGCTAAAGGCGTTGCTAAGCAACAGTAAGTCAATGAATATTTGGTTTGACGTTTGACCAAGAAAATCTATTGTTTACGTATAAAATACGTGTGTCATATTGTTGCTCGGTGATAAATCAATAAAGTAGTCAATATTCACGTCAAAAAATGACATAGCGCGCGGAAATGTCTTTTTGCAACAGGAAATAAAATAGATATAAATTAAATTAAAACGTAAGTTTTTAGTAAAAAAAAATTAATAAAAAATGAAATAAATTTCGAGACAAAAATATTCTTTTTGGTTCTTTTTGTTTCGAAATTTAAAAACTTATTATCATTCTTTATTGAGAATACCAAACAAGCTCGGAGATTCACGTCAAGAGTGTAATGGTGGGTTTGATTTATTATAATTTCACAGTACCCCAATTCCATCAACGTCTTTAAATACATCATACTTATTTATTACCCTAACCGGTGTTTAGAAATTAGTTAAGTCACATTCAGCATATAACATACAACTCTAATATGTGTAGTAGGTCAATTTAACAGCGACATCCTTGACGCAAGGCCTACGTATTACATCATCCTGAGACCGACTTCCGAATCGTAGCATTAATTCAGAATTTTAATACAATAAGGTTCATTTTTATTACGTTGAATTGATAGTAACTGCGCTTTTATGAACCTGTGATATTTTTAAATAAATTCTTCATTGGCTATAAATAAAACTTAACTTGTTTTTTTTATTATTGACTAGACTTAAAAAGACTGCTTAAATAACAGGACTAACAGAACTGGATCATTATTGTAATTCATTTGTTTATGTGAATGCACACTTTTATACTAAATGCTTCACACTTTATAGCAGCAAATCGTGATCTTTTGTACGTTAAAATCTTAATAATACAAACGAATTAATGGCTGGGCATCTGATTTACGATCTGTACAATATCGGAGATTCGAATTCCAAAATTTGGAGAAGCTAGAACTTCGGGCTTGAACCAGTGAGCTTCTTTCTTTTTCTTAAGTGTAATAAAATATATGAAAGTGTATTAATTATTCACTGATGAATTTGATTTGACATTTTTAACATTTTATTAATATTAAAATTTTATTTGACTTGTTTATTGTTATTCCCTGTTCTATCTTTTTATGAATTTTAATAAAAATACTATTAAAAAAATATCTTCAAAGACCTACGCTGCAAAAACGAGAATTCTTTTTAGTAGATATTAATCTTTTATAAAAATATTGAAAAATAAAACGAAGATTTATTAGCATAATTTAAAACTAATAATAATATAGAGACTTTCGCTAGATGGTTGGGTCAAGGGTCAGATACAGAAGGCAGTACTCCTGGACACGGCACGCGTCATCAGGAGGTTTCTCTCTGTGTCGCCCTAAACATCAATTGCATGGGCCCTGCTTCGTTACCGGTGGCACGCACTAAATATTTTTGTGTATTTTACTTTTATAAAAATATTGTAAAACTTAACCTAAGGTTTAAAAATAATTAAAAAATAATAATGATATTTTTAAACATATATTGCTCCAAAACTGTAATGTGGCTCTATGTTACGTTGTGTTCGTTCCACGTCGTTACGAGCGATGAAAAGGCTTGCGCGTATTTCCCAGCGTTGCGCACGCGTCCTTCACAAGGCTGCGTACTTTTCTGCCAGTTGTTTTGCAATCGATGTGACCGACAAGAGACTTCGGTCTAATAAATACTAAGGATACTACGTGATTGGATAAGGAATATTTAAACCGCGATTATCTTATGTTCAGAACCGTGGTAGCTCAGTGTCCGGGCAGTCACGTCTAGTTGATTAGCTGCAAGCAACCTGAATTTGATCTGCGATGTTTGTTTGTTGCAATTAAAAGTGTTGATTTACCACGTGCTTAGTGGTGAAGGGAAACATCGTGAGGTAATCTACATGTAGTAATGTCTGCCAATCCGCACTAGGTGTACGTGGCCGACTATGCCCATCATATATATATATATATATATAATATATTAATATATAGATTGTAACTCAAACTTTTATTTTATGTTTGTCACTTAATTTAATTTTTACGTAGGTACTATGATCGAAGTCGAGCAGTGTCGGTAAAGGTCACCCGTTTTTCAAGGAGCTTTTTAGGTAGGCTAAAGGGAGATGAGTGTTTATATTTAACTCTTACATTGTACTGTTTATCCTCCATCCTCATTATTAGTTATATTTTCTGCCCATGATGGTCGTGGGTTCGAATCCCAATTGTTTTGAATTGGCATTACAAAAACTCTCATGCTATAAATTTGTGACCCGTGTATGGCGATGTGTTTATCACCTGTCACATATGAGTTCTAATAAGCTTGGTGAGAAAAGTCCACGATAAAAGCTATCTCACTCTGATCGTATCATATCGGATCTGAGAGCTTATAATTATTATGTAATCTCAGGACTGTGTGACCATATGTAAAAATATGGTCAAGATAGTTCAAGCCCTAATGATTTAAGTAGGGTCTGCGAAATGTGTTGCCGTAAGTTCGAATCCACCATTCGACTATTGATATAAACCATCTCCTTGCATAAGCTTAAGCTTGTGCAAGGAGATGTCCTTGCACAAGCTTAAGCTTATTTGGAATGGTTTAGAAGAATAGTAGTAATATTTGTAAAAAATATTATTAAAAACATATATTGGCTATCGTAACACTTGCGCATTTGAAATAAGAATTAGTTTCGAATCGCCACGCCATAAAAGAAGAGACAAATATAATTTATCAGTAAATTACTCGTAAAAAATAATCAGCGATTTTAGTTGTATTGCGCCCTAAAAAATATCTAATGATGTGGCCTAGACCGTCCCCGTTCAATTAGAACATTTCGAGTTCGTGACTGGATAGAAATGTCGCATACAACTCGGCCATTGCATGCAAAGTTCCGCTAAAAGTACAGTCGTATGCATGGGTGGTGTGCCATAAAACAGTTACATTGAAAACCTAGTGAAGTCCCTACATGGTTGAAGATTTTATTCATTTTATTAAGTATGTTAATATATTTTTAACAACATTATTAATTATGAAAAACCCTAACAAGCTAGGAAGCGCCATCGACAGGTATATTGAAAACCTAGTAAAATTAAATCTTTAAACAAAATCGTATAGGGGTAGTTTCATTTTAATGTTCTTTTGTTTATATTTTATTCATGTATAAATGGTCTTCTGTTCCCCTCTGTAGCATTCAAACTAGGACGAAAATGGCTCGCACAATTCCTGATTCAAGCAAGCAGGTGCGGGCCTCGGGATGATCCCCCATTACCCGGGTGTCAGCAGTCGTTGAAGGTTTTTTATGACTTCCCCAATACTGCGATTTTCTAGTGCATCAGACTAGGCCCCGTCCTAGCCCAAACCTAACATTCAATGTCAGCTCTACCGTCACTTCTGCTAATTCGTGCGTCGTGGGAGCAAAACGAATATATCATCTCATTATCGGATTGAACATCGTTGCCTGACGGCAGAAAAATATCCTTAATTGGGGCCGGCCTGGAAGACCCACGCACTTTTCCTACGAAAGCTTTTCGGCTTTTTAAACCTGGAAGTGTTCACAACTTCACTACGATCAGAAGACTTAACATGAACCTCTATTATAAGTAATTTCCCAACACCTTTACGGAGGACCAGATCAATTCAGCCGCAAGACAAATTCTGTCCTAATACACACTTTTGGATTGATGTCAAATGCTTAAAAAAAAGCTACTTTCATATGCTATACTTATTAAAATTTCAAATGCTATTGTATTTTATGCAAGTGACTGTACTGGTCATTTCAAGGCGCACTGGCCACTATGAAGAGTTATGAAATTCAAAGTCTCACACTACGAATAATAAGTGTAGCGTTTAACTTCATTTGAATTATTTAATTTTTTAGACCGGCCCGCAACCCTGTAGTTCTGGGCTCTCAAGAATAAGACTACGGTATCCCCTGCCTGTCGTAGAAGGCGACTAAAAGGGGCCTCGGGTTCATTGGGCGACAAGGGTGGGGGCCTTTGTCGTCCGCCAAGGTGGACCCGGGAAGAAGGCGACATCGGCTGGCCTGTGTCGCCTTGCACTGCGAGGGCACAGGGGGGGAGGGAGTAACCTCCCCCGGGAAGTGCTCTCTATGAGCACAGTGCAGAGGGGCTCCGGTGCGTTCCACTGGAGATCCCGGAGCCCCTCACCATGCACCGAGGAAGGGCCACCGGGGAGGTTTTAGTGGGTAAAAACCCCACATAACCGCCGCCTTCCCCCTAGAAGGCGGGGTATCTTTCTGAAGATTTCCTCCTCGTTAACAAAAAAAAATGTACAGATTACAAAATCTATTTAAGAATGATTAACGAAAACAAACTAAATGAATTTTTTTACACTTTTTCATTCTATAGTTCCCTCTATATTCTTATAATGGTAATTTGTATTTTTCATTAATTTTTTTATGGATAAAATTAGACGCTTCCCGAAGTGGCATATAAGTTAGTTTAGCTTAGATTGTCCGAATAGATTTTGTTATTAAAATAGCTACCGACTGAGTCGTGGTTCGGCCCTCTCGGACGCCCTCGGATCGGACTGCTAACGCGTATTAATGGCAACCGTCCAAGCCGAGGTTACCCCTCGCCAGGGGGACCCTTATGTCGAGTTACCACCTAATAGAGGTTCAGGCTAAGCGATCTAAGAGCTATGCCACCTCTCAATCCGGTGAAGCAGTAAAGGCCACCTAATCTGTGCCAACTGTGTTAGTTCGTCAAAAACTTGTAAGTTTTTAAAAAGTTGAGTAAAAAAAAGTAAGATGTATGTTTCCTTTTTATGGCCTTTTTATGTTTAGGTTATATTACCAAAGATATTTTTTTATGGTTGGCTGCCGTTGTCAGCCTGGTTTCTGTCAATAAACCATTCAAATCAGTCTGAATCTCTATTATGATTCTTTCAGCGCAAGGGTATGAGGGTATCTATCTAGACATGATAATTGATAGTATTTAAGTGACGCAGGGTGAGCTCATCATTATACACCGAGCACAACACAGACCGTTTCAAACCGGCTGGGATTTTGACCCTTAAAAAACTTTAGAAGTTATCTCAGCCTCTAGGCTATCATTAAAAAAAAACACTAACATTTAGTATTCTATCATTTTCACAACCAAATAGTGGTTTTAACACTGTCATAATAATAGACCAACGGTTGTTCATCATACATGATTTCGCAAAATATAAACATTAGTAGATTCCGTCCGCCTTTTCTACCGGTATAACTCATTGTCCTATCAAATTCTATTAAAGTTAGAAGTTACAGCCTTTATATATATATATATAATATATGTCCCACTGTTGGGCGCAGGCCTTCTCTGTAAAGAGAGTATAAGGGTATAGTCCGCCACGTGGCAATAGTGCGGATTGGCAGACTTCTCATGTCTTAGAAAAATGTTCTGTAGGTTTCCTCACGATGTTTTGCTTCACCGCCGAGCGCGTGGTAAATCATCACATAAAATTGCAACAACAAATTTATTGGTGCCGGCACCGGGGATCGAACTCGGATTGCTAGCGTAGTTTGCAACTTGAGTGGTTGACTCTGCACGGACACTGAGCTACCACGGCTCGTTCTATTATTTAGCTAATTCTATTATTTGGGTCAAATTTGACGCTACAGCAAACAAATTTGACATTATTTACTTGCAATTCATATACGATAAAGCTCAAATTCGTACTGGTGACCGATAACCCTGCGTTGTACTCAAGGCAGATCAAATGTTAGCAATTGAGCCATGTGAGTGGACGTTACGCAAGTGCTACTGACTTGTGCGAATTTATTGTACCTTAATTAAGGTAGTCCTCCACTAGAGTGAAAAAATTTTTTAACAAGGTTAATGATCTTTTTGGTGTCGCCCGCCCATCTAGGCTTAAAGTAACCAATATCTAGAACTATTTCTCTATCTTATGTCCAGATTCTATGTATGAGTACCCTTAGTTTCAACATCCTCCTTGAGAAATTTTCATTGAGAACTGCTAAAACTGTAATACAAGTTTCAGATTTCCGGTTTTTTAATTTCCGAATCAGTGTTTCCTCATTAGATAAGTTTACTGAAAATATTTTATATTTCAATTGTCAATAGTAGTAGTTATAACAACAGTGAAGTATTTATTAACTACTATATTTTACTAACAAATACTGCAAACATTTTACTCTCAGAACAGTGACGAAAAAACTGCAACTGCACGACAGCGTCCAACATGCTGTAGTAGCGATATCGCGACCCACAGTCAGCTGTATCTATTACACAGATGACTGTGACGACACCACAGCAAGACTAGTGACAACGGTCGCATCAAAAGAGAAAATAATGGACTACAACCTAAAAATGGCCATGAGAAACAGGGACGCAGCGGTCGCGGAGAAGCTAATAGCAATGCAGCGGGGCGTTTTCGACACGTGAACCAGAGCATTCTCCAACACCACCTCCAAAAATCAGGCATTATATTTAAAAAAAGTAACTGTAGAGGTAGCACTCTATTAATAAATCAAAAGTAAACAATTAAAGTACATTAGAAAAGAGCACGGACACAAGTTTATGGTTGCGCTTTAATAACAATAAAAAAAAATCATTTTTCTTTTATGTTTTTACTTTCCGGTATAGTGTATAAGCACCCTTAGTCTAGAAATAAGTAGCGCGGCCTACCGACCTCGCACTCCACTTCTAGGTATTTCCGATCCGTATTCAAGATAGCAGGTGACTTTTAAATTGATGAGGAAAGTCACTGTTCTGTTGACAAGCCGATAAAAATTTCAATGTTCCACCAAATTATATCATCAAATATCTACGGATAGACAACGGCGGTACATAGATGACGGCGATATGAGTGCACAAATATTAAAGAAACAAACAAAAACAAAAAACAGACGAATTGAGAACCTCCTCTTTTGCAGTCGATTGAAAACAATCTTAAAAAACTCGAGGGCACAGCACAGTTATGAAAACAAAAGTGACCGGGCGAGTCCGCACGAGCAATAGTCACAACGCGTCGCTTGAATCACGATTGTACTCATTATGTAGCGTACCAAGTAATATTGCTAAACTTCGTGCATATAGGATTTATCCCGGGAGAATTGTCGTTACCGGCCTCTAAATAGAATTGAAAATTCGACCACCTCACTCATCAGGCGAAACGCAGAAGTGTAACTACTTTACAACGGTGTTCTATGAGGTCATGACACATTTATAAACACCACTAAGCCTGCGGAGAGATGTCGATTCTCTTTGTATTCTCTATCGCATTTTTCATGGGGACTGTTCTGAGGAATTGTTCGGAATCATCTCAGCTACCGATTTCCATTACCGCACATCTCGGCAGAATTTCAACCGCCACCAACTTGATGTTGGCGTTCCTCGACGTTGTACTTTTTTCGCGTAACTTTCTTCCACGCACAGTCAACCTGTGAAATCAACTGCCCTCAGCGGTGTTTCCGAACGTTTACGATTTGGTGACCTTCAAGAAACGAGCCTACTCCTATCTCGAAGGCCGGCAATGCACCTGCAGCTCCTCTGGTGCTGTGGATGTTCATGGGCGAAGGTGAACACTTGAAATTAGGTGAGCTGTATGCTCGTTTGCCATTTTTCAAAAAAAATGCAAAAGCCTACGGCCTTAATTGGAATTGTGTAATAAGACGAGAATTGGTTGACAAATTTAAATCTGTCTAAAATTTTATATGCGAAGTTTATTAAATTTGTGACGTGAATCGGTAAAAGCTTTCAAAAATCAATATAAACTCAAACTCACTAAATGCTACGAATCTAAATACAAAAAGGACCATATATTTGCAACACAAATGCACCAATCCTAAGCCAATTACAACCATATGCCGAAAACGAATCTTGGCTTATTGCGGACACAATGCACAGATGTAATAATGATGAATAATGTAGAAAAACTGATCGTAGTTGGGAACACCGCAGGTAAAAGATATCGCGGCCGTTCACCAACAAGGTGGTCCGATCAGATAAAGGACTCGTCGTACTCCAAATTTTACTCTGTTATAAAAGACGCACTGGACAGAAGCCAGTGAAGACAGATCATCCGCTCCGGATAAAACCCTGATGGTGACCACGATCCTCAGATATGACCGACACTAGAGAGAGAAATTTGCAACACGAAGCGGTTTAGGTTATGCCTTACGCTCACCACGTCAAGGTCAAGAAATTTTGTGGTCCAAAAGGTTCGATAACACACAAATTGCACTGAAATTTTCTATAAAAACATTTTATGTTGATACCTAGAAAAAAAAGCTTAAAAAAATCACGTCGACATCCGGACGTCTGTACGCTGTTTATTTCGTAAGGCGGCGATAAAATTGCCTTGTGTCATTACAGTTGTTAGTACGGGTAGCGGGTACTGGCCACCGCACGCCGCACGAGGCGAGTTGCATACGTGTACAGAGTACAGAATCATAGAGATAACAATTTTTAGTTATTTATAAAAGCAATGATAATCTAGTGGCTAATCGATGGAATTATTATTGTTGATAGTTTCCATTTTTATCGAACCAAGTTATCGCTGATTTAATTAAGTAATAAACTAGCACTTGTCGATAAATTATAATACACACTTATTTTTTTTTCAAGTAGAATTCGGTAATAAATTTCAATAAAACATAGATGTAAACGTCACTAGAAATTATTTTAAATTTGTATTTATCGATTTGTAAGGCCACAGGACAAAGCTGGATGCAATCCGCTTAAAACTTTCCTTTTAGAAATCATTGGTGAAGGCTTGTGTGCACTACTGGATATCTTGAAATAGGACTGAAACGTATGATGACGTAGAGCTATATTAAGTATTATTAAGTACCATATAAGTCTATAATTTTAAGTATCATAGACTTAGTCAATAATATTACCTCTTTAAGTGTCATCTGTACAAGTTATACCTTCGCACCGGTAGATATCTTTGTGTGGTATTGGCCAAATTTCCGAGACTCTAGATGCATGTTACTCTGTGGTCGATCCCACGTATAATGCCAAGGTGAAGCCACGTATTGTTTCAAATGGTACATGGGCATATCTCGGACCGAAATTCAATCACGGCCTCTCAATGCTAGTAATGTGGTGGAATAATTAGTATGATTGTCTACACTCCACTCGTTAAATTGCCATTCTGTTTGCTCAGTCAGTAGTTCCATCATAGCTTTTAATGATGTGAATAAATTTATGACATACATCTACATTTATTTTAATCATTCAATCATCTCAAAAAGATATCCATATATATTTACGTCATGACCGTTTAAAAAGTGTACTTTAATTCATTATTTTTTGAAGTTGTTTTGGAAAATTTAAAAAATATATTTTAATTTAATTACCTTACTGAAAACAGGACGTAAGAACCTGTTGTTGATTGAGTTCACCACACGGTTATCCATAGTTTGCTGCAAAAGAGTAACTCGGCTTCTTTGGACACATTGTGCGGTTTTCAAGGCATTGAAGAAGCAGATCATTTGGGGTAAAATTGACGGCAGATGTATTTAGGAAGAGCGTCAATGAAATAGTTTCACACTGTCACGGAGGCATCATGCAGCGCGCATTCCACTTTGCATACAACCGAAACTAATGGAGACAGATATTTTTTAGGACGTACTACACAGATTGGCCAGAGAAGCTGGCCTTGATTGCTTTACCGGATTGAGAGGTGGCATAGCTCTTATCATAGCATGAACCTCTATAGCTAGTAACTCGACACAAGGGTCCCCCCGGTGAGGGGTAACCTCGGCTTGGACGGTTACGATGTTACGCGTAAGCATACTGATCCGAGGGCGCCCGATAGGGCCGAAACACGACTCGGTCGGTTAGTGACAGGACAAAGAAGAAGAAGATATGATAGGAATGTGTACTCCCCTAGACAGGTCTAAGTGGAAAGTCACAAAAAACCGTTTAATAGAAAACATCCCGTGACCACGAGAGTTTTATTTTTATCTTGCGTGTTATAATTCCTGTCATTAGGCCGGAAAGTGTCGTCATTATTTCGTTCCACATAAATTAATTATTGTGTAAACTATTCAACATGTGCGATCGAATCGGAGCACTCGTGTGCGGCACGATCTTGTTGTATGCATATTAACACGTGCATGCCTTTCTAATGTTATTATTTAACATGTAGGTATGAAGGGCGGTGCGTCAGGTCCTGTCTACTCCCTTCACGGGTCCTTTAGATTGGTGCCACCACAACACAGTACTTCATTCTACATTCTTTTATTCATTCACATTCTACAGCAATTTTACTGCATTCTACAAAAGGTTTTAAAGGCACTATAGTTAGTGAATTTAATGGACTTATGCAATGTATCATCTTGTGGTCTGGAATTAAGAGAAGTAAGTAAGTAATGTATCCGTTCTGTATATAAAAATATGAACAATATACATAAATGTAAGACGTTGGTACAGTCATCGTCATATTATATAATATTGTAACATAATAGGGAAAGTCTTTTCTATCTTCTAAATCATAGTCAGTAAATCTCTGGTCAATCATAGTTGCTTAATGCTATATTGAAACTCTCTTCTGGATACAGGCGTTCTCTTCGAAGAGTGTGTAAGTCACAATATAGCACGAGGCTGTAATTCAGATTGTATATATTCTAGCGTCAATAGCCTAATAGTTTAGGGTACGATCTGCGAATTGTAAGGTCGTAGATCGAATCCACCATTCGATTATTGACGTGAACCATCTCCTAGCACAAGTTTAATCTTAGTAGAAATGGTTAACAAGAATGTTAGTAATATTTCTAAAAAAAAATAAGTATTGCTAGCTAAAAAAAACAACAGGGCAAAATCTGACAGACATTGTGACACACGCTTATTTCACACGCAAACTACACAACCTAAATGGAGTTAAAAATACTTACATATAACTAATGACATATCATTGTTTTAAATCATAGTTTTTATAAATGTATGTATATGAAACTGGAAGTTAGTCGATACTTATAGTACAATACAGTCCCTTTTTTAATTATTGTACTCTAAAACTCTAAAATTAAATTTACTAAGATATCTAAGTATTATTATTTTAAGTAATACAGGCTAAAGTGACAATATTAGGCGAACGTGTACCATCTTATTCTTCATCTTCGAATTCATTTCTATCAAGCGAGATTGAAGCCTATTTTATACTAAAAAAATTCTTTCTCTGCTGCATCAAGCTGCATATAATCGTATATCCATGATCTCAAATATTTACGCGTTTTATTCAATCGTTTCAAGTAAAAGTACTGTATAAAGTTGGATTGCATCAACTCGAACTGACATTACAATTCCAGTACCGCGCGTATAAAATACTTGTATTATGCGTATTAAATAACATATACTTGCATCCTGGGAATTTAGCGCAGGGTCACAATTTCATGTTTCGTCGTCAGGTCAGTATCGCGTGTCTTGTGAGAATACGTTAATACTGTGTTAACCTTTTATATTGATGTTATAGCAGATTATTGTTTTAGGCGACGTCATTATAATAGGTTGTCAAATATCTCCCTTCCGCCTTTTGTGTCATGCGGCACCCAAACATCAAGCTTTTTTTTTGTATCCAGCCTTCTGCAGATGGTTTAAAATGGTTTGGTGACTAACTCCCATCTCCTGGGCGATGTCACGAGATGCCACATGCCGGTCTAACTCGATGTAGTCCATGATTTGATCGGTATTTGTCGTCACAGGTCTTCCGCCGGCTGGCTTATCCATGGTGTCGTTTTCACCGGCTCTGAATCGTCGAAACCATTCCTCCGTGGTTCGAAGTGATAGAGTACCATCCCCCAAAACACCATTAATCTCACGGAACGTTTCTCTAGCGGATTTGCCTTTAACGAAGGAAAACTTTAAAATAGTGCGAATTTCGGCGTTAGTGAACTCCATGTTTACACGTCTATAACTGTTGAACGCAATATCCAAACTAATTATGCATAGCGTCGTTTTGTAGGTTATGTCAAGACCTTTCAAATTATGTATAGTATTGCTAGATACGAGCTCTGTAGCGCTTTGTACATAGCCGCGAAATTCAAAAGACAAAAAGGCGGAAGGGAGATATTTGACAACCTATTATTATATTTACGAGCAAAAACAAAAAGCAGCTTCAAATCAAATCAAACGTTAAATGCTATTACGTGCGTACGCCCTTTTTATTTCCAAATTATCGTAGGAATATTACGAATTACGATTACAATTAAGTTAATCTAAAGAAACTCTCAATGAACTTCTATTGAAGTGCACCCTTTCCAATAAAAAATTCATCCATTTGTCGCGCACATACTTGATGCGAATTTAGGACTTATATGGTTTTCTTATTCCATTGTCAGAATTGGACCAAATTTAAACGGGACCACACAGGAAGAACTAGCTTTCATATCATCAAAATCGATTCATCTAGTCCAAAGTTTTGCGGTAACAAATACAGACGAATTGAGAACCCTTTTGAAGTCGGTTGAAAATTGTGATGGACCTTTTATAACATTTTCATTTCCTCCGACTTCGTACAAAACACGAAAGAATTAAATTGTCTTTGGTATATTTTATTATTTTATAAAGAACGGTATTATAACAAAAATTTCCTAACATTCTAGATAACATTAAAAACAAGCTTAAGCTTCAATAGACGAATAGTGGGTTTGAACCTACGACCTTTTGTTTCGTTGACTGTACCTAAAGCATTAGGCTATTAACGTAAAGTAACTTAAAGTATTATAATGTGCATGTAAAACTAGAAGTAAACATTACCGTAATTAATTGACCATCACTACGTCACTGCCTCGTTAATGTTCTTAATTTACTTACGTACGCAAATAAACACTCATTATCAATTTTAATTATCAAATAAATAATATTGGAGTGTTTGACAGTAATATTAAAATAGTTTTTACTACATGCATATCAATGTACATACGGTAAATGCAAAAGAAACATTTTTACAACTTTTGTCTATCTGTTTGTTCACGCTAATCTCCGGAACTGCTCTACCGATTTGAACGGGACTTGTAATATAGAATAACTTATGCTAGAGCTAGAACTTAATTTATAATAACTAAATAAATAGTTATTAAACGCGGGTAACACCACGCAGCTAATTCTTATAAACAAAAAAAGCAGTGAAAGCCTAGTGGCTAAGCATTACTTATTTATTTGACTTACGATGCCGTTTTTTTGGTTTTATAATAAAAAATAAGGCATCGCTTAACATTTGCAGTCTATTTTCGATTTTACTTGTAAATATACTTGTCTTTAAAAGGCTAACATTAGGATATTAATCATATCAATGTATAAGTGGTATTAAAAGCATTACCACGCTGGCTATAGCGGCCATCCTTCACTCGACGGCGGGCGTGGTCGTTGCACAATAGAGGGCACTAAGTAGTATGTAACGAGAGCATACGTGCGTGCATGAAATGCCGCTATTTCACCAATCTCATGACTCAGTGGCTATTTTGAATTTTAAGGTTAGACTTTCAGCAATATCACTGTTGGTAACTTAAAGTTTGGTATAAAGCGGACAGCATTAGCTATCTCTTTCTATCCTGCTTAAAATGTGTAAGTGCGTGAGAGTGTTTTGATATAATAATATTCCGTCGCTTCGTCAGGATCGTCGAGAACGTATCGTGGCTTCAGGCTAGCTCGTTAAGCCCGCAAAACGCCATGACGCAACCGTCGCTGCAGTTGCTGCGTTTTATCCTATATGTAAATACATTTAAATTTATATATTAATTATTTATATATTTATACATTTAAATATAGAATTACTGTAGCTTTCGAATGTCCCTTAGCTTTACGTCAAAAAACAACTGACTGAGCTGATGAGAATTCTATCGCGAATAGAGTAACCGGCAAAGCCGAGGACTCTGCCTTTGACAGTTACTCCCTAAATAGTTTTAGGCTACGCGACCTTGATAGCTGTGCCACCTCTCAAAAATCCGAAACTGTAGAGGTCGCCTGGCTGATCATTGTCGTTCATTCAAAAACAGTGTACTTTAGACCAAACGGCTGAAGCAAAACTTTAGCTCCATTTATATGTATACACAAAATATAATTTGTTCACGATAGTTCAAGAAGAGACAAAAAATGTGCGCGTGCACTGGTCTCTCTTGCTCCTACAGTTCGATACAGACAATAGGCCTTGCACTGTTTCTTAGATATACGAAACTTAACAGGCTATGAGAGAAAGAGAGAAAGAAAACGTGTGCTCGTCTGTCTTTATCTTCATTGACTTGTATATCCCTCTCGCCTAGCCCGTGTACATTTCGTAATGCTCTCACTTACTCACTCTTAGTCAAGCGCGCGTAAAGAAATTTTACTTCAATAACACCATGAGGATTAAATTTTTTTTTTGTGCTATTACACTTATTACACATTGCACCGTATATATCCACGTTAGTGGTATTATTTGAAGTCTAGGTACACTATGGCTTTATTAACACAATTTGTTTGCATTAGAACACCTAATGTTGCGACCTACGTACAGGCAAACAACAATATCGCAATAACATGATTTAATGCTTAAGATAAATAGCCTAATGGTTTAGGGTACGGCCTGCGAATCGTAAGGTCGTGGGTTCGAATCGAACGACTATTGCCGTGAACCATGTCCTAGCACAAGCTTAAATTTAGTTGGAATGGTTAACAAGATTGTTAGTAATATTTCAGGAAAAAAAAGAAATATTGCTAGCATTCTTTTAAAAAAAATATATCTATACATTGCGCAATAGTTCGGCGATTATGTTTAATGGTTTTTTTCATAATGATCAAAATAATCTGTAATGTATTTTTTTATAATGATTGAATTAATTTGTAATCATGATCATTGGTGGACTACAAAAATAAATGGTTAAAAAGCCGTGCCGCTTCTGGGCGCTTGCTCTTATTGCATACAATGCTAGCAACCCTAAAATAAAAATACTTTTGTGTTGTCTAGCAGTACGATAGTGAAGTGCACTTTACACCTGTAGCACGCGTTCCATAATATATAATGTCTCTCTGCCCTAGCCCGGGTAGAGGCTCAGGTAATGGTACTCGATACCTGCTCGAACGTCACTATATAAGATGACACATCTCGTTATCTCAGTAATTCACTAGCGCCCTCCAAACTTTACTCACAATAGGACGCCTTTTTTCTACAATATGCTGGCACATTCAACACTTATCAATGTAAATACAACGCTTAATAGGAGACACTGTATAGTATATGTAAAAAATATTAATATTTATTTTCTTGTATAAAACCTCCATAGTGGAGTCTATGGAGGTTTGTTGTGATGTCAATGAAAAAAGACTTGTCAGTGATGTATAGAAGATGTATGAATTCAATTTATAGTTTAGCAAAAGCAGGAATAAACTTTGTTTTTTTTTTAAATTACAGAGCAACACAAAGTTATTCTTGTTTTTATTCTTATTCCGTATACGTCTTATATATATTCTAAGTCATTGTGTCGCAGGCTAAATCCTATAGATCGTTTCATCGTGTTTCAAAGACAAAGTTAGTAAAAAAGTTTTCACTAAAGAAAATATCACTTACTTTTTTTAATCTGAACGCTAAAAACAACAGGTCCTTGTGTAAAACACTGTTATATATCTCTCGTATAAAACTACACTTAATCCTTACACCATTTACATGTATTATTTTAAGTATGTCGCTGTTTACTTTAAAAAGTTAAAGTTAATTCGTTATTTGAAAACTATACCATTTATCTGGCAACATTGAAGGTAGATCAAAGATAAACAAAGAGCGGACGTAACACAGTTCCCCGCATGTTAGACCCGCCATATGTCCGCGTATAGAATAACATTTTAATTGCGTTTCATTGAGCACACAGTTTTTTACGCATGCTATAAACATTAAAGGCATATTAAATATTATTAATCAACCTTGGAAGCGTTTGTACGAAACTAAGTTTATTTTTTTAATATTTCTATTTTAATGCTTCTTGTATGTTGATATTCGAAGGTTTTCATTGTATTCCGAAAGCGATACTATAGCGATGTTAAACATAGAAAATCTTATTCTAGTACGACATTCATTCATTCACCTACAAATTTTGTACAGGTCCGCACTTTAATGTATGGAATAAAGAGTGAGGTGCAGCACGAAAAAGCATTAAGTAAAATTAATGTAGGGGAGACTCTGAATTACCGAACTAGAAACAATTTAATCAGAAAATAGTGTGTCAATAACGTCCCCTACGTTGTGATAATTGACTTGGTAGTAAAGAAAGGTGTTAAAAGTTAAAAAAACCGTCCAATAATCATTAATCGACAGAATTAGAAGCAGTGATTGTTTAAGCGTTCAGGCGATCTCTGTCGAGGTTCGAATACCAGCCAGCAATATATTAATGACGTTCCATTTATCGTTTTGTTACGTAAAATGACTTGATAAAATCAGTCCTGACGTATATCGATGGGCTCGCCACCTTCCATATATAAAGCTAAGAACAAACACCGGAAATAAATAAGAAGGCGATAATTAACATGATGCTTCACACACTACCCGGCTGGGCAAGGCTATTACATATTTTAAAATTATATATAATACTAGCAATCGACACTGGGATCGCTTATTTTATAATTATAATTGATTTACCAATTATGAAATTGGACAATTAACAAGAATTACATTTCAATCGAATGGAACAAATTCACAACCTATCTTGTCGACGATTGCACGATCTATCTCGTCTGTAGTTTTTGCAGTAAAAGGGGACAAATAAAACCTTTCCCCATTTGTTAGTATGGATTAAGACACCAAACAATGTATATAAATCTTACAACAGAAATTTATTTAATTTACCGGAACTAAAACGATTATTAATGCGAGAGCTTCTGAACGCAGGAGATTAGAGACAGCCCCATGGCTCATTCTCAAGGTCGTGTGACGTCATAGCGGTTGGTGAAAGGGTGTACCCCCGCCGTTAGTATATAAGCTCCTTTCGGTCCTCACCAGGCATCATTCAAGATCCTCCAGCAATACACGCTCACACAATGGCATTCAAGGTACAAAAATGAAATAATTAAAAATATTCTGTATTGCCAAAATATTTTTAAACAACAATAACTTGACAATTATGGCAATCGCCTCACCACTATGACGTTTCTTTAAATAAACTCGTAAACGTAAAAAATAAGACTAGATACAATTACTTCTCCACCTTTGATCACCCCACCAGGGTCTAAATAAGTATACCTATTGATTTGTATCTAATATATATCTTTATCTTTACAGTTTGTAGTCCTCGCATGCCTCGTGGCTGCCGCGAACGCTGGCTTCATTCCAGCTGGACCCCTTGCATACGCCGCAGCTCCCGTGGTTCACTCCGCTCCATTAGTTCACACAGCACCCCTGGCCTACGCCGCCCCCGTCGCTAAGGTCGCCAAAGTCGCCGTTGAGGAATACGACCCCCACCCACAATACAGCTTCGCCTACGACGTACAGGATGGTCTTACCGGAGACTCCAAAACCCAGCACGAGACACGCGACGGCGATGTTGTCCATGGCTCCTATTCGGTCGTCGACCCCGATGGTACCAAGCGCACAGTTGACTACACAGCTGACCCCCACAATGGATTCAACGCTGTCGTGCGCAAGGAAGCTCTCGGTGTGAAGGTGGCTGCAGTCGCCCCCGTCGCTAAGATCGCCGCGCCAGTCGCCTATGCCGCTCCTGTTGCTAAAATTGCTACTCCCTACTCATACGCCGCTGCTCCACTAGTACACGCAGCTCCGGTAGTCCACGCTGCCCCCGTAGTTCACGCTGCCCCAGCGTACTACTCTTCTCCCATCTACCACCACTAAACTGATGCCAAAACAAAAGGCGACGAACGCGATTATAAAGTCACTTAATATGCGACGAATCGTTTTGTTGTTTAAATATTATGTTACGCATTATGATAGATTTAATAAATTATTTTTTCTACCCAAATAAATATTGTTCTTTTCTTCACATTTCTCCTTAAAATGAATAAAGATTCATTAATAATTAAAAGCGTCAGGTCCTAATCGTTGACACCAAACATAAAACAATTATATAATATGGATTTAAATCTTTATAATCTAGCCGGTTACACAGAGGTTAAAAATAATTTTTTACAATCAAAAAAATCATTTATTCTATTATGAATTTAGCCCAAGATTAAGTCTCTGAAATCGATGGAATCTTATTAAAGTAAAGACTATAATATAAATTATTTTTTGTAATTGTGTACAAATTGAACATAAAATTCATAAAATAAACAAGCTCTGTCATTATCAAACAATTATTATAATTGACATTAACAGATAGGTGCATCGTATACAATACTGATGTAATTGCTGGCCAAAACACTCGTAAGAGCCCACAATGATTTAACCAATAAATAGAGCCTTGATATTTAGCTAGTACCACGGTGATGACGACAGCCGATCTATGTAGCCCAATGATGATTGTTTGATTAATGCTCTCAAGCACGCACGCCCCTACAAATGGTCTAATATGATTTAGGAACCGTGCATAAATTAAATTAAAATCTCTTATTAGAACGAAATTTCACGCGGGGTGCCCTAGAATAGTACCTTTTTTTTGTTAACGGGGAGGAAATCTTCAAAAAGATACCCCGCCTCCTGGGGGGAAGGCAGCGGTTATGGGGGTTTTTTACCCACTAAAACGTCCTCGTTGCATGACGAGGGGCTCCGGGATCTCCGGTGGAACACACCGGAGCCCCTCTGCACTGTGCTCAAGGAGAGCACGACCCGAGGCTACTCGTCTTCTTTAAAAAAAACAACTCAGCAGACGCAAGCATACACACACGCCCACACACGCATACACAAACATACACACGCTTACACAAACACACACGGGCAGTTCCACATATCTAATACAATTTCAAAATTATTATATTTAAATTTTTATATTTAAAATTAAAAAAACCTATTTAAAAATTGGAACCCAAACTTTGATTGGAGGGTGGGCGTTAGTAGCAGCGCCACAATAACCTATTATTAATGTTGCTATTATCGTACACGACAATTGTACTGTATAAAACTTTGTTATGGTATTTAAATAAAGATTTTTATTATTTTTTTATTTTTTATTTTTCTCTTGCAGGCTGATTCCTATAGATGTGTGTGTTTGTCTCTTAGTGTCACACTTATTGCTAAAAATGAAATATTTACTTTAAAATATACCATAGTACAATACATATATATATAAATACTGAAAAAACAAATACAATCCGAATAACATGTTCTAAATTTTAAGATAATTTGTCATGTACACATCTATGATCTTACTCTATCTCTCAATCAGTCACAATGGACAAAATAGCAAGTAGCTCACCAAATGTTAAACGATCGGAGCTGCTCATGTGCATCAAATATGTTTTAGAAAAGTGGCAAGTGGCCACATTGTATCTGAAGAGCATATTTGCGTTATTTGTATAATGTTGTGTTTGTATTTTCGTTATCTAGTTGTTTTTCTCTGTTAATTTATATTTTCCTTTAAGTTTGATTATCCAAAATACAACATTTACGTATACCTATCTGAAAAATAAATGAGTACACTATCTGTAGCTCTGATTTGTTTGGAAAACAAACGTCAAACGTCACCTTGCTGGACGTTTGTAGTTTGTATACAAAAAAATGCTAACATATTTCGTGAACGAAATATCATAACTTGTAAAGTTTAAGCTTTTATTGTAATAAAAATGTGTTAATAACCATATAATTTATACACAAATGTATAATCTTTCGAGACGTAGCTTACAATAAATATAAAAGTTATATTTCATTCAATATTAACGTGTTAAACAATAACAGTTTTTAAAAAAATTGTTTATTGTTAATTTACAATTTTATTATATTATGTCACTGGTTTATAAGTCAAAGTATTCAGAAAAATCATAATAAAAATAAATTTAAAGAATAAAATTAAAAAAATTAAAAAGGAATGGTATCAACAAGATCCTTACGTTATAAATTTAGCGAAGGGGAACGTGTCCTTTGCTATGAACCTGACCCCACTAAAGCAAAAGTATTATATGACTCTAAGGTAAAAACTTTTTCACATACACCATACATTTCTTTTCTAAAACCTTTTAAATTTCTTTTGGGTGGTTGCAGGCTATTAATTTTTTTTCAAAAATTGTATTTTGTTTTGTGTTCAATTACTTGTATTGACAATTACAAACACCTTATCCTTTGGGATTGCTTTTCGTGTAATGTTTAATTTAAATTAAAAATTACATAGAATTAACATATGGATTTGAATTTAAAGCAGAATTAAAAACTGCGATAAATGAAAACTATAACTTATAAGAAGATATTGAGATCATAACTCACAACATATACTTTTATGAATTTATTAAAATATATTTTGAAGTAATTTATTTATAAATTTACTTTTCTATCACAGCACACATACAATTAACCACAAACCACTAATGTTCATGTTATATTCCAATGTTAAATGAATCAGTGTCATGAAAGATTGTATTTATTTTTTTCTGTTTTCTGGTTCGAATTGTGGTCTTTATTATGGGTAAAGGGACAAACATAAAAGAACTATTATAATAACATGATTTGCTTTACTCTTTTTGTACTTCCAGGTTTTGGAAGTTATAGAGAGTAAGGATAAGAGGGGTCGCCGCACTGTAGAGTACCTGATACATTTCCAAGGGTGGAATTCATCGTGGGATCGTTGTGTTAGTGAAGACTTTGTACTTAAGGATACAGAAGAAAATAGACAATTGCAGAGAGATTTAGCTGAGAAGTCACAACTCCAATTGTAATATTTATGGCTCATTATATTTTTATTTTCTTATAAAACTACTGATATATCAATTTTTATTTCTTTTTATTGCATTTTCTAATTTCCACTCTGTATTTACTCATACTCAGACTTTATACAATGCGTTTTTTATTTATAATTTTTGTAAGATTCCTTAAATTAACTTGAAGACACCTCTTTAAGACCTCCAGTCACAGTGTATTCAAATGTATAATTAAAATCTAATGGTTAGCTGCATTTCCCAGTGCTTATGAGTACTGTAAAGAGTTAAATACATCTAAAATTGAAAGTAAACCATAATAAAATCCGTAAAATTAGTTTTATTTCAAATTATTATAAATTAAAAAATATAGAATTTAATTTCTCACAGTGTGGTATTTTGATGTCCCAAAAACCCCATAAATTTATTGGTTATATATTGATTACTTTTGTTTACTTTTATTGATTTTTTTGTTTAATGATTGAAATTAATTGATCTGAATAAAAAGGGTCAAAGTATTTTATTTAATGTCTCTATAATAATGGTCAAATAACTCAACAACTTGGTTAACATAGATTATTATTAACAATTATCTGTAATTCCTCTTTCACACTTTAGATTTTAACCATAGAATATTTCTAATATAATATTGTGCTATACCAATTTGTCAACCACATTTATTCCTTATAGGGGTGCTTATTTATATAGAAGAGAGCGTAAGAAGGGAAGCAACACAAACACTAACTTAGGACTCATGGGCTGCTCAAGCCATGGATTCAGTGATGATGGATCATCTAGTAGCACTCAGCCTGATGGTAAATATAACTTATGAAATAATTTCAGTGTGAGATTAACTTGATATGGTAAGGATATGTCACTTACTTAAGAACAATCAATAAATTATAAAAGAGTACATACAAAAAAATGATCTAACACATTTATTTGCTTGAAAAAGGTTATTTAGTGGTGAGGAATTTAGCAACGTGAATTTTGATTGTGTTATGTGTTTGATTGTGTTGTGTGTTATACCTTCTTGACGAGTGAGGGTATTTTGTTGTATAGTTGTGCTCCTTCAAAATATATTAATATTTACTTACTTTTTGTATGAAAATAAAGCTAGCTCGTTGAATGCTGCATTTTTTAATATGTTTTGTCAATGAGAAATGAGGTTAGCATTATGCAAGTATGTTAATCACTGCCTAAGGCTGCACATAGTGTGATATAGTGTCATAGAAATAATTGTAAATATAACAAAGATTTTAGTATGTATTTCATTTGTTACTAACATAGTTATTAAGTGTCCTACTAACAAAAATGAGCAATGTATAATGCTTTAAATAAAGTTATTATTATTATTAACATATAACATGTAAAATGTAAGTCTTAATGCTAAAAGTAGGAATGTGGGAGAGTAATGTTAATGAAGGCGCAAATAAAAGATAACATCCGTGCATAGATAGCATTTAATCTGCTAATTCTACTGCTTGGCTTTTTTGAGCTTCAACAAGATTTAAAATTGGTTTTTGGTTTTATAATGTAAACATATTTGTCACATAAACTGTTGCTCCAACGGGCAATGACACAAATATTTTAAAGATGATTATGTATGAACCGCAGAGGTCGAGACGGGGGACACTGACTCGTCATCGGCTTCGGCCTCGGGCTCCAGCTCGCAGCCACACTCACCGCAACCCAGCCCACACCTGGGTAGGGCACATATCCCACTACCCACTGCGCTTAGGTGAGAACAATTCCTATAATAAACATTCCTTTTTTATTTTATTTGTTTTTTAATATACTAGATAAGACTTTAAGCTACAAATATGTTGTACACAGATGTATGAATGTGATTGAAGTGTCAATAGTATAATGGTTAAGGGTATGGTCAGTGGAACGTAAGGTTGATGGTTCAAATATACATTGTTGTTAAACATTCAAAATTAAAGCTTAAGCTTGTAATATTAGGAGATGGTTCACGTCAATAGTCGGAAAGGTGGATTCGTACCCACGACCTTACGATTCGCAGACCGTGCCCTAAACCATTAGGCTATTGAACACTAAACATACACAAACAGTTCACAAGCACGATCTGTAGGTTAAGGCTTGGGGTGTACCCCGTCTGACTAAGCTACACAGTAGAGACAGCTCCCTTTGTGAATATAGAGTTGGTGAAGAGACACCAAATCACCTTTTTTTCAGTTGTCCCTTACTATCTTCTTCCCTCTACGACCTCCTTCCTCATGATATCCCGCGCCCATAAACTTCATATCCCTACTCTCCCTTGTTAACTCTTCTTTTGTTATAATTTATGTTCATTTATTAACGAAAATAACATTAGACTTTAGTTTGTCTGTCTTTTAACTAACTAACCTTATTGTGATTGTTTTTAATGTTTTAGATATATCAACAGTGAGCTTCGCTGTGAATTGTCTCTGTAGTAACCACTGTACATCTTTGTCAGTTACGGTCCTTGTCCGTCTACGGAGCCCGCTTTTTACAACACTTCTACATGGAAACGCCATCAACAAAAAAAATTGAATTGAATTATTTTTTATGGCAACATCTTTTAATACCATCCGCAGAGACCGTCTGACATTTGACTATCACTTGGTAGTAAAGCGCGGGCGGCTGTCGAGGCTGCCTGCCACACCGTGCGCGGCTCAAATCCTGGAGTCCTTCGTCAAGTGGTTTGCACGTGCCGGCGCCTGGCACACGGCACGCACGCGCAACGAGCCGCCACAGCGACCGGACATGCTCGACGTCTCTTGCAGGTACAGTGCGAATGTCATACCAAATGCTCGCCTAATCAGGGCCGGATTTAGGAGTCTGGAGTCCTCATAAAAGACGAGTGGACGACAAAATCATTGAAATAATAAAATCTTTATTTTCAAAACAAAGCATATAAAACAAGTATACAATGTTTGGATCTTCTTTTTTAGTATATAATATACTTCTGCCAGAAGATCCAGCTCTTCCGTAATCATATTTTTTTAAGTTCTCTCGCTAGTGTCGGTCCCTCATGTCGGAGGATCGTGGTCACCATCAGGGTTGCACCTGGAGCGGATGATTTACTTCCACCGGCTTCTGTCCAGCGCGTCTCTTACAGCAGTGTAAAATTTGGAGGACGACGAGTCTTTTACCTGATCGGACCATCTTGTTGGTGAACGTACGCGAGATGTTTTACCTGCGGTGTTCCCAACTACGATAAGTTTATCTAGACTTTCGTCGCGTCTGCGCATTATGGGTCCGAAATACGCCAGGATTTATGATTTTTTAAGTTAATTAATATGAAATAATTATATGTATGTGTGCACATGTGTCAACCACATTTATTCCTTATAGGGGTGCTTATTTATATAGAAGAGAGCGTAAGAAGGGAAGCAACACAAACACTAACTTAGGACCTGCGAAGCGTGCTCGTCATGGATTCAGTGATGATGGATCATCTAGTAGCACTCAGCCTGATGGTAAATATAACTTATGAAATAATTTTAGTGTGAGATTAACTTGATATGGTAAGGATATGTCACTTACTTAAGAACAATCAATAAATAATAAAAGAGTACATACAAAAAAATGATCTAACACATTTATTTGCTTGGAAAAGGTTATTTAGTGGTGAGGAATTTAGCAACATGAATTTTGATTGTGTTATGTGTATACCTTCTTGACGAGTGAGGGTATTTTGTTGTATAGTTGTGCTCCTTCAAAATATATTAATAGTTACTTACTTTTTGTATGAAAATAAAGCTAGCTCGTTGAATGCTGCGTTTTTTAATATGTTTTGTCAATGAGAAATGAGGTTAGCATTATGCAAGTATGTTAATCACTGCCTAAGGCTGCACATAGTGTGATATAGTGTCATAGAAATAATTGTAAATATAACAAAGATTTTAGTATGTATTTCATTTGTTACTAACATAGTTATTAAGTGTCCTACTAACAAAAAAATGAGCAATGTATAATGCTTTAAATAAAGTTATTATTATTATTAACATATAACATGTAAAATGTAAGTCTTAATGCTAAAAAGTAGGAATGTGGGAGAGTAATGTTAATGAAGGCGCAAATAAAAGATAACATCCGTGCATAGATAGCATTTAATCTGCTAATTCTACTGCTTGGCTTTTTGAGCTTCAACAAGATTTGAAATTGGTTTTTGTTTTTAAAATGTAAACATATTTGTCACATAAACTGTTGCTCCAACGGGCAATGACACATAAATATTTTAAAGATGATTGTGTATGAACCGCAGAGGTCGAGACGGGGGACACTGACTCGTCATCGGCTTCGGCCTCGGGCTCCAGCTCGCAACCACACTCACCGCAACCCAGCCCACACCTGGGTAGGGCACATATCCCACTACCCACTGCGCTTAGGTGAGAACAATTCCTATCATAAACATTCCTTTTTTTTATTTTATTTGTTTTTTAATATACTAGATAAGACTTTAAGCTACAATTATGTTGTACACAGATGTATGAATGTGATTGAAGTGTCAATAGTATAATGGTTAAGGGTACGGTCAGTGGAACGTAAGGTTGATGGTTCAAATATACATTGTTGTTAAACATTCAAAATTAAAGCTTAAGCTTGTAATATTAGGAGATGGTTCACGTCAATAGTCGGAAAGGTGGATTCGTACCCACGACCTTACGATTCGCAGACCGTGCCCTAAACCATTAGGCTATTGACGCTTAATTCATTCAGGGGAGCTCCCTTTGTGAATATAGAGTTGGTGAAGAGACACCAAATCACCTTTTTTTCAGTTGTCCCTTACTATCTTCTTCCCTCTACGACCTCCTTCGGATCATAGACTTCAAATCCCTACTCTTCCTTGTTAACTCTTTTGTTAATATTTTATGTTCATTCATTAACGAAAATAACATTAGACTTTAGTTTGTCTGTCTTTTAACCAACTAACCTTATTGTGATTGTTTTTAATGTTTTAGATATATCAACAGTGAGCTTCGCTGTGAATTGTCTCTGTAGTAACCACTGTACATCTTTGTCAGTTACGATCCTTGTCCGTCTACGGAGCCCGCTTTTTACAACACTTCTACATGGAAACGCCATCAACAAAAATAATTGAATTGAATTATTTTTTATGGCAACATCTTTTAATACCATCCGCAGAGACCGTCTGACATTTGACTATCACTTGGTAGTAAAGCGCGGGCGGCTGTCGAGGCTGCCTGCCACACCGTGCGCGGCTCAAATCCTGGAGTCCTTCGTCAAGTGGTTTGCACGTGCCGGCGCCTGGCACACGGCACGCACGCGCAACGAGCCGCCACAGCGACCGGACATGCTCGACGTCTCTTGCAGGTACAGTGCGAATGTCATACGAAATGCTCGCCTAATCAGGGCCGGATTTAGGAGTCTGGAGTCCTCATAAAAGACGAGTGGACGACAAAATCATTGAATTAATAAAAATCTTTATTTTCAATTTTTGAGCACAGTGCAGAGGGGCTCCGGTGCGTTCCTTTGGAGCCCCTCACCATGAACCGAGGAAGGGCCACCGGAGAAGTTTTAGTGGGTAAAAACCCCACATAACCGCCGCCTTCCCCCAGAAGACGGGTATATTTTTGAAGATTTCCTCCCAAAAATGGATCCACAGGTTGATGGTAGTTGGCAGGTTGGTTTCAAAAAAAATCAAGATAATGCCGATGAAATTTGGAATTCTGTCGTGATTTGTAACATTCTTTTTGGCACTCATTGAGCGATACATGAAATATTTTTATTTGCAATTTTATTGACATGTTTGTATTCCAGATTAAATCTAGTCAGAGAAGTGGCAGACGGACTTAGAGTGTACTTCGACTTTACCCTGTGCGGACACCTACTGTATCAGCAGGAGATGCTCCAGTACCAGGAGGTCTGCGGCCAGTATAACGAAGAGTATGTCGTTTTTTTAAAGCTAGCAATATTTTTTTTCAGAAATATTATTAACATTCTTATTAACCATTCCAACTAAGCTTATGGTTGTGCTAGTAGATGGTTCACGTCAATAGTCGAATGGTTTCAACCCACGACCTTACGATCGGCAGTTAAAGTAATAGCCTTTATATATATGTCCCACTGCGGATCACTTAATCGGCTATCGGTTCTTTATCTTATATTGTAATTAATTATTTGCATGCAACTAAAAAATGTTTTAATGATGGCACCCATTTTTTTTAAATATATTTCTTAGGTATGATTCAAAAAGCGAGGACGACGAGGGTGAACAATCACACGATGACGGCACCGTCGCTTCGACGGAGGAAGACTTGAAGAGCCCGAAACTACCAGACTACTCACATCTACCACCGGACCCTACTGACGGCGAAAACGAAGATGGTACGTTAAAAAATTCGTGACAACAACAACAACATAAAAAAATGTAGCATCGCCATTCTCTTAACAGATTAATTATCATACTAAAAACAATAGAAATACCCACCCAACCCGATGGGGTGGGTAGAATTACGGACTTCCACTTAGTATGACCTTGACACCTCTTCCACTCACATTCCTACACTGGCAAACTACACAGATTGGTCAGAGGAGCTGGCCTTGATTGCTTCACCGAATTGAGAGGTGGCATAGCTTTTAGGTCGCTCGAAGAAACTCCAGCAACGCTCCTAACATCTAAGGGGCACTTGGGCATAAATAATTGTCTATGTTCCTTCTTTTAATATCTAGTAACGACCCGACCACATCGTATTGACCGCATTTAACAGCATCTTGATCTTATGTTATTTCTGCCATACCCAACTTTCTCTCTCTCTGTCTCTCTAACTCTTAAGGTAAATGAATACATTTAAAGAGTATATAATAGAGAATAAGTAGACATCAACATCAACTACATGATCTAATTCCCCCATCCCCTTTCCACCATCGGACTTCCAGACGCACTGCGGGATTTCATCCTTTTGTTGTGAACATCCCTCAAATCCGAACGAAGCGATTTGCTTCGTCTTTCATTCTTCGTACAGCAAAGGACTGGAATAGTTTGCCCGCGTCTGTCTTTCCTTCCGATTACAATGTGGGTATTTTCAAGAGTATTGTGAATAGGCATTTACTAAGCTAGTGCGCCTTACCATCCAGGACTGCATTTCCACTTAACATCAGGTGGGATCGTAGTCAAGCACTTGCTTAGAAATTATTAAAAAAAAAATCATATCCACCATCGTATTATATCTAAAACACAATCAAAGTATAAAGATTCCTATCAACAACACAATCAAAGTTAAAAATTCCTTCACTTGCTCTATTATTTCTTCTATTTTAAATTAATTAGGTAAAATAAGTAGATTAGAAATGCAATTTTTAAAAATTGTTTGGTGTCATATAAGGTTTTAAGGTGCAAATTGAGACACGACCAATGAATTGCAACAATATATAATTATTTAACTTCTCACGTATATGACGAATCTATATACTTTTAAAATATACAAATTCTTTTATTACAGAAGACGAAATGACAAAAACAAGGGATTCGACGGACGGTACAAATTCCAACGACTACACCTTGTCAAGTTTAGGTATATTATAATATATTTCATATTTATACGTATATGTAAGTTTTTTTTTTAATTATAGCTGAGTCACCGGGTGAAACGCTATGTATCTTTGTATGGGACTTCACTTCGGTATTCTGCGATGTCTTGGTACTTTTCCAATCGTGCCGACCCATTCGTGCAAGAGAAGTGTGACTTCAATGTAACAATTTTCGGTTAAAATTCAAACCGTTGAGTTTTTTACATTTTGATTTGTAAAATACATAAGTCACTTGTTATATATTTAGTTGACTCAAAAATTGATCGCTATCCACATAATGTCTACCCTACTAATGTTAAAAAATAAGTTGATGTCATTTTTACTCTTGCGGTTAAAAAGCTATTCTAGTCTTATATTGAAACAAATAAAAAAATTTCTTCTTCATATTTGTATTACAGTAATTGTTAAGTAGTTAGTAACTTGTATTATAAATTTACAGTTCAAGACAACAGTCCTGACGAGCATACGAAACACGAGATAATTGTCAAGTCCATAAAACGCGAATCGCCGCCAGAGGAAATAGAGGTTCACAACAGCATCACGATAAAAGAGGAGCCCTGTTGTTCACCAGTAGAGGAGCGCTACTGCTCACCGAACGAGGAACGCTGTCTCACACCGAAACAGGAGCACTGCGAGACACCAAAAGAGGAGCACTGCCGGACACCTAACGTGGAGCGCTACCATTCACCGAATGAGGAACGCGGCCACACATCGAATGAGGAACGCTGCCCGACAATAAAAGAGGAACGCTGCCCGACACCGAAAGAGGAACGCTGCTCAACACCGAAAGAGGAACGCTGTCACACACCGAAAGAGGAGCGCTGTCCGACACCAAAAAAGGAGCGATGTCGTACATCGAAAAGGGAGCGATGCCGTTCAACGAGAAAAGAGCGCTGTCGAACACCGAAAGAGGAGCGATGCGCTACGCCGAAAGAAGAGCGCTGCGGTTTAAGAAGCAACAATCTTGCTAGAAGGTTATTTGTTGTAATTACTATAATGGGACGTTGCATTGAACCATATATCCAGAACGTGTCTCATTAGACACGCCTGATGCATTGCACTAAAATGAATGTTGGCTAGTTGTGCACCACATATATATCGACATTGCACAATATCGATATTTGAACGCGATATGTCTCTTCAATTCGATGTCATCGAGTCATCTAATATCGATATCTATTAATATATATTTCATCCGATAACCAAATATCATATGTATGTTACTACGGTCCTGCTCTCCGCGATGGTAGTACTGTTTGTAATCTGGGCCGCTGTTTTTTTTTGGGCTACTGAAATACAAACAAACATATTGCATATATTTATACAATATATTACATAGTATCGATAGAATATTACGATATATTGTATCGAAAAATATAAAAGTGTTGGCTATATACGAAATAGGTTGTTGTGTTAGAAAGGTACACTTTGGTCATGGAGAGACGAAAAACATTTACGGGAGAGGAGATCGTAGGCCACAACGACCACATTGGTTACATATACAAAAATATTCGAACTTGTAAGAAGCGAGAGAGCCAAAACCGTGAAAAATGGAATTCCGTCTCACTCTCTCTCTCTATTGCACTGAGTAAACAACTGCTTTTGTTACGACGTGACAACGTCTTATAAATTGATGAATACTGGATGTCATTTACACAAAATGTCCCGTTACGCTCGAGCCGAGAAAACTCTCCGGAAACCCGAGAATTGTCGATAGTGCACAGTGTGTAAGCGAGAGCGCGGTATGAGAGAGATAGAGAACGCAAATTTGTGCTCATTGAAGTGAAGAAAAAATTCCAACATGTGTACCTTTTTTTTGTTAACGGGGAGGAAATCTTCAAACTTTCTGGGGGAAGGAGGCGGTTATGTGGGGTTTTTACCCACTTAAACTTCTTCGGTGCACGGTGAGGGGCTCCGGGATCTCCAGTGCAACGCACCGGTGCCCCTCTGCACTGTGGTCAAGGACAGCACTTCCCGGGGTTACTCCCCCCGTGCCCTCGCAGTGCAAGGCGACACGGGCCAGCCGATGTCGCCTTCTTCCCGGGTCCACCTTAGCGGACGACAATGGTTCTCACCCTTGTCGCCCAGTGAATCCGAGGCCCCTTTTAGTCGCCTTCTACGACAGGGGATACCGTAGTCTTATTCTTGAGAGCCCAGAACTACAGGGCTGCCAACGTGTGTACCTAAGATAAGTTGTCAAGAATTTAACGTCCGAACGCATTGCGCCCAGACACCTGGGATTTTTGTTTTAATGTTGAAATGTCCTCTTTCAGACTCCGTTCACACAAATCAGTGGTGTCACAATCGGAGAATGAAGAACCGGCCCCGTCCACGTCTGCCGGCGAGCAGCGGCCTTTGGAAACGCTATCCTCCAGGTTATTACCATACCAGATATTGCTACTTGCTAAAATCTGTGCCCGATGTAAGGCGATGAGGTCACCCCCTGTCACATAATAAGCTTCGTGAAAAATGGACTATATATAAATAGATAGCTTGGATATTACTGTATATAGTAAGACTAAGAGAGAGTTGGGATTTCCGTCCAATGAGCCAGTAGAGTTTTCTCATTCGCAGTCAATTGACGCTTATATTATATTTGACGTAACATTGTGTGTATGTGATTACATATAGTATTGATGTTAGTGTGGGCAGCAGTGGGTCGTCGCAGAGCGAGGGCTGGACGCGCACGGCACCGCCCTCCGAGCCCGCGCCCGCGCAGCACACGCGCACGCCGCTCTCCCAACTACTGGACAAGGTACGCGGACACACATGCACTCACCAACCAGAACATAGTGGCAAGAGTAACGGCAGAATTGACGGCAAATAACTCTAGCGCTGAGCGAAACGTGGAAGGGATAGCTGCGTCAATGTACAGTCGCGCACGTTTCTAAAAATTACGAATGAAGCGTTTTTGTTTGTACTTTTTTATATTGGCATATTCACTATTTAAAATCACAAAATAAAATTAATGCGACACAACTGAAAAAAAATAAAATAAAGTACAACAACTCAAAATTAACAGAAAACAATTAACATAAAATTTAGAAAGCTACTGTAAAGCAGGAGCTAGCGGGGCATCGTAACGACCCCTTCACCTGTGATATCTTATTTTCGATTTCTGCGCATTAATGGTCAACACTAGAGTTACTTACCGCCAACTATATTCACCTAAGTTCCGTCTTCTACACCATAATTTACCATAGACAGATAGATATAAATTTAATAAGAAACAATCAAAAAAGCAAATAAGATAATTATCGTATATTTTACAATTTTTTAATTTCGTCCAGACACTGGCATCCATGGGAAAAACCATATAAGTATTGAATTAGCATCAAGTATGTGCGCGGTAAGAGACGAATAACTCAATATCACGCCAACCGTTTTCGATTATTATTTTTAAGTGCATAATTTACAATAAATATTTATTGTAAATTATTCACTTCAAAAGTAGTTTGATAAGAGTTTTGACTTCTGATTAATTCTATTTCGTAATATTTCTATTCTCGCCATAAAAGAATTCGCGCCGCTGTCATGGCGCGATATCAGCGCCACGCCGCCGCCCCTACGCGCCCCAGGGTTCGTTGATCCGAGCATCAGCTGTTATTGATTTTATTTTTCATTGCTGTTTTTTTTAATAATGTATATTATTATTAAAACTTTCGTTTCATTTAGCTATACTACCATGATGGAGCGTAAATAATGCTAATGAAACGATTTAAAAATATAGTACTATCGTCTGTCTTCGTTTTCTTGTTCAGTTTTGTTCATTTCCAAAATTAACTATAGCGATGCGACGTACGAATGAAATATCACTGCGGTATTAAGATTTTGGGTATTTTTTATTTATTGCATGCTCCCTTCAGGTTACTAAGTGGCAAATCATCCCCCGGGAAGGCACCGAGCATCTGCCGAGCAGAGTGTACGGCGCTATACATCTAGCGAGGCTTTTTGGTAATATCCCTACTTTCATTTTACAATGTTTAATGAAATTTAAAATTACAGCCTTTATACATGTCCCACTGCTGGGCACAAGCCTTCTCTGAAAAGAGAGTATAAGGGCATAGTCCGCCACGCGGCCCTAGTGCGGATTGGCAGACTTAATATATCTTAGAAAAATTTTCTAAGACATGTAGGTTTCCTCACGATGTTTTCCTTCACCGCCGAGCGCGTGGTAAATCAGCACGTAAAATTGCAACAACAAATTTATTGAAGCTGGCACCGGGGATCGAAGTCGGGTTGCTAGGGTACTACGAGTATACAGCAACTTGAGGTGACCGCCCGGACACTGAGCTACCACGGTTCGTACTCAATGTTTAATTGCATAAACCAATTCCAATGTCAATGGCCGCATCAAAAGAGAAAATAACAACCTAAAACTGGCCACGAGGACACAGCGGTCACGGAGAAACTGCACCAGCGGCACTGAAAATTTCGGAAATCAAGGAAGTGACACAACATTAATCTTGGTTTTGAAAATCGAATAAATGTATTCGATTTTCAAGACCAAGGACTTTGCAATTAAAAATATTTTAATATGACAGGAATAGTGGAAATATTCCATTCCCGATACTTTTAGTGCAGCCTATGTAGTATTTAACCCCTCGTCTGTGGAAAGTCCTGTAATGGGATCCACAGATGGGCTTAAAATTGTCATTTTGACAGTTAACACACGAGAGGTTAACGTTTAATTCGATTTGAAGTCGATTTTTATTTTTACTCGTAAATATACTTATATATATATATATAGGTATTTAAAGTGAATGTTATAAGTTAGTGTAATTAATTGTATTGTCTCATATTATTTGTCCACAGTGAAGTTGCCCGACTTCCTTAACGCCACGCAGATGCCAGATTTTAAACTTAAATTGGTGCTGAAACACGTCGATATGTTTGTACAGTGAGTATATCTTCGTAGTTACGTAGTTTACCCCCATTGAAATAAACGGAATTGGCGGGAGCCGTTAATGATGATGATATGCCCGATAGCGCGGAAAGGCAATAAGTGGTAGAAGGAATGCCATGTACACGACGAATTTTTTTTTTATACTTTCTAAGCAAGTGCTTGACTACAATCCACCAGATCTTAAGTGGAAATGCAGTCCTGGATGGTAAGGCGCTCTACTCTTGAAAATACCCACATTGTAATCGGAGGGAAAGACAGACGCGGGCAAGCTATTCCAGTCCTTTGCTGTACGAAGAATGAAAGACGAAGAAAAACGCTTCGTGATGTGATGAAGTAGATTTTCAACCAATTTCAAAAAAGGAAGAGATTATGAATTTTGTAAAATTTCTGTTTTTTTACCTCATAACTTTGTACTGGGTGAACCAATTTTGATGATTTCAAAGCTGGTGCAATTTGGTTCAATTCTGACATTAGGATCCATGAGAGCACCATATAAGTCTTGAATTTACATTTCGATGATTAATTTTTATTGGAAAGGATGTACTTCAAAGTTAATTTGATGAGAGTTTGGTTAGGTGCTGATTAATCCTATTTCGTAATATTCCCTCGAGGCTACCGGTCATAATAACGTTTAACGTTTCATTCTCTTGGAAGTCAGCTTTTGGTTTTACACGTAAATATAGTTGTTGTTTAACAACTATATCGGTTGTCAACAGGTATTTGGAGGAGCACAGCGAGTGGTTCGGCGAGATGTACTACATAGCGGACAACGTGTCGCGCTCGCACTGACGTCACGCGCGGCGGGCCCCCGCCTAGCGACAAGCACGGACCCACGCACGCGCCCGCCCCGCCCCGCGCGACTGTACCATCTCTTGGCTGAACATTGCTCCGGCACACCGCGGTACTCTGGCACAGTTACTGTAATCTACAGGAAATAAAGGAGTCTGAAGTGATGTGGGTTTCATTTCATTTTAATACTAAAGTACCCATCCCGCATCGCCTGGCTAGAAATAAACTTACATCATTAAATATTTAATTTAACTCTCACAATATATTAAATTATTCATTTCTCTCCGTATTCATTCTCTTCTCGAGCGGGTGGAGATCATTACCTACACCCATGTACATATCGGTAAATACAATATCATTCTTATCATTTATACAAAAACATATCGGGCTCAAGTTAATGTCAGAAATAAAATTTACCATATAGTATACTTTATTATACTTCAATATACTCCATTGTTCTTTAATATGGTTCATAATGACATAAATATACACAGCGCATGTGTCAATACAAATTTGGGTTATAAAACAAAAGAATATCATCATAGTAAATAAAAGCTATATTTGACGGTTCAAAGAGAGGAGTGCTCCCATCGTCACCAAACTTTACAGGATTACTCGCCAGGTCAATCTGTAGATTCCTAAAAGTTTCCTTGTAATCCGTCCAGCCGTTTCGGAGCCTATAAGTAACAAACCCACACACTTTCTCTTTTATTCATATAGATTGTGTCCAAAATCAGTATTCTTCTTCTTCGTCAATAACACTCTTGGCTGAGTGGTCGTAGTTGCCACTACAGATGTTGGCTTCTCTGATGGCCGCCTTCCTCGTGATGATGATCCGTTTATTGCCGCTTCTATTTGCTCAATCCCTCATAGGCGATCTTCCTCGTAGGCTTATTCCCTTAACCTTTCCTTGGACCACAAGTCGTTCAATAGCACTCTGCCACGGCGGCATACGAAACCAAAAAAGGCGAGGATACGAGACCGTATAGTTTGCGGCAAATAACACTAACACACTGTTATGCTCAGAAGTCGAAAATAAGATATCTAAGGGGTGAAGGGACAAGCGGTTATTGTCTCTCCTGTGGTACTCTGCTCCGTGTACCAATACCACACCCCGCTCACTCCTAGTGTACGAAGTATAAGAAGAATTAAATCTATTGGATAATCCTATCTTTTCTTCTTGTTTAAAAAAGCTAAGTATTTGTACTAAAAAATCCCAACGGGTTGAACGTTATTTACGTACAGATAGTTTTATTTGTCACCATCATCATCATCATCAGCCTGTATCTATCCACTGCTGGAAATAGGCCTTCCCCAATGCCTTCCACCACATGCGATCCTCACCTTTCCGCATCCAGCCACTTCCGGCTATCCTAAAAAGGTCGTCGGTCCATCTGGAGGAAGGGCGCCCCACGCTTCTCCGACCTATGCGCGGCCTCCATTCCAAGACTTTCCTCCCCCATCTACCGTCGCTGACTCGGCAGATGTGGCCAGCCCACTGCCACTTCAACTTGCTGACTTTAAGAGCTATATCGACTACCTTCGTTCTCCGTCGAATTTCTTCGTTTCGGATTCTATCCCTTAGAGAAATGCCGAGCATAGCTCTTTCCATCGCTCGTTGTGCGACTTTCAGCTTGTGGACTAGCCCAACGGTCAGAGTCCAAGTCTCCGCACCGTAGGTCATGGCTGGGAGGACGCACTGGTTGAAGACTTTTGCCTTGAGGCATTGAGGTATTTGCGATTATTGCGATATTTGTCACCATGGTTTGGTTTTATTTCAAAAGAAAATAAAACAGCCAGTCTTTCAAATTTTTAATTATCAATAACAAACATACATTTGAAATTTCACTATCAAAATTACATTAATCATTTATTTATAAAAAAAAGGAAGGTAAATTGCAATTTTCTTGACATTTGAGCGTTTACTTATAAATGTAAAGATCTTAAATATAGTTTTAATCGAAGATTATTCATTCAAAGTTACAAATTACAAGGCAATTTATTTAGCTGTTTTATTGTAATATAATTTTTTACATGTTTATTTCCAAAATTAACTATAACTAAATCAGCGTTTCTTAAAGTAGAATAATATTAATCATTCGCTTCCCTGTGTAAAATACTTCAAAATCCCAGCAGACAGTAAATGCATTCTAACGATGAAATTTGTTAAATTACCTATTTACTATTATCTTGAAGAGGCCCACATTAAATTAGTGGTTTAAAACTGCAAAGAAGGTTGTTCAAATTGTATGCTTAATGAAAGAATTACAAATATAATGTCCAATAAGGCAAACGGGACACTGGGAAACTACCCATATTAAGTTTATACTCAAAAGCACATACAATCTTACAATAGTAATAAAAAAACTCATGACCAAAGTTTTGTTAGTAATGAAATTGAACATACATTGACGTTTGAATATTTCTTTAAAATGACAAACATTTATAAAATAATGTTTTCAATCGTTTAATTTTATTTTCATATGACATTTTACAATTATGAAAGTTATTAAGACAGAACATACAACACAATGAAAACCAAAATTAGTATTATATATTAATCATGCTCCATTCTATGTATGACACGTCTGTACTCGTCCTCCAGGGACAGGTACTGGCTGGCGAGGCGACCCTGGGTTTCATTAGCCCCGGTAGATGTTATAGTTGCTGTAAATTCTTCAGGTTTCAAAACTTTTTGCAATTTCTTCATTTCTAGTTTCTTTTTCTGAAAAATATAATAATACAGGTTACAACCTGTCCACCATATGCCTACGCAGGACACTGGAATATAACTTTGTTAATAATATACAATACACAGGAGCTCTGTCTCTTCAACTAGGTACAGTGTACATGTATCTTAGGAGACAGTGCCTTGAGTCCAGTGAGTCACAAACAGTAAATCCTGCATACATTAAGTTTTTAAAAACTGAATACTTTGAGAACTTTACTTTAAAAACGGAATACTTTGGTAACATTGCCATTTGGCCTTGAATACTTTGGCCATTGACAAGGCCGCGAGGTCCAAGTCCGACAAGCTGGACTGACCAAATCCGCACCACTATCTGCACGACGGTTAGTGATGCTCTGCGCACAGCTGCAGAGAGAGGAAAATGGCGACGGATCACCAAAGACTGTTCCCACGAGATGGTCGAGACTAGAGTTGGGAAATACTAGGTAAATTATAATACTGGGTTTCACAGTGACTGTGACTTAAAAATTTCAGTGACAAATACCTGTGACAAAATGGGTATAAAAATACTCACTGCTCCTATTAACTCTGACTGGTAAAATAATTTTACTGACGCGATTATTTCCGATAACGCGTTTATTCCAACAGAAAAATCGCGATTTTATTAAAAAAATAATAAGTGAATTCCTTTCTATCACGTGGCGGAGACAGACTTATTTATTTTCGAACTGTGCGCCACGCGTAGCAAAAGATCACTGCTACTGTGGCGACTAGCGTTCGCCAACTACCAAAGAGGATTTTAGACGACAAAATTATTCATATTGTATTTTGAATTAGAAAATTTTTATAAGACACATGCCAACATTTTTTATTACACTTTTTACTTTACTCTAATGTAAAAAAAGTTTAAAATATAATTTCCGTATTCCTCATAATTTCTGTCATATTTTTATTTACCGGCGGCACATGAGATGGTCAAGATCACGTGCAAAAGTAATAATGGGATTGGCATTCCGGTCTGATGCCACATTACAAATGTACGGGTGATATCTTGTCACAGTGACTTACTGTGACTGTTTTTGTACCCAGTATTTTACTTGTGACGATAAATACTCGTCAACTCTAGCATCCCATTCAGCATTGAGGAATCCGACGCGAGGAGGAGGATAGGTTACATATATATTTATTTATTTAAACAAAGATGTTGGACGGGACCGGGGCAATATTTCACTGGAAATACAACAATTTTTTTTTTAATATACAACCATAATTTTAGTAACAACTAAATACCCGAGGCTCCATTAGCCGCCTTCTACGTCAGGCAGGGGATACCGTAGTCTTATTCGTATTCGTAGAAAAGAAATGTGAAACGTTTCACTATTTTGCGTGTCATGCTTGCGCAAGGGCCATGCTGATCTTCTCTGTATCGTTCCAATTTTAGTTAATGTACTGCCAAAGTAATTTTCAAATTTAGCAATAACCTTGTTGACGGGGAGGAAATCTTCAGAAAGATACCCCACCTTCTGGGGGGAAGGCGGCGGTTATGTGGGGTTCTTACCCACTAAAACCTCCCCGATGGCCCTTTTCTCGGTGCACGACGAGGGGCTGCGGGATCTCAACGTGGAACACACCGGAGTTACTCCCTCCCCCACGGGCCAGCCGATGTCGCCTTCTTTCCGGGTTCACTTTGGTGGACGACTCAGGCCCCCACCCTTGTCGCCCAGTGAACCCGAGGCCCCTTTTAGTCGCCTTGCACGACAGGCAGGGGATACCGTAGTCTTATTCTTGAGAGCCCAGAACTACAGGGATGATTTAGCAATAACCTTAACTAACCTGAAATGGTGCGTTAAGTCTGTTTTTAACATCCAGCCTATAGTTAAGGTAGGCAGACTTATCCGATGTGTTGGTACATTTGAGTCGTAGAATTTCGTAAACGCGACGTGCTTGCTTCTTGTTTATCTTGAATTTGCTGCAGGCCTGGTTCACCATTTCCGGGGAGAAACTGCCGAAAAACGTACAGTTAAAAAAGTACTGTCACATACATAGACAAACTCTCCGTGGGAAGTAATAATGCATTTTTATCTGATAAAGTGATGAATAGAATCAATTTCTAAGTAATACTCCCTTCTACTTCACTACATATTTCTGGATAATTTCTTGCTTTCAAGGCAATATCATCAATAATAAACACATGATAGAAGCTAAATAAATAATAAATATATCTCCCGGTTAAAAACCCAAACAAGGTAGGCAGAGGTATCAACTAATAAGCCAATGTTTACCGATGATAAATCCCAAAAAACATATACCGAGCACAAAATTTTGCACAGTTTTCTGTATTTAAAAATTGGAAAAATAAAGGTTGGCATTCGACTAGGCTATCACAATATTTTAGGTTAAATTATTTAATTATCAAATACCTACCCCTGTTGAAGCTTGGCCGGTTGAAACGCTGGCAGAGATTCACAGTTCTTGGCGTCGACATAGTCTCTTATCCTCTGGAACTCTGGTGATGGCGCCTCTACGGTTATGTCAAGTACCTCTGGTTGAGGTATGAAATACGAATATATCGACTGAAATTAAATAAAAACAATGCTATCATAGTTAAGACTATTTTATAAGACATACTTCAAAATATTATTCAACAAAAAACGATCACCACTGACAACCATTGAAAACATTACAATGGAGATTTTCTGTTCGCAACCTGAGACATAATAAATAAAACAACCTTTTTTTTTGTTAACGCAGGGGAAACTTTTTATAGACCATCCTCCGGTACCCTGGGTGGGCTCGGAGGGATGTGTGGGGCTCGGCCTGGGCAGCCCCTAAACCTTCCGCGAATGCCATCAGCCGTTATGAGCGGGGTGCCCCGGATCTGTCAGCGACAGGACACCCCAGCCAACACCTAGTAGTAGTATATTATTCGAAGTATTCGATTGTTTTACCGTGCGGTTATCGACAATATTTGAAAAAAAAGTACTTTTTAAATTTGTTATATCCAACCTTGGTTTGCTGGTGGCAGATGGTGGTGGTAGATGAGAAATGGCAATCACTATTGGTTATACACTAATTTATTATGTGATAGAACTAAGCATATCACCTAACAACATACAACAAATGTTATAACGTCAAATATTGTACATAAGAATAGGGAAAAGAATTGTCTCATCCAATCAGGTCATCTTCAAAATCACTTCAGATGAATGTCTTAATAAGTATAAGAATTTTTTCAAGCTAGACTTGCTGGCAGACGGGATAAGATGTGGAAACTGTCTCACCTGAAGCAGCTCTGCGCATACACCTAGTTTCTGGTAGGGAGGCAGTGTGAGCACTTGCGAGACCCTTGGGCGCGTGTGTCGCGGGTAAGCGTAGTAGCGGTACACAGTAGCATATGCGGCCGTGGCATAGCGCACCTCTCCCTCGCTTGTGTGGAACTTTTCGAAACTGGTCAAATATTAAATCCAATAAAACATAAAGCATAAACATTCAACTCAAATCTATGCTTAAAGTTAACCAGAAAGTAAAGAAATTATACAAAACGTACTTACCACCCATGACAGTAGTAGTACAAAGATCTGGTGTTCAACTCATTTGGTTTTGTTATCTTTAAGAAGTTAAGTAGGAGTACCAACTAGTCTCGGTTTGTCTTACAAATATATCTATCACCAATCCGTCCAATGTCAATTAAAACAGAGGACCCATTAAAAATAGCTTGATTATTCTTATTTCCCATCTCAAATTTCCACCATGATCTTAAATAAATCTACTTTTTAAGTCATTAGTAAAGCTACTTATACATTTACTTACACTGTAAAGAAAATCCACTGATCGTCATCCACATCAATGAAGGAAGCCGCATCAACATACCATAAAAGAAAGGTTTGCAGTCGCTGGTGATATGCTAGGAAACCAGGTGTAGATATTTCACTGTAATATACCTCAAATGACCTCTTGTCCCCACCTTCACCTAGAAATGAAAGTATACTTCAGTTGTTATGACATAAATAATATATTTAAGCTGTATATGATGTGATTAGGAAACACTTCACATGAGAACCTAATTCAACTTTGATGTACAAGTACAAAATTGACCAGAAAATCTACAAATTTCTTAATCAATATTCTCTAATTTTGGAGTATGTGCCAACAAAGACAACCATTATCATTAGCAATTTTATACATATTAATATGTTTCACTGTTTTACATCTATATAAAATGTATCGTGCTAGTGTGAAAAAAATGGTAAACTTACGAGGTGTGACTGAGAATGCATGTACAAGTTGACCATGCGGAATAAAATGCTGGTCTTTTATCAACATGGACAAAAAGTGATCCAAATTGGTAACATATCCAGGAGCCAAGACATTTTTTAATGCTCCCTCAATATCATCTGCTTTCAATCCCCCTGATTTACTGGGTTCAATCTATAATTGAGAAGAATGACAAATAAAACAAATGCACATGATAAAAACAATTTATACAAATTACTTTACTGAAGTTTTGTGATTAACTATACTACAAGATGAAAACCTAGTAATTATTAATAACAGTTATGATAACCTTGCTCCAAGTCCAAGTCCAGTAGATAGAGATTGATGATAGGACCTAATACCCGGCTGAGCATCATTCAGAAATTTCGAACACACATTTTCATTACGTTGAAGTGGCAATAGGCACATTATGTGTAAAACAGATGGCTGATGGGGCCAAAAAGTTCTCTATTGAAGACTTGGACCGGCAAGTGCAGAATAATATGTTCTCTTGTAGTCTGACATCCTCAAAGGATGCAGGACACAGCAGGGGGCAAGCTACTTACAACTGGTCCATTTGGAAATTGTTGGGGGAGGCCTACGTTCAGTGGAGTTTCTTCGGCTGAAATGATGATGATGAAGACATCTAAGTTAATGAATTGCTTGATTTGGGACTTTTTTTTTAAGTTCTCAATATGTATTCATTTGTTATTCCAAATAAAATAAATAGAAAAGTGTGGCTTTAAAGAGGATGCTGAAATCAATCTCAGGAAAGGTATGTGGTTTGAGTGGTAAACATAATTTAAAAGAATGAATTGTGTGTAGCAATGAAAATTATTACAGCAAAAATGAGATGCAGAGCTGGGGTTCCCTAGAAAGATTCAGTGTTTGGGCAATAAGTGTTATTAATATTTATTGCATTAATATTCAGTTATATTTGCAAACATATTATTTTTATTTAATATTTAGCAGCGACATGACAAATAAAAAATTTTAATTAATATTTTTCTAAAAAAACACATATTTTGGTAAGTTCATATTTTTTTTTAAATATGTGTTTATTCTTGAACAATTCTCTCAATTTCAATGCTATTAACCAACATTGTTCATATATATTGCCTGCCTAATCTACTGACACTGCCAATAATTTATGTATGACATTTTCTTCATCGCTTTCTACTGTGGGTATTATGGTATTTTCAATGTTTTCATTATCATAACTATGATATTACAGTTTATATGTACATTTTGAGATTATAGCATAATATTTAACCACAAATATGGTTTTCTAACTAGTTATTTTACATACCTTCAGTATTTAATTATAAATTAGGAAGATATTCCTAATAATGTATTCGGATAAAATTGTATTTGTATTATTATCCTATTTACCTTATTTGTATACTCAATCCCAAGGTATGTTTGGAGGCTTCCTGCACTATAAAAAAGCTTTATATGCAAATCCGTGTAACCGAAAATGTTTTCATTTTCTCCAAATACTTGATGGCACATTTCAGGGCCAAAGCTCGCTTCATCATCTTCAATGTCTTCAACCGATCGTACTGTAATACGACAAAGGTTATAAATTCGATTCATAACAGTGCATGCAAAAAATCGGAAACGTTTCTTACCCAATTTCAACTCCAAAATATCATTTCCATTAACAACCAGGTGATTAAGTGTATCAGTCATTGTATAATTGTTGATGATTTACAAACTAAATAAAATATTGTAACTGAAAGTTTTCATTCCAATTCGACTTCCCGCGCAAAATATCTTTAACAATAGATTTTTTAGAGAGTTTATGTGCGTTAAAAGCGTATATTAGAATTAAAAGAAAACTTGTAGACTACAAAACAGTTCCTGTTGATGTAACTTCAACGGTATATAATGTTCGATAAGTTATAGGCGGGTACAACTTACAAAAATGCAATTACAATCAAAATCAAACGTCTTATTTGATTCCTTTTTCGTTCCGAAATGTCAAATTTGATTTTTACGATTTTTTTTAATTCTAAATAAACATACTACTGTCATGTCAGTTAAAGAGATGTTCATAACATTAACAAATATGGTCGTATAATATTCATGCTTTTTAATCTATATATTTGCGAATAATGTATCTTAAATTTATATATTTACGAATTACAGTATCTACTTAACATGGCTTTTTTTAAAAAAGAGGTGCTTTTTAAAACTTTCCTGAAAGTCGAAGTAAAAACTAATCGTTGTATTTTAATTTTATAACATATGTAGTTGAGTTATACATATATTACATAGCGAACGTAGTTGAAAAGATAAACGAAACTAGGTAATGAACACTTTAATAAAAATACTATGGAAATTTTGTAAATAAATGATTTTACTCTGTGAATTAAGAGAATGTTAATAGTAGGCAACACATACGACTTTATGTGACGTCATTATGGCCTGGTTGGGTTAGGTTTGCTGGAAATTTTTGTTAATAATCTTGTATTTTAGTATATTATATGTTGTGCTACTTATTTTAGATTAGTAATATAAATACCTCAGATAGCAGCAGTAATTCTGGTGCCAAGAAGTGTTTATCTCGGCGACGTTTTGTGGCGAAAATGAATCGCCATGAAGGTGGGTAATGATAATCAAAATTTGTGCGATGCTTTTGTCAGTGAATTTATTTGCAAAAATTTTGTACTGTTATTATTAATTTGTTTTGAATTTGGTTGTCATTTTAGCTGCCTATGAGAGATTAATAAATATTTTTGATGTGATATTTACGTCTTTTCAGGAGTCAGCTGTGATTCTTGTTTAAAAAATAACTTCAGAGGACGACGATATAAATGTTTGATTTGCATCGACTACGACCTGTGCGCTACATGCTATGAATCCAGCGCCATCTCGAACCAACATGCAACAGAACATCCCATGCAATGTATTCTTACAAGAAGTGATTTTGGTAAGAAATCTTTGTCTAAGCATTATTCTGTCATCAGTGACCTGACCTAGATTTTGGCTGTTCTCAACAACAACTGTTAAATTTTATTTTTTAAAACATTTACTTTTTGGTTTGTATTTATTTATCTTATATTTTGATCACTACTACTGTTTTCATTTTGCATTTTTGATTATGTAGTATGAATTTCTCTTAGTATGACAGGGGCATTATTTTATGTATATGAAAAAGCACAAATAACTATCAAATTATTTTGTAAGATCTTGTTTAAGTATTATTTACCATTTATATTTTAATGGAATATCACAATGATTTAACATAGACTATTTAAATAAGACAAAAATATACACATTACAAGTGAATATTAAAATAGGGTCTGTTTAAAGATTTTACTTATAACTTTTAAAGTGTCTTTCTTATTTCATTTTACTATTTTGTCTATTATTTCATAGAATTTTAGGTTTATCTTTGTTATGTAACATTAAAAATATTATTTAATTCATTAGAAAGTAATTTATTTAATTCATTATAAACATATCACTATTTATGTCTTTGTTAGTAAAATATTAATTTTTATTAATTTCAAAATACATTTTAATATGTACTAACATTTAAAATTTCACTGTCAGTTTACATTTTGCAGACCTTTATTATGCTGGAGAGACACAAGCTTTGGAACAGCCGCAGGCATATACATGCCCCTTTTGCAACCGCATGGGTTTCACAGATACGGCACTTATGGAACATGTGACTGCTGAACATGCAGACACAACACTTGCTGTAAGTGCTGTTAATCTTTACAATTTAAAAAGCTTCTTGTAAGAAACTGCATTTTTTATTATGGGAAAAAAGTACATTAAGCATTTATAATGCATAATGGACAATAATATCAAAATAAATATGAAGATAAATGTATACATTCTGTGACCCTGTGATATTATTTACTGAATTCAATGTTGAATGAAACATGCATTTTCTTTGTTTTCTTTTTTTCTTTTAATTTATAACTTGATTATTTCATATCATACTTTTTTAAGGCCCAATTATGTACCAATAACAGCATCTGGCATTATTGAGTCTGAATCCTACCTCTAAAGCATTAGCAATAATTATATTAGGAGGAACCCTTTACCAGGAACCCTTGTGTTAAGTTATTGTCTAAAAATTATAATGAGGAAAATAATAAATTTTATCACACAGTGGTACTCAAATCATAACACATCATGCAATTCTTATGACTGTTTATTTAATTTAAGTAACAATAATTGAAAAGTCATTATTGCTCTATACACTCAGATGTTTGAATATGATCTGTATACCCATTACTGTTGTGTAATAATATGTTTTTATGATAGTATCGTTCACTAAACCACAAGGACTGATTGACAAAAAATACTACAATAATGTGGTCTTTCGTATATTGCTTTTAACATTCCAATCTATTCGTTTTGTTACATATATTTTAGAAATTTAGTTCTATGGCTACATAATGTAAATATTAGCTCAATTTTAATATCAGCTTTCTAACTTTCTATTCTATTACTCATCAAGAGAAAATGAGTGTGAATATGCATACAAAATATCCATGCTTCTTAAATGCACATTCAAAATTCCCTATTCTAGGAAACTTTTGATAGTTAGCCTTGTCCCCACCCCCGTCAACCTCCTTCTCAACTGAGACTGAGAGGTTGGTAGCTGACACTAGAGGAATTGCTCTAAACACATCGTCATTCCTAAAAGTCCTTCTTAAACGGTACCCCTGACAAGGGGAGCAGTGCCCCCTTGTGTTGACTAGTCTGGTGATGGCCTGAGGCCCATATCTGCAAGGTTAATTAAAACTTGTAGATGTCTGACTTGACTTTATGCTTCATATAAGACTTTGCCATGGTCAGAGAACAATCAATAAGGAAGTCTATTTTTACATTACAGGTAGTATGCCCAGTCTGTGCCTCATTGTCGGGAGGAGAGCCAAATTTTGTGACTGATGACTTTGCAGGACATCTTACACTTGAACACCGAACTGGACCCAGGGATCTCATCTCTTTTCTTATATCCTTTTTATTATTGATTTATTTCCTATAAATATGCACAGTTTCTGATTGAATTTGTTGTTCCTGTTATACTAAGGAGTTTGTCAAATGACTTTGCATGTAATTGGCCTTCTGATATAAAGTGTAAATAAGCTCTAACACCCTTTTAGCCCTATCAGGGTTGACAGAGATAGGTATAAAATACATGTTAGGTCCGTTAAAAACCCACAATCAAATAAACTTATTTTTTTAAATAAAAACCTTGTAGTACATTGTATTTCTGCATGTGATACTCTTTACAAATCTTAAGACTAGCATGGAGTATGGTTACATAAGCTCAATAATAGATTAAACTTGTGAAGCCTGCTAACAACTCCAATTGTTGTATGTTCACTATTAAATAAAGCCTTACAAAACATTCTTTTTGAACTCGGGTTAATAGAATTTATCAAATGTATAATTTGTACAAATAATGATCTAATCGTAACATATAATCTTTTACATTGAAAACTTTGATAGTTAGCCTTGTCCCCACTCCCGTCAACCTCCTTCTCAACTGAGACTGAGAGGTTGGTAGCTGACACTAGAGGAATTGCTCTAAACACATCGTCATTCCTAAAAGTCCTTCTTAAACGGTACCCCTGACAAGGGGAGCAGTGCCCCCTTGTGTTGACTAGTCTGGTGATGGCCTGAGGCCCATATCTGCAAGGTTAATTAAAACTTGTAGATGTCTGACTTGACTTTATGCTTCATATAAGACTTTGCCATGGTCAGAGAACAATCAATAAGGAAGTCTATTTTTACATTACAGGTAGTATGCCCAGTCTGTGCCTCATTGTCGGGAGGAGAGCCAAATTTTGTGACTGATGACTTTGCAGGACATCTTACACTTGAACACCGAACTGGACCCAGGGATCTCATCTCTTTTCTTATATCCTTTTTATTATTGATTTATTTCCTATAAATATGCACAGTTTCTGATTGAATTTGTTGTTCCTGTTATACTAAGGAGTTTGTCAAATGACTTTGCATGTAATTGGCCTTCTGATATAAAGTGTAAATAAGCTCTAACACCCTTTTAGCCCTATCAGGGTTGACAGAGATAGGTATAAAATACATGTTAGGTCCGTTAAAAACCCACAATCAAATAAACTTATTTTTTTAAATAAAAACCTTGTAGTACATTGTATTTCTGCATGTGATACTCTTTACAAATCTTAAGACTAGCATGGAGTATGGTTACATAAGCTCAATAATAGATTAAACTTGTGAAGCCTGCTAACAACTCCAATTGTTGTATGTTCACTATTAAATAAAGCCTTACAAAACATTCTTTTTGAACTCGGGTTAATAGAATTTATCAAATGTATAATTTGTACAAATAATGATCTAATCGTAACATATAATCTTTTACATTGAAAACTTTGATACGTAAATATTGGCATAATTTTATAACCTCATACAAATTGCAATAGAACATCGGATTTTTCGTTTATTCAATTTTACAAGTTTAACAAAGATATATCCTATGAAATAAATAATCTCTCACGCCCTTTTAACCCTAGCGGGGTAGACAAAGACAGTTTTCGCAATCAGCTTTTCATCAAGGTTATTAAGTCACATATGTGACAGGCGGTGAGCCCATTAATCTACACCGGGCAGAACTTCTTAACAGAAAATTTTTCGTCCTTAAAAAACGGCTTTTCATTGTACAAGCCAACCTGGATTCGAACCTGCGACCACCAGATCTTAAGTCGAATCTGTTTGCCACTAGACCATTACATGTATATCATCACCTATCATCTCCATCAGATTTACGAAGAAAAGGGTACTTGTAGGCCTTCATATAATATTTATTAAATATTCATGTCTTTCAGTAGTCTTTCTCGAAAAACACTAAAATTTATACCAGGTGTATAGCAACGAGCCTAACCTGTCACATGTGAGACCTAATTAGCTTGGTATTTACGTATGTATTAAAGGGGGAGAAACGTTTTTTATAAAAATACTTTGTAATCTATTATATATGACATATATAATAGAATTATATATCTATATTATAGTACATTGCTGACTGCACCAGGTTAAAAGTCTCATGTGCTTGATATTGTCCAAAATCAAAAGGTAATAAAAGTTATACAGTAATATACATTACATTGGAACCTCGAATTACGAGTTTAATTTGTTTCGTCTGTATCTCAAAGAAATTTTCCCCATTGAAATTAATTGAAATGCCATTGCCATAAATGTTTTGTAAATGTACAAATAAAAAAAAATCTGGTCACAACTTATCTGAAATGCTTCGAAACCGAGGGAAACAAGCGCACAGACAGTCTAGTCTGAGGTGGGAGAAACTTTTAGAACTAATGATCTCATCTCAAAGCAAATTATCGTTATCTCGTATATCGAGGTATGTATTTAGGACAATTGTGAAAAGAATCCAGTGTTAATGTTTAACTATTAATGCCTTAACTCCATTGCACGACGAACCTAGTGGTATCAGGCATGGCGGAGTCCGCCGTATTCCGGCTTCTGGGCGTGGAGTCAGTCGCGCGCGTCGCACCAATATGCAATTCAGGTAATCATTTGCTTATTTCTTAACCGACTTCTAAAATGGAGGAGGTTCTCAATTATCTGTCTGTATTTTTTTTTATATTTGAAACTTTCGACTGGGTGAAATGATTTTAATGATGCTTTTTTTATTTCAAAGCTGATGCTTCCCGTGAGCTCGCATTTCATTTGGTCTCTAGTTCTAGACAATGACATTCATGAGACAACCATTCTTCCAGTCTTAAATTTGCATTAAGTGGGTGCGCGACAAATGGACGAATGACTCAATATTACGCCATTTGATTCATTCCTCAGCTATATTGCCAGAATGTTTTCTGTCACAGATAACATAAAATGAATTTTTGAAATGCTCCATCTGCCTGAGATTTTGAAACCTGTTATAATTTTGTTGTTATAAATAAATAAGTTGGAGCGTTTTAAAAATATCATCAGAATTCAAAAATACCTTGTGTATGCGCTGTCATAGCAAATCAATTATTTGTAATTATATTCAAAATATATTTTGTCTCAACTAGCAGTTGAACCCAGGCTGAAAAATAAAATCTTTAGTGAACATTTAACCTCCAATGCACGATGTAATTATTTTGTATGTCTGTTTGTGCATGTAGCTAGATCTCCAGTTGTATTACAATTTGCTATTACATTTATATCATGTGAATGTTCTCCTTTTTTTGGCTGCTCAACTACAGCCCTTCCTCGGGTGGCAAACCCTCCTATCCAAAAGTAAGTATCAGCCCTCCAGAACCCCCACTTAACTATTATATAGCTCCGTAAAACCTGATATATATCTACATCTATATCAACGCATCTATTTACCATGAGGCGAACTTTGTCCTCATTAGCTATATATCTATATATATATATATATATCTTCGTCTGCAACTGTGCGGCGCCAGGTCTATTTAGGACGGCCGCGCTTGCGCTTTCCTTGCGGATTCCAAAGTTCTGTCATTAGCTGTGCTTAATTTAAAATTGTGCTAGACTTCAATACAATGACTATGTATACTTTGGTGATAAAACAACAATTTAACTTGTTTCCAGTACAAGCGGCGGTATATCGTCGCTGTCGCCTTCGTCGCGCGAACCAGTAGTGGATCCGATAGCGGAGCTCCTGTCCCAATTGTCCGGGGTACGCCGCGGGACCGGCCAGCCCGGGACTCCCAGCCAGCTGCAGCAGCTGCAAATGCAGTTACAACTTGAACGGCAACAAGCTACGGTGCGTTATGTCTTTGCTTAATGTGAAGTGATGATACGAGCATCCGAGCGAGCGATATTTTGCTTTGAGATCAGAGATTTGAGATACGAGGAATCACACACTACACCACTCTTAAGTTTCTGCCACCTCAGACCAGACCTCAGTCGGTTTCAAGCACCTTCCTCTCGTTGTCGAAGCTTTTCTGATAAGTTAGGTTTGCGTTTTTTGTTTTTTGTAAATCTACAAAACATTTGTGGCAATGGTATTTTGGGTTCTCCTTTATCGTTCCCTCATTTCTGAGGGTCGTGGTCAATAGAGACTGACTTACCATAAGTTGTTATAAAAAAAATATTGCATTACATTCATTAATCATTTTGTAATAAACAAATGTATGTTATCAAATTGTATGACATTGCAGGCAGCCCGCCAGCAGTTGGAGCGGCTGCCGCGAAGGGCGGCTGCGTCATCAAGCGGCACGGCGGCGCCCCCGCCCGCTCCACAGCCCGCTGCCCCGCAACCGCAGCCCGAAACCGTCGACTCCAATTTCTTGCTCTCCAGTTTCCTAGGTAACTTTACCAAATATCATGTGTACCTACAAGTTATGCTGTTACCACCAAGTTTATCAGTTACCAGAAACTTTTATTGATAACTAGCGTAGCGTACCCAGCCTGCTTCGCGGGGCTAGATTTTACAATATTTTATTTAAACAATAAACTTACATCATTCAATATTTAATTTAATCCTCACAATATATTAAATTATTAATTTCTCTCCATATTCATTCTCTTCTCGAGCGGGTGAAGATCATTACCTACGCCCATGTACATATCAGCGGCATCAGTAAACGGATACATTCGCGGCGCTGTAACTTACCTTGAATACTTCAAAATATATACTAATTCAAAATATAACACAACGCCACGTGTGTTGTGTCAATACCAATTTGGGTTATAAAACAATAGAATTTCATCATAGTAAATAAAAGTTATTTTTGACAGTTCAAAATGAGGATTGCTCCGATCGTCACCAAACCTTACACACTACACACACACTTTCTCTTTTATATATATAGATTAACTACTAAGTACTTGTGGAGTCATAAAAAAAAATTCTATTAAAAAATTAGGTGTATGAGTTTTATTTTTAATCTGCTGATATACAAAGATTTTTATATACAGTAGAACCTCGTTAGTTGATTTTCAAGGGAAACGCCAAAAAATTGAGTTCTAGAGTTTTCGAATAATGGAGACTTTGTATGAAATGTAAGACTTAAGTATAACCGCATTACCATTTAAGACTTATTGAGGTTCTACTGTATTACTATTGATGTATTATCTTGTATAACGTAAATATATGTTCTTTGATCTCCAGGTGCAACAAGTTCAGCAAGCAGTGAAGAGGCGGAGTCCCGAGCGGCGTTGCTCCGCGGCTTGATGCTGGCGTCGCTGGGTCGCGCGCCGCCCGCTCCGCCGCCCGTGCAGTCCGCGCCTCCCACCGTGCCCACGCAGCCCATGCTTCCTGCGCTACCTACACCCCCCTCGCAGCCCACTCAGCCCGCGCAACCTGCGCACCCCGCGCACCCACCACCGCGCACAAAGCCGCAGCCTCGAACCAAGGTAACAAACTGCCCCTTTTTTTTTTGTTAACCGGGGGGTAACCTTCAACAAGATACAGTTATGTGAGATTTTAACTAAAACCCCCCTGGTGGCACTTCCTCGGTGCATGGGACAGGTTCCATGATCTCCAGTGGAACGCACCAATGAAGAATGAGAATGATGAAGCACCCACCTCACCCCAGCACAGTCGTAGTGCAAAGTGAAACACATAGTAAAAAAGTATAATTCTACCTCAAATCCTTCAAAAGTTATTCTTATGTATTGTCTAAGGAAGGTTGGAGTAAATGGCAAATACAACTTCCGAATATTATATATATTATACTGTTAATGAAGTTAATTTTTTACCAGGAGGTAGCAGCACGTGCGCACCCGGGCGCGCGGCAGCTGCCCGAGGGCAGGTAGGAACGCCGCGCGGCGAGCCCCCGCCCGCCCCGCACCGCCCTGCACCGCGCCGCACTGCGACACCGCCACCCCAGCTAGGCCCGCCGCAACATGGGCCCCTCGCCGCCCCAGCTGACGGTGTCGCGTGCCTCGACCATGGTACACTGCGCACCTCTACGGAAAGCTTTAATAAGATGGTATCATGGTAAGCGGTGACTGTACCACGCGCCCGTCAAACGGCATCTTCGGTGAACGAAACGATAGGGCCATCGCCGTTGCCACAGGCACGGTAGTTAGCCGTCCCTACCGCAGTACACTGCATGTTCATTTGGAACTTCATGTCCAGATTTTGTGACCTTGCCCCTCGTCCTTAGGCTGCGGTAACAAAGTGCAAAGCCTTGCAAAATGGTGACATGGTAGGCAATGATCGTGCCCTGCACAGATACAGTACAGTATAATGGATAAGGGGGGCACAGTAACAACACCACCTCCACTAATACCATAACGGTACGGACCTAACCACTGCGGTGTTAACTGTGCATGATAAGAAATCGCACCTTCCTATTATAGTACAACGCATGTCCATTCGATAGTCTATCATGAGTTGGTACCATTTTTTCGTTACCTTGTATCACTATGGCAATTGAAGATAGTCCTCGCAGTATGATTTAGATCTTATACAGCCACAGTATTTATTTAAGAGTTTGATACGAGATGCTGACTGTGTTTGGTAGTCAAGGGAATAAATAAGTTATTATAAGACCAGTTTTTGCATGGCCCTATAAGCCCATAGGAGTATGCTCAAATCTGCACACAATCCCTACTAAGTGCTAAGGGTGATCGATGGTCAAAATCCAAATGAATGCATAGATATAATATTTAAACTGCATAACTTTAAAAAGATACTATACAGATTGAAGTAACAGGCCATATCTACATAGAAAGTATTCACATCTTAGAAAAAATCTTAGCATGCCGGTTTCCTTCATTGTTGCAATAAATAAATTCGTTGGTGCCGGCACCAAAGTGATCGGACACTGAGAAGTCTGGCACCTTCTCAATTATGTAAAAAAAATGAAGAATTAATTATTTGAACTTTATCAGATACAAAATATGTTGAGCGTCATTGATGTTTCTCTTGCGTACATTATAATAAAACATAGTAAAATTATATCGATTATATTAGATAATTAATACCAAAAAAATATTGTGATCTACGCTTGTGAATCGACTCCACTGCTGCTCAAGATTTTATATTACAAGATAATTAACATTGATCATCCCAAATCTATACCATCGGTACCTAACTCGAAACAGCGTTCACTCTTACCACCTCTAAGGGGCTTCATTTACAACACCGTTTGCTTGCAATAGCACGTGAGTATTTCGTGTCGTACCTCTGCCGCGCTCACGAGATGCTGGGCGATACGGGCGTTACTTTACCGCGGTGTATTATAATATAGTCGGTGTTGGCTTGTAATGTGGGGGCATCAATGGTATGTAGCCATTGGCAGATTGGTATGAGCGTCGAACGGTGAAACTTACACTATGCGCCCATACCATGGTACACTGTAATATAGTTATAGCATTTCATTGTGCTCGCGTGTCGGTGTTGCACTCTCGGAATGTGTCGAGGGCGCACTATCTGCACGTTCTGTGCGCGTCGTACCGTGCCTTGACAGCGAAGCGTGATTCGGCTACAAAATTGCTGATGTGAACTGCATAAGGATATTATTTTGGTAAAAATTTATGCGAAAAATTGTTTTTCGTGTAGTTTACCGTTCGTCAACACGGTCCGAGGCGATCAGACTCATTTTGTCGCAGTCGTTAGCAATTCCTGATGTACAGTCAACGTCAGATTAAGCCTCCGAGGTAGACAATATATTTATACATATCGACGCTGGAAAGCAAAAACGTAGTAAGTGACACATTTGACCATTTTACGTCGTTGGAATTAGAAAAAAAGGACGCGTCGAATGATATATGACTTGTAACAAGATGAAAAATAGCGAAAATAGGATTTTCAATATTGACATTTCTCTTTTATTTTTGTTACGTTAAACCATTTTCATTTAGGTAAACTCTAGGTTAATACCGTGGTACAATACTTATTTAGCAAAAAATAATAAATATTGTGTCCAAAAACGACAACTCTAGTCCCACAAACATGAAAGTTATAATTTTTTTTAAAAGTTGAAATGTTTTTCGGCTCTGGTGAACATTTTCATTTTTGTGGGTTTCTACGTTCTTGTTTTCCAGTGTCGATATATAGGTATGTATGTACATTCAGAATATGAAAATTGTTGTATAAATCCAAACAATATGTTCTATTATTTAAATTTAGTCAAATTACACGTGTACAGTTCCCTTTTTCTTTTAATCTTTAAGCTAACTCTAAATTTCATATACTATCTATGGTTGGCCCTCTGCAACTGTACGTTTTCTTGTTTTAAACTACCATTAGTGGTCAATAATATTGTAAAAATCTTGATAACATGGATAAATATGCAACAATTTAAGTATTTCAACTACACGTAAATGAATTTATGTCTGTCTGATGATTTTGATTACATCCAATTCATTCGTTTATCCGACACTGACTGTACGTACGGAGCCCGCATGCAACAGTCAGGGGTCAGACTTTGACACACCACTAACTGGACTTTCATTGTTTTTCGCTAACACTTATTAGTGGATGCTTATGTTTGTTTTGTTGGCTTTCGAAATATCAGTGTGATTTCCTTTATTATAGAAAATACATAATAGTTATGGAATGTTTTAATTGATTTAACTACGTAAGTTCGAAACGATTATTCATCGAATAAGCAGCTTGAATAATTTGAGTTGTTTTTGGTTTGTCAAGTGCGAGAGGAGTCGCTTATAATTTATTAATCACAATTTATTTTCAAAAGCTCTTACGTTTTAACAATTTAGTTTAATTATTTAATATTGTAAATTAAGTTAAATGTGTACAATAATTTATAGACATTGCATATGTATAAAGTGAAATATCATGTGATGCCTAAAAGTCACTCCTCTCAAATTTCATTATTTTTAATGATGAAATTTCACTTCACCCAAATTGTCACTAGCTACTCAACAGAAGTGCTTGTTAGTTTGATTATTATACTCCAGCATTACAAAATGTTTGTATGTACCCTAATTAAATTCTATAATATTTGAATGTTTTTTATTTCGTTTCATTTAGTACTAAAGTTCCTTCAACCTATACTAATAATATTTTGAGCCAGAAGTGTACAATTATAGTGGTCTACACTTTTCTTTTGAACAAATGGTTTATATGATAAAATTACTGTACGAGGCCTGTATTAATGATGCGGATTAAATTAAGTAATTATAAGTGTTATCTTAAGAAGCAATAAATAATTTGTAAGCTTTAACTAAAAGCTTTGTAATAAAAGTTTTATCATACTATTACTTTTAACTCCCCATACTTCCTTTCCTTACAAGCTTCAAATTGCTGCATCTGAGGCAGAAAACGTTGTAACCTTTGTGTTACGAGTAAATTTAATTACTAGATAGTTGATGAAACAATTCAAATATAATTTTTTTAACAAATTTTATATTTGATTGAGTTCAATTATAGTTGCAAAACTTGAAAACCATTTCCCATGTTTGAAGAAATCAACGATGTCACAGATTACCGATGTGAGACAGGGGTATATAATTATAAAAGTTCAAATACAACGTCACAAAAATTACTATTCGCATCTTTGTACCTCAGTACTCTTTCCGAGATCGCTTGCAACTATCATATGCATATGAAATTATTATTATAATTTATAAACGACCTAGTTATTTCTGAACAAATCAATGCATTAGCCGAAGGGAAGGGATATTTCATCCTGGAGCAATTCTTTTTATTTTTTTACCACAAAAGGATTCTTATTTTTACCATTTTGTGAGGAATTATTCGGTTTTACACACAGAATTTAGACTATTTTAAATTCTATTCCAATTCCATGTAACCGTTTTGAATTTCAGGTAGACTGTGAATTTGTAATAATGTCATAGATCAGATCATAATAGAAAATAACCGATATGTCTCTACAAATCCTGTTACCTGACATTCACCAGAGGACGGAGAAATTTGGTCATATTATTTAACGTGATTAGCCCTAACATAATAAAATAATTACAGACTGAAGCTGTGTTTTGAATCTTTTTATAGGCAATGGCATGTATCACGCAAGCAGTAAAACTTACATAACATATATTATGTACCCCGTCGTTCTTGAGTCAGAATTCCCAATTTAGTGTACACAGAGAATTTTATTATTTTTATAGACCTACATAGAACTACCTAATATTTTGAGCAGCTTAACGTTAAGGCCGCACGGTTTATGAGCTAACCGAAGCTGCGGAGCTATGATTACGTCTTTACCTTTATATACAACTGAACTCTACCCAAAAATATCTAATCAATTAATATAACAAATAATATACAAGGCACTCTGTGATGACTCTCTCCCAAAGGAGTATATGTATTCTGTGCTCTCTTCTACACTATGGTCAACTGTCTATCGGTATTAGGTGTTTTCTGTTTTCTTCTGCATAAATATTGTTATTAACGATTGTTTTTCATTTTAAACTTAGTTCATTCCGTCTTGCTATGGCAGATTCCACAGCAATAGATGTAAGTAAGTTAAAAGTAGTCGATTTAAGAAAAGAGCTTAAATCACGTGGACTATCGTACGTCGGCGATAAAGCGGAGCTTGTAGCTCGGCTCCAGGCAGCTATCGCTCAAGATGATCACGGTGATATAACATTAGATTCAGACGAAATAGACTCGGATGGAGTACTCGAAGATGAAGATGATAAAAACCATACGGATATATTGGAAGATACGGCTGTCGATACATTGAATGAAGAATTGGCGCTCGATGAACATTCCGCTAAACATACAATTGACTCAAAACCTCAAAAAACTATTAAAAGGAAAATATGTGGAACAGATCCTGCTAAAGACACTAAAGAAGGTACTAAAAAAATTGTGTTAAATAGGGCTATTTCCATTACGCCCAAAGTTACTGAAGAAAATACTGAAACCAAGCCAGTGGAGATACTTCCGCCCAACAAAGTTAAAATCACTGCTGACATAGATCCCAAGACTAGGTTGGAAATGAGAGCAAAAAGATTTGGCTTACCGGTTAAAATGACGGATGCCGAGCGTAAAGAAGCGCGAAAGCAGCGATTCAACCAAACTACAACACACAATATCATGAGCTCTTCGGTGGGTTCACTACAGGAAAATCTAGAAAAATTAAAACAGAGAGCTCAAAGATTTGGACAGTCTGTGTCATCAATTATGACTGATATTGAAAATAAAGAGAGGTTAGAAAAACGCAAAGCCAAATTTAATGCTGCAAAGTAATTTAGTTTTTACATTATGTGCTAAGTTTCTTTCGTCTATTACTTATCAAATATTAAGCATATTTCCAATTTGATTAAATAATGTATAAGTATAGAATAGAAATACAATCTGATTAGGTAATTAAAAATTTCACATTCATGTTTTAATATATTAAATTTTGAAATAAAAAGGATATTTAATTAATATAGTACACCATAAGACTCACACCCACCACCAAAGAGGCAGTCAGAAATCACAGCTTTACACTTGTAGAATCCTGACATCTTTTTTGCTTACTTATCCTCAGGCCAGTGAATTTATATCATATTCATTGGTTATGGGGTCCTATACCTGCACCTTATTCTGAATGTTGCCGAACTGATATGCCCCCTAGGATGTCTGCTTCTAAAGTATTCATATCTATCATATAAATTACCTAAGTCTAAATAATATTATGCAATAGAATGGTAGTGTTGATGGAGATCTACATGACAATTTTTTAAAATTACATGTAATAGAATAAACTAGATTAACTAGAATAACTATATATGGGAATCGGTCTTTATTTATAGACAACAATTAGTTCCATTTACATACACTACATATATGACTTATACTGGGTCGCTCTCCTGTATACTGTAATGTTAGTAGGTTAATGGTTTATTGTTCATTTTCTGTGTATGAGGTTAGGGAGAATGTTTCTAGGTATTATTAGACTATCATAGCTGAAAGGTAAATTTTAATGAATGTGCCAATTGTGATTAGTGTAAGACGGAGAAATAAACAAAATTAAATTCTGAAAATAATTTATTGTTTATTATTTGTCTATTGGGGATTTGAATATACTTTCCATCATATTCCTTCCAAAAATGGCATTGATATAACGGCACACTATTTGCTTAAATTGTTTTTACAATGCATCTATTGAATTTGCTTTTCTTGTACTGAATTACAGAAATAATAATTATACTGTTGTGTAAAATGTATTGAATTGATTAAAATCAAATATTTATGTTTTAAGAATATTTACTTTACAAAGAATAATATAAAGCATTTAATAAGAAACAAAATAAATTCACTAAACTAAATATAATAAGTTTTTAAATATGAAACCAATTTATTTATTTTGTATGTACTATTTTGCTCTATTTACAGAGTATTATTGCAGGTTTTACATTTTTAGCACAACAGAATAAAATCGTAATATGATAATTCATACTTTGTTGAATTTTAGGAAAATTTTTCATATTCATGAAATGATCTATCCAATAGAAAAACTCCACAATTATTGAGCATAATGACAATAATAAAGTAACATTTATAAACAATTTCTTTTTATTATGATTGCTTAAAACTTGTCATGATGTGCTAGACACAACCTTCAGCAATGAAGGAGATGACTAAGAAGAAGAAAACTTGTCATTGCAAAATTCTAATCTGCTTCTTCGTAAAGTACCTATCCAACTAGTGAATGTTGGCAGTCAATTATAATAGCACAGCTCAAAGATCATATGGGTAGCCCACATCATGCTCATTGTGGCAAATATTTCCTCATGACAAACTTTGACCCTGCCCTTGCCTGCTATTATACCTCACAACAATGGCGTGTTAGCAGTGGGTTAGAGTTATAAAGATAAACATAGTTTATTCTTCAAAATTGAATGGTAGCTCTTCAAAGTGTTTTGTAATCACTGCAGTTTCACCAAATGCATTATTAGGAGATTTGGTGTTTTCTTCTTCATTGATAATTAGAAAATCTTGTGGTATATTCATACTATATTTCATATAAGGTTCTTTGCATAACATGGCCCATCTTATTGCAATATCCTTCTGTAAAGCCTTTCTAAAAGCTAAGCAATGCATATGTTTAAACTTATCATATTTAATTCTTGAAAACCCTAAAGAAGCTAAAGTGTATCGCCAGCATTTCAATAGTCTAGAATTTGCTCCAACATGTTTGGAGTCTGGAGTATTTATTATTAACAACCCTCCAGGCTTTAAAACATTATAAGCCTTTATGCATGCCTCTATCCGCAGTTCTGAATTGGGAATGTATTCAAGAAGGAAGCAAAATGTCACTATATCATAGAAGTTTTTCATCAGTTGCTTTATATTTTTATTTTCTGAGACCAAGTTTTCACCTACTGCAACATTAAGGAAGTCACATTGATACACAGAAGTATTTGCTGGCCATAGATCAATAGGCAAAACATCCAGGAAGGCATATTTCTTAAAAGGATTGTAACAGCTTCCTACATCAAGTAATTTTAGAGGTAAAGAAAAGTCCTCTAAAGTGTCCAGACTAATGTTAATTTTGTTTGATATGTCTATTTCTTTATCACGAAGTTTTAAATAGTAATTCTCAATATAATAAGTATAGCAAAAATCTGCAGACCATTCAATACGCGATATTGCATCATTAGATTTGTCCATGCAGTTACTTTCCCAATATACAGTCGCTAATTGTTCCATGCATTTTGCATAAGTTCTCAACATATTTTCATTTTGACAATGTTCCAGCCATGCTTCCTTAACTCCTTTATAGAAGAAGACTTTCTCAACGATGCATGAACTTCTTTGATATATTCAGCTAATTCTTTGTGTTCTTTTGTGGCCATGATTTAAATTTTTCCAGTATTTAGGCAAGAAAGATTAGAAAGAAGAATTACTGCTAATTTGACAGTGATGAATTTGTATTAGCCCTGTAGAACAGGTGATGTAAATACATAATGTAGCATGTGTAAAAGTTATTGTAGTACAAAGGGGATATAATAATGTGTATGTATATAAAAATATGTTGTACTATTAAACAGAAATGTCAGAAATACGATGACAACAGCATCGAGACAGTAAGCAGCAATGAAATCTTTATGTTGAGAGTGCCCGATAGATATCGATATTACATATAATATCGATATTTGGACGCGATATATCGCTTCAATCCGATCTAATATTTATATCGATATATTTCATCCGAAATACAAAATATCGGAAGAAATTAAATAAAAAAGCATTCCATTCTTTCTTTTATTTGTGGTTGAACTTGAATAAAATAAAACCCTTCCTTTCACTGCCATCACGAAGAGTGTAGTATGTTATTACTCTACTAGATGAAATACGAGAACTGTTACATAATGCAAAAGAAAAAGTAAATCCTATAGTACTTGATTTATTCAGGATTCCGTCTTTTATGGTATCTACACTATATGAAATTTATAGGTAAATTCTTTAAAAGCGATTTTTTTAAAACTACAACATGGCAATACTGACTGTCAAAATACAAAATATTATAACGAAAACAGGCGCTGAAATAATTACATTTATAAAATGAACAATATTAGCCAATTATTACAAACCGAAGCACAGGATGCGGATGGTATTGTGGACCAAATGTTATTAGAATACGATAAACAGAATACATTAATGTCTGTCCCCGATATCGAATATGAACCTCATTTGCTAATATCCAAAGTGAGCTATTATTATATATTATTCTTAGCTCCAAATTTATTTCAATCATTTCAAATCAATTCGCTACTGTTATTTCAGGTACGTAAGCATTATATGGAATATATAATAAAACTTTTATCGGTAAACTATGAAACCCACCAACGACAACTGGATAAAAATATACGCTTGCCTAGCGCAATATGGAGGTGTGCGAAAATTATTGAAATGACTGCCGCTCAAACTTGTATGGTTGTGCAGATCTATCGAAAGAATATTGTCTCTGTGGTATGCAAAACAATAATTATAAATAATTAAATCCACTCTTTTTTTTCTATATCATCCGTGTGAATTGTTATTTGTGTCTTTACTTAATCAATTTCAGATTAAGGACCTAAAACAGGATACAAAGAAAGGTAGACTGTATAAAACATTGTATGATTATTTAACAATGCCACGAGAAAATGAGAAAAAAGTACAAACTACATTGAATTCTAGCGAATGCACTTGTCTGTGCACTTGCAACAAAAGAAGAAAGCGACATAAAGAACCAGAACCTCAAAAGCAACATAAAACAGATTATGTTGTATCTGCAGCCACCAATGTAAGTAATGAAAAATCTTCCGATCAACATAATAATTGTTTAGAACCACCATTACAAACTGATAATGGCACTGATACTCCAATGAAAAACTTTAACATGAACATAACTGCTGGGACATCTGCTGAATCCCACAACTCTGATAATTTATTACGTCAGTTGGAAATACTTTTTCAAGACGATGACCAGAAAGACGATGATCTTTTTGAACATTCATTATGGAATGATACAAATTTGTCCTATGAAGAAATTGCAAAAAACTGTCAACAGGAACATAGTGTACAAGTTAATAACATTGACAATGAAAAATTATTAACTATAAATCAAGAGCAAGCTATTAATGAAAAATTAGCGTCATTAGCGGGACAATTGGTAGAAAACAGTGACAACAATATTGTAAAACCAGTTACTCAAAAAAATAGGTATGAATCTAATAAATGGTTGTGCGAAGAGTATTTTTTAAAATTGCAATTATTTGAAATAATGGATCAATTAAGAGAAAGCAATAGATCAAAACTTGCCAAGGTACTTTTACTTTCAATTAAATATATATTTACATGCCTATATATGCCTGTATATGTACATGCCTACTGCATTTAGGTAATTGATTGATTATGGAGAAGTGTGGCTAGAGTGGATGTAGTGATCAGAATCAAGAAAGGTATATGAAATATAGTAAGTATGAATAAAAAGAAATTTTATACTGTAGAATTGAGAGGAAGATAAGTTGTGTCCTGGAATGGTTATGTCAATGTGTAGTAAGACACAATACCCTTAATGGATAAAATGGAAGTTTATTTTCTCTACTAACCCCTATTGTAAGTTATTTTTTTAATTGTGTTATAAGAAAGAACTGAAGAGTATCAAAATACTAAGGATTTTTTGTAAACATTGGAAAGGCAAGGTCCCTACTTTAGATTAAAAGGGTGGCCACAACAATGGCTTTGTGTTCCAAAAGCATTAAATCATCTTGTAGGATTCTAGTGCTTGTGTTTGGATCAATGGAGCCTACACATACACATTTTATATTCATACAATGTGAGGTTGTATTGAGTGATTATTTTTATTTAATCTGTTCATGAAAAAATGATTGAAATGAAGATTTGGTTGTTGAAAGTCACTTTGTGCAAACAGGTTATATTTGCTCCTATATTTCTGTTAATAGAGGTATATAGGTAATAAAAAAGGATTGTTTTATTATTAAAATGATAACTTTATAATAAATAATAATGCATTCACAGATAAAAGAAATGTTAAGGGACTTATTTGGAGAAGATAGTGATGATGATGGAGTTATCTCACCAATGGATGAGCCACAGGAGTTTATAAGGAGTTGTAAAGAGCGTATAGCTCCGTGGGTTGTTAGAATTCTGACTCCATTTTATATTAAAGGTCGGATTAAAGGAAAAGCATTATTTAAATCTCTTGCTAAACATTTAATTAGGCTTATTTACCAGTGTAGTAAATATCCAAGTAAGTATATTATAAAATTTTCTATACTTAGCCTGGTCTTAAACACAATAAAGTAAAGAATAATAATAATTTTAAATTTGGAACATTAATCATTGTTTTCTTCTTTAAATAAAATGTGTCAGTTCATTGCTTATGCATATCTATGCATAATTGAAAAGATCAAATGCTAAAATTGTAATGAAACTAAGGAATTAATCCTGTCCAGGAGCAAAAGATTTTATTTTGACTAATTATGGGAATCTTGTGTTAACTGTATTTAGGAATTGTTAGCTTGCTAGCTTATGTCATTAATGAATTAAAAAGAAAAATTAAAAGTTCTAGGTGACCGCGCGAATGTTGTTCTATGGTCGTCAAAATGATGTGAATTTTATTTATATTACATTTATATCTATCTACATTACACCTCCATTTTATTGTACAATAAGAGATTGTCAAGATTTTATTTTTACTGGCTGAAAATAAAATTGTAAAATTACAGATGAATATGAAGTTAAAAGTTTTGTCAGTGATTTTCTTGAAAATCACCAAAATATAAGATGTGAGGCTGACTTCAAACAATTCCGAATAGAAAATATTTGACCGGAGGAGAAGAATAGACAGTATTTTATTATGATCACTAATTATTCTATTCCTTACTACTGTCATGGTAAGTCAAAAATTTTTGCGCGATTTTTACATGATTTTTGAGGTTTTAGAGTCGTGTATAGAACTTTTTCGAGAAACATAACTGTCTTACCATTAATAAACAATGATAACTTAGTATCTAAACGGTACAAATATCGATCTAATAGTCGCGGGATCAAATCCTTAACGTGATTTGAAACAAAAATCACATTGTGCCCGTTGTATGACAATGGAAATGCGTACAGCGAGAGTAATGTCTACCCCACTAGGGTTAAAAGGAGGAGAATTATAGACATACGATTTATTTCATATGTGATTTAAAATATTAATTTTAGTTTTTTTTTTACAGACTGGATTGCAAAGGATTTTTTGATTTTGAAATATGTTAATATGACAGAGTCATTTAGTTTGTAAGATGTTGATCTTGTACAATCATTAACACATGTTGTTAAAATAAAACTTGATTTATTTTCTTTTGTTTCTTTGTTTTTCTTTATTTACTTGGTTCTTTTCATCGGAGTATTATCTTCATCATAATTTTTTCTCTTCTCTACTTTTGCAAACCATACAGTTATGGATGATTGAGGACATTTCTTATTTTCTTTTGATATCCTTTTGTTGCAATCATTTGATTTGTATCGTGAATTGTTAACTGCGATGGAAACTTGATGCCAAGACAGAAGTTCGGATGGTTTTAAATATGATAAAGCCATATCTGGATTTACATTGTCAATGTCAAGCCATGCCTGTAGAAGGAAATTAATTTAATTGTAATTTAATAGATTTCTATATGCAAAATGCATATTCCGTCTTGAAATTCTCTTTGTGTCTTATATGAACTGAAATTCGTTATTTATTACAATATAGGTAATAAATAAATCTGTAACATAATAATTTAAATATAACAGATTTATAAGCTAAACATTGTAATGATGTTTAGTACTATATAATTATTAAATATCAAATGTCATTCTCACACTTGATTTATTAAAAATATATGTGCATCCCAATAGTATACCATACCTATAGTTCTATAGAACTGTTGGGATATTTACCATGCTTTCAAATTATTAATACTATATAGTACTAAACTCTAATATGAGGACTTGAGAGTTCTATAAAACTAGATATGGGGTACTTCCGGGATGCATCCAACATATAAGATTGTAAGCAGAGCCAGTTCAATAAACGGTTTGACTTACAATCTGATGGAGGCGGTTTCGAATATAGTTGGATTATAGCACTGAATTGCCATACAAAAAATTACTTAAAATTTAGTGCCTATTGTATGGCTCTCGTCTACCTAACTGAATAAATGGACGTAAGTAATTTGTAAGTAATAAATAATGTTGTAAACAAATGATTACAAATAGAGTATATAATGTAATGTTGCATTTATAGATTATTTTATCTGTTACATATGTTTAGATTATTATGGGATAGAAACAATGAACAACTTAGTGCCTAAACATTTTACTAAAACGTGTAGACTTGCTTAAACTTGGGTCTGGTGTATGGCTAATACAAGCTCACCAATAGCTCTTTCGGGTTCTAGATTGTAATCGAAATCTTACACCAATTGTATTAAAAAGTAGTAAACACATATACTAACAGTAAGCAATTACAATTATTTAAAATTATGAATATTTTGGACATATCAAACTAAGTCTAATTCCATTATAGTTGAATCATCATATAATAAATGTACAAAATTGAATAGTGCCTATTGTTAACCATTATTAAAGCTAGTAAACGAAGTTAATAGTTAAATAAGAAGAAGTTTTGGACCTTTGTGATTACAGAAAATGTCAAGAAACAGCGTAAACTGGTACCTGGATGGTTCTTTATATAGTGATTCTTAGCCTTTGATTGGAACATTTCCGAGATTTAGATTATATATATATTATACACCATCCACACTTCCCGAATACCTCAATGCCTGTCAAAAGTCTCAACCAGTGCGTCCTCCCAGCCATGACCTACTGTGCAGGGGCTCTGACCGTTGGGCTGGTCCACAAGCTGGAAGTCGCACAAGAAGCGATGGAAAGAGCTATGCTCAACTTTTCTCTAAGGGATAGAATCGGAAACGAAGAAATTCGACGGAGAACAAAGGTGGTAGCTCTTAAAGTCAGTAAGTTAAAGTGCTAGTGGGCCGGCCACATCTGACGAGTCAGTGACGGTAAATGGGGGAGGAAAGTCTTGGAATGGAGGCCGCGCATGGGCGGGAGAAGCGTGGGGCGCCTCCCTCCAGATGGACTGACGACCATGTAAGGATAGCCGGAAGTGGCTGGATGCGGAAAACGGAGTATCGTATGTGGTGGAAGGCAAGGTCTATTTCTAGCAGTGGATAGACACTGGCTGATGATGATGATATATATATATATGTAGAAGAATTATTAATATTATATTAGATAAAGAATAAAATTACTGTGCCTTTCAAATATAAAGCTTTTTAATATAATATATGAATAAAAATAATATGATACCTCAATTTGTAACTCAGTATCCAAAATGGCAGGCATTCTGTGATGTAACCAACTCAGAGTACTGTTAGAATCCATTGTTATAACAGAATATGAATACATAATGATATCCTTATCCTGCCAGACATGGTACAGTCCAGCAATATATAATAGCTTTACACCTTTCCAGCCATTTTTGTCGTCATAACTGTTTTGCCATGAGTTGGGTTCATCAATCTGTGATTGCATTAAAACAACAATTTTGATTGATAAGTACAAAGTTATATTACAAACCATTCAACATGTGCTTTATAATAATAAATAATATAAATTAAAATATTTTAATGCCTTTGTTCTTTCATTTATTTAACCTATTATTATAAATGCAAGAGTATGTTATGTATTGATTATGAGAATGCTTAGCATAGGAAATGTTTATAGGGTGAAGAGGTGGACAAATTGGCAGACAGTTTTATGCCTTACTAGCTTAGCCAGCCTGCTTCGCTGGGCTATATTGCTTTATTTTATTTAAACAATAAACTTACATCATTAAATATTTAATTTAACTCTCACAATATATTCAATTATTCATTTCTTTTTGTATTCATTCTTTACTCGAGCAGGTGAAGATTGACCTACACCCATGTACATATTAGTAAATACAATGTTATTCTTATCATTTATACAAATACATATTGGGCTCAAGTTATATCAGAAATAAAAGTATGACTTATGACTTGTTTGACAGTTCAAAAATTGGAGTGCTTGGATCGTCACCAAACTTTACAGGGTTACTCGCCAGGTCAATTTGAAAATTCCCTGAAAGTTTCATTGAAATCGGTCCAGTCATTTCGGAGTCTATATGGAACAAACCCACACACTTTATATAGATATATGTTATAAGAAATAGACAGGTAGTGTAATTGTAAACAATATTAGCCCAATAGCTAAATGTTTACCTGACATCGGCTAAAAAGTTACATTGCCAATCAATTTAACTTTTTGACTTGTCTCTAGTAATAGATAGGGTCTCATATTTACTTGCCTAAAGTTGTGAACTGTGGTATCTTGTTATTTATTGAAAATATTCTGCAAGGGCATGAGATATTGCTTGTGTAACACTTTCCAAAACCTGTTTACAGCTAAGCACAAGAGAAGTATAAGTATCTATACATTTTTATATTAGAATGGGAATTCTCTGTGGGTTCATTTTAGCGGGCTAGCACAACACCAAAAATTCTGTTTGTTTAATTACATGCCGCAAAAGTATTGGTAAAGGAGCTAACTTGATAATTTTAAGCTATTTTTCTTATAAGTAAATAACAGATGATGTTAATGGCTTACCTTTATATTCCCCTCTTGAGGTGCATATATATAGTATGGTTGTTTCACTTTATTTTTGACAGTGGTCTGCCATTCATAATAACCCTCTACTATGATGATGCATCTACCACCATTTAATAATATGGGATTGTAAAGTTTTGATGTCCTTATGTTCTCTATTCGACAATTATTTGTACTCAAGTTATTTGTGCGATAATCCCCCTAAAACAAGATATAGTAAGCCATTATTTAATATATACTACACTTACAAAATGATTACACTGCTAAGTTCCAACATTACTTGTTGAAGCAGTCAATTTCAATATACAATATGATCAGGGTTCCATAACTGTGTTTTATTTAATATTTTCCATTTCAATGCCATTTTATCTTCAAGAAAGACATATTTTGATTGATTTATAAAGGTTTTAATAATCCTTATTATTTTTTTAGTAACATATCTTGTACTTTACTTCGGTAAATGGCTTGTAAACCTTGCACTTTTGAAATTTTTTAATTATTACATTAAATATTTCTTAACTATAAAAATCATAAATGTGTAAGGACTAAAAAATAATAAGGTTTCACGTGTTTTTGATGTAATTACCTTGTGCCACTGTGGGATTATTCCCCACATCATTGGTTTTATAATTCTATCACTTTCGGTACTCTTATAATTGGTAGACGATATAAGAACAGGTGACACATCTGAAGGTGCAATGTTATAGGAGGGTACGTATTCTTTGCCGTCGTTATACTCATGTAGCCATTCTGGTTTATAAAAAGAATTTCCATTTTTACCTTTGTAACTACAAGCGCAGCGAAGTTGTTCTTTATTTAAAGATCTAAAAAAGATATATTTAAATGCATGTTAAATGGATCATGAAATACAAGATATTTAGAGTATCATATACGCACAATCCCGTGCGACCGCACATCTTTCAAAGGTTTGAAGACTAGGAAAGCGCAGCGATTCAAATCTTGTGTTTTCCCGGCAATAAAACAGCTTTAACTATTTGGCCACTTGTAAAGAAGTTGCCAGGTCGCTGATTGCATGTTTCCGTATCGTCTTTTGATAGGTACCATAGGTCGATTATCTAATAAATATTTAGAATAATTGACCAATTTTCAATATAGCAGGATATTTACTATAGCTATTTTATTTAATATCAAGCTTCACTCGTTAAAGTTGAAAAGATTCATATTCTTAAGATCTCCAGAAGAAAAAGTTGCAATTCTTATTACATTGTTCTATGAAGTATTACATTTATTAATGTTTGATACACTTAGTCAGTTATTACATTGAATTAAGTTATTAAATTGTTGTAATATTGAACATGAAACAGAATGATAACATATGCCTCTAAGATTAATTAATCGGTTGCGACCTACATGGTTACAAAATATCTAACGCACTAGTACCATTTTTATCTGCAATTATATATTATAATCTGTCTTCGTTCTAGTACTATGAATTTTTGAACCAGAGTAATCTATGTAATTGTGAACTTGTAGTGAACCGCTGATGAAGGTTACCCAACATAACAATGTCTGCTTAATATTGTTGAAGTTTCCATATGGTGCTTCAGCAATGGATTTTTAAGAAAGATATAAGTTTTGAGTCGTTCCTTAAAAAATAAATCATGTGGAAATATGTAACCCGTCGAATCCGAGATGCTTTAGAAAAAAGTGTAAATCATTTTGATAAGCGAAGTTCTACAGGGATCGTTAATTCCGCAGGCAGTGGCCTTTCAGAAGATCAAAACAAACGGTCTGGAACACCGTCCTGTTGGTCTAGTTCACGTAAATGTTGGAAATCATTTTACAATGACGATACTAAAAGCAAGAGATGGAACTTGAATGATCTAAATCGTTCTTGGATAGGTGCCATAACATGGGTAAATATTATTTTTGGCTGTGTTCGTATTGTCATATCATGTTATTAAATGATAATTTCGTATATAACATTTATGAAAGTGCCGTTATCATGTCTCGCATGGTATTGAATCGAGATATTGTATTTCAATTCAAAAATAATTAACATAAACGTTTATAAACTTGATAGTGATCAAAACAGGTACGATGTTGACGATGTGTAACTCAAATGTTATTTTTCTAATCTTATTCTATTTAAGCAGATTAATTCTGCTGTATTTGAACATGGAAAACCAACCACATAACACTAGACTGAGATATAAAGATTAGTGATAAGACTTTATTGTATGTATCTTGCACATTAACTGATTTCTTTCAGCTTACATACTTTATTACAAAATGTTATTAAATATTTCATTTATAGACAATTTTCAGGTGCTAATAGATTAATGGTTTAGGGTATGGTCTGTGATAGATTGTTTGAAACCTGAGCTGTATGTTTTTCACTATCCAACAGCCTAACTTCTCAAAGAGGTTGGAATTTGTCCTACTGGACTTCATCATATACAAATACTTTTTAAGGTGTAAACAAGCATATGACTCACCAATTGTTTTCACTTAGCTTTGGATGTTTTCTGTATTATTATTCTTGTTTTTCATAATCTTATAATAATTATTCTGTGGCACTAACCCCCCAAAAGCTGTGGTAGCTTAGTATCCAGGTGGTTGCCCAGTATTGCAAGTTGCATAGTACGCTAGCGCAACTAGAGTTTGATCTATGTTGCCGGCACTAATAAATTTTGTTCTGATTTACCAAGCACTCGGCAGTGAAGACATAGTGAGGAAACCTGTATATATAAAAAAATCTAACATGCGAAGTTTGCCAATCCACAGTAGGGCTGCATGGGGTAATATGCTATTATACTCTCTTTACAGAGAAGCAGTGGGGCATATAAGAAGGCTGTAAACTAACCCGTTTTCTGAAACCTCATAGGCTTGTTGAAGTACAAAAGGTTGCATCATCTCTCTATCAGTTAGGATATAAAATACTGGATTTTCATCAATATTATGCTTGTGATCATGACAAATATTTTTGTTATATGTTTCCAACTTTATATAAACTTTCATTTTTACATATGACTAGGATTATTATTTAGATTCTAACATCATAACAGATGCTCATTACAATTTTAATGATTGTTTACAGAGCAGTGCTTTGGTCATTGGGTGGTACACCAGCCAGCTCATTCATCTTAAACTTAAGTATAAGTGTGGAGATGAGCAAAAAAGATGTCATCCAATGAACTGTTTGTTTTCATCAGTGCGTCCTTATATACACTACATCAGTAAGAGTGCAGTTACATTGAATTCAAGTGAGACAATTGTAAAAGCTATTGAGAATATCTCTTCCAATGTTCAATTAATATCTAATGATAACAAAAAAGATGAGAAGGCATCAAGCTGCAACAGCAACAGTTCTACAAGTTCTGATGATGATGTACTAAGTGAGGTATTAAATTCTATTGAGAATAGACTTGGCTTGGCGGCCATTGAAAACGGACAACATCAGGATGGTTTAAATTTGTTGAGGTTAGTAAAGGGACTATTAAAATTTATATTATTGTATCAAAAATGATGAATTTCTGCAGAGGTTAAGTTATTTTGATTAATACATTAAACTATTTGGATTTAAGTTGAGTTAATTTTCACATGGAAATTTTATCAATGAAAATATTCCAAATTTTGCTCTCTATACAACACAAGTTGACCTAAAAAAAGTATTTAAGGCAAAGCCTGCATGATGATAATACAGTTTGCTGCTTTTACATATTGTCTAAACATTTCTTTTATATACAGGTTTCATTACCCCATTCGTTAATAAAGTAACTAGATATAATTCCTATTCTGAAGAGAATTTTAAAGTTTATTTTTTAGTTTTCATGAGAATACATAATTGTGACATCACACGGTCACATGGTCCCACCATCCTAAATTTCCATAAAACAGTGAATAAAGCTTGTTAAAAGGTTAAAGTTAACCTACATTAGGTCAGATTCAATGAAACAATGACAAGACCTCTGGTGGAGCTCATATCTCAATATCTTAGCCTCAACGGATACAAAATTACTTGAAATCTTTTTGCCATCAAAAATAATTATATAAATTACTTTTTAATTTTTTTTTAAATATATGATTCTGAGTTTGAGTTTAAATGTAAAACTGTGTAACAATTGAACTATACTTTTTTAGATCTGCGGCAAATCGTAATCATGCACCAGCTCTCTTTAATCTGGGATTATGTTACGAGAACGGTATGGGAGTCGCAATTGATGAAAAAATGGTATGTTACTTTTGGATTTTGCTAATCTGACGTATTTAAAAAAATACCACCTACAAAACAATAGCAGCCTAGCATGTTTACTGTGCTAGTAAAAATAATAAAATATCTAGTTAGTAGTTGCTAGTCATTAAGCCTGGCTAGCTTGCAGTACTAAATTCAAAATTATTATAATAACTCATATTAGTACAGATTCCTAGACACTATGGCACCTGGGTATTTGATATTGTGTTTTCTTTTCAGGCTATGGAATTGTATCGTTTGGCAGCTACCCAACAACATCCTGGTGCTTTATACAACCTAGGGATTTATTATGGCCAAGGGCGGGGTGGACTTACGCGAGATACTGCCACTGCAAAACGATTGCTACGTTTAGCCGCTGTGCAGGGTCAGCAAGATGCTATTAAAGCTCTAAAAGGGCTTGACGATAACACCTCGGAACCTCTATATGCTGATAAGTGGGAAAGCAATTTATCTGATGAAAGTTTTGTACCCACACAATCGGTTCTTTTTGTAGAAAATAACAGACTTAATTTCAACACTTTAGTTTGTTGATTAATTTGTAATTGGTGTTGGTTTCGCATTTATATCTCATGGGTATATAGCAAACTAAAATTTGTAGCAAGCATTATTTTATCAATTATAATTTCTTTTCATGTAATCGCCATTCATTTTCATATTTTTAAGTTATGAATAATTTTATGACTATTTGTTAGTTATGCTATTTCGTTTCTAATGTGCTATTTTTGCAGAACACGTCAATAATTATTGATTTAAAATGAACTGTGAACAACCTTACGCATATTTCATGCGAAAAACTACCTTTTTTTTTAAATAACATAATAATGTTGTCTATTACACCTCTGAATAGTTTGATGTTCGGTCTTTCTCTAAAGTGCTGGTGATAAATGATTCAGGTGTTGTAAATCGCGAACAAAATCGTCTTACCTTCTAAACAGTGTTGATCATGTGGGGTATTAAGCCAGTACAACTATTTTCATTGCACAGTCTAATTATACCATTGTGGTAAATTAATTTGGAAATATTAATCGGGTTAACAAAAATTGATAATTTTCATAATTCTTTTCAAAACTGTAAAAAAAAGGAAACTTGTAATATGTTAAGGATTACTATTCCTGAAGGTGTTTTTTTAAATAAATTGAATCTGTTTATGAAATATGTTTCTTCTATATTGTTTTCTATTTTTTTAAAAATATTTTGACTCGAATTTCTCTGCACTAGTGTAATAATATCAGACTTAATATGTTATTTTTTAACTTGTAAAAATAGACATATACATACATTATTGTACTTTTATACAATTTTGCTTTCTCTATTGTTTTTCTCTCCTTGCGTGACAAAGTTTGTTTTTAATTGTAATTAATTTGTACCAGTGATTTACACCAGACCTCCTAAATTTCATTTTTATTTCAGAAACTAGGCGATACACACTATGACATGTAAATTCATATTTTATGTACTGGTCGATCTTGACCTCAAATTACTATAATTGAACAAAGTATAAGTATAAATATATGGTAATACAGTAGTTGACTTGTGTAAAATAAACTACAAGGTTAGTGTTTCAATATTGGGAATTACATAAAATGTGGTATTTCCAAAAGCTTATGTTGTAAATGTAAATCAAAATAAACAAATGATTTAAACTTACATACTTTTATTATTAGCCAATATCATATACCTTATGTAAATATATTACAAGATCCAGTTTTTTCATGTCGCTTAAATTGTATAAATAAGAATTACACTAGAGAAACAACAAATTAATAGGTTACTTTGCCTAGTGTGTCATACTTACTACCACAAATTAGCATGTCATTTATACATGTTTTTCAAATACAACAAATCCTTAGTGAACTTTATGTATAATAACATATACATAACAAACATCCATCTGAACAAACATGATTGTTTGCTGGAAAATAAAATATTCTTAAAACTGTAAGAGAACCTAAAATAAAATGGAATAATTAAACTAATTTTTGTTTATAGCGACACCTGCATGCTTTTGTGTCTGGAGATTGGCCCAGTCATTTAGGTAACAACTGTATAAAACCTGAAACAAATTATTAATATTTAAAAGACGAATATACGTGATATGTTCATATAATCCAAAATGTAATAAACTTTTAATAAAGGTTTCACTGGTACCAGTAGGCTCGTTCATGTATATAGGCTAGATGAGTACCATAGAATACAAACTAAAAATCGCCCTTTACAGATCTATTTAAGAGATGAAACGGATAGTAGTGTGGCCGGATACCGGCCACACTACATCGGCAACCTACTACGCCGGAGCTCCAGATATCCAGCTGCCGGATATTCGGCCCTTTATTGCGTTGACGCGATCAGTTTGATTTGAATATTGGCGCGGTAAACGAGATCGGATATATTCAGGCGCATTCGGATCGTACGTAAGCGGAGTCGCCTCTTACCAACAAATGCGGAAAATTTGGTATTTATTCACCACAATTTGTCACTTGTTAATTTTGAGTATTAAACTAATAATAAAACAAACATTTTGATGTGCGATTATAAAAATTAAAAATAAACGGTGTCCATAACCTATTGCAGTATAATTGATTTGCCTTGAGTAAAATAATGATATTTTTTAAAATTATACTATCCGGTATCCGGCCGGATAGTGAAAACAAGGCCGGATAGTTACCGGATATCCGTTTCATCTCTAATGAATACTCTCAAGCATTACTGATTTTAAATATTCTTCTTTTCAAGTTAATCTTTAAATAAAAAACCAACCAAGATTTTAGTTTACCAAAATAATTTAATAGAAATGAAAAATATGTAGCCATAATGAACATACATTTTTGTGTGGAAGGTAAGTTTAAATAATTGCACAAATCTGCTTTTTAAATCAAGCATGTTATGATGTATATATAAATCTTTTAAAACAAACGTGACAACGTAATGCCTTAGAAAATTCCTTAAAACTCCGTAAACGGCTCACTGAATAACTTTTCAATACACATATTATACAGAAATTGTGTTGTTATCCTCATTTATTGTGTTATAAGTAAATTTCATTTTAAGAATAGATTAGCAACATCTTTTGTATATGAATGATGGGCAAAAAAATCACCAGATTTAACATTACCACCTCACGGAACTTAATGTATGAAAAGCAGACTTTTGGCAGCATCGACTGATTGAGCTGTGTTTCATGTGTCAATATTATGTCTTTTATACATACATAATGGTCCAATATATCCATTGCTGCCATGACCTAATGCAGTTCGCCTCGACCTAGTACTTGCGCGTGAAATCCCTTGCGGCGGGTGCGTAGCGATCAGGATAGGTGGCGCCGGGTGGAGGCGGTTGATAGGTGGCTGGATAGCGCGCCTCGTAAGCGCCGCCGTACCGAGCCTCGCCGGACCACTGTTCGCCGGAACCACCCCCACCACCGCCTGTGCGATTCACTTGTGTAAAATCATTGACAGGTTGACAGGACAAAGTAAATTATAGTCATTGGTGCCTATAGATCGTTACAATTGCTCAAAGCGTCCATTAGCAACCGTCGGAGGTTGCGAAAAATCCTTGCGCGATATAAGGATATAAGTATTTTATGGGAAAGCCCCACCTCCTTGATAGAATAAGGAGCGTTACTGGAGTTTCTTCGGCCACTTCTCCTAGCGCCAACGCTTCACGAAGTGGCTTTTGCCAGTAATATAGCTACCAATCGAGTCGTGGTTCGACCCTCGGATCGGACTGCTAACGTCACCGGGGAGACTCTTGAGTCGAGTTACTAGCTAATAGAGGTTCAGGCTAAGCGACCTAAGAGCTATGCTACCTCTCAATCCGGTGAAGCAGTAAAGGCCAAGCTCTCTGGCCAACTATTTACCTCGCCTGTTATACAAGGTTTCGTATTTCCCGCAATGTTCAAAACAGGACATAATGTCGCTATTGAAATACCATATCTCCGTTAGATGCTGCAAACAAGTATACAAACCTTTAGCGGGCTGTGTAGTTTCCGGATAACGATTGGAAGCGTTCCAACTACGTGGCTCCGGCTTGCCGGGCGGGGATGGGCGGTAAGATCGATTATCCCGTGAGTCATATGAGCGGCTGTAACAATCAAATCATCATATACGTATTGAATAGGTTGGAAAATAAATTAAAAAGTAGTAGTGCTTTACTTAGTCAAGATCTTAAAAACTTATTCTGGAAATTGGCACATACATTACAGTATTGTGGTAATTTTTTATTTTTAGTTACTGTATTTCTGAATACGTTATTGCAAGATACATTAAGCATAGAAAGTATATATATATAAAATTAAAAACATTACTTTGGTTCCTTTGGTCGAGTACCCGGTGGCATGGGTTGCCTGGTGTCGTCACTAGCGCTGCCGTTGCTTGGGTATTTCATGTTACCAGCTACGGAATAAAAGTTAATTACATTATGGTCAATGAAATTGAGCCGCATTGATTTTCAGGGTACAGCTGGCAATCTGAATTCGTTTTATGCGTCGGTTTAGCTTGGTGGAGAAAGAAGCAGTGATGTTTGGCTCGAAGGACCAGAAATGCTACATTACTTTAGTTGATAAAATTACAAACTTTATTCTGATAATTTGATTGTATATACTGAGGTATATTCTATATACTGTAAAAGCTGTGCAGTGCATACTTACAGGAGACGTGACGTGGGTAGTCCCGCTTGTAGTCGCGTTCACGGTCGCGCTTGTCAGCGCCACGCTCGTAGGCCGGCGCTATGTCGAAGCGCGGTGGTGGCGGCGCTTCGAACTGTCCGTCGATAACATGGGTTCCATTAATAAATTAAAATAACATAATTACTTTTTGAATTGAACTTCTTTTACACGGTCAGAATGAACCGGCACAAATCGTAATGTAATGAAAAGCGTGATGCCTTGGTGATCCACGCGACACCATGCAACTGTCACAGCTTCGGATCGTTTTGCAGGCTTGCTTTGCGTAACTACTTTTGAGACATTAACGAAAAATGAATAGATGAAATGAACACACAACACAATACAACAATATCACTTAACAATAAATTAAAAATATTATTAAAAAAAAGCTGATAAAGTCAAAAGTTAATAAACATGTTGGATGGATGAAGGAGATGGATAAAACTTTATTTTCTCTCTTAAAATCATCCCAATTGAAAGGTCATTGATACTACTTTAAGTGTTGTATGCGTATTAAATATGGCGGATAATCTACATGGTATAATGAGCAAATCATCGACATAGTAAAAAGAGGCAGTCAATTAGTACCCCCAACCGACGATTTATGTGTACACCAGATGGATATAAATGAAGTTAGAGACTCATGTCAGGATCGTACTAAGTGGAAGTCTATGATTTCTGCCTCCGGGCGACAGACGTGTTTGTATTTGTAAAAGGAAATAGTGAGAAACTTCTGACAATTTTATTCATCAGTCATGTGTTTGTTTCCAACAAAGAAATGAACTTAACTCTCTTATAGAGGATATAAAACATAGGAGTTGAAAATCTGTTAACTAAATTAAGAAATATAGTTATTGTTAAATTATAAATTAAAAACAAAATAAAGTGTAAAAGCGTATAAAAAATAAGGATTACCCAGAATTTTTAAATAAAAAGGTCAGCAAACTATATGTCCTGCTTGTCACTTCCAGACATTAGATGGTATATTATGAACACTAGTTGAAATGATATATTTTTTTATGATATCTTTTATAATTTTCCAATGGATATATTTAGGTAATAGTGACATGAAAGAAAATAGTTTGTCTATATTAGACAGAAAATCAACACTTTAACAAAAAAAATTAAAATAAAAAGCAAAGCTGTAGATCCATTTAAAAATAAAATAAAGTATACTTGCCAATTGAAACGGTACTTAGTGCTAAATGGTAATTTGACTTTCCAAACTGTTGCTTACATGCTTAGGTTTATTGGAGCGTAGGATGTTGGTCTGCGCGGAAAAAATGTCAAGTGTCAACTTTAAAATGCCAAATGGAATTAATTTTACAAACACAGCTTTAATAAAGTGGCAATTATAACATCTTTAAGCTCTAACGGCCATTTACCCAATCGGGGCAGGAAGAGCTAGCAATTGTTATTCACTCTCGTCAAGGTATTGAGGTCCCATATATAAGTCTGAACAGAACACATGAGTATATATGTGCAAAAACATTCACTTGAAATCAAATAAAATGTGACAGATTAAACAGTGCTTCAGTGGATTGAGATGTTACAGAGCTCTTAGGTCGCTTAGCCTGAACCTCTATCGCTAGTAACTCGACACAAGGGTCCCCAGTGAGGGGTAACCTTAGCTTGGACGGTTAGAAACAGTAAATATCATCGAATAATATACGCTCTAACTACTACTCCTTTTTGAAGTCAGTTAAAAGGACTCAAATTTAACAATGATACAATGACAAAGTAGAAAACTGTAGGAATAAGGAAGTAGTCAATATTGAAATTTTCATTAATTTGAAATGTTTGATATAACCATAAACCTTTGTATAAAATTTAAAATTGTCCATTTCATAATTGTAATAATACGAGAATGTTTAATAAGAAAATGTATAAGCAAAATTGATTTTCTTTGCATGGATATGAAATAAAATAATCTAATATCTGTATAGATGTAATAAAATTTACAATATGCCAGAATGAGAAACAGGATTCCATCTCTGCCTACCCTTTTGGGCAACTTATATGAATGATCTTATTTGTTACATAAGTATTCAATCGTGAACTTTTAAAATATATTCTTGTCACTTTATTAAACTATGTTCAATAATGTTATGGACCATGTGAATTTTAAAATGAATTTATTTTTATACTATAATACAGTACAGATTTACATTCAGAACAGAACGGTTAAGTAAATTAGTAAACATTGAATTTGCAGTATTTTAATGCAGATTGAAATTTCGTTTGATTCAAATATATCAATTTAAAGCTGAAGTATGATTTAACGTTTTACATTATGTTACACTTCTGTTACTAAATTAGACAATGTTAGTGACTAGGTCCATAACAAATAAGGAATAAGCAATGATACTGACCATTGGCGGTGGGGGCGGACGCTTATGCCTCTGGTCCCTCTCATAAGCAGGCTCCGGGGGAGGGCTCGATGCTGGCTTACGATATGCTGCATTACTTTCGTATCCACGTTTACGGCGCTCCTCTTCTAATCTAAAACATACCCTGTAAAAGTTACCTCCGACAACTCCTACACGAAATTATGCATCAAACTATTTTCAGCACACTTACACAAAAAAAGAGGAGGTTCTCAATTTGTCTGTAAGTTTTATTTTGTTACCTCATAACTTTGATTGGGTGAACCGATTTGGATAATTCTTTTTTATTTGAAAACTGGTGGTCCAATTCTGATAATGAGAGTCTGTCTATCTGAGAAAACCATATATTTGCGCCACAAATGAACGAATAATTCAAAATCACGAAAACCGCAAAGGAGTTACTTTAAGAGTAGGTTGATGAAGATTTGGTTAGGTCAGCCCTGTAGTTCTGGGCTCTCAAGAATAAGACTACGTTATCCCCTGCCTGTCGTACAAGGCGACTAAAAGGGGCCTCGGGTTCACTGGGCGACAAGGGTGGGAGCCTTCGTTGTCCACCAAAGTGGCCCGGGAAGAAGGCGACATCGGCTGGCCCGTGTCGCCTTGCGCTGCGAGGGCACAGGATACTCTCCATCCTTACAAATCCAATTAAACTTCACACAATGTAACCATTGTTTTTGATGTGAAATCTTATAATATGAATATTACCAAATGTAAATACTTGCCCTTTGTCCTGTTTGTGCATGCATATGCATTATTTTCTTAATATTAAAGTGTATATCTGTGATAAGATATTGACTTTAATATGAATAAATATTTGTGTATTATATATTTGTAAACTAAAGGTTTAATATTCATTAAAAATCTCATAGGAACATGGAACAAACCTTAGTTGAGCTCTCTTTAATTCCAATCTTTCTAGTTCTAACTTCTCACGTTCCAATCTATGTCTTTCTCTTTCCAAACGGAGGAGTTCATTCTTCTCTCGTTCAATTTTTTCTCTGAAAAACAAATAATTAAATAATTAGAATTGCTATGGAACAAAAGGATAAACTATATTATACAGAGGTATTAAATAGCGTGTACTAATTATTGTAATATAACACATGTATATCCGTTTTTGTTGGTTTCTTTGATAAGAAAAATGATTTATGTGATATTAGGTTATCATCCCCTCCCATGACTGTTTCCAACATTGGAGGCATTATGTTAGTTACAATGTTTGTGACAAACCTCTCAGCGCGCAACTTTTCTCGCTCGACCGCAAGACGGTGTTTCTCTTGCCGTTGACGTCTCTCTCGTTCTCTTAAGGCGTCTTCAGCGGCGCGCCTTCGTCGCTCTTCTTCACGAGCTGCACGTGACCGTTCCCTCGCTCTAGCTACGTCACGCTCTTTCTGTTTAGGCAAAGTTTAAGCCATTAAATAGATATATATGTTCCACTTGTTGCGCACAGGCTTTCTCTGTAAAGAGAGTACAAGGGCATAGTCCGATACGCGGTCCTAGTGCGATTTGACAGACTTTATGTGTATTAGAATTTTTTCTAAGACATGTAGATTTCCTCACGATAATTTACTTTACCGGCGAGTGCGTGGTAAATCAGCATATAAAATAGCAAGAACAAATTTATTGGTGCCGGCATCGTACTATGCAGTAACCACAGAGTTACCACGGCCGTTTAGTAAATTATCTTTATTAAAATTTAATTTAAAGGCTATCTTGATTTGGTATGCGAATTAAATGGTAACGCAAAAACTTAAAAAACAAACAAAAGCAGAATCCTGACACGCTTTTAATTCTTAGCATTCTTTAAAAAAATAGATCAGCGGCGTCATTGCAGAGGCAGAGAGGACGATCGAGGAAATAAGATACGGAAGACGATCTTTCAGAATATCAAAGTGAAGTGGAGAGTATATTATATATTGTGGGTTAGTATTATATTCAGTTTCACCCATTGATTGAGGTATATACTGCCTTTTCAATAAAAAAAAGCGGCAATGGAACTGCCCCTATTCCCCCTAGGTGTTTATACGTGGCGGTGATCAGTGACATTAAGTTTGAGCTGGCCACTACAAAAAATATACCCACAATACACAAAATTGGGAAAGAACAGAGTGTAGTTTTGGATGTAAATTGGCATAATATGATTCAATAAGCTCTACAGTGCCTTTAACTCTAACAGGATAACATAGCAATCACTATCTACTGTTTACAGAGCTTATCAGTTCCAATTGGGACAGAGAAATACATTAGGAGTGATTTTTTGTCCGTTACAATCGCGAAAAACTAAATTTCATTGGTACAAGGCAGCTTCCATTTGATAACAGAATATTGGAATTTTTAATCAAATGCTTTGCTACCGAGCTATCACTGCTTAGTTGTAATTATAATCAATGGATTATGATGTATATGATATCCAAGGCTTACATGTGTATATTTAGGTACTCACCCAAATCTTTGAGAACGATAGTACTTCTCTGGGTGATCTTCTGCGCTCCCGGCTATGAGAACTACGCCTAGCGCGGTCCTTAAATCACAAATTGTAAGCTTTTATACTTTACTCTTACAATGTACGAGTATCTGGTGGCTATGGCCATACAACATTGATGATTTTCTTTCTCGCTTCATGCGACCGATGTGTGTGTACTTAGGTTAGGGTATGATGGGGTTCAGCCATTTACTTCTGGGCTCGTAGAATAAGACTACGATATCCCCTGCCTGTCCTAGAAGGTGACTACTAAAAGTGGACCCGGGAAGAAGGCGACATCAGCTGGAACGTGTCGCCTTGCATTGCGAGGGCACAGGGAGGGATTATCCCCCCCCGGTGCTTTCCGAAGAGCACAGTGCAGCGGCGCTCTGGTGCGTTCCTCTGGAAATCCCGGAGCCCCTCACCATACACCGAGGAAAGGGTACCGGGGAGTTTTAGTGGGTAAAAATCCCACATAACCCTGCCTTCCCCCCAGAAGGCGGGGTTATGCGGGGTATCTTGTTGAAGATTTCCCCCCGTCAACAAGAAAAGGGTATGATGGAGCTGTCATGCCCAAAAGGGCAAAAGTCCCCAATTAATAAAGAAAAAAAAAGTAGCTTTGACTAAACACTAATACTAAATTTGTGAGCTGAGATCTTATAATTAGGATGAGGTTAGATTCTGTTTGAATATACAAAAATCCTACAACACTGGTTTAATATTAGGGCTTATCATTAACATCATGAACATCTCACTTGATTGGTTGTTATTATAAAAAGTGATTAACATAAAAATTATATAGTACCTTGTCAGATCTATGTGACTTCTCCCGGGTACGAGATGTAGATCTGGTGCTTTCTGCGCCCGACACATCACCCTCTTTCGTAACTTTTGTCTCTCCAGTTTTCTCTCCCCCTTCTTTATTTTCCTTTAAGTAAAGTTGAATAATTTAATTTAGTTCAATGGTTTGTAGTACGGGAAAATATATCGATATATTTTTCGGATATTATATCGTAATGTTGTTGCGTATATTGTGTAAATATATCGTAAAATGACTAGTCCAATAAAATACACACAGTACAGATTATAAAATTTATAAAACTGCCATCACGGAGTTGTACTACTTAAGTTGTTGTACTACTCTTCGTGATGGAAGCACAAGTTTTATTGTTATTAAAGTTGTTAGTCTAAGAAAATTTGGGGTTTCACATTGGAATGAGAGATATTCAGTTATAAACTTATATAAAACTGTATTGTGACACTCTAAAATTTGTCTCAAATCTACCTATCGTAGACGACTTATCGACCAGAGATATTTCAAGGTCAAAGAAAAAAAAAAACGATTTTTACACATTTTTGTCACAAATCTCATTTACTATAAGTTTTATGCTATTTACTATATATACACTAGAGGACTCAATTCCTTTGTTTAAATATTTTTGATTTCTTACAATGTTGTTTAGGATGAAATATATCTATATTAAATGATTCGCAAAAACCTGATTAAAGCTATTATATATCGCGTGCACATATCATTAATTTATATATCTCCTAGTTTGTAGCAAACAGGACAAAAACGCGAAGACTAAAAATATTAAGTAATACCTTGTAGCAGTGATAGCCTAGTGGCTAAGAGGTTCGACTTAAGCAAATTGTAATTATCGTTGGTTAGAATCACAGTCGGCTTGTACCAATGAGTCTTGCTATTTTTTGGTTTTTAAATAAGCCTTGGTATCATGGGCGGAGAAACTGTGTCTATCTACACCGGTTAAGAGTTATTTTTTTAGCCTTTTTATGGTATATTTCTAACAGATTTTGAACTATATGGAATCCTGTCTCCCAGATAATTGCAAGTTATCCCAGATAACAGATACATATTTATGAAAAGTTGTTGTATTATTATAAGCTCAAATACAATATGTGAGGCAATTGAGGACACAAGAGATTGTCTTGTTTTACACAGACAGTCACTTCCAGACATCAATCATGTATGATTACCAAATTTAGTGGTGATTATACATTCTAGTTGTTATATGTAATCATTGGGTTAATTACATTAACTGTAGCAACTACACAAAAGAAACTGTGTTCTACTCTATGGGCCCAATGAGTTGTCATATTTAACAAAGTCATCATAACTTGAAGATTCAATAGCATAATTGTTTAGGGTACGGTTACCGAATAGTAAGGTAGGTTCGAATACACCATTCGACTATTGACGTAAACATCTAGCTCAAGCTTAGTAGGAATAGTTAACAAGAATGTTAGTAATATTTCTGAAAGAAAAGAGAAATATTTCTAGCTTTTAAAAAATAGTTGGAAAGTACGCAAACTTGATTTTGATATTTTTTTTAAATCTTATCTTATATATCTGATCAAACTTACATGTAATTATGGATCACGTTAAAATGTATAATCAGCAGTTTAGTACTTTTACCGTAACGTATATATTTCATAACTAAAACAGGGATAACAGAAAAAGTTTATATTACCTGAAATTGAATAGTAATAGTGAATTAAAAAAACTTACCTCAGATTCTTTAACATCTTCCTTGCGTTCTTTGCTAGGACGTCGCTCTGGGCGAGTCGGAAGCTGTCTGCGTGATGCTGACTCCGATTCGGATTTCGCCTTCTCCACGGAGATCATGCGACCATGCAATTCTTTAAACATTTAAAGGACTCACATTTATTATAAATTAAGGTAATGTAATTTTATAAGCGTTATTAATTGTATACAGGTGTCCTGTATGTCAACATCTAACGGTAACTGTATACAGTTACCTTTAGACACAGAGTGTATAACGTTTTAATCATATTATAGAATTATATAAAAATAACTTTAATAACATAGATATCTTTGGTTTAACTACATCCAAATTTAGAAAGGTAGTACAAGAGGTGTTATCTGTAATCAAGACTTCATCATTAATCTACTCCTCGCGATCTACTTCTCTTTTCTTATCTATTTATTTTTAGTAACTGGCACACTACATTAAAGATTAGTGTAATTAGAGATGTGCCGAATGTTCGGTCGAATATTCATATTTGGCAAATTGTTGCATTCGGTCGAATATTCGGTAAATTAGCCGAATAAATGCCGACTATTGTTACAGCTAAATTCGTCTTCTTTTGATATTTTTTCTTTATAAACGCTCTCATAATAATTTTTTAAGCAAATTAAACTACCTGAATAATAATTTAAAAATGATATACGAGAAATTTCAAGAACCAATTGAAACAACGGTGCCGTAGTTGAGCGGAAGAAGACAAACCACGCCACTAGAACAGCGCCTCGCTGAAAGTGCACCTATTTACTACGGAGTAAAAATATACCGAGTAATTTGGTTCGGTACATATCACACCGAATGTCCGTGTTCGGTTTAACTCGTAGTCGGCGCATCTCTAATTTTAATTGTACGAATTGTTTATCTTCAATAAAAAGAAAAATATATAACGAAAATATTAATTTTTGTATGTTATTGTTGTAACTTTTTGAAAATAACTAGTAGGCCTTGTATGGGTCGTCTAGGTAAGAACACCACAATGTTGCCTATCTCTGCATCAAAGTAGTAGCAAAATTATTCCACTGCACAGTTACAACACCACTTAGTTATGGACATTTCGGTTAAGATCACCTGTTTCTTCATTTCATAATACCAAAAAATGTTAATCTGCTTACCTGTTCTGTGTAAGTTTTTAATACAATTTTCAGCATCTTGGGCGCTAGCCATCGTGACATATCCATAACAACGGGAACCAGGAGTGCGCGCGTTAGTAACCACCTTAGCTCCGATTACCTTTAAAATTTAACATAAATAAGCATACATCTTTTTACCTTGTTTAAAATTGTTGATTTTCATCAAGTTTGTCATAACAAAAGTTTTACTAAGTGCTTTGTTATCTATACTAATAAATAGGATGGATACTGATTGTCTTTATTTCTATTATATTTACACTACCATGCTTCATAGTCAAAGCACAGATAAGTATAGTAGGGGCCTCCTTAAATTAAAATAATAGTTACCTTGCCATGCTTGCTGCACAGCTGTTTCAAGTCCTTGGCACGTGTATCGCCAGAAAGCCCACTAACCCAAAGATTGCGGGCACCTCCTTCTTTGTTATCATCCTTTCTATTGTTTTTCTCAATTTCATTATCCTTGACTTTTTCATCTATAAAGACATTTTTAATGAGTGAAATTTCTCTATTTTTACCACAAGTTCTCTATCTACTAAATTAATGTTGATTTGATTGATAAATAAAAAATTCATACATAATTTTTTGAGTCTAAATTAAGACCTACATTTACTTTCCAGCCCATTAGATTTTTGGATTATTAAAGACTATCGTAATTTAGGAGTACAGAAAGCTGTCTTATTGACCACGGACAATAAAAAAAAAACAACAATTACGCAATTCAAAAATAGTATTATATGGGAACATATTGTTTTTTTAATTTGAGAGACTGTCATAGAATTTAATTGAGAACTGACAAAAACATTTCTTGTTATATATATATATATGTTTGTACAGGTATATTGGAATGAGCTAAAGGAAAGACTGTAATGAACAAGTGTGTAAATAGTGAGAGCATGTACTTCAAAACATAATAAAAATTAACAATATGTGTAATTAGTAAAAACAATAGATAATAAATATCTAGTAATATTAATTGAAATACAAAAAAAAATTCAAACTCAGAATTTTAGTAACAATGATTAAAGGGGATAAAAAGCGTGTAGCAACAAATCATGGGTATTATTGCTACTTAATTTTATAAAAAGAATAAAAAAATATTATAGCATTACCTTTTGAATCCTTTTCATTCCTTTCACTGTCATTGCTGAAAAAAATTATACCAATTAGTATGATATTGCTATATCAAAGATCCCATTTTTACGTTAAAAAGTTCTAATGTGCAAATTGTTCTAACTTGAATTGAAATTATTTGTTTTTAGGACATACACACACAACTACAAAGTTTTGCACCATTACTCCTCTGCATTGATGAGTATAGACATGGTGTAGCCACTGCCGCAGATGTGTAGGTATGTTGCTGCTTGAAACTGAAGATGTTGACCGTCGGTCCTTTCTAAGCGTCGAGTCTCCGCTGCACGCAGGCGCCCATTGTCTTTGCTTAGAACTGGTGGATGGCTCAATGTGAAGAACAGTTGTCGGCCTTGCAGTCAATGTTCCTCGATGTTGGTGTAGTCGTCCTTGTTTGTGGTGCAAAACTTTGTAGTGATACACAAATAAAAATATACGTTTAATAATCGAGGTTTATAGATGGGCGCGGGCGTCACGACGACCATTCGACGGTCACCAACCTAGTGGCGGGAGCTTCTGTGTTTACTTGTTGTTGGTTTTCAGCCGGCACGTCGCCGATGGCAGCAGAAGAGCTGTTTGCAGCTGACTCGTCGCCCGTAGTCCCCGCCGCGTCCTCATGAGCCGGGTCATCTAAGTCAGTACCGATGGTCAGCGTGAGCAGGAAGTCAGCACGAGTCGCTCGCTCGAGCGGCCCGCCCTGTCTTTCTTCTTTCTTCAATAACTACCTCCACTTTGCATATCAACCAACTACTTTTCACTTATTGTGGACAATATATCTTGACCTGAAAACTTGATTCGATATTAGCACCACTGCCTCTATGGAAGACTTGCGAGTGATATAGATCCACTGCTTCCATGATAACTATTGAGATTGTTATGTGGAAGACTGGAAAGTTACAAGTGTCTGGTTTTACTACTAAATTGGGAAAACCATATTAACAATGCTTTTAATAATTCTCATTGTGCATTTGTACTATTCTTTGACTAATGCTCTCCAAGATCATTGGCTTTCTTCTCTTCTGTACAGGTTCCTCCTTGAATCCAATCTATTTATTTTTGTTTCATCTAAAATTGTCTTCTTCTCCATTACATTTCTTTGCTCCTAGACTAGGCAACACTTCACAAAATTGTTCAGTACATTAATATATGAAAATTAATTCATAGCATCACATAAATCCAGTGATATTCTTTATACAGATTATAGCAACAAAAAACAATTACCTAATTGGTACCAATTTATTACATCCAAAGACTTACCTTTTTTGTTTTTCGCTGGATTGTCAGTCTGTAATGAAGTAAAAATTAGGTGAGCATGACGGATAAATGTGCTTGTTAATAGCTAGATTAATTAGCAATACTAAACAGATGCTATGACATGATAAACTATACTTTTAGATAGTCAACTTAACAATCTAAGTTAGATCAGTGACTATTAAAAGAATAGATCATTATCTAATATAAATTGCTTTATTAAAATTATTAACAACAATATAATTTCTAATCCACTTCCATCATATAGCCATTGGCTATTTTGGAAGTAACAAGAGGTAGTTTTACGTTCACTTTGAAGACATAGAAACATACCTCTTCGTTCAATAGTTCATCGTCGCCTATGTCTAAATTAATACTATCTTCAGCATCTGTATTATTTTCAATTTTATGATCTTCATCATTCTTAGTATCCTTGTCCAAGCACACTTTTTTTGCTTGTGTAGAATCAGGGTCATCTTTTATTTCTCTCTTCCTACTGGTTTTGCTGCTATTATCAACATCCATTTTTTCTTCAGTTGAGACATTCTTCTCTTGGTTAAACTTAGAGCTTTGGTTTGTATTAGCAGCTGTTTCAGTATCTTCTTCGTCACCAGCTGTATCTTGTACAATCATATCTTCCATAGTCGGAGTTTCTTCAGAATCTGCTTCTATAGTTGTATTCTCGGATCGTTTGGGTTTTTTTGGTGTCTTAGGATCCGGCGTGCCTAATTCAAATCTATATGTTACGGGATCATGTCCTTCCTCCTCTAAATACTGCAGAAAATTAAATTCTTTTAATTCTTAGTCAAGAGTCAATAAAAAAATACCTATTCGTTTACAAATTGACTAATATTTAAGTTTAAACAACCTTTAATAAAGAATATTTACTTGCAAAATATTGATAATAATTTGAGTCTGCAGAGTTGGTAGCATATGTTATTTTATATTATAATTTCTGGTTTATAGTAATAAACAAAGACTAATCATTATAGATAGATGATAGAGAGAAGATACTTACCTTAGTTAACCTCTGGATAAGCACACTACGTATACCGGTCTTGTCCAGGTTACGCTTTTCCAATTCTGCGCGTAAGTCTATCACTCTTAGCTCCTCGAGTAATCTTTTTCGGTCCGACATCGTTTGTTGTTATTTTAGGAGCAATTCTAATAATAAACGCCGGAACTTCGGCTTTAATTTCAAAGCTAGAAATACAATGGCTTTAAAACACACAGACGATAGTAAAATTTCGTATGAAATTAAATCACCATCAACAAAATGGCGTCCAACTTCGCCCGAAAACCAAAGATAATTTTTATTTTTTTTATGGTTTATAACTTATTCTTGATTTTCTTACATTAACATTTGTTTCTTATGTTTACTTTATTGCATTTGCACTATGATTTTATAGAAAAAAGTCACAGTGTAGTCCGATGGTGATGTAGGTTCGTGGACAGGCCATAAAATAATAATTTAAATCCAAAACAGACTTACCTTCAGGTTTTCATTGTCAGGATTTCTTAACATAGGGGTAAGCGGATAGCTTGCTTGCCGCTATTCTTATATAAACAGAACATGAAATCGTCAAGTATTTCACTGGCACTGCCGATTTGTTATGTGTTATAATGGAAATTATGGAAAAGAATTAATAGCTAGATCTGTTAATCCGGTTAGTTATATAAGTGATATCTTCATCATCTTTTCTGCGATTATTCAGTCTAGTGCAGTCTGCACTGAGACTGTATAACTGGCTTATTTCCAACTTTGCTATATACACTGTAGGCTGTATTATACGATGACTTTATTTTTTATTTATGTTAATAAATTACTTTAATTTATACTAAATTTCACCTAGTCTCATTTTCAAATTTTATTTATAAAGAAATATTGATTTAACGTTATCACAAATAGTCTAGTATATGACTTGAATAAGTTAGTGTCCTTTGTCCTTTCTCAATTCTTTGGTCAGATGATTTTGAGTATTGATTACTTTAGACATACTGATTGATATTTTCATCAGTAAATTGCCAGAGGTAGCCTATAAATCTTGAGTGATTCGGTAAAACACTAGCAAGAGTATATATATTAACATACATTTTGAGTGAGACCTCCAGTTCCGTCGTAAGTGTTACAGTAAAGTGAATTTTGATTGCCACAAACAAATTTATCTCATATATTCGCAATGGGTTTAAAAGGCGAAGGTAGGTTTATATTATGCTACTATTAACTTACAAAATTTTGTTATTTACAACATGTAATACAGATTTTTACAGTGTTAGAAAGTGTACAATGTACTTGTTGGTAGATAATGTAATTTCATTATTAACTTTGTAATTTATTTTGAAGATGAGGCTGCCAATGTTGACATGGATACTGTTTGCGATTTGTTGGACAAAACTCTGATTCAACAACTACATTTAATGGAGGAGAAAATAAAATTAGAAATTGCTATAGAATCAAACATCAAATATGGCAGTATGAATCTTGCCAAAACCAGATATATAATGGGCCATACATCCATCTGTACAGCGAGACTGCCAGTGGAAACTAGTCCAGAATTTTCAGCATCAACTGTCTGTGATGTTGCTGAGATTGATAATGTTAAGCAATTTGAAGCAGTTGAGAGTAATGCTTTGAATACAGTTGATCCATTACATTGGTTTGGTATTCTAGTTCCATCCAATTTACATGAAGCAAAGAAAGTCTTCCGTAATACAGTTGATGTTGTTGTTGAATGTGTTAACTCTCAAATGCGTTTACTTCAAAATATGAGGAACATGGAAGTTTTGAAGGAATACAAAAAAATGTTAACATCACAAATTTTTAATTTAAAACCAAGTAAAAATGACAATGTATATCATAAATGTATTCAAAATATTTAATAAAAGCCTGCTCTATATTAACACTTACATCAAAGTTTTATTTAGTTTTTTAAATTCATTATCATCATCATAGCTTATCTTTAGGTATATTAAAATGGTGTACTAGAAAAGAATCTTGATTATTGATAAATCTGATTGATTGAATATAAAACCTGCATAAAGTATTAGCCCATTAAGGTCCTATTGTTGGGCATAGATCCTGTTCTCAAAGGAGAGTGAGATAGTATGCATGGCAGCCCTAGTGAAGATTGATTGAACAATCTTTTGAGTGACCTCAAATATTTTACCAATTTTTTCCTAGACATGCCGGTTTCCGGTTTGAGAGGATAAATGATTACGTGGGTAACCTGTTGTTAAGTGTGTCCCTAACTCTGGCAAGTGCATTGCCAGGGTTGTCGGGCAAAACACAGACGTACCTATACCCACCCTATACTATACAATTATACCCACAGTTCACGATGTTCTATGAAGTCGAAGGTTCCACGATCGCGCCGATCCACTCTAACATTCAGTCCACATCCACATGCAGTGATTGTTTGGAACAAAAGTTTATTTGCTTCTATTTATTAAAACTATGTTTATCAAGATGGGCTTCAGTAAGATCAAGATAGCTTACGTTAGCGTTATCTCAAATTGGTTAAGAAAGAGATTGTGCTAATGTTATCCTAGTGGTAAGTAGGAAAATTGAGCAATATTCACAAAATGCTAACAAATTTTAAGTCATTATTGTTGGATTTTTAAATATAGTTACGCGTCAGGGAAATACTTAACGGTGCTAGCGAAACTAGGTAGCCCTGATTATGAGCCTTTTTGAACGTAAAAGCAAAAGAAAGTGACGACAACCCTGGCGTTGGGTCAAGTTAACGTTCGGCTCACCGAAAAAAAAAAAAGTTACTAAGCTTAAATGTTACGAAATTTAACAAGCCGTCCGACCGCCTCGACTACTTAAATTATTGCGCGGTTTCTGTGACGTATGGTCACGTTAGTCGTTCATTGCGGCAATCGGCGGGAAAGGAAGTAGGCACCGGGTTACGTGAAAATGTTTACACGATTTGACATATTTTATGCGCCTCATGAGGTGATTTCGACATTGTCGTATCCTCTCCATGGGCTATGACAATGCTTAATATTCTCAGGTATGACGTCAAGATGTCCTAGTTTGGCCCAGTCGGACGACTCCAATCAAGGCGGTCTCTTCGTTGAGGTCTGGAAGAAATAAGAAAATAAAAAGTGCAGAAAATGCGCTTCATCCGCTATTCTCATCCTCTCAGCTCGCAGGCCGAATTCTCGGAACTTTGAAACCTAAGCCGTCTTTTTATTACAAGATAAGGACAATTGGTTGAGGGTAGTAATAACAAATAATCTTGTGTCCTCCTCCAGCAGCTTAAGACACTATTGAAATGCATGTAGAGAAAGCTTCATATGGTAATCATTTCTATTTTAAACGAACCTTACATTTCGCATACATATCTATAAGCTCAGAGTAAAAAATCGCACTTCCTTAGTATATCACCTATCTGGGCAATATACATTTGCTTTTATTTTAGAAATCTTAATCGAGAACATGATTCGAATCGAACAGAACTTGCTGTGGCCGTGCTTTGCTATTGGGCGTTTCATTTTGGAATTCTAATTTAAAGAACCTTCATCACAGAACGAAAGTGTTATTTAAAAATAGGAGTGGCTTTCTTAAATTTATAGGATTTAATAAAATTCATTTTTCTTTTTAACAGCAATCTATTTCATATTACATAAATGTTGAAATCATGAATCTTGCATGGAATGAATTCGATTGTTTTAAATATTCTCTAATAATAGGTTATTCCATAGATATACCACAAACAAAAGTGTTTTAAATACTTATATTTATGCGCGGTGACAAAAACCTATTTACGCAATATTTAGTACGTACAGTTTTTATTACTTGTATAAATTTGATAATAAATTATAAATGCATCGTTAATGGTGCTTTGTTTTATTCAGACACCTGCGTGTACCAGGTGATTTTAGTTTACATTTTACCTACAACGTAATTGAGGAACTCTTTTTGTCGAAAAGTAATGTCAATTTCATATTTCATCATCACAGTTTTGGTATTGATGTAAATATATTCTGGTGGTAATACTACACGTTTTATTATTAATGTGGATCTTAACACACAGATTTATATATACGTATAAACATCCACTATATCTACACGGAAAGAAAATTAAAAGGATAGACTGAAGAGTGTTTAAGAGGAAAGTAAGATGTACTTTCCTAGAAGTGACAAATCGAATCATTTTTTTTAAGCTGAAAAATCATATTATTTGACAATTGACGACACTAATGAAACTTTCACAAATTTAAACTAAGTTAACATACCAACTTATATAATAATTTGAAAATAATAAGCGTTTTTAATATTGGCGTTTATGATTTTGTGTCTTTCGAAGTACTTAAAGTATACTTATATTAAGTAATTATTAGATATAATTAAAGTAATACTATTATAACATGAGGATCAAAATTCAAAGCTTTTACGACTGCCTACTAAAACCTGTGATAGATAAAAAAATAATTAAAACATTTTAACGTAAGTACTAAACTAAATTATTAACAAATTAATATAATAGAAAAATAATTTATTTTATTAAAAATAATTAAAACATTTTAACGTAAGTACTAAACTAAATTATTAACAAATTAATATAATAGAAAAATAATTTATTTTATTAAAAAATAATTAAGTACTGTAATTCCAAATCCGGATAATAAATAAAACGTGTACAGCAATAACTAAACGTTCGATAATGTTTTATGCTGTTAAGTACAAATATTACTAGGGCAATTAAACGGGAACGATTTAAAATTATCTAAAATCAACGTAATTTATGCCTATATCACTAGGTATTTATAAAATCATCATGAGTTAGAGAACCACAACATATAAATAACTGTTAAATATAACTGGAAGAGGAAACAATACTTCTTGTAGAAGTTAAACTTAAATATATAACAAAACGAACTTATATAACTTTTTGTGCAGAAGATAATATTATAATGTTCTTTTTGAGCAATATTGCTCGATGTACATTTGAGCCATAACTAGACATATGAGCTTGATGCAGATAATTCAATGTTGACACTTCTATTTATGTAATTTAAGCAAAGTAAAATTAAGGTAACACAAATAAATATGATATGATAAAATGTAATTCTAAATTCTTTTCTTGCCAGATATAATAATAAGTATTTTCTTTGTAAATCATCTGTGTGAAACGTCAAGTGAATTTGGCTCAACGTATAGAAGAATCTACGGAATGATCCGAGTCTATAAGTCAAACTTCAATATTAATAACATAATTATATCACTTGATACTATCGATACCCACAAAAAAATTATCAAACACTTAAAAGAATTAACACTTAAAAAAACTACTAAAAATTAAGAAGGTATTTTAAAAATAATTAACAAACAAAATAGGCGATTTGAAGTGTTTCGTTATATCGTTTTATTTTTTGTCTTTTCGATCAATTTTAGGGTACGAGGTTTTATAATAACCAATATTTCGATTTAGAACGTAACTAATAGTCAATCCATTTATACACAATGTATATGTTAACGATATTGCAAGTAGCTTAACTATATAAATTAACATCTGTTAACCTCAATATTCGTGAAGATTATTAATGGACGTGAAAACGACAAGGAATGTTTTGTATGTAAATATTACTTAGTCACAACAATGAGACTACATCCAAAAACTTATGGAAACAAAGTACAAGCAATTGGATTAGCGATAATACTTTAAAATAAAATCTATGTCTAATTTAACATTAACTTTTATTTTAATTTTCTGTCCTTGTAATAAGGACGAATCAATACTTTTTTAAATAGCTTCTTATGCTCTTTATACCACGACTTCAAGAAAAGAAAAGATATTTTTTAAAATGTAGTAACTTGTTTTCCGTCGCGCCATAGATGTAGTATGGGTGTCATGGCGACGTACCGATTTCAAATTTAAAAAATTTTGGAGGAAGACCCCGCCGTAGGGATGTCATGCAAAATATATATCGATATATTTTTCAATATATCGTAATGTTGTATCGATACTATGCGATATATTGTATAAATATACCGATATATTCAATATATCTTATCATTTGTTTTTATTTAAGTAGCCCAATACAGATTTTAAATTTATGCAACTAATACTGCCATCGCTAATTTGGTCGCGATATTTGGTTATCGGATGAAATTTACTAATATAAATATCGATATCAGGCGATTCGATAATATCGGATTGAAGCGATATATCGCATTCATATATCGACATTTTATATAATATCGATATATATCGTGCACTCCTTCCCAGCCGGCCTCATTTTCAATATGAAATAGTATAATATAATAATATTTGTTGGTTTACGGAGCCACTTCTTTATTCTATCTATAATACCGCTATAATTAAGCATGGACTTACTGGTTTTGACTAGGATATAGTAATTTTCCCACTAATCCTCCTACGTTACTCATTCCAGTTTTCTTTGGTTATTTACTCGTAAATAGTGTCTTTTACTTCTAAGTAATTTTCCTTTGGAGAGTAATCTCAAAATCAAATTTATATAACATAAGGAAATGTATATCCATTATGGAAATTGTAAAGAGCTCGTTTTTTTAGTTAAAGGATATTATTTCTGATGATCTTGTTATTAAGAGAGTTCTTTACAAGATTATTTTTTCGAATTAAATTTTCAATTCCTGAAATATGGTAGATTGCTAGCTGTATCATGCATAGCTTTAGGAACACAATTAACTTACTTTATTATTATTGTTATTTAACCGAAAAACCACAGATATATAAACAAGACTGGGCAATCGGTTAGTAGAATTTAAGATGCGTAATAATTTCGAGGTGTTGTTTTTTAATTTGTGTGTTTATGGTTATTACTAAAGTTCGGTGCTCGGTTCCGTAAGAATAGGTAGCACGAAGCGCGTTGCTGCAACTATGCATGTAACAGATTGTTTGATGCTGCAGTTAGACTATAGCAAGTACGCCAGGCCGTGTTGTGCGTTGTTTTGTGGCAGCTACGGCTAGTATCTATCTTGACTTCAGCAGACACAGTGCTGCTACACTAGGTCTCGTAAGGGAGCGCGCCAGTCAGCCCTTGTGCAGGCTGCATCCCGCCACCATGCCTGCACGTCGGAATAGTGTGCGCTGCGCTGCCGCCGCGCGCTGGCGTGCACCATTGCGCACACGCGACAGAAGAAGTATGTGTTTATGAACTCTCCCGTACCCTAAAATAAATTTGGCCTTTTATCATTATATTAAAATGTGAAGCAAATACTTTGTACCACTTCTTACTCATAATAGGTTACTTGGTTATTCATAATTCGATTTTCAAATATTTGTGAGACTGTGAAATGTTCTTATATACATATGCGAATAACTAATGATTTACTAATTATGTGTCAAAAGGCTTCCATTGTGCTACATTTGTAATATAAATCACATTTTTATATATTACCTTCCACTTGAAATAAGAATTATACAGATTATCATCTTCATCAAGACGATGAAGGTAAGCGGCTAGCTCTTCAGGACCCGCGAACTCTTCTACGTGAACGTAGGAGTTGTGGGGAGCCACTGCTGCGTACTCAGCCGGGCGAGCGCCCATCACTATTGGCAGCACATTGTGTCTGGAAGTTAAAGGTAGAATAGAAAAGAAATTAAAAAGGTAGAAAAAAAATTCACTGGAATATCAAATTATAAATAGTTTTTTTTAAATAATAAGCTCTGACGTCCTATTACTTTCTAACCAAGTGCTTGTCCACGATCCCACGTAATGTTAAGTGGAAATGCCGTTCTGGATGCACGCACTAGCTTAGTAAATACCTATTCACTCCACTCTTGAAACATAAACTGCTTAAAACTAACACTATAAAAAGGTTATAATAAAAGTAACACTATAAAAGGGTTATAATTAGAGGAAAAGGGACAGGCAATGGCAAACGCGCGCGTCAGTCCCTTTCTCTCCTATCCTAGCGCGGGAAAACTATTCCAGACACCTTTGTTTTACGAATAATAAAAGATGACAGAAATCGCTTAGTTTAGGGTTTAAAGGATGTCCACAACAATGTTTTTATAAATTTTCAGTTTTGTAGACAGAGACAGATATCGCTGTCGTCGTTTTAACAAGATTATTAGATCCCTTATGTAAGAAGTTGTGTGGCAGTCTTCATCTGTCTTATTTCCGAAGTATTATAATTATTAAGAAGTTCTGTCGCCGATATCCTTTTTCACATTTGCTCTAGTTGGTACTTATCTAGAATTGGATTGAGTCAACAAGCATCTTCCAAACGATTTTTAGATTTCTCTGGTATAACTTCAGAACTTAAGGTGCTACGCTAGTAAAATTCATATTGGAATTCCTAATTGAAAGCCTTTCAAATAACAAAAAAATCTGAATCGGTTCGCTATGAGTGCATAAATATTAAAAAAAAATACAGTTCGTCTTTGTTTTTTTTTAAATATTTGTGCACCGATATTTGCGAACCGGGAGAACGGTTAAAGAATCGTTTATTTTGAAAGCTCTTTATATCTGACTTTTCCTTTAGTGATGGTAGTCGTCATGGACATTTTGTATGTCTCACGTAAGAATAACATGGTCTCTACTGTCTGTTTGCTACTCACTGTAATCCATTGACGAAGAACTTCTCGGTGATGTAGTCGCGGCAGTTGGAGTTTTCGAATGCGAGATAGAATTTGTAGTCATTGTCCAGCATCTCCAAGCAGTTGGGGTCCGCGCGCGGGCAATGCCGGGAGCCGCACGCGCCGTAAATGTCCACAGCTATGTGCTTGGACAGTTGACGCGCATACTGCAGACGTCGGTTGCGCGCGTGGCAATTGGATACAAACCACGCTACCTATGAAAATTTATATTGATTGACCAAAGAGAAAGACGATGCTCCTCTTTCTCGAAGAGGAGCATCCTCTTTCTCTTAGGTATCATCTTGTCTATGGTGTATAAATGTGTCTACTGTAACGAGTACAATGGTCAGATACTATTACGGTTGCTGTGGCACTACTGACATCTGGGCTCGGAGTCTACTGAAACAATTATGTAAGAAATGAACGTTCAATGAGCTTATGGTTGATAATTACTACTTATTTTTTTGGGATAACTGGTGGGTCTTCTCTCTAATTGCTCATTATCAATGTCTCATCATCTCAGAATTCTCTCTATTGGCGCATTTTTTCAGAACGCTAATAATTTTGTTTACAAATATTACTAACATTCTATTTAAGCATTCCAAATAAATTAAACTTGTATCAGGAGTACCAGAGTAGTTTGTTCATGTCAATAGATGAATAGCGGGATGTTGATGAATCTTCTGGAAAGTTCTTGGGTTCAGACCCAACCATTAGGCTATCAATTAAAATTTGAAGGTTAATAGATAGCACTAGAAATGATAATTTACTTAAATTGACTAACATATACCCTTATATACTTTAACCTAAAATAAGCGCTCGGTGATATACTACCCGCATGTCAGAGATAAAGATATAGTGAAAATTTGTCTGTCTTGTTAAACATTTGTTGCTACACATATTCAAATGTTTTACTTTTTCAGATAAATTAATACAGTATTTAGTTGTGTAAATGAATGTCGCTCAATGGAAACATGTAATTTTAGTCTAGTGGCCTGTAAGCAAACAATACTCAACGTAGCGCTCTGACCGTTAAATATAACAATGCATTGAGAGTGCTTATAAGGTTATGATTAAGCAGTGTATCTGGAATGTTCGCTGAAGTGTGATGAGAAGAATATTTTAAAACTACTGCGCAAAGGCTGCCCAACTTTGAATCCAGGTCAGCTCCAGCACGCGTAAGTAAATTATATCAGATAAACTTATATTTTATTATCTATTTTCCTGTTTCGGATGGAGTTTCTTACAAAATAATGATAGAAAAATTCGTACACAATACCCACCTCACGTATTTTGGAAAACTTATGCTGAGTGACTTCATAGTAGTGGGCTTTATTACAACCGTCTATACAAGCACAAATAAAAGTATATGTTGCCAGTATGTGAATTTTGAAATTTGATAATTTGTTTATTTTGAATATAAAACTTTAAATAAATAACCCACCCTTTAATTCTTCCAGGGCAGAGATAGCCACCTTTCACTGTTGTTTTTTCGTCTCATATGTGACAGGTGGTGAGCCCGTCGCCATACAACAGGTACAAATTTTTAGGAAAGTGATCATAAATAAGTTATTTGGTATATTTATTGCAATTAAATAACTTTTTATTACATAAAAGTTTTAGCAACGATATCTGTGAAAAGTCTCCATACCTTTTTTGTTTTATTGGCCGCATAGTTTCTGTCGAAGTCCTTCCCCGTTACATGTGGATCGTGGTAATGCCAGCGCTCGTACGGAGCCACGATATCGGAGTCGCGACGGTAAGTCGCCGTCCAGTTGAACACGTCAAGTGACGTGGGCCGCAAGGAAGCGGTGTGGTACGGGCACTCCAAGTAGTACAGAATCCAAATCTGAGATCATAAATATAATGTAAATAACTACGCTGATCAGTCAAGCCTCTAAATTTTTACTGGTTCTTTGAGAAGTAGTACAGCTCTTCGATTCGGCATAAGATAAGGAACCGAACCGAAGAGCCGCCTGACATTGCTGAGGGGGACAAAATATACAAATAAATGTGCTGTCAAGACACTTTCGTCAGCGAGGAAAGGCTTTAGCAATAAGGAAAGGCCTTGTAGAGAGTCAAAAAGGTGCGTGCCCTCCCGCTTTTCGGCATATCACCGTGAGTTTGGTGGGGCCATAGTGGTTGGGTGTGCTTATTTCGCTTTGGTCAGGGTGGTTTCTCAAATCGCGACGGTATTTCAAATTGGCCCCGGGAAGGTCGGACCACAACTCGGTCGGCAGCATTGGTTGTAATACTATCAAGCACGGGTTCCTCACAAGCTATTTCATAATGCAATAAATAGATACATTCATAATAGACAGACTCCTTCCGAATATGTCCACCCCTTGGTGGAGGGTTGATTACTTGAGACACAGGATTCGTCCTAGATCAAGTGTCAATCCACCATAATGTTAATGTTATTGTGATTATTGATTCATATGTTTGTCTATCAAATTTTACAATTTATCTTATGTTACTACTGTGGATTACGGTGAGGAATGTGAAATGAAGTGATGTGTGAACGAAAATTATTCATTATTTATTATTATATTAATACGCAAAGCAATAACTTTGTATCAAAGCTTACGAAAATTGCGTGGACAGATGACTATGAAATTTCCCACACTTATTATTTATACAGAGAAGATTGAGTTAATAAATTAATAAAATTAACATTACACATACTACCATGCATTTGATACTAACGGTTGTTATATGGTTGCTTGACTACAGTTCAGTAACTATGATAGATTGTTACGCACCGCTACATACACCTACAATGTTTGGACGCAGCGATATAAGACGCGTCCTGGCTGAATTCGGGCGGGATTTTTTTTTAAATAAAAAGACACGAATTACGATCTGTACAAAAAGTATAACTGTGTTTGAGTTTGCTGTTTTAAAAAAATAGTTACTGACAGATAGTTTATATATAAATCGTGATTTCAATGCTTGATTACAGTCGATTTTCGACTTTAGGGCGACCACTAGTTTTTATAAATCCTTAAATTTCTAGTAAACGAAGTCATAATATTAGCTTTAGTGCAGGAAATCATAATAACTGCTATTAAACTGTGCAAAGGAATAAACAGAGTTTGCTAACTTAATATTAGTAATCTAAGTGATAAGATATGAGGCATTAGTGGTTTTACCTTTACCTACAAAGGTATCATATCTTTAACGGGTTAATTATCTTATCATTGTTAGTTATTACCAACAATATTATTTAACTTTAATAAATGCTCGTATTAAATTGTCAATGATTTTGTCACTTATGAGTCAGTTGCTTAGACTTAGGTTGATCATGTTTAGGGTTTAGGGCTCTGTGATTACATTCCGCTTACTCGTAGAGCTTCGGTTCTTGTTCAACCGTCTTTTTGTTAACGGCGAGGAAATCTTCAAAGATACCCCGCCTTCTGGGAAGATCTTGGCGGTAGGATCGTGATGGAGAGGCCGTTTCTCACCACCACGTAGGAACCACTCTCGTGGCGAAGTTTCACCAATATCATTTGTTACTATCTCTTCGCTTTCAATTATCTGAAATGTATTCTTAATTATTATTTGAATTGTAGGGTAGTTGCATAAATTATTAAGCTTCTTGGAGTACAGTGCTAAAGTGATCATTCGGTGAGTGTTGTCCATCGAATTGAACGAAAACAAATAGAATTACAGGGATTTTTTTTTGTAAAAAAGGGCTTTTTTATTTTTTTTAATTAGAATTTGGACTTAAGTAATTTTTTTATGCGGAAAAGACCTACGAAGATTGCCCTGGAGTGAAGACCTTCACATATAGATAGAAAAGTACTGTTAGAGCGTAATCAAGGATCGTAAGAGCACTCGGAGAGGCCATGATGAAGCGACGGCCATGGCGACTGGCATTCGCCAATTACCAAAAAGTATTTTTAGACGTAACAATATTTATATTAAGTTTCGAATAAGAAACTTTTATAAATGACACATGTCAACGTGTTTCCTTTCACTTTTAGTCTAGACTTTTCCAAATTGTATATTTTGTGTAACAAATTTATAAAATATAATTACATTCTTCTTCATGATTCTGTGATACTTTTATTTACCGGCGGCACACTAGAAGACAAAGAACACGTGTAAAAATAATAAAGGGAGGCATTCCACGTGAATGCCACTGTCCCAAAATTAAATTCATATTAACGTTATTCGTTAATACTTTGTGCGAGTGTCTTTGTTTAAGTATTGTGTGTATATAAACATATTGCTTCAGTTTCAGCGTTAAATGCGTGATACCTGAATGTGCGCTTCCTCCTTGGTCGGCGGTGGTGAGGGAAGCCGCGACGGCGCGACGAGCGGCGGCGGGCGGGGCAGCAGCAGCAGGGCGAGTGCAGTCAGCGCCAGCGGTACCAGCAGCGCCCCGCGCCGCAGCGCCCGTGCCCCGCGCGCCCACATGCCACGCCTCACCCCGTGACCGCTCGCGCCCCGGCCATCACGTAACCACTATGTCGATGATGTTGACATCTGCAATTGTTCACTATAATTAACCAGCAGTAAGAAATGTAACTGATACAATGCTTATTTGGATTATGTTTTTTGTAGAAAATGACTGTTAGTAAGACTAAAGTAATCATGAAACAGAGATTATATGACAGATAAAAAGGGAAGGTGAAAGGGTAGCGTAGCAGGATAAAACCGATTGTATTTAGGCTATACATAGATTAGAATATATGTAGATAAGCGTATTTGGGCTATATGTTAGGGGCAAATGGTAGATGGGATAATATCGTTTAAAGATGAGTGATTACAGGAAATAGAATTGAAGGAGGTTTGTTAGGTAACGTAATTTTATATTAGAAAGGCAACACTGTTTTGAAGTTGTTGTTATTGTTGAAGTTGAAGAAGGCAACACTGTGTTGAAGTTGTTGTTATTGTTGAAGTTGAAGAAGGCAACACTGTGTTGAAGTTGTTGTTATTGTTGAAGTTGAAGAAGGCAACACTGTGTTGAAGTTGTTGTTATTGTTGAAGTTGAAGAAGGCAACACTGTGTTGAAGTTGTTGTTATTGTTGAAGTTGAAGAAGGCAACACTGTTTTGTAGTTGTTGTTATTGTTGAAGTTGAAGAAGGCAACACTGTTTTGTAGTTGTTGTTATTGTTGAAGTTGAAGAAGGCAACACTGTGTTGAAGTTGTTGTTATTGTTGAAGTTGAAGAAGGCAACACTGTTTTGTAGTTGTTGTTATTAGGCCTACCTTATAGTAGTAGTATTAGATTTACCTGTCTTCACCCGGCGCATCTTCTGGGAAGATCTTGGCGGTAGGATCGTGATGGAGAGGCCGTTTCTCACCACCACGTAGGAACCACTCTCGTGGCGAAGTTTCGCCAATATCATTTGTTACTATCTCTTCGCTTTCAATTATCTGAAATGTATTCTTAATTATTATTTGAATTGTAGGGTAGTTGCATAAATTATTAAGCTTCTTGGAGTACAGTGCTAAAGTGATCGTTCGGTGTGTATTGTCCATCGAATTGAAACAAATTGAATTACAGGGATTTTTTTTGTAAAAAAGGGCTTTTTTATTTTTTTAAATTAGAATTTGGACTTAAGTAATTTTTTTATGCGGAAAAGACCTACGAATATTGCTCTGGAGTGACCTTCACATATAGATAGAAAAGTACTGTTTGAGTGTAATCGAAGATCGTAAGAGCACTCGGAGAGGCCATGATGAAGCGACGGCCATAGCGACTGGCATTCGCCAATTACCAAAAAGTATTTTTAGACGTAACAATATTTATATTAAGTTTCGAATAAGAAACTTTTATAAATGACACATGTCAACGTGTTTCCTTTTACTTTCAGTCTAGACTTTTCCAAATTGTTTATTTTGAGTGTAACAAATTTATAAAATATAATTTCATTATTCTTCATGATTCTGTGATACTTTTATTTACCGGCGGCACACTAGAAGACAAGGAACACCTGTAAAATAATAAAGGAGGCATTCCACGTGAATGCCACTGTCTAAAATTACATTCATATTAACGTTATCCGTTAATACTTTGTGCGAGTGTCTTTGTTTTAGTTTTTTGTGTATATAAACATATCGCTTTAGTTTCAGCGTTACGTGCGTGATACCTGAATGTGCGCTTCCTCCTTGGTCGGCGGTGGTGAGGGAAGCCGCGACGGCGCGACGAGCGGCGGCGGGCGGGGCAGCAGCAGCAGGGCGAGTGCAGTCAGCGCCAGCGGCACCAGCAGCGCCCCGCGCCGCAGCGCCCGTGCCCCGCGCGCCCACATGCCACGCCTCACCCCGTGACCGCCCGCGCCCCGGCCATCACGTAACCACTATGTCGATGATGTTGACATCTGCAATTGTTCACTATAATTAACCAGCAGTAAGAAATGTAACTGATACAATGCTTATTTGGAAGTAAAACTTCTTTATGCATGTTTGATTTAAGTAGTAAGCTGGTGAATGCGTTATGAAAAGCGCAATCGAGCGAGGCGAATGGAAGTTAAGAGGAACATATAAGTTAGAAATGAATGAAAGAAAGAGAAAGAGTCACATTTTGTATATCTAAGACACAGTGCAGACCGATTATCTGTATCACACTGTAGGAGCAAAAGAGAGCAGTACACGCGCACATTTTTGTCTCTTGAACAATCGTGTATCATATATATATATATATATATATATATATATATATATATATATATATATATATATATATATATATATATATATATATATAAAGATAGAGCTAAAGAAATTTTATTTCAGTCGTGTGGTTTAAAACGCATTCGTTTTTTTTAAATTAAAATTTATTTACGCACGCTTGACATAAACGCTAAGCTGGTGCATGCGTGACGTATGTTACAAATCTATCATAATCAGTGTTATCACATACTTTAAATAAGTAAGGTGAAACAAGAATAGTTAACGTTTTTATTTTTTTATATACTTTTAAGCAAGTGCTAATGTTAGTCTTAAAAGATTTATAGTTGACATAAATTATAAGAATAATTTATGTCAACTATAAAGATTTATTAAATTATAACAGTAATGAATTGAAATACGAAGACGTCATTTCAATTCATTACTGTAAATGAAAGCTTAATTAGACATTAAAAAGCTGAGACTTTTAATAGCATTTGCTAGGTACCGTCGTTAAGTTCTAATTGGACGGATCGTAGATAGAACTAACTTTTTCACTTAATCTGACTTTCAATCTGGGTTGTCTGTTTTCATCCATTGTATAACGTAGATGCAGATTGCTTTGAGAATAGCATCTAGGACGTAATTGTTTTTAATTTCCTTTTAAAACGTTCTATCCCGACCACTTTTAATCAAGGTCTGAAATTAGCTATATAGTGTAAACTGGATTGAAGGCCTATCGAGTTATTGATAAACTATAATTCCAAATTATTTTATTTACTTGACTTTTGTTGGTTTAAGAGTAAAAGCCAGCATCTTTAGTTAATCTGTTCATTGTTCGTCAAAAAAACAATTTCATTAACAACATGCATAGATTTTCATCGTAGTCATTTAAATGCAATTTTAAATAACATTCAGTTTTCTATATCGTAGATTGTTTTAAAATTTTGGCATAACGTTGCATTCGTATTTGCGTTTTTATAAAAAATAGTTTTTCGTCTAAATGAATGCGCCATCTGTTGGATGTAAGCAAAAAACGTTATACTTTTTTTGATTGTAACTAATTAACCAATTGTCAAATTGGATAATAAACGCTAGAATTTCATGTCTATCGAAAGAATTTGCAATAGAACGTTATTGTATTTTAAAACCAAAACATATATTTTACAAACGTAGTAATCAATAACATATTATATGAATATGCGTAAATCATCGTCATCATCAGCCTGCAGCAGTCCACTGCTAGGAGAGGGCCCTGGAGATAGGCCCCTCCAAAAGCATGAAAACCATTGAGCACAATCTTCAGCCACTCTCATCCAGCTCCTGCCAGCCGTCCAGCGAAGATCGTCACTCCATCTAGTCTAAGGACGTCCTACTCTGTGTTTTAGCGGTCTGTATTGTCAGAACTGGACCAAATTGCGTGCACATACGTCCGCGACCACGACTTACGAGTCATCAAAATCGGTTCACCCAGTCAAAGGTTTTGAGGTAACGAACATAAAATTAATTTTTTGAATTCGGTTGAAAATACAATACTAAAAAGAGAGTGTACATAAAGAAAAAATATAAAAATCATCAAATGAGTGTAAAAACAACTAAAATATGAAAAAGAACAATTTAGTGCATAAACAAAAAAAAATAAAAGATCGGATCACGGACTTGTTTTTTTCATAAATATTTTTTTAGATTTAAAAAATATTTAGTTCAAACATATTGAATTCCATTAATTTGTCTGCGTAAAAGAAATCCCTTTTGATAGCGATACGCCTGACTGTTGAAAGGTTAAAGGATGAGTTTGGAAAAGAATTTCTATTTAAGTTTTCAGCTTTTGTTCCATTCGGAGCTCGGGCTATGTGAGATTTTCAATCTCTGAAATAGAAAGCCGTCAATGTAGAGCCGGGAAGTGTAGCTTGATGAAGAGTGGAAACAAAGCTTTCCAGTAAGAATGAATGAAACCCGTCCATGAAATGGAAAAGTAAAAAAATAAAACAGAATCAAAAGAAATTGAAAATTAAAACCTACCGATAAAGGGTTGGTTAAAGATAAAAAACTTGATTTTTGCATAAACGAAACGGCACTCTAACTTCATTAATCTAACGTTTAACGTGACGTGTAACGTCTTTTATTCCGTATCATAATTGTGTTCAATAAAGATACTAATTATTGTCATAATTTACGCTGAATACGAATACTCAGGCATTAGGCTTATTTATTTATTTATTACACCAACACAATGAACATTTTTAACAATACATAAAACAGTGAAAAGTTGTGAAGTTAATGCCATTGCAGTTATAGGCGTAGACTGCAAGCAATTAATTGGCGACTGACAATGTTAAGATAAAAATAAAAAGAACACAAAAGTAAAAATAAAGCTATTTGAAATTAAAAATAAAAGCTCGTCTATTGATTCAACGTACTGAATTAAAATCAAATAAAAAGAAAAATGAATGGTAAAATAAACTATTCTATACTCTGTTTATATTATAATATATAATCTGTTATTCACGTAGTCACTCTGCTTTTTTACGTACCTAGTTTATTACGACCCCCGCAATTATAATCTCAACGAAAGACCGTAATTGCGGGGTCCGTGAAAACAATTACGTTACAATGGCTGTTTCCTACAATGGATTTCTCAATGCTGAGAAACCTTATCTGGAGAGGTGTTAATTTGATATACACCGCAATTTCTAATAGCACTACATTCCAGGAAATTAATTCAAGTTTTTTTTTAATAGAAAAAGGGCAAACGATCTTTTGGCTCACCTGACTTTAAGTGATCCTATAAGATTAGTTTTTCATAAATAATATCTCACGTTTTCTGATCCTAGCGGGGTAGATAGAGACAGCTTATGCTATCCGGTTTAAAAAAAATAAAAAGAAAGAAATTTTTAAATAAAGGATATAATATATATTTTGGACTAGCCGCTCTCCAGCAGTGTTACCCGCGATTATGAACTATTTTTTCTAAAATAAAGAAGTCAGTGAAAGTCCCGTCAAAATCGGTCTAGTCGTTCCAGATATTAGTCGGAACAAAAAGACAGACAGACAAATATTGGTAAATGTACCGTAATACATTCATATGCATGTAGTAAAAGCCAAGCCGAGGTTACCCCTTACCGGGGGGACACTTGTGTCTAGTTACTAGCGATAGAGGTTCAGGCTAAGCGACCTAAGAGCTATGCCACCTCTCAATCCGGTGAAGCTGTCAAGGCCAGCTTCTCTGGCCAATCTGTGTAGTTCGTCATTAAAAAAAAATGTAGTAAAAAGCGGTTGTTCCAATATTACAAACAGGTAATTTTATTTATTAGTATAGATTACTCCTTCGAAAGTGTTCGTTTAAAAAATAGTACCATTAAATTGACGTAGTAGTTCTACAGTTTATTATCTATTGACAAGATCAATTATTTATTTATATAATCTATATTTGCACAAAATGAAAGTGTACAAAAAGGCGGACTTAATGTCAGTAGGCATTCTCCGCCAGTCTACCTTTGGATTGAGTAGGGACAACGTAACGGGTGCAAGCTTCGAGAATTATATATTATGTATATAAATACAAGCAAACAAACATAAATAAACATACATACATATCGGTAAACAATAAATAGATACATATACATATAACTACATAGATATAGATGTATACATTTAAAACTAAGCGTTTATTTGTAGCCTTAGTTCCAGCTGTACGTACATTTGACGGCAGCAATTATCAAGGTAAAATAAACCGAAATGAAAGGAGAGGGGTTCTCTTAGTGTGTATAAAAGATTGTCATAGTACTGTGCACGGTCTAAATAATTTCGATAGTGTATCGTATTTGTGTTTCCAATGATATTGTGTATACGACCGACATTTGTGAGCGCTAATTTGTGTACCGTTTGGTCACAAGAATACACACAACTGCGTTTAAATGCCGCACGGTATAACTGTGCTCTATTTTGATCCAAAACAATTAGACGAATTATCTTATTAATAGTCATGCTACACGGTTGCAATAAAAATTTTTATCAGCTGTCTCATTAGAAATTATAAAAAAATACATAATTGACAGGATAGATCATCATCATCACGGGTCGTCTATAGGGGAACCTCGTAGGTACGGGCCTCGAGATATCGACCCCATTACCCGGGTAATCAGCGCTGGGGGCAACTGCTCTCCTGGTCGTGGGTACCGTTTAAGACGAATTTTTTAAGAATAGCTATTTTCGAGGCTAATCCCTCAAGCGTCAGCCGCGACGTATCTGTCTGCTACGCCCTCCCGACCTCTCTGGTTTCCGTTGAGACGGAGGTAGAATAGGGGAAATTTGAACCTACGAGTATAGATAGATGTATGCAAGGTATATTGTGTATGTCGGAATAGACAGACAAAACTGAACAGTTAATGAGGGTAGATTGATTATGATGAGATGAATTATTAACATAACCACATATTGAATAGAGTGTGGTTATATTGATATTTACAACAAATGGTAAATTAAAGTATGAAATATTATAGAATAATATTATAAAATTAAATTATGATAAAAATAGTGTCCCTCTTCTTTTATCCGTGTTTGGGACCAGCAACGCAATATGTACCTATTGCTCTGGCAGAGTTAAAAGAACAAGTGGGTGACGTTAGCGTTCGCTAAGTCTACAAAACAAAACATAAAAAGTTGTGGTATCCCTGCTTTACATAGTATGTGGGGCCGAGCTCTCTCTCGAGCCGCTTGGCACTGCTCACTCAGCAAGGTAGCGTATGCGCATTGTAAAATTGTAAATCGTTCTGTATGCTAAACTAACTTTAAATAAATGCCATTAATGCAAAGGTCTTGTTTAATTCATAAATAACTTACGTGGTTGGGCTGTCGTACAGTTACAACAAGTAATTTCAGTAGAGCTTCGTCGTTGTGTTGTTCGTTCAAACGTGAAATCTCTATGTCGTCCCCATAATCTATGTCGGATCGGGTCATAGACACGGACATAAGTAAAGCTATATACACAGAGAAAAAGTTTAAACTTTAGTTTATCTTCAGACAAAGTCGGCTAGTGATTACTCTACAGTAAGATGTCACTTATATGAAGTTTCTACCCTACTTTACAGTATTTTTTTTTGAGGTTCGAATACCGTCTTTGCGCCGACATATATATATATATGTATGATATATATATATATATATATATATATATGTGTATAGATCAGAATCTGATAAACAAATAACAATAATAATAAAACGTTAGTTTTTTACTCTAGACACATTTATTACTCTAGACAAAAAACTGCCGTACTAAATACGTGTCGAATTGTTTGGAAGTTCTTACAGGATAATAGAATACGCTAACTTAGACAACCTTCACTATACTCTCACTCACTCACTCAGACGTAGACCCGTGGTTTGCATTAAAACCGAAACTCTCTGGCTTCGAGAAGGAGAAAATCTAAATTTAAAAATAATCGGTTAGTCAAATTACAACCCATATACAAATTAAGCACACAGTTAAACATGAGATTATACAAAAAATATATATCACTAAAAACCCAAAAGGTCTAATACTAAGGTTATGCGTTGCAACGCCGAACCGACAAGGTTCACTGCTTAGCATAATACTCCCTACCCAAGGAGGGTAAATCAGCGCTGGTATTCTGCAGAAACCCATTCTAAGAAACAATCGTCAGCAGTAGAATTTTAACAAAAATAAGAATATTATAAAAGCAACGGAAAAAAATATACCTAATAAATTGTACATAAAATGGGGGTTAAACAAAACAAGACGAAATCGAACGCAGTCAACCAAAATGTTCAAATTAAACAATATCTGTAATATTTATAATGGAGTTTGCGGTTTTTTTTTGTATATAATGTGTACATAATGAACGTTCATTGGTATCATAGTGGTCCATATTTACTAGTTTTAGTAGCGTCTAAGTTCATGTACTATACAGCGCCAATAATTGGGATAATTTCCAGATAAAATTAATTCGTAAAATATACCATCAATTCCTTAACATTTTTTTTTAATCTTTTTGTTCTAGATGTTATAAGCGGTCACGGCAGACGCGAAAGTTGTGTTGGGACAGCTTCACGGTTCAGGAATTTCACACACACAATTCACATTAAACAAAGCGTCCGCTGTTGGAGTTACACGCTAGGAAACAGATACCTGTATATCGCGTTATCTATATAGAGTGGAATCGGGTACACTCGGGGCCTGATAAAAAAAATCCACATACACAGCACACGGCTGTACTTGTGACTACGTCATTCCGAACATTTGCCATTGATAATAACATCCGTGTGACATTTACAAAAATAGATTTTTTTTATCAATAGCGATTATAACTAAATAGTGTAAATTAACCGATAAAAAGAATAAAATACAAATTCCTCTGAAAACACAAACTCTCATGCCCGTCACCCAGAGAGGTAGGCAGAGACCACCGACATTAAAAATTAGAAATTCTTTACGTACGATCTGACACACCCCTTACGCTTCATACACAGGATTTAATTATCATGTAATTTATTTTGAACCGACTTTAAAAAAGAAGGAAGTTCTCAATTCGTTTGTATGTATTTTTCTATGTTTGTTACCTCATAACTTTCGACAGCAGATTGGTTAGGTTCTGATTAATTCTATCTCGTAATATTCCTGTTCTACTTGAAGTCGGTTTTTGTTTGTACTCGTAAATATACTTGTAATGTCTTTTTTTGTAGGAAGAGGTATAAACGAGCCCGTGTTGCCCATGAACATCCACAGCATACCATACGAGTTGCGGGTGTACTGCTAGGCTTTAAAAAAATGTTACTTAAGTACTAGAAACTGAAGAGCGTCTACTCAAAGATATACGATTGCCTACCTGAGGTATACGGATTAGCCCTGTAGTTCTAGACTCGTAGAATAAGACTACGGTATCCCTTGCTTGTCGTAGAAGGCGACTAACAGGGGCCTCGGGTTCACTGGGCGACAAGGGTGGGGCCTTTGTCGTCCGCCAAAGTGGACCCTAGAAGACACCTCACAGTGCAAGGCGACATCGGCTGGCCCGTGTCGCCTTGCCCTGTGAGGTCACAGGAGGGGATGGATTACCCTCTCTCGCCACATAACCCCGCCTTCCTTCTCCACATACCGTAACCAAAGAAGGCGGGATATCATGTTACCCCCCCCCCCCTCCCTCCGTGGGAAAATACGGGGTAGCTTTAATTTCTTTTATTTATTAAATGAAAATTGTATGCTACTTGTAACCGATGATGCTGATGATTGTGTAGCGGTAAGAATATAACCTATTTTAAAACCCTACAAAAATACGTTATATTATAATATACGTTAAGTATTATGTCTAACAATTCAGTAATTTTAGCAGTAAAAGCTGACAAAGGAAACGGTCTACCAATTTATCAGTCAATTAAGGCATTCGATACGTTGATGACCCGGTAAATGTAACTTTTGTCTCAATGACAATTCCATAAATTTTAGTTCTTGTTTTAAAATCTATTTGCATAATGTTGGGTTTTATTTTTATATTGAACTATGTACAGGGCGCATCATAACCTTGAAAGAAATTACAATAACCGACTTGTGGTCGAAATAGCTCAATGACTGGTACACGTTGAAATATTACAAGATTAACGAAATAAACATAGTTTTTATTACGGCTCTTCGGTCGTTACACTGGCTATTACATGGTGCGGCCATAATTTCAAATCCTGTCATTATGGCAGTGTTAAACGTTTGTCAATTGTCATAATAATATACAGCCTCGGATTGCTACAATTGTGATTAGAAACATGTGTGTAAAGGTGCTTTTACACTGTAGGAGAGCACAGGAAATAACATAGCGGCTCTGCTATAAGCATTTTTATTGGAAGAGCGAAAGAAATATCTATAATATACTTGTATTATAATATGATTTTTTTTATGAACGAACTACACAGTTGGCCAGAGAGGCTGGCCTTTACTGGTTCAGCGTTTGACAGGTAACATAGCTCTTAGGTCGTTCAGCCTGAACCTCTATTAGCTAATAACTCTACACAAGGGTCCTCTCCATGAGGGGTATCCTCGGCTTGGACGGTTACAATTTTACGCATAAGCATTCCGATCCGAGGGCGCCAGAGGGCGGAAACACGACTCGGTCGGTAGCTATTTTATTAATAAAACTAATATATATGGGACAACCTAAGCTAAACTAACTTATATGAAGCGTTGGCGTTAGGAGAAGAAGTGGCCGAAAAGCTGCAGCAACGCTCCTAAACCTATCCAAGAGGTTGGAAGGGAAGTCAAGTTCCATCGCTATACTGAATTTCAATGGTAGGCAGTAATGTAATAATTAAGTTTTATTGCTTATATGTTAAATAGACAAAGGCTGTTGAAACCAAAACACTTCCACGAGCAATTCTTGTATATCTAATTTGAAATATTCATGAAATTTTGTATGCAGGTTTCGGTGGCAATAAATCAATATAGGAATTTATTTTAGAAAATGCCGTTTTATTCGCGTATGCCCTATTATTAGTTTAGTATAAGACGTTGCTAAGCAACAGTAAGTCAATGAATGTTTTGTTTGACGTTGGACCTAGTCCGAGTGTCCTGAGTTGGAGATGTGTGTCCTATGGTTGCTTAGTGATGAACCAATAAAGGTAGTCGAAAATAACGTCTAAAAAAGAGCGCTCGGATTTATGTCTTATTGGGTTGCAGATGCAGTAGACAATGGTAGAACATACAGAACAAATAGATCTCAAATTTTGAAACAAAAAGATGGTGTAGTCACCCGATTAAGGCTAGAAATCACTGACTGGTTCATAGAACGGGTTAAATCTAGAGTTAGCCGAGCCATACAACGATTTACCTAAAAATACCGTGAAAAACGGTCACCCAGGTATATTTTATTATTTTTGTAATATTTATATTATATTTGTAAATAATAAATTTCGGCAGATTATTACAGCACGTATACACACTATATTTAAGCAAAACGAGAGTCTTGTTCCTAAAAAACCACACTCTGCTTCTGTTTACATCAATGGAAACACACCCTAATAGTTTTACACTATAACCGATGGCCTACTCTTTACGCTTATTATGTTGAAATATTACAATGATTAGTCACATAAATATGCGCAGAACGAATTATAATGTTGATAACTGTGGAATACAAATCGGACCGGACAAAAGCACCGCAGAAATAGTTGTGCACAATAACGACGTAGTAACATTTCTAGCACGACATTCATTCATCGTTCAGTTATTGTTACTATATAGTGTGATGGGATCTATTGTACACATTATCGGGTTACTGCGATGACTTCTAGTGTGATTTTAACACTGTTTTGCACGCCTCTTTTCAGTGCGGAAGTGCATGAATTACTTGTAACATTGTAAGGTATGCAATGACTTCTACTTCCAGCGTCATCGCTACACGAAGTGTCACTCATAGTTAATTTAGCTTTTGTGTGTCCCTTACTTTATCCATGTAAAAGCAATGCTCAGGCGTAACATAGTAACCGTAACACAGTAGCCGAGGTAACCCCTCACCGTACCGGTCCCCTAGTGTCGAGTTACTAAGGTTCAGAGTAAGCGATCTAAGAGCTATGCCACTTCTCCGGTAAAGCAATAAAATTCAGATTCAAATTCCTTCCATCCTATTAAGCATGCAGTTACTAAGACATCTGGATACTAACGAGCAAGAACTCATGCATGCTGCCAATAACAATGCGATACTAACTACTACAGATACCATACTTTTAAAAATAGTTTTTTTTTTTTTATGACGAACTACACAGATTGGCCAGAGAAGCTGGCCTTGACTGCTTCACCGGATTGAGAGGTGGCATAGCTCTTAGGTCGCTTAGCCTGAACCTCTATTGCTAGTAACTCGACACAAGGGTCCCCCCGGTGCGGGGTTACCTCGGCTTGGACGGTTATTAAAAATAGTGTTCAGTACCTGATAATGAGTACAACACATGGCCTAGAAAAGCTCGCTACTGTTACAAGATCGTGAGACCTTATTTATTTATTTATTACACAAAACAGCTAATTTAATTATACAGTTACATATGAAAATATAAAACAAGTAGACACAAAACAGATAAATTAGCCAACAGGTGCATACATACATTATCAGAGACAATTTATGATAGTTAAGTTTATTAAGTTAGTTAAGTACTAAAAGTATGAAGCGTCAAACATAATTACAGTCTTATACATTTTAGTGCTTATTATTACTAGTTACCTTATTTTCTATTATTAAGTTTTTTTGGGAAAGACTGTAAATTAAATTGATAAAATTATTTATTGCCTTGGTTTGTTACCATTTAATCATAACTTAATTATTATGAACAATAGCAGAAGTTTCTTCATTTTAGATTACTCGGACAATGTCTACATTCCTCGGAATTGATTTGAGGTGTTAACCAGGGCGCGTACAGCGTGTTATCAGAAGACTGGTTAACTAAACTGCGAACCGCAGCACGTAATCCAATCATAAAATAAACCGCTGTGTTACAGGGTTTATAAGTATTTATTCTTATCAGCATATCAATGAGCGATGAATAATTAATTTTCCCTGATTGCAAGTTCAAAAAATCGGTGACTTACAACCTGAAGGTAATTTGATAATAATAAGTGACGGATTGCATCGAAATTAACATGCACAAGATTAGCTTGTATACCAACCTAACAAAAATATATAGATTACTATATATTTTTGTAAGGTTGGTATACAATAGAAAAGTATAGTAGGTTACGTAGCAATTTTAGATCATTACTGTGTTAAACGCAGCCTTCAAACATGCAATGTCAAAACACTTGCATCGTAGACATCCGGTTCGAAGGGTAAGATACCGTAAATAATCGGTGTCACAAACGTGCATAACTCGTATTTTTTTACTTCGCTGTTTTATGCGACAAAAATCATGTATTTACCTATAATTTTTAAACCTTGTGGCATTCGCCAATTACCAAAAAGTATTTTTAGACGATAAAAGACACATGTCAACGTTTTTCCTCACATATTTAGTCTAGACTTTTCCAAATTGTATATTTTTAGTGTAACGAATTTATAAAATATAATTTCATTATTCTTCATGATTCTGTGATACTTTTATTTACCGGCGGCACACTAGAAGACAAAGAACACGTGTAAAAATAATAAAACGAGGCATTCCACCCGAATGCCACATTCCCAAAATCAAAAATATCATACAAAGTATGAAAACCTAACCCAGTTTGTGCCACCGGCAACGAAGCAGGGCCCAAGCAACCGGTGGTTAGGGCGACGTAGAGAGAAACCTGCTGGAGATGCGTGCCGTGTCCAAGAGTCCTTTTTTATCTGACCCTTGCCTCAGCCATCTAGCGAAAGTCTCTTAAGATGTTGATCGAGACTTTTCGCTATAAGACAACGTGCAGAAACGACTATCGGAACAATAATCGTCGAATCTACAGGATTCGTTGTCGTAACCTCGTCTGCAATTGTACAGACAAAACCTTCGGTTTCCCCAAAGAGGTCGCCAAAACGTAGTCAGTTCACCGACGCGAGCAGATCGATATGAGACCCTGTTAAGGCCTTTATTATTAATAATACACATGCATTTCTGTTAGTCATTCCAAACAAGCCGTGAGCAAAAATAAAGGGTCGGTTAAGAAAGTTTTAATATCTCGGAAGATAAAGACGCTAGCTGACTGAAATAAATTGTGCATGATAGACAATTAAATATTCTTAAAATAAAATATTTTTATTAATTTATTTACATTTCATTAAAAAACATAAAATTAAACGAAAAAGAGTAAGTACTAAAATTTATATAAAAATAAAATTTAATGAAAAATACTGTATTATCCAAGTTTACGTTTGTTGTGACGCCGAAGAAAGAAAATTAGGTAAGATACTTATTTACGAGTATAAAGTTGAAAAATGATAAACTGTGCTGCTGTGCTGTTAGATGAACATATAGAAATGTTCATCTCACAGCACAACAGTGTAGATTTAAAAGTTCAATAAATTTTAATAAATCCTTATCGGGTTTTACGGCTCCAACTATTTCTCGTTTACGTTTATAAAAACAAACTGTATGCCGCATGTTTTTATTGTAAGAGATTTGGAACAATACTTCGAAGTAAATGGATGTTTTTTTAATAATATTTATCTATTTATTTAAATTAGAGAGCCGTGATAGCTTAATGTAGAGTACGCTAGTAACTCGGATTCGATCGCCGGTGCTCGACACCAATAAATTTGTTGTTGCAATTTTATGTGCTGATTTACCATGCGCTTGGCGGTGAAGGAAAACGTCGCGAGGAAAACTACATGTCTCAGAAAATTTTTCTAAGGCATGTGAAGTCTGCCAATCCGCACTAGGGCCGCGTGGCGGACAATGCCCTTATACTTGTCTTTACAGAGAAGGCCTGCGCCCAACAGTCGGACATATATATTATATATATAAAGGCCTTAACATATATTACATGTTTAATACAATCTCAGAATCTTTAAACCTATTCTAGGTTTGTCTAGGCACTAATTTCTCACACGCTTGTCACAATACCTGTGAACACAGTTTCCAGTTAACAATATTATTAATTTTGCTCCGTAAATTCGCTACGTTGTTGCACTAATACTGTAAACGTGGTTGTATGGTGACTGATGGTGTGATATGATGACTTGTAATTGCAATAAGAGTTTTATTTTTAAAGGGAAGCTATTATTTAATTTATCAAAAAATAGTAATAGCAACTAACTTAATATTTTACTTAATTCTAGCAGGATAGGCGGGCTTATTAGGTCCCAAATAGAGAATAGGCATTGCTTAAGCTAGTGTACCTTACCATCCAGGACGGCATTTCTACTGAACTTCAGGTAAGATTATATAGGCACGGGTTCTTAGAAGTATAAAAAAAAGATAAGCGACTTCAAAACAGTATGTTCTTAATTCGTCTCTCTCCTTTCAAGTTGGCAAACAAAAAATAATCAAAATTGGTTCATAACAGAGCTATTACTGCACCAACATTAAAAAATGGGTGCGTGTACTTATGTACGCGCGTGAGAAGCTAGATTTGTATTCTTTGGCATCATTAAAAAATAGGTTTTAATGGCATGTAAATAATTAATTACAATAAAATAATAAAAGAACTGGAAAAGGATAGTCAATTAAGTTCAGTATAAATTTGAAATAAAATAAATAAATAATAATTTTTTAAGTAATATCAATAAATAATAAATAATAATAATGTAGTTCTTTCCCTTTTTTTCCTTTTGCACATATTTTTTTTCACTAAGTTTTAATTATCATTTAATTTAATATATTACTTAACTTAAAAACTTAATGTACGCAGGCTTTACTGTTTGTGACTCTGGAAGGCACTGTCTCTCAACAGGTACACTGTACCTAGTTCAAGACACAGAGCTCCTGTATATTGTAATATGTTTGCTTGTGTGATATTAATAAAGTTATTATTATTATTAATAATAAATTCGGATAGTAAATCTCAATTATATTGGAACATTTGAAAAATTATATAAACACAAATCTTTTTCACTGCAACTTCAAACCTATTACTGACTTCATTTCTTCAAAACGCGCCTTAAGGCAATCTTCAAAAATACGGATAGATTAAGAACCTCCTTTTTCGAAGTCGGTTTAAAAGAGAATATCGCAATGTATTCTCCTATAAGGTAAAAGTGTAAGAATTGAACCCACGCGATATGTTACGTAATACTTCGATGAAACTATAAACAAGGGAATAGAATCACCGAAAGGAAGCGTCGGTAGGGACCACGCCCTTTCCACATTCAAAGTTACGAAGCTTTGGATACGTTTGAATAGAATACACCAATTTTAATGCAATATATCAAAGAAAGTTTCAAAGTAAGGCAATCGCGGTCAAGTCTGCAACAAGCAGTTCGTTGTTCGCTCGAATTTTCTTCGCTTCAGCGTAGTATAACTATGTGAAATGTACGCAACATTTCACATCATTTCACTCTATTCCAAGCGAAGGCACTTTGATATAATGTCACTCTAACGCACAAAGCGAAAGATACCAAGCGTAATATTTATAAAATCAGGTCATCAGTCTTTCAGTAAAAGTGTCATGGTGCGTTGACAATGCTATTTAAGACATTATGAATCGTAAATGTCAACGTAAAATGCTGCAGGCGAAAATTTTAATATTAACTCGTTGAAATTTGTACCGGTTTATTTTTTCCTAATTCTCTTTCTATTTACTTCCAAACGATGCCTTTCTGTCTCAATGTCTTGAAGATTGATAATTCGACTTGCATTACGCATACGTCGACCGATATTTTGACGCTTTACCGGAGGCATTTTCTTATCAATATAACAATAATAATAAATAATAGGACGATGAGCCTCTTAATACAAATACAATTTGAAAAAACCGTTTTTCTGTTGCAAAAAAAGCAGTATTGAGATATATTTAGTCTGTTGCATTTCATACATTATTTAAAAAGTGATATCATATAAGTGGCCATAATCCATATACGTTAAAAGTAAACTATAACCCTTTTAAGCATTTTGGTTTGTTATGTGAGATTTGAAATAGTTGAAGTTTAAGGAGAAAGAATCTAGAAAGTAAAATAAATGTGAAATATCTGTTACAAACTATTGACTAAAATATAAATTGTTAACGTTTATGCTTGCTTAGTAACGTTGAAAAAATTCCTGACATATTGACTAAATTAATGAATAAGAAGTGATAGCCTAGAAGCTAAGCGGTTCGAATTACGATCTGATGGTCGCGGGTTCGAATCCCAGCTAGATTGTGCCAATAAATTCCCGTTTTTTCGTGTTTAAGTACAAAAAAATCTCGCAAGAAATTTATGTGCGGTCACATATGGGACCTAATAAGCTTCTGTATCTAACCCGCTAGGGTTTATGGGATGTGAGAGTTTATATTCTTTCTAAATAACGGTCGAGTTTCAACCACTAGATTATGTATTCTTATCACATTCTAATCTCGTTAAAAGAAGTCGCAATTAGTTTTTATTTCTTAAACTAATGTTTTGTAATTAGAATCTAAGCCGGCTTGAAGTAGTGAGTTTCCGTTTTTCGGTTTCCTGTATACAAAAAAATCTTAAATTTACGTCTGGTGTTGGACCTTTCACAAATAGGACCATTTTAAATCTTCAAAGACACCCCGCCAAACTATCCCCAGTGAAGGGGCTATTGGTACCCTTGTGCACTGGGTCGCATGTCCCAGGGGAAGAATTCTTCCTCCAGCACCCTCGCAGTGGTAAGGCAACACAGCACCTTTTTCCCGGGCCACTTACGTGATCTAATAAACTTCGTAAAAACTAGCGTTTGCTAAGGTTAAACTTCTGTGGACAGGACTAAAATAAGATTTTTATAAAAAGAATGCTACATTTTTTTCAAATGTTACTAACATAAAGCATAACATGGTCGAAACTAAGAACTAACGTTTTGCAGTCCGTAACCTTAATGTCCGCCGCCTAAGCTTCTGATCGAAATACCGTACTCCGGCGACCAGCTCATTTTGTTTTTAAAAAACATTGGCAATATTGTTTTTCTAAACATTACTAACATTCTTGTTAACCATTCCAACTAAGCTTAAGCTTGTGCCACAACATGGTTCACGTCAGTAAACGAATGGTTGATTCGAACCTACGACTTAACATGTGGAGATCGTACCCTTAACCAACAAGCATGTTAGTAATATATCTGAAAAAAGGAATATTACAAACTTTCTTTTTTTAAAAAAAATGAAGTCTTCACTGAATCTGAACGCTCAGCTTCACCGTAACTGATTCTACATTAGCACAAATTATTCATTTTCTAGTAAAACTACTTTACGCTTGACTTGGGGAGTAAGCTGGTGAATGCGTTATGAAAAGTGTGATAGGCGATGCGAAGTTTGAGAGGAAGAGTTAGTGAAGATAGAAAAAAGTTACGTTTCGTATATCTAAAACAGTGCAGGTTTATTGTCTATATCACACTGTTCTTTCTCTCTCACTCTCCGTTATGTATTAGTATATATAATACGTATATATTATCTATATATATACATACATAGATAATAGCTAAAGATCTACTCCGCTCGTATGGTCTTAAGCACTCGTTTTTTTAATCTTTAAAACGTCAACAGCGGAGATTTTAGCGATCTCCGAACATGGCGTTGGTTGCGGGCCATCAAACCACATGTTTATCACATAAACGATTTACCGTACACCGTTAGAAATAGGCAATAAATCAGTCGTAGCGTGAAACTAAGGCATAAATGACGCGGCATTTCACTCGAGTATTTATGTTTAGACGGCAAATGTTTGCAACGTGAATACTTAGCGATCTAGACGTCAACTGACTTATGGATGCATTGTGTACACGGAAAGATTAACTTGCAACATAATAATATCATATACCCACTAGCTTAGTTCCTTAGCGTACGGGTCGAAAAATAATGTCGGAGGTCCGAATCAGCTTATTGTCATTTTTTAAGTAAAATTTCTTTACGCACGCTTGACTTGGGGAGGAAGGTGGTGCATGTGATACGAAAAGTGTGTTCGGGAAGACGAGAAGGAGATATATTTGAAAGGATGTACTTTAAAAGTTTGGTTACGTTCTGAATAAGTTTGAGTTTGTAATATTATGTGAGGGTCTGCGCGTTTAACTTTTGAATCGATTTTGAAGTCGGTTTTTGTTTTTACTCGTAAATATACCTGTGAAATGTATAATTAATAATCTTAACAAACCAAATATCATAGTGATACGATACGAACAAATATATATATTTTTTTGGACGAACTAACACAGTTGGCACAGAGAAGCTGGCCTTTACTGCTTCACCGGATTTGAGAGGTGGCACAGCTCTTAGATCGCTTAGTCTGAACCTCTATTAGGTGGTAACTTGACACAAGGGTCCTCCCGGTGAGGGTAACCTCGGCTTGGACGGTTACCATTATTACGCGTTAGCAGTCCGATCCGAGGGCGCCTGAGAGAATGAACCACGACTCGGACGGTAGCTATTTTATTAAAATCTATTGGGACAATCTAAGCTAAACTAACTTATATGCCACTTCGGGAAGCACAAATATGATGGAACGATGACCTCATAAGGATAGTCGGAAGAAGCTGGATACGGAAAGCGGTGGTTAAGGCCTATTTCCAGCAGTGGATATAGCAACGCACAGGCTGATGGTGATGAAATTGAAATCTATTCTATATATCTTTTACCACACTTGAGAAACATATCTGTTTTTCATTCTCTATCATTCAGAATCATGTCAAAGAAATGATACGAACAAATTTAAGGTAAGAACTCTGTAACTGGGCAAAAAATGTTATAAACAAACGAAACGCGACGTGATGTAACACTGTACAGTGTATCTCACGGATGCATTAAAACCTACCTTAGTTATTCACGCCTAAGATAGCCTGTAGGACGGATACGAATAATATTTATACAAAGTGAACATGTTACGTAAACAAACGTGCACTGGTAGTTTGCGATCGATATATACCAATATGCAGTGATTTCAACAAGGTTGCCATGCTAAAAGTTTTATACAATGTTGTTATTTAAAATTAAATGTTTAATGTTTGTGTTTTCCGTGCTTTAGAATGATGGGCTATTGACTACGCGTTAGATTTAAGCTTGTGTTTGATGAGCTTGTGTTTCGATTCCCGTTAGTCGTTTTTTATTCTTTCTGAGCAAGTCCCCGAATGATGTTAAGTCGAAATACGGTCCTGGATTGCATACCGTACTGTCTTAGTAAATATCACATTGTAATCGAAGGAAAAGATAGACGCGGAAGAAAAGATTCAGTTATTGATAATGTTAACTACAATAAGTATATTTGCGACCAAGAAGAAATGCCGATTTCAAAATAAGACCATACGGGAAGCGCAACCTTTCAAATAAAAAAGAATCTTCAAAATTGGTTGCCCCAGTATAAAGTTATGCGGTAAATAACATAAAAATACAGACGAATTGAGAACCTCATCCTTTTGAAGTCGGTTTTGTTTTTACTCGTAAATATACCTGTGAAATGTATAATTAATAATCTTAACAAACCAAATAACATAGTGATACGATACGAACAAATATGTTTTTTTTTTGGACGAACACAGTTAACACACGACAACAGTTGGCACAGAGAAGCTGGCCTTTACTGCTTCACCGGATTTGAGAGGTGGCACAGCTCTTAGATCACTAGCCTGAACCTCTATTAGGTGGTAACTCGACACAAGGGTCCTCCCGGTGAGGGTAACCTCGGCTTGGACGGTTACCATTATTACGCGTTAGCAGTCCGATCCGAGGGCGCCCGAGAGGGCCGAACCACGACTCGGACGGTAGCTATTTTATTAACAAAAATCTATTGGGACAATCTAAACTAAACTAACTTATATGCCACTTCGGGAAGCACAAATATGATGGAACGATGACCTCATAAGGATAGTCGGAAGAGGCTGGATCCGGAAAGCGGTGGCAAAGGCCTATTTCCAGCAGTGGATATAGCAACGCACAGGCTGATGGTGATGAAATTGAAATCTATTCTATATATCTTTTACCACACTTGAGAAACAGATCTGTTTCTCATTCTCTATCATTCAGAATCATGTCAAAGAAATGATACGAAACAAATTTAAGGTAAGAACTCTGTAACTGGGCAAAAAAAATGTTATAAACAAACGAAACGCGACGTGATGTAACACTGTACAGTGTATCTCACGGATGCATTAAAGGCCTACCTTAGTTATTCACGCCTAAGATAGCCTGTAGGACGGATACAAATAATATTTATACAAAGTGAACATGTTACGTAAACAAACGTGCACTGGTAGTTTGCGATCGATATATACCAATATGCAGTGATTTCAACAAGGTTGCCATGCTAAAAGTTTTTATACAATGTTGTTATTTAAAATTAAATGTTTAATGTTTGTTTTTTCCGTGCTTTAGAATGATGGGCTATTGACTAGGCGTTAGATTTAAGCTTGTGTTTGATGAGCTTGTGTTCCGATTCCCGTTAGTCGTTTTTTATTCTTTTTGAGCAAGTCCCCGAATGATGTTAAGTCGAAATACGGTCCTGGATTGCATACCGTACTGTCTTAGTAAATATCACATTGTAATCGAAGGAAAAGATAGACGCGGAAGAAAAGATTCAGTTATTGATAATGTTAACTACAATAAGTATATTTACGACCAAGAAGAAATGCCGATTTCAAAATAAGACCATACGGGAAGCGCAACCTTTCAAATAAAAAAAAGAATCTTCAAAATTGGTTGCCCCAGTATAAAGTTATGCGGTAAATAACATAAAAATACAGACGAATTGAGAACCTCATCCTTTTGAAGTCGGTTGAAAAGTAGTAATCCTAATTCGACGTCTAGAAATATTTGGAATGTGAAATGTTATTGTTTCACAATATGTATCGCATTCTTTGCGTAGTCTATACTAATATAGGAGGAGATATTTTTTATCTTAAAAATATTATTTTTAACGTCTAATCTCTTTTTAAAAAATAAATATTAGTAAAAATTACATAATACGTATGTAAACTATGCAGGTTTTTTTTATTAAATTGATTGAAAAAGTAATAATTTATCCTGATTAATATTGCACGTGCGATAACAGCCGTTAGTAAGTGGTCGAAATTACTGAAATTGGATTAAATTATCGCAAATATCTATAATGATTTGTTTTACACATACAGCACGTCCCTCTAAATTTATCATCCATCGTATAGTATATATACATCAGTGTTATTTTTAAATTATTAATTTTCGACACAATAGTTACTTATTCGCGGTATATTCGTTCAACTTTTTTCATTGTTTTTCATTACGGGACTTGTTACCTTCGTTTCTTCTTTACGCTAGGTGGAATGACAATTTTAAAATAAAATCAACACGACATTAAAAAACAAGTAAGCGAACGATTTTTATCACAGCAAGCAGTATTTTTGTAGTAAGTGTAACGTTAAAAAAGCATTGACAGTTAACAATTTGAACATTTAGCACGTTTATCACTCAGGCTACTAAACTTTGCATAAGCTAACTGTAAGTTTCGTGAAATACATTGATAAACGTATCGGTTATTCACTTAAGATCACTGTTTATTTTAAATAGAGATACACCGGCCATCTCTGAGGGCTCCAGTAGAATTTTCTTTTCTTTTTTGTAATAAAGAGGCAAAAAGAAAAAGTATTTATTCAATACTAGATTGATATTTAAATTAGTTATTTAAAATTAAAGAAAGATAAAATATCCGCCATCAAAGGCAGCCGGCTCAGCTACATGCTGCAATAGACCTGTCGCTTCCGAGCCTCGCCCTTGCGATGGTCTCGAGCGACAGGTCTTGGACGGCGGTCGCCTCCTTCTGTGAGACGGTCATGTCCCAGAAGGAGGCTGCGAGCGGGTCAGGGAGGGGAGCGCAGAGGCTCCCCCCCTCCGTTACGAACGCCTCCTCTTGCTGCCCCCGTAATCCGAAGCAGGGCCAGGATGGGTACCTGGCCCCAGCATGCTTCGGCGTCGTCGGGACTTCTCTGAGTGCCGGAGAAGTCCCCTTTGAGGATGAAGTCCGGTCTTTGCGGGACCGGCCGGTCGTTGGGGTGTCCTGTCGCTGACAGATCCGGGGCACCCGCTCATAACGGCTGATGGCATTCGCGGAAGGTTTAGTGGGTAGGGGCTGCCCAGGCCGAGTCCCACACATCCCTCCGGGCCCACCCAGGGTACCGGAGGATGGTCTATAAGAAGATTCCTCCGCGTGAACAAAAAAAAAGCTACGTGCTGCAACAGAAAGTTACAGCGCAGACTTTCGGTGACACTATTTCTTCAAATTATACATTTATTTGAACATCGGAATCTTATTGTTATAAATGATACTAAAACATTAAAATATAATCACCTTAACAAAGTTGGCTATATCTATAATAACTATATATGATATATATTATATTATATAAAATAAGGGCTAGGCTTAGCTTTTAGGCTAGGACTGGGCTTCAATAGGAAGACGCAGTAGCTTAGTAAAAGACTATTATTAGGTCATAGTTATAGAACTCTAAATTCCATCTACATGTCTCTACTGTATGTTTTAGTGTAATTTCTTGCTATGGACAGCCTGGATTTACCTGTCAAACAATAGCTGTCGCGGCCTTTTTTATCAGCGGGATAAATAATTTTAGTGATTGTTCCGTGGCAACCGATCGAGTCGTGGTTCGGCCCTCTCGGGCGCCAGAGATTACCCCTCATTGGCGAGATCCTTGTTACTACGTATCTGGCTAAGCGACCTAAGTAAGCTATGCCCCTTCTAAATCCAGTGAAACAATCAAAGTCAACTTTTCTGGCTAATCTGTGTAGCTTCCTTATAAAAAGACTTAGTAACATGGGTACGTGTGTAATGTGACCCCCTGGGTGAAGTCCATTGGCAAATTTTCAAACGTTTTTTCAAAGGAACTCCTTGTACTTAAGAAAGAAAAAAAAACAGACAAACTCATTGGTACATGGCGGCTGGGCCAGTATCACCTTGCACTGCGAGTGCACAGGGATTAACCTCCCACCCCGGGATGTGCTCTCCGAGTGCAGTGCCCTTAGACTCCGATGCGTTCCATTGGAGATCCTGAAGCCCCTCACCATGCACCGAGGAAGGGCTACCAGGGGAGTTTTAGTGGGTAAGAATTTGAAAATTTCCCCCCGGTCAACAAAAAAAGGCCCTAAGCAACTTAATCCTAGTTATGCTAACATTTAAATGTTTTATCTAACATTCCAGTGCCATATTTAAATGTCAATTTGCATGTAAGTATGGAACTGGATGGATGTGTGGTGACGTTATTTGTTGTCATGATTATTTTAACATACTGATTGGTATTCTTAACAATAATACGACACTGATAAATCGTACGAATACTCCATTTGTTATCGAATCTCATTGTTTTATCGATGATAATTTAGTGGCACAAATTGAATGTGAGGAGAAGAGGAATTTAAATGAGGTAAGTCACGATTGAAAAAAGGCAAACAGTAAAATTATACAATATCGGAAATATCTTTTATTTAATACCGAATCCAATCGAATCCAATATATAACTATTGTCATGAACCATTTCCTTAGCTAAGTTGGAATATTCAACAAGATATATTATTATTTGTGAAAAAAAATTATAAGCATTCTTTAAAAAAATGGTATGAATATCTCGATATTAAATTCGATATAAAAGTTTATTTATAAACCATCCGTTAGTTATTTAGTTAATATTAATAGGTTATCCGTTAAATATAAATAATACTTTCCTATTTATAATGGTTGAATAGAAATACGAAACTGTACAACAGGAAAGTTAAATTGAAAGATATTCCGCGATAGATTACCTAGTCACTGGTCTAACCAAATGAAAGTGCTGATTCCTAATTACTGGCACCATAAGACAAGCTAAAGACAAACCTTTACCGACACAGTTATTAAAAAGTATCATTAAAATAATTTAAGGCGGGCACGATTTTATTTATTTATTGAACATCAACACAATGAACATTTTTAAGGGAAGGGGTGAAAAGGTGTAAAGTTAATGTCACCGCAGTTATAAGTGAAGATTGCGTGCAATTTAATGGCGAGTGACAATATTATAACTAAAAAAACACAGAAAGTAAAATTAAACTACATTGTAAGTTAAAATTAGGTAATAAAAAAAAACTATTTATAGGTTAGTGACTTTTTAAACATACCAAAATTTTGACAAAAGAGGTCGATATCATTCGTTTTTGAATATGAATTAAATTCTATAGCAAATCTATTTAAAGGCGCATTCTTACCTAGGACCTGAATAAAGAACATATACTAAAATTTTCGACAACATGCAATCTTCTTCTTGAAGAAAATTAGCGAGGTCATGTTATAAATTCAAATCGCCCGCATTGTCGTTTCAGAATATTATCACGCATAGAGTAAGAGTCATTAAGACTGATGTTTCGAGAGCCTAAGAGTCAAGTAACTGATAACGGAAGTTCTAGCTGTCTAAAAGTCGAGGTTGCAAAAGTTCTAGAGTAACAACGTTCATAGACGACAAAAAACACATAAGGCAATGTTGAACTGGCTCTAAGAAGTTCCGATTATTGGTTTAAAAACACATTAATTGTCTCTCCTCGCTCTCACATTACTGGAATACCACGGTCGTGAGAAGTGAGAAGAAGAAATATAAGATGTATTTTATTCCAACCGCGATAGACTGAGATAGCAATGGTTATCCGCTTTTTATCGATTTTACCGGTCACAACTTTCAGCAAGTAAATGTCATTATTAAGAAATAAATTGCATTTCAAATAAGTAGGCTTTCCCTATCAAGTTATGTAACACCATAACAACAGAATTTGGGTAGAAAAATATACATAATACACAGTGTTACAATATTTTGCAATATTAAGTTTTTTTGTAAAGATTTTTTAGAAAAATGCCCATATAACTGAACTTGAGAACGTACAATTAAATTGCTGTCTGTTTATAGGTGGATTAAGAGAATGTATTTTTAATCTTTACAGTCGAAATAGTCGATGCTAGTGGAACAATATAAAAATAGACGTCTCAAGCCGTTTTGGAATTTCAGAATTGACGACAGTTGTTTTTGCCGACGATGAATCCGAGCGGTGGATGACTGCTTTGTTGGAAAATTATAAACACTGCCTGGACCGTCAATCGTTTAATAATTGTAAACATACGCCCCTCGGAAGATATTGTTGTACTGTATTATTACAATAATACTTTTGCGTTTAGATTATTTATGTATGGGAATTAAAGTTCTGTTCAAAATAAAAATACGTAAAATAGAATCTATAAATCCACATATCGAGTATTCGCGTATTTGCTTATTTATAACAAATAATATTTGACTAATTGAAAATGCTCTAATAGTTGTAAGTCTAAATAGTTTATCGTCTGATTATTTTTTATCTGTATTCACATTTTGTTAACACAAAGTGTGAATACAGATAAATTAAAATAGATAGTCATAGATAACGTGGTAAAAAGTAATATTGTGCGAATAGCCATTGCTACACAAAAAAATATTAAAAAATTGCCAGTGTATGGCGTGCGGTGTTCATTGAATTAAACATAAATCATATCACTTTAACAGAATCGCATATATATCGAAGCACGTAAACAGAGATTTACTTACATGAAAACTAATTCTTCAACACCGGCAGTTTGATCGTTGGCTGAGATTGTAGCAAAGAACTGTTTGTTTGTTAATAAAATATCACTGATAGCGGACGCATGGGATTTTTTTAAGTCATAATATGCGAGCGATGTCGGAACGGGTGTGCGCGATTTGGTAACGCGTCGATAGGGATAGGCGCGCGCTCGCCGGCTAGTGACGGAGTATTGGAGCCGGGGCGGGTTGCGCGCGCACCGCGCCTGCCGCATATCCACACTGCATTGACGGCGTGACGGTGCGACGGTGTGACGTATGACCCGTGCACTCATCGCCGTTAACCATAACCATAAACCAGTCGCACTCATGCTAAGGCCACATAAAAATTAACTAATTGTTTAAGGAGGAAAGAAATAATTGTTTGGTCACAACTAGAAACTCATGATTGTTATATAAACAAAAGATAAAAAAATATATTACAAAAAAGTTAACGCAGACAAAATAGACTAGACAAAAAAACAAATTAGACTAGTATGATCTATCTATATAAATAAAGGCGATGTGTGTAGGTGTGTACGTACGTTTACGATTCTGAAACGACTGGACTATCTATGGTAATAAACATTTTGAGCGGTTTTGGTAGCGATCTTATAGTGCCATTACAAGCCACTAGATCCGCTTTTGTGAACCTTAGTTGAAGGTGTAAAAAGTGTAAAAAAATTAATAAAATATATTTTTTCAGTAAATACGAAATCAGTATGAAGTCCGTGCCCAGTTTTCACAAACAGAACCTAATAAGCTTTATTTAAAGCTGACTGAAATACCTGTTCTGCTAAAATCAGTTTTTCTTATTTTCTTTTCTTGTGTCGAATTTATACTGGCTTGGCTGTGTAGAACGGATAATTGAGAAAAGGGGACGAAATAGTTTATGCTGCAAAAGAAATTGATAGCGTCAATATCATAGCTGATATATTCAGATGTAATTCAAGAGTTCACGAAAAGGGCTTACCTACTTCTATCTATATATATATATATATAAAGGCTGTAACTTTAACTGAGAAGGTTAGTTTAAACCAATTTTTGGTTATTAATCAACCATGTCAGCTTAACCACCCCATTACAAGTTTGAAGCTGTGAATATTTCTCAGCGCCTGCCCAAACTGTTTACCTTCTCAGTCGCGAGTTTGATTCACAAGCATTTTAAAGATATTAAAAAAAACAACAATCTTTTTATTTATGTTACGGTAATTGTGAATTCTATTTGCTTTTGGAAAATATGCAATGGACTTGTGTTTACTTGTCTCATCCTGTTACCACCTTTGGACATTTAGACGCACGGCATGTTTATAAACTTTTTTCGGAAGTTAACTACTGTGAAGTATCAATGAAACGTAACGCAGTTAAAGTGCATCAAGCACTAAGTTTCTACAAGAAATAAATCTTTATTTATCAAGGGCTTTAAATGACCTTTAATCATGTGGTAAAACATAATAGTCAAAGATAATCATTTTATTCATCATGATATCATTCCGGTAATATAACAAAAACATTTTTGAAAGCCTTGCAAGTTCTTAAAGATATAATCTGAAAAAAAAAGATAAACTTAGAGGAGTTCCAATCCCTGAAGCATTAGTGAGTGTGTTTAATTAACAATTGAAGAGAACCCTACTGAAACATTAGCAGTATCTGCTACTTCGTAAATAGTTTATATAACAGTGTTATAGATTGCCTTTCAAATCAAATCAAAAGAAATAATAAAGTGAGACGAAAGTTAAAATTGTTAATTTAATGAAATGTAGTCTACAGTTGTGTCTATGTTGTCTATTTTTTTTGCGATTTAAGCATACTTTCCCAGTCGACTGAATTGCCTCAAATATAATGCCAAATCTAAGTGTTGAATCTACAAAGCCATGATACGCTGTTATTCGAGTCACTATATTTGTTTTTTTAGCAAGCTGCCTTAGAGTGTATGAAATTCTGTTATGTTTAGTGCATATATTCTTTGTGTGGGATTGCCATGTCATCATTGTCAATGGTTAGTCCCAAAAATGTTGCCTCATTAATTTCAACAATAGTTACATAATTATATAATATTTAATGTCAAGTACTATATGTTTGTTTTTATTATTTGTTTTAAGTGTCACGATTTTTGTCTTTGGAATTTTTAGGTTGTTGTGAATTAACGGATTTACATAAATTAGGAATAGGAACGCCAAAATGCTTCCTTGTGGAACACCACAGTTTACAGTCCTTGGTTTTGAATAATGCAGTCTCCGTGTTTTTATTCGTGATTATATTATTTAATGCAGTTATATGTAATCTCACACATAAGTAAGACCTTATTAGTTGGAGGGGTACCTCTTATCCCATAGGAGTCAAGTTTTTATGAGAATATCATGTCAAACGTAATCAAATATGTCAAACGTGATCGAATGCTTTATAAAATCCGTAAAAACACCAATAGAGTAATATTTATTGTTCAAATTTGTCAACACTTTAGATAGAAAATATGAAAAATGCCATGTAATAAACATGGCAATATACGATTTTAAGCTTTCCTAAAACAATGCTGAACTTTAAGTAATAGTTTATGAGATTCAATAAAATGAAGATAGGGTGTTGAAAATAACTGTTTAAAAAGCCTTTGCGAATATTGTTATAAGAGCTATTGGACGATATGCATTCATTCGTTAATAAAATAGGTACCGACCGAGTCGTGGTTCGGCCCTCTCGGGCGCCCTCGGATCGGACTGCTAACGCGTAATAATGGTAACCGTCCAAGCCGAGGTTACCCCTCACCGGGGGGACCCTTGTGTCGAGTTACCACCTAATAGAGGTTCAGGCTAAGCGACCTAAGAGCTATGCCACCTCTCAAATCCGGTAAAGCAGTAAAGGCCGGCTTCTCTGTGCCAACTGTGATAGCACGTCCAAAAAAAAAATGCATTCATATTTCCGCGATTGTCTTTTTTGAATTAATTACAACTGTTATTACAACTGTCCAGTGGGAATACAGATTGAGTTAAAAGTAACTACTCAATCTGTATTCGCACTGGACGCAGCGGCTAGTCGAGCACCGCGCGCGACCGCTCTGTGTGATGTTCTCCATATTAACTAATACATTACAACTCTTAATTTCCAGCGGTCCGTTATCTCCGCTCGCTGTTTGTAATTTTAGAGGAATTGGTGGAATTAATAATTTACAGTATGAACCGTATTAATAACCTTCTTTTTTGAAGTCAGTTAAATAAAAAGTAGTCAATGTTACTTTTTGTTACATCAGCTATTTGCTAGTGAAAGTCCCGTCCGATTAGCGGAGACAAACGTACAGACAAAAATTATAAAAAATGTTATTTCGGTATATGTACCGTATTATATACATTCATATGCATGTAATAAAAAGTGGTTATTTTAATGTTAAAAACAGACACTCCAATTTTATTTATATGTATAGCTATGAATTTCTGTGAGTTCGAAGGTTTTCAGATTTTTTTATTGCGCTGTCCACAATATTATCATTTTAATACGAGTACAATTGATATAAACTCGAGAGAAATAATAATGTTTTTATTAATTTCTCTAAATATGCATATTTTATAAATATGTCCTCTGCGTGAGAGTAGATGCTATATGTATGTATTAATACACTGTAACCACTGTCCGTCTGTTACTCGTTGAGTTACCGTTGAGCAATGATTATAATGAAAAATGAAAACAAAACCCAAAAGCAAAGTAAAATAAAATGCACTTTGTAACGTTTGTGCAATCTTATAAAGGATCCGGCTAAGCGACTTGACGAACAACGTCACTTAATCTAGATTATTATTTCTTAATCTAGAATATTAAAACTATCTTCGGGTTAACAAACAATTAGTCGCAAAATCAGTTAATATAGAATTATTAAGTAAAAACAATTTACATAAATCCAGACAGACATAAATACCGTTCATAAAAAATAAATGATAAAAGTTGTTGTGATTCAATGTTTTCTCAAAAGACAATTAGTCACAGAATGAATCCTCTTCATTGTTAATTATTAAGACGATCGATTCACGATATTGTTTATATCGTTGCCGGATGTACTGTGATTCAATATCATTTCATTGTGCTAAAGAGTTTAACTTGGGTGGCAATTATATGCTTATGAGAATGTTATGAACTTGGTGCTACAGCTGGTTTTAGTAACGTAATTCTTCACAATAAGTCAACGAGAATCTCATACGTTCTTGTATCGGGATATAAATATTAGCCGGTGTGTACCAATGAGATAGAAGTTCAGGCTACGCGACGTAAGAGCTATGCCACCTCTCAATCACGTGCTCTTTGGCCAACGGTGTAGTTCGCCAGGCTTGTGCTCTCTGCCTCACTGGAAAGAAAACACGTGGAGTTTATTTTTGAGTTTCATTTGCAGCACAAATAATTTCTTCATATATAAAAATTTTCTAAGACATGTTCCATCACCACCGATCACGTAGTAAATCTGTACTTAAAATTGTAACAAATCAATTCATTGGTACCAGCAACGGGGATCGAACTCAGGTTGATAGCGTATTCAAGGTAGCTATGCAAATTGAGCCGGCAGAAGTAGGATGAAATGGTTGTCATCTATATATATATATGTACGCGTGATAATAAAAAAATTGTAGTGTATACCTTGTGTACCACTTTATTAAGTTCATCAAAGATACAAACGTTGTCTTATTTCATCAGTAGTGATATCAACCTGCAAGACACTGTTTATAGGTGAAGCCAAAAATTACTCAAGGTTTCGAAATTGTTATTGAAGTCGAAGCTTATCGTAATTGTATAATCATTGATAATTCGAATTAATTAAATTCCAAAAAGTTATCTCTTGTTTCTGGTGCTTATCTCTAACTTATCTTACAAGGTTTGTTGAGTAAGAAAAACACAAAAAAATTGTTATTGCATTCAAGTAAACAAAAAAAAACACAAAATTACAATTTCTATTTATTCATTCCCTGAAAAATATGAGACCAAAAAATAATTTGTAATCCTTTATGGATACACACTGACCAACATTATCCAATTACTATTGTAACGCGGAAAACAATCAGCGCACTAATTTAAATACAATAGTGGAGTTGACTGATTTGCATCGGCCTTAAATCATCAGAAAGTATATTTTTGTAGTAAACTTAATCTAAACCACAGTACCCAAATACAAATTATATTCTAGATGTTATGTTTCATATATTGTAATGTGTTCATGCATTACTAAACACTTCATATATGTTTGCACCTAACAATTTCAACTTGTCATTCAGTGTTAACTGTTGAGTTAATAAATCTGGAATGTTAGAATTACCCTTACAAGTGTTCCTTGAAATCATTTCATTAATAGCTGGCAACAATTTCACAAAGTGTATATCAACTTTGTTTACATCAACAAATGGGTCTGCACTGATACCTAGTCTTAGAGCGCCATTAGTCACAACATGATCATCCACCATTTCTAAATGGTTTTTATTCAAGGGCACAGATTTCCCTGTGAAGATATTGGCAACTTCATCGACAACTGTAGAAAAGCATCTAGTAACAGAGGACATTGTTACTGATGTAACTTCATCACTCTCTAACACATCCATTGTTTCCTTTACAATTGTGTCCAACCTAGCTTCTGTTATTTCTGTGTGTTGAACTAAATAATAAACCATTTTCTTTATGGGATCCCCATCAGTTGTGTCCGTGCATAATATAGTTTGTATAGACCAGAACATTTGTTCCACTTCCTGTAATGTTATCTTCTTTTTTAATGAAACTGGATCCACCACTCTTTTCACTGCTTTCTCAATTTGTTTGACCAAAGCTTCCACTCCTTGTCCAACAAAATGATGGCATAAGGAAAGGTATCTGGCCTGCAGGTCACTGCTGATTAAAGGTTCATCCTCATGCACAGAGTCACGGTATAGATATCCACCAATAATATTCAATTGAATTCTTAATGTCACTTGTAGAATAGACAATGCATACACAAGAACACATATTCTTGTAAATATCATTATTTTCATTTGCTCCCATAACAACAGTTTGTTCTCTGGGTTTTCTTTCAGTTTTTGTACAATTTCTTCAGTATTTAGTATGCCTAATATACTTTCGGATACAATCTTTGATAGAGAGAGAATTGTCTGATTGCATGTACGTTCAGTGCTTTCAAAGTGTTGTTTCTTGCGTGTCATCTCAAAGAACTTTTTTGCTTCTTTATCTTGCCACTCTCTCAGCTTCTTTTGAGCATAGCTCAGTGCTAAGTAGATTGTTCCAAAGACAGCACCAGTTACAATGAACTTTCGTCTATGCCGATGCAAAAAGTTTCTGATGGTAGAAAACATTATGGTGAATTTTATGTATGTTAGTATAAAGCTTATTGGAATTCAAGAGGTGCGTCAGAACGGTACTTTGTAGTATTCATTAGCCTCCTAGTGATGAATGTAGTTGCATCAATAAACCTTTCAACGCAGTTCATTATGCATGTTTCAGTTTTTGAATCGAGGCGGTTGGACGGCCGACCCATACACGTTTCCCAGCAAGTGTCTGTCAGACCATGAACCAACACCTGAAAAGTTACCAAGAATGGTTTTAAAAATGGATTTTACATGGCTACAATATAAGCTCTGAATGAAAAGTACTCAGTATTAGACTAACATCCTGCTCATAATTGAATATTAAAACGTAGTATAGAAAGAGTATTGGCTTAAAAATTGAGTGTTAGCCACTTGAAATACAATCAGCACAGTGATTTAAATTTCGTAATATTCCTACGATAATTCGGAAATACAAGAGGTCGTCCGCGTGTAATAGCGTTTAACGTTTGAATCGATTCGAAGTCGGTTATTTTTTGCTCGTAAATATATTTGGTACACGTAAATATACTAGTTACCAAAACGTGCCAATAGTTAACCACCCTGCATGCACTAATAATTTTAAGTTCAGTTTCATTTTAAGAACATGTCGTTTTATCTGGGTATAGGGTATACAAAGTGGTAGATGGCGATACTAAGGAACAAACATTAAATCAATGAGTTTGATGTTAGACCAAGAAAATTCATTTCACTTTAAATTATTTATTAAATATTTTGTTACATGATAAATTCTATGAAAAGCTATAAGCACTTGATAAACTACCTTTCCCAGTTGGGTAAAACTTCTTTTTAGGAATTCTGTAGTAACTTAAACCAAAACAATGTCAGTTAAGATAGATAGTAATATAGATAGGGAATATATTATACAGTTTTACGATCTGATATAAAAATATTCCACCGCAAATGGAAGAGTGCGATAACATCATTGTGAAGTAGCAGTACATCATAATTCTGTTTCACCTGGTTCTTAATAAGTCAATAATTATTGTTGGAATTGTTAGTTGAATGAAACTGAGGATAAAAACAATTTCACACTTATTGGTAATAATAACATTAATATGAATTTATAAACTTATTCGTACAAGAGATGGAATTATTAATAAATTTACTGAATTTTATGAAAATTCTTATACGTAATGCCAACAAAAGAATAAATGTCAATTTGACACAATTTTGTTAGACTAACGGCTACCACATTGCCATCATTAAAGTTGAGTGGTGCTAAGCTTCTAGCTATATACTCAGGTAAACATATATTTTTTTAATAAAAGACTTTTAATTAATCATTTGGTGTGTAGTAATTCATGCATGTATAGGATTTGTACAATGTTTTAAGCAGTTTTAGGAACGCTAAGACGCTTAGCCTTTTATCGAAAATATCTCAGTCCACTTACGTGTTTTGAATGAAAGAAGACGAACCAATAGCAATACAAAAAACAGCTTGGCCATACTTGATTTATACATATTTGATCGTGAGCGTGAAACGAAAGCTTTACGGAAAATCTGTGTCATGCTATCAACTGTCACAAATAATGTCATTACACTTGCTTTGATCATATTTTTCTTTTAGTGTTTAAAATTGTGAAGATATTCGTTAATAATGACTGAAAGTATTGGACACTATTGGAAATTTTTTGCAGAAAGCGATTTGTCGGGTTATACTTTAATAATTCCTAGTGTAGCCGTTGGTAATGTTGGTCAACTTGCCTGTGACTTGCTTATTTCGTCGTTGGAAATGAAAAAAATTGCAACAGTTTATAGTCCAGCACTTATACCAGTTTTGGGGTATGATCCATATGACTTAAAATCAACAGGGTTATCAAGTTCGTGCGAATTGTACCAATGTAAATCAAAGAAAATTGTTATTTTACAAATTAGAGCCCCTCTTGTTTACAAATTCGCACAATTATTTTTAGAAAATATAGTGCAAAGATTAAAAGAGAAACATATAAAGGATGTTATAATCTTAACAAGTAGTTATGATTATGAGAAGAAGCATATCAGCACTTCACCATTTCGGTACATTTGTACTGAATCAAGTCCTTACAATGAAGAGGTAAAAAGATTCAAATGGATTAAACATGAACGGGACGAAGGGAGACTAAAAATTTACGGTGGAGGTTTTGCATCAATGCTGTTTGAAATTAGCAAAGAAAATTCACTTCCATGTTTTATTCTTTACAAATTCTGCTCTGAAGGTGATAACAGTCCAGATGCATATGAAATGATATATCATTTAAACAAAGTCCTGCCATTATTATCTCAAGAAATAGACTTTATCTCACAGCTAAAACAACCTGTTTCATGGAAATTGCTTTTTGGTAGATCACCACCTAAAGATATATACTAATATATATTTGTCTTAATCATTGTTTGTATTTATTTAAAACTTTATTATTTTCCCAGTCCTCTAAGTCATAATCGTTGCCTTTAAATCATAATTCCCTACTTATAAACAGAACCACTTTGAACATTGCTATAAAAAGAAACAATCTTGATAATTTTTAGGTATGAATGTTTTTTGTTATTTTGTATTGTCATAGTGGCTTTCACAGTATCAAGGAAAAAAGGATTTGCCTACACAGTAGAAAAGGAATAAACACACTTGAAAATTATCTAAACGAACTACCAGCATCTATTACTGATTTGTTCTGTTGTATAAAATCCCTAAATTTATAACAGGTGAATGAAAACTTCCTGAGAATAGAAAGTTTCTTTAACCCAATTATGTTATCTACAACACTCTTATCCTTACTGGCAAACAGGACCATGTCTGATAGGGAACTAGGGCTAAAGATGTTAACAAATAATAATTTAACTTTAAACTTACTACAAATATTTGGAGTATGGGATAAAATTTTAAAAACAATGTTTTCTCATGGACGCCATGATCAAATTGGAACGGCACCACACTGGATGCCAAATAAAAAAAATAATCATCAAAATCGGTACACCCAGTCGAAAGTTATGAGGCAAAAAACATACAGATGAATTGAGAACCTATTGCTCTTTTGAACTCGGTTGAAAAAGAATATAGACAAGTTTTAACTTTTAATAACCAATCCCGTCACTGATGTTATTTAACGTCAGTTTTTGTTTTTACTCATAAATATACTTGTGATTTTGCACAAATACGTGGAACAATCGGAAAAATGACCTCGACTCCACAGAATGCCGGCGTGTAGACGTAGAAGCACCTCGGGATCTCCTGGAATGCACCGGAGCCCCTCTGCATAGTGCTTGAAAGCAAATCCCGGGAGGTTTATCCTTCCCCCAGCAACCTGGCAGCAACCTTGACGGGTCTACTGAAGCGGACATCACCCGAGGCCCCTTTTAGTCGCCCTTTAGTCGTATAAGAGAATACGGTAAGGCTACGGTATCCTCTGCCTGTCGAGGCAGCCGGATACTGTAGCCTTATTCTACGAGCCCAGAACTACAGGGCTGAAAGACGTGGAATTACCTACACTATCTGTCGGCCGTTGTGATATGTCGGTATCCTAACTTTTCATAAATACCTATAGTTAAAAAAAATATATTTAAATTAATAATAAAGTGGCTGGCAATAAAATATGATTTTCCAGAATTTATTTCTAGAAAATATCAATATATATTCGAATGAATCCACGGGGTTAAAGCTAATTGAAAATATTAGACAGTAATAAGTGGTAGTCGGTATTCACAAATTATAGGGAGTGATTTTTTTTGTACCTAAGTAGTTAATTAAGGGAAATTCAGTGGAACAAGGCGATTGGCCATAAGATAGAAAAGTTCATAAATAATTACAAGTTTATTTGTACAGTGTGGTACAAACGTAGTTTATATGATACAATTTCTTTGTGGCTGTACCGTACTAAACACTAAAGTTTGGTAGAGCGATAACACAGTAATAAGTTCTGACGATAGGCGCCCGTTACGTCCGTTGGACCCAACATTAACGTTTATTAGGTTTCCTACTGTACTAACGCCTATTACAATTATGTGGGCTTACATTATTTATTTTAATTATGAATGTGCTTGGGTATAAATATAAGTGTTTAATTTAACCACAACAGTCTGAGTTCTACAATTCAGAATGGTTCTACTTGTGGATTATAAAAAAATATTTGTATATCATTCTGTGTAAATATTGTAATATCATTAAACTCGTGTTAGAAGTAAGAATTTTTACTTCTTCTCTTTAGAAAAATAAACTTCGAGAGACTTAGATGACAGCAGATTATCAGGATGTGATAATTGTAGGGTAAATTTATTTGTAACTAGTGTACCCAGGCGTATATCTCTCCGTATTCATTATTTTCTATTCTTTTATTATTATTATATCGGGCTCAAGTTAATGTCAGAAATAAAAGCACGACGTATGGCTTGTTTGACAGTTCAAAAAGAGGAGTGCTCCGATCGTCACCAAACTTTACAGGATTACTCGCCAGGAGCTCAATCTGAAGATTCCCTGAAAGTTTCGTTGAAGTCGGTCCAGCCGGTTCGGAAGCTATATGGAACAAACCTACTCACTTTCTCTTTTATATATATATAGATATTGTAACAAAGTTCCAATTATACAAGAATAAATAATATACCACGCTAATTATGGCGCTTTTCCCGAAGGCTTTGTAATAGACGTAAGCAACCGTAATGGCTGTCAATATTTTTTCCCGCGCTAACGTATTTCGAATTGAAATGTTATCACTGGACAATTGTAAGCTGTATGAAGAAAACTATTAGACGGTATGGCCATCTCAGGCACTTGGCAGCCATACTGCTATTATGCTCAACCTACGGGATGCAAGTCAAAAAATATTAAATATTCTATCTTGATGCACGTTAGCGCAGCTGGTACTGTGGTCTTTAATTCTATGCAAACGTATATATATTTATCTATTCTATCCATATCTTATATATTCATAAATTTTTTGAAGGGAGTAAAAACAAAAGTAAATGGGTCTCATCAACGACACTATTGTGTATCTGTGAAAGCCTGAATTGGGTCTTTGGGGAGTTTCACAATGCAAGTAAATTGCGAGAGATACCTCGAGCTATTATTTTAACGCGCAACCCGTTTTACGTAGAATATAACTTAACAATCTACTGATCGCATAAAGTTATATAAACGCAGAATTAATTAGAGTTAAAGTGAAATATAAGTACATATTTCTGTGCAGATTTGATTTAGTATAATAATAAATTTGGATGACTTTCAGTATTCTTTAGTATTTACTGCTAAAATATATGAAATATGAAAAAAAAATTGATTTAGAATACTATACTTTGTAAACGATAAATTTTCACGTCCTTTTACACTTTTGACCAAGTTTAGCTCCCATTAGTTAAGCGGTAAATCTATTCCTTTGTCGTTCACTACATTGGACTCGGAAAGAAGGCGACACTGGTGGTCCCGTGTCACCTTAGCACTGTGGGGGTGCTTGGAGTAGGTGTAACCTCCTCTGAGACATGCTTTAGAGCACGTGCAGAGGTGTTCCGGTCAGTATCAGTGGAGATCTTGGAGTCCCTCGCCATGCACCGAAGAGGGCCACAAAGGGAACCCCCCTTAGTGAGTAAGAGGCTCACCCCATATTTACCCCCTCACAAAAAAAGGGTAAACATATAAAAAAGGTGTTAACCTATTGTCATACCGGACATATTCTTTTCTAACAACATCTGTTAACCCAAAGTAACTTTTTTAGGTTAATACGTTAAATGTTTCGGTTTTTACTCCAATAAAATGGAAGTGGTTTAATCAGGCGACAGAATGGCAACCGGGACTGATTCAACCATCTAATTACTAACAATGACAGGCTATTAACTGGCACGCCAGATTGGATTGCAGGTTTTATTTCCCCTTTACGTATATAGGAGTGTTTCGTTTAAAGTTAATAGGTAAATTAGACAAAAAAATATATTTTTATTTGCTACTTTGTGTGTTGTGATAAACATATGAAACGACTTACAGTTATTGATGAAAATAACACTTAGAATAAGGCAGTAATAGTTTAAAAAAATGATTGAGTAGTTTTGAGTTTCGACATGCTTGTTGAACAAGCTTTACCAAGATCAGTTGAGTTACGTATGACCTTTTGAGTTTACCTCATACTTCTCCCATATTAAACGCTTTTACTACCTGTAAATCGTAACGGAATCTTACAACCTTATTTTTATATATTTATTCTTTAATGCCAGAAGGCTTTTTTTTATGACTAACTACACAGATTGGCCAGAGAAGCTAGCCTTGACTGCTTCACCGGATTGAGAGGTGGCATAGCTCTTAGGTCGCTTAGCCTGAACCTCTATTGCTAGTAACTCGACACAAGGGTCCCCCCGGTGAGGAGTAATCTCGGCTTGGACGGTTACTATGTTACGCGTAAGCATGCCGATCCGAATCCGCTGAGAGGGCCGAACCACGACTCGGTCGGTTGCTATATCTCGGATAATCTAAGAGTCATTCAAAAGCTAAACTAACTTTGAGTGCCACTTCGGGTAACAGAAGGCATTCTCTACCAGTCTACCGTGGAGTTGTGTAGAGAAATAGTAACGGGTGCAAGGTAGGTAAAAAAATAATCAATAAAAGCAAAGTATAAAAACATAAATGCATGCATATTTAATAAATGTCGGCTTGTACTAATGAATTGTAAGTAACAAATAAATTAAATATACAAATATAATAATTATGTATAATAATAAATAGATACATATATAATACTTATATATTTATATATGGATGGGACATCAATTGTCAAACTATTCCTTGCTTAGGTAAAGCTTCCATAATAAATGTTTGGAATCCAGCTGTACGTACATTTGTTGGCAGCGTAGTCTTATTGCGTTAAAGGTAAAAGACTTATGCATTCTCACATGGGTTAAGATTTCTAAATGTATTAAATGTTATTTATAAAAAGAAATTGTAGTTGACTAGAGATTTTTCAACAAGGAGGTTCACATGAAATTGTCTATTCGCTTCGAGTAAAAACTCACTGGTTATAAATTTTTGGATTAGTGAGTATATGTTGTTGATACTTTAACTAGTCATAAAAGCCTTTCTCATTTATTTTCCGTGCCTGGTACGTTCGAAGTACGGTAAAAAAGTTTTTCTTATATGTATCTTGCAGCCGTTCTGTGAAATTAGCTGTATTAAGTAAGCATTTATTTTTTACGCCAGTAACTCTTCCGGTATTGATGATAAGCATTATTAGATATTATAATATATAAATAGCATTATAATATATGTAGGAAAAAAAAACAAAAAAAAACTTTAAGTTGTATCCGATCGATGAAAGTATAAAAGATGTATCCGAATGTGAGAATGAAGATGAGTGAACGAATGGCGAGCGATTGGGAATGAAAGAGAGAAAAAAGAAAGATGGACATTACATTACATTATTTACGACGTGGACAAACAAAGTGTTATAATTAAGGTGAAAATTAAAGAAGTTTTTCGAGCCACTATTTGTGCGTTGTTTATTTATTCAGACTGCTCACCCTCCTACATATATAGATACAATTATTAGCATATTACAAACATGGGTGGCAATTACCTAACATAAGGTGAACCGTTTTCCTTAAATCTTAAAAAAATGTATTTTCCTCGCACTGTCCATAGCCTTGTTAAGAATGTGCACGATACATTATGGCTCAAAATGTAACAAAAGATTTTACCGTAATAGTCCTTAATGGTGACTAATGCCATACGTAATGTTTCCACGAGAAAAGCTTGTATGATTTACTTCCCTTCTCTTGGAATTATACATAAATTATAGCAAATAATACGAATGTTCCGTAAGTTCGCACTACGTCATGTAATAGCTGTTTCGAAATAGGTTAATAATATATATATTTTAAAACAATATGTCTTTTTTTTGTCAGAAATATTACTGACATTCTTGTTAACCATTCCAACTAAGCTAAACTTGTGCCAGGAGACGGTTCACGTCAAAACACGAATGGTCGTAATCTACAACCTTACGTTTCAGTACCCTAAACCATTACGTTATTGACGACTGAAAATGATAAGATGTAATAATATATATATATTGTAATAATAAAGTTTAAAAACTGTAATAGCCTAATTGATAAGCGATTCGACATTAGATAGTGGGTTTGAATTCCAGTCGGCTTATACTAATGAATTGCCGTTTTTTTGTTTTTTTTTTTAAATTACAAAATGAGCTCACCACCTCAGTCGCGTATAAGGCCTAATAATCTTGTTGAAAAGTGGCCCTTGATAGCTGTCTCTATCTACCGAGGGTTAAAAGGACCTGAGGGGCATATATTATATAAATCGTTTGTATAAAGACATAAAATGTATGTAATACAATTATTATAACTTTTTTATAATGAGTGAACAAAATAATCTACAAACAATAAGATATTAGCTTTTTCTTAAATGTCGCCATGAACTTATTTAATGTTTTAGTAGTTTTTTTTAATATTTCTAAGCAATGCGCCTTCACCTACAAAATAACACACTGGTAAACTTCAATTCCCAAGTATCACAAACAGATGTCAAGTTTATTTTGTACGTTCAATCATAAATATTCAGTCGATTCATACGCCAACCAATATTAGATTATGCATACGCTCAACTAAGCCTTGAATATTCAAATTCATGTTGAATTTAGTAGAATAGCATGTTAATGTAAACATTGTGCTAGGAATACGTCATTTTTTCATTTGTCAGAGCCTTTTGTATACTAATATGGAATGTAGGAATAATACCCTCTTTAGCATGCATAATTTTTCTCTCGGTGCTAATATTCTGGGAGGGCTTCATTCTTTCCCTTTTGTGTTTAACTTCATTTACATGTTACAGGCATCGTTTAGCTGCAACGTAGCTTCATCGTATATTCCATCGTCGTGGCTTTTTTGCTAAGTATTGTTTCAGTTAATAGTGTAAGAATATGCTTTTATTTTTGACGAACTACACAGATTGGCCAGAGAAGCTGGCCTTGAGTGCTTCACCGGATTGAGAGGTGGCATAGCTCTTAGGTCGCCTCTATCGCTAGTAACTCGACACAAGGGTGACGAGAATATGCATTATCACACTTAAGTATTAATGAATTAAATAAAAATTGTTTTAATGGAAAACAAGGAGTTTTAATAGGTTACATTTTGTCATAAGTGATTTGATTGTGTATGCCAGAAATGCGTTCGCATTTTTAGAAATATTTTCCCACGATTGAATAAGAATTCAATCTATTTCTGACAGTCACACTTCGTTGTATATCCTCATTTATATTACCATCCCTGTTGATCATGCAGACATGCATCCTAAAGTACATGAACTCTAACATACAAGCATTATTACTATAAGAACATTTTATTGATTGGTGTATGTGCTGTCAAACGTAAATGTTTCTTACAAACCTTCTTTGATGTTTGAGAGATAGGAGGGTCGTAACTAGGCTCGATACATGATAATGGGTTTCAAGAAATAGTCCAAGTAATTGTTACTAACTTCAAACTGCTTTACTTTGGTGTCAACTTAGTGTTATTTCTAAAGTTTTATTTATTTATTTTAATTTATTTGGAATAAAAAACGAATACATATTGAGAGATGTAAAGAAAATAATACATAAAGAAAAATATGTAAACTAAGCCGTAAGCCACATATTACACCCCTTAGATATTAGGAGCGTTGCTGGAGTTTCTTCGGCCACTTCTTCTCCCAGCGCCAACGCTTCCCGAAGTGGCACTCAAAGTTAGTTTAGCTTTTTGAATGTCTCTTAGATTATCCGTGAAACAGCAACCGACCGAGTCGTGGTTCGGCCCTCTCGGGCACCCTCGGATCGGAATGCTTACGCGTAACATAGTAACCGTCCAAGCCGAGGTTACCCCTCACCGGGGGGACCCTTGTGTCGAGTTACTAGCAATAGAGGTTCAGGCTAAGCGACCTAAGAGCTATGCCACCTCTCAATCCGGTGAAGCAGTCAAGGCCAGCTTCTCTGGCCAATCTGTGTAGTTCGTCATTTAAAAAAAAAATCCACATATTAATAATGTCCATAATATGTCTATTGGACTACACACACCTGCAATAGAGGTTCAGGCTAAGCGACCTAAGAGCTATGCCACCTCTCAATCCGGTGAAGCAGTCAAGGCCAGCTTCTCTGGCCAATCTGTGTAGTTCGTCATAAAAAATACACACACTTTATTATTTGTAACTTAAGCACATTACACATTTAAAATATTCAGTATATGTCTTTTTTAAAGTTTTTATAAGAGTTAAAGGAAAGAAATAATATTCTTCTATGATACCGTCTGAAAACTTATTTTTGTCTGCTGAAGACGCTTGGAAGTGATGGAATAGGTAGATAAATGTTTTTCACATGTACCTTTTAATTTGCTTCTGTAAGAATATACGCTTCTGTATTAACGAGAACTTGTGGTGATATGCCTTGCGTAATGGTGTTATCTGGCAATAATTGGAGCATAAAACCGGGTATTTCATTTAAATAAAAGTTTGTTTGACATAAAAGTTTAAGGGCTAAGCGGTTTGGCTTATGATCTAATCGTCACCTGTTCAAATTTTAGTGGACTTGAATGGTTGATGTTTTTTGAGGTTAGGAGTAAAGAAATTGCTGAAATTTTGTGACAGGTGGTTGGCGATGGGACTACCATATGACATAAGGACAGCAATATGAAAAAAATTAAAACGTAGCTACAAAGTACCTACGCTGCAGAATATTGTAAAAAAAATAGAAATTATATGTATAGGATTAATTATAGTGTGTAGTATGTATTAGTATTTATTGTATATTCCTTTTTATTGATTGTTATGTATAGTGGATGGATTTATAGGTGCTGTTTTCGCCAAATAGCCCTGGCAGTTTGGCGAAACAATTTATGTAATATAAACAAATCTATGTAGTAAATAGTTAAAGCTGACTTTCTTTACCTCGCTAGGGTTAAGCAAAGACAGCTTTTTTTTTTAATTTTGCATAAAGTACACTATATCCTCTATTCTGCCTGTAACAAATATAATTTGTTCTGTAACATATGCAGTGAGGTTACAGATTGAAATTTTGATGAGGTAATAAAACATTGAATCCAGTATGCTTTGTTTCATAACGGTTCGTGCTCGTTTGTAATTGTTAATGTTGATGCCTACGTCAGTTCTCTCGCTGCCATTTCCTTGTCTGATTAAACTGCAATTAACTCAAGTGATATTCAAAATTAATGGAGTCCGTTAATTTTGATAATGGAAATTTGCGAACAAATCTTTACTTAGTCTGAAGTTGTATTCTACCATAAATTGTTTCTTATTTACATAATTGTAATATTTATAAGATCATAAATACAGAAATACGTAAAATAAAACACGAAAATGTTTATTAAAGTCGGGGTTATGTTGTAGTTATGTAAAGCAAAAGCGTAAGTCTAGTCTTTCGGTGTTAATATAAAAAGAATGCATTTTGGAAAGTGTGCTGAGGAATTGCATGACCTAATTCCCTCATCCCCGTTCCATCATCGGACTTCAAGACGCATTGCTGGATTTCATAATTTTGCTGTAAACATCGCACAATCCCGAATGAAGCGCTTTGCTTCGTCTTTAATTGTTTGTTCAATTTTAAAGTTTTCTAAGACATGTGAAGTCCGTCAACTCGCACTACCGTCGCGTGGACTATGCCCTTATGATCTAGTGGGTCATAAATAAGCTGTTACTGTTTTTACTTAGTAGAGCGAGACAGTATTGCAATCCAGCCTAGTGGTTGCAATTATACATTGTCGCAACTACAAACAATCTGTGAAAACAGTTCGGCGACTTAGTGATTAAAACACCATTTGTATTTTATTTAATAACTAAAGCTAATGACTTAGGCTACGGTCTGCCAAATATAAGGTGTAGGTTAATATTTGTAAAAAAATTGTTAGTATTCGTTTTTTAAATTAATATCTTAAGTGATCAAACCAAAATCCTGTAAAACTGTAGCACTCAAGCTGCGTCAAAGTTGACAAAATCGATGCAGGCTTTAATGTAACCGTCAGTCCTTGTTATATAATATTGACGTATTTGAAATTGCATTAGTCGTCAAGCCACCCCCGCCCGTTGCTTTCCATTCTAATAGCAAGTCACGATAATCAGTTTTAGTTTAAGTCAGGTTAGTAATCAATGTTGTAAAAAAATTGTGAAATGTTTAGTATTCCGATTTTGGAAAATCTTCAAAAGATACCTCGTCTTCTAAGGAGAAGGCGACAATTAATGTGAGATTCTTACTCATTAAGCTCCCTCCGCCCTCGTGTATCGTGAGGGCCTTCGGGTTCTCCAGTCGAGCTCACCAGTGCCAAAAACACCTATCTCCTAGGTTCGGCTCAATGTAGAAGTACATTGAGCCGAACCACGTCCATAGAAAGGTTTTTTTTTTATTTGGCGAAGTACACCGATTGGCCAGAGAAGCTGGCCTTGACTGCTTCACCGGATTGAGAGGTGGCATAGCTCTTTGATCGCTTAGCCTGAACCTCTATCGTTAGTAACTCAACACAAGGGTCCCCCCGGTGGGGGGTAACCTCGGCTTGGACGGTTACTATGTTACACGTGAGCATTCCGATCCGAGTTAGAAAGGATTTCTTCTCTCCGTACCCACGCAGTGCAGTGTTGCCTTCCTTCCGGGTCCTATTTTACGGCGACAAGAGATACTACCCTCATGGCCCATGAACCCAATGGTCCCTTTTACACCTTTTAGCAGGCATGGGATCTCACAGCCTCATTTTGTAAGCCTAGGGCAATATGTTAGTACCTAGAGGTCTTTACTTCTTAGGTCACACATGGGACCAAATAAGCTTGTTGAATAGTGGAGTGTGAAAAGCTGTTTCTTACCGTAAGATTTAGTGTTTTAAGTAATAATTAGTCATTAACACAACTAATCTGTTCGCAAGCAGTCCTCATAATATTACAACTTTTTTTTTATTTATTATTTTACTACTATTACTATTATATTACTACTATAAATAATCAATTAACCAACTTCAAAAAAGGAGGAGGTTCTTAATTCGACTGTATTTTTTTTTAGATTTGTTATTTTTTTATATGAAAAGTGGCAAACGAGCAATACGGCTCACCTGATCTTAAGTGATCACCGTCGCCCATGAACATCCACAGCACCAGAGGAGCTGTAGGTGCGTTGCCGACCTTTGAGATAGGAATAGGCTCGTTTCTTGAAGGTCCCTAAATCGTAAACGTTCGGAAACACCGCTGGCGACAGTTGATTCCACAAGTTGACAGTGCGTGGGAGAAAGTTACGCGAAAAACGTACAGTCGTTGAACGCCAACCATCAAGATGGTGGCGGTGGAATTGGAATTCTGCCGAGATGTGCGGTAATGGAAATCGGTAGCTGGGATGATTCCGAACAATTCCTCAGAACACTCCCCATGGTAAATGCGATACAGGATTACTTGAGAACTTTCTACTAGGCTAACCGATTACTGGGTGACCGCTTTCATACACAATCATCATATGATTGTTTATGAAAGCTCGTGCTTCCCGTGTGGTTTTATTTCAATTTCTTAAAGCATAAATTTAATTTGTAGTATTTACGTGTAAATATTCTCGTTTTATTAATTTTGAAATACTTTGTAATTACGATGACTTATGTGGACAAATAAAACATTATTAAAAAAAGTAATAACTAACATTATTACATTATTATTTTATTACGTTTTTAATAACCGCATAGTCGTTTATCTTCGCCTACATATTCGCTTATCAAACTTGAGAATTTTGAATAATTAGCATCAACGATTTTTTAATTCTATTTTTAAACACACAATGGCGTTTAGTTTTATCGCCAACCAGTAACTTGTTAAATAGTTAACATCTTTGAAGTGAAAGTGACAAATAAAGTAACATGTATTTTACATTGTTCCAATTCTATTCTTACGAGAATAATATTTTAACAATGAAAGTCAAAGAAGCAAAATCTTTATGTGTAAACAAAATAAATGATAAACATTTTTAAGCCTCTGTAACGTACGGGGATTACAAATTCAGGTACAATAATCCTCTTTATTGCAAACATTGTATTGTGTTACGCAGTAAATTTCCTTTTGAACGATGTATTAAATTAAATATAAATAGCGTTTGAGAAACTCCGGCCGCAACATAACTTTTTTGTTAGCTTTTTTTTTTGTTGACGGGGAGGAAATCTTCACAAAGATACCCCGCCTTCTGGGAGGAAGGCGGCGGTTATGTGGGGTTCTTACCCACTAAAACCTCCCAGTGGCCCTTTCCTCGGTGCATGACGAGGGGCTCAGGATCTCCAGTGGAACGCATCGGAGCCCTCTGCACTGTGCTCAAGGAGAGCACGTCCCGGGGAGGTTACTCCCTCCTCCCTGTGCCCTCGCAGTGCAAGGCGACACGGGCCAGCCGATGTCGCCTTCTTCCCGGGTCCACTTTGGTGGACGAGCCGCAATTACCCTGTGAACCCGAGGGGCCTTTTAGTCGCCTTGTACGACAGGCAGGGGATGCCATAGTCTTATTCTTGAGAGCCCAGAACTACAGGGCTGAGGGCTGAACGTAACTTAACGTAACGTGACTTGATATTTGGCCTGTGTAGCCGGAATGATAAACATGATAAGAAAATAGACCAACTCCTAAGACAGAGCGGATTCTTTTATCATTTTTTAATAACTATATAATTAAGCACTTATAGCTTATTGGCTAAGTATTCAATTTTATGTCCTTATTGTGGTAAAAGTTGAATGACATCACCTGTCAAAATAGGCTTGAGGTTTAGCTACATTCCCGCGTTAAGCTTCGTTGTGAATTTTTTTTATAAAGATGTCAGATGGCTAACAGAACCGATTCTACTTTAAAAGCACTGATGCGTATAAAACAGTATTAAATTTAAAACAATTTGTCGATTAAATAATAGAACTCAATTGCGGTGGCGTTAACACGTAAGTATCAATCAGCCAGCATTCTTTATATTAAAGCTGTCGTTTACTTTTAAAATAATCATATAACTACTTAATGTTGTTAAATGAAAAAAATATGAAATAACATTTAGCAGTTCAAAAGATTTAGTAACACATTATACAAGGCGACAAGGTCTTCCACATGGCAGACATGTTTTCCGACTCATTGAACCATCGCTAATTGCACATAAATAACATCTTATTTTCTCTGATAAAATGTACGTCAGACAACGTATTTAGGTATTTTTCATAAGATCTTTTGGCTCACGTATCGAAAATGTAATTCTAATAATTTTTCCTATTTATTTGTTCAATAACTTATGACATTAAAACGAAGTGTCTCATTTTAGCGTTACTACTAAGCTTGAAAGTCGCACAACGACCTATGAGATCATATCAGAAATGACGAGTTCCGTAGAAGAACGAAGTTAACTGACAGCCCAGCGGGTAAGCAATAAATAGATGGCTGAAAAATTCTTCATTGGAGACCACCGACGGCAAGCTGATGTTCACCCACAAGGTGATCCGACGAAATTATAACGACCGTAGGTCGACGCTGGATTCAAATTGCTTACAAACGGTCACTTTGAAAATCGATAGGGACGGGCCTATGTCCAGCAGTGAAAGTCCTGAAATGGATCCACACTTTCTTAATTGACCGTTCTTACAACACAAACATGCAGATCTGGAATATTTGCAACTTTAACTGCTAACCATAACCATTTAAAATGTCATAATGGCGTTTTTTACCAAAATATTGTTAAGAATTTAAACTCTACCATATATATAATATGTCTATAGTAAAAATATACGTCTATCAATTTCAATACTAAATTATTTAAGTTTATATGAGATAACTCAATAAAGACGTACGTATACATTGTGTGTAAAATCGAAAGCTTAATCAGTAATTTAGGTCGTTAGTGCTTGTTGTTAACAAAGCTTTCGCGAATTAACAAAGCTCATTTACCATTCAGACAACTCCATTGTACAGGAAATGAACCCAGTGTAATATTTATTTCATAAACAAACAACTAATTTCAACTCGTGGCTACGTGTTTGGCAATACAAAACACTTTAGTTCGGTTAACATACGGTTTTAGTTTATTATTAATAGAAGTTATTTAAATTCAAATCATATACAAAGGCGCATAGGTTTAAAACTTAATCGGCTTACATAATACACTTTTTTGTATGAAGAATGTTTTTTAGGATAAACATGGAAAGAAAAACGTTAGCTAAATATGCCATGAGAACCAACGAGTCCATACTGAAGGAGTAAAATCTCCACACGGCTATCTGAAATATATGACCAAAGAGCCCTCAGCTTCTTTGGACACGGTATACGGTCTTCAAAGCACTGTCTGGAGAAGCAGATCACTTTAGGCAAAATGGATGGCAAACGTGCTTTGGGTAGGGCGCCTACAAAATAGTCGCAAATCACGAAGACGGTGGGCGGTAGCATGCAGCGTTGACCTCCGCTGATGACCGCACTCAGTGGAGGCTGCTTGTTGCAAGTATACATATCGTAATACAAAACTTTATGAATAAGCTTTCAGAGTAGAAACAGACAGCTTTACGCTGTCCGCTGGTTAACCATGATTATTACCCATATGTGACGAGGTGTGAGCCCAACGTGATTCACCGGGCATTAATTAAAATATTTAATTTAAAATCAAAATAGAATATTACGAAATAAAGAAGTACACCCTTTACAATAAAAAAATAAAACATCAGAATTGGTTGGCGTGATATTGAGTTATTCGTCAATTATGTCACGCATATATTTATGCAACACAAATTTAAGACCATATTTAAATTTAAATTTTAAATTACCAAAATTAAAACCATATAAGGTTTTCTCTTGGATACCATTGTCAGAAAATATTACGGGTCATCCAGTCGAAAGTTATGAGGCAAACATGCAGACATTTTGAGAAAATCTCCCTTTTTTGAAGTCGGTTGAAAAACCGCATAACGGCAATTCTACATACAAGCCATCTGATCGGATCTGCCATTCAAGAGCCATCAAATCGCAAGTTTGTCAGTTGTATAAATGTACACTAACACTACGATGCAATCTTAAAGAACGAACTGTTATAACCCTTAATAGTATGTACACAAAGTCCATTTAGCACCTTTCCCAATGACGATGATTTATTCCATTGTCAAGTTTGCTCACTTGTATAGTTTTTACATTAAATTCGCAGCAGTGTAATTCAGAACCTCGCTGAGCATAGTTCTCTCTAAAAATTAGTTATTCAGGAGTCACAAGTTTTATTATTATAAAATAAAAGTGGTGTAGCCAACCAGTTTTTAAAGACATTTAGCGACGGCCTAACAGAACGGTTGAAGCGTCTCATCGAGCTATGATTACTCCCCAACGTTAATCTTCGAAGTATCAACCCGAGCTAAGGTTCCTGTGACACAGATATACACTTTTGATCTAATTCTCTTATACTCGTATAAAAACACAATGGCAACAATTTGAGTTCGGCAATAAAACCTTGGGTGTTGAGCTTAGTGGAAAGTGGATTGCGATTACCATATCTACAGCATTTTACATAAATAAAAGTTTATATAAATAACATATGCCACGCGTTTTACGGATCCTTTTTGCATTATCTACAAAATATATAGTAGACTACATCATCCTAATAACCTTAATCTTGCGCTCTCGTGTTGGGTAAATGTAATAGTTTATATGAAAGCCTAAGAGAGCTAAGCACAAACTCTATCTAAATGGTTCTTTTCGCACACTGTTGTCGAACCTTTTGGTATAATAAATGTGTTATCGTTTCGCAAGATTTATAGCGCTACTGGCAACACCCGGACCCCTATTTGTCGTTCTCTGATAAGGCGAGCATAGGTTATTTTATCGTCCACTTAACATCGAGAGATCGCACAAATTTGCATATTAAAATAGGATGAAAAAGACCTTATTTGGTCCTTCCAAATATGGTGTTATATTAGGAATATTATTAAACTAATATAACATAACGTTTTGTTGGTTTATAAGTACAAAAATCACTTGTTAAGAATTTGTGACACTCAATAAGCTGTTTTATGGATTTTAATCACGTATTTATCTAATTTTTTAGTTTCCTACATATTCAATACTTTACCGCGGTCATAATACACTCCTTTTGATTATATATTCATATTATTCATGATCATATTAATATTTATTCATATTATTCATGATCATATTGATTATATGTTTCTTTCTAAATATTAATGAAGAAAGAATAAGGGAACCACTACCTACATATTTTGTATCATTTATTATTCGTGCTTTAAAACACCTCATAACCGTTGTTTCTTTATCTAAATGTTTCGTTAATTTTTTCTTAAAAAACATACTGTCGTCGAAGTACCAAGCTTAAATATTATCGGAATATTGTCCGTCGCCTAATGTTGCAGAATATATACGGTTACATAATTTTTTTAATAACAACTATTTAGTTTCATAAAATTAAGCTATTATGAGAAACCCGTAGCATTTTATAACGTAGAACCGCGTAGAACTATGCAGGTACTACGCGGTCAAGGCTACCAAGTGAAATGGCTTTGTTGGCTGTGTTATTTAGTGTCCCTGTGAGACGAACGCTCAAATAATCGAGTTTTAAATTTAATTAGTTTTTTGTATCATCTCTTTTTATATATATTTTTTTAAAGCTAACAATATAAATTTTTCCATGAATACGAGTACAACCAACATACTTGTTAATTATTTGAACTACGCAAAAGGTTGTGCTAGGAGATGGTCCAGCCCTGTAGTTCTGGGCTCCCCAGAATAAGACTACGGTATCCCCTGCCTGTCGTATAAGGCGACTAAAAGGGGCCTCGGATTCACTGGGCGACAAGGGTTGGGGCTGTTGGTGAACCCGGGAAGAAGGCCATATCGACTGGCCCGTGTAGCCTTGTACTGTGAAGGCACAGGGGGGGAGGGAGTAACCTCCCCCTCGGGACCTGCTCTCCATGAGCACAGTGCAGAGGGGCTCCGCTGCGTTCCACTGGAGATCCCGGAGCCCCTCGTCATGCACCGAGGAAAGGGCCACCGGGGAGGTTTTAGTGGGTAAAAACCCCACATAACCGCCGCCTTCCCCAGAAGGCGGGGTATCTTTTTGAAGATTTCCTCCCCGTTAACAAAAAAAAAAGGAGATGGTTCACGTCAAGTCGAACGTTGGATTTGATCATTTCGCAGACCACACCGTGAGGTATTGACGCCTCATTTTACCGTCATTATTATTAATAATTAAAAAATATGTATATTTAGATATAAGATTAGTTTTTATATATTACATAGATTATATATTAGATAAAAGAATAGTCAACATTTAGAAGGTTACAACTTGATAAAGAATTTGCAACATTAAATCGTTTTAAAATGTACAGATCAAAAATTGGCAAGCAGTTTAGTTTCGTTTGCCAACTGCTTGTATGCTTTTAAAAGATAATCTCTTATTTGAATTCAATTAAAATGGATAAAGAAATGTATTTTATAACTATACATATGTGTTTTAATAAAAAAAGTTATTTCCGTTCGTACTTTTATGGGAAGCCATTCACGTTCCAGGTTCTGTCAGACAGTGGAATGCTCATCCCAATCCTGTTCGTTTTGTTCAGCCTTTAACAGCTTTTAAAAACCTGTTAACGCGGCATTATCAAGCCGTCGAAACTACGATATATGTTTATTTGTGAGGTTTATAGCGTATGCCGGTAGAAGGATTATGAGGGTAGACTGATAATTATTAAAATTAAGGCATGTTGAATAGAACGTGGGTATATCAATATTAACAACTAATGGTTGTTATACATTGGTGTATTCATGTACCTCCTCCTTTATCCGAGTATGTTGTGTGGTAGCGCAATAGGCTATTGCTCTGGCAGAGTTAAAAGAACAAGTGCGTGACGCTTGCATACGCCAACAACACAAAATGTAACGACTGACAATAATAAATAACTTATCTCGTTCGACCATAGTTCAGTATTGCGACTCCAGCAAGTAATTCCAGAAGTGCTTAGAAAAGTCATTGTGTTCTTGTCAGGCCACATGAGGTCACACACACTTTAACTGCTCAAACACAACTATTAAAAATGTTTTTTTTAAAGGGTCGTGGTCAGAGACACAAATGAAGCCATAGACAAAGTAAATTATTGATTACTCTATACTAAGATGTCATTATTTTGATAAGTTATATTTAGTGTAGTTTATTTAGTATATGTACAGTTAAATATAATATTTCTATATGTATGCCATTGTCGTGTTAAATTCATAAATTTTCTGTCCTTACAAAGGCTGTCTGGAAGAGATCGCGCATAGCGATAAGGTTGCCCATTGTTCAACATATTGTAAAATGATGAAAGTTCTGTAATTTGCTTCTTTTTTATTTTGGTGTAAAATAATGTTATATCTATCTATCTATCTACTTATTAAACATATTGTACCAAAGACATAAATCTTTAATGAGTTATTATAAGCAATTCTATGCGTGAAATGTGAGATCAATGTGGAAGGAGACTGAAATTGATAAAAAATAATTGTTTCTTCGTGGTATAGTTATTTCAAAATTAATTTTTGAAATGGATATATGGATATCTGCAATAATATTGCCTCATATGTGACCGACTTGGAAAGCTGCCAAACAGGTCGACGTCCAATAAATATCTATCAAATAATCATAAGTCTCTCTAATAATATTGCAGTCGAGTATGTTACCTGATTTTTATTTTATTTTGAGAAATAAAATAAGTAAAACTTTACTCAAATATTCTATGTGATAATAAACCTATTAAGTTAGAAATTAAATATATTGCAGGCTTGTAGGAGATAGAGGTTTTGCTACGCGACGGAACAAAAAAATGTGAGACTAAAACCGTAAGAAAAACATATAACGGTAGTGCTATAGTTATACGGCGGCCGATAACGTGACTACTAAGCATTTAAGCATGCAGTTCAACTCTTATCACAACTTTAACGAAATATTAATAAGCATTAATTAATTACATATGTAATTTTATATTGTAGAAAAAAAAAATGGTATTTTGTAAAATTCTAAAATATCTATATTTTTTATCTAATTAATTAAAAAACCAGAGAGCCGTGGTAGCTCAGTGTCCGAGCCGTGGTAGCTCAGTGTCCGTGTGAGCCGTGGTAGCTCAGTGTCCGTGTGAGCCGTGGTAGCTCAGTGTCCGTGTGAGCCGTGGTAGCTCAGTGTCCGTGTGAGCCGTGGTAGCTCAGTGTCCGTGTGAGCCGTGGTAGCTCAGTGTCCGTGTGAGCCGTGGTAGCTCAGTGTCCGTGTGAGCCGTGGTAGCTCAGTGTCCGTGTGAGCCGTGGTAGCTCAGTGTCCGTGTGAGCCGTGGTAGCTCAGTGTCCGTGTGAGCCGTGGTAGCTCAGTGTCCGTGTGAGCCGTGGTAGCTCAGTGTCCGTGTGAGCCGTGGTAGCTCAGTGTCCGTGTGAGCCGTGGTAGCTCAGTGTCCGTGTGAGCCGTGGTAGCTCAGTGTCCGTGTGAGCCGTGGTAGCTCAGTGTCCGTGTGAGCCGTGGTAGCTCAGTGTCCGTGTGAGCCGTGGTAGCTCAGTGTCCGTGTGAGCCGTGGTAGCTCAGTGTCCGTGTGAGCCGTGGTAGCTCAGTGTCCGTGTGAGCCGTGGTAGCTCAGTGTCCGTGTGAGCCGTGGTAGCTCAGTGTCCGTGTGAGCCGTGGTAGCTCAGTGTCCGTGTGAGCCGTGGTAGCTCAGTGTCCGTGTGAGCCGTGGTAGCTCAGTGTCCGTGTGAGCCGTGGTAGCTCAGTGTCCGTGTGAGCCGTGGTAGCTCAGTGTCCGTGTGAGCCGTGGTAGCTCAGTGTCCGTGTGAGCCGTGGTAGCTCAGTGTCCGTGTGAGCCGTGGTAGCTCAGTGTCCGTGTGAGCCGTGGTAGCTCAGTGTCCGTGTGAGCCGTGGTAGCTCAGTGTCCGTGTGAGCCGTGGTAGCTCAGTGTCCGTGTGAGCCGTGGTAGCTCAGTGTCCGTGTGAGCCGTGGTAGCTCAGTGTCCGTGTGAGCCGTGGTAGCTCAGTGTCCGTGTGAGCCGTGGTAGCTCAGTGTCCGTGTGAGCCGTGGTAGCTCAGTGTCCGTGTGAGCCGTGGTAGCTCAGTGTCCGTGTGAGCCGTGGTAGCTCAGTGTCCGTGTGAGCCGTGGTAGCTCAGTGTCCGTGTGAGCCGTGGTAGCTCAGTGTCCGTGTGAGCCGTGGTAGCTCAGTGTCCGTGTGAGCCGTGGTAGCTCAGTGTCCGTGTGAGCCGTGGTAGCTCAGTGTCCGTGTGAGCCGTGGTAGCTCAGTGTCCGTGTGAGCCGTGGTAGCTCAGTGTCCGTGTGAGCCGTGGTAGCTCAGTGTCCGTGTGAGCCGTGGTAGCTCAGTGTCCGTGTGAGCCGTGGTAGCTCAGTGTCCGTGTGAGCCGTGGTAGCTCAGTGTCCGTGTGAGCCGTGGTAGCTCAGTGTCCGTGTGAGCCGTGGTAGCTCAGTGTCCGTGTGAGCCGTGGTAGCTCAGTGTCCGTGTGAGCCGTGGTAGCTCAGTGTCCGTGTGAGCCGTGGTAGCTCAGTGTCCGTGTGAGCCGTGGTAGCTCAGTGTCCGTGTGAGCCGTGGTAGCTCAGTGTCCGTGTGAGCCGTGGTAGCTCAGTGTCCGTGTGAGCCGTGGTAGCTCAGTGTCCGTGTGAGCCGTGGTAGCTCAGTGTCCGTGTGAGCCGTGGTAGCTCAGTGTCCGTGTGAGCCGTGGTAGCTCAGTGTCCGTGTGAGCCGTGGTAGCTCAGTGTCCGTGTGAGCCGTGGTAGCTCAGTGTCCGTGTGAGCCGTGGTAGCTCAGTGTCCGTGTGAGCCGTGGTAGCTCAGTGTCCGTGTGAGCCGTGGTAGCTCAGTGTCCGTGTGAGCCGTGGTAGCTCAGTGTCCGTGTGAGCCGTGGTAGCTCAGTGTCCGTGTGAGCCGTGGTAGCTCAGTGTCCGTGTGAGCCGTGGTAGCTCAGTGTCCGTGTGAGCCGTGGTAGCTCAGTGTCCGTGTGAGCCGTGGTAGCTCAGTGTCCGTGTGAGCCGTGGTAGCTCAGTGTCCGTGTGAGCCGTGGTAGCTCAGTGTCCGTGTGAGCCGTGGTAGCTCAGTGTCCGTGTGAGCCGTGGTAGCTCAGTGTCCGTGTGAGCCGTGGTAGCTCAGTGTCCGTGTGAGCCGTGGTAGCTCAGTGTCCGTGTGAGCCGTGGTAGCTCAGTGTCCGTGTGAGCCGTGGTAGCTCAGTGTCCGTGTGAGCCGTGGTAGCTCAGTGTCCGTGTGAGCCGTGGTAGCTCAGTGTCCGTGTGAGCCGTGGTAGCTCAGTGTCCGTGTGAGCCGTGGTAGCTCAGTGTCCGTGTGAGCCGTGGTAGCTCAGTGTCCGTGTGAGCCGTGGTAGCTCAGTGTCCGTGTGAGCCGTGGTAGCTCAGTGTCCGTGTGAGCCGTGGTAGCTCAGTGTCCGTGTGAGCCGTGGTAGCTCAGTGTCCGTGTGAGCCGTGGTAGCTCAGTGTCCGTGTGAGCCGTGGTAGCTCAGTGTCCGTGTGAGCCGTGGTAGCTCAGTGTCCGTGTGAGCCGTGGTAGCTCAGTGTCCGTGTGAGCCGTGGTAGCTCAGTGTCCGTGTGAGCCGTGGTAGCTCAGTGTCCGTGTGAGCCGTGGTAGCTCAGTGTCCGTGTGAGCCGTGGTAGCTCAGTGTCCGTGTGAGCCGTGGTAGCTCAGTGTCCGTGTGAGCCGTGGTAGCTCAGTGTCCGTGTGAGCCGTGGTAGCTCAGTGTCCGTGTGAGCCGTGGTAGCTCAGTGTCCGTGTGAGCCGTGGTAGCTCAGTGTAGAATAAATATTACTACTTACAACGACGGTAAAGTGATACAAAATGTAACATCACAGTAAAGACGATTGATGAACAGCAATCTGTTATCCCTCACTCTATACAAGGTCGTAGAAATGTTTATCATTTATCTTGCGTAATGGTGCGCTGTTTGAACGAAGACAACATGTATAGAGATGTATTAATGATCGCAATTATTGAAGCCATTAATTATTGTTACAAAAACAAGACGCCCTGACTTTGTAGGGTGTCGGGTTAGGTGATATTTCCCCCGTTTATTTTTAACCGACATCAAAAAGGAGGTTCCCAATTCGTCTGTATTTTTTTATGTTTGTTACTATAGGACTTTCGACTGAATGAACCGATATTGATGATTCTTTTTTTAATTGAAGATGCTGGCTGTTACCTGCTAGCTGCTGGTGTTTCCTGTGTGGTCTCATTTCCAGTCTCCAGTCCCAATTTCGTCCAGCTGTGATAGTGTCCATGAGAAAACCATATAAGTCTAATTTTGTTAATAAATTTGATTAACGTTTGACTCGATCTGAAGTAGGTTTTTGTTTTTACTCGCAAATATAATTTTTCATGTTTTATAAATACTTTCACAGCAAGTGGTTGATCACCACGCATTTCCACTTAACATAATTCGATCTGATGTTAAGTGGAAATGCGGTCCTGGATAGTAAGGCACTTAGCTTAGTGTCTCTTCACTCTACTCTTAAAAGCACCCACATTGTAATCGGAGGGAAAGTCAGACTAGGGCAAACTATTTCAAGTGTGTGTGCATCAGATCCCATGACCAGTCGGTAGCAGTGATGGCAACCACCGTAGGGTTTTAGTCAGGGCAAGACTGAGATGTCACGTCATCGTCACCTCTAGGCCGTATATGCTCAGGCTTTATTAAATGACGTATTGTTATACCACTTTATTACGCTAAGTCACCCAGTAATGGAAATATAATTACTTTACTGCGGAAACGGATTAACTGATTTATCTATTATATAATTAAGAACAACGAAGGGAGAGGGTGGAATGTAATGCAATTTCAGATACGAGAATATTGTATAACCAATACTGACTGCATTGATTTTATGTCAACTACGAAATAGAGGTTCGAGTAGCTACTTTTAAAAACTTCTTTCTAACCGACTTTAAAAGGAGGAGGTTATAAATTAAGTTGTGTTTATTTATGTTTATTATCTCTGTCAGTTATAACCTGTTTTTAAAAAAATGTAAAAGGCATAATTGAAAAGACTCAGAGATTTTAATTGGACCTTGGCAAGTATAATGCCATTAATTTCAAATCGTTTTTATAAGTATGCTAACAATTTTTGTTTTAAATATATTACTAACATTAATTGTTAAGCTTAAGCTTGTGCTAGGAGATGGTTCTCCACAGTAGTCGATTGGTAGATTCGAACCTACGACTTAGCATTTCGTAGGCCGTACCCTTTACTATTAGGCTATCGACGCCTAGAATTTAGAGGTTACCTAACACACGTATGTCTATAAATCATATAATAATAATATAGAGGTACTAAACAGGTTTATAACGGTTATATATAACATATTATTTGTAGCTCCGACGTATTAAACACAAGCCTTCCCACAGAGGCTTTGAAAGGATTTTGCATAATATATTGCAAAGCCTTTGAAATACTTGTGTATGTGTTATCTGTTATTGTTAGATCGTAGTACAGTGGTTGTATTGGCGTTGTAGGCGACTCGCACAACAGTGGTCCTCTTGGACAGCTCAGATGCACACGCATACATACATATGCGCGTGCACTCGCTCTCTCGTTCTGAGAGCTCAGTGGACTGTATATATAAGTTCGGTTCAAGGGTTCAGTGGACTGTATTAAAAGGTTCGGAAGTTCGGTTCTATGTTTAATTCACAATACACAATTATAAACTAAACACATAAAAGTTCACAATAATCAAAAGGTTCACAATAATCAAAGTTCTCGAATAATAAAAGTTCACACATAACAAAGGTTCAGTTATGATAAAGTTCACAAAGGTTCAGGTTCACTATTTAATAAGGTTCAGTTCACTTACGGTTCAGGGCAACGGTCTTTCACCAGATCACGTTGCGTTCTAATTAGTTTGGTTCGTTCAACCAAGGTTCAGAGCACAGTTCAGCTCACAGTAGTTCAACAAATAATCATCTACTTATAAGGTTCGGTTCAGAGCAACGGTCTGTCTTTAGATCACGTTGCTTAATAATTAATTTGGTACGTTCAACCAAGGTTCATAGCAACTGCCTCACAAGAGTTCAGACTAATAATCATGCTTGCAAAGTCAAGTCAAGTCAAGTCGAGTCATCTACAAGGTTCACGGGAACCTCGCAGGTACGGGCCTCGGGGTGTTACCCCATTACCCGGGTTATCAGCGCAGGGGCAACTGCTCCTGGTCTTGGGTACCGTTTTGGAACGGATTTTTAGGAATAACTATTTTTACGTCGGGGCTAATCCCTCAAGCGTCAGCCGCGACGAATCTATCTTCTACGCCCTCTCGACCTCTCGGTCTCGATTGAGACGGACGAGAGGGGGCCTATGAGTTCAAAATCTCCTAGAATGGGGAATTTGAACCTACGGCGCACGTCGGGAGGACGCGCGTGTTGCGGGCGAACCCGCGCAGGTGTTCGTGCGGACCGTTGTCCGCGCGGTCGAATAGGTTACGAGCTAGTCTCGTGACAAATTCGTGTATCGATTCGATGCCTAAATCGCGGTGTATTACGTCATTTCTGACGTAACGCCCCGCGTTTAGGATCATCCTAAGGGTTATATTTTGTTGTGCTTGGATGCGGGTCCTTGCACTATTACTAGTTAATCCGTACCACGCTGGAGCGGCATACGTCAATCGTGTACGAATGTAAGCCTTGTAGACGGAGAGTTTAGCTCGGACGGGCAAGTGAGATGCCAATACTGGTCTCAATACCGCTCTCGCAGCTCTGGCGCTTTGAATCATACGATTCACCTGAGGGGCCATTGAAAGCCTGCGATCGATCTTGCATCGAGATAGACTACATCCGACTGCCAAGGTATTACCTGTCCACGAAGACGCAGTCGCTGGAGATCTACGCCGTAATTGGACGTTAGCGCCGCCGTCTTACCGACGTTGACGGCGATACGCCAGTGTCCAACCAGCGCGGTAGGGCGTCGAGCGCACTCTGTAAGCGTTTTATAGCGTTACTCGGTTTGATGGCAGAAGCCAGGTAGGCGCAATCATCCGCGTATAGCGCCAGCATCGGTGCGTGGCGGCCCTTAGGGCACGGAATGTCGTTTGTATAAATCGCGTACAGTAAGGGGACAGGCTCCCCTGCGGTACACCGGCGGCGATCGGTCGCGACGTCGAGTGCGTTCTCGATGCTCACGTAGAACGAGCGTTCGGATAAGTAGGACGCGACGAGTCGAATTAACGCGCGCGGTAGGGTGTCGATGTCGAGCAACTTGTACAATAGTCCGGCGTGCCAAACACGATCGAAGGCTTTCTCTATATCGAGAAAGACCCCGACCGCCCTCCGACCCCGGTTACATGCGGCGGACCAATTGTGTGGTTGTCGAATGGCCGTTACGAAAACCGTGTTGTTCCTCACGTAGTCGGACGTGAGGACGAATCTTCTGCAGCAGCAGTTTTTCGAAAAGTTTGGCGATGTGCGGTAACAGCGTTATGGGCCGGTAGCTCGCCGCCAACCTACGATCTTTTCCCGGTTTGGGAAGCATTATTACTTTCCCGGTTTTCCAATCCCGTGGAAAATGGTGGGTGCGAAGTATGCCGTTGAAGAGCCGAGTTATTACTACTACGAACCCTCGCGGGGAGTTGTTTGAGCGCGCTGGTTGGGATACCGTCGTGACCAGGCGCTTTCCTCAGAGGAGGCGACTAATGGCCCTCCTTACGTCGGAGGGCGAGAAACGTCCCCGGGAAGCGGGGGTGGGGTAACTAGTAGTTCCTTGACTCGCTTTTCAACACGCTTATGGTGAGCTTTTACGCCTCGGACACTATAGTTAGGTATGTTGGGAGTGAATTGCACCTCTAGGTGCTCGGCTAAGATTTCCGCACGGTTTTGTGCGTCGAAGCACTTATTGCCGTCCTTGTCTATAAGGGGGCACGTAGGTGTTTTAGGGCGAGAGAGCATGCGATTGAGTTGGTAGAGTGATGTGTTGTCAGTGCTGGCTGCGTCTATGCGCAGTTGCCACTGATCTCCTCTGAAGTTCTTCACTTCAATCGCTACTTTCTCGCTTAACGAATTTAGCTCCGCTTGAGACGCGGGCAGCGAGTGCGCGCCAAAGTTTTCTGAGAGTGCGTTTTTTCGAAATCATCGCTTGTATCCTAAGCGGGAGTCCACCTCTGCTAACCTGCGGGTTCGAGGATACGTCGCAGCATCCTTGGCAGGCGATGCTCTCACTAATACGGACGGCGAGCGCATCGACCTCTTCTGCCGACGATAATGGTCCGCTAAAGGTGAACTCTTTGATTTTCTCATAAAACGCGCTCCAGTCTACCGATGGGCGCACGGCTGGGTGCTCTACACTCACTACTCGCGTATCGAGCGTTAGCAGGATCGGATGATGACTTGTATCGACATCGTGTAGAACTTCCAGTGTGACCGGAAGATTCCAAAGGTGGTGTAATACTATGTCTAACACGTCCGCGCGATGTTCCGGCGTGTGCGGATAGTGTGTCGGTTCGCTAGGCCCCAACACTTCGTATCCCACGCGCCGGCGTCTCCGTACAGAGCCTGCCCGACCTTGTTAGTGGTGTTCGAACCCCAAGCTGTGTGCTTAGCGTTCAAATCGCCGACTATGAAGGCAGGCGAGCTGCCGTCGAAGATCGCATGGACGTCCGATGGGTGTAGCGCGGATTTGGGGGGACGATACGCCGCGAATATTCTAATGTTCCTACCTCCCGCGTTTAATTTAATACCTATTGTACGTGTGGATTCGAAATTAGGTAGCTCTAATTCTTCGTGGACTAAATTTCTTCTGACCAAAACTGCCGTACCTCTGTACGGTCGTCCGGCAGGAGAAAGCTCGTCTCTTCTATATACGAAAAAGTTAGGCACCTTAAATGGGGACCCCGGCTTGAGCATAGTCTCGCCCAGCAGTATGACGCTAGCGTCGTGCAGTTGTGCGAGAAGGCGCAGATCGGCGATTCTGCCCCTCACTCCGCCAGGGTTCCAGTATATAATCTTAATGGGCTTATAATACATCGCGACGGGCTATAAGTTGGGTTAGTGCCGCCAGAAGGGCGTTTAAAGGGTCGGTACCGGCCGCTACGGCGGCTAGCACTTCCCCGAGTAGGGGCGCGATTAATTGCACGATTTCCTGAAGGGAGATCGCGATCGGCTTGTTGGGTGTAGGTGTGACGCCCTCTGAGGGCGTGGGGACGATATTGGAGGGGCTGAGACGCTCTCAACTCCTCCATCGGGTTGGTGGCGATAGTTACGGGCGCCTCTATAGGTGCCGTGACTTCAGCGGTGTTTGCAGGTGCCGCGGCTGGGGGAAACAGTGGACTGTTTCCTCCTCTTTCGCCTATTTTCCTTTTCCTCTTTTTGGAGGAGTCGGAAGACACCTGTGTATTGGTGGGCGTGGCCTTAGGGGCGGGATTCGCGGGAGTGCGTAGTACCGCTCCCTCGACGACCGCGGTAGTTGCGGTCGTCGGGGCAGCGGCACGCGCACTCCTAGTGCGACGTGTGCGAGAGGGTGGCGCGGCGGGGGGGGCCGACGGCTGTTGCCGTCTCGCTCCCACCGTCATCCATCCCTCTTCGTCCACGACAGCTCGCCGTTGGGATCGAAGAGGAATTGGCTCCGGAAAGCGTATGCCGCGCTTCCTCGCCTCCTTCTTCATGACCGGACATCTGCGGTCATTTGCGGTGTGTTCGCCCTTACAATTGGCGCATTTTGGGGTGCCGTCTTTCGCCACCTTGCATTCCTTGGCGGTGTGGTTGCTACCACACCCGGGCCAATAAATTCGACTGGCGGTGAATACGTCGCAGAGGCGTGGCCGAAGGCTTGGCACCGGTGGCATTGCGCCGGGCCGATCCTCCCTTTCCACGCCTCTATTACGAGGCCGGGCATACAAAGGAGCTCATCTACGGCGTAGAGCCTAGAGCTCACTCTGGGTGGTGGTCGAGTTGTATAAAGTAGAGGGCTCCTGGCTTGCCTCTACGCGGAGGGATAGACTTAATGTACTGCACAGGAAGTCCTTCTTCCTCAATGCAGACATAATCGCCTCCGTCGGCGTGTCGGCCGGCAGGCCCCTCAACCCTACTTTGTGGGGAGCTCTTTAGCTGGCGTGTAGCTGAACCAAGATAGGCTTGGTTCGACCTCGGCCAGGTCTACGAGGTACCGCTGTATGGCGCGGTACTCGTCGGAGATTGGGGTAGGAATCTAATTCCCTTGCCGAGCGGTCTTGCGTTCGGCGGGTGGCTAATATGCCTTTGAGGGCCTCAAAATGGGTAACCCAGTTGGGGAGGCATTCCGCCACTATTGGTGGATATGACCCCGCCTTGGGTCGCCCTTCCGAGGCGCTCTCCCGGTCTGGCCAGTTGGCGCCGGGGGTGGGGAACTCTCTTATGGAGGGAGGCTGCCGTTTTGGCAGCGTACGAAAGAGCCGCTAGGGCCGGCTACGGGTATGTTTTCCGTCTCCATGCTGGAGACGCCCGCCTCTACCGCGCACTCTTCGGAGGCGTCGGGTGAGGCTGTGGTCTCAGGCAAGGAGAAGGTGGTGTTTACCGGTGTTACCGGAGAGAATGTAAAGGGCTTACCTTGCGGCGCCCTTACTTTTCGCGGTGCTTTAATGTCCTCTTCTTCAGAGGACGAGTCGGACGATGACAGGACGCCTTCGCGAACTTTTTTCGCTTCGGTGTCCGAACCGGGCGGCGTATGTTGGCGCGACGTTTTAGTGCCGCGCGGCGTGCTCTGCTACCGTGAGCGAACGAGCCGTAGGGGGCTTCCAGTTCGCTGACGGGAGGCTTGGGTAACACGGGCGCCGGAGTTTCAGGCGGCGATCGGGCGCGCTGCACTTCACTGCCGGTCGACTTCGCCGGCATTTTACTGCGCGGCGGTAACGCGGGCGGATTCGTGCGCGGCCTCGATGCCGAACTTGAGCTCGACGGCAGCGTGGCAGGACGTGTCGCGACGGTTCGCGACGTCAGGTCGCGGGGCGCGACGCAAGTGTCGCAGGACGCGACGTGGGTGTCGCGGGACGCGACGTGAAGCGTCGCCGGACGCGACGTTGGCGACACGGGACGCGACCACGGTGCGATGTGCAACAGCGGCGACGACGGGCGCGCGGATTGGCTGGCCTTCGATGCCAGTCTTGCGGCGGAAGACGCGGGTCCTTCGACGCCTGCGTTGATGAGATTTGACCCCTCCGCGGGGGGGGGTCAGGTGGCCTCTTGTGGCCGTCAGACATCCCGCTCACTCGGGAATTTTCCCTGATTATTTATCCTTTTTTAATGAAAAAGGTATATAATTAGCGATTCTTCCTGAGGAGGCACGCGAACACTCGATCCGGCGAAGAACAGTGCACGGTGACTTGAAGTAGTCTTTGGTTTGCGTCCTACGGCCCCAAGGATACTCGATATCTTTCAGAGAGCTAGTCTCTTACTAAATAGAGTTGCGAGGGGCAAACTCGGGTCTGGTGGTGCAACGCACTACTCGAGAGTAGTACGAGGACCCCAGTCCGTCGTCGTAGGCAGGCGCTCACCGAAACAACAGGCACTCAGAAATCAGCTTGGTTGGTTCGCACGGAGCTAGCAACCTCACTGCACCGAGGTCAAGTCGAGACTGTGTGATGCTTGCAAGTCGAGTCGAGTCATCTACAAGGTTCACGGGAACCTCGCAGGTACGGGCCTCGGGGTGTTACCCCATTACCCGGGTTATCAGCGCAGGGGGCAACTGCTCCCCTGGTCTTGGGTACCGTTTTGGAACGGATTTTTTAGGAATAACTATTTTTTACGTCGGGGCTAATCCCTCAAGCGTCAGCCGCGACGAATCTATCTTCTACGCCCTCTCGACCTCTCGGTCTCGATTGAGACGGAGGTCGAGAGGGGGGCCTATGAGTTCAAAATCTCCCTAGAATAGGGGAATTTGAACCTACGGCGCACGTCGGGAGGACGCGCGTGTTGCGGGGCGAACCCGCGCAGGTGTTCGATGCGGACCGTTGTCCGCGCGGTCGAATAGGTTACGAGCTAGTCTCGTGACAAATTCGTGTATCGATTCGATGCCTAAATCGCGGTGTATTACGTCATTTCTGACGTAACGCCCCGCGTTTAGGATCATCCTAAGGGTTATATTTTGTTGTGCTTGGATGCGGGTCCTTGCACTATTACTAGTTAATCCGTACCACGCTGGAGCGGCATACGTCAATCGTGTACGAATGTAAGCCTTGTAGACGGAGAGTTTAGCTCGGACGGGCAAGTGAGATGCCAATACTGGTCTCAATACCGCTCTCGCAGCTCTGGCGCTTTGAATCATACGATTCACCTGAGGGGCCATTGAAAGCCTGCGATCGATCTTGCATCGAGATAGACTACATCCGACTGCCAAGGTATTACCTGTCCACGAAGACGCAGTCGCTGGAGATCTACGCCGTAATTGGACGTTAGCGCCGCCGTCTTACCGACGTTGACGGCGATACGCCAATTGTCCAACCAGCGCGGTAGGGCGTCGAGCGCACTCTGTAAGCGTTTTATAGCGTTACTCGGTTTGATGGCAGAAGCCAGGTAGGCGCAATCATCCGCGTATAGCGCCAGCATCGGTGCGTGGCGGCCCTTAGGGCACGGAATGTCGTTTGTATAAATCGCGTACAGTAAGGGGGACAGGCTCCCCCCTGCGGTACACCGGCGGCGATCGGTCGCGACGTCGAGAATGCGTTCTCGATGCTCACGTAGAACGAGCGTTCGGATAAGTAGGACGCGACGAGTCGAATTAACGCGCGCGGTAGGGTGTCGATGTCGAGCAACTTGTACAATAGTCCGGCGTGCCAAACACGATCGAAGGCTTTCTCTATATCGAGAAAGACCCCGACCGCCCTCCGACCCCGGTTACATGCGGTGGTCAGAAAATGAAGCACGCGGACCAATTGTGTGGTTGTCGAATGGCCGTTACGAAACCCGTGTTGTTCCTCACGTAGTCGGACGTGAGGACGAATCTTCTGCAGCAGCAGTTTTTCGAAAAGTTTGGCGATGTGCGGTAACAGCGTTATGGGCCGGTAGCTCGCCGCCAACCTACGATCTTTTCCCGGTTTGGGAAGCATTATTACTTTCCCGGTTTTCCAATCCCGTGGAAAATGGTGGGTGCGAAGTATGCCGTTGAAGAGCCGAGTTATTACTACTACGAACCCTCGCGGGAGTTGTTTGAGCGCACTGGTTGGGATACCGTCGTGACCAGGCGCTTTCCTCAGAGGGAGGCGACTAATGGCCCTCCTTACGTCGGAGGGCGAGAAAAACGTGTCCCCGGGAAGCGGGGGGGGTGGGGTAACTAGTAGTTCCTTGACTCGCTTTTCAACACGCTTATGGTGAGCTTTTACGCCTCGGACACTACAGTTAGGTATGTTGGGAGTGAATTGCAATTCTAGGTGCTCGGCTAAGATTTCCGCACGGTTTTGTGCGTCGAAGCACTTATTGCCGTCCTTGTCTATAAGGGGGCACGTGGGTGTTTTAGGGCGAGAGAGCATGCGATTGAGTTGGTAGAGTGATGTGTTGTCAGTGCTGGCTGCGTCTATGCGCAGCTGCCACTGATCTCCTCTGAAGTTCTTCACTTCAATCGCTACTTTCTCGCTTAACGAATTTAGCTCCCGCTTGAGACGCGGGCAGCGAGTGCGCGCCCAAAGTTTTCTGAGAGTGCGTTTTTTTTCGAAATCATCGCTTGTATCCTAAGCGGGAGTCCACCTCTGCTAACCTGCGGGTTCGAGGGACACGTCGCAGCATCCTTAGCTTGAGCGATGCTCTCACTAATACGGACGGCGAGCGCATCGACCTCTTCTGCCGACGATAATGGTCCGCTAAAGGTGAACTCTTTGATTTTCTCATAAAACGCGCTCCAGTCTACCGATGGGCGCGCGGCTGGGTGCTCTACACTTACTACTCGCGTATCGAGCGTTAGCAGGATCGGATGATGACTTGTATTGACATCGTGTAGAACTTCCAGTGTGACCGGAAGATTCCACAGGTGGTGTAATACTATGTCTAACACGTCCGCGCGATGTTCCGGCGTGTGCGGATAGTGTGTCGGTTCGCTAGGCCCCAACACTTCGTATCCCCACGCGCCGGCGTCTCCGTACAGAGCCTGCCCGACCTTGTTAGCGGTGTTCGAACCCCAAGCTGTGTGCTTAGCGTTCAAATCGCCGACTATGAAGGCAGGCGAGCTGCCGTCGAAGATCGCATGGACGTCCGATGGGTGTAGCGCGGATTTGGGGGGACGATACGCCGCGAATATTCTAATGTTCCTACCTCCCGCGTTTAATTTAATACCTATTGTACGTGTGGATTCGAAATTAGGTAGCTCTAATTCTTCGTGGACTAAATTTCTTCTGACCAGAACTGCCGTACCTCTGTACGGTCGTCCCGCAGGAGAAAGCTCGTCTCTTCTATATACGAAAAGTTAGGCACCTTAAATGGGGACCCCGGCTTGAGCATAGTCTCGCCCAACAGTATGACGCTAGCGTCGTGCAGTTGTGCGAGAAGGCGCAGATCGGCGGTGATGCTTGCAAATTCTATGTACCACCTTAAATAGCGAAAGATGGGCTCTACCCCCGCTCCGTCTCATAGTTAAAATATTCATAAAAAATACAATTTAACCGAAGCGGGAATTTAGCAAAGGACGCTTTCCAATAACTTAATTACACTTTCCAATAACTCTATAGAATTCGGCATTTGTAAATTTAAACAATGTCTGACGTTGCCATGTGCAACGTTTATAGCCCTAGAATTGTTAACGGCAAATCATAAAACTAGCAATTTAGAGCAATATGCCCAATAAGCTCTTTATCTTTGATTCTATACAATTTTATGAGACCGATCTTCGGATCGGTCTCATGCTTTGAACTATTTACAATTTAACATTAATATTATATTGTTGCGAATCCCTGGGAACTTATACATAATCACTTATTTACTAATATAAACTATATTATGTTCCCGGGTTCGCTCGGTCGGCTGGCCGGTCGTCTACAGGCGTGATTTCTAACGGTTAATAATTATTATTTATTTTTGTATTGTCTGTTAGTATGTTTGATAAATCATCATCGTCATCAGCCTATGTCGATCCACTGCTGGAAATAGGCCTTCCCCAATGCCTTCCACCATATACGACACGCTTTCCGCATCCACCCGCTTCCGGTTATAGTCGTAAGTAGTCGCCGGCAGTAGTCGGTACAACTGGAGGAAGGGCGCTCTACGCTTCTCTGAGCCATGCCTCCATTTCAAGACTTTCGTCCCCTATACAACGTCACTGACTTGGCAGATGTGGCCGGCCTACTGCCACTTTAACTTGCTGAATATTGCTTTTGAAGCGTCAATAGCCTAATGTTTTAGTGTACGGTCTGCTAATCGTAAGATCGTAAGTTCGAATCCACAATTCGACTATTGAACCATCTCCTAACACAAGCTTAAGCTTATTTGGAATAGTTAACAAGAATGTTAGTAATATTTTTGAAAATAAATAAATAAAGCCCTTCTAATACTTTGGTCTAATGGAAAAAGACTGGTGCCAAATACCAAGTCACGAATCTTAGCTACTGATTTTTTAACTTAAAATTCCGGAAAAAATCAACTTTATCAACTAAAATTAAATGAATAAATCTTGAAAAATGTTAAAAGTGCTTTTTCGCGATCCATTAACTTTAAATCGGCAAATATTTAGAAAAATATTGTAATGATAAGCTTGTTTTACTATAGCAGGGTAGATTTACAAAGTTTTTGTTGTCCACTTTTCACCAAGATTATTACGTTCCATACGTGACAGGTGGTGGGTCCATCGGCATACACCGGAAACAAACGTTTAGCGAGTGATTTTTTGTGCTTAAAAAAACGACAATTCATAGGCCGAGACTCGATGTAAGCTGGTATTCGAACTGCCATCAGATCGTATGTCAAACGGTTAGCGGCTAGGCTATCACTGCAAAATAAAATAAGAAGCCGTAAATACATCTTGGTAAAGTTAAAATTTTATTTCGCAATCCATTAACTCTAAATCGGAAAATATTTACAAGAATGTTGTAAGCGGTAATGGGATAGAAACTATTTGATAAAAGCGCTGACTTGCAATTTCGCTTATTTGCTTTACGAGAAACCGTTAAAACCATTTAATGGTTGGCCATAACCTGATATCCACTTTAATCTCATCAATCTGTTAGTAGCAATTTTATATCTATCTATGGTCAAGGAAGAAATTATTCGCCATTAAGCTTTTATTGCGCATTTAATTTTTTATGTTAAAAAAACGGTGGAAAATAAATTGTGATATTTACCCGATCGCACCAACCACTTCATTCCAATATTGTGGTGGTGACAAAAGTGCGAGAAGCCGCTAATTGCAAATATTCTACAATAGAGAGAACGACATACGCTAGACGCCGATCGTCATTGATCCGTCGATGATCTTCAGAAATGAATGACCGACTGTATAGAGAGAAATGGAGTTTCATTTAGTAAGACATGGCAATAAATATTTTTTATTGTTATTATAATTCAATAAATAACGAATTATCTAGCGAGATATATTGTATTTTCAACCGACTTCAAAAAAGGAGGAGTTTGTTACTATACCTTACTGTACTATCGATTGGGTAAACTGTTTTAGATAATTTGAAAGTGTGGCTCTGGTTCCAGTCTGGCTTCCAGTGTGGTCCCATTTCAATTTGGTCAAATTCTGAGAATGGCATCCATGAGAAAATCAAAAAAGTCTCAATTTTGCATTAAGTATGTACACGGTAAATGCGTGATCTCGATATCACACCAACCGATTTAGATGATTCATTTTTTATTGGTAAGGATGTGCTTCAAAGGTAGTTTAATGAGAGTTTCTTTAGGAACTGATTAATTCCATTTTCATTTCAGGTTCTAAATATTCCCACGATAATTCGGAAAACCAAAGAGGGCGTCCGCGCTTGATGACTTGTTTGATTCGATTCGAAGTTGGTTTTGTTTTATTCGTAAATTACATGTAAATCACAATACAGTATACATCTCTAAAGCTCCCAACATATCTAATCCTTGTACATCTATTACACTAGAAGTACACAGTCATATATTCAACCAGATCCTAGGGCTTTGTATAAATAGCCTATTGATAAAAAAGACAAATGACCGGAATTTCGAAGGCTTAAAGGCAGATCATAATGAATTGCAAATGCGAATGTATTTGTCATGTTTAGTTAAATATTTGTTTATATGTACTAATATATATGTAATAATATACATCACACTCATACATCTCTATCTACTAAAAGGTAGAGAGTAATTATGGTCTTAAAGACGCAGAAGAGGAATCAATTAGAATAAATCGTCAATAGTCTAATGGTTTAGGGTATGGTCTGCCAAACGTAGGATACAATCCGACTATTGACGTGAACTATTCCCAATTAGCTCAGTTGGAATGGTTAGTAATAAATAATAATTCTGGCTGATATTAATTCCGTAGCATTTGCTGCAAGCTTTTTTAAAACACAAACAAATAAGACATAAATTAGGAATTGATTGTTTCTTGTAAAAATGTAAGATGAGATAACAACAAAATATGTCTTTCATAATAACAGATCTAAAAAGCCTTTCTTTATCAAAAGCTTTTCAGGCGCTCCTGTAGGAATTATAATAACAAAGTTTACACGAACTAGTAAGTCAAATGTAATGAGATCAGATTCTTACTTATACGAGTATTATTTGTTGGAACAAATAATGATATATTCAACGATTCAATACGTAAGTTGTATTCTTGTATCATTGTAATTTTCATACGAGGTTTATCTCAATTTTTCAACACTTCGTTAAGCACAATGTATGCGAGTCTTTATACTTGTTTTTTACGAGCGTTCGCACTTCCTTTCAGCTTTTATGCAAATGTTACTACCGCCGTAAAAATTCAGTTTATAGTATATATGAAATACAAACTAGCAAACATATACCCGGCGATGCTTGGACTATAATTTATTTTTACTCATGGTCGACATTTTCATATATCATACTCTGACAAACATCTTCTCTAAGCGTCTATGGTACTTTTAGTCGTATCAGCCGAGTGATTGGGATTGGAAACTTCGACCATATAATTATAAGGCTACTCGTATTACTCCTAGAATTAATTTCTTTATATAAAGGAACGGGGAAGAGTACGATATCTTAAAGCCAAGCGATAAAAATTACATCTATCTATATATATAAAAGAGAAACGGCTGGACCGATTTCAATGAAACTTTCAGAGAATCTTCAGATTGACCTGGCGAGTAATCCTGTAAAGTTTGGTGGCAATCGGAGGATTCCTGTTTTTGAACTGTCAAATATAGCTTTTCTTTAGTCTAAATATAATAAAGCTAAATCTAGCTCGGCGTAGCGGGCTAGGTACGCTAGAATACGATAAAAACAAAAGAATCGTGTCCTTATTCAGAAAGTACTAGAAGTGATAAAACCTTTTAATAAGTGTAAACACTTTCCTACTTCGTATCGAAATGTTACTGAATTCACTCGGCGCGAACACTGTGAGCACATTTTTTCGGGTTTTATTGCAGCGTGAAATCCGAGCGATAAGGGGCAATTTATACCCTTTGCGCCACTCAAACGTATATTTGAACATCTACAACTACAGTGGTCGTCCCTCTTTCCGTTTCCCCCCTACTTTATGAGCTATAGAATCGAAATGTTTTTTCTTTATGTTCACATGCTACTCGTATATGAATGAAATTCTTATATTTGAGTATGTGAGTGTAATATAATAGGGTCTAAACTGGACTCTCTATTCAATAGACATTTATTTCGACACAGTTAATGAGTTACATTTATAAGCACATGAAGCTTAATAAATTAAAAATAAATCAATATAAAATTAACTAAAATTACCGTTGAAAAAACCAAAATAAATAACAGCGCTCTGATTTTCAGCCAAAAAACCTACATCGAGAGACAAAAGCCAAATAGCGCTTGCCAATATGATAGTGCCTAGTGCTTAAATAGTCTACCTAAAGTCTGGACCCAATCCTGATCTACCTTTATCATTACAAGCATTATGATAAGCGTTTAATTATAATTATTATTTGATGATCTGACTTCATAAAAAATAACTTCAATGCTTAATTTTAAACAAAATATTGATCTTCAAGTCATGGCTCTTAAATAGTGCTGGCACGTTGATAAACGATTGATCGTCAAACGAATACAACCCACACATAAATTCACCGAAAGCTATAAATAACTGCGTCATAAAGTGTTACTTTGTGTTGAATCTATAAGAAATCTCCCCGATGAACGTAACTTCCAACGGCTGACAATGTTCCACTTTTATATATTACTTATTTTTTCCTTTATCTTAAATTTATTTTATGAAGTGACATGAGAGATTTATCCTTGGTGATTTTTTTCCTTTTGATAATTTAGAAGCGAGTAAGAGATAGGAAGAAATATTATGGTACGCCTAAAGCGACCGGTTATCGCACAGATTACTAACATAATAAACAAGTTCTAACAACGGTCGAACACGTATGTGATTAAATAAAAGACGCGAGTGGTGTATCAGGATCGTGTAAAATTGAAATTTGTTATCTCTGCTTACGACTCTGTGTCAAGTTATTTTATTGTTATAGTTAAAACTTACAGCTTATATACACTATATGTCCCACTATTCACATATTTGGGCACAGGCCTTCTCTGTAAAAAGAATCCGCCACGTGACACTAGTCCGGATTGCCAGATTTCACATGTCTGAGAATTTTTTTTCACATGTAGATTTTCTCACCGTGTTTTCCTTCACTGTCGAGCGTGTGGCAAATCAGCACTTAAAATTGCAACAACAAATACATTGGTGCCGGCTTCGGGGACCGAACTCGGGTTACCAGGGTACTGTGCGACTTGAGGCGACCGCTCGGACAATGAGCTACCGCGGCTTGCATAGTAGCTGTGTCCGAGCCTATCGTTTAATGATTGTTTACCTCCAAAATATTTTTGTTATTGGATAACTGGGAAAACGAGCATGCGGCTCATTTGATTTTAAGTGATCTGTGGTGAAAGAGATTTGAGATGTGTCTGTCACCCGTACATGTAGAGTTTGGTCAGCAACACGTCGCTCACCAGGCGAGGTCGTAGTACCACCACTATGATGCCGACCTATTCGTGCCCTACCACTGATACCTTACTATTACCGATCTTACTGAGATAGGCAGAAATTATAAACGACCTTATGCACATTTGTGCATTCTCTTTTTATATGATATTATCTAAAAACCTGTTCACGTTTTTCATCCGTTTTGCATTTAAAATAGAAACCGGCCAGTGTTTACGGCAGGTACTAACGTGTTGTTTTAGCGCTTCATAAAACGGTTATAAGTTGGTGGTGATAAAGCCCGATTTATAGCTTTAACACAAAGCCCTTTGTTTGGAAGTTCGCGGTTAAACTGCAAAAATACACTTAATTTTTCTATCTGTAAATCTACACTACACGCACACTACGCTTTATATTTTTTATTCTAACAAATCATAGACTCCGTAGTCTTCTTAGTCTTTGAATCGTAAGGTCATAGATTCGAATACACCATTCGACTATTGATGGATGATTATGGTTAGCAAGAATGTTAGTAATATTTCTGAAAAAAAAGAAAAGAAATATTGCTAGCTTTCTTTTTTCAAAGGAAGAAGAAAGAAATAAATTCCACCGCGGTTCCCATGGACAGCACATCGTACCAACGTGTCCATCCTGAGGGAACTTAAAATCGAAGCTAGGCTGTCCACCATATGCCTACGCAGGATGCTGGAATACTTTGGTCACATTGCCAGAAAAACAACAATAACCTAGAAAGGCTAGTTGTGACTGGTAAAATTGACGGGACAAGACCGCGAGGTCGAAGCCCGACACGTTGGACTGACCAGATCCGCACCACTCTAGGCACGTCGGTTAGCGATGCTCTGCGCACGGCTGCAGATAGAGGAAAATGGCGACGGATCACTAAAACCAAACTGTTCCCACGAGATGGTCACGACCCTCAGCATTGAGGAAACCGACGCGAAGAGGAGGTTACTATATACGACCCGATCTCACGTCTACTGCTACTATAAGCTTAAACCTTTAAGAACTTAAAATTCATAAAAGAGATATGCCTGTATCCATACTAAGAAAGACGTGAAACTCAATATAAGCAAGGCGCGTTAATAAACAAAGCGCCAATTAACAGAGTATGAAATCAATTTATCGTTCTCGTGAACATCATTATCTACCTTTCATATTACAAATAGGCAGATGTACTGACGTAATGAATATGACGTAATGAATGATAGATTCCAAGTTCAAATATAATTTTTTTATTTTTCATTACTGTTATTCAATTTACGGCCAGCCTATGTATAAAAAAAAAATTTCAACGTCATAAAATCCCATTCCGTTAGTGTTCGTATTTGTTTCAAAACAAAGTGGCCAGAGTGACACATGCAATTATTTTCCAGCAGTGAGTCGAGTCGAGCTTAGAACAACTTTAAATTAGCAAATACCTTTTCTGCATGATTGTTTGCGAAGTTGTTGCATGCAATTTAATTTAAGGTAATAAATTCTGGAATAAGTTAGGTATTTGTATATATAACATCGCTATATATGTACAAATATGGTATTTTAAATATACATATTATCAGTGTGCATTTGTGTGACACAATCACGCCTTACTCTTGTTTATACGTGGACCCTAATGAAAGTCTTTATGGGTCCCTTAAATATATCTACAGTGAGAAATGTACGTGAGTGGGGGCCAGTACTTCCGGAAATTGCCAATTAATATACACGGAGTCTTCCACCCACCCTCATAAAATTCCGTTCGTTTCTGATACCCTATGGCTTCACTTGGAAGATTAATTCTTTCTCCCTATTAAACACCGTAATATTTACCTTTAAATGACTGTCTAGAGAGTAATTTTACTACAAACGAACTTTTGCTGCAAAAAATATATTGAAAATCTTATAATTGAAACTAAATAAACTAAATAACTAAATAAACTAAATAACTAAATAAACTAAATAAATATTTTTTATAGTTTTTAACATTGTTTATTATACACTCATAATTTAATGTCATCTTTCTTAAATTGAATTTTTAAACCTTGAATTTTCAAGATAATACTTTATGATATTGTTTTCAATTTATTAATTGGGAGATATTATATAAATGAAATACGATAGCAAAGGTAAGAGTGGATTTATTTTTATATTTAACTAGACTTGTAACTCGAACTGAATAAAAAAAATCACCATTTATATTCATTACATAACTAAGCTAATAAAACAATAATCCACAATTTCCAGGTAATCCACGGAGTGACAAGCGGTTCATACTTGTACTTTTGCGGCACATACATTATGCAGACTATGAGAGATTGTGTAGAGATAGATATAGACAATTTACATTGCTGCAGTTTCGGTTAAGTTAGCATTTGGTTGTTGCTTTGAAAAAGCAATGTAATAGAAACAGTACCTAGCAGTCAGTTAACACCGATTATCAAGTGATACATGGTAAAGTCGCCTGGGATACAGGCCCGCATCCACTGAGCTGCGGCAGTCGCCTACGGAGCGTAGCTACGGACGCTACACGCGTGCTACGGCTTGGCCGGAAAACGGACACGTGTACTACGGAATCTAAAAGTGATTATTACAAAATTTACCCAACAAAAATCTGAAGTGACGTGTAATAAAGTATCTCATTTTCGTCTACTTCAAAATGCTTTAATAATATTGTGATGTTGCCATATATTGTCAATTCTATTCTAAATTATCTTTAATAAATTATAGAATGTTAGATATGTCAAAAAGTCTATTTATAGTTGATTTGTGTGCATATTTATCTTACTATGATAATAAGTACCTCAGTTAATAGCGGTCTGAGGGAACAAATTGTTTCAGTAACACAATAAAACGATAACAACCGTCTAGGGAGAGGGATCATTTCAAACTCCCACATTGGAGGACGTGTTTATATTTAATCCAGCAATACGTTTGAACAGGGCATTGTTATTGACCTCTCTTACCACATATACCTATTAAATACGGTTGAATAATAATTATTCAAATGAGATTTAGATTTATACACGAGTTTCTTTATTTTTTTATCGAATTTATAGTTCTGATATAAATTTTAATAGCAGTTGCCAGTTACAAGTCAATTCAATTATAAGTTAGATTTTAAGTCAAGTAATAAAATACACTAGTTAGTAATAGTTTATACAGTTATTAAAATATTTACAAAGTTTTTCCTCCTCAGGATGTGGACGACAATGTGGGTCACAAGCGTTCTAGTTCTTTTGGTAGCAGATATAAGAACCGGTGCTCTTCAGAATAAAGGTAAGTAAAATAGTATTAATCATGAATTTAACTATGATATAATAAGCAATTAATCTATTAATATAATTTTGCTTTTTGGTATAACAGTTATTAATAATATGGTGAATTTGCATTCTAAATATTATTGGTTCCAACGTTCCCCTGAGTCCATCTTGCCTCTACTTGACAGCTATTCAGAGTATCACCGTACACAATGTTACATTTTATGGCATATTTTTAAAAGAATTGCTTTCGACTTTAAACCTGAAACAAGCCAATCGGAATTCCAAATTGGAAATTGTAAAATCTTTACAATATCATTTTGTGTGAAATAAGGATAATGAATAAATTAAAAAACCCAGATCAACTGATCTGCATAGGGGACGCTTCTTTTAGAACAATCCCATTTGAAAAAGCAAGCTACAAAACTGTGAGCTTACTGTCTGAAATAGTTTGCGGCGTTACAAGTAATGGTCTCCAGATGTCTTTAATAACCATACGATTTTTTTTTAAGGAAAGCTAGCAATATTTCTATTTTTTTTCAGAATTATTACTAACAACCTTGTTAACCATTCCAACTTAGCTTAAGCTTGTGCTAGGACATGGTTCACGGCAATAGTCGAATGGTGGATTCGAACCCACGACCTTACGATTCGCAGACCGTGAAATGGCTTTGATTAACTGTTTTATTCGATACTTAATGAATCTTCTAAATGATTTATGATATTGATTTTAATATCTTGTCATTGTTTAATATTAATTGGGTTTATTGACAGAGTTGTCTTAACCCACCGTAAGACTATGAACGTAAATCTCCTGCTTTTTATACGATGAAAGCAAGAAAGAAATATTCGTTAAGCTCGCGACGATGTGAAAGCTTATTTTTTGAATAATAATTAAGAATATACTGAAAACATTAGCAACTTCACTCATTATATGCCAATCTATGGCTGAAAATAGGCTTTCCCAATGCCTTCTATCATATAGGATCCTCAGCTTTCCCACTTTCGGGTATACTTCTAAGTTCGTAAATCCATCTTATAAGAGGGCAACCGTCACAGACTTGATGATTAGCGACTAGCTCATGGATAATATTCTTTAATTAAAATAGATTACTTTTTCCCAACAGAACTTAAACCGCAACAATGTTACCAATGCTCCAACGCGAACGTTACAACTTGTATTCTACAAAAAGTTGCTATTTCATGTTCTGCTGAACAACCGTACTGCGGCACCGTAGCTGTTGGACCTAGTAAGTAATTTTTTCTTTAACATTTTATTTAAATGAATTATATATTTAACTTTTATAGGTAAGATAAAAAAAACCGATTTCAAAAGAAAAAAGGTTTCCTCTTTTCTTAATGTTTGTGCTCTAATAGCGCTGTCATTTATGAACCAAGCCGTCCAATACGAGTATGAATTTTGTGGGCGTGCGACTTTGGGTTCCGAAGAATTACCAAAGAACTCCTTAAATTCGTATAAAAGAATGCTTGCTAGTGGTGAAATTAAATTTTGATTATCTTTTGACAAAATAAAATAAGGTCTACGTAAGAATTTTATAACAAATATGGAAAAAGAACTTCGTAATACAATTATGATAGAAATAAATGCAAGCGTCCTACCTAGCGTTTAACGCTGGAATCATCAGGTTTGATTCGATTTATAATCGTTTTTTTTTTACTCGTTAATATAATTGTTGTATTATAAAAATTTATAAGTAAAATAGGCATAGTCTATGGGATAAGTGTCGATTTTACGATGTTATGACCGGGTGTTGGATGTCCGCTAAGAGGGGGTTGAAACCTGATAGATTATTGTAGTAATATATTTCTTTTACCCTCAACCGTAAATACAACAAAGGTAGATGGTATTTATTGTGATCATTCGATATATCATCGAAACATATTACAAAATTTTTCACAAAGCTCATTTCTTTGCACTGTTTTTCCTACTCGAAGCACGTATTTAATTAAGACTTGCAATTTACACTTTCACCAATGCCAACAACGGCAAATGCAAACTTGCTCATTTTCCAATAAAAACACGAGATAAATGTAGATTTCAACGTTTTTTTTACGCGAGATGGGGACAAATGAGCAATCTACTCACCTGATGTTCCCCCGTCACCTTCAAAAATCTATAAGAGGGATGCACCAAGTGAAACGAAGAATTATCATTGTACCTGTATTTCTATCGATATTCTGCGAGACTATGGAATTTGCCTGATCGACCCATTATAGTACTTGTATTGTGTCATATGAGTATATTAATTAATCCTAAGTGGCTTATACTTTGAAAAAAGAAACAATAATGTAAGCCCTTTTCAGGTTTTGCTTCGTTGCTGAAATGTTTACCGGCATTCAAGAGCTCGTGTTCAATGAATCTTACGACAAATTCAAAACTTGAATTATCCTGTGTATGTTCCGGACTACTTTGCAATGCACCATTCTCAAAACGCACACAGAATAAACTGCTTAAATTTGCCAAATTGAAACTCGTAGACAACAGCAATGACATCACGAAAGATTTTTTCAAATACTTCAATCTAGAGAATGCAACTGATGTCTACAAAATAGTTACAACCGATGAACAAGACCAAACGATAATATTAAACCCTATTGACACAACAACATCGACTGTTACAAAATTAACTGAATTGTTAAAAATTGATACAAATAATTCAATTGAAATACTCCCTCACGCTGAGCCATTAAAGCACGAAGCCACTGTACCACCTGATGATGATGAAGATGAAACTGAAGGAAGTGGATCGTACGACGATACAAAATCTCAAAAAAACACAGCATCAGCACCAGCCGCTCCCAGTTCGTATCTACCCGCTGAGGAAAATAAAGCTTCTCATGTGGTCAAGAATACACTAGCTATTGTATCCTTAATTGTATATACAATTAACGTATGAATTTAACTATCAACTTGTAAATGAGAGATGGGAACAAATAAATGCATTTCCTTATTTCACTGTCATTAAATTTTAATAGCAGTATTTAAAAATATATTGAAGTAAAATGTAATTATTATTAATGTAGATTAAATAAACAACAATAATACTTAAATTTAGCGAAAGAAATTGTAAAACAGTGAAAAATATTGCTACGCTGTTCTACGATTCATGTTTACTTAACTATTTGGTGAATATGTAATTAGAAAGATATTAATTGATATCAATTGTAAATCAAATAACTATATCTATTAATATTGCAGTGATAACCTAGTGGCCAAGCGGTTCGATTTATAAATCTGATGGTTGCGAGATGGATTCGTAGCTCTCTTGTACCAATTAATTGCCGTTTTTTAGGTAAAAAAAATCAATTGCTAAAAGTTTGTGCCCGGGGCCGATGGGCTCATCACCCGTCACATATGGGACCTAATAAGCTTGTTGAAAAGCTAACAGCAAAGCTGTCTCTGTCTACTCCGCTAGTGAAAAGCTGACAGCAAAAGCTGTCTCTGTTTACCCCGCTCGGGTTTAAATGACGTGAGAGCTTATTTTCTATGTATAAATAAAAATATATCCATGAAAAAGTATAAAATAATTATTGAAAATGTTTCGTCAAATTTCATTTTAGAGTAATAGTTTATTATTTTTCTAACTTCAAAAGAAAATTATAAATAACAGATTCTTTTTAAGTCGTACGTCTCTGTAAATGATAAAAATGAGAAAATTGTTATATAACCATTCTTATTAACGTCTATATTACACATTGAAATAAAACTAATTTTACGACTTTTATCGTAGTATAATTTTGATTTCGGAAAATTCGAACTTTTGATAGAGAACAATTACGTTTTAAAGCTTCAATAGCCTAATAGTTTAGGGTACAGTCTGCGAAACATAAGGTCGTAGGTTCGAATGCACCATTTGTCTATAGACGTGAACCATCTCTTAGCACAAGTTTAAACTTAGTTGAAATGATTTTACAAGAATGTTAGTAGCATTTATGAAGAAAAAAATTCTTAGCATTCTTTAAACAGATATAACAGATATAAAAAGATAAAAAGCGGCAAAGAGAAAAAGAAGCTTATACCCTGTGTCGTAGTTGTTCGCATTTTACCGTCGGGTTTAAATTAATAATTCAACTGTTACGAATTTAAATTACCAAAATAAATAGACAGTATCCGTAGATCTTGCAATAGTGTGTTCGGTTTTATTTTAATTTCATAAATAGCGTCCAGACATCTTCTCATTCAAATCAAAGCGAAATTAGTTTTATTTTGTAAAATTAATTATTATGGTATTTAAAATAAATAAAGGTTAGACGTTAAAATCAATAAAAATGTATAATTTATGCTTTATACGCTCCGATGTTTTATTATTCTTTAGATATGTGAATGCCAGAGTAATAAAAATTCTAGATATAGCGTCAATTATAATGACAATTACTTTTTCATTTGATAATTTACAAAATTGGATTTATTGTTTCATTAATAATGTAAGTAATTGTAAAATATAAATATACTGAAATAAATTTATTCTTATTCCGATGAATATTTGATGTTTCTATCCCCTTTTTAATCGGACAAATAAAAAAGCGTGATAGCCTAGTAGCGACTTATTCAACATCTAAACATATTGTCGGGGGTCCGAGGTAACTTGTACCAATTAGTTTCTTTTTTCGGTTGGCACAATTAGAATATCATATATAACCTAAAATTATATTAATACTATATATGAGTATGTACATATAACTCTATGAATGCACTTTTAGAATATTATGTAAACCCAAAAATAAAATACTGTAATAAATCAGTCCGAACTTTTTAATCCTTAAAGTTAAAGTTACAGCCTTTATATATGTCCCACTGCTGGGCCCTACCTGTAAACAGAGTATAAGGGCATAGTCCACCACGCGGCCCTACTGCGGATTGGCAGACTTCACATGTCTTAGAAAAATTTTCTAAGACGTGTAGGAAACCTACGATGTTTTCCTTCACCGCCGAGCACGTGGTAAATTACGCGGTTAACCCTGTCGAGGTAGAATTTGCAATTGCTTTTTATTTTTAACTAAGCGTGTGTTTGTCCCCCTGTCAATGCTCATAAATTTTAGTTACGTATGATTTGAACCCCCTACCATTAAAACGTAAGCCGTCACGATTGTCGTAGTATTACAATCTCACACAATACCGATTTTACGTCGGTCTTTGGTAAAAGAAGACTTGGATATGCAGAACAATTCGTTTTCAAAGCGACTCAATTTTCTTTTCATTGTACCTTTTATTATCAAGAAAAACCTTACCGAAATAACAACTGTAAAATTGTTCATCTTTATTACGTGGCAGCGCTTCATTTTAGTGCCGGCTGTTGGATCATTTTATTCAGATTTTTTCCCCCTTTTTAACGAGCGGATGTAACAAAAGATTTAGAAGGAACTCATTTCAGTAACGTGATAAAAGTTTTTTTTTATTTTCAACATCCATAATGGTTATTTGTACTTTAATTTTTATTTTAAATTTTTATTTAAATACACTGGTATTCTGCCAGTTAAACAAAAAATTAAATATTTAGTGGCGACCGAAAACAACACAAATGATTTAAATGATTTTCTTGTTAAAAAATATGTTTATGGAAATTTAAGAAAAACAGCACGTAATATTTACGAAGAACCAAGCGCGATAAATTACTTTGAGGAACGGACGCGTAGGTAATTAGTACCGCGAATATACAATTCATATAAACTAGCAGAAGACTATCTGCAGAACAACAATAAGAAACAATTTAAAACGCAGCTACTAAGTACCTACGCTGCTGAATATTGTAAATAAATTAGTGTATAGATTTATGGGTGCAGTTTTCGCCAATAAACTGCCCTGGCAGTTTGGCGAAATAATTTAATTAAATGTTTTTGAATATATATATATGTATAATAAATTAAAAAAAAAATAATGACAATTTTAGAACTTTTTCAAGTTTATCAAAAGCAAATTAATTTTGACCACAATGTTTAATTAAATACGGCGATCAACGTATACGGCAATTACATATGCCTACGACATGGAGAGCCCCAACGTCGCATTCTCGATTCTTTACCTTGGATTCAAGTTAATGCTGACACAGGAGCGGTAGCGTCGTGCCATGCGATCCACATTACCTTGGATACAGGTTAATGCTGACTCAGGAGCGTCAGCCTCGTGCCGTCGGCATGCGATATGGACATTCTGGGATCACACTTCGATCCGATAGGTTTAGTTAGTTATAAGTAATAGTTAATTGTAATTTCTTTTTTAAATATACTTTTAATATACATTTTGGTTTCGATCCTCCGGCTGCAACGTACGTAATTGGCGCAGTCGGTAGGATACTCGCGGGCCGGTTCGCGATAGTAGTTAAAATCAATTACGTTATAATTCGCGAGTCGCCCGGGTGACTATCAAGTCCCGTCGCCGAGTATCCAGTATCTACAAAGCAGTTGCAGCCTGGCGGAGAAACCAACCCTCGTTTCGCAGAGAAGAACCAGAAATGATATATATGTAAGTCCACTTGAATCGCTCTCGTGTTGCTTCCTTTTATCCTAGTTTTAATCCTGCTCCAAAATTTATCACCCTAGAGCTCCTTAGAGATCGGGAATCTGCATCGCAGCAGACCCGTCAAAGTAGATTAGATAGAGATAGAAATTTAGGATTAGAAACAGATTTGAATACTTCAAATTTATTTAGAATAGAAATGGCTTGCGACCCTGATACAATTTTCAAGGCCTTACGCCCAGTCCCGAGTTTGATGGGAACCTAACGTGCTCACCAGGTTCATAAAAATCTGTGACCAACTGGTGGACAAGTATTTAAAAAACGATCCCGCATCCGATTTCAACAACTCATGCTTATTAAATGGCATATTGAATAAAATAACGGGTTCAGCCGCGCGAACAATTAACTCAAACGGCGTCCCAGAAACCTGGCTTGGAATTCGTAATGCTTTGATAAATAACTTTGCAGACCAGAGAGACGAAACCGCTCTTTACAATGACCTGTCTTTAGCTACGCAAGGGAACGACACCCCCCAAGAATTCTATGATAAATGCCAAAGCCTTTTAGTACTATAATGACATATATCTCGTTGCACGAAAACGTGGTTACCACAAGAGAAGCGAAACGCGATCTCTATAAAAATTAACGATGCAATCATACGTGAGAGGTCTCAAGGAACCTCTGGGGTCTCGCATCCGGTGTATGAGGCCCCCGACTATTGAAAAGGCATTGGAATTTGTCCAAGAGGAGATGAATGTAATGTACCTTCAGCAGAGGAATGACTCCGTTGCTGATCGAAGACATCCACCTTCTCAAACACCTAAGCAGCTACCACCTTATTTCACACCACATAAAGGTTTTAATTCTATCAACCCCACAACGAATTGGCAAACACCTATGCCTATGCAGATGCCCAGACCATTGCCACAACAGCCACAAGGTTGGAGACCAGCATTCCAATTTCCGCAACCCCCACAGCGTATGCAACCAACTCGTACGCAGCAAATGTTTCGAGCACCCCCACCTAATTATAATCCCCTAAGTAGTGGATTCAGATTTCCACCACGAATGCCACCTACCAACCAACCTACACAAAACCAAGGTCCTAAACCTATGAGTGGAGTTAGTCATGCCATGGGCAGACCCTTCCACCGACATTACAGGGACATGATTGGCGAAAATTCGGCAATCCTCCCCCAACCAACTATTTTAAATCCAGACAAGTGAATTTCAATGAGACCAATGACTTCAATGACAGTTACTATTATCCTGACTGTGACTATGACTATTACTATACCGATTACTATGACTACCAGCCCGACCATAATTATTACTATGACCCTCAAGCTGACTTTTATCATTACGACGAAATTCCCAATTGCTCGAATGCTTTAGAGGCAGCTCAACCGCCTTCTACCGCACACGAACAGGATTTTACCAAGGACCGTACCAACAAAGAACCAGAATAGAGTTAAATATTCAATCTAGGAAAGAACTGCCTTACATACAAATATCAGAACCACCACTAAAGTTACTCGTTGACACAGGTGCGAACCAATCATTTATAAGTCCTGAAGCAGTTCATAATTTTTTTTCACATTTACCCAAGAACTATGATCCTTTCGAAGTCACTAACTCACAGATAACAACTATGCATGAACACTCTATAACTATACCACATTTTAAGGAATTTGGCGAACAATCTAACATAAAACTATTCATCTATAAATTCCACAATCATTTTGACGGACTTATAGGATTAGATCTACTAGAAAACTGTAACATAGATCTTAAAAATAACTTTTTACTAACCGAATACGCTAGCATACCTTTGCACCGTTACCAGTGCAGAAAACCCAACCAACAAGAAACCATACCTGCTCATTCATCCAAGTTAATCAAAATCCCAGTCCATTATCCTGACGGTGATGTTTTTATACCAGAACAGCTCATGTGTAACTGCATAATTCATGAATGTATTACTAACATAACTGACGAAACAGGAATTGTAGAAGTAGAAAATATGTCGGACATAAACCTGACCATCTCATTTGACCAACCAACGCGGGTTGAAGTATATAACATCGAGGGCACGGGCCCCCGACAAGACCCTACTCGAGTGAGTAACGTACTTCAGAAACTTAGGACAAACCACCTAAACGTGGAAGAAAAAGCCAACTTAGAAAAATTATGCTCTCGCTACGCCGATGTATTTTATATCGAAGGAGAACCATTGACTTTTACCAATAAAATTAAACACAACATTAGGACGACTGACGAGCTACCCGTATACACTAAAAGCTACCGATATCCGTACATACATCGACAAGAGGTTAGGGACCAAATTACGAAGATGTTGGACCAAGGTATAATACGACCATCCGACTCTGCATGGAGCTCCCCTATATGGGTAGTCCCAAAGAAAGCCGACGCTTCCGGTAAAAAGAAATGGAGGCTAGTTGTCGACTTTAGAAAATTAAACGACAAGACCATTGACGACAAGTACCCTATTCCTAATATTTCCGATGTTCTTGATAAACTTGGCAGATGTCAATACTTCACAACCTTAGATTTGGCATCGGGATTCTATCAGGTCGAAATGAATCCTAATGATATTTCAAAAACAGCGTTTAATGTAGAGCATGGGCACTTCGAATTCCTCCGAATGCCTATGGGATTGAAGAACTCGCCATCTACCTTCCAGAGGGTGATGGACAATGTCCTCAGAGGTCTTCAAAATGAAATATGCCTTGTATACCTAGATGACATAATAGTTTTTAGTACGTCATTACAAGAGCACATGATCAACTTAGAAAAAGTATTCAATAGACTACGGGAATCCAACTTTAAAATACAGATGGACAAATCTGAATTTTTACAGCTGGAAACCGCTTACCTTGGACACATAATCAGTAGTGAAGGAATAAAACCCAATCCCGACAAAATTACAGCCATACAAAAATACCCAATACCAAAGACTAGCAAAGAGATAAAACAATTTTTAGGACTGATAGGTTATTACAGGAAATTTATACCCGACTTTGCTCGTATAACAAAACCCATGACTAGATGCTTAAAGAAAACCAATAAAATAACTTTAGATTCAGAATACATAAATTGCTTTGAAAAATGCAAAAGACTTCTGTTAAATGACCCTATTTTACAATACCCGGACTTTGAAAAAGACTTTATTCTAACAACGGACGCTTCAAACGTTGCTTTAGGAGCTGTACTTTCTCAAGGACCTATTGGGTCTGATAAACCTATCTGTTACGCATCCAGGACTCTAAACGACAGTGAGACAAACTATTCCACAATCGAAAAGGAACTACTAGCCATAGTATGGGCTACAAAATACTTTAGACCCTACCTATTCGGACGTAAATTTAAGATCTACACTGACCATAAGCCATTACAATGGATTATGAACTTGAAAGAACCAAACGTACGCCTGACAAGGTGGAGACTCAAGCTTAGTGAATACGACTATACAGTAGTTTATAAAAAAGGAAAGTCCAATACTAACGCGGACGCTCTGTCTCGGTTAGAACTTAACAATGAGGAAATAAAATCATTCCTCTCAGAGATTGACTCGCTTGTAGTGCAGCACTCACAAAGACAAGACACGAGCTCGTCAACTGATACTGCACATACTTGTCTCGAAGACCCCATTCTTGAAATTCCCATAACTGACGAACCACTAAATAAATTCCACCGACAACTTTGTCTGACTATCGTAGGAGACATCAAACGACGCACGACCGTGACAAAACCATTTGACACGCACACGCGAACTTCTGTCCCAGATCTCAGAGTCAACCCTAGAACAAGACATTATTAACGCAATTAAGGAATATGTCAACCCTAAAGTAAAAAACAGCACTTAAAATTACACCACCATTAGGAATGTATGCCATTTTACCCGTAATCCAAAAACATTTTAGGAGCTCTTCTATGAACTTAGTTTTAGCAAAAACTGAGCTAGAAGATGTTAAAGAATACCTAAGACAACAGGAAATTATCAAGCATTATCATGAGGGAAAAACTAACCATAGAGGTATTAATGAATGCTATCTAGCACTGTCACGCCGTTATTTCTGGCCGAAAATGAGGGATGAAATAACTAAATTCATAAATGAGTGCACCATCTGCGGTCAAGGTAAGTACGACCGAAGCCCAGTCAAACCCCAATTCAAGATAGTTCCCCCAGCGAATAGACCATTTGAGATCATCCACATGGACTTATTTACAGTACAAAATGAAAAATACCTAACTTTCATAGACGTCTTTACGAAATACGGACAAGCCTACCACCTTCGTGATGGAACAGCAGTTAGTATGCTACAGGCACTGTTACAATATTGCTCTCATCATGGACTTCCCATGACAATCATAACGGACAATGGAACTGAATTTACTAACCAACTATTTTTAGAATTCACTAGACTCCATAAAATAAACCATCACCGTATCCTAGCCCATTCACCTAATGACAATGGTAACATTGAAGATTTCATTCCACTATCCTAGAACACCTTAGACTTTTAAAACTCCAGCATAAAGATGAACCCATTGTTAATTTAATGCCCTATGCACTAATAGCGTACAACAGTTCTATACACAGCTTTACTAAATGTCGACCATTCGACCTATTAACGGGACACTACGATTCTAGAGACTGTCTCGACATAGATATAACTCAACAGTTATTACAACAGTATATCCAAACTCATAGGGAACGAATGGAAAAAGTGTACGAAATAATTAATAGCTCAGCACTAGCGAACCGCACAGCACTTATTGACAACAGGAATAAAAACCGCGAACCAGAGGTAGAATATACACCACAGCAACAAGTTTTTATAAAAAATCCGGTTGCTGCCCGTCAAAAAACCGCACCGCGATACACACAAGACACTGTTTTAGCCGATTTGCCTATTCACATATATACATCGAAAAAACGCGGACCAATAGCGAAATCCCGACTCAAACGTGTACCTAAGGCAGCAAATTTGTTACAGGAATTATAGTCTTGTCAGGTTTGCAAAGTTTGCCCAAATTTTAGGAATTATAACGAACAACGTTGAGGATTTAATGTTAGAAATAATTAGATTAGAAAATATAATGGCTTTTATCCGTACAAAAAGTACCCATCATACCATGATAGATGTAGAAGCTTTATAGTCGAGATCAAATCATAAATTTAGAACTAAGGGAATACTACGACATAATAAAACCAGGTTCTTATTTTATTGAAAAACGTATAGTTATAGTATATAGCTTTCCTATAGTATCCCAAGTCCCCTATGAATTATACAAATTATCCATTGTTCCCAATAAAAAAACAACTTGTCATTATACCCCCCTCTCCCTAAATAGCAACAGATGAGAAGTCATTCGTGTACATAGAGGCTGAATGCCCGAAGTACAGCAGCACCTACCTCTGCGAAACGAAGACGAACCAACAGACACAATCGAGACCTGACTGTACCCAGGAACTCATCATTCATCAAAGCCTGGGAGAGATCTGCCAGTTCACTAAGATTTCACTCATCAAGGAGGCCGTGGAAAAATTAGATGACAAACGCTACATCCTGTCACTGCCTCAACCCTTCCTATTGTGTGTATGCGTGATCCTGATCCTCGCAGCAAGTTGCAGGTTCAAACCTTGTAAATCAAAACCAGCAGATGAGCAGAAACACCAGCCATCCCTTAAGGTTCATTCATACGAAGACGTAACTAAGAACGCCCGGAAAGAAGACGAACTCCCGGCAACATTTTCCCTCAAAGTGATCAAATAGTTGCTGTTCTGAGGGTGGAGGAATTACATATGCCTACGACATGGAGAGCCCCAACGTCGCATTCTCGATTCTTTACCTTGGATTCAAGTTAATGCTGACACAGGAGCGGTAGCGTCGTGCCATGCGATCCACATTACCTTGGATACAGGTTAATGCTGACTCAGGAGCGTCAGCCTCGTGCCGTCGGCATGCGATATGGACATTCTGGGATCACACTTCGATCCGATAGGTTTAGTTAGTTATAAGTAATAGTTAATTGTAATTTCTTTTTTTAAATATACTTTTAATATACATTTTGGTTTTTTTTCGATCCTCCGGCTGCAACGTACGTAATTCGGCTTTTCGATCTTATCCAACCAACGATGCAACGAGTTTCTGTATTTATATGTCATTGTAATGTAACGTAATTGTATGTAAAAGGAATTTAGATATAAGATTAAAAGACGGTAAATTCCGTATAAGCACTTTTTATACACTAGTGAGCAAAAATAAAGGGTCGGTTAAGAAAGTTTGAATATCTCGGAAGATAAAGACGCTAGTTAACTGAAATAAATTGTGCATGATAGACAAATTAATATACTTGAAATAAAATAAAATATTTTAATTAATTTATTTATATTTCATTAAAAAAAAACATAATAATAGCCTCTTTATCTTCTGAGATATTCAAACCCTCTTAACCGACCCTTCATTTTTGCTTACATGTCTATTATATTCATATTAAAATTCAATTGACATAATATATATTTCTTTCTTGTCTTTCATTAAATTTTATATATAACAAGCCAAAGGGATACAAGAGCGTAGCCTTAGTATTAAATAAATTATAATTGTTTTTATTTACTTTTCGTATTTAAGTTCACAACTTAAAAAGCTTACGTGTTTAACTTAGTTTAACAGAGGTTTGTAATGTTAACTATACGTTCTCTTGCTTGTCTATACCCACTTTAAAGGTACTGAAGTGTCAGAAGCGTGAAACAAAGGCGCTTTGAAGAAGCCTTGTTTCAGCAACTCTTGTGTGGTTAAAGAGTAACTTGACACAATTAACGAAATTTCCAGTTCAAGGAACAGTGTTCCAGGAAAACATAATCACACATCATTAAATATAATTGAAGATTAGAATTGAATTGAAGTTTTAGAGCATCAAAGAAACGTAACTACGCGTCTTGTAGAACAAAATTTGAACGATAATTTAGCAGCATAAAGTAAAATATGCCGAGTACATTATACGTTGACTTCAGAAACAGGACAAAGTAATCTATTCGTCTGTATTTTTATGTTTGTGCCATTTATGTGTGTCATTTATGAATCGATTTTTTTTGTTTCGTGTCAATAGTATTTATTTTATTGAAATTGGATCTTGTATTGCGAAGAAATATCAGGGAACACATAAAACCGTACAAAAGCAAGATCTGATTGTAATATTGGTAGGTATATGTCGTAGAAGGCGACTAAAAGGGCTCGGGTTCACTAGGCCATAAGGGTCCTTTGTCGTCCTCTGAATTGGACCCGGGAAGAAGGCGGTATCGGCTGGCCCGTGTCGCCTAGCACTTGATAAATCTTCCTCCCCAGGGACGTGCTCTCCGAGAGTCAGGGGTGTCTCACAGTGCAGGGGGGCTCCGGTGCATTTCATCCTTCCCGGAGCTCCGGGGCCACCGGGGGTGTTAGTGTGTAAGTGATACTAAATTTTATTTTAACTCACCAGCGGGTAGAGATTAGGAGTGGAAATGGCACCTTTCACTCGATCAGACCGTGTTGGCGACCGGCCTATTGTCCTCTTGCCTTCTTAAGTGTCAACGATGATCAGCTTTTCAAGGTTGTCATCCCCCTTCGCATTATATATTCGAAATAAGAAAGTACGCGCTGTAGACATTTTTTTACAAGAGCGAAACAATACTTATTGCAAAATTAGATTTATTTTCTTGATTTACTCATACTTTTCAAAAACCATATCATCATAGTAAAAATGAATATTGGGTAAAGTGCACTGGGATTGCATAATTGTATTACTTCGACCACTTTCCATTAGGCGTCTAGACGTGGAACGAGCTTCCGACCTTTTATTGTAAATATAGCTCATATTCAAACGAAACTCATCGCCTCGCTTTTCATAATGTACTGCATAGGGTTGAATTTACCACGAGTCTTACCATCCGAAAATAATTAAACCTACTTTCCTTATTTAATTAAAAAAAAACTTGTAATTTATTGTACTATATATATACACAAGTGAGCAAAAATAAAGGGTCGGTTAAGAAAGTTTGAATATCTCGGAAGATAACCATGGCCACATGGAGGCAACATTAAGTACTAAAATTGAAATAAAAATAAAATTTATTAAAAATACTATATTATCCAAGTTTAGATAAGATATTTTTTTTCGTTTAAGTTTATGTTTTTTTATTGAAATATAAATAAATTAATGAAAGTATTTTATTTTAATGATATTTAATTTTTTTTTTATTCTTAGATTGCAATCACAGACCTGTGTCCGTGCTCTTTTCCAATATACTTAAATTGTTTACTCTGCATTTGTTAAAAAGTGCCACTTCTACAGTTACTATTTTCCTTTTTTTTTTTATTTTTTTTATATATATAATGCCTGAATTTGGAGGTGGCCAGAGATCGTTTTGGGTTCACGCGTCGCAGACGCCCCGCTGCATTGCTATTAGCTTCTCCGCGACCGCTGTGTCCCTGCTTCTCATGGCCATTTTCAGGTTGTAGTCCACTATCCTCTCCCTTGGTGCGGCCATTGCCATTGATATTTAATTTTCTATCATGCACAATTTAGCTAGCGTCTTTATCTTCCGAGATATTCAAACTTTCTTAACCGACCCTTTATTTTTGCTCACGGCTATATTTACCTTAAAATTACTATGTTTATTTCTATGGAAAAAGTATCTAGTTTATACGAAGTTGCTTGTAGCAAAGGCTAATTTACCCTTCGCGTTGGCACAAGTTAGTTTCGTCTGAACGTAGTTTAACTTAGTCGACCTTCTCTTTGTGATATGTATGAATAGAGACAGTTGTTAGTTACCATGTCTAAGCTCTTCAGGACTTAAAAGTTGGTAAATTCAGACTGTTTGTGTAAATAAGATACAATAATAAGATAAAAATAAAAAGATACAGTAAGTGAATTTACACGATTTAATACCAGAAAATCCTGCACAGCTTTGAAAATATAAATCATAAAAATCGCTGATCTCTGCCTACACAGTTTAAATAGATTAAATTAATCAATAGTTATATAGATTCAAACAAATTTATGCTTTAAAACTACATGCCTAAGTAACGAAAGTTTTAATTAACACAATTTCTTCTAAATTGGAATTATATTAAAATCTCAAAGCGTAGTGATAATATTTTTAATGATTACATCTGAAAAGTCTACAAGCCAGCTAAGATCCCACCTTCCGATCCTATGATCGTAATTCCAACAATCACTCTATCAATTTTTAATTAATTTAATTACAACTTATTCTAAATTATTTAATTCTAACTAAAAAGAGGAATATTTATAATGTAACAGGTATTTTACAAAAACTGTGCCAAACCGTAGTCGCTTAGCGGCGTGTTCAGAAGGCTGGTAGCATTGCCATGTTGTACGGCAAAGCTTAACCTCTGTGCAAGGTATCAGACAGCCCTCTGTTCACCAACTGTGTCGACCAACCTCTTTTTAAAAGGTGGTGTGCACTAGGAATGTTATTGTTTCCTGCTTTCTTATTATGTATGATGAAAGAATCACTTACTCACATACATACACAAAAAATATGCAAATTTTCACACAAACATATTTACACAAACCCGCACTACTATTCGATTTTTTTAATTTTAAGCTATGGTGAGTATTAGATAGATAGAGTCTATATTGCTCCAATTTTACATTAGGTACAATTAATTAAAGTAACAAGTAGGCTTAACCTAAAAGTGGGCAAGAGCGGCCATATCGCTGTGAGTGATCTCTTCCAAGCAACCCTGTAAGATAGGTAAAATAAATATATAGTTTTATTAGATTAACAGTTCGTAGATCTTTTGGAAACGAGAAACCGGAGCTTTTTTCCCAAAGCATAGGTGAGTAACTAGAGTGGGTATCATTAATATATTAATATAAATTATGTGTTGATATAAATGAATTGCACTAATTTTAGATCTATCCACGTCGTCGATACGAGTGTAATTTCTTTGCAAAATCATGTTTGTAGAAATCCAAGGAAAGTTTCTCGTTAATCAATAAACTGAAAGAAAATTCAATAAAGTGTGGACATAACTTGTTCAGTAAGAAAAATTTCAAAACATTTTTGGCTCATAGCATCCTTTGTTCCAGTTAAAGTTTATTGATCTTAACTTTTACTAATTCTGCTGCTTGTTGATTTATATTTCTTCAATAGCAATTCTAGTAACTCTGAATTTGTAGGTCTTGTTTTAAAGTCAATAAAGTGTTGTTCAAGTGTTTGGATGTTATGGGATTAGAGAAACATTTAGTAAAATAAAACTCAAGTAAAGGAAGTATGGCTTTATGTCCGTGTGAATCGTTTTTTCAGTTGATTACACAGCCAACTGAAACGGTGTGATGGGCATAAGAGAAACGATAGCGTAAGCATACACGCACAAGAATATACTAGACTAAGTGCAGTAACTCTGTAGTCCTAGACTTGCTGCATTAAGTAAGATTTGTCGGTCATAAAAGGCGAATAAAAGTGTCATGTATGAATTAAACAGACCTTGGAAATTAATTATATTTATTTAAAACTTAGTAACGAACGACTCACAATTGTACAAATGCGCGTACGCCATCTTCCTGCGTGAGCAGTCTAGCGAGAGCCAGAGAGAGAGAGAGAAAGCGCGGCTGCCCCACAGAATATGCTAAACAGGGATACCACATAAAGGTTAACGGCCAACAATGAATGGGCATGTTAGTTTTAATTCTTAGTTTTCAAGACTTCAAGGTCCGAAAACGTACCTCATACCTTTATTGGGGTAATGTCTTTTATCAAGTCAATCTTTGAATCGATTTATATTCATTTAAAAAAAACGAAGATAAATAGAAGGAATTAAAAAGTAATTCATATATCATCATTTTTCATTTGACTATATATTGATTGGTAATATACTGTGTGAATAAAATAAAAAAGCTCTCATGTCCTTTCAACTCTAGCGGGGTAGATAAAAGCTTTCGAAAAAAAAGAACGAAAAACGGCAATACATTTTGTACAAGGTTGTCTGGAAGAGATCGCTCTTAACGATAAGACCGCCCATTGCGCATGCAATTACATCGACTAATGTGAAAATGGTAAATTTATTATTTCTGTAATGTATTTTTTTTAATTGCTGCGCAATAAAGTATATTCATTCATTCATTCAAAGCGACTGGGAATCGATTTTTTTTTAATGACGAACTACACAGATTGGCCAGAGAAGCTGGCCTTGACTGCTTCACCGGATTGAGAGGTGGCATAGCTCTTAGGTCGCTTAGCCTGAACCTCTATCGCTAGTAACTAGACACAAGGGTCCCCCCGGTGAAGGACATTCGAAAAGCTAAACTAACTGGGAATCGAATTCGCGACTATCGTAAGTAGACCCGTTTACTTTAGGCTACTTTACTAGGCTATCACTACTATTAGTTTATATAATAATATAAATATAGTTCTCCGTAAGACGCTTTCTTATTATTTAAATATTATAAAGGCGCGAAAGAAAACAGAATGTAATGCTTACTTTAACTCAGAACGAAAACAAAGTTAACGATTGTTTTAACTTTTGTTTTGTACTTTAAATTGGCGAGGGAAATAAAAGGAGAGTTTTCCTGCTGGGTATATAATTTTATTACCTCCGGCTAAAATGTGTACAATTTTATTTTTTGGCTTTTTAATGCTTTCGCTAATGTTTATGAAATAAGGATTCCTTCTTAACAAGTATGAAAAGAAAACTCTCAAAGATCAAAGTAATAGTTTCAAAGAAATTTTATACGCTCCACAAGTTTTTAAGCATTTTTATGACCTGATATAAAAATGAAGCTCTATATTTATTTTCCTAGGTTCTTTATGCTTGTTCACTAACGCTACGTACATCCACAACAACTTTCAGAATTAAGGAATCTTTTCTCAGTTCACCATATTTACGTCTGTCTCTTATCCATGCTTAACCTTTCGTATTGGTACGCTATGTTAAAGTATCTCGCAATTCCGGATACTCTCTGATTTTATGCAGGCATAATACGATCAACTATTCTTTGGACTTTGATTTTGAATCAAGATAAGCTGAAGGAGGTCATATTTCCTGTGCCTAAGAATTTATTTATTATTATAATAATATAAACTATAGTTCTACAAATATTACTTATATTAATAATAAAGAGTACCCTTGCATCGCATCGTCAGGAGGTTTTTCTCTCTAGGTTGTTATAATTCAGCCCTGTAGTTCTGGGCTTATAGAACAGAAGGCGACATCGGCCGGCCCGTGTCGCCTTGCACAGCAAGAGGGCACAGGGGTGGAGGGATTAACATTCTCCCTCGGGACGTTCTCTCCTAAGAGCACAGTGCAGAAGGGCTCCGGTGCGTTCCGGTGCGATCGGTGCGATCCGATCCCAGAGCCCCTCACTATGCACAGTAAGTGCATCGGGGGGATTTTTAGTCAGTAAAATCCCACACATAACCCGCCTTCTTTTGTTGTTTTGGTAACAATCATGTTGAAGATTTCCCCCGTCAAAAAAAAGGTTTTTGAATTTTGCATTTATGTATATTACTTAACCTAAAATATAAAAATAAATAAAGGAAATAATATTAAAGAGTGTTTAGTTTTTAAATAAAATATTTTTTTAGGTCGTTACAAAAATGCGGATTGAGAGGCATTGAGAATTTAACTAAGGGCTTATTTTTACGCTTCCGTGACGATAGAAGAAGGTAATCTTATTATACCATGACTTGAATCCCTTGGCGAATTGTTTGTTGTTATGAATTCCTGATTCTCCGTATCTAGTAAACAAAATTCTTGTACACGGTTATGAAATTAAAGCCGATATTTTAAAGCCAATAGAATTTTTATATGTTTTAATTTTAACAACAAATTTACAAAATTACTTTTTCATTACGTTGGAAATCTTCTTGAGTAAACAATGCGGTTATAGTCGAGTCGTTGCCGTTATCCAATTAAAATGTTATGGTTGTGAATTTAATACTAATTGATTTGTAGTACTTTATGGGTATGAGTTTAAATTTATTCTATTAACAATTCTTTAACGTACGTTAAGCTCACTAAATGAAAACATGCATTGATGTCTTACTGGCTTGCTGCTGTAAGAATGGTGGTAGTTATTATTGGTGCTAAAGGGTAGACATACAGGTGAAAATAGTTAACGCGTCTTTAAATAAGTATTGCTAGTCTTACATTTTTTATTGATGGGACATAACAGGAGTCAAGTGCTTCGAACGAAGCTTATTAGGACAATAATGTTGCTAAGGATTACCCCCTATCGCTATATAGCCGTGAGCAAAAATAAATTGTCGGCTAAGAAAGTTTGAATATTTATTTATTTATTCTTTATTTGCACACAATACAAAAAAAAGGTACAAATAGGCGGACTTAATGCCAGTAGGCATTCTCTGCCAGTCTACCTTGGGGTTGTGAAGAGACAAAGTAACGGGTGCAAGCTATATGAGAAAATAATAAATAAAAGAAAACTATAATAAATGCATGCATATATAATATACATACCTACTTACAAATAAATTAAATATATAAACATAATAATTATATATAATAATAAATAGATACATATATAAATACATATATATATATAATTATAGATGGATAGGGACAGCAATTGACAAACTATTCCTTGCTTAGGTAAAGCTTCCATAGTAAATGTTTGAAAGTAGATTTAGTTCCAGCTGTACGTACTCGTATATTTGTTGGCAGCGCATTCCAAAGTCTTATTGCGGTAAAGGTAAAAGATTTATGCATAAAATCAGTATGACAGAAAGAAATATGGAGAAAATTATTATCAGTAGAACGAAGACAACGGTCGTGTGAATCACCCTGAATATCTCGCAAGATAAAGAGCTGGCTAACTGAAATAAATTGTACATGACAGATAATTAAATGTCCTTAAAATAAAATATGATATTGTTATTAATTTATTTATATTTCATTAAAAAACATAAACTTAAACAAAAAAGGATATCTCGCTCACGAATTTGGATAATTCGGTATTTTTCATTAAATTTTTAATTTTTAATTAAATTTCAAAGTTAACCGACCCTTTATTCCGACCCTTTATTTTTGCTCACGAGTGTATATTGATAGAACGGATCTTTTTATAATAAATAATCACAAAAACAAGCATTACTTAAAACTTAAAACTTTTGTTACATTATAAAGCGGCCACTCAGGTTATCACTGCTTACAATAAAAAAATATACAATAGCACTTCTCTTAATTTTGTTTCCAATTATCTCTCACTAATACACCTTCCCTAGTGACCCGGAACAAATTGCGAAACGTGTTTTTGGACTGATTCCAACCAACATTTCTATTATGTAAGCAATACATGATTCGTTTTGCTGGGCACGTGTCCAATATTATCGGAACAAACCGCTAAAGTAGTTCTCTAAATATTGGTGTTCAAAGTACGATAGATTTTACCTAAAAATCTTTTTATACAATTAAATAGTTTACCAAACGACTATATTTTTCAGCGTGTCTATTATCCATGGATAAAGAAACACATTAGATGTTCTCAAAAAGGTTAAATTATTGTCTTGTAATTAAATATATTTTTACCATACTTGTATTCAACTAGAAATAAAATAATTTATACTACCACGAATAACTACAAATAAACAACAACAACGCGGAGTGGGACGGCCTAAAACTAGGTGATGCTGCGATCTTCGTAGCACGGGTGGCAGAAGCTGGATGACAGTAGCCGAGGATCGTGCTCAGTGGCATGCTTTTGGAGAACCCTACGTCCAGCAGTGGACTTCACACAGTAATGGTATTTGACATATTATATTTAAAAAAAACAAAGTTTAATAACACCAGGAGAGCAAATATCAATACCAAATTTACATTACGTACACATTATAATTTCTTAGAACCAAAATATAGTTATTTTATCACTAAATTATGCCCTACTTTCCTTTCCTTATCATTAATGATAAGTTATAAGACAAGTAATATTGTGCGTGTACAAGACGATCACTTAGTAGCACGGGTACTTAACGTCTGCCACGTAGCTCTACATATTAATCTATATTAACAATAGTTTAATATTTTTATCTTCATTTCACAACACTTGACGTGCTTCATTTGAAAAATGAATTGAATCAATTTATCAATAGGCGTCTATAGTTGTGTATGGTAAATTTATCTATTTTCTTCAAGTAAATATAATATATCAATACAGTATTTACGAGAAAAACATTAAACGCTATTACGCGCGGACATTCTCTTTGTATTTACGGATTATCGCAGGAATATTACGAAATAATTAATAGGGACCACATGAAATATGAGCTTTCAAATAAAACAAGAATCACTAAAATCGGTTCAGTCAGTCGAAAGTCATGAACGGAAATGTTACAAACGTTAGAAACAAAAAAAATACAACGAATTGAGAACCTCCCCCTTTTTTTTAAGTCGGTTGAGAAAAAAAACAACACATATTAAATAGGTTTCAAAGAAATGTAACGTCTGTTTTTATCAAAGGACGTTATTGCTTTCATAGTCTTTCATAAGACCAAGGAGTCATTTTTTATTCTTTTTAATAAAAGTTCCTTGCATTTTAAATGCATGAATATATAAAATTCGAAATGAGAACGACTACATGCTTGGAAGTTTTAAATCTTCATTTTAAAACTTGTTTTCTGAAGTAAGTGAATTCTTTAAATTTAATTCCGTTACCAAAAGCAAAACTTTACGAACGTACTTAACAAATCATAATATTACATGGCCGCATTTTCCTCTTTGGTTTTTTTTTCTCTTTATTGAGGACAACAAACATTTGAAAAATTATAATAAGCAATAAAGTAAAATAAAGTCTAAAGAAAAATTATAAATAACGTCAATAGCCCAATGGTTTAGGGTACGGCCTGCGAATCGTAAGGTCGTGTCGAATCCGTCATTCGACTATTGCCGTGAACCATATCCTAGCACAAGCTTAAGCTTAGTTGGAATGGTTAACAAGATTGTTAGTAATATTTCTGAAAAAAAATCGAAATATTGCTAGCTTTCTTTTAAAAATAAAAACTATAAACATATCGTTGGTTATTGCACAAACAACACCGTCATCCACAGATTACTGCATTAAAGTTACAGAGATAGGATTAAATTAATAATAGAAAAAAAAAAACAGTCAAAAAGGAAAATAGGTAAGTTAACAAAATCCCTTGTACCGCTTTTCTAAATTTGGAAGGAGTTAAGCCAAATATATCTATATTGTTAAAGTTATTGTTATATAATTCCATGATACGATTAAGAGGTGCGCGTGCGCCTGCGCTTTTTTTACTTGACTGAATAGCAAAAAGTTTATATGAATGAACGTCACGAATGCGTTTCGAATGGCTGGGAACACGTATACATATGTGATTGACGAGTTAATTGCAATCCAATTTGTTTTCACAGATGTTGTAAAGTGGAGTTTGATCCATTCTTCTTGATTAGAGAGAGCACACCGAATTTATTTAGTAATAATTCCTAAGATTGTTTAGAATTACAAAATTTATATGAACTTGATCATAAAAATTTACGTTGAACACACTTCACTTGCTGACTGTACTTATTGTATATCGGATTCCATATCGCTAAGGTGAATTAAAATAAATATTTTTAAGCTACGATGTAACTGTAAATATGTATTATTTATATTATGTAAGTACAGTATGTATCGACATTAAACCAATTACAAATTAATACTCATTTGTCCACCACATGCCGACAACGAATTTTGGCGTACTACAGCAACACAATGCGCAAAGGCGACGAATGTCTAGAGAAGCTGATCATAGCCGGGAACACGGAAGGTAAAAGATCTCACAGCCACTCACCAACAAGATGGTCCGATCAAATAAAAGACTCGTCTTCCAAATTTAACTCCGTCATAAAAGACGCGCTAGATAGAGACCGAAAGCGGTAACCTGACAGAGACCACGATCCTCAGACATAAGGGACCGATAGTAGAAAGACAGTGCTATATAGTGTACTTTTAATTAATACAATCCTATAAAGCTTTCGTGTTTACTTTAAACAAGCAGATCAATCAGAATTTGAGGTTGTTTGTTAGCATTTCAATCCTAGGGTACCCAGGCATGTAGAGGGATAGCTGATAAGGTAATTAAAATGAATAAGTAAATTAAAATAAGAAATAATGTAAAACCAGTGGTATATTATAGGAATACACCAATGGTTAACAAAAAAAAGGATAATTAAAAATAGGATAAGCTTTAAACTAAAATAAAGGACTATAATGTAATAGAAGACAAGCAATAATATGTAAAAGAATAGAAAATAAGGGCAAAATGTAAATGTAGAATAAGAAAAGTACATGTAGAGTAAGGAAATATAGAGTGAGAAAATAGAATAAGGAAGTAGAAGTAATGTAAAAGGATGATGATGAAATAAGAATGTAAAAGGTAGTAGAGTAAGAAATTGTAAAATGTAGATAGTAGAGTTAGAAATTGTAAACGTGTAATAATGAAATAGAGTAGGAATCTGTAAGAGAGGCGAGTGGAAGAGAGTATTGTGTGGGAGTGGTATTGGAAGAGGAAATACGGAAAGGGGAATGCAAGGAAGAAGAAGAAGAAAGGACCCTAAGGTATCAAACGTTGGGGGAACGATGAAAAAAAAAAAGGGTACCCAGGCAATCAGTCTTTCCAATACCCTATCTATATTTCTAGAGATTGAATTATAAATATATAATTAGATTTCAGTCTCCAATACTGTATTAACTACTGCATCTACAAATCAGAGCATAGTTTAATGTAGTTACTCCAAATTTGCACTTAGAATATTCTAGAAGCTTATTTCAACTGAATTCAGTCTCGTTAAACTTTGAAAAGCGTTAACGATTTCGATAACTGAACAACCAACGTTGTTATAGAACTTTACGGAATAGAATTATACGCGGAACTCACATGTATAAATAATACTATACGTAAAAATAAACTACCGACCGCTAAAACCGCTAAAACAATATGCGAGCTTCAACTTAAAAAGCGCTTAGGGTTGCTGCATGGGCAATAAAAGCAAGTATTTTGGAATCGAATCAATTTCCAAATTATCGTAGGTATATTACGAAATAGAATTAATCAGATCCTAACCAAACTCTCATCAAACTACCCTTGGAAAGGGTACTTACCCTTACCAATAAAAGATGAAACATCGAAATCGGTTGACGTGGCAGCAACCCAAAGTGTTTTATTATGTTGAAGCGTCCTAACGTTTTTGTCCTTAACAACCGAAAAAACCGCATGTCATTGGCACAAACCGACTGTAATTCGAAACCGCGACCGTAAGAGCTCACATTAGTCCAACCGCGAAGCCACTAGATTGTCGCTATTTTTTTTTATATAATACTACGTACGTATGTTCAGCGGGTTCAAAACGAAGAAGTCTTCAACCAGTGCGTCCCCAGCCATGACCTACGGTGCCGAGACTTGGACTTGAGCGTTGGGCTGCTCCACAAGCTGAAAGTCGCACAACTAGCGATGAAAAGAGAGCTATTCTCGGCATTTCTCTTAGCGATATAATCCGAAACGAAGAAATTCGACCCAGAACAAAGGTAGTCGACATACCTTTTAAAGTCAGTAAGTTGAAGTGACAGTGGGCCGGCCAAATCTGCCGATTCAGTGACGGTAGATGTGTGAGGAAAGTCTTGGAATGGAGGCCGCGCATAGGCTGTAGAAGCGTGGGGCGCCCTCACTCCAGATGGATCGACGAATAGCCAGAAGTGGCTGGATGCGTATGATGAAAGCGGAGGATCGTATGTGGTGGAAGGCAGGCAGTGGATAGTCACAGGCTGATGATGATGATGACTAATACTACTACTACTGTAACTCATAATTGTCAATAGCCTTGTAGCTTAGGGTACAGTGTGCGAATCGTAAGGTCCACCGACTATTGAACGAAAACCATCTCCTTTTTTTTTTTTGTTAACGGGGAGGAAATCTTCAAAAACATACCCCGCCTTCTGGGGGGAAGGCGGCGGTTATGTGGGGTTTTTACCCACTAAAACCTCCCCGGTGGCCCTTTCCTCGGTGCATGACGAGGGGCTCCGGGATCTCCAGTGGAACGCACCGGAGCCCCTCTGCACTGTGCTCAAGGAGAGCACGTCCGGGGGGAGGTTACTCCCTCCCCCCTGTGCCCTCATAGTGCAAGGCTACACGGGCCAGCCGATGTCGCCTTCTTCCCGGGTCCACCTTAGCGGACGACAAATGCCCCCACCCTTGTCGCCCAGTGAACCCGAGGCCCCTTTTAGTCGCCTTCTACGACAGGCAGGGGATACCGTAGTCTTATTCTTGAGAGCCTAGAACTACAGGGCTCTCAAGAATAAGACTGCGGGCATCTCCTAGCACAAGCTTAAGCTTAGTTGGAATGGTTAACAAGAATTTCATAAAAAAACCTGTTGAATATTTTTTGTGTTTATGCTATGCGATATTGTAAGTCAATTTGTATATGAAAATAAATTTGAATAATTTCACAGTACAGACACCTTAATTAGTATTTAATTATAGTATTCGCATTGTAAGGAGCGAAGTGGCAGTTAGTCTTGATAGTAAACATTAACGATACCTATGAATGCAGAACAGAGCCAGCTCTCCGCTGCTAAACTTACTAGAACTAAAATAGACCGAGAGCACGAAACAGACAAAGCGCTTCTATTGCCTTAGTTGGTGTAACTAAACTTTAAATAATCGTGTCCTAACATTTGCAAATCGTTATAGTAAAAGTTTTAAGTAATTAACATATCTTTAACCGACTTCAATAAGGAGGAGGTTCTCAATACTTTATTTTTTTTATGTTCGTTATCGCAGAACTATCGACTTCGACGGGTGACTTGATTTTAACGGTTCTTTTTTAATTTGAAAGCTAGTGTTTGAAATGGATCCATTTCAATTTTATTCTATTTGAAATTAGTTTTTGTTTTTACTCGTAAATATATTTGTAACAACGATATTGATTTGGAATCGTATAAAATATTTAAAATTTATATAATGCTGCTATGCTTCTACAATCCAAGGCCACATTATTCATTTTTAGATTCTCCATATTTAGGCAGAAAAATGCCTACCATAACTCTTTTTATCGACTGCGTCAGAAGCAGGGAGGAATCAGTGTTGAATAATTTCGTTTTCAGTCAGGTCAGGATGAGCAGAGTTTTTCTAATACTACACAATACACTAGAACAAGTTTTTTCTCACGCACGTTTCCTTTGTGACCAAAAATAATTCTTTTATGAGCAAATCAATACTTTATATTTAGTCTGGGCATATGTTTTGTTGTTAATGAAAATGTTTTTATGGCGGAACAATCCTGATAAAACCATTTCTTAAAATATAATTTATTAAGGGACGTGAAATGACAGCTTACACATCTCTAGAGCCCAACAGCTCTAACTTCTCATATATCATGTTAAGCCCTAATACTGTATTCAGAAAGTATTAGAGTCCTAATTCTTTCTGAAGAGAGTATTAGGGCTTAACATAATATAAAAAAAACAGATTTACAGCTTTCTTCACGATGTTACATACCTTAAATTGTAGTAACCAGTTTCATTTCGTTTCTGTATCGCATCGGGGATGTTCGCGGATGCACAGATGGCATGCTTTTTTGCGACAATGCACAAGAGGAGTGCACCTCTAGTGCGCAGGGTGCGGACCAGCTCCAACAGCATCCTGAGCATGATCGCTAAAAGACTTGACTGTGTTTATGTAAACAGATGCTGCGCCGTCTAACATGGGGTAAGGTATTCATAAGCATAGTCAAGCCTTTAGTATAATATTATATTTTATTTTTTATTTTATATTATAATCAAATAATTATAATAGTTATTTTATATTATAATCTTATAATTTAGTCTAAGGTTGTTATTTAATAGTTATTTAAAATAATGATGAGTCTTATTTACTTATTTGAATAAAGGAATAATAATAATTGATGCCGTAACCGCAGATTGAACCCAGCTTTTTCCGTAATTTACTTATCGGCTACCGAGCTACCGTGGCTCTGCTGGAGAAATGTAGACAATTTCAACCAGAACCTTTTTGTGCATTCCTTACTAACAGAATATATTATTGCTTTTGTAAGATAGCTTTCAGAGTGACGTTTATTTGGGTTAGAATTGTTTCCCAAAATCCCTCGTCTCTGTGACAAAGGTCAGCACCACATCAATAATTCTTATCATTATTTTATTTCTGTAAAAGCTACTTGATAAAGTAAATATATGAAAAAGAGATGAAAACAGAGAACATAGTTTTCACGGATTTTATGTCGTAACGGTTAAAATAATTCCAATACGTCGGCGGTCTATCCACAACGCCTGTCACGTTTGGGTCCAATTAAAGTAATCAATTGGACTAATTATAACATGTGATAGACTGAAGGAAGCTTTGCCTTTTTTATTCTTATCTGGGGGATGGAGCGAGAGGACAAGTTAAATATACCACGATATACTAAGTATACAATACTCGATGCATTCAACATCATGTTTTTTTAAATATAAGTGAATACCTTGTTACATAAACTTCAACTTGAGCTTGCTATGGATGCAGCTAGTTCAATATTAACATTTCGAAATCCAGGTCAGATACGAGTATCGATTGCTTTAAAGTTAGGCGGGGTAACAAGACGTGCTTGAAAGTGCTGATGGATATTTGATGGCATCACAGCTACTCTCGAATTCATGCATAAGCTGGCTTGATGTGGAATAATAATGAAGCTAGTTGCGCGTGTCATGCGCTTCGTTATAGCATGAAGTTACCAGTGAGACATCACGGTCAAATTACAATGTGAATTATCACATATATTTTAGGAGACAATACCCTGCCGTTATATTGTAATTGTGCACAAATCAATATTGTAATACAATAATTTTCCATAAGTTCAAAGCTACGTTTTTAATATCTTTTCGTTTCAAGTTTATGAATAACACTTGTAAGCTATTTAATAATATTTTTGAAAGCAGAGTTTAAAAGAAATTGATATTAACATGGTAATGTTAACAAAAGCGTATTCCCAACGGAATACAGAACCTTTTACTTATTTTTGATTATCAAACCATTATTAATTCTGGATGATTTATGCTTTCCAGTTTTTTTTTCAATATTGGCTATTTTTAAAGGCAAAATTACAATTTAATATTTAATCGGATATTGAGAAAGATCTCAAGAAATTAAATTAACTTTCCATTATAATGCGCTTGAATTTTGGTTATGATTTTTTGTTATATTATTTTTCTTGCACCATATACGATGATCCGTTATCCACATCCAGCATCGGGTATATGATTCCTCGAACCATGCGCGGTCTCCATTCGCAGTCTTTCCTCTCCCATTTGTAGTCACTGACTCCGCACGTGTGGTCGGCCCACTGCCATTTCAACTTACTAACTTTAAGCCATGTCAACTGCCTTTGATCTCCTTTCAATTCCTCCGTTTTCCTTAGAGAAATTTAGAGCATAGCTGTTTTCATCGTTCGTTGCGCGACTTTCAGCTTGTGGTCCAGCCCAACAAATTTAATAAATGATTAAGGCTTATTAATAATATAACAGTGTTTTCTCTTCACTGATTTCCTGTTAAAACGTTCAAAACTAAAAGCTTGACTTTGTGCCTCGGGCGGTTTTGCGGCCGAAATTCTCTGATGAAGTAATTTCCTCGTAAACGAACTATGCAGTGTGACATTGTATTATTCAAACCACAATTTCAGTGCTTCGGTCACGTTAAAGGTTTGCTTCATCTCTATATTTTTTTAAATGAAGTCAAGTTTAGATATAAATTATGGTAATATTTTATGATATACAAAAAACCTCTAAGACAAGAAAAATCACAAAATCGGATTCGTTTGTAATATTAAAATATTGCTAAAGATTTTTACTACATGTATTTGAATGTATTTACGGTACATATACAAAAAAATATATATTTTTAATTTTTGTCTATGTGTCTGTTCATTCCGGCTAATTTTTAGAAACGGCTGGACTGATTTTGACAGAACTTTCGCAGGCAGATACTTTTTACTTTATTTTGAAAAAAAATATAATTAAATAGTAGATGGTAGCCATGTTAGCTAAGTGTCCGGGCGACTAGTGTCCGACACCAATGAAGTTGTTTATTACGAATTTTAGTACTGATTTACCACATACTCGACGGTGAAGGAAACATTGCAAGGAAACCTGCATGGGTTACAATTTTTTTTAAGACATGTAAAGACCGCCAAACCACACTGTACAACGTGTGGTGGCCTCTGTTCTTGTGCACTCTTCATACAGAAGTCTTGTACCCAGCAGTAGGACCTATAAAATTTAATACTTTTGCTCTTGAGGTGCCCAAATATCAAGTGCTTTTTGGTGTATTTTTTTTTAAATGCGCCAAAACTGTTTTGTGGTCAATTACCAGTTCTTCAGCTACGTCGTGACTGATATGCCGATCTTGCTCCACTTTTTCAAAAATGGCATCCATTTTATCCGTAATAGGGCGACCAGAGCGACGTGCATCTTTGATCAAAAGTTCCGGATTAAAAACGCTTAAACCAAATTTGTGCTACTTTCACAAACACTGCACTAGGTCCATAAACATCGCAAATTGCATTTTTACCTTTTTTGTAGCAAAATTTTAAAATGTATCTAATTTCTTTATTACATTCACTCATCTTGACAGTACGAAAAAGAACTGAAAATCACACATTTTCCTAATTTGAATTTATGTTCTTTAAAATGTAAACTTTTAATGATATCAAAACCAGCCAGATACAAATATGTCCAAAGAGATTTTATTACAAGTTCATACATACTATAATGCGAAAACACTTTTACCCAACCTATTATAAAAATAATTAAATATTAATTATTTTCTATATTATATCTCAATGGCTGGTCATACTTTCATTAATACGTAAATCTAAATATTTCTCATTTAACCGTTACAAAGTTTTCAATAACATCGTATTGACAAATTGCCAATAATATTTGCCAAAATTCAATAACGCAATACGAAGGCGGGAATCAGTCGAACGCGTTTGATTCGAGTGATTTGATTGAGGGTGTCTGGTTTTTCAACAATCTATTTACAATGTAAATTGTCAAGTTTGTATAGAATGAATTAAGCGACTTTTATAGAATACCGACAAGTTGGTACGTAAAGAAAGACCTGATAAGTTTGATGGAAAGTGGACAGAGATTAATGTCAGCGTAACCAAAATCTCAACAAACTACCCCTAGAAAGGATATACCTTTCCAATAAATAAAGAATCTTCGAAATCGGTTGCCATAATATCGAGTTATTCGTCCATTCATCGCACACATAAAAGTTAAAGTTACAGCCTTTATATATATGTCCCACTGCTGGGCGCAGGCGTTCTCTGTCAAGAGAGTATAAGGGCATAGTCCAGTCTAGTGCGGATTGGCTTCACATGTCTTAGAAAAAAATTTCTAGGACATGTAGGTTTCCTCACGATGTTTTCCATCACCGCCAAGTGCGTGGTAAATCATCACAAAAATTGCAACAGCAAATTTATTGTGCCGGCACCGGGGATCAAACTCGCTACGACTACGCAACTTGAGGCGACCGCCCGGACACTGAGCTACCACGGCTCAAATACTAAATGCGAATTTAAGACTTATATGGTTTTCTCATGGTTGCAATTGTCAGAATTGGATCAATTGGGTGCGTGGAAGCACCAGTTTTCAAATAAAAAAAGAATCATCAAAAGCGGGTCGCCCATTCAAAATTTTAGCACCTGCGCGTCATTTGTAACAGTTCTTTTGGTTTATGTAATAACTTGTAGGTGTTGTGGAATAAAATAGTCCAATAAGTAATACACTCGCTTTATTCAGACGGCGTAACGTTGTACAAGGAATTATTTTCACAACTGCGCGTCCTCACAATCTTTATACAAAATTAATTAGTAGTCAGATTACGAACTAATAAAGTTAAATTATCATTTACAATGCCAAGTTAATGTGGCGATCAACTAAATTATTAATCATGAATTAAAGATACAATAAGTTTCAGGTAAATTACTAAGATATCATTGGAAGTAGTTACTATGCATAGCAATTGCTGAGTGCCTCGTGTTGCTAGCTAACATTTAACTCTGATCTTACCTTGGCCAAAAATATAACTAAATGTTTCTCTTTCGCCATTTACAAACCTTATTGGTGGCAGATTTTTATTTTTTTCACCATTGTTGTACCCGAATAGACGTTCCACCTTTTTTTTATAGAAAAAGAGACAAACGAGCTTGAGTCTCACCTGATCTTAAGTGATCATCGTGACCTATAAACATTCGCAACACCGAAGGAGCTGCAGGTGCGTTGCCGGCCTTTGAGAAAGGAGTAGTCCCGTTTCTTGATGGTCTCCAAATCGTAAAGGTTCGGTAACACCGCTGGCGACAGTTGGTTCTCTAGCTTGATAGCACGTGGAAGAACGTGAACGCCAAATATCAAAATGGTGTCGATGGAATTTGGAATTCTGCCGTGATATACTGTAATGGAAGTAAACGCGAATGTTTACAATCATATGCTTGTATCAATGTCTCTTTCAGTATTTTAATTCAGACAAAAAAGTCATTTTCTAAATTTGTTGTGATATAGATGTGACGTATGTATTAATATGCTCCATAAAAGTTTAATGAAATAAATTATAAATTTTAAAAAAAATAGCGCAAAGCATTATGCATACAACACAGCAAAAAGCGAAACTTTTATCGCTATTGTGTAGCTCTGTGTGTTTTTGCTGTGTGTGTATAATTGTTATGAAATTAAGGGACAAATCTTATTCACTAAACAAGATATTTAAATATAAATATTTTATTATAACGGATATTTTATTTAAAAACTTATCTCTAATTATAAAAGTACCAATGGAGCGGGTCTTTGCCAAGGGTCTACAAGGGCCGCTTCCTCGGGGAAAAGCCCTCCATGAATTTAGTATACAAACATTTGTTCTTTTATTAAAATGAAAAAACGATGACCTACTTACATGAATAAAAAAATGTACATTTCAAAGCAAAATTTGTATAAAAATGTTATAGGAATGAAATGTTCAGCGTTTACACAAGAAACCTATTTTTTCGAAATAAAATATAATCTAATTAAATTACCGTATAAGACGAAAATTATTGTACTACATTAAAATAAAATAAAAATAAGCTCTCACGTCCTTTTACGGGGTAGACAGAGATAAAAATCGCTTTTCACCAACGTTAAGAGCAATGCAGACAAATCGCTTATTACGTTATCTATTACGGGATCCATATTTCTACGTATAACTAAGCTTTTCAACAACGAACTGTAGATTCTATGAAATAAATCAGCATACGCCGAACAAAAAATTTAGCAACTTTTTTGTACATAAAAACTAAACTCATTAGTACAAGCTGGATAGAATTTCAACTTCTGACCGTAAGATCCAAAAAAAGCCAAGCTATTTCAGCTTGTTATTTGTTTTTATTTAATTTTTTTTTAATTAACTGTTATTTAATATAAGTCTTCAGCAATAATGAACATCGAACAGCTATAATTTCTAAACATAAATAGGAGAGGTCTTACGTTAAGTAAGAATCCAAAAGGATGAAAATTTATTCATAAGAGCCTTTCGAAATCACGACCGTTACATTGGTATCCCGACATTCAGTCTTACCAGTTTTATTTTTGGTTATAAAATAAAGTATATTGAAACCTTAATACGTATTGAACGGAATCTGAAAGAAATCCTTTGGGTAAAAGACTTAAATAAATTGCGTGCTGTGTAAAGTTCGTTTCCTACTGAATGTCAACCCTGCTTCGGTTTCTATTGAGAGGCATCTACGACGTAGCTACGAAATAGTGATGAATTTTCTCTTAGTTATTTTTGCCTTCTTTGTATCCCTTTATACAGTTCGTTTTTAGTTCTATACGTGTTTAACTAAAATAGGTCTTTAACTAAAAAATCGGTAATTAATAATATAAATTTTCATTGCGTTTGGATTTAAAGTGACTATGAGGTTTTGTTAACATGACAAATTTGGTGATAAGGTGCAAAGACGCAAAATACTCTCATAACTCACAGGGGTAGGTAGAGATTACCCGTTTCCATTTTGGAAGAATCTGGCACACCTCTCTCGCTGATAACAGTCTTCAGTAGAGAGAGAACGAAGAAGAATAAGATGTTTTTATGACGAACTACTCAGATTGGCCAAAGAAGCTGACTTTGACTGCTTCACCGGATTGAGAGGTGGCATAGCTATTAGATCGCTTAACCTGCACCTCTACTCAAGATGGATAACAACAAGTATATTTACGAGTAAAAAGAAAACCCGTCAAAAAAAACTTCAAATCGAATAGGAAAATTATGAAATAGAATTAATCAGAACCTAACAAAATTATCATCAAACTACCCTTGAAGTACAATCTTTCCAATAAAAAATGAATCATCGAATTCGGTTGACGTGACATTGAGTTATTCGATCATATGTCACGCACATCCTTTATTCAAACTAAGCAATTATATGGATTCCTCATAGATGCCCCTGTTAGAAAAAGAATCGTCAAAATCGGTTCACTCAGTTGAAAGTTATGATAAACATAAAATACATACATACTGTAATAAAACTGCGAGGTGTGAGTCTAAACTGATTTATTATGCAAGTACCGTCAACATTACATCTTTCCCCTAATAGAAACAGACTGTGCTAATATTACAATAACAGCAAACACCAAACCAAATCAACAAGCAATCATGAACATAAAAATAATAAAACTTAAACCATTAGACTTAATTAGCAAATAAACATTTTTTTTTTTTTTTTATACATATATATTTTGTGTACAATAGACAAACGTTCTCTAGTAGCACGGTCGTGTACGAAGACGTCCATGCCACGTAGATTCAACACCCGCCGGTCCCGAAGGGTCCTCTGCATTACCCATTTCCTTCCCTACGCAGGAGGGGAGGGAGCAGAAGTGTCTTTGCTTACACTAATCAAATGACGCCTGTTACGTCTGTATACCTTACCATAAGTGTCGGTAAGAAAATACGAGCGTGGCTGCTTAGCTGGCGACTGCACGTGCATACTGCGGCGTCGGGACCGTCCACCACTACAACTTCGTCCCCGGCCGCAGAGACGGCTGTTCGCGTGGTGACGATCGTAATATAGCTTATTTCTAAAGCGGTCACTTACTATTTTGTTATTGTCATCTGTATTGTTTCTATCGGGTTTTAATTTATTCACGTGCGATGGCAGTCGAGTTCGTAATCTACGCCCCATTAGCAATTGAGATGGGAACCTATACCGTTACGAGGCGTCGATCGTAAATTAAGAAGTCAAGGTAGAAGTCGGATTGCGTCAGTTCTGACTTTTTAGAATATTTTAACCGTTTGAACGGCCGCTGTCACCATGTAATAAAACTGCGAGGTGTGAGTCTAAACTGATTTATTATGCAAGTACCGTCAACATTACACATACGAATTAAGAACCTCCTTTTCTCGAGTGGGTTGAAAGGTCTGGATTCCTTACACAAGTACATATAACTATAATTCCCACCACAACAATGTATCGATATTTGCAGTTGAAATAAAACACTTGGGAACCGCAAAAACATCTCCATTGTTTAAGATCACGGGTCTGTCACGATCCTTGACAAGGGTTTACTAGAGCCCATCACTTAATAGCTTTTCGGAAATATTACTATTTCTACGTAGCGAATGTCTTTGTGTGACATTTGTGTCAAATAGTTAATAAGGTGTGAATTATACATAACTTACGTATAAATAATCTGATTTCTAGAGATGCGAGAAACTACTATTTAGCTATGATGGCCTAGAAGTCAATAATCCCAGGTGCTGTGTTTCAATTAATTGACTTTTTTTATTCTTACATGCTTAATACCTTTTTTTTGTTAATGGGGAGGAAATCTTCAAAAAGATGCTTAATAATTACCTACCAACATTTGTACAACGATAGGCTCACTTCTCAATTTTTACAATGTATTACAATTTAAATTCATAAACCTTCAATTTACCTACATACATTTTAATGGCAGATATAAAATAAGCTCTTAAGTCCTTTTAACCCTGGCGGGGTAGACAGAGACAGCTGTCGAGCCTATCGCCATACACCGAATACAACCATTTTGACTAACATTTTGTTTTATTTTTTTTTATAATTTCTAAGCAAGTGCTTGACTACGATCCCACCTGATGTTAAGTGGAAATGCAGTCCTGGATGGTAAGGCGCACTAGCTTAGTAAATGCCTATTCACTTTACTCTTGAAAATACCCACATTGTAATCGGAAGGAAAGACAGACGCGGGCAAACTATTGCAGTCCTTTGCTGTACGAAGAATGAAAGTTAAAAATTTAAATGAAGTATATAACAGGGATTTACTGTACTGCAGGGATTCACTGCAGTTTTGCGTTTTAGTTGTTAGAGAACGACGAAACTCCGATCAAGTTGTTTAATCAACCTGACCGAAACTAGATTCCGCCACCAGCACTATTCCGGTGGACTGCACACTACCAATATTGATATCCTTGTATATCGAATGTCGGTTCGCTACTCGTATTTAGAATAGTGTTGATTTTATAAAATTCCAAATTGAATTTCTTTAAATTATAATTCTGTAGGTGCGTTGTGAAAATTTGCGGCGCACGTCGGAATAGTTTGCGATGGTAGATTTTTTCCAATTTATAGTTATATTTTTGATAATTCACACTATATCTTTATTAATTATAGCCTATGTGTAAAGATTCATAAAAACCATTTAGTAGTTATTGTGTGAAAGAATAACACTTCACAAATATTCACAATTACAAAATCAATACGATTGCTTATTTAATAATTACTTAGTTCCAAGATTTCTTTACAAATATTTCTACGTAAATCTTTACAGGTTCTCGTAATATTTAAGTGAAGAAAAAACAAACAGTCGGAGAGAAAAGGTCGAGTAGGCAATTATTTTGTAAACGCTATTTATAAAAAGATTTTCATATTTTAATTACATATGACTTTTTAATGTACCATGTTTTGCCTCCACAAAAATAGCTGTCATGCATTTTTAACCTTACAAGTCGCATAGAAATAACAATAGCCAACAATTTTTTACAGCAATAATTAGGTTCTATATGTGACAGTATGTAAGCCCATCGCCGTATAGGCGCAAATATTTGGTAAAGTGACTTTTTGTACGAAAGAATCCTTTGCCCCAATAATTTTAATAATGTTTTTTTTTCGGATTTAACCAGTAACTGGCTCACCCACTTCTGCGGTTTTGCTTGTACCTTTTCGACCTTTGAATAATGAGTTCTATGTCAAATCGGTTCAGTAAATCCAAGGAATGATAGTACGAGATAATTTATAAAACGAAAAGATACACATCTGTACAATATATTTAATAACTAGGGTGTTCTTTTGTCTATGTACCACAAAGAATAAATGAATTCTATTGCGTTTATATAAGTTGTATAAAGTAAAAATTATATAACATAAAAATACTATTGCAGCCTTCTTCCCGATCACATGACAAATGAACAGTTTCGGATGTTACATATTACCTATCATCTGTCACTTGTCACCTGACCTGTCCCCTGTCACTTTCGTCCTCGTCTACGTGACCCCACGTTTACATCTACGCCTACGTCTTCGTCTATGTTACCGTCAACGTCTACGCCAATGGCTATGTCTTCGCCTAAGTTACCGTCAACGTCTACGTTTACATCTTTGCCTACGCTTATTTTTCGTTTTCATCTACGTCTAGTTTAACAGTCACCTGTCAGATTACTAGTCACAAGTAATTATAAATAGATACATACGACATACGAGTATGTACATACATCTAACTATAAATGGAAAGGGACAGAAAAAGGTAAATGTCAAACTATTCCTTGTTTAGATAAAGCTTCTAGAGCTTGATAGTAGCTTTAGTTCCAGCTGTAGGAACGTTTGTTGGCAGCGCTTTACTGAGTAAAAGAATTATGGAAGAAAATACATCGGGAAAATCACCAAAGGAATCACAACAAAATCGGTGTTTTCCATGGGTGAATAATTAAAATGATAAAGAATAACAAGAAACCACGAAGTTATTTGAAATAATGTTTCAATATAAGAGTTTGTTCAAATCGTACGCCATCAAAGGCTTAAATCGTATCGAATATCAGCCCGGTCAAGTTCTATTGAAAGGCACTTATGTTGCCATAAAGGGAATGGTGATAAATTTTCTGCGGGTGACTTGGACCTTTTCCTTTGAAGAAACTGCGAGTTACTGCGTAGCGCAGCTTTATGTGCAAGCGTGTCCTCGACTTCATTCGCGTGTGAAAATTATGTATAATTATGGTAGCTTCCTATTGAATAAATAAAAAAATAAAATATTACATTAATAATTGATTGATTACTGCAAATTATTCTCGCTACAATTTATAGCAACAAGGCCCGTATGTTCAATGAGAGAAGCGAATTAGTTCGTTATCACCTACCTTCTTTCAATTAACCACCTGCAAATATCGAATATTCAATTCGACATAGGGCCACATTAAATCGTACAGTTGACATAGAACCGTTCAGGTCCATTCGTATAAACTATCCGTATAATATATTTATTTAGTCTTATTTTATTATTGCACGGACACTGAACCGTGGTAGCTCAGTGTCCGTGCGGTTGGCTCAAGTTGTGTAGTACGCTAGCAACCCGAGTTCGATCTCCCGTGCCGGTACCAATAAATTTGTTGTTGCATTTTTATGTGCTGATTTACCACGCGCTCGGCGGTGAAGGAAAACATCGTGAGGAAACCTACATGTTTTAGAAAATTTTTCTAAGGCATGTGAAGTCTGCCAATCCGCATTAGGGCCGCGTGGCGTACTATGCCCTTGTACTCTCTTTACAGAGGAGGCCTGCGCCCAACAGTGGGACATATATAAAGGCTGTAACTTTAACTTTATTTTATTATTTATCAATATTGACTGAAATTTGTGACCAATAACACTATATTACATAGGTTTAGTAAATTGAGGTCACAGTGTAAAGCATTAACCATCTGTCGTCCAAATATCACTCCGCCGAAATTGCCAATAACTTGACATCGAAGTTAATGCCAAATAATTCCCATGTTGTTAACTCTTGTTAATATGAAGGACAGATGTTTACAATGTCTTCGCAAGTTCACTTTGGTATATGTCCAAATTGTTATTTCTTTAACTGTTATATAAAATATTATTATTCATTATATTAACTAATAATTGTACTGCAATTTAATTCACAATTTGAAGGAGAAAATATAAATCTTGCGCTTTTTTAAGCACAAATAAACATCAGGGCTCATATATCGTCAATTTCAGTCCGTCATGTGTCTAAAATACTATTAATTACCTTTTAAATACAAATAATCAAGCTCGTTCTGGGGTAGATAGAGACGGACTTATAAAAATTACATATTATATTTATAAATGTAGGGAAATATTACAGGAATATCCGCTTTCGCCTACGGTACAGTTTCTGCATTTGTGTCATTTTAATACATTTTTTTAATTGCTTGAAAGCCCATTTTTTTATTTACACGTCCATTTTGTAAGGAAACTGTAGAATAAGTGTAAACATATGTACAAAATCAAGCTGTCTGTTAATAAAGTTAGGAAGCGGAAGCTTCATGTCCGCTTCGTAGTCGTCGCGTAACTTAATTAAATCTTTTGACCCTGATAGGAAGCTTCATTCGTTCCATTGCCAATTACATCTGCCTGTTCCGTACTAGTGTAATAAATAAATTTATAACATATTTTACAGTGATACTAGTAATATAATAATTAGATTTTTGTAATCAAAAAAAACACAAATTTCAAATCAAATCTACGTTAAAAACTAATTAAAATGTGACAAAAATACACAACAATACAGTAAACGAATTACCGCCACTGACGTATTAAATGTAAACAATTATTATTCACGCTCACTTATTTCCTAAATTTCAGGACGACATTCAGGAGTAATCCTAAAAAAAGAATTATTAAAATCGGTTTTATAAATCAAGGAGTTATGAAGTAACTAACATACAAAAAAATTCAACAGAACTAAATAACCTCCTGTTTGACTAACTATTCCTAGAATACTGTGAGCTAGTTATGTTCTTAGTCGCAAAAGCTAACGGCTCAATAGTAGCAAGAAGAGGAACGAAGAAATATCCTTAAAGGAGGAAAATATATATATATATATTTATTTTACAAAGGGACCAACGTTGTTGCAAACATTTTAGCAACAGGCTCATAGGGCCCTAAATGGGGTCAAAAAAAAACCTCCTGTTTGAAGTAGGTTAAAAAAAGTTAAACTATGAATGTATTTTAATAGTTAAAAATATCAACTAATCTCTCTGTCTCAATAAAATGGAATGAGTAATTAGTGTCAGCAGTTAATGAATATAAAATAAAATTTAATTTTAAACCTTTTAAATTAATATAATTTATAATTGACTACTTTATGCTAATGAGTGGATAATTAACTACGTGTCTAGTACTATCGCACAACAGATGCCGCGGCAATTGACCCCATTGAAAAGTGGTTTGGATACGGTGTATTTCTTTATAGATAACAACATTTCAACTTGATACCTATAATAAGATAGACGCCAATAATTAGTACTACTACATACTACCTGCGCCCTCAGGTGTTATTCGTGACTAAAAACTATTTATGGGAATGTATCTAAAATAGAAGTAGCCTTATTATCGAAAACAGTCATCTGCCAGTGAAAGTTCCGTCAAAATCGGTCCAGCCGTTCCAGAGATCAGCAGGAACAAACAGATAGATAGACAAAAATTGTAAAAATATGTTATTTTAATATTACAAACAAACTCTAATTTTATTATATTTTATGTTACTTAATAGCTTACAATCATTGTTTTCAGTTAGGACAAGCGTTTATAGCAGTGAGAGCGGAGAACGAAGATGCGTCTGACGTTCACTTCCCAGACAAAGACTTCAAGTTGGAAACTTTTGAAAGCACTTAATGTTCTTGGTTTCTCTTGTTCTTGCTGAAGAAGCTGTCATAATCATGCAGTATTTATTCCAAATTTAATACAGTTGTTTGTTGCTGTTTTATCTGAGTTTTGTGTAAACGGTAGAATAAATAAGCTACTGTCTGGTTTAAAATCTTATAGACGTGCGTATATGCGTGTCGTGGACTTTGACGAACGACCTTGGGAAACGTATTGAAGCGTTCGAGATGTGTTTTATAGGCGCATGTTGGGTATTGGATGGACTTCGAAAGTGACAAATGAGGAGGTTCTATGACGAGTCAACGAAAAGCGCAAACTATTGCAGACCATCAAGATGACAAAAGTGTCGTATCTCGATCATGTGCTCAGGCACGAGAGATATGACCTTCTTCAACTTAATTCGATGGGCAAAGTCGCTTGCAAAAGAAGTGTTGGTCGTAGAAGGAAATCATGGCTGCGGAACATAAGAGAATGAATGGACCGAAATTGCGAGTGCCGCCCATCTGTTACGCCTCGCAAGAGACAGAAAGAGATATTGTGAACTAACTGCTAACCTTTGCTAGTCGTTTACTTTAAGAAGAAGAAATAATTAACGAGGAAGAACAAAAAATCACTGCTAAAATATAAAAGCCCGGTGTAGGGCTCATGCTCATCTACCTCCAGATTTAAAACACAATGAAAATTTAATGATTATAATAATAGAAATTAAATAGGTAAATAGGGTTTATTATATTTGTTTACCCTCACAGGAAAATAAAAGAGAATAACATATCTATTCCATTCCATTCTAGCCAATTATATTAATTCTGCGAAATACTTGTGGAATAAATTGACCAAGGAACCCAACCAGCCGCATACAAGAGAGTTTGAAAATTTATTGAAATATAATTTAATGAATGAAATTTGTAAAATGTGTTTGGAAGCTTATATCTACAATACTTACAAAAATAATTTCAGAATAAGCATGACAGTATAAAAATTGCCGTAGAGACGATGTCATTAAAAGTATGAATCAGGATAACAAACTGTGTAAAACGATAGTAGATGTTTTGATCAGAATAGAGGAAGGTATAAGCAGCTTACCTTCCCTTATTCTGATTTTGGGCAACTAGAAAGGTTGAATGAGGGTAGGTCAATAAAGGAACCTATGGTGCAAAGTAAGGGACAGTTTTAGTAACTATTACTAACATTGAAGGAAATCTAATGCCAAAAGACTTGGTACCAAAGAATTTGCATGAAAAATACTTAATACTTTAAATATTAATAAATGTATACATAAAATATAAAAAAACTTGTTTATAAAAAAATAGCAAAACAATACAATATTAAATACACAACACACAACATCAAAACACGAATACTAAATATAACTATTACCTGCGTTTCAGATCCGCTCTAACAAGGTGGTATAGCATTCTTGCCTGTTCCCACTCCGGAAAGGCAAGAATGCTATTACACACCCCCACATGCGACAAATCAATATTAAATTTCGCCGTATTCTTTCGGCTTTGTTCCGGACACATTCGACCATTATATGGTGATCCTTATTGTAATGTGGTAATTAAATGTGGTATGTGGTATTCAATTCAGTACTCAAAATAGTTTGACTACCTAGGCACACGGAGTTTATGTGGTACACATCAGGACCGTTTAATTAAATTGTTTTTATAATTTATAACGTGAATATTTTCTTAAAATTGATATAAAAAATACAGAGATTTAAAATTAAACTTTAAAATGACGTCCAAAAGAACTTCATACAGAAAAAACAAATACGTATTTGGAACTCGGTAACGAGGTTTGTACACAAACAACGACAACGAATAAACGAGGGGCACACCTTCACATCATTTATTAAACTTCCTTTGCCTGTTTGAGCTCGTATTTTATTTAAAGCAAGTACATTTGATATTTTACTTTCCTCCATTTACATTCGCCTGTTGGGAGTAATTAAATGTAATCTTGTTGCGTGGCATGTATGGCATCCTTTTAATAAATATCAAAATAAGAGTACAAATTTGTACAATCTACAAAGTTTAGAGTACAAAATTGAAATAAATAGTGGCAATCAAGCTTGCGTAGCTCATATAATTTTATATCATCAACGAACATCTACAATATTAGGCATGCATCAGCTTTTAAGAAGTGTTAGCTCTTTTCTTGAAAGTTTCTAAGTTTCGCATCGGAAGTAATAGCTGATTACATGTTGATTGTGCGTGGAATAAAATTACTTGAAAAATGTACAGTTGTAGAACGCCATCCATTAATACGAAGGTTTAAGAATTATTTGAATTATGTCCTGATGCGTTAGTGGAATGATTTCAAAAATTACCTAGAATTAATTATGGTAAAGACGATAAATATAACTGCATCCGACATATCTTTTGAGTCAATAATCATATCGACCTGTTGATAAGTTCACTCGTAACTCCAAATTCCATAGATGTCAAGAAAATAGTGAATGGTAAAATAGACTAGTAGCACCATCAAGGACTACATTTTTCATAAAGCATCAGGTTATCAACAACATCTACTGTTATACAATAACAAATATTATTATATAATTATTTATTATATACTAGCTATGCCCGCGATTCCATTCGTGTGGAATTTCAACAAAAAACGTTATATTTACACGTTCAGCCGCTCTGGCGATAAAGTAACAAACATCCATCCTTCCATCAATCGTAACCTTCACATTTATAACTGTAGAGGAATTGGTGGCATGATTATTGAACACAACTTCAAATATCCAACTATATAATAATTTACAGTACGGATAATTAAAAAGTAGCCTAAGTTACTCCTTATTAGATCAACTATTTGCAAGTAAACATCACGTCAAAATCGGTCCAGAGATCAGCCGGATTAAGCAGACGGACAGACAAAAACTGTAAAAAAAATTGCATTTGTACCTTATAAACATGCATATGCATGTAGTACAAAATGGTTATTTTAATATGAAAAACAGATCTATAATTTAATTTATATGTATAGATATAACTTGGATGTAAATATAATATAAACTCGCATTATTTATACCCCAGCATGGTAAACTGTCAAATATGAAACATTAAATGAAATATGATGATACATAAAAATAATACAATGATCGCCGTCTACCCCGCTACGGTTACAAGGATGAGAGAGCTTTTTTTTTTAATCCGTACCATTTTTTTTTAAATTAGGACTAACATTACGGGTCGTCATTGGCTGCATCTGTTGAAAGCTATGTTTAAAATTCCGTAGCAAGGGACCGGGTCACAGATGTTTTCCATTTCTATCCGTATTCACGTATTGCTATTGTAGTAGTGATAGTCCAACGACTGGGAGTCCATGTTAAAATCATAATAAAATAGAATAGAAGTAAAACTTACTTGCTACGATTTGTACATGTCACATATAGGAACCAATAAGTGGAAAACTATTAAAAGTTGCCTGATGCGAATGATCTGCATCCAATGGTTTCTATCTTACGATTCTCTTACGACCGTGTAGAATTTGGAAGGCAACGGGTCTTTAGCTGGATTGATTCATCTTGTTAGTGAACGGCCGCAAGATCTTTTTCCTTCGAAATTACCAACTACAGTCAGTTTCTCCAGAATCTCGTCGCCCCTACGCATTGAGAAGCCGCAATACGATAGAATTCGTTGTTAGCACATGCTAGACAAACGAGTTTTAATTTGTAGTTGGGTCAGGTTTGGTGCAATTCCAGCCCTGTAGTTCTGGGCTCCCAAGAATAAGACTACGGTATCCCCTGCCTGTCGTAGAGGGCGACAAAAAGAGGCCTCGGGTTCACTGGGCGACAAGGGTGGGGGGCCTTTGTCGTCCTTTGTCGTCGGCCTGCCGACATCGGCAGGCCTGTGTCGCCTTGCACTGCGAGAGCACAGGGGGGAGTGAGTAACCTCTCCCCCCGAGACGTGCTCTCCTAAGAGCACAGTGCAGATGGACTCCGGTGCGTTCCTCTGGAGATCCCGGAGCCCCTCACCATGCACCGAGGAAGGTTTTAGTGGGTAAAAACCCCACATAACCGCCGCCTTCCCCCCAGATCTTGTTGAAGATTTCCTCCCCGTAAACAAAAAAAAAGGATTGGTGCAATGATTCGTTTTGTTTCGTTCGAGAATAGATTAGACTCCACCAAAAGAAAATCGCTAGTATCAATATAAAGCTGTCATTTAAATTAAAACTCTCCCGTCGTAACTAAGAAGTGTTGTTTATAATTTATCACAGACAACTTCTTGTTGCCACGTTACGCCACTGCGTAGCCCAACCACTAGTGTGCCACCATACACCATGCTCTATACATATAGTGCCATCGTCTCCGCGATATATTAATTACGAGAGGAACTGTCCTTATCAAATGCGAAGCCCTGTCGCTCCTTATTAAACTTACCTCGTAAATTAACAACGTTTGTTGTAAAATTTTGACACGTTTTCTGATAATTTACAAGATAGTGTAAATTTATGTCTCAATTAAATATAAGGAGATATTGTCGGAACTACTCATGGAATTTAATAACATCTTTATACCACAATGCAATCGTATCAAACTTTTATAATAATTAACGTTTTATTCAAGTATCAAGAATCATATGTCGTTATTAATTACACCCTTAATATCTATGGTTAGTAATACTACATCATCATTTTTTCGAGCATTTTTAAAGCCTCAATAGCCTAATTAGGGTTCGTTTTATTACCATAAATAATATAAATAATGCAATCTAATAAATACTACAAATATTAGGTTTACTGCATAGATTATAATTTTAAAAAGTAAATATTAAATTAACTAGTAAAATTATTATATCTCACAATTTTTGATTTTATATAGACTTAAAAACAATCCAATGTTTTTAAGTATCGGCGATATTGTTAATAGTAAAGGAAGATAGAAAAAAACCACTCACACACACACTAAATAAATAGTCTATTCTTTACAAATAATATGCTACATAAATACTTGCCTTTATTAGATCTTGAAAAGGTTTTGCTAAACATATACCTTTGTTTTATAAATAAGTCATTGTAAAGAAATTTATTGCCTAAACTTTTATAACACAAATTCATCTAAGTGTGCAATTCAAATTCCGGGCAACGCCGGGTACCAAAGGCTAGTGTATTTATGTTCATTATTTAAGTTAGTATTATAACAGAAAATCTTGCATAGATATAAATATTTACATAAACGAGGGACGGAAATTGGAGTTTGAATATTACATTGTAATACTGTGTAGTTCGTTTACGAGCAAATTACTTCATCGCAGAATTTCGGCCGCAATCCGCCCAGGGGCGGGAAGTAGAGCCTACACTTCTGAACATTTGAGGAGCAAATTGGTTCGAGGAAATACTTTTGACAATCCGTGATTAAATGTAACTTTGTCTTTAAATTCTTAAACAATTTGGATTTCTAACCGACTTCAAAAGAGGTTGGATCTAAATTCGTCTGTATTTTTTTAAAACATTTGTGCATTAGTAGCGCCGTCATTAACGAACCGACTATAACTTTATTTTTGTTTCTTTAGGTTCCAAATTAGGTTCCAATCGAATTTTGTTGGCATAGGACGTCTGACGACTTCATAAGGGCAGCAGGACGAAGCCGTATGCAGGCCGGGTAGGGCCTATTTGCAATAGATGATTCTTTATAACTTCGGAAATAGGCGTCCGCGCATATGTCGTTTTATCTGGGTGTAGGGTATACAAAGTGGTAGATGGCGATACTAAGGAACGAACATTAAATCAATGGGTGTGACGTTAGACCAAGAAAATTCATTTCACTTTAAATTATTTATTAAATACCTGTGTGTGACATATGATTGCTTAGTGCATGGAGATATGGGATTGGTTTTATTGGGTTGCAACAGACAATGGTAAAACATACAGAAGAAGAATAGACAGAGTTTGAAGCAAAAAGACAGTCTCTCTCAGTTAAGGCCTGGAATAACTAACGGGATCGGAGAGGGAGATGAATCTAGAGTTAGACGAGCCATACAATCTGGAGGTAATTAAAATTTTTTGAACTACAGATGGTAGATTTACGGTAGCATTTTTTTATTATTTAGCCGGAAATATCGTAAAATATGAATTCATATTTCATCATTATTTAATTAAAAATTAATTTGTATCTAAATATAATTACCAAACAACATGATTAACAAAAAAAATACCGAGCAAAGCTTGGTCATATAGGTCCTAATGTTTGTTTAAGTTTATGTTATACAACAAATTATATAATGTGAAGTAGTTCTGTAATTTTCTACTCGTTAGATTTTGGTGTACAATAAAGTTATATCTATCGAACTATGTATATGTAGCAAAGATATTTTTATACATAAATGATATAAATACATGCTTTAAATACAGCAACTTCTTATTATATTCTGATGATCTTAAAATCTATCGTACTATAAAATCTATCCATGACAGCATAAAAATGCAACAAGACCTTAATCGCCTCTCTTCCTACTGTTCTGTTAATAAAATATATCTTAACTTGTCCAAATGTAAATCTATTTCGTTTACTAAAAACACTAACCCAATACATTTTATTTACTCACTTTGCAACAGTCCCTGGATAAAGTTACTCTAATTAAAGATTTAGGTGTTTTTATGACTCAAAACTTCACTTCAATATTCATATAAATCATATTTTGAACAAGGCCTTTCAAATGTACGGCTTTGTTGCTCGAACTTGTAGTTCATTTAAACAATCTTTACTTATTTACTTCTTTATAAATCACTCATCAGATCACAACTTGAATATGCGTCACCAGTATGGAATCCTCATTATCAGAAATACAGCAAACTTCTTGAATCTGTACAAGCAAAATTTCTTCGTCTTATCAACTATAGATGCTTTCATCAACACTCCTCTTATTGTATTCTTTTAGAAAAATTCAATTTACATTCTTTGAAAGTTAGAAGGTTATACCATGATCAAATTTTTCTGTACAAAATCTGCCACAATAAATTCGATTGTACAGAGCTAATTAATGATATATACTTTCGTGTTCCTAGCAGTTCTCAGCGCATTCGTGATACATACACTCACAAAATGTTTTCTCCCATTATTACGAGAACCAACGCCGGTGAACGCGCTCCATTGACTAGGATTATGAAGCAGCATAATGACCATTTCGCCAACATTGATGTGTTATTTCTTGCCTTTTCCTCTTATAAAAAAACTTTAAAAAAGAATTTGGATATTTTAAATATGTGAACATAGATATAAATGCAGATCTAAAGTGTGTGTAGTGCTATAGACATTTTGTGGACATTATTATTATTATGTGGATAACGGTGTTGTTTACATATTTATAACTCTTTATACTTAATGTATTTTTTATCTTAAGCTTTTAATATGTATTCGTTTGTTGTTCCAATTAAAATAAAATAAAATAAAGATCATTGTTTCAATACACGTTTATAGTGATACATTAAAAGTCCGTAACATCTTCTATATAACTGTCTCTTTAAAGTGACAAAACACGTGAAATTTAAATTTTGCGATAACATTCTTATGTAAGAAATTCGCTTTGTGAAAAAAAGCTTGCGTAAAAATTTTCCCATAGCTCCAACAAATCTATTCAAACTCCATAACAAAGACAAACAAGCCGAAAGAGGGCGCAGGTGCGGACATAACAAGGTTTCCTCGCCTCCGTAACGAGCATCCGTCTAACTCTGCGGCAAACTTCTATATTAGACCTTTTGATCCAACATGATTTAAGCGTTACTTTTTCTGCAATATCAAACGGTTTCTTTAGGTTATTTATTTATTATTATTATAACACCTTACACCTACACAAAGGTTCAGCCCTGTAGTTCTGGGCTCCCAAGAATAGGACTACAGTATCCCCTGCCTGTCGTCGAAGGCGACTAAAAGGGGATTCAGGTCCACTGGGCGACAAGGGTGGGGGCCTTTGTCGTCCGCCAAGGACCTCGGTGCATGTCGAGGGGCTCCGGGATCTCCAGAGGAACGCACCGGAGCCCCTCTGCACTGTGCCCTTCGGAGAGCACGTCCCGGGAGGGAGGTTAATCCCTCCCCCCCGTGCCCTCGCAGTGCATGGCTACACGGGCCAGCCGATGTCGCCTTCTTTCCGGGTCATACTTAATAATACTTATTGTAACACGACTGCTTTTATTGTACTTGTAGTCGAAAGTTAACTGAACTTCAAATTAATATCGTACGAGGTCTGGTTTTACCACAGTTTTCAGAAAAATGATGAAAAAAATAAGTGACATGGATTTTTTTATGTATGTAGATTTATAAATACAGGAAAAGTGTGACCTGTAAGCGGATTTTTGACAAGAATATAGAAAGGTATGCTTAAAGTAAAATGTCCAGATCTCAATAATAAACAGTCATTGCAACAAACGCACGTATTATAAGGACTTCCTTATTTAATGCAAACTGCATCTCATTTGGAATTTTTAATCTAGTGGCTATTAAAATGCAATAAACGTTGGTAAAGGGAAGCGAAAAAAGCTGGAGATGAAAGTTTTTAAAGCGACTTCGGTACTCTTTCATGAAATTTCAATGTGAATAGCAGGAAATTTTATATATATATTTTTAAACTGTAAAGAGTTACTTTTGATGAGACATGATTTATGCGAAAAAGTCCTTTAATTGAGTCAAGCTAAAATTAAGTGCTCAACAGCGCACTGCAAGAACATGAAATAGAATAACGTCGTTAAATAGCAGGTTATAGCTGTATATATAGCTTAAAAAAAACAAAAGATTTATTATCTATCATTATAATTTACAGGAATATTGTAAATTATCACGACCGAGTAGAGTCGCATATTTTAGCTTTTTCTTTTATTTATAAATTATTTATCTTACTTGTTCGGTCATTTTATTTCTCCGCGCTCTCACTAGCTTACTATCGGCCTACTCCCTCTCTCATGTCGCGCTCTTGCTCACACACATTCAGACACGCAAAACATCGATCGTGAATGATCGATTACTCTCGGCTCAAGCGCAGCGGGACACGACCGTAACTCTACATTTTTTGTGAATGCCACCCGCTATGATCAATTTATAACACGTTGTCACGTCAAATAATCTCAAACATGTAGTCTTAATACTATTTCATCAACGAATACATGATCAAAACAGCGCATTAGATTGTTCTAGCAAATTCTTTAGGACCGGTACCAGGTCATACTTGGTTTAGTGGCGTGATGTGCATCTTAAGGCGAGTTTCTGGCTGAGTTATCACGGCTTATCACTCCGTATTTTATTTGTATATCGGCGGATCGGTCAAAGAAATTAGAAAGTCAAAGAGAATAGCTCGATAAATGTATAGTAATTAAAAAAAATGAAAACAAACGTGATCACCGCTAGGCAGTAAACCGGTCAATAATCTATCATTGGTTAATATTCCCAGAAAAATAATTAGCCGAATCGGAGCAGATCAATCAATTTGACATAAGCGGTGTGGCGGTTAGCATTCTTCGCCATTTAGTCAAAAATTATATTAGACGATAAAATTGTTTTAGAAAAGAAAATTATTTACAAGACAGATGTCAACGTTTTTTCCTTTTGCCATTACTTTTCTAAATTGTTCAATTTAGTGAAATAAATTTATAAATATACTTTTATTTACCGGTCACAAGTCAGACTAGAAGAATGACACAAAATTCACCTGAATGCCACTTTCCCAAAGCTGTCACATAGAACAGGCTTGAAATTAATAAGTTTCCATAGAATTAGGACATCGAACTATACGTAAGAAAAAGGTAAAAGACGATTAGGAAAATGAAACACTGAAGTCTAGTAATTACTCGAGTAAGTCTGCGATTATTCGGCCTCGTTCCCGCGTCCAATCTAATCATGTTCCGCATCCAAATACAAGCATTAACCTAGTTGAAGTGATTAAGCAACATTTATTACTATATACAACATTAGCGTTGTATAACAAAACTAAAGTGGGCTTTCATGACCGGACAATAGAATATTCAGGGGCAGAGAAATCTTTGAACTTCTTAAGCCATTTTCAAATTAGTTTATTTTTTGTTTACAAAAGGAAAACTATTTTAAAAATTAAATGTTGCGATCGTCTGTTATTTTCTCTTCCTTTTAGACAGCCAGGAACATATTGTGAGATTAAATATAATACAATAAAATAATATTTTTAATTAATTTATTTATATTTAATTAAAAAAAACACAAACTTAAACGAAAATGGATATCTTACGTAAACTTGGATAATACAGTATTTTTTATATTAAGTTTTAGTACTTAGTGTTACCCCCTTGTGGCGACAAATACTGTGTTAGTGAATAAAACAACGTGTGGTTCTTAAGACGGTTTTCTTTCGACTTGTTTCTCGCGCACAACTGTCAAACGTCAATCATATGACTTGACATGCCGGCCGCCAAAACAACTGTTTTAAATTGATGCAATGTTAATCTTAAACAGCAATGGTTACATCAAGTACATACATAATACAATTTTTAAAATTATTTTCACCCAAAGAATCTTATACTTAACAATCTGTAGACTCCTCTTCGCTTTAATGGACTGTATATTATTAATGTATTCTACAGTGTTACAAATAAATAATTGATGGAAAATGCTTTACAATTCTAATGTTGCTTTGACTCTGTAATATACGTTATGCACGAGGGACACTTATTTTACGTTGCTTACTACCTAATATTCATGTAAAGAAATTAACCAACTAAAATATAAAGTTAAAATTCCAAACTAAATTAATATGTTACTGTTCCCATGACACTAAATAACCCCTTTTATTTTGTATATCCCTCAGCTTTAATAGGGAGCGAAATCAATTTGGATAATGGTCGCTTCATTATTGCATTTCCCTTTAGCTGCACAGACACAACACGCACTAGTGTATCTGATCCAGGATGCAAGGTGACTATCCTTCCCAATAACCACTTGCATGGAGGCAGGCTATTGTCTTTCACGATGACTATGTCTCCGATAGATGGAGATGGCACTACCACTTGCCCTTGTATTTCTGTTGCAAGGTGTGCAAGTAATCCGTTGCCACCTTTTCAAAAATCTTGCGTAAGGTGTTGTATAAATTGCCATCTTGGCAAATAACTTATGTTTCTTTGAACGTAATCACTGTCAGGATTCCGATCAATGGTTCCCCGATCAAAAATGACCCGGAGTCAACGGGTCCAGTGTCTCCAGCGTGTTGTCCATTTGACAAAGGGTCGCGAGTTGAGACACGCTTCCACTTGTGCTAATAAAGTCGCCATTTCCTCGTAAGTCAGCCTTGTTGTACCGTTAATTCTCGGGAAAGGTGCCCTTTATGACACCATTCCCAGTCCGCCGAAATTAGGTGCTCTAGGTGGTGAGAAGTGCCATGTGGTGCCGTCCTTGGCTAATATTTCTGCTATCTCCTTAGCCGTATTGTTTTACCGGCTTCGAACATGCTGCAGCTCCTTAGCAGCCTACGAAGTTAGTGCCATTGTCACTCCACAGATGTGAGCAATGACCCGTCTGGCAACAAATCTTCTAAATGCTGCAATAAACGCCTGTGAAGTAAGATCTGTAACGCATTCTAGATGTATTGCCTTTGTCGACATGCAGACAAATAGACAAATATAGCCCTTGAGGGTCTTGTGACCCCGTCCCTGGAGGCCCTGAGTTGCACTGGCCCTGCGTAATCTACTCCGCTGTTGGCGAATGCACGAGATGGGGATATTCTTTGCATAGGCAAGTTTCCCATGAGTTGATGTCTCGTTCTAGCATTGTCTCTTATACAAGTTGTGCAATTACGCATGAACCCTCTAACGGCCGACTTCAAGTTAATGATCCAGTATTTTTTTCTTATGTATGCCATCATTTGCTGAAGAGTTCTTAGGTGAGCTTCATTTATTATAAGCCTGGTAATATGTTGATTAGCAGGAACAATAATCGGGTGTTTTCTGTTAGTTGACAAGCTCACAGCGTCAATCGACCACCAACTCGCATTAATCCATTTTCATCTAGATACGGTGTTAGATTAATGATTAATCAACGAGCTATTGCTTCTGAGCCTTCCATCCCTTTTCAAACATTCTATTTCCTTACAATAAACTGAATTCTGGTAAAATTTAACGCATCTCAATTCTATTACATTCATTTCATCAATTGTTAAAATATCATATTTATCCTGTTGATTATGCAGCCTTCTACAATATGATAACACTCTTTTCATTCTTGACAAGGAGGAAAAACGTAGCCAAGTGGATCTTCTTCTACGAAATAGTGAAATGTATTCTTAAGCTCTAATTCTGTTTCATGTATTTCAACTCTCTCTGTTTGTATATATTGTTGTTTAAGCCAGTCTGGCCCATTCCACCAAATGTTCTGATTAGCCAGGTCGTGTGCCTTCACACCTCTTGTTGCTACGTCAGCTGGGTTGTCCGACGACTGAACATGATTCCAGCAATTGTTCCCTAATACCCTAGTAATGTCTGCTACTCTGTTTGCAACAAATGTACGCCATTTATTAGGTTCCGATTGCAACCAAGATAATACAACCATCGAGTCAGTCCACGCAAACATTTGCTCCTTGGTATGTTTAGCAGAGGCCCAACGTCATTCATGAGCTCTGCTAGCAATGCTGCCCACACAGTTCCAGCTTGGAATAGACAACTGCTTCAACGGTGCAACCTTGGTTCGTGAAGCGATCAAAATGATATGCACTGCATCGTTGTCAGTTACCCTAAGATAAACTACAGCTGCATATGCGTGAACAGATGCATCAGAAAACCCATGCAATTCCACCTCCTTAAAATTCCTTGAAGTGGTTCTTAGCCAACGCGGTACGTTTATGTTCTGCAAACATACAAGCTCTTCTCTATACTTCACCCAGCCTTCACGCAAATCGATGGGCAATTCATCGTCCCAATCCAATTGCACATCCACAACCTTTGCATTAATATTTTGCTGTTATGACGATTGGTGACAGCCAACCAAATGGATCGAACAGACGCGCGATGTCGGAAAGCACGGATCTCTTGGTAACAGGAAAATGTATTTCAGGTAAGTTTACTGTGATTTTAAACATGTCATCCTTCCTGTCCCATGTCAGCCCTAATATCTTTATAATATTGTCTAACTTTATATCAATTTTTCATTTGCGCTGCCTTCATCCTTTTGTAAAATTGTAATATCACAGCCGTTCTCGACCACTTTTGCATCTCTGAACCCTCCTTTTTGTAAAATTGTTTTATTTCATTGCACATTTTCTTAGTTTGTGATAAGCCTTCACTTCCAGCCATCAAATCATCAACATAAAATGAATCCTTGATTACAGGTGCAGTGTCCGGATATCGAAGCGCTTCTTCATTCGCTAGTTGAGACAATGTTTTACTGCGAGATAGGGAGCAGCAGCAATCAAAAGTGACTGTCGTCAGTTTGTAGCTTGTTATCTTTCGACTATATCACCACTTAACACCAGGTGGGATCATGGTCAAGCGCTAGTTTAAAGGCATAAAAAAAAAAAAAATAGATTATAATTTTAAAAGTGAATATTAAATTAACTGGTAAAATTAATATATTTAACAACTTTTGATTTTATAAAGACATAAATACAATCCAATGATTTTAAGTATCGGCGATATTGTTAATTGTAAGGAAGACAGAAAAAACCACTTACACACACACTAAATAAATAGTCTATTCTTTACAAATAATATGCTACATTAATACTTGCCTTTATTAGATCTTGAAAAGTTTAGGTAAACATATAACTTTCTCTTATAAATAAGTAATTTATTACCAAAATTTTATAACACAAATTCATCTAAGTGTGCAATTCAAATTCCGGGCAAAGACGGGTACCAAAGGCTAGTGTATTTATGTTCATTATTTAAGTTAGTATTATAACAGAAAATCTTGCATAGATATAAATATTTACATAAACGAGGGACGGAAATTGGAGTTTGAATATTACATTGTAATACTGTGTAGTTCGTTTACGAGCAAATTACTTCATCGCAAATTTCGGCCGCAATCCGCCCAGGGGCGGGAAGTAAAACCTACACTTCTGAACATTTGAGGAGCAAATTGGTTCGAGGAAATACTTTTGACAATCCGTGATTAAATGTAACTTTGTCTTTAAATTCTTAAACAATTTGGATTTCTAACCGACTTCAAAGAGGTTGGAACTTAATTCGTCTGTATTTTTTAAAACGTTTGTGCATTAGTAGCGCCGTCATTAACGAACCTACTGTAACTTTATATTTGTTTCAAAGCTTTTGGTTCCAAATTAGGTTCCAATCAATTTTGTTGGCATGGGACGTCTAACGACTTCATGAGGGCAGCAGGACGAAGCTGTATGCAGGCCGGGTAAGGCCTATTTGCAATAGATGATTATTTATATCTTCGGAAATAAAATAAGGCATATTAGTGTTTAACGTTTGATAAGTCACAAAGTCGGTTTTTTTTCAACCGACTTCAAAAGGAGGAGGTACTCAATTCTTCTGTTTTTTTTATAATTCTTACAATATAAGTTTTGACTGGGTGAACCGATTTCGATGATTAATTTTTTATTGGAAAGGATGTACTTTAAAGGTAATTTGATGAAAGTTTGGTTAGGTTCTGATAAATTTTATTTCGTAATATTCCTACGATAATTCGGAATTACAAGAGGTCGTCCGCGTGTAATAGCGTTTAACGTTTGAATCGATTTGAAGTCGGTTATTTTATTGCTCGTAAATATACTAGTTGCCAAAATGTGCCAATAGTTGACCACCCTGCATGTACTAATAATTTGAAATTCGGTTTCATTTTAAGAACATGTCGTTTTATCTGGGTATAGGGTATACAAAGTGGTAGATGGCGATACTAAGGAACGAACATTAAATCAATGGGTGTGACGTTAGACCAAGAAAATTCATTTCACTTTAAATTATTTATTAAATACCTGTGTGTGACATATGATTGCTTAGTGCGTGGAGATATGGGATTGGTTTTATTGGGTTGCAACAGACAATGGTAAAACATACAGAAGAAGAATAGAAAGAGTTTGAAACAAAAAGACAGTCTCTCTCAGTTAAGGCCTGGAATAACTAACGGGATCGAAGAGGGAGATGAATCTAGAGTTAGACGAGCCATACAATCTGGAGGTAATTAAAATTTTTTGAATTACGGATACTAGATTTACGGTAGCTTTTTTTTATTATTTAGCCGTAAATATGAATTCATATTTCATCATTATTTAATTTGTATCTAAATATTATTACCAAACAACATGATTAACAAAAAAAATACCGAGCAAAGCTTGGTCATATAGGTTCTATTGTTTGTATATGTACGCCATCGTCCGCTTTGTTCATATATTTACGATTTATTAGCGATAAGGTAGCCCATTATACAACTCATATCACTTGGGAACTCAGGTCTTGAAGTTGTTGACTCATATGTCTACTTAGGATAAACAATCCAATTAGGCAAGTCCAACTTTGAGAAAGAGGTCAATCGTCGAATCCAACTCGGCTGGGCAGCGTTCGGGAAGCTTCAAAATGTATTCTCGTCCAAAATACCTCAGTTTTTGAAGTCTAAAGTCTTCAACAAGTGTGGTTACCAGTGATGACATACGGAACAGAAACGTGGTCTCTCACTATGGGCCTCATAAGCAAGCTCAAAGTAGCACAACGAGCTGTGGAGAGCTATGCTCGGAGTATCTCTACATGATCAAATCAGGAATGAGAAGATCCGTAGAAGAACGAAGGTAACCGACATAGCTCGCCGGATAAACAAGTTGAAGTGGCAATGGGCAAGGCACATAGCGCGTAGAACAGATGGCCGAAGGGGCCGAAAAGTTCTCGATTGGAGACCACGGACCAGCAAGCGCAGTGTGTGACGTCCGCCCGCAAGGTTGTCTGACGGCCTCATAAAGGTCGCAGGACGCAGCTGGATGCCTATTCTAGGGAGCTTTTGAACAGTTAGGCTTACATCGTTCCCCCTCTTGACATCCGTCTCAATCGAGACCGAGAGGTCGGGAGGGCGTAGCAGATAGATTCGTCGCGGCTGACGCTGAGGGATTAGCTTCGACGTAAAAATAGTTAATCCTAAAAAATCCGTCTTAAGCGGTACCCACGACCAGGGGAGCAGTCGCCCCCTGCGCTGATTACCCGGGTAATGGGGTCGATACCCCGAGGCCTGCTGCGAGGTTCTCTTGAACCTAGTAGACGACCCGTGATGATGATGATGAGCTGGATGCGGGCCACTTTCAACCGGTCCCTTTGGAAATCGTTGAGGGAGGCCTATAGGCAATATATCCAGCAAGTAAAATGTAAAGTAGTTCTGTACTTTTCTACTCGTTTGATTTTGGTGTACAATAAAGTTATATCTATCGAACTATGTATATGTAGCAAAGATCATTGTTTCAATACACTCGTTTATAGTGATACATTAAAAGTCCGTAACATCTTCTATATAACTGTTTCTTTAAAGTAACATAACACGTAAAATTTTAATTGAAACAGTTTACGAACACTTTTTGCGATAACATTCTTATGTAAGAAATTCGCTTTGTGAAAAAAAGCTTGCGTAAAATTTTTCCCATAGCTCCAACAAATCTATTCAAACTCCATAACAAAGACAAACAAGCCGAAAGAGGGCGCAGGTGCGGACATAACAAGGTTTCCTCGCCTCCGTAACGAGCATCCGTCTAACTCTGCGGCAAACTTCTATATTAGACCTTTTGATCCTACATGATTTAAGCGTTACTTTTTCTGCAATATCAAACGGTTTCTTTAGATTATTTATTTATTATTATTATAACACCTTACACCTACACAAAGGTTCAGCCCTGTAGTTCTGGGCTCCCAAGAATAGGACTACAGTATCCCCTGCCTGTCGTTGAAGGCGACTAAAAGGGGCCTCAGGTTCACTGGGCGACAAGGGTGGGGGCCTTTGTCGTCCGCCAAGGACCTCGGTGCATGTCGAGGGGCTCCGGGATCTCCAGAGGAACGCACCGGAGCCCCTCTGCACTGTGCCCTTCGGAGAGCACGTCCCGGGGGGGAGGTTAATTCCTCCCCCCCGTGCCCTCGCAGTGCATGGCTACACGGGCCAGCCGATGTCGCCTTCTTCCCGGATCATACTTAATAATACTTATTGTAACACGACTGGTTTTATTGTACTTGTAGTCGAAAGTTAACTGAACTTCAAATTAATATCGTACGAGGTCTGGTTTTACCACAGTTTTCAGTAAAATGCTCATATCAAAAAAATAGGTGACATGGATTTTTTTTATTATTTTTGTCGAGCCTGACGTACACGCCGTAGATATGAATACAGGAAAAGTATAGCAGAAAGGTATGCTTAAAGTAAAATGTCCAGATCTCAATAATAAACAGTCATTGCAACAAACGCACGTATTATAAGGACTTCCTTATTTAATGCAAACTGCATCTCATTTGGAATTTTTAATCTAGTGGCTATTAAAATGCAATAAACGTTGGTAAAGGGAAGCGAAAAAAGCTGGAGATGAAAGTTTTTAAAGCGACTTCGGTACGCTTTCATGAAATTTCAATGTGAATAGCAGGAAATTTTATATATATATTTTTAAACTGTAAAGAGTTACTTTTGATGAGACATGATTTATGCGAAAAAGTCCTTTAATTGAGTCAAGCTAAAATTATTGCTCAACAGCGCACTGCAAGAACATGAAATAGAATAACGTCGTTAAATAGCAGGTTATAGCTGTATATATAGCTTAAAAAAAACAAAAGATTTATTATCTATCATTACAATTTACAATATTGTAAATTATTACGACCGAGTAGAGTCGCATATTTTAGCTTTTTCTTTTATTTATAAATTATTTATTTTACTTGCTCGGTCATTTTATTTCTCTGCGCTCTCACTAGCTTCCTATCGGGCTACTCCCTCTCTCATGCCGCGCTCTCGCTCACACACATTCAGACACGCAGTACATCGATCGTGAATGATCGTTTAGTCTCGGCTCAAGCGCAGCGGGACACGACCGTAACGCTACATTTTTAGTGAATGCCACCCGCTATGATCAATTTATAACACGTTGTCACGTCAAATAATCTCAAACATGTAGTCATAATATTATTTCATCAACGAATACATGATAAAAACAGCGCTTTAGATTGTTCTAGCTAATTCTTTAGGACCGGTACCAGGTCATACTTGGTTTATTGGCGTGATTTGCATCTTAAGGCGAGTTTCTGGCTGAATTATCACGGCTTACCACTGCATATTTTATTTGTATATCGGCGGATCGATCAAAGAAATTATAAAGTCAACGAGAATAGCTCGATAAATGTATAGTAATTAAAAAAAATTGAAAACAAATGTGATCACCGCAAGGCAGTAAACCGGCCAATAATCTATCATTGGTTAATATTCCCAGACAAAAAAAATTACTGATGAGGCGACACTGAAATTCTAGGGAAAGACTTAAGCGTGTAAGTAGTTCATCACTATATGCTTAGTGAAAGACTAAGTTAAACGCATTATCCGAATCTAAGCAGATCAATCAATTTCACATAAGCGGTATGGCGGCTGGCATTTTTCGCCAATTAGTCAAAAATTATTTACAAGATAGATGACAACGTCCCCTTTGATGATCCCCTATGACTTTTATAAATTGTATATTTTAGTGAAAATATATTTTCTAAAAATAATTTCAATCGCATTTTCTATGATACTTTTATTTACCGGCGGCATCACAAGTCACACTAGAAGAATGACACAAAATTCACCTGAATGCCACTTTTCCAAAGCTGTCATAACTTATTATTTTCAAGCCTGTTCTACAGGCTTGAAAATAATAAGTTTCCATAGAATTAGGACATCGAATTATACGTAAGAAAAAGGTAAAAGACGTTTAGGAACACGAAGCACCGAAATCTAGTAATTACTCGAGTAAGTCTGCGATTATTCGGCCTCGTTCCCGCGTCCAATCTAATCATGTTCCGCATCCAAATACAAGCATTAACCTAGTTGAAGTGATTAAACAACATTAGCGTTGTATAACAAAACTAAAGTGGGCTTTCATGACTGGACAATAGAATATTATAACCTATCAACCCCTTATCCTTCTTGACCTTGGCATCGAAAAAGCTCCCATACTGCAAATCTCAGCTAAATAGTTACATAGCGGAACATTGGCCAGACTGGCTCATCATCTATACCGATGCTTCTAAGTTCTCAGACCAGGGCTGTGTCGGCGCTGCTGTTTGGATTCCCAAACACAGCCTGAACCTAACTTTTAAACTCCCCCCCGAAGCGTCAGTATACTCCGGCGAATCGATAGCTGTGCTGGAAGCTCTGTCTTTTATTGAGACCCATAACTGCATTAAATCAGTTATTCTCTCTGACTCTAAGAGCTGTCTTCAGGCAATTCAGGCTAACCAGTTTAAGGCAAAATATAAATTCCCCTACATCCTAAAAATTAAAGATGCCCTCGCCCGTTGTCACGTCAAAGGGATTCAGGTTGTCCTTGCATGGATCCCTGGCCACAGTGGCATTCAAGGCAACGAATATGTTGACCTTTGTGCCAAAGATGCCTCAACTACTGGCTGTATAGATCATTACAGGGTTTATCCCAATGACCTAATTCCGATCGCAAGACAACGCCTTTTCACATCCTGGAGCAATCATTGGCAGCGAACTAGTTCTTTCAAGGGTAAACACTACGCTGAAGTCCAACCTTCAATTCCCATCCGGCCTTGGTTTAGCAATTTTAAAAACGTTCACAAACGCTTCACAAGCACTATCTGCAGATTAAGGCTTGGGCATGCGTGTACCCCCGTCCACCTGGCTAAGCTACACGTTAGAGACAGCTCCTTTGTGAATGTGGACTGGACGAAGGGACTCCTAATCACCTTTTTTCAATTGCCCTTATTATCTTCTTCCCTCTACGACCTCCTTCCTAATGATATCCCGCGCCCCATAGACTTCAAATCCTACTATCTCTTGTTAACTCTCCTTTTGTTTATATTTTATGTTCATTCCTTCACAAAAATAACATTAGACTCTAGTTTGTCTGTCCTTTAAACAACTAACCCTATGTATATATTGTGTTTGTTTCTATTGTTTTAGACTTATCAACAGTGAGCATAGCGCGGAATTGTCTCAGCAGTAACCATGCATACTTTCTTATAGTTTAGATCCTTGTCCGTCACGAAGCCCGCCTTTTACAGCAGTTTAACGTACACACTTTGACATTGGCGAAATCTATATGGAAACGCCATAAACAAAAACAAAACAATCAATCAATAGAATATTCAGGGGCAGAGAAATCTTTGAACTTCTTAAGCCATGTTCAAACTAGTTTATTTTTGTTTACAAAGGAAAACTATTTTAAAAATTAAGTGTTGCGATCGTCTGTTATTTTCTACTCCTTTTAGACAGCAAGGAACATTTTGTGAGATTAAATATAATAAAATATAATAATATTTTTAATTAAGTTATTTATATTTAATTAAAAAACATAAACTTAAACGAAAAAGGATATCTTACGTAAACTTGGATAATACAGTATTATTTATATTAAGTTTTAGTACTTAGTGTTACCCCCATGTGGCGACAAATACTGTATTGGAAAAAAAATGTTTTTTAATGAAATATAAATAAATTAATAAAAATATTTTATTTTACTTTAAGGATATTTAATTGTCTATCATGCACAATTTATTTCAGTTAGCTAGCGTCTTTATCTTCTAAGATATTCAAATTTTCTTAACCGATCCTTTTTTTTTCTGACGGCTTTTAATAGCGAAAATATTCAATTTAGCGACTGATGACTAACAAAAATAGCAATTGATTGTGTCAAGAGATCGTTTCTTTTTTACGACACGAACGTCTGTCTGTAAACTAAAATATTCAAACGGTCCTGTTAGTGTTTTAAATATGATTTTAATTACAAGGACCGCTATGCGTATAAATTTTAAAGCAAATTTTATGCATGACTCATTATAATGAATATTCAGACGTTCAGAAAACAGGCACTGAAGCCCTGAAGCGTTTATTGTAGATATTTGCATCGAATAATATCGTTATTGTGGTAAGCAAGAATGAAGACATCGTCGGTAGAGGGTGTCCTATTAGAAAGTACAAGTCTATTTACAAGCAAAAACAAAACCGACTTCAAATCGAATCCAACGTTAAACGGTATTACGTGCGGACGCCCTCTTTATATTTACGAATTATCGTAGGAATATTACGAAATAGAATTAATCAGAACCTAACCCAAATTCTCAATGAACTACCCTTGAAGTACCTCCTTTCTAATTAAAAATGAATCATCGAAATCGGTTGGAGTGATATTGAGTTATTTGTCCGCACAATTTAAGACTTATATGGTTTTCTTATGAATGCCACCGTCAGAATTGGACCAAATTTAAATGGGACTACACCGTACTCTCAATTATAAATAGTCATTATTGCTTTTTTTGGAGTATAAATTAATACAGATAAAATTTAATTATTTATATAAAAATAATATAAAGTGGAAAAATGATTTTAGAGGCTGTCCAATTTTGATGAGACTTTTTTTATTTGAAAGCTGGTACTTCCAATGTGGTCTGATTCTGTCATGGCATCCATAAACAATATAATTCTTAAATTTGATTTATGTGTGTGAGAAATGGACAAATAACTCAATATCACGTCAACCGATTTTAATGATTCAATTTTTATAAAAAATAATGAACTTCAAAGATTGTTTGATTAAGTTGTAATTAATTTTATTTTATAATATTCTTAGTCTAATTTTGTTTTTAGTCATAAATATACTTAGTTGAATTTACAATGTCGAATTTATATAGCTATCATTCATACTAGTTACAACTATGTTCATATAAGTCGTTTTAAATCACATAAAACCAAAATACTCTTGTTTAACTCGTTTGTTCGGTCCGGCTTGGAGTATTGCAGTGTCGCCTGGAATCCATTTTACAAAGTTTATATCGATAGACTCGAGAGCGTCCAAAAAAGATTTTTATGGCATTTAGCATACTCTGCTAATTTGGGAAAGGTCCTTTCGTCACACCAACAGAGATTAAATTATTTCAGAATAGCCTCACTTGCGGATCGAAGACGCATGCTAGACCTCACATTCCTCTATAAAGTTGCAAATGGCATTTTTGACACCCCTGAGCTTCTCTCCGCCGTAGCTTTTACTGTACCGTCGCGGTTACCTAGACCTTCACGATACCAATTGTTGAGAAGCAGTTTATTCCGATCGAACCTAGGTAAGAATGCGCCCTTAAATAGAATTAGTACAGAATTCAACTCTTTTCAAAACGGACCATATCGACCTCTTTTCTCCTAGTATAAGTATGTATAAACATTCACTAAACTACAAATAGTTTTTTTTAGTTAATTTTTAATTTCAAATTTAGTTTTATTTTACTATTGTGTTATTTTATTTTTATCTTACATTGTCACTCGCCAATTAATTGCTTGCAATATACGCCTATAACTGCGATGGCATTAACTTCACAACTTTTCACTGTTTTATGTATTGTTTGTTAAAATGTTCATTGTGTTGGTGTAATAAATAATAAATAAATAAACTGTATAACATAGTAGGCCGGAAAATCGCTTGACGTAGAAGAAGAATAAATACTACGTGAACCAGTTTTATTTAAAACAACATTTATTCCATCGCTCCCTTTCCGTATACCCGCTCCCGTCCCCGTTGAGAATCAAAAAGCAATCCACAAGTTTTCAGATAAGCGTATCGCATTTGAAGAGTCTAGCACTTATACTGTCAATAACTCAGACTAGAGCCGTGGAGACATTTCCCCGATATCTTGTCAGTACTGTAATCTACGGAAATGATAGTCTTAAAATAGATGTTTTATAAGATAAAGTGATGCTTAGAACAAAAACAGGACGTATCTAAAAATCAAAATCCTGAGCAATACCCGATTTCCGTTTGTCAAAACGTTAGATTTTTGGACAACTTGTGCTGCCAGGTCTTTTTAACTCTAACGAGTCATAGAGAGACGGCTTTCGCTAACCGTTTCATCAAACTTATTAGAACCCATATGTGACAAATGGTGAGCCCATCGTAAGACACCGGCCACAATTTTTGGCAAGTGATTTTTCTTTAAAAAATCGAAAAAAACGGCCATTGATACAATCCGACTACGATATAAACTCGTGACGCATCACATCGTACGTTATCGTGGGTAAGCCAATTGAAATACAGTTATTAACAAAATATTTACGAGAAATGTAATAGCGAAATTGAAGTAAGCAGCTATTAAAAAATGAACCCAACAAGTTTTTAAGTAAATATAAATATTTTGAACGTCTCAACGAATAATTTATTATATTTAAATAACTTAGAGAAAATTTAATTTAATTATTAACACTAGCTTAGTATGTCAAGTGCGCCATCTTTTCTTTTTATTTATTTGTTTCTTTTAAGCCATTTTTTTTAAAGAAAGGTAGCAATATTTCTTTTATTTTTTTTTTCAGAAATATTTCTAACAATCTTGTTAACCATTCCAACTAAGCTTAAGCTTGTGCTAGGACATGGTTGACGGCAATAGTCGAATGGTGGATTCGAACCCACGACCTTATGATTCGCAGGCCGTACCCTAAACCATTAAGCTATTGACCAATGACCAATAAGAATTCACTGGCTAAAGTAGGTTAAGGATATTAAATTATTAAAGTCAACATTGTCGTCATTTAGTTGATTTGCTTTGAGCGAGAGTAATTATTTATAGATACAATATCACGTCCCTCTCACGTTAGGATGCTGTCGCGCCTGCGTTCCTCCTCCTGTGGTAATTTATTTAAATAGAGGTAGTAATAGAGAAATAATACAACCTAAATACCTTAAGACCTTGTCACAACTCGAACCGGTGAAATTGTATAAGCCTCCGGGACTCAGAAATAAAATCCAACCCAAAAATACATACATTTACTTGTGTCAAAATGTATAATATATAATTGTAAATATTATAAAAGTTTGTTTAAGTTAAAGTCACACCTATAAATTTTCCACTATCGAGTGCGGGCCTTCTCTGTAAAGAGATAATCTGTAAAGAGATAATAAGGGCATAGTCCACGACGGCCCTAGTCCGTATTGGCAGACCTCGTATGACTCAGAAACTTTTCTAAGATATGACGGCATTTTCCTTCACCGCCGAGCGCGTGGTAAATCATCGTTTAAAATTGTCAGAAACAAATTAATTGGTGCTGGCACTGGGGATCGATCTCGCGTTGGTTATGCAACCTGAGGGGACCATCCTGACACTGAGCTACCACGCTTTAGTCAAAGTTACTAAGGCTCAGTCAAAATGTATATAACATATAAAAGTTAGTAAGCTTTACATTAAAATTAGTATATTAACATAATTAATTTGGAAGTCAAGTACACGTTCTTTATTTACGTTATAATATTTATTTAATCAATACTAAAATAGCTGCTCGTTGGCTAAAACGTGTGCCATTTGTTGATTCATTTAAATTATGTATTTTCTGTTTTGTGATGGTATAACTAATTTAAAACGAACCATAGTCAATTCATTTATTAAAACGTTTACAATTTCAATATGATTTTTTTTCAGTGGTTATTGTTTAGTGAGCGTTGCTCTCTGAGGCCAGTGGCGATATATATGTTCCAATTGATGATTGCTTGTTGGATTAAAACACAACAAAAAGTTCTAGAACAACATTTTAATTCCGAATTCACGATGTTTTCAATTGAAAATAAAATAATATTAAAAATTATTTGGCACTATAACAAAGTTTAAATAATAATCATTTTCTAATTAATTACTGTATTATGCCAATAAAAAAATATTATTATTAAATTATTGTGTACGATAATGGAAATATTAATGAAACTGTGTTCCTAAAAAAGATTTTTTTAAAAAAATAATTTTGAAAGTGTTTAGTGTTATGTATTAGTGTGCGCGAGAGTGCACATGTACGTTTGCTTGAGTAAAACAGGATCTCCTATAGTTTTAGCTCAATGTTAGACACAGTTTGCGATTGCAATTTTAAAAAAGCACGTCGTACTTGGACGAAAAGACTGACGCCGTCAAATTGTTCCACTCCTTTGCTGTACGCACGATGAACTATGACTCAAAACGCTTCGTTCGGACGCGCGGTACATCGACTATGAAAGGGTGGAGACCCGCCGAGTGTCTAAACGTCCGAAGGTAGAATGGAGATGGGGGAATTAATTCGTTTAATTCCTGTGCACACTCTCCAACATGTAATCTGTAAAACACCGAAAGGCTGGCCACCTTGCGCCGGTATTCAAGACAATCTAGTTGTAGATTTTGGTCACCTATCAACTTTTTGGCCCGCCTCTCTATGGAATCTAGTGCCGCGAGTTGGTATTTGGCTGCACCTGCTCTGATATGACAACAGTACTCCACCCAGGTCGGATCTGTGCTTTATACATAGTCAAAAGCTGTCCCTGTGTTGTACCGCCGTACCATTTACTACACTAAATAAGTGTGTATTTAGTGTAGTAAATCATCTTTATACAGGGAATGATTACAAAATTACGTGTCTCGGCTGTTGACCGTTGAAGAATTCTCGAACTAATTGGCTAAATGTTTTTTCTTATATTCTTTAAAAGCACGTGCTTTGGCCATGATCCCTCGCTACTTAGTAGCTAGAGCACTAAGTTAGTATATGCCTATAAATATACGAAATCCAATTGAAACACATCGATCGGTTACGAACCCATGACACCAGAATGACATGATGACAAAATCTTGCACATAACCGACTTCAAACTTTGACTATTAAAAAACAAATATTTCCAATTTAAAAGAAAAAAAACAAGTCTTTGTTTTCCAATATCAGTAATCGAATTTGTCCATACCGAGACTTCAAACAGATTTCCACTGAATGCCGACTCAATCAACTTTTGAAAAAGCTTTTCCAATAGATTCATTCAGGTGTTATTTATTCAGGTGTAATAGATTTATTCAGTTGTTTTGTTTTGTGCCCCTGCAACCGTTTTCACGGTCCGCCAATTGCTTGAAAGGTATTTTTCGCATCAGTGACTTTAATTCATAGGTTACTGGGGGGCGTTACTGTTTAAAAAATATTTCTTTACCAGAAAGCTAGCGCAAATACCATGTATTAATAGTCTGTAAAGCGCTCAATCAAATTAGCCAAGGAAGAGTCAATAATAATGGTTTATAATACGGTCTGCGAATCGTAAGGTCGTAGGTTCAAATCCACCATTGAACTATTTTCGTGTAGCATCTCCTAGCACAAGCTTCAGCTTTGTTGGATTGGTTAACAAGAATGTTTGTAATATTAGTAACCCCCACCCTTCCAGGACGCGAGTACAGTGCAGAGGAGCTCCGGTGCGTTCCTCTGGAGATCCCGGTGCACCTCACCATGCGCCGAGGAAGAGCCGATAATGAGGTTTTGGTGGACCTCACATAACCTTGTTTTACCCCCTGAAGGCGGGGTATCTTGTTGAAGTTTTCCTCACCGTAAACAAAAAAAAGGCTAGCTTTTCAGTGTTTTACAGAATTTATTTTGGTGACTGTGCTCAGGAATTATATCATGTAACTTCACTATCACTCACAATCAAACTTCAAGACTGCTTTTCATTCTGTTGTGAATTACAACGTATGTTTTTTCAAGAGTAGAGTGAATGTGACATCACCAAAGCAACTAAAACCCGGCTTGTAAGATCACTTGTGTTCTCCATTTTCTTGTACGCCTCTGAAACATGGACCCTACGAGAGAGCGAGAAACAGAGGATAGATGCGCTCGAGATTTGGTGCTGGAGAAGAATGCTGAGGATACCTTGGACTGCATTCCGAACTAACCAATACTTGAAGAACTCGGAATCAAGCAGCGTCTGTCTTCCATTGTTCGGGCTCGGATACTGACATTTTTTGGTCATGTCTGTAAGCGCAATGACGAATCCATCGAACGCCTGGTAGTACAGGGTAAGGTGGAGGGCACCAGACCTAGGGGAAGATCACCTGTGAGATGGACCGACCAGATAAGAATGGCTATGGACGTACCCTTGCATCAATGTGCGAAAAAAGCAGCGTACAGGGAGGAGTGGCGGCGGCTTGTGAAGCGGGTCACTGATACCTAATACGTGATAACCATGACGAGTCTGTAAAGACTCAAGCGACGAAGAAGAAGAAGAGTGAATATAACTGAGCTAGTACACCTTACCATCGAGAACTGCATTCCAATTTAACATCAGATAGGATCGTGGATAGTACAAAAAAAGTTACGTTACTAATAAAAACAAACATTTATCAATTGATACTAAACCATGTATTCTTTCGAGGTGAAGATTGGCAACTTAAATAACATACCGCGTAACGTAGGGCCCCTAAATCAAATCACACGAATCAAACGCAATCGATTGCTTTCCACTTATTCAACGTACCGTGTTATTGAGTTTTCAAAGTACACATGATTGCCAATTTGTGGGTAGGGTGCAATTGAATTTTTCTATTGGACGATAATAAAATACACAGAAGTAATGATAGCAGTCATAAGACGTTTCGCAATTATATACAGCGGTACCTCGACGTACGAGTTTAATCTTGCTCGTATGTCCAACTGCTTGTATGTCAAAGTAATTTTCCACATTTTTTTTATACTTTCTAAGCAAGTGCTCGACTACGATCCCACTTGATGTTAAGTGGAATGCAGTCCTGGATGGTAAACGAACTAGCTTAGTAAATGCCTATTCACTGTACTATTGAAAATATCCACATTGTAATCGGAAGAAGAATACAGACGCGGGCAAACTATTCTAGTCCTTTGCTGTACGAAGAATGAAAAAAAAAATTGAAAACACAAATGTTTTGTAAATGTACAAAAAGCAAAAAAACGCGAAGCCGATTTATGAACAGTGCTCACAAAACGATGGGAACAAGCACATAGACTGGGGTTTAGTCTGTGGTGCGAGAGTTCCTCGTATCTCAAATCTTGCTCTCATCTCAAAGCAAAATATCGCTCGCTCATCGGCTCATATCTAAAAGCACTCGTATATATGGGCACTTGTACATCGAGGTTAACACTATATATTCATCTTCTTCGTCGGTATCACTCTTGACAGAGTTGTGTTCATCACTTGAGGTGTTGGTTGGCAAGATTCACAACACGCCGCCACTCATCTCTGCGGGCCGCCATTCTCGTGGATTCATGTACTGATATTTCAGTGTTTATATCTTTTATCTATATCCAATTAAATGGAAAGATAGAAGTAACTATTAAGACTGTGGTAATATACAAGTAAGAAAGGAGAAATATATTTACGACCAAAAACCGACTTCAAATTGAATCAAACGTTAAACGCTATTACACGTCCTAGTGTATCCCTCTTGTATCTCCAAATTATCGTAGGAATATTACTAAAGAGAATTAATCAGAACGTAACCAAACTTTCATCAAATAACTCTTAAAGTACATCCTTTCAAATAAAATGTGAATCATCGAAATCGGTTGGCGTGATATTGAACGTTGTCCACTTAATGCAAATTTAACACGTATATGGTTTTCTCACGGATGTCAGTGTCAGAATTGTAGCGTCCGAACGAAGCGAATTGAGTCATCGTTCATCGTGCGTACAGCAAAGGAGTCGAAATGTGAGTGGAACAGTCTTTCTGTCTAAGTACGACGTGGGAGCCTTCAAGAGTAGAGTGAATAGGTACTTACTAAACTTTTTTTTATTTTTTTTTTGTTAACGGGGAGAAAATCTTCAAAAAGATACCCCGCCTTCTGGGGGGAAGGCGGCGGTTATGTGGGGTTTTTACCCACTAAAACCTCCCCGGTGGCCCTTTCCTCGGTGCATGACAAGGGGCTCCGAGATCTCCAGTGGAACGCACCGGAGCCCCTCGGCACTGTGTTCAAAGAGAGCACGTCCCGGGGGGGGAGGTTACTCCCTCCCACTCTGTGCCCTCGCAGTGCAAGGCTACACGGGCCAGCCGATGTCGCCTTCTTCCCGGGTCTACTTTAGCGGACGACAAAGGCCCCCACCCTTGTCGCCCAGTGAACCCGAGGCCCCTTTTAGTCGCCAAAACTACAGGGCTGAGGCACTTACTAAACTACCTTAACTAGCGCGTACCATCTTTCGACTATATCACCACTTGACATAAGGTGGGATCGTGATCAAGCACTGGTTATACCCCAAAAAATTTTGGACCACATGGGACGCACCAACTTTGAAACAAAAAAAGAATCATCAAAATCGTTTCACCCAGTCGAAAGTTATGACGTAACAAACATAAAAAAACTCCTTTTTTGAAGTCGGTTTAAATTTCTCCTTGACCCGTGAGAATACTAAAGTGTAACTTACTCGAGTTACTTATTTTAGGTTAACTCAATTATGTATAAACGTATGCTTCCCACAGGCAATATTTCACTAAAGTTAGCTATTAGATGATATAGGAGGCCCAGAATAATTACTCATAAACCTGCATTGCGCTAGTATTAACAACCTAGACCTAAATATATGTCTGATCATGTGTGTGTTAGTTTTAATTCTAGTCACAAATCGCCAAAAGATTTCCGATCCCTTTAAAATTCGATTTGATTTGAAGCGTAATAGCAAAAAAAAATATCAGTCTGTTCGGTTCGCCTATAAATTGAATACTTCGTTCTTCTTGAAATTACAATGGTTGACGTTGAGAAACGATACTTCATGTTGCGGACTTCTCTGTAAATAAGTAGCTACCAAGTTATGAAAATGCATTAAGGTAATGACTAACAAAAGCTTTCATTACTTTTAAAGTAAAATAAAAAATATAGTATATAATGATTTAAGATAACGCGAATTTAACTATGAACAGCTATAAGAGTGAAACATTGCGTGTACATTTTTTAATAATACAGATTAATTGAAAACCTCCTACGTTTTTTGAAGTCGTTTAAAATATTATTGTATTATAACGTTTGTTATAAATGTATAATATTTATACGTTTATTATAACGGCATCTTGTTTAACGACATTACATGTTTGCTCTTTGTATATTGTGTAAATGTGTAAAGCTATTGCGTTACGCACACAATAACTTTATCAATTAGCCAAAGAAAATGATTTATAAATAAGGGCTTCGAGGCCGAGACATGTTCTCGACGATCCGGACGACGTGATCACCGTTGCACAGGCTAGATCTTAACAAATCTACAAAGCGTCCATTCCCGAACGTCGGAGGTTGCGAAAAATCCTTGCGCGATACAAGTATTTTATGGGAAAACCTCACCCCCTTGATAAGATTAGGAGCGTTGCTGGAGTTTCTTCGGCCACGTCTTCTCCCAGCGCGAACGCTTCCCGAAGTGGCATATAAGTTAGTTTAGCTTAAATTATCCCAATAGAGTCAATAAAATAGCTACCGACCGAGTCCACGGCCCTGTCGGGCGCCCTCGGATCGAACTGCTAACGCGTAAAAATAGTAACCGTCCAAGCCAATGTTACCCCTCACCGGGGGAACCCTTGTGTCGAGTTACTAGCTATAGAGGTTCAGGCTAAGCGACCTAGGAGCAATGCCACCTCTCAATCCAGTAAAGCATTAAAAGCCAACTGTTCGTCCAAAAAAAAAATTGATTCCCATATGTTCTGATCACGACTTTCTCCAACGCTCAAAGAATATTTAACGGCTAAATATTTTGTATCATGTACAATAAAGGTACTTTTAATAAGATTCTCGTTTTACATGATAGTGATTTTTATAATTGTGTCAAGTTATTCACTCACCGCTCTAGGGTATAGACGTACTGCGCTGAGACCGTCTCAAAGCGCCTTTGTTCTGATCTTCACTACTTTTCAAGAGAAAAATGGAAAGTGGAAAACAAAAAATATAACCCGAATGAAATTAAATTTCACATTCTTAAAAATTATGCTGTAGTTAAAAGTAAAGTATTCACAAAGAACATTGGTTGTGTACATTATTGTTTTGTTTAATTTTTTTGTTGTTCTCTAAAATTCTGTGCTCACGGACTGAAATTAGATTTATGTAAATTTGTATTTATAGTAAGTGAATTGTAATACTTAGAGAAATAAAGATATTCTAAACCTAAATAGTCACATATTAAAGGTAAAAGAGCCGTGGTAGCTCAGTGTCCGGGCGGTTGGCTCAAGTTGCGTAGTACGCTAGCAACCCAAGTTCGATCCCCGGTGCCGGCACCAATAAATTTGTTGTTGCAATTTTACGTGCTGATTAACCACACGCTCGGCGGTGAAGGAAAACATCGTGAGGAAAACTACATGTCTTAGAAAATTTTTCTACGAAATGTGAAGTCTGCCAATACGCATTAGGGCCGCGTGGCGGACTACGCCCTTATACTCTCTTTACAGAGAAGGCCTGTGCCTAGCAGTGGGACATATATATTATATATATATATAAAGACTGTAACTTTTAACTTAACTTTTAAAGGTAAAAGTTAAAGATAAAGTTAAATCTTATATATATATATATATACATATACACAGCTGCACCTTTTCTGTAGAGAGAATAGAAGCGCATAGTCCATCACGCGGTGTTAGTTCGTAATACTTAACATAGTAACCGTTCAAGTCGAGGTTACCCCTCACCGAGGGGACCCTTGTATCGAGTTACTAGCGATAGAGGTTCAGGCTAAGCGACCTAACAGCTATGCCACCTCGCAATCCGGTGAAGCAGTCAAGGCCAGCTTCTCTGGCCAATCTGTGTAGTTGGTCGTTAAAAAATCGTTCGTATTGGCCGACTTGGCAACAACTTCCAGCAAACAATTTCAATGGTTAATTTCTCGGGTTGTTAGGGTACTATGCAACTTAGGCGACCGCCGGTTAATTGGGCTACCATGATTCTATAATTAAATAACTTGTAAATCTTGATAAATCGTCGGATAAGTCAATCCCTTGCGTGATCATGACTTCGAAATGTCAGGATCAAAATTGAATACGTAAAATTTACTAACTTTTCAATCTTACAAGATTAATAAAATTATTTTTATAATTTAAATATATATCATGTTAATTAGTCCAAAGTGATGAGGATCACGTATCAAGAACTCTCTAGTTTCATACTTAAGCGAGAAATCCTTTGTAATTTGAAGATAGCTGTTTCGATTGTCACTTGCCTTTCTCCTGAGGTACTTAATTTATCTTGCAACCTTATAAGAAATTCAACGGCTGTGGACTAGAGATTTGTGAAAAGATTTTTCTAAAATGTTTATCTCCTGTAGAATATTTGTCGTGTTTTAAACATTAACTTTTACATGACAAAGGAGTACATAGCTTCGTGAATCGCAGATATATATATACTGAGAAATATTGAGAAATATAATATAATTAATCAGAACATAACTAAACTCTCATAAAACTACTCTTAAAGTGAATCCTTTCATATAAAAAATAAATCATCGAAATCGGTTGGCGTGAAATTGAGTTAGTCGTCCATTTGTGTCCATTTACTTAAAGCAAATTTAAGACTTATATGATTTTCTCATGGACCCCATTGTCAGAATTGGACCAAATTTAAATGGGACCACTCGGGAAGCACTTCTTTTTTCATTTGAAAGCTGTTCAAATAAAAAAGAATCATCAAAATCGGTTGACCCAGTCGAAAGTTATGCGGTAACAAACATCAAAAAAATACAAACGAACTGAGAATGGGATGTTGTTATTCATACGCGTATAACAATGAACTTATTTCTTGCACGTACCTATTGTAAGAAGCGTTTCCTTTGAAACTGTATCCGTTGTACCGAACAGTGCTCTGAAATAATGAATAAGTCATCTCTTTGTACCCAACAGATATCCTTAAAACTTAATTAAAACTCCCTAAGAGGACAGAATACGAGCACTCGTAAAATGTAAAAGATATTAATAAAAGGTTAGCAATCTTTTGTTTCTTCTATGTATGTAGAAATACACTCGTGAGCAAAAATAAAGGATCGGTTAAGAAAGAATATCTCGGAAGATAAAGACGCTAGCTAACTGAAAGAAATCTATGTTTAAAATAAAATAATATTTTTATTAATTTATTTATATTTCACTAAAGAATTTAAAAGAAAAAGGAAATCTTGCGTAAACTTGGATAATACAGTATTTTTCATTAAATTTTAGTACTTAGTGTCGTCACATGGAGGCAACACTAAGGACTAAAATTAACCGACCCTTTATTTTTGCTCACGGCTATATATGCAAGTACTTATCTCAACTCTTACTAATTAAAAATCAGGCAAGACCTAATAAATAATAATTATAAATTCTGAATTTGAGATAAATACATATAATCTACACGAGAAAGATTGTGTTAACATTTTGTTAGATTTTTTCAATGAAATATCTCTCTAGATATCTTATAAAAAATATGTCCTAACGTTCTCTTTTTTTCTTTTGTTCCGTATTTGAAAGTTACTATTTGATCTTATCTCTTTTATTTGTAAGAATATCTTAATTTCGGCATACAGTTTAAAGTTTCCTTTAGCATAAAAACTTTCTTTGTTCAATGGATTTCTTTTGTACCGTGGAAACAGTTCTTTTGTCTTTGCCAAAAGCTTTGACAGTACCTTATCATATATCAATGTTTGAACTAAACTTCTAGACATAACTTAAATAAAAATGTGATTAACTTATAATAAGTAAATGTAAGAATGTTGATTTCATTATTACTTAAAGGCAAATATCATATAGCACTTTTCATGGCTATTTATTATATATTTTACACTCTTTTCATGCACATTTATTCAGATTAGTCTATACGTATATTAGCTAATCCAGCAAACCTCGTACCGCCATATTTTAATATTTATGGATAATAGTTCGTTTGACTATAATACCTATATATATTAAATACTAGTGTACCCAGGCCGCATCGAGAAGCTAGATTTTGCTTTATTTTATTTAAACAATAAACTTACATCATTAAATATTTAATTTAACTCTCACAATATATTAAATAACTTAAGGCGACCGCCCGGACACTGAGTTACTTGTTACTGATTCCGGTTGCTCTCTAATAACGTGAACAAACAAACACGTTGAATAAATGGGCCTTATATAATTTGTACCATCTAATGAGTTCCGTCAACAGCAGATGTCATTGAGTATAGAATTAATTTACGCTTAACCGAGCACTTGATGCTTTCGGAACAAAACACATTCATTTTACAGAACATTTCTACATAAATATATTAAATTCAGAACTACTGGCCCTAGGAAGTTATATTTCTTGCTATGGGGGTCTTCTCCACACTATTTCTTAAGGTGACAATAGCCTAAAGCAGGCGTTCCCAACCTTTTTGTACTCTAGAGCACATTCTAAAATATCGGTCGAGTGGCGGGCACCACCTATTTTTAATCGACCAACTCCTTCCATATCTTCTCATTTTCCCATCATTTTTTTTATATTCATAATATATTAATAAATAATGGACAAAAATATTTCAAAATAATAAAATTATTATTCAAATTGCATACACCCAGAGAAATGTATTTACAAAACGTAGTAATAATTCACATATTTAATTAATATTAAAGAAAAAATCAGTCTGTGTCGAATAGGGGCGAGCAGCCAGATATTAGAAAATGTATAACTTAAAACATTATCTAGGTTCGCAAGACGGACACTTATGCGCTCAAACCACTGCGGTTTTATAGCGTTAAATTATATAAATATTTCCTTTATTGTAAAATTGTATTTGTAATAAATAAAAAAAAAATAAACATACGAATCGTTCGGGCACCATGGCGCCCGCGGGCATGAGGTTGGGAACTATTTATTTATTTAATAAGATACACCAACAGCATAACACAAGCATACATTGTTGTAATAATCAAGTTTACAAACTAAGTCCTGTTGTGTATGCCAATTACAGGTGTACACAACATTCGCTATAAAGAAACGTAACGATTTTATTATTAATACTTACAAAAATATTTTATTAAATGATAAAGTAATAGGAATATAACTACTAAATTAATTAAATTAGCCAAAATCACTGCACAATTTCTAACACTAAGGTGCGGAAGACCTTGCGTGAATTAGAAAAAATGTCAACCGACGTGGACTTAGTGTTAAGAAGGTTATATGTAGCGGAAATCCTTGGCAAGAGCGAGTGTGACAGAAGGTTGGTTTTAGATTGCTATGGGATAAAGAAGTTGAATTTTTAAAAAAATCGAAAAAAGGAAAACACATTGTTACAAACCGGCTTCAGTGAACAATTCTTAGCCATTAGCCAAGGGCGGCAACCCTCGGCTTGCGAGCCACATGCTTTTGATGTAAAGCTACGGCTCTTTAGTTCTAACTTTATTTGGGCAAGTATTATTTATTGTTGGTGCGAAAAAAAATTGTGGCTTTTTGAAAAGTTTCAAATGTTGCACATTGTAATTTTTGACTCTTTCGACTCAAAAGGTTACCGAACCCTGGGCTAGGCTGAGCTTTTATTGTTCGGCTAGATAATAACTTCTTCCTTTCTCCGCCGTAGTAACGAAGAAATCTTTTTAAACTTTTTATAGATGTTTGTTAGCTCGGAAGAACAAGTATGTAATATTCCATTGTTTGGAGTATCAACTTTCGGAGCGAGGCTGAATTTGGCAGCAATGTGAATCAAATTTGAATGCGCCAAAAAGTTTTCCAATTTTTGTGAAATATTTCCATCTCACATAACACAGTAAACAAGCCGCAGTGCGACGCGGGTGCTAACTTTGTATTGCCCTCAGCCGCAGAAACGAAATTTGAGCAACATCCGAAATTTGACCGGCTCGAGCAATCTGCGACTACAGTTTTACCGCTTTGATGATAAAAATTAAAAATATTTCGAATGATACTTTTGGTGAGGATTTCAATATGATTGTAGCTTGACTAGCAATAGTTCCGCATTTAAAGCAAGCTGTGATAGCCCAAGAACTAAGTATTCGAACTTCTCTTCTCGTCTGTATTTTTCTCTCTTCTTTCTTCATTCATCTAATTTTTTTTATGATTTTTACCTCATAACTTTCGAATGGGTAAACCGATTTGGATGATTATTTTTTTTATTTCAAAGCTAGTACTTCCCGTATCTAAAATCGTAATCTTAAATTTGCTTCAAATGGACGAATAACTCAATACCCAGCCCACTTCGCAGGGCTAGATTTTGCTTTATTTTATTTAAACAATTAACTTACATCATTAAATATTTTATTTAACTCTCACAATATATGAAATTATTAATTTCTCTCCGTACTCATTTTCTTCTCGAACGGCTGAAGATACCTACACCCATGTAGATATCAGTAAATACAATATCATTCTTATCATTTATACAAAAACATATCGGGCGCAAGTTAATGTCAAAAATAAAGTACGACACATGACTTGTTCGTGCTCCGATCGTCACTTAACTTCACAGGATTACTCGTCAGGTCAATATAAAGATTCCCTGAAAGTTTCATTGAAATCATTCCAGTCGTTTTGGAGCCTATATGGAACATACCCACACACTTTCTCTTTTATATATATAGATTGTAAAATCTAGTCTAGTTTTCTAATATGCTTCTAGTTTGATTTTTGTTTCACAATAAAGTTATATGTATCTATCGGTCTATGTAAACCATGATAAAATTCGTAAATGATTCGTTCGATTATTTTCTAAATTATATTTTTCCATCTAGATATTAAACCGGTATTTCATTTCAGTAGAGGAGAGTCAATAACCGAACGTAGTTCCAACAATGTTAAGCGAAATTGCTGTAACAACAACAGGATATTGTGCACAGTGAAAACTGTTTTCCTTGTTTTATAAAATATTTTATGTAAATAGATTTTAGTTTGAAGACAAAATGATAAACTGTTATATATATTATCGTTTATTTATATAGCAATGAGCAATAATAAAGGGTCGGTTAAGAAAGTTTGAATATCTCGGAAGATAAAGACGCTAGCTAACTGAAATAAATTGTGCATGATGGACAATTAAATATCCTTAAAGTAAAATAAAATAAAATATTTTTATAACTTTATTTATATTTCATTAAAAAACATTTTTTTTTCAATACAGTATTTGTCGCCACAAGGGGTAACACTAAGTACTAAAACTTAATATAAATAATACTGTATTATCCAAGTTTACGTAAGATATCCTTTTTCGTTTAAGTTTATGGTTTTAATTAAATATAAATAAATTAAAGTGATATTAGATTTGATATATCAACAAAAATATGTATATAAAATGCCAACGAAATATAGAAATTCACCCGGGTAATGCCGAGCAGAAGAGCTAGTATTTTATAAGTTTTAATGTCCTAAGAATATTCTAGAAGCTTGATAACAAACGGTGCTGTTTGCACAATGGACTGAATATTCATGAAGGTACGAGAGAGTGATGAATAAACTTTGTTTTTGTCGTGCATCTATTCAGTACAACAATATAACGTGTACGACTTGTGACTTAATGTGACGGTGCGTGAATATGTAATCCGATTAGGAGCCGCGCCCCTTAGGTCAATATGTTATTGCGCACACAGTAACAGGCTAAACCATTGTTACGTCTAGGGATCCTTATGATGAGTTTATCTTAATAGAAGTTCAGATTGAGAGCTGTAAGAGCATGTCCATACTCAAATCGGTTAAGTGATAAATGCCTAACAGCATAAAACCTAACTTGAAAAAAGTGCCTTAGTAAACATTTTCGAAATGACGATAATATGTATATTTGCATTCATTTAGGAATGTGAATCAGGGCCGGATTTAGAGGTCTGGAGACCCCGGGGCATAAAAAACTAGGAAGTTCCCCTTGACCACAAATTATTTTTGAAATAAAATTACCAATTTATTAGTCGAGATTTTGATTAAACAATTGAATGTTAAACCAAGTAATGTATTTTGTTTCAACATTTAAAAACATTTATAATGAAAAAAAGTTTCGAAGCCTCTACTCTGGGGACCCATCTCTTCTGGTGGCCCCGAGGCCGTGCTAAATTCGGCTCTGACGGTAATACGCATAACGTGCGTACAATAAGAACTAATGTGTTCATAATCTATTAGTCGTACGTACTACGCACCACGTGACCCTTAGAACTTTACGTGTGCTGCCATCTAACGTCCACCCACTAACTATATATCAGTTAGCGCTATAATACATCGATAGATGGCATTAGCAGAAACGATCCGCATTGGTCCGGCCTTGGAAATAGCAGGTTGCAAAGGCAGAACAGAAGGCGCACTAAGCTGAACTTTTATTAAGGGTTGTGACTTGAAGTTGTCCGAAAGGGTCAAACCACAGCTAGAGCAGATGCTGTCATTGAATTACGAAGATGTTCATATCTGTGAATGTCTTCTCTAATTTGATTCGGATAAAATTGATACTTAAAAAATTAGGGTATTGTCAACGAGCCATTTAATTTCTTTTATACTTTCTAAACAAGTGCCTGACTACGATCCCACCTGTTAAGTAGAAATGCAGTCCTGGATGGCAAGGCGCACTCTACTCTTAAAAATACCCACATTGTAATCGGAGGGAAAGACAGACGCAGGCACACTATTCCAGTCCCTTGCTGTACGAATAATGAAAGACGAAGCAAAGCCCTTTGTTCGGGTTTGAGGGATGTTCACAACAAAAGGATGAAATCCTGCAGTGCGGTTCGAAGTCCGTTGTTGGATCGGGGATGGGGGAATTAGATCATGTAATTCCTTTAAGCTCGATATGAAAAGAACTTCATAATCCCGTTTGAAACTAAAAGTTACGGTGGTAATAACTTTTACTCATTTCATTTATAATTTCGTGAACGGCTTTCGAAATTGCCGGACTCGTTACAAAAGTTTTACAACTGCAGCATGGCTTTCTTTCACCAACATTTATTACGTTATAACGGACACAAAAGCGATAAAAAGGAAATTTACTTTTTTACCCGACTGACCAAAAAGATAAGCAGTGTTAACAGTTTACTTTAAGATCTTATGGTTGGGGTATCGTTGTTGTTGTAGTTACTGGCTTATATTGACTAATACCTTTGATTTCGTTTTCATTTTTTTCATTCAAAAATCACTTTCAATTAACACTTAAAACAATTTCTTGACCCATCAACATGCACTGAACAAAAAATTTACCAAGTTATTGCACTTAAAACCTAACAACATGTGTTTACCAGCAAAAACAAAAATCTAATTTAAATCAAATCAAATGAATTATTTTTATTAATTAAAACAATTGAAATTACAATAAAAAGCAAAATACTCTTAATTTTAAAACAAGATCTTCTGAATAGTTTCGTAGTTATAAAAGATTTTCACTTAAAGCACTCGGTTGTAAGTGAAGAGCTTTCAAAAGTTTCCTTTTTGAAATCTTTGTCTGGTTAGTGCATGTCGGCAGCATCTCTTTCATCTCCAAAGATAACAAACTTTGTTATTGTTAATCTAACTGTTATTTTAAGAGAGAGAAGACAATAAGTTATCTAAGACAATTATTTTCAACATAATGTACAACTATATAATAAATAAATATATATATGTAATATTTAAAAAAATGATAAAAATTATATCTTATATAACAGGATAGATAGAGAGACGAATGCGAGATATAGCGTATGTTCAAATAGACAGACAAATCTGAGCGTTTAATGACGGTAGATTGATAATTATTAACATTACCGCATGTTGAATAGAATGGGGGTGTAGTAACTTATCGTGCTAAAAAAAACGTGTGTTACTTTTATGGGTTAGCTTTTAGTATAAATTGCTAGTCAGCCTTGTAATTTTGAGCTCTCAAGAATAAGACTACGGTATCTCCCGCCTGTCGTAGAAGGTGACTAAAAGGGGCCTCGGGTCCACTGGGTGACAAGGGTGGGGGCCTTTGTCGGCCAAGGTGGATCCGGGAAGAAGGCGACATCGGCTGGCCCGTGTCGCCTTGCACTGCGATGACAGAGGGAGGGAAGGGAGTAACCTCCGCCCCCTCCCGGGACGTGCTCTCCTTGAGCACAGTGCAGAGGGGCCCGGTGCGTTTCACTGGAGATCGCGGAGCCCCTCGTCATGCACCGAGGAAAGGGTAACCGCCGCCTTCCCCAGAAGGCCCCGCCTTTCTGAAGTGTGTGAATCTTTTTGAAGATTTCCTCCCCGTTAACGAAAAAAAATGAATGAATAGGCACTTACAAAATTAGCACGTACTATCTTTCGATTATATCACCACTTAACATCTGGTGGGATCGTGGTTAGCACTAGTTTATACCCCATAAAAAAACGAGCGGTAGTTATACGCCGGGGCAGTGAAGGTTTATAAAAGCGTCCTTGTAGCGCTTCTTCTAATGAGAGGCTAGCATCAATGAATTCGCTCGGTTTCGTACAAACAAAACAACAAATTTGAATTTATGTTATAAGCTCGACTAGAGACAACAAACTCAACAAAACAGTACTTCCTATGTCCCTCTACTTCTTGCTTTTTTTAAATTACAATTTGGAACATACGAATAATTAATTCATTCATTAATTTATTTATTATCAATTAACAATAATCCATTAATTAACACACATGTAAATCTAAAATAATTTTCAACATATAATAACGTATATACATAAAATAGAATTAAATAAATAAAGAATAATAATAAACAAGTAGGTGTTCTCAAATATTTTTATATTTTATTATTAAAATGTAAAAAAATGAACAAAACAATTTAATGAGTCTTTTCTTTCAAAAACTTTTGAGGTTTCGAAATCACTATACTGATTTTAATTTCACTGGAGATCAAAGAAAATAAAATAAATGCTTTATGTAGGACTTCCGTCTACTAACGACATTATTGCTTTATAATTAATTTTAATTGATATTGTGAAAGGGAAAAGTATAATAAAAAAAGGCAATGGAAAATATAAAAGTAATTGAAAAAGCTCAATATTTTACTTAGCTATCGTAATTGTATTGTTTGTTGTATTGTTATTGCTTTGTTAGAAATAGAAGAAAATATAGTCCAATTAAGTGCCGTATTCCGGTTAAACCGAACCCAAAAAGGTTAGAAAAGTATTTGGAAAATAAAGTAAATGGCAGGGAAGGAATGTTAAGAACATACAAACTCTTTGCTCTTCAACAAAGGAAAAAACATCAATTTAGTATTTCTATTAACACATTTTTATTTTGTGGCATCCTACCCAAAGAAAAAGGAAGTGCTAGGATCGTACTAAGTGATAACCGTGATTCTGGCTGATGGGTGTGTTTAGTTATCACTGATATTTTTTATGTATAATAGTTGTCAAAATTAATCTATTTTCCTGTGCCGAATCAGCTAGTTTACTATACAATGTCTGCGTGAATGTAATGAAGTGATTTGACAGAAACGTTTAAAATGGTAATTCATAGTCCCTTGTGTGACCCTCTGAAGAGAGCCTTAATGAAAAAGCATAAATTTAATATATATTTACAAGGCATTTTCTCAACCAAAATTACGGACAATACAAGTCAGGGATAGAGAGTGCTTGTCGTCTTGAGTGAATCCAATGAAGAAATTAGATACATTTTTAAAAATTACTACAAAAAGGTAAAAATGCAACGAAAACCGCGAAAAAATTCACTATGTATATGGACCTAGTGCAGTGTCTGTGAGAGTAGCACAAATTTGGTTTAAGCGTTTTCAATTCGGAAATTTTACAAGATGGCAAAAAGTTATCAAACAAAATGGTACCTGCGTACTTTAGTTAAACATAAATAAACCATATTAAAATATGTTTTTAATTTTCTTAAAAAATGCGAAGAAACTTTTTCTCCCAACCTATGATAAATTTTGACCAGAGATATCCCATTCTGGGCCGCTTAACCACTTGCCTTTATCGTTAATGATAATAATATCACTCAGTTGTATAAATAAACTAGCGTACCTAGTCCGCTTCGCCGGGCTAGATTTTGCTTTATTTTATTGAAACAATAAACTTACATCATTAGATATAACTCTCATCATATTTTAAATTATTCATTTCTCTCCGTATTCATTCTCTTCTATTCTCTTCTCGAGTGGGTGAAGATTATTATTTATAGAAAAACATATGGGGCTCAAGGCTCAGAAATAAAAGTACGACATATGGCTTGTTTGAAAGTTCAAAAAGAGAAGTGATCCGTCACCATACTTTACAGGATTACTCGCCAGGTCAATCTGAATATTTCCTGAAAGTTTCATTGAAATCGGTCTAGTTTTTTCAGAGCCTATAAGGAACAAACCCACGCACTTTCTCTTTTATATATATAGATAAACAGCAATGTCACAAGTAACAACGTTAAATTGATAAATATATAACGATTCATTTAAATTTATTTACCCTACGCTTTCCATTTTACTTTTAAACATGAATTTACTGTTTCAACATTCGAACGTGATGTTCCAGAATATTCCGATAAGCGTTTAAGCAAACAGTACGGCGCACCGGTGGGATCGATGAACCGCATTGCACGTTAAAGTTTTCAGATGTTTTCTTTGCTCTTCACGGATCGTTATTTCATGCCCAAATGAATCATAGACCCAATTAAAACTTTGCCACAAATTTTGGTCCATCCAATGGTTGTCTGGAAGATATCATATATAGCGATAAGACCGCCCGTTGCGCATGCATCTTTTAATACTTTCTCAATAAGTAGACCACACGTAGTTCTGGATGGCAGGGCACTCTAGCTTAGTAAATGCATTTTCACTTTCTTAAAAACATCCACATTGTAACCAGAGGAGAGACAAACGCGGGAAACCTATTCTAGTCCTTTTCTGTACGAATAATGAAAAAGCGGTTCCTTCGGGTTTGAACGATGTCCACAACAAAAGGATGAAATCCAGCAGTTCGTTTTGAAGTCCGATGGTGGAACGGAGATGGGGGAGTTAGATCATAATCATTCCTGAGTGCACTCTTCAAAATTCTTTCTGTATTATATATTTTTTTATATTCAACATAGAGCAACCACAGACTTGTGTCCGTTCTCTTTTCTAATGTTCTTTATTTATTTGAAAAGAGTGCTACCACTATAGTCACTACAGTTATTATTATTTTATAATTATTTTGTAGAGCTGATGGGACGGTGATGATGGAGAATGCATTGGTTCACGCGTCGTAACGCACCGTTGCATTGTTATTAGTTTCTCCGCGACCGCTGCGTCTCTGTTTCTCATGGCCATTGTATTCTATTATTTTTTCTTTTGATGCGGGCGTTGCCCTTGTCACCAGTCTTCCTCAGTCGTCGTCATAGTCATCTGTGTAATAGACACAGCTGACTGTGTGTCTGGATAATGCCACTACAGCATGCTGGACGCTGTCGTGCAGTTGCAGTTTTTTCGTCACTGTTCTGATGACCACCACTGATCCGTACGTGAGGCCTCGGGCCTCGTGCATGGTAAGAATGCGTCTGTATTATTTTAATATGTAATTACTACTGTGCATTACACATAATATTATGCATCTGTCCGATGAATGAATGACTATATATTCGTTCATTCATATGTATTACCCCACCAAGCTCTTTTATTAGACTTGGACTTCAATCACATCAACTGGGATTCATTTCTAAATTATAATACCGTATTCAGAACTCGGTTTACAGGATTGGTAAGTGGTTAAAAATGTTATCCACCTTAATCTTTGAACAACGTCAAGTTGTACCCATTTTATAAGATAATAATTAAACTCTTGGTAAGCACTCGCAACAATTCAAAAAGTCATTTTGAATATCTCCTGCAAATTCAAGTTATTCGAATAATTTTAATTAAACAAATTTAGAATACACCGAACTCTCGCAGCATCCATTAAAATTTTATGAGGGGGTTGAATACTTTGGTGTCCGTAAAAGACGCACTGAGTTCATTATTTACCAATGTGGCTACGCTATTGACCGTTCTATTTTAGGCAGAAAAAACCTACTCATTATTTTAACAAAAACATTAATGTTTACATCTTCAAATAATAATCGTTCTTGTTTTAATGCTTTAGAATTTTAGTATGGAAATAAAAGTGCTTTTGATTTAAAATAAATAAATAAAAGAACACAGAAGAGTAGGCAGAGATTACGGATTTCCATTTTTCCAGCACCTATGCACCTTTTTAAAAATCGATGCATCTTCGCAATAACCGAAACTAAAAAAAAAATATTTTTCCTTCGATTTCTCGAAGATAAAAAACCTTAGATAAAATGTATGCCCGTTTAATAGCAATGAAGTCACCCCTGTCACTTAAGGGAAAGTCTAATGGCAAAAAACAAACCCCCCCACCCCGTAGGCCCTTTCTCGGTGCAAGGTGAAGGGCCCCGGGATCTCCAGGGGAACGCACCGGAGCTTCTTTGCACTGTGCTCTTCGGAGAGCACGTTCTGAGAAGGTCAGTCCCTCCCGCCCTGTGCCCTCGCAGTGTAAGGCGATACGGGACAGCCAATGTCGCCTTGTTCCCGGGTCCACTTTGGCGGACGACAAAGACCCCCACCCTTGTCGCCCAGTGAACGCAAGGCCCCTTTTAGTCGCCTTCTACGACAGGGAGGGGATATCGTAGCCTTATTCTACGAGCCCAGAACTACAGGGCTGATTAACTATCTCCTAGCACAAGCTTAAGCTTAAATGGAATGGATAACAATAACATTACCAATATATGTCATAAAATTATTAGCACTCTCAAAAATGCTTGGAACTAACGAAACCTTTAAAATTCCAAAGGGCTAATTGCTGCTTATATTTTTTATTTATAATAAGAAAAAATAATAATAAACGTTTATTTGCGGGAAATATGGTAACTGACATGATGAATAATTTTTAGTTAGGCACTAGCATATTTCGAAGAGCCGTGGTAGCTCAGTGTCCGTGCGGTTGGCTCAAGTTGCGTAGTACGCTAGCAACCCGAGTTCGATCCCGGTGCCGGTACCAATAAATTTGTTGTTGCAATTTTATGTGCTGATTTACCACGCGCTCGGCGGTGAAGGAAAACATCGTGAGAAAACCTATATGTTTTAGAATTTTTTCTACGGTATGTGAAGTCTGCCAATCCGCATTAGCGCCGCGTGGCGGACTATGCCCTTATACTCTCTTTACAGAGGAGGCCTGTGCCCAACAGTGGGACATATATAAAGGCTGTAACTTTAACTTTGACTAGCATATTTTGCCTAACCGGCATGCAAATATCGTCTCGAGTCTCGAGTCATCGAGTCTAATGTATAAGTACAATTTGAATAATCCCTTTTACAAATTTAACACTTTAAAATCACTTCACGCACTAATTTCACTATACGGTTTAAACGTGTAAAATTCTTTAAGAGAATAAAAACTGTTATGAATTAACCACTGCTTGAGTGTCTTCTGAAATCGCTGCAATGGTAATTCTCTAATTTCCATTGGTATTTTGTTATTTATTTTTAAAGTCATAACGTGGCAGTTAAAAAGTAGCTTTCTGTCTAGGAAGAATTTATTATAATTTAACGTTTATTTTATTACGTTTAACATGACCATAATGTCACGTTTCCTATAGGGAAACGTAATTTATATTTCACAGCTATTTGGAAAGCGGCATACAGGTGAAATTGTTTTAGAACGAGGGTATGTCAACTTTGACGAGGGTACAGAAAGCCAACTACTAAATAATACTTTAATACACATATTATTCAACGGCCACCGTTTACTTATGGTAAAAAATATTTTGCCAACATGATGTATGTTACATTTTTTATTTATTTATTTATATTTATAAACTTTTTATTGTTTACACTTATTAACTAAAATTAAAAAAAAAGAAAAAAGAAAATATAATTAAAATACATAAACAATGGGCGGCCTTATCGCTAAAAGCGATCTCTTCCAGGCAACCTTTGGATGGAGAGGAATAATACAAAGAAGCGGCGGGAGTTTATAAAAAGTAAGAAAGAACATCTGGAAAATATTGATTTAATATATTTTCTACGTTGTAAATCGACCCTTACCGAAGAGAGAAATGTTTATTCATACTTTTTGATCGATCCGCAATCGGTTTGTATGAATTGTCGTTTTTCATTTATTTTATTCTACAAATTTTGTAAAATGATATAAAAATGAATTAAATGACATTTTATTTTCATTTAAATTTTAGTACTTAGTCTTTCATGTGGCGACAAATACTGTATTGAAATGAAAAATAGTGTATCTTCTAAGTTTACGTAAGATATCCTTTTTCGTTTAAGTTTATGTTTTTTAATGAAATATAAATAAATTAATAAAAATATTTTATTTTAAGGATATTTAATTGTCTATCATGCATAATTTATTTCAGTCAGGTAGCGTCTTTATTTTCCGAGATATTCAAACTTCTTAACCGCTACAAATAATGTCGCATGTCAAGACAATCGCTAACAGGCAGAGTTTATTAGAAGTCCTGGACCACGCCGATCTGTAATTACAATGTTTCGAGCTGCTAACGAGGTCCGTCGTCCGCAGATGAGACTGACTGCATAATTAATTTCCTTTCAACAGAACTCATGCGTTTGCTAATTATAACTTTCGACGTCATTGTAACAAATTATGACACGTTGTTCAAACTTTAATCTAACGTTACTTTAATGTAATAAATGTAATTTTAGTGTAATGTCTCTTTGCATTTCGATATCGCGTATTTAAACGAAAATATAACGAAGCGTGCATCTCATACGTTAATTTTGAATGAGACCGTCGGCTTATTTATAAATTTAATTAATAAAAAGGTGGATTTTTTTTATGACGAACTACACAGATTGGCCAGAGAAGCTGGCCTTGACTGCTTCACCGGATTGAGAGGTGGCATAGCTCTTAGGTCGCTTAGCCTGAAACTCTATTGCTAGTAACTCGACACAAGAGTCCCCCGGTGAGGGGTAACCTCGGCTTGGACGGTTACTATGTTACGCGTAAGCATTCCGATCCGAGGGCGCCCGAGAGGACCGAAAAAGGTGGAAGTCGTCAATTCGTCTAGGTTAATTGATTTGGGTTCATTGGGCGACAAGGGTGGGGGCCTTTGTCGTCCGCCAAGGTGGACCCGGGAAGAAGGCGACATCGGCTGGCCCGTGTCGCCTTGCACTGCGAGGGCACAGGGGGGGAGGGAGTAACCTCCCCCGGGAAGTGCTCACTATGAGCACAGTGCAGAGGGGCTCCGGTGCGTTCCACTGGCGATCCGGAGCCCCTCACCATGCACCGAGGAAGGGCCACCGGGGAGGTTTTAGTGGGTAAAACCCCACATAACCGCCGCCTTCCCCCCAGAAGGCGGGGTATCTTTCTGAAGATTTCCTCCTCGTTAACAAAAAAAAAAAGGTTAATTGATTTGGTTTGACTTGTTCACGCCATTCGATTTCGATGACACATTTTTATTGGCAAGGATGTTTATACTTCAAGGGTAGTTTAACGAGAGTTTGGTAGGGTCCGATTAATCATATTTTATAATATTCGCACGATTATTCGGAAATAGCAAGATGGCGTCCGCTCGTAATAGCGTTTCACGTGTGATTCGATTTGAAGTAAGTAGGTAAAAATTATGATGGAGGATAACAATGCCTGAACAAAAACAAATAATTCGAACACTAAGTGTTAGGAATTGATTTACTTTTTTAAAATAGGATTTCGGCACAAGTCAAATTGAGACAAAGCCACAAATAACTCTCCGTATATTTAATCACCACGTAATATTATATACAAGATATAGTGTTATATTACTTTCAGATACCTGGCCACCTTGGAATAACTTGGCCCATAAGGGAAAATCTGTAAATGCGTTTTAAATCAAATTAAAACACCTGATGTTAAAGTTACAACGAGATAATGTCCCCATGGTATCGGTGACTTGTTGTTTCCAATATTTTTAACATTTCAATATATAATATAAATTTTATACGTTTAATTATATTTCTTTTAATTTATTAATATATTTATTTACGAAAATATTTTGTTATCTATTAATTTATTGTAAATAATATACATAAATCTAATAACTATTTATGTATTATATTTATTGTATTATAGACTTGTTATTAGACTTTCTATAAATTCCATGTAAAGGTAGCATTGCGCGCGCACGACTTTGGGTAGTCCTGGACATCGCTGAAAATTAGCGCTGTCGCATCATTGCAAATGCTGAGACGGTCGTCTGTTCCTTCCTTTAATTGTATTGTGTTTATTTTTCTTTCTTTTTTAAAAAAAATATTTTTTTTGCTACATTTTACGTAATGTGTTTGTATAATACAAATACTTTACAATATTTTACATAACAAGAAATTTAAAAATATTTTTACAGAAAATTTTCGTAATATATATTCTAATAGAAAAATTGCCTTGTAAATTGCTCCGTTTTCATCAAACCTCGGGAAAGACCGCAAATCCATACAAATAGCGTCATTAGTTTGTAGCCCACAATACTTCGCCGGCACCCGTAGTGAAGATAAAATGCAGGTCTGTCTAACCGTTGAATAAATCTTTCCAACGTCCCCTTACTACGACCCTATGGGTTTGTTTAAAATTTCTAAAATTATTTAGAATACCACATCCCACTAAAGTAGAAGAAGATTCTTTTTTTATTAGAAAGCTGGTTCCGTACGGTCCAAGTTCAATTTAGTCAAATTCTGAAAATGGCATACATGAGAAAACCATATGTCTTAAATTTTTATTAAGTATGTGCGCGACAAATGGACGAATAACTCAATATCACGCCAACCGATTTCGATTATTCATTTTTTAATAGGATATACTCAAGGGTCAAGGATTTTGGTTAGGTTCAGGTTAAATCTATTTCGTAAAATTCCTACGATAATTAGGAAATACAAAGTTTTAACGTTTGATTCGACTTGAAGTCGGTTTTTATTTTTACTCGTAAATATACTTGTTTAATGTTTTTTCTTTATCGATCCTACTAACTTATCTACCATATTAGTGGCAAAAGTGATGGTCATATTTGTGTTTCAAACATTTTATATTTTTCCCGGTCATCACACCGAACAACCGAAGCTGTCATGAACTTATTTGGCATCGTATTCTTTATTAAGTCATAAGTTTTGTTATCCTAACACAATTACTTCATACTGCGCTGTCAAATTTGACGCGGCATTCTATAGTTCATCGGCCTGGTTATACAACCGGATCGCAACTGCGCTCTCCTCAATAAATTAGGAGTAATACTAGCATCTGTCGAGAGTTATGTGTTGCAGTAAATTGCGAGATGCTGTGGGCGCAGCTGTTACTAGCTGTAGGTTCATGTTCTTATCTCCGTTTATATTGAATGTTATAGTAAAAACTCTTATTTGTTCTATGTTACAAATAAAGAATAATAACAAAGTATACACAGAACAGGAATTTTGCATGCGAATTATCACGAAGCAGGTTTTCTGTGACATATCTTCTTCTTCTTCAAGTGCCTCTCCATCACTGAAGGTCGGCAGTCAGTCTTGTAAACTTCTCCTTATCCATGGCTAAGCGGAATAGTGCTTCGACTGTTTTATTCCAGTCCATTCTCTGATGTTCCTTAGCCATGACTTTTTCCTTCTTCCCACCCCTCTTTTTCCAGCTATTTTTCCCATTAAAATCAATTGTAGCAGGCGGTACTTATCATGTCGCAAAATATCCTCTTTATAAATATTTTAATGCAAGTAGTAATATGAACGAGGATTACCCAGACTGGTTTAGTGTAGTTAAGGATGTAAGATAGAACTGTGTTACACCGTTCAATTTGTTTAGATATGATTACCTAAAGTATTTAAAAAAGATAAGGTTAAGGATTCGTGAGCTTCTCGTCCAAAATGCCGAAGTATACAAAACATTTCAGAGGAAATCCACAAAGGAGGTATCAAAGTATGTATATTAAAAAAGTTACAGCCTAAATATATAATAAAGTCTTTATGTTTATTTACAATAAAAGACAAAACTGCGTTTCTTTATAATATTTAGAGAATTTCAAATTCTTTATAAAATTTAGAGAACAACATTTAATGTTCTTATTCCATATCTCTTTTACATAAATCGTATGACATTGACAATTATGACATTTGAATAATTATTATAAAAATATAAAAAAGAATAAATTTAAGTAAGGAGATTATATATCCTTACGTTACATTTATATGTCCCAATGTCGGGCACTGGCCTCTGTAAAGAGAGTATTCCTTTTTTTCTTTCACAGCCGAGCGAGTGGTAATTAACACGGCACGGGGGATCGAACTCGGGTTGCTAGCGTACTACATAAATTGAAGCGTCCGCTCAAACACTGAACTACAACGGCTTTGAAGGCTGAAGGATATAAAGGAATAAAAAGGAACGTAATGCTCCCAGGCCAACGCTTCCCGAATGGCATATCGGTTAGTTTAGTTTAGATTGTCCCAATAGTTTTTATTAATAAAATAGCTACCGACCGAGTCGTGGTTTGACCCTCTTGGGCATCCTCGGATCGGAATACTTACGCGTAACAAAGTAACCATCCAAGCGGAGGTTACCCCTCACTTGGGGGACGCTTGTGTCGAGTTACTAGCTAATAGAGGTTGAGGCTAAGCGACCTTTTTTTTTCTGCGGGATTTCATCCTTTTGTTGTGAACATCCCTCAAACCCGAACGAAGCGATTTGCTTCGTCTTTCATTCTTCGTACAGCAAAGGACTGAAATAGTTTGCCCGCCTCTGTCTTTCCTTCCGATTACAATGTGGGTATTTTCAAGAATAGAGTGAATAGGTATTTACTAAGCTAGTGCGCCTTACCATCCAGGACTGCATTTCCACTTAACATCAGGTGAGATCGTAGTCAAGCACTTGCTTAGAAATTATAAAAAAAAAGACACGGGCCAGCCGATGTCGCCTTCTTCCCGGGTCCACCTTAGCGGACGACGAAAGCCCCCACCCAGTGAACCCGAGGCCCCTTTTAGTCGCCTTCTACGACAGGCAGGAACAGGAACAGACAGACAGGAAAAACTACAGGGCTACGAGGCTAAGCAACCTAAGCTATGCCACCTCTCAATCCGGTGAAGCAGTAAAAGCCAGCTTCGCTGGTAAAATGTGTAGTTCGTCCATAAAATAAAATAAAAAAACACAAGACTAAATGATATTCGAGAGATAGAAAAGTAAGAGAAGTTCTAAAAATCTGTGTTTGTAAAAAAATTTTTTACTATCAACAAACAATTACTTCCGGTATCCATCTTAGTATATTTAAAATAAAATAGCTGTAGATTTAAACTTAATGGAGATGTAATCAGGGCGGAAGTTGTTTAATCAACTGACGGGGCTGACTCCGGTAGGAACCTGCTTCACTGCTTTATTTGATTACTGCCGTCTACGCTCCGAGAATATCGAAGGAGTTTCTTGATCTCTAATAACGTAATTTTATTTTTTTTATATAATTTATTATCTTTTAATAAATCATGATAAATTAAATTAACTTAGTATTTTTGTTGTCTCAAATATGTGGTCTTCGAATCAAATTGTCGAAATTCGAATTCCTTTTTGTTGTTGAATGGTTTTTTTATACCGATTACAATCATCTTTCTTCACAATTGTTTTCATGTTACGTTGTTAGTCAGTATAGCATATATATATTAATGAAAAACAAATGATCATCATGTTTCACTTTTGGGTATCTCCAATATTATTTTCACATGGAATGGGTTTTTGATAGCATCATGTGAAGGCCTAATGCAAATTTCAAATGACTCTGGCTATATGATAAGTACTATAAACCTTTCCCTGTTTGTGAGAAAATCTGGTCATCCACTTTATAATAGTACCAAAAATGCAACCAGATTTTATCTCAAGGAATAAACTACCATAACTAGCAGATACAGTGTAGGCACCAATAATTTTGTTGTAGCAATTGCATGTGCTGATAGACCACGCGCACGGCGGTGAAGGAAAACATCGTGAGGAAACCTACGTCTTAGAATTTTTTTAAAGTCTGCCAATCTGCACTAGGGCCGCGTGGGGGACTATGCCCTTATACTTTCTTTACAGAGAAGGCCTGTACATACAGTGGGATATATATATTATATATATAAAGGCTGTAACTTTTACATTAAGTAGCAAATACTTAGGTAATAAATTTGATTTGATTTTAGTAAGAGAAGATTCACGTCCTTATGTTTCATAAGCTCGTCTATTTCCGACAATTTCATCGTGATAGAAAAAATACACTTTCACCTGCACTTTCCTAGATTTCTTTATCCAGTTTAGAAATTCGTAAGCGTTTCAAATTTATTCACTTTAACACCTTAGTACCATGGTCACGTTCCGTTCGTCCCATTTCATTTTCTCTTACCTTTTTCTCTTCTTAAACAACAATTCTAAGATAAAGCAATAAGAGTTAAAGTGACAATTAAGTTAAATAACAATATGCTATTACAAAATTAACTTTTAAAATACTTGTTTATCATAATATTAGCCAATATTGTTAAAAAATCCACCACAAACTACTTATTAACGCTGTTATATATTTAAAAGAGAATGAGCCCATCGTCGTTTATTAGGCAAAAATATAGTCTAGTATATACATGACTTTTGAAAAGTGATTTTTGAAACTGTAAAACACACAAAATTAAAAATGAGCTGGTATTAGAAACCGCGACGGATCGTCCTTGTCTCACGTCCTTTTAACTCTAAACAGAGTAGACAGACATAGTTACCGTATTTCATTGTGCTTTTTAATCCCATATGTTACCGGAGATAAGCCACATATACACAGTAGACACAAATTTATGTAAGTGAATATTTTGTTTGTTGGAAACTGAAAAACAGAAACGAACGAAAAATCGAACACTTATCCGCTGGAATATAATTGACTCTTTTTTTCTCTTCTTCTCTTAAAAAAAGTTTCCAATGTCTTATTTTTTAAAGTAATATAAGATATAACAACGATCAGCTGTATTTTATACAAAGACATATCTACACAGTTGTAGTTGGCACTGCACATCCGGCGCTGAGTACGGGACATCCGACGCAAGTGTAAACGCAGCGGAGTGGCCTTGTCGCTTCAGGATACATTCTATTTATGCTGTCAGCGCTTTATTCTTAGATGAACTCATAAACTCAATACGAACATGTTTGACAACATTTTAGTTCAGTTAGCAACCAGTCTGACTTGAAATACTTTCAGTTTACAAAAGATCGAGCTGTGTTTTGAATAATATATAAGTGTATATTTTTGTATGTATTGCTTATGTTTATTTCTAATATCCATAGAGCTCTGCCCTTATTATAAATAGTTCTTGCTGTTAGTTATTTATTTCTTGACTTTTTTATATTTTTTATTTTATCTCTCCAGTCCTATAGGGTTGCCTGGAAGAGATCTATCATAGCGATGACGCCGTCTTTGACCACTTTTAGACAACATACTACCTTTTTTTTTTTTTAAACGGGGAGGAAATCTTCAAGAAGATACCCCGCCTTCTGGGGGGAAGGCGGCGGTTATGTGGGGTTTTTACCCACTAAAACCTCCCCGGTGGCCCTTTCCTCGGTGCATGACGAGAGGCTCAAGACAACATACTACCCAAGTTAAGCGTTCGTAAAGAAGTTTTACTTCAAAAAATCAAACCACACATATCACGATTGGAGAAGTACCAAGAACTCGTAGAGTAGAAAACGAAGTGGGATATCATACTTCTGGGTTTCACTTGTATGTAATTGCTCTGCTAAGAGCGTCGGAGATTATTTAACATAAGGTTAAGGGTAGGTTTGTCATTCGCCCTATAGTTCTGGGCTCTCAAGAATAAGACTACGGTATCCCCTGCCTGTCGTAGAAGGCGACTAAAAGAGGCCTCGGGTTCACTGGGCGACAAGGGCCTTTGTCTTCCGCTATGGTGGACCCAGGAAGAAGGTCAAATCGGCTGGCCCGTGTCGCCTTGCACTGCGAGGGCACAGGGGGGGAGGGAGTAAGCGGGTAGTCCCCCCTGGGAAGTGCCCTGAGCACAGTGCAGAGGGGATCCGGTACGTTCCACTGGAGATCCCGGAGCTCCTCGTCATGTACCGTAGAAAGGGCCAACTGCCGCCTTCCCACTAGAAAGCGGGGTATCTTTTTGAAGATTTCCTCCCCGTTAACAAAAAAGGTTTGTCCTTCAATATTGAAATACAATATCCAATGACCCTGGCATTTGAGCAGGATACGGTGCTAGCGTATTATACAATAAGTACGCGATCCAAAACTGAATTACCAGGGTTAATGTATACAATTTTAACATAACTACCGTCCGTAGTATTTACTTTTTAATTATACTTTACAAAGCCAGTTGAATTCTTCAAGGATTTTCTTTTAATCTGACGTACGGTTAGAATAACGTGCTTTGTTCCAAGGTAAGGCTAAAACTTATATATTCGTTAAACCAAAATATTTAAGTTATTTACGTATAAAAGTAAAATATATTTAATCCAGGATATCTATCGATATCCACTTTACAATATGCTTTATTGTTATTGTAAATGATAATCTTCTATTTAAGCGATTTGCTTCGTCTTTCATTATTCGTATAGCAAAGGTTTGGTAGTTAGTATAGTTTGCCCGCGTCTGTCTTTTCCTCCGATTACAATGTGGGTGTTTTCAAGAGTAGAGTGAATAGGCATTTACTAAGCTATTACGCCTTACCATCCCGGACTGAATTTCCACTTACATCAGGTTTAGGAAGTGTAAAAAATATGACATGAGTCCACCGCCAATTTTACATGTTCTTGTCTTTTACTTACATTTACATGCACACTAACTTTCATCAACATTGACATTGACTTATAAAAGGATATAAATATGTATGTATTTATATGTCTATACATTTTTTACCTAGCTTGCATTCATTGCTTTGTCTCTACACAACCCGAAAGTACGCCGGCAGAGAAAACCTTTTAGCAATAAATCCGCCTTTTACCCTTAAATTTCTTGGGAAAAAATAAATATAATATATACGTAGGTATCATCATCATCGTCATCATTTCAGCCGTAAAACATCCACTGCTGGACATAGGCCTCCCCCAACGATTTCCAAAAGGACCGGTTGTAAGCGGCTCGCATCCAGCGCCATCTTCGACCTTTATGAGGTCGTCAGACCACCTTGCGGGTGGACGTCCCACACTGCGCTTGCTGGTCGAATCGAGCTCCAATCGAGAACATTTCGGCCATCTGTTCTACGCGCTATGTGCCCTGCCCATTGCCACATCAACTTGCTTATCTGGCGAGCTATGTCGGTTACCTTCGTTCGTCTACGGATCTCCTCATTCCTGATTTGATCTCGTAGAGATACTCCGAGCATAGCCCTCTCCATAGCTCCTCTCCATACGTAGATATACAGACAAAAATTTAAGTGAATTTGACAATCGATTAGTGAGCTATAAAACGAATTTATATTACATTTATTCACAGAGCCTACAGATTTATATTAGGTAGTATAGATAAATAACATTTTAATTAAGTACCAATATTTTAGGGAAAAGTGTGCCTAATTAATATTTAAATTGTATTACCCACAAAGTCTATTTTTGCATAATGTTCCGAATGAATTTCAAATGCGCACCGCAAGGGTTGCCGACTAATAAAACAGGGCTGAACGGGGAGATTTATTCAAGGTGCGAGGGCGCCTGTATTTTATCTTCATTTACCGTCTCTGTAAAGCGTCGTGAGCTTTGCAATAAATTGCACTGCTTTTTGTATAGATTTGTACTTTTTTAGCAAAGTAAAGTAAATATTTAACTTCTCCTTTCTTTTAACTCTATTTTTTAGCAACATACACGGGCAGCAAGCAATAACATATGTGACACGCGGTATCTTTCCCAGTCATTTAAAACGTATCGAGAGAGAAGTACAGAAGGGATTTCTCTGCAAAAATTATTAAAGTAAAACTTCTTTAGTCGCGTTGATCAATTTTTGGTAAGCGAAATTCTTATTCGCATCACCGATTTGCAAATGTATTTATATGTTGTCATAATCTTGTACAGCCCAAAATATATTTGAATAATAAATAAGACTTATAAACAATTATATAATAATTACTCGGAGTACTAGATGTGAAAACCAGATTGATGTTGATCCTTTAAACACACCAATCTTTCAATTCATTGGGCAATGAATTATATGAATTACATGTAGACTGTAATCTTAGAAACTTTAGGAAAAAGTACGTTTTTTTTATATGAAAAGTGGCAAACGAGCATACGGCTCACCTGATCTTAAGTGATCACCGTCGCCCATGAACATCCACAGCACCAGAGGAGCTGTAGGTGCGTTGCCGACCTTTGAGATAGGAATAGGCTCGTTTCTTGAAGGGCCCTAAATCGTAAACGTTCGGAAACACCGCTGGCGACAGTTGATTCCACAAGTTGGCAGTGCGTGGGACAAAGTTACGCGAAAAACGTACAGTCGTTGAACGCCAACCATCAAGACCGCCACCGGTGAAATTTGGAATTCTGCCGAGATGTGCGGTAATGGAAATCGGTAGCTGGGATGATTCCGAACAATTCCTCAGAACACTCCCCATGGTAAATGCGATACAGGATGCAAAGAGAATCTCTTTGCATCCTTCTATCTTTGCACCGACATCTCTTCGCAGACTCAGAGGGTCGAGTCGATCGGAAAGACCCTGATCGACGTTACTTTTTGTCTTTCATTATTATAGCTAAAGATTGCAATAAGTTATTAACTTGCTGTTCCCCTCCGATTTTAGTAATAGTTTTTTTTTATTAGTTAATTTTTAATTTGAAATTTAGTTTTATTTTTGCTTTCGTGTTGGTTTTATTTTTGTCTTGCATTGTCACTCGCCAATTGGTTGCTTGCAATCTACGCCTATAACTGCGATGGCATTAACTTCACAACTTTTCACTGTTTTATGTAATGTTTGTTAAAAATGTTCATTATGTTGGTGTAATAAATAAATAAATAAATAAATGAAGGAATAAATAAATAAATAAATAAAATAAAGGAATAAATAAATAAATTAATTAATAAATTAATTAATAAATAAATTAATTAATAAATAAATTAATTAATTAATTAAAATATGAGAGTCTTCAAGGAGGAATAAGTATTTGAATTCTATTGCGCCCTATCATAGACACGACTTTATCTAATTAAACATTTGTAGTAAATATTTTTTTTAAATGTCTAACATTGTTACAACTAAAGATTGCATTAAGTTACCCTTGTTGTTTTACCTTCCGATTAAAATATGAATGTTTACTCAAAGGTAAATAGTTATTTGTTAAGCTAATCGCCTTAAAATATTTAACTTCATATTTAGTCAAGTATTTGTATGATTTTTTTATGTATTGATCGTAGTAGTGGCTGGTTGAAACACAAAGAACAGAACGACAGTTGTACAGAACAAAGGAAACCGGCGGCCGCAAGCAATTGAGATATTTCAAGCTTGACAACAAGGTTAACGGGATGGAGGCGGCGACAATCTGGGCCACTGCAAATTGCAATCAATAAAAGAGACGAATGCGACGCGCTCTCAAGTTCACGGCCACTGCGAATTGTCATTCATGCGTTAATATTTTGTGTTTACCAGTACATTGGAGATATTAGAGAATTGGAGCATTGAAATCACATATAATTCTCAACTAGTAACTTATTTGGTGAATCTGTCAGAGATTTTTATCTTAGTTACTTAACCGTTGCCAAATAAATAAATAATATCCGCGTGTAAGTGTATCGAACAGATGGTATTATTTGTAATGTTTGTTTTATTGATTCTTCTTAATATAAACTATACGTTGAAAATTCCGAAATAATATTACGAAGTCTCTTTCTTGTCCCATATTCATGCTCGATGACGTCATGAAGTAACATAATTAATCTAAGATTATCATAAACCTACCAACATAACACTCAACAACCATTCTTCCATACCATACTTAGGAGTTCCCTGAGAGTAGAGGAGGAGGTTTTTTGAAACTCTGTTCATAAATAACGCTATGATTGCAACATTAAATAAATAAATAAATAAAATCTTTTATTTCATAAATAACTTAACTTAATTTACAAATATCTTATATCTACGTAAATATATCTTATATCTATTAACATTATATTGCAGCTATCTTTTATTATTGTTTGGTTAGTTTTGCAATATCAGATAAGTAACTACCCTCCGTACTAGTTACAAGAACTGTATGACGGCAGAGTAGTGCGGCCAGTTTGTTGTTCACGTTTAAATACGTCACAGTACAGGCAAAAACAGTAATATCCTAATTATTTATTTATTTTTGTTATAGAGGACGAAACAAAAGATTTAATAAAGTATAATTGAAATAATATATACATATATAGATCTAAAATATGGAAAAACACAGGGTATATTTACGATACACGCTCTAATAAATTTTCAGTAGACTCGTAGTCCATATTACGAAAATATTCTTCTACCTTTTTTTTAAACAAATTTGTTGCATTTTGACATATATAGGGATTTTTTGATCGTATTGTATAAAAGAAAGCCAAGATACGAAGAAAATTTTTGCGTAAAGTTTGTTCTACAGAATGGAACCTTGTAAATAGTAAGATGTCTTCTTTCTTCATTTAATAGAAATTGTTTTGTGTGTTGTTTGATTAATTAAGATTGAATTATTAATTGTCTGTCGGTACAGAGAATTCTTTATACAACATGGTAGTTGGATATCTAAAATTCTTTGAATCAATTATTTTAATTATTGCTCGTTGTGCTCTTTCAATTTTCATGCGTTCAGTTTTATAGTATTAATACCTCAATCAATAATGAATTAAGACGAAGATTAGAGACGAATTAAGAATTCCTCTTTTAAAGACTTTGAATAATAATATCTATATTTGAAATGGTATTTGTATTAAAAGCATAAGCAAGGCGGCACGACAAAGCACCGCAATGCAGAGTGCACTCCGAGACGACCTACATCTCGTGACAATGGCTCCACTGAACCGCGTTACAATTCACCTCGACCCGACTGAAGCCGTGAAATATTACACCGTAAACTCCTATCTTGACATTAAGATATTTTAAACCGACTTCAAAAGAAGAAGTCCTTAATATAGATTAGATAAGTATTATTTATCGTCTACGAGCGTCAACGTGAAAGAAGAAAAAAAATGCGTAATATAACCATGACAGAACGATAGTTCGAAAGTAAAACAGAGCGCAGCTGTTTTCATCTGAAGCTACTGGGACTTACCACCCAGGACCGAATTTTCACTTAACATCAGTTGGTATCATAGCCACGCAAAAGTTAATTTGAAAGTATAAAAATCGGGTTTTGTTTTTTGTCTTAAATATAAGTAATATTAAAAAAGATCTAACTGACGTAAAGGTGATAAGTAAGATTGATCCTCATTTATTATAGCTTCAATCAGAACCATAAAATCGATTCATTGCCATTTCAGCTCGCTTAAGTTATGAATATATCTGTAAGCACAGTTTTATTCTAGCTGTGTTATCTTAGAGAGAGATTCACGGTAGTTCAGTGTCCGGGAGGTCGTCTCAAGTCGCGTTGTACACTAGCAACCCGAATTCGATACCCGAAATCGGCACCATTAAACTTGCTTGTAGCAATGCAAGTGTGGATTTACCACGTGTTCGGCGGTGAAGGTATACACCGCGAGGAAAACTCTACTCTTATACTCTCTTTACAGAGAAGGCCTGTGGCCAATATTTATATATAGCTATGTATATATATACCGCTGAAAATAAGGGCTATCGCATCCTTGCCCGTCGCAAGTGTGTCTAATATTGGCATCATATCTAATGTCATATTTGTCTTTTTTCTTTAACTGTATTTTTTTATTTTATTTTTTCTCCTGTCTTTTTGATGTGTTTCATATTTTGTGTCAATAAAGAATATCTATATGTATATAGTCTATAACATTTGCGATAGGCTGAGATGTGTCCAATGTTGGCCTCATGTCCTATTTGTCAGTCCCTTCTTTCTTTAATTGTATTATGTTTATGTTACTTTCTATATCAATGTGCTATACTTTGGTCGTAATATGATTGTTTATTATGATACCAATAAATTATTGTATATACGATAAACAGGTATAGACATAGACCTAACTTAACTACTTTATCATATTGTAGTGGCGTAACATCACGACACGTCTGTAACACTCCAAAAAACGTATATATAATTTTACTAAGTTATTCTCGTATCCATCAAACATTTTACCGTTTATATATACGATCACGTATTTTACTTCAATAAATATAAAGGGAGATATATTGGAATATTCCACTGGAATCAATTTATTGTCCCTGCGCGATCGTATATTCCAACTTAGGGAAAATGTTAGCTGTTGAAACTAGAAAGAACATAATATTCCTACGTAAATAAGTTATGAGTTACGGTCAGTTGCAAACAGCATTTTAAAATTCAAATTCGTTTTCTTTTTAACCGACTTCGAAAAAGGGAGAGATTCTCAATTCATTTTTACTTTTTTTTGTTTTATGTTTGTTACCTCATAACTCTCGACTGGATGAACCGATTTTGATGATTCTTTTTTTGTTTAAAAGCCGGCGGTCCCTTTAAAATTTGGTTAATTCTAACAATGGCATCTATGACATAACCATGTTGTAAATTTGCATTACGTTTAGTATAGGATATATTTAGAAGGATGTATTTTAAAAGTAATTTGATTAGGTTCTGATTAATTCTATTACGCATTATTGCTACGATAAAACTTGTACTAGAATAACGTAAGTAAATAATGACAGCGAACCTGAATGAATAATTAAAATATCACTGGCTTAACAATAACGTCAGTCGGAGAGGGGAGAACGCAATCTGAACCACAACAAATTGCAATCAGTAAACGAGAACGGCGCGTGTAGAAGTTCATGGCCGCTGCAAATTGCTACACACTGAAGCGTTTTTAACAATTCATAGAAACGTGAAGCGCTATAGTACACACAGACATCAACAACTCCGTTAAACCGCAGAATCTATACGTTAAAGTTTACAACATATATACATTAAAAAAGTTCCTTCTTTTAACGCTAGTAGGGTAGACAGAGACAACTTTTGCTGTCTTGCACTTACAAACACATTCCCTCACATATATGACAGTCATATATATATATATACATACTTTCTCCTTCTCTTTCCAATGCTTCTCCAATAGTTTTAAAAGTTTTGTGCACATCCTTGGGGTTTAGGTCTGGTGATCCATCTCACAGGTTTGTTCCTAGTTTGGTCAGTCCCTCGCAGATAGACACCAGTCAGAAATACACCAGTCCCCCGCTCATAATTGTAATTAGATTAGTTGCTATTGAAATTATTGTGGGGTAATAAAAATGTTTGTTTGTTTGTTTTCACCGTGCTTATTATCTATAAGTGACAGGTGGTAATCCCTTCATATACCAAAGAGCAAATCTACAAAATATTCGATGACAATTCTATAAGTTATTTCTTCTTAGATATTCTGCAAAACAATACAAACAAAATGAATATAGACGTAAAAATCCAGTTGTCATAGCAAAAAATAAAATCCGCAGCCACTAGACGGCAATCGACCTACATTCGTGTAGCGTTTACACAACCAAAGTATTTGTAGGCAACGAAGACAAACGTACTTCTGGAAATTGGACGGCGTCCGATTTTCTACGTATGCCACGAAAAGCTAGTATATTTACCTAATTCTAGTATATATTGTTGGTTGTTTCATAAGACTTTAATGAATGACGGTCCCTCATTTTATTTGTGTATTAATAACTGTACAGTTCTACGCTTGCGTTCTTTACACACCTTTTTCTATTTACAGTGCTCATGTGCTTTAAAGGTGACTAAGATGAGCTCTATCTTTCGTTTGATTCCACTTTAGTTAATCTTGTAATTAACAAAAGAAATTTAAAATCACCATTGTAATACTTCAATAAAATTTGTGATAATAATAATTTTATTTAAAGCCCAAAGGGAAAAGTCACTAAGTACCTCGACTTGGCTCACGAGGTGACCGCCATGTGGGTTGTGGATTCGACGATTATTGTTCCGATAGTCGTTTCTGCAAACGGTCTTATAGCGAAAAGGCTCGATAAACATCTCAAGAGACTTTCGCTAGATCGCTGGGTAAAGGATCAGATGTAAAAGGCAGTACTCCTGGAAACGGCAAGCATCGTCAGGTGGTTTCTCTCTATGTCGCCCTAACCACCGGTGGCTTGGGCTCTGCTTTTTTACATTTTTATAATAAATTTGTTATATTTTGTATTATTCTTATATATATTACTTTTTATATTAACATTGTAAAAACTTAAGGTGAGTTTGAAAAAGAAATACATGACATAATTTTATTGAAATAAAAATACGATCACATACAAGTTATTAGTATGTACAGATGACACAATTCCTTTCCTATTTTTATGTCTTCTGTACGTTTTTCGCGTAAATTTTGTCTAGGCATTATCAACATTTGAAAATAACAAATGTGGTGTTTCCGAATCGATACGATTTGTGGAACATTAAGAAACGATCCTACCTTTCTCAAAGGCCGGCAACGCACCTGCATCTCATCTGATGATGTGGATTTACCGAGTGACGATTACTGGTCTCATAGCTAGGTTATCTTGTCTGCGGCTAAGAAGACCAGTCATTCATTCTTCATTGTAAATCGAAACCAAAATAAAATCATACTGCAGCCTGCGGTCTCATCAAAATTAAATCATAAAGGAAATTTTAAATTTATAAGATTTCAAAATAATAGTTTTTTTTCTTTCTTACAAGTACTGTTTATCGTAATAATGAAATAACCAAGAAGTAAACTGTCTACAATTTTGCTATGATAAATATAAAATATGATATATCTGAGTATTCGCGTAAATCAATTTGCTGTCCCCCGTGCGCACGTATTTTCTGAGAGGCGAGCATTTTCCAAAGTTAATATGTTGCGGGAAAACAACAAGTTGGAGAAATGGTTTACGTCCGTAAATAAAATATGATCAACGTTACTTGTACGCGTAAACCAAACAAAAACTTATTGCTTATATACCTATGAATTATTAGATACTATATGTTGTTGTTTTAGTGGACATATCCGTGATTTATACTCTGTTTTTTGTTGCTAACTGTAGTATAACTTATGAGTATATTTACCTATTTTGCAGAAAAAGTAATATTAATATGGAATAGTTATTTAGTAGTATGTCGAGGGTTTGAATAGTAGAAATAACAGTGAATGAAAACCTTAGCGGCGAATAACAGGAACTTCAAATAGTTGGATAAGTTACTAAAAGTTATGAACCCACTGTTATTATTTATAAATTTAACACAATTTATTGCCTATTTTATCGACTACGAGACATAATAACGCTACCTCAAACTTTACCCTCCAAATTGAAGCACCGCAATACTGCGCCTTACGGTATAAAATAGCAGTAACTTAGCCAGGTTTGACTGACGACTTAACCTTCCGTGGTTTGTAACCCAAGTTGTTACAACTAACGATTGAAAAAACTTACGATAAACTTTTTTTAATTAATTCGTTGACTAAATAAATCATACCAGATATAAATATAAATAATAAGACAAAACCGCAAGAAAAGGTAATATTATGATATTATTGTTGTGCTGTACGTTGTAGTGATAACCGAGGGCTATTAATTTAAACGGTTCTGCTATAATAGGCTCCATACGTCACAATCAATGTGCTACGTCATTGCTACGATTGCTACGCGCGCCTCGTAGTCGCCGCGGGGCAGTGAGCGCGTAGCCGTCAACTTGCGAGCTACTTCTTTGCATGGACTTATTTCAAAAGGTATATTGTTATTCACTATTCTGTCATTACCATTATCATTTAATGTGTATATTATTTTTCAAAAGTTTTTAAAAAACTTTTTTTCATTATTCAATACGATGGGGCTTAATTTTAATACATTATTTTTTAATCACTTCTTTTATTCAACGAAATTTTCTTTTTTAAAAATATTTTAGATTTTTTTTATTTTTTTTATACAGTCTTGTAATATAAAAATAAGTGACACAAAATAAATTTAAAATATTGCCAAGGAGTACCCAATATTTCTTATACTAATAGCAAGGCATAAAATACGTAAAAATTAAGAAAGGAAAACAAAATAGATAATATATATATATATAATTACAATAATTTAACTAGGATATTTTTTATACGTTTTTGAAGAGTTATGAAATAAGTCAATATCATAAAGTTATTATTATAAGAGGTGTCATGTATAACTAAATACAATTAAAAAATAAATATGTGTTTAAAAATATATGCTACGATTAAGAATGAAGAAATCATTATTTTATTTTTATTTTTAATTTTAATTATAATTATTTCTCCCACAAGTTTAGTTCTTAAAAAATATTTTATTCGAACTCAGATGGCGTTGAGACGATGGAACTTTTTCATTCCATTGGCGAGAGTATTTCTCTGGAGCTGCGCGACTTTCATTATGTTAAGTGGTGAGTATGTCTGCTTTAAATAATGTTTTCAAATGACTATGAACGAGCGAGCTCACACACAAACACCTCTCATTTCGCCGAGATACTTCGTTTCAAGCGTTTGGAACGGGACGTTTTATTACGTTTCATTTGAATGAAACGTAATTCAATTGTTATTTGCGTCACTATTTTCGTTCCAGTTTTGTTTTATGTAATTTTACCAAATTAAATCGCACTCGCTATTTAAATTACAGTATTATTATATAATTTATAAGAATAAATAAATTATAAGAAATAGTACAACAACACTGTACTTATCGATGTTACACAATTAATAGCAACAGCGCCATAGATCCATCCCACCTGTCCCATACCTATGAATTATTAGATACTATATGTTGTTGTTTTAGTGGACATATCCGTGATTTATACTCTGTTTTTTTGTTGCTAACTGTAGTATAACTTATGAGTATCTTTACCTACTTTGCAGAAAAAGTAATCCATTCCACACCTAATTAGTCAAATATGAAAAAAAATGCGAAAACAGAGAAGATATTTCAACATTCCGCTTGCGATCTGGCGGTCGGTTCAAAACCCAACCCGTCTGCACCAATGAGTTTCTGGTATTCGGTTTTATAAGTGCATAAATATAATTTGTGTACAAATTCCTAGGTAGCGATAAGCTCACCGCCTGTCGATAATAAACTGCGAAGAGCGATTCATTATTAATATTAGGTTCCACGTAAATCTTATAACAGCTACGTAGAGCTGTATATTAAACAATTGCTCCGGTTGTCTTTATTTACGCAGCAATGTAGGCCAATATTGGATGAGTAAGCACTTAAGTGGCTTTTACTCTCTCGGGTTACGCGTTGAGAAGGCATCTCAAGTAATAGGAGGCGGTTATTTCTGTCAGACCGTAAAATATTGCTCAGTCACGTAGCAAATAATATTTGAATTCTTTATGGATGAAAAAGCAAATGGGTAGGCAACTATCCCGACAAATGTTCAGCTATCAACTACAGTTCATAAATATCATTAATACAACGGAAATTACGAATACATTGCTGATGTTTAAGAAGGAAGGAAGCAAGATCGAGAACTGCTGTAGGACTTACAATGAGTCTTCGATACATTATTTGTTAAATTTTAAAGATACTGATAGACTAAACGCTACTTACGGTCTAATGATTGGTTGTTCAAATCCTTGCGTGAAATGAACATGAGATTCTGTTCTAAGTTCAAAAGAAAATAATACCAGAAATACACACGTTTCTGGCCTCATAGCTTGCTTAGTTTCACCTCTAATGTAGAACCTCTTAAGCTCTGTTAAAAGTGGATAGCTTGGTTTATTTATTTATAAGTTGCACCTATAAAGTGAACACCATTAGAATTAGAAAAAATACATATTTTATTCTTTCATTTCATTAGCTAGTACGTTTACAAGTTGATGAATTGACAGTTGTGTACATCTGTAATAGGTTACATAAAAGTATACAAAAACAAATTTTTAAGTGCGATTTATATTGTATAGTGCATGTATATGTTGAATGAATGAATGAATGAATATTCTTTATTGCGCAACAATTAAAAACAAAATACATCACAGAAATAGTAAATACAATTTTCACATTAGACAAGGTCATTGCATGCGCAATGGGCGGTCTTATCGCTAAGAGCGATCTCTTCCAGAAAACCTTTGTATGGACAGAAACTTTAGTCTAAAAATATTTTAGTGGGTCTGTGATTATATTTATTTTAATACAAAACAACAATATACATATATATAAACGTACGCATTTATCAATATATACACTATTAATAATAATAATATTTAAATAGATATGCTAAACGTACAATAAATACCTAAATTAATATCGTATTAAAAAAAATAAGTTAAGAAATAAGTGTCACCTGGATTATAAAGTAAAAACACACAGCGCATTACCACAACAATAATGGTGTTACTTAATTATAAGAAATAAAAATTGATAATCAATGCCACTATAAAACAAACGGTTTAGTTTTTTTTAAGTAAGTATAATTTAAAACATTCTGTCGCCTCCTTGTCACGATACATCAGTCCTGACCTTTATACCTATGTAAATGAGAGTACCTTCTCAGAAGTTAAATAATATAAACATACGGAATAAGTTAAACCATTTTACCCGATTCAAATACACAATTTACCTCAACATATTCACAATACATTTTTTAAGTATTAGCCTAGTAGCTACGAGCTCGATTTTACGATTTTTAGGGACTCGACTTTACGATCGAAGAGTATGCATTAAGCTTATTCTTACATCGTAAAGTCGAGTCATTTAAAATAGTACCCTTATAAGCCATATTTCTTAAATCAAAGATTACTAGCAAATTTTGTTATAGACTAATAATCATGTATCATAAATTAGTTTAAGGTAGGCCCGCTAGTGCGCCGCAGGCGGCGTATCGGGGTGTGCAGGAGGCGTTCTAACCAACGTCTCCTCTTGCCGCCCCCGTAATCCGAAGCGGGGCCAGAATGGGTACTTGGCCCCACTAATGCTTCGGCGTCGTTGGGACTTCTCTGAGTGTCGGAGAAGTCCCCTATTGAGGATGAAGTCCGGTCTTTGCCGGGACCGCGCTCACCACGGCTGATGGCATTCGCGGAAGGTTTAGTGGATAGGGGCTGCCCAGGCCGAGTCCCACACATCCCTCCGGGCCCACCCAGTGTACCGAAGGATGGTTTGTAAAAAGAATTCCCCCGCGTTAACAAAACAAAGGAGCGCTAGTGCTAGGAGATGGATCACGTCTATAGTCGAATGGCGTATTTGAACTTGCGATCTTGAGGTTTCGCACACCGTACTAACTTAGCTACTAGCTTTATTATTATTAATGTAACCATAAAAGTACTTAAACTAAAAGAAAACCCTTAACCCCAATGGAATAGATAGATACTGAATTCGTTGTCCGCTTTTAAGTCCAAACTCGAATCCATCAAACTTAAAGTCCAATAAGTGACAAGTATATACCCACAACAAATAGCCTGGAACCTCCAACCCCTACTCAACACCCAATGTCACAACAAATACACATAAGAACGATAAACATTGAGACATACTCGTATAATCAATCCACATTTTATTCTATAAAATATTCCATTATTCAAGCGGTTTCACTTCAACGGTGCCAATATCGTTTCACAAAGAACTTTAAGCGCATAAAATATTTACCAAGTCAGCCTTCGGCCTTACATGCAGGTGACGGTTTCACAAATATTAAATAGAATACAAAGAAATGACTGTTCGCAATACGCCGTATCATATAATTACATACGTAATGACTACGGGCGGTGGTATATCGGAAAGTGAAACAGTGACCATTTTCTCACGAGCATGAGAACAAGTTCACCTGCCAGCTGACCTAGTAATTCTTATCTAGAGACCTAGAAAGAAGAATTTACTTACCTATTATGTTTTACATTCTATAACTGTGATACTTCTTTGCCTATATAGGCTCCATTTTTTTAACAAAATAAATATAATTTACATACAACTTTGGAGCCAAATGGACTATTGCGTAGTGATGGTAAGAGACCAGACAGTATGACTCTTATATCCTGGAAGATGGGACGGGCTTTGGTATGGAATGCTACATGCGTCGATACTTTGACACCGTCACGTCTTTCAGAATCTTCTGTTGAGGCTGGAGCGGCCGCTGCAAGTGCAGAAAACCTCAAGCGGTGCATATATATACTAACCTCAATAGAGGTTTCGTATTTGAGCCATTTGGGGTAGAATGCTACAAGCCTTCTGAGCACAGTTATATTTTTGTAAATAATTTGAAAAATACCTATTATATTATAAATGTAGTGATATAATTTGTTCAGTGTGTGTCTATAATATTGTAATAAATAAATGTATACTTTACTTAATAAATAAATTAATGAAATACAATTATTAATATAAAATTATGTCATCTCCTCAAGGTTTTTATTGACATAGTTCCAAATGATATATTATTAAAGTAAACGCTGCAGTAATTTTCCGTAACGACTATCTACGTAACACGATGAAATATAACATTCACGCCAACTATTCCGACTTTTATTCAAAATAAATTTGCGTTGCACCCGTGTGCCCAATTGCCAACACTTTAATATCTAGAGCCGAGTAGCATAGCTATACTAACGGTTTTTAAATTTGGGACAGTAAAAATAATTATTGAGTAAAAACAAAAACCGACTTCAAGATTAAACATTAAACAAGTGACTTACTACCCTCTTTTATAGTTATAATACGAAGAAATAAGAAAGTTAACACAATAATATTATGACAAATAAAAATTAATAACACAATCAACAAGCATACTTCCATATAATTTTTGGACGTCATTGGTATCTCTCTGCAACCCAACAAGATTCATAAGGGACCTAATTGAAAATTATATACAAAAAATATTGAAGAACAAAAAAACGAAATCCTTTCATAAATGACGGCGCTATTAGTACATTAAAACAAACATTAAAAAAGGTGGTTATGTATCTCCACCTTTTTTAAAGTAGGTTAAAAACTTACAGCCTTACTGAAATTGGATAATATAATCTAACACAAAGAAAAAAATAATAAACTCTCATGATTGTATTAACCTAAAGAAGTGACTTACGATCCCATTGACTTCAAGTATGATGAGCTGAAGCGCAAATCACCATACATTAGTGTGACCATTTATCACGCCTTTTAATTTTCTTGTCTCCCTACATATTATTTTGCCATCTGGTCAACGAATAACTACTAAAAACGAATTTGTTCAGAGAGAACTTGAAGGAAGCATTTTTGTATGCCGTAATTGTTAAAATATGTCTGTTATCTTTTGTTTCTGTTTGTCTCCAATAAATATATAAATACTTATTTATTTTAAAACGATAAACAAAAATAAGTGAAATGTGCCAGCTGAGTGTCAACCGCCAACCGTTTTTTTATCTAACATTCTCCCTAAAAATTGGGAAGTACTCAAACGTATGGTAACACTATGTGGGAATAATCAACACTGGAAGCGAGCCAGCCCCGTTCGTCGTTCGTGAATAAAAGATCGTACACTAGCCATAGCGTCACTTATTACAGCGTGAATTAATAACGACAGCTAGGTAAGTTGAACTATCTAGGTCACTATATAAAACTAAATATCGTCACACAGTTCGTTTGTTTTCATAAAACATTGTTTCGTTGACATGCTTTCTAATAAATGACATACGATAGTGAGCTTTGATACGGAACGTAATGGATTGTCAATTAAAAAACCAGTTTATTACTTTTTTTAATGGCTTTGGCCTATTCTTATATCATTTTCTTATAAATTAAATATTGATTTATTTATTACAATTCTGTGTTTTTCATACCTAAGTACATAATGAACACGTTTGTATCATCATAAGTCCTGGATTATAAAGGAAGAAATCACTGTTTCTAATGTATGAGTAAGATACATTGGCTCAGGTCAAGGAGGTCTTTCAGGGAGGTTAGCGCAGAGGCTTCTTCCCTGAACTGATCGGGGCACCCCGCTCATTACGGCTGATGGCATTCGCGGAAGGTTTAGTGGGTAGGGTACCGGAGAATGGTTTGTAAAAAGAATTCCCCCTCGTTAACAAAAAAAAAAGGTCTATGTATAAAATATTACCAGTAAAGCTCAAAGAGCAGTTCTTAAAGTTATCCTGTCGCTACCGTACACTTTTCCCACAAGCGAACTATACAAGAAATGCAACGTTTTATCCATACGTAAACTGTACATTCTTCCGACTGCCATAAAGCAACATTTCCTTACATTAAAAAACCTACATAACAATAATAAAAGAATACATAAAGTAAAAATGGCTAAATTCAAATCAACTTTTGTTAATAAACATTTCTGTTTTCTTGGACCTTACATATACAACAAAACTAATAGAATATTAAATATTAGAGATAAAAATTTATATAAAACGAAGCATGAAATTTTAAAGTGGCTTGAAACACTAAATTATGAAGGTTGTGAGAATATGTTAAAAGTGGTCAATTGAAAAGCACTCACACACTCACCGACACACATACACATACACCCGCCCGCACAAAAAAATGATATAATCACAATATTAGATATATAAATAACCATGGGAGGAAGGACTGCCAACTATCGCACAGGAAATTCCTAGTTTAGGTGGCAGTGAAACTTAAATAGAACTAATACTCGCAGTAAAAAAAGTGTAATTAGTAATACTGTTTGTTATAATTTTGTTAATTAATAAAGGATATTTATTATTTATTATAGTACTACGCACGTCTTTTATTTTCAAAGTATCGTAGTTATATTACGAAGTTCTGACGTATTCTTTTTACCGATAATAAAAATATTTTGTTTTATTTTAAGGAAATTTAACTGTCTATCATGCACAATTTATATCAGTTAGCGGGCGTCTTTATCTTCCGAGATATTGAGACTTTCTTAAGCGACCCTTTATTTTTGCTCTCGGCCATTGATTGATGACGTAACAGACAGACATATCTTACTACTCTACTAAGTATGAATAATAAGCGTATATGTTTGGTTAAAATAAAATCTGTTTATTTTTCGAGATATGTCTTCTGCATTAAATTCTGATGTTTCATAAATTTCTTCATAAGCCATCGTATTATCAACCATTTTAAAGGACGGGAGAGTGACGACCTCGGAAAATTTAATAAATAAAGTCTAGACTCCAGCATGTTGACTTGATTACATATCAAACTTATCCAGTCCCTTCGTCGTTAAATTATATACTAGATTAGTTCTACTGGGCCGGAGTGCCTTTGGGATCGGAGTTGTTATTACAGTCAAATTGATTTAATAACTTTCCAATTGATTATAAACAACATTATTCAATAATATTTGTATAAATATTTTATATAATATACTCTCGTTGTACTTATCTTATTCTTTTTTACTCTAGTATTTATCAGGGTAGACAGAGAAAGCAAGAAGAGTAGACTGTGCTCTTCCCATCCATTCGGAATACACAGTCTTCTTATGTACGTAAGAAACCGATAAACGAAAATTCATGGATACAAAGCTGCGATTCGAAACTCTGTAAAGATCGTAAAGCTAAAAGAGTAGCCAGTGCTTAGAAATCTCACATATCGTCTACTTGATATAACAACAAGTATATTTACGAGCAAAAAAAAACCGATATCAAATCGGATCAAACATTACACGTTATTACGCGCGGATAATCCCAGGAATATCACATTGTGAATTACCAGAACGTAACCAAAATTTCTTTTAACTACTTTTGAAGTACATCCTTTCCAATAAAAAGTGAATGATCGAAATAGTTTGGCGTGATATAGAATTACTCGTTCATTTATCGCGCACATCTTCTTCTTCTTCTTTTGGTGCCATCTTCTATCGAAGGTTGGCGACCATCATGGCGATTTGGACCCTCGACACAGCAGCACGAAATAAAGAACGTGTGCTCTTATTGTACCATTGGCGTAGATTTTTAAGCCAAGATGTTCTTCTCCTTCCCGAATTTCTTTTCCCTTGTATCTTTCCTTGGATAATGAGCTGTAACAAATCGTATTTGGGATTGCGCATTATATGCCCTAGGTATTCCAGCTTTCGCCTCTTAATCGCGCACATACTAACAGCAAATTTAAGATTTATATAATTTTATCATGGATGCCATTATCAGAATTGACCGTACAGAATGCACCGGTTTTCAAATAAAAAATAAACATCAAAATCGATTCATCCAGTCTAAAGTTATGATGTGATAAACATAAAAAATACATACATACGAATTGAGAACTTTCTCCTTTTTGAAGTTGGTTGAAAAACAAACTACTCGCTAAGGTAAAATAAAAGTGTACCTTTTCAGGAACGGTATCAGGAGAACGTCAGTGCTACTGGTGTGGTCCGCTGGCCGAGCAGGTCCACCGCAGCAGACGTGCCCCGCCCTGTGATGTGCCAACAGGACATGTTACAACTTGCGAACCGGGTCTCACGCACTGCGCTATTGTAGCAACATCGCCACGTTAGTATACTATTTCCCAGATCTCGAGAAAAACTTACTATAGAAATGATCCTATGAAGTAAGGTCTTTTTTTCCTAGGTCAGTTACAGACGTAATACAAAAATCAGGGGTTAGGGGTAGAAATCGATGTCCCCATATCGCTAAGGCGAAGGTCACGGCTGTTCTTTTTCATTTGATTTTCATTTACTTTCAGATTTTCTGTTTCGTTCCTTTATTTAAAAAAAAATACAATCAATCAATTGTTATGTTTTCAGCGCACGTCGAGTCAAGATTCTGCGTAAAAATATACCAAGATGAGTGCTATCCCCTTTTTGTAACTCCACTAAAACTTGGAAAATGACGTGCCCTTGCCGTGACGATTTGTGTAATGGCAATAACACCGAACGTGAGAATCAGGCCTTCGCATTGCTGTATAAGCTCGTGGCGAAATCACATAATCTTCGCATTCAAAAAAGAGAATTGCCCTCTTCCAATCTAACTGTGTCAAAGCGAGAACGCACTTTTGTAATTACAAACATAACAGATGTAAATGAAGCTAAGTATGATGAAATGAATGAAATCGATCATGGTGAACAAATGATAGTTATAACAGCACCCGCTCAGCAAAATTTACATAATGAAAATGATAATGTTGATTCTCCTAATGTAGATCTAAAAGAAGATCTCAGCACTGACAATCCAATGACTTCTGATACTGAACAAAATGATAGTTCTGTAAATCTAAATATAACAACTCAAAACTCTAGTGATCTTGAAATTACAAAGCCTGATTTTGAGATAACGTCCCAAACAACTAACAAAAATACTGCACCGATAACACCAATTGCTACGATGACTGAATTTGAGGAAAATTTGGTTACAACGCCAAACTTGAAATCAAAGGAACAATTGCCGACGGCTGAGGCCTTACACCAAAATGTCAGTCCATCGGTTACAAGTACCAAAACTACAGAATCTATTACAAGCAAACCAACTGATTTAAGTTCTCGCGGAAATGAAGACACAACTACAGTGGAACCAACAAAAACTGGTGGTAATTTTGCTGAAGCGTTATCACTAAATTTTACTCTTTTGGCCGGTTTTTATCACATATTTTTTACCTATTTGCAACATAATATTTTAAGAAATAATCAAAATCTTTATTCACAGAGCACAAATATTTTCAATATATTTTAATAATGATCTCTAGTTAGCTAAAATGTACGTTGTTCGCTTTATAAGTCTTGTGATATTAGAATAGCAAATATATTCTTAATAAAAAGTCTTAATCTTACAAAGCATTTATTTAATCATTGACATAAATAAACCACCGGCTTTAGCAATGCGTCAACGAATTGTTTTGTTGTAATTTTAAGTGCTGATTTACCACGCGCTCGAAGGTAGATTCATTTATAACATATTAAATTGCTCTGGTAGAGTTCCAAGGTGACGTTAGCATATGATATGCTACGTCAAGACATTTAAAACATAAACAATAATAACTTACGTTCCTCTCCAAGTCCATCAACCGAGAAGAAGTTCACGTACTTTTTATTACCCAACCCAAACATACATTAATATGTCATCGGTCATACCATAAACACGCAATCATAACCATAGACTCTGAGATTGGTTATTTCTTAAAAATAACAAATGGCATTAATAATTAAGTTTAACTTTATTTTTTACCCAACATTTTTTTTTTTTTTAATTTAGAAATTTTTATGTGAAACGAGATATATGGCACATAATGCTTTCCTGAAGACACGAATATGAATAAATAAAAAAACAGAAAATAATATCCAATAACATTCAGAGTTGAAGAAAAGGCGTGAGGCGCTACGTTCTCTACAGCATTCTATAAATGATACTAATCTATTTTTACTAAATTTATTAACGTAATATAACATAAAAAAAAATACAAAACCAGAAAGCGTTTCCTCTCTGGATGTCCATATCAATAGTCGAGGCTAGTCGCAGGCTAGTGACGCCTTAATATCATTGTGAATTTTTCAAATATTAAATTTTATAGTAAATATTATGGTAAAATAAAAAATATATATTTTTAAATTCGTTCTTTATTTACATAATGTATATTTTAAAAATAATATTTCATTTTAGTCAATTTACATACTGTTGATTCATAGAATATCGGAAATTTTATTAATAGTAAATTTTGGCAAGGTTCGCCCAATTTCCGAGTTTACATTACAAAAAGTATCGAACTTTTTATTCTAGAATGTTTATTGAGATTGCGGCTCTTCCACTGTGGTCTTATGAGATTTTTTTCCTTCACTTGTTTCACTCACTTCAGATTTAAATTCGTCGTCACTTATATCACTTAGTCCATCATCCTAACATGTGGCGCCGATATTTTCTCCTCAACTTCTGGCCCCGTTTTGATTACCGAAAGTTTTACAGTTGAACATTGCTGGAAATAAATTTAATTTAATTAAAAAATAATTTTATATCTCTTTTCATTTACGTAATAAAATAGAATAGGCATTTATATGTTTGGTCACAAATGAAAAAAAAATTGTAGGAAGAAACAATACAATAAAAGAAGACTTAAAAACATAGTTAAAGCAAGAAAGACATGAACAAACATGAAAAACAGTGACGTAAACAAACGGGGCAGCGATCAGCGAATCCCTAACTCCCAATCCCTTAAAAATCTTCAACAAGATACCACGCCTTCTGGGGGGAAGGCGGTGGTTATGTTATAGTTATGGGTTTTTACCCACTTAAACCTCCCCGGTGGCCCTTCCTCGGTGCACGGTGAAGGGCTCCAGGATCTACAGAGGAATGCGCTGGAGCCCCTCTGCACCGTGCTCTTAGGAGAGCACGTCCTGGGGAGAGGTCACCCCCTCCCCCGTGTTCCCTTGCAGTGCAAGGCGACACGGGCATGCCGAAGTCGCCTTCTTTCCGGGTCTACCTTTGTCGCCCAGTGATCCCTAGGCCCCTTTTAGTCGCCTTCTACGACTGGCAGGGGATACCGTAGTCTTATTCTCGAGAGCCCAGGCAGGGCTGTGACCGCCTAGGGCCTAGGTTGATGCTCCCTCATGGGAACTAACGCCTAGTCCCTCGCAAAAGAGGGTCAGTCAAAGCGGAACTGTGCTACCACTCAAATTCCGTTAAATTGTAACGATCAACTGCCCTTACCGTTCTTTCGACGGTTTGTACGTTACCAAAAAATCTGCAATTAAATTGACTTACATCGAGTGCCAACATTTTGCTTTTCACACTAGAATCATCCATTTCTTCCGTTTTAAATTGTTCACAAATAGGTTCATAATAATGGAATACCATTATTGTTTTTTTAGATTTTCTCTTCTTTGGTCTCTGACTCTTCTCCTCTAATATTTTAAGATCACTTGTTCCTTTGTCATCCGCAGGCGTTATTTTTGGTTCTGTTTTTGGCGGCGACGTTAAATTAACTTTCCCCACATTGGCGACATATTTTCTTTTTTTTCCCCGTTTTGTAATGTACTCCACTTTATCGACTAATTGTTCTTGACTCTTTACATTTTCTGAATTTAAAAAGAAAAAAAGTATTGTTGTAAAGATTAAATGTTGCTTACAATGAAAATAATTAGACAATAAATTTATTAGCGAACTTTAATTCAAGTACAGATGTAGTAAGAAATTATTTTCTTTCGGGAAAATTTGGATCTTTATCGGAATACTAGGACACACGAACTGTCAATGAATGATCGTATTACATAAGTGACATTTTCATATCCATTACTATGGAGCTATTTGAGAGAGCACGATAAATATGAACTATTCCGAAAAATTACGAAGAAAAATCATTTCTCACTATATATTTATTTCCACGATCATAAGAATATGTTAATTAAAAGTAAAAGGAAAATCTTATCATCTGTCAAACCAGTTTCAAATATTTTTTCTTTCTTCCTAGAACGTTTGTGAAAGTCGTAGATAGAAGGTGGTGGGACTTCTTCGTCTGAGATTTTATCGCTTATCTCAGTAAGATAGTCGTCTGTGTCCTGTGAGGTTCTCTCCGACATTTCATTGCCATCTGAATATTGCTGGGAAAAAGGAAATTTTTACATCCGTTTTATTTTTTGATGAAGTAAGTGTTCAGTGTCACAAAATTTGTAAAGTCGTTGTTGTGTTAGCCGAATTCAGTGTCAAATCCAAGCAACCATTTGTAGTTAAGTCACAGTCAACCGAATCTAAGCACTTAGATGACATGTAGTAGTAAGTTTTTTACGTAGAAAATACCTATTTTGATGTGACAACACCTAAAATAAATCGGTATACCCTAGGACGCATACGCAAAAAAGTTTAATTCAATGTTCCATTACGTGAATTCTCCGTTATGTCTCATCAATCCGCACGATCGGCTGGGAGGTATAACGCATCGTTTGATTGGCTTGGGAACGTGACTCATCGCTCCGTTCGATCGGCTCGGTAATTAGAGATAGACATAGCGCAGCAGATTGAACACAACACAAATTGTCAGATATTAAATATTATAGGTATATGTATTTATCATTAAATGAATAAAATACTTTAACTGTGATATAATAAATTATAAACTCATTGTTATTATGTATGCATATTGTAATTCCATCGAGTGGTCATTGTTTTAGGACTCGCTGTAACGAATTTAACGTCTTGAGCCCAGTCAGCTGGGATTTTTAAAAAAAATATCGACTCGGAAACGTATTTAATAATTAAAAAGAAAACCATAATCCAGATCGGATTACGGTTATGAAAAAAACAAGCAAAACCAGCAGAAGATAAGGACGGTGTTGAAGACCACCTCACTCTTATTTATTTCTTTATACATGTATGATTTGTTTTTTCCAGTGTTAACCAAGAGCAAGTGCATTAAAAGCCGTGAGCCGTGGTAGCTTAGTGTTCGAGCGGTTGTCTCAAGTTGCATAGTACGCTAGCAACCCGAGTTCTATCCCCGGTGCCGGCACCATTAAATTTGCTGTTGCAATTTTATGTGCTGATTTACCACGCGCTCTGCGGTGAAGGAAAACATCGTGGGGAAACCTACATGTCCTAGAAATTTTTTCTAAAACATGTGAAGTCTGCCAATCCGCACTAGGGCCGCGTGGCAGATTATGCCCTTATACCCTCTTTATAGAGAAGGCCTGTGCCTAGTAGTGGGACATATATAAAGGCTGTAACTTTAACTTTAACTTTAAGTGCATTAAAAAACAATGAAAAAATTAAACATGGATAGAAAATAAAAATTGTATTCTCTGTATTTTATCAGATCATCGAAGAGGATGAATCGGATTAAGCCGTATTTTTTCGTTTCTGCTTTTATGAAATTAGATTCAAATCAGTTTTAACGGAACGAAACGAACAATGGCTACGATTGTCCATAAGTCGTTAGTGTATTATTGTATTTAATTTATTAAAGGAAAATTCTTAATGCACTATGATTTCAGATATTTACGTAACTAACCATATTAGCAACAATAACTTACTTCAGTTTCCAACATTTTAATATTTCTTAAACCACAATCGACATTTGTTTCTTCCACTATACTAACAGGTTTGTACCTATGAAATATATATATGGGTGGTACTTCTGCTAGGTTTCTCCGGAATCTTCTCTTCTTTGGCCTTTGTTTCAATTTATCATAAATTTCAAAATCTTTTAATTCCTCAATTTGTGGCAGTTCTTTCAGCTCCATTGCCGCCGGTGTTTCTTTGTATATGTTGTTCATGTTTGCATCGTTGACATTTTTTTCGAATGCCCTTTCATTGACAGATTGATCTAAAGGATATAAATGATCCTTTATTCTGGTTCTCTGCTGTTCAATACACCATTTCTTAGTATGTGCTTTCATGTATTCGTTATCCACTACGCCAACCTGAGACTTAACGTTTTCTGTAAATTGTATATAAAAAAAATAAATTTCTTCTTCAAAAATAATTGAAAAGAGGCCAATTACAAGTAATTTAATAATTCTTGCTTTAACTTATTTACGCAACCGACATTGTGATTTCAAATGTATGTGTATAAATGTGAACAGTATGTGTATAAATGTCGGACTTGAAAATTATTAGAAATACATACAAACCTAATGTTAGAGCATTTAAGTCGGATTTAAATCTTCTTTCTTTTTCTTTAGAATATTCATTTAAGTCGAATATAGAGAATGGTACGTCCACGGAGTTCGTGTCAGATTTTCTACTTTCTGATGTTTTTTTATCTTTAACTAAAATTGATTTGACACTTGCTTCGATCGACCGACGAGTCGATCGATCTACATTGTCGCTATGTTGTGAGGTTGGAGGATATTTCGGTCCCAATCCTGCCCTGGTCTCATTTATTACATGTTGTGCATTTGAACATTGCTGAAAAAGAGAATTTATTTATCTTTATGTCCTATATATGACTGCGTAAAATCGCATCCAGCATGTACTCTGCATTATTCAACTAAGCATGTAGAATTGTGTGTCTCGTGGTCATACTATTTTGGAGTATTTTTTTTTTTAATTATTATTATAAACCTGACTATTTTCTCCTAAAATACCAATTGTTCGCGTCAATAAAATTAAAAAGCGGCGCCGTCTATTATATGAAGGTAGTTCAGAAACCAAGTTTTTATTTTGTTGTTTAACAATTTATATGAGAAAAATAAACGCGTGCAGACCAGAGCTGATCCATTGTAGCTCAGTGTCCAAGCGCTTGGCTCAAGTTGCATAGTACGCTAATAACCCAAGTTCTATCCCAAGTGCAGCACCAGCACCAATAAATTTGTTGTTGCAATTTTATGTGCTGATTTACCACGCGCTCGGCGGTGAAGAAAAATATCATGAGGAAAGCTACATGTCTTAGAAATTTTTCTAAGACATGTGAAGTCTGCCAATCCGCACTAGGGCCGCGTGGCGGACTATGCCCTTATACTCTCTTTACAGAGAAGGCCGGCGTCCAACAGTGGGACATATATATTATACATATAATAGCTGTAACTTTAACTTTAATAATCGCGTAACGATATGTAACCGAAATAATTTATTGTATTATAAATTAGATATCTCGAGAATTTTCGATTACTTACTTCGCTTTCTGAAGTTTTAATATTTCTTAAACCAGAATGAGATGTTGTTTCTTTACAACGTTTCGGAATAGTTTTATAGCTGTTAAATATAAATACTGGCAATACGTTCGCTGATTTCCTCTCATATTTTCTCTTCACTGGTCGTTGCACCCATACATCTGATATTCCAAAGTCTTTAAGTTCCTCGTCTTGTGATGATGGTGTTGTCACTGGCAATGTTTTGTATTCATTGTTCAACTTCGGATCTTTAACATTTCAAAAATGGCAGGAAAATATATAATGGATTGTTTGAGTTGGAATTGATAAAAATAACTAAAGCGAACCGACGATTTAAATTTTTATTCGAGCCTACAATTTAAAAAATAATTTGTAGGCTGAAACTAATTTCAAACGACAGGATTTAAAAGGGAGCCCTCGTAAGGAGACGTTTTTGTCAGCTTTTACTGCAAAGACTACAGAAGTGTTAGATATGATAAAATATATAAATGGGTGGTACTTCTGCTAGGTTTCTCCGGAATCTTCTCTTCTTTGGCCTTTGTTCCAATTTATCATAAATTTCAAAATCTTTTAATTCCTCAATTTGTGGCGGTTCTTTCAGCTCCATTGCCGCCGGTGTCTCTTTGTATATGTTGTTCATGTTTGCATCGTTGACATTTTTTCGAATGCCGTTCCATTGACAGATTGATCTAAAGGATATAAATGATCCTTTATTCTGGTTCTCTGCTGTTCAATACACCATTTCTTAGTATGTGCTTTCATGTATTCGTTATCCACTACGCCAACCTGAGACTTAACGTTTTCTGTAAATTGTATATAAAAAAATAAATTTCTTCTTCAAAAATAAATGAAAAGAGGCCAAATACAAGTAATTTAATAATTCTTGCTTTAGCTTATGTACGCAACCGACATTGTGATTTCAAAGGTATGTGGATAAATGTCGGACTTGAAAATTATTAGAAATACATACAAACCTAATGTTAGAGCATTTAAGTCGGATTTAAATCTTCTTTCTTTTTCTTTAGAATATTCATTAAAGTCCAATATAGAGAATTGTACGTCCACGGAGTTCGTGTTTGATTTTCTACTTTCTGATGTTTTTTTGTCTTTAACTAAAATTGATTTGACACTTGCCTCGATCGACCGACGAGTCGATCGATCTACATTGTCGCTATGTTGTGAGGGTGGTGGATATTTCGGTCCCAATCCTGCCCTGGTCTCATTTATTACATGTTGTGCATTTGAACATTGCTGAAAAAGAGAATTTATTTATCTTTATGTCCTATATATGACTGCCTAAAATCGCATCCAGCATGTACTCTGCATTATTCAATTAAGCATGTAGAATTGTGTGTCTCGTGGTCATACTATTTTGGAGTTTTTTTTTTAAAATTTTTTTTCAAATTGTTCGCGTCAAGTAAATTAAAAAGCGGCGCCGTCTGAATCTATTATATGAAGGTAGTTCAGAAACCAAGTTTTTATTTTGTTGTCAAACAATTTATATGAGAAAAATAAACGCGTGCAGACCAGAGCTGATCCATTGTAGCTCAGTGTCCAAGCGCTTGGCTCAAGTTGCATAGTACGCTAATAACCCAAGTTCTATCCCAAGTGCAGCACCAGCACCAATAAATTTGTTGTTGCAATTTTATGTGCTGATTTACCACGCGCTCGGCGGTGAAGCTACATGTCTTAGAAATTTTTCTAAGACATGTGAAGTCTGCCAATCCGCACTAGGGCCGCGTGGCAGACTATGCCCTTATACTCTCTTTACAGAGAAGGCCGGCGTCCAACAGTGGGACATATATATTATACATACAATAGCTGTAACTTTAACTTTTATAATCGCGTAACGATATGTAACCGAAATAATTTATTGTATAATAAATTATATAAATATCTCGAGAATTTTCGATTACTTACTTCGCTTTTTAAAGTTTTAATATTTCTTAAACCAGAATGAGATGTTGTTTCTTTACAACGTTTCGGAATAGTTTTATAGCTGTTAAATATAAATACTGGCAATACGTTCGCTGATTTCCTCTCATATTTTCTCTTCACTGGTCTTTGCTCCGATACATCTGATATTCCAAAGTCTTTAAGTTCCTCGTCTTGTGATGATGGTGTTGTCACTGGCAATGTTTTGTATTCATTGTTCAACTTCGGATCTTTAACATTTCAAAAATGGCAGGAAAATATATAATGGATTGTTTGAGTTGGAATTGATAAAGATAACTAAAGCGAACCGACGATTTAAATTTTTTATTCGAGCCTACAATTTATTAAAAATAATTTGTAGGCTGAAACTAATTTCAAACGACAGGATTTAAAAGGGAGCCCTCGTAAGGAGACGTTTTTGTCAGCTTTTACTGCAAAGACTACAGAAGTGTTAGATATGATAAAATATAGTAAATTTTGAAAGGGTTTCATATATATAGTAGTAGTCACAATATAGTATATTTTAGCAAAGATAAAGATAGATAAGTAGATAAATCCATAATTAAACCAATGTACAATGCATTTTCTTTCAGCCTAACCTTTTGTGGTTAAGAGCAGGCTAAGGGTAGTGCCGCTAGAAATAGCGTTTTAAAAATATTATATACATAAATAAATATACATTTACTTACATATACATATATATAGAATACATAAACGACAATATATATATATATATATATATATATAGCAGTGTGTATATATTTTTCATTGTTTGAGTATAGAGTATTCAGATACACGCGAATTAAAGACATAAGATGACGAAGCCTCCCTAATCTCAATCGACAAACTATTCCATAGTTTTAAAGCTGTACAGATAAACGAATTTCCATAAAAATTTGTGTGACATTCGTTAGAAATTTGTTATAGAAGGTTGGAGGGTTGGACGAACTGTTTGAGTACGAAGCGCTTACGATGATATTCTGGAGACCAAGTGTTATGAAAATGAAGATAATTACAGCAAAACCAAACGGGACGGTTTTAATGTTTTATTCGAAAAGATGCAAACCTGGTGGTAATTTTCTCTTAACACCTCTAATGTCAGATTCAAGTATTTTTCCTTTCACCTCAGGATGTTTGTGAACGTAGAATATAGAAGTTGGAGGTACTTCCGGTGCGTTCGTAACAGATTTTCTTCTTTCTGATATTTTACTTATTTCACGTGAGATTTTATTGTTAATTGTTTCACTCGCGTCGCTGTCTCTGTCTTGTGGGGTTGGGGTTTTCGGCCAGAATCTTGCCTTCATATTGAATTTTGAAAGGTTTTCATTTAGGTAATGCTATAAAAGGAGGGAAATTAATAAATAAAAAACAATATAGTAAAGTAATAATAATAGTTCTTGGTTGGAAAAACTAAGTGATTTTTCGATTACTTACTTCAGTTTCCAATGTTTCAGTATTTCTTAGATCAGAATCAATAGCCTTTTCTTCCTTTCTAGAATATTCAGGAATACGTTTATAATCATTGAATATAAATATTGGTGTTGCTTCCGCTGTGTTCCTTCGAGATCTTCTCTTTTCTGGTCTTTGATTCAATTCATCTGGGATATCAAAGTCATTTACTATCTCATCTGTTGGTGGTATTACCGACGTTTCGTTTAAGTTGCCAGGTTTAGCCTCTGTGACATTTTTTTCAAATACGCCCTCATTACGAAGTTGGTGAGAAGGCGATAATTGGGTCGTTGTTTTCGTTCTCTCTAGATATTTCTCTTGCGTGTGCTCCTCCATGGTGTTTACAACATGGTCGTCCATTCTGTCTATACTCTTTAAGTTTGCTGAAAATATAATAATAATAATAATAATAAATATTTATTCCTCACCATAATCCACAGAAGTAACTTAAGATAAATCATAATATTAAATACATATGAAACTAGAGACATAATGACAGATAGATTATGGTGGATTGACACTTGAACTAGGACTAATCCTGTTGCCCTGTAGTTCTGGGCTCTCAAGAATAAAACTAGGGTATCCCCTGCCTGTCGTAGAAGGCGACTAAAAGGGGCCTCGGTTTCACTGAGCGACATCGGCTGGCCCGTGTCGCCTTGCACTGCGAGGGTCAGGGGAGGGAGTAACCTCCCCGCCCCAGGACGTGCTCTCATTGAACACAGTGCAGAGGGACTCCGGTGCGTTCGTAACAGATTTTCTTCTTTCTGGTCTTTGATTCAATTCATCTGGGATATCAAAGTCATTTACTATCTCATCTGTTGGTGGTATTACCGACGTTTCGTTTAAGTTGCCAGGTTTAGCCTCTGTGACATTTTTTTCAAATACGCCCTCATTACGAAGTTGGTGAGAAGGCGATAATTGGGTCGTTGGTTTCGTTCTCTCTAGATATTTCTCTTGTGTGTGCTCCTCCATGGTGTTTACAACATGGTCATCCATTCTGTCTATACTCTCTAAGTTTGCTAAAAATATAATAATAATAATAAATATTTATTTCTCACCATAATCCACAGAAGTAACTTAAGATAAATTATAATATTAAATACATATGAAACTAGAGACATAATAACAGATAGATTATGGTGGATTGACACTTGAACTAGGACTAATCCTGTAGCCCTGTAGTTCTGGGCTCTCAAGAATAAAACTACGGTATCCCCTGCCTGTCGTAGAAGGCGACTAAAAGGGGCCTCGGGTTCACTGGGCGACATCGGCTGGCCCGTGTCGCCTTGCACTGCGAGAGCACAGGGGGGGAGGGAGTAACCCAAAGGGATGTGCTCTCCTTGAGCACAGTGCAGAGGGACTCCGGTGCGTTCGTAACAGATTTTCTTCTTTCTGGTATTTTACTTATTTCACGTGAGATTTTATTGTTAATTGTTTCACTCGCGTCGCTGTCTCTGTCTTGTGGGGGTGGGGTTTTCGGCCAGAATCTTGCCTTCATATTGAATTTTGAAAGGTTTTCATTTAGGTAATGCTATAAAAGTAAGGAAATTAAGAAATAAAAAACAATATAGTAAAAAAGTAATAATAATAGTTGTTGGTTGGAAAAACTAAGTGATTTTTCGATTACTTACTTCAGTTTCCAATGTTTCAGTATTTCTTAAATCAGAATCAATAGCTTTTTCTTCCTTTCTAGAATGTTCAGGAACACGTTTATAATCATTGAATATGAATATTGGTGTTGCTTCCGCCGTGTTCCTTCTAGATCTTCTCTTTTCTGGTCTTTGATTCGATTCATCTGGGATATCAAAGTCATTTACTATCTCATCTGTTGGTGGTATTACCGACGTTTCGTTTAAGTTGCCAGGTTTAGCCTCTGTGAAATTTTTTTCAAATACGCTCTCATTACGAAGTTGGTGAGAAGGCGATAATTGGGTCGTTGTTTTCGTTCTCTCTAGATATTTCTCTTGTGTGTGCTCCTCCATGGTGTTTACAACATGGTCGTCCATTCTGTCTATACTCTTTAAGTTTGCTGAAAATATAATAATAATAATAAATATTTATTCCTCACCATAATCCACAGAAGTAACTTAAGATAAATCATAATATTAAATACATATGAAACTAGAGACATAATGACAGATAGATTATGGTGGATTGACACTTGAACTAGGACTAATCCTGTTGCCCTGTAGTTCTGGGCTCTCAAGAATAAAACTAGGGTATCCCCTGCCTGTCGTAGAAGGCGACTAAAAGGGGCCTCGGTTTCACTGAGCGACATCGGCTGGCCAGGGGGGGAGGTAGTAACCTCCCCGCCCCCCGGGACGTGCTCTCATTGAACACAGTGCAGAGGGACTCCGGTGCGTTCCACCCGGAGATCCCGGATCAACTCTCCACCTCCAACCTTACATAAAAGCAGATTACATAACTACTTAGAGGCAGGCTGCACTTAGACGCAGAGAACACAATACAAAACTATTTCGTCACGGTAAAGTATTAATTTAGACAAGTATATAAACATGTAGAGGAATATTTGTAGCCATTAGATAAATTTAGTCTGTGTATACGACCTAGTCAAATCCTAACGGCCTCAGGACGTGTTTTTAAAAGAAAACAAAAGAAGTTTAATACGTCTATTCGTTACAGAGGGCAACTTAATTCTAACTTATTTTAATTAAACCTAGTCGTTACGGGACGCAGAAGACCACCCGTGTTTCGATAGCCATACGGCGTAGTCATAACATCCGTTGCGCGATGCTGCAATAAGATGTTATGCTCTATCAGCATATATGCTTATTGTGTGGGGTTCTGGTCGCGTAACTTCTCCCCTGAGATTCGGGATTTTCCGAAGAAGTCGGAGAATCTGAAAGCTACACTTAAACCCCTTTTCTTAAGATTAATAATAAAAATACTCCTGCGATAACTGCAATAATTAAATATAACCCGACAGTCCAGACACTGACACTTTTACTCTTATTTCACTTGTATTATTTTCACTTTCTCTTTTAATGACTTCACTAATATGTTCATTTTTTCCAAATCTATGTCTTCCAATTGAACCGGTTTCATTTCTTCAATCTGAAGATTATTGACATGTGGCAAATTAACCAGGGTAACTTATTATATCTAATGTTTTCAACTTGATGTGGTCGTAGTTTGAGAATAAACCTGTCGATTTTGATTTCACATGTATCTTCCAGTGTCATGACGTATGTTCCTTGAACATTTTGCTGATGAATTTCATTTGTACATACTCTTTGAAGAATCGTGTTTTCCTTGGCAAATAAAATCCACCGATTTGTCTGGATCTGTTGAACCAGTACATTTTGTACTGTGACTGGTACCAGGGCACAGGAGCTAATGTTACTGGAATATTTCATTAAGTCGGACACGCACGCGTCTTCTAAATACTGAAATACAATGTCTTCAAAGCATACGTAGCTGGCTGCTGCAATCATTTGACATGGTTTGGCGAGTGGCTTGGAGGAATGTCCTTTCACAATTAGGTAAGGATATTTAGGTAGGGTAATATAGATACGGTGATTTCGGATTATAGGAATTGGGTACAATTTGTAATACATGTAAATTTTATTAACAATTAATGGGATCTGTAACAGAAAAGTTAACTGATTTTTATTTGTAAAGGCTTTTACACCAATAACTTGCTCAATTTTTACAAGATTCTCCTTATTTGCTACAATTATCAATTTTTCCGTCTTCTCTATATCCCTAAGTATGGACAACAAGTCATCGGGTTCGATAATAGACTGATGTAAGGTATTGCTTACTAAAGGCTATGGCAGTTTCCATGTCGTCCAACTTTACAGAAATGCTTTGAAAATTGTGAATAATTAACGAATATGTGTTAATTATCATATTACTTAAAGAGTTTAAATTCATTTCTCGTTGTACACTAGCCAAACTATTTTGGGTTTCATTTAGTTTCTTGTCAAGTTGGATTACATTTCTGTGAATAGAATTTGTGATATTACTTAGACCTTCAACAGTTTCGGAGATCAACGTTACCTTCTTATTAATATTACTCTGATTTGATTTTATGTCTTCAATTAACTTATTATATTTCTTAGCATCTTCATTGTCAAGATTTCCTGTCAAGATTTTAATTATTGATCCTAATGGATTAAGAATACCTCTTTTAATTCTATAGCTAGGTACTACTTGTTCAAGTTTTTCAATAGTTTGGTTCATTATATATGCCGATTGTAATTTAAAATTAAGAAATATCAAATTAGCGTAAGTTTCATTATAATTATCGTTTATTAAATTATTTAAATCAGAATTCTTATTTATGTTTAGTTCTAAATCTTCTATTAACTTGTTTAAGTCGAGTATTCTAATTACGGTCCATTTATCGTTGCTGATTACGGCGGTTCCTTCCTTTACCGGTAAAATCCTGGAGAGCCCTCAAGTGATTGCAGTTGAAGAGCCTGGAGTTGGGCCACTGCCGTCAGGACCGACACGACGGTCAGGATGCGTCTGTGAAGGGCGTTTTATATCTTTAATCGGTACTCTTATTTCTCGGTTCCTGGCAATGACGGGGACTACATTTTATCTATTTGGCCCGATACCACTGCTTTTTCATATCTGGCCTTATCCTTGCTTCTTCGAATATTCGTCCCTTTGTAGTATATCACATCATCTGGGGTGATACTAAATGTCGTTTCTCCTCCCCTTTGTCTTTAGCTATTTCTTTAGTTTTAATAATTTTATCAGTTAGGTCTCTATAAAGATGTTGGGTGCGTTTTTTATGATCACGCATTAAAACTTGCATGAACTCCTTGTCAAAGTTAGCATCAAACACGTTTCTGGATTCAGTATGACCGAAAGTCACCTCGAAGGGCGTTAAGCCTGTTACCGAATGAATGGTATGGTTGTATGCCATGATGGCATATGTCATTATGGACGAAGCGTCTGTTGACTTCTGCTCGTACTTTGCAAGTCTATAAATTTCAATAAGCGTTGAATGAAATCGTTCTACAAGACCCATTGAATTAGGATTATTGGGTGTTCCCAGGTGTAGGTCGATTTTATAAAATGCCAATAATTCTTTAATTAGTGCATTATTGAATTCGGTTCCTGAATCGCAACTAATCTTTCTTGGTGTTCCATAGAAGGAAAAGTATTTAACAAGGGCTCTAACAACCTCGGGTGCAGACTGATTACAGACTTCAAAAGCCTGTCCTAGCTTGCTAAATGCGTCAATAACAGTTAGGAATGATTTTCCGTCAATTTTGAAAAGGTCGATAAACAACTCTTCGAAAGGTTTATTTTGCGTTTGGGTTAGAATGAGTGCGGGTTTAATGGGTTTTCTGTCATATTTCATTTTTGCATGGCTCACATGCATTTATGATGGCGGCAACTGTCGTTTCCATATTTTCCCAAAAGTACGTTCGTTTTAAATGGCAAACGGTTTCCTTTATTCCACGGTGACAATTCTTCCCTACATGATATTTTTCTATTATTCTTCTCTGTTCCTCTTCATCCTCCACATACACCACTCTTTCGGTACATTCAAACATTTTAATTGTTCCTTTCTTAAACAGTTTGATAATAGCATTTGAAAATTCAGTCCTATGCTGTTGGTCTTCGAAATAAATAAAATATTTAATTTTATTCCTTATATATTTCTTTAAAAAGTCGTTTATTAAATCAGGCCGATTTAAAGGTAAATGGACTTCTAAAATTTTTTGTTTTTTGTTTGATAAGTTTTTAACAGTCATTTCGTTTACAAACCGCGTGTAAATTAGTATTTGATTAGGCTTTGTATCGATTGCCTCATTCAAAATGGGAATACCAGATGAATTAGTATTCCGCTCCGAATGTACAGTTGCACTGCCTATTTTTGATTCTGATGCCGTAAGTGTACCACTTGTTAGAGAAGTTGAATAAGGCGAACGCGGCCTTTTAGTATTGGTTTTCCGGGAATCTGAAGAAATGGTTTGGGTTCCTTCTAAATCCGCAGGTGCTGTACTTGATTGGTCGGATGCTGAAGATATCATGATGGTCTCTTCCGAATCTGAAGTAGTCATTATAGGTGTTTTTCCTTTCTGGTTACCCTTTTCTCTTCCTAATGCTACTATCTTTTTAATAACTTCCTCACAATGCGTTTGGACATCCCTATCGTCTACGTTTACTTCCATAGATTTGTCATCATTAATATCAGTTCCTAATGCATTTATTTTTATCCTGGAAAGTGCATCTGCGTTCGTATTTTGGCGGCCATTTTTTATAAATGACATCGTAGTTATATTCCGCAAGACGCAAACGCCACCGTGTTATTTTGCTGCTTGGCTCCTCAAATGAGTTAAGCCATGCCAATGGTCGGTGATCGGTATAGATAATAAACTTTTTTGCCGTAGAGATACGGGCGGAAGTGTTTCACGGCCCATATAATTGCCAATGCCTCTTTCTCTATCGTACTGTATCTACTTTCGGCTTCATTTAAAGTCCTAGAAGCGTATGCAATAGGACGATCGCTCCCAACAGTGCCCTGCGAAAGAACAGCGCCTATAGCAAAGTCGGAGGCGTCGGTCGTAAGAATAAAGGGTTTTTCGAAATCCGGGAACTGCAGTAGAGGTGCATTCGTAAGCAACTCCTTGCATCTCTCAAATGCTTCAACAAATTCTTTATTTATTATTTTTCTTATTGTTTTCTTCAAGCAAACAGTCAAAGGTCTGGTCAGTTTTGCGAAATCTTTTATGAACTTCCTATAATAGCCTACTAGTCCCAAAAAGCTCTTGATTTCCGTTTGAGTTCTGGGAAGGGGGAATTTTAAGACGGCGTCTATCTTGTCAGAGTTTGGTTTAAGTCCATCCTTGGTAATAGAATGCCCCAAATATAGGACTTCCTTGCGCAGGAACTCCGACTTATCCAACTGAACCTTCAAATTGGTTTGCCTAAGTCGCTCAAATATATTACGCAATTTGTCTACGTGCTCTTGGAGGCTTGATGAAAAGATGATAATGTCATCTAAGTATACTAAACAGTGCATACCCTGAAGACCGCGAAGGACACTGTCCATGGCCCTTTGAAACGTAGCTGGGGCTGTCTTCAACCCAAAAGGCATTCTGAGGAATTCAAAATGGCCAGCTTGTGAACTAAACGCTGTCTTTGGTCTGTCCTCCTTGCTTATCTCTATTTGATGATACCCACTGGCCAAGTCCAAAGTGGTAAAATAATTGGATTTGCCCAATTTATCAAATAGATCGGCGATATTTGGTAGAGGGTATTTATCATCCGTTGTTATTTCATTTAGGCGTCTGAAATCAACGACCATTCGCCATTTTGTTCACCGGAGGCATCAGCCTTTTTTGGAACTAAATGAACTGGTGCGTTCCATGGAGAATGTGACTCTTGAATGACATTATCAGCTAGCAGTTTATCTACTTGTCTATTTATCTCTTCGTTGACTGCATGTGGTTGACGGTATGGTTTGACATAAATTGGATCTTCATTTGTGGTTCTTATTTGGTGTTTGACGTTATTTGTGAATGACAAGGGTACTTTGTCGCAATAAAATATGTCTCTATACTCGTAGCAAAGTTTACTTATTACAGTTCTCTCTTCGTTATTCATATGATCGAGCCTAAGCTTTTCCAAATTGTTAATTAAATAATCGTCTATGTCCAGGTCATTATCTGATATCCTGTTCACGTTACACTCCGTCGGTTCATATGGCGTTACTGCCATTAATTGGTTGATTTTAAGTGTGATAGGTTTGTCAGTGTAATTTTGGATAACTGTGTAAGCTTGTCCTTTTACGCAGTTTATTAATGCACTTGGCATTCTTATGCCTTCCTCAAACTGTCTATATGGTAAAATACCCGTCCCGTTGTAAACGTCTGTTGGTAATTTTACGCGAGTCTCAGTCCGTGGTTCCAGTGTGATTTTGATTTTGGATTGTAAATGAATGGTATCGCTGTATCTCTGGTCTGAATTACCTGATTTTTCATATCTATATTGGCGTCTATTTGTGTGAGTAAATCAGAGCCAATAAGTCCGTCATATTCTTTGTCTACTTCGTATATGAAGAATGTATGTTCCTGTTTACTTTTGAATGATTTTAAAAGCGGGATGTGTATAGCTTCGCTATGTGAGCTTCTACCATGTGTGCTTACAACTTCAAATTGAACTGGAAATTTATAGTCATTGAAGTACTCGTCAACTTTATGAGGACTTATGAAAGACCGCGAACTACCAGTGTCAATCATGAACTTGCCGTTTATTTCTGGCAGATAAACATAGGGTAGTTTGGCAAAATTATCGCAGTTAATATTTATTAATTCGGCGGGTCCGTGTCCGAGGCCCGTTTGTAAAAATTTTCAACATTAGGGTCATAAGTTTCGTACATTTCGGGTTGTTCATAATTAGCCTGGTCATTACAATCAAAATTATGATAATTATCATCACAGTAGTCATTATTGTCTGCGAACACTTCTATCTCATTATGGAATACAGCATTGGAACGTGCGGCAGGTAAAGCTGTGCGCATTGTAACATCGGTGTCAAGACGGTTACCCAGTTTTTGTTGAGGTGGGATTCCGAATTTGAACTGGTTCTGTTGGGGCTGTTGAAAAGCCTGCCTAGGTGGTCCTTGGCCAAAAGAAGGCCTATATCCTTGAGGTCCATGTATTGCGGGCCTATGTGTGTATCCTTGTGGTGCAGCATATCTATAACCTTGGTTAGGAATGCCGAACCTGAAGTTTTGCTGTGTTTGTTGATATTGAGGCCTGAAGCCAGCCGCAGGGGGTATACCAAATTTAAATTGAGGTGCTTGTTGTGCGCTGTTATTAAAATTTTGTGAGGCGTGTGGTTTTTGGTCGGAAACTCCGAATTTAACACCTCCGTGATTTTGCGGATTTTGGTTGGCTGAAATATGGTTTTAGACCAAATTTATCTACGTAAGGGTTGTGCGACGATGATGGCTGTGGTTTACTGGTTGTATCTCGCAGCATTTTGTTACGAGCGTTATACTGGTATTGGAAGTTAACTTCCTCAAGAACCATACTTAAAGCTGACTCTAGCGTAGAGCAGCCCTTAAGCCTGACTATACGTATCAAATCCTCTGGCAAGTTGTAGAGAAATACGTTCAGTGCCGTATTGTCGTAAATTATGATTTTACTATTTCTCACGTCCTTATTCGATATAAGGTTTACTTTTGAAATTAAGGTACTCTTAACCTGTTGGATTCGGTTACAAAAATCGAGATAAGATTCGTTATGATTAATTTTCAACGTCTCAAGCTCTATGGCTATACATTCTTCTGAACGCGGGTCTCCAAAGTGTTGAGTCAACACTGCTTTTAATTCGGGCCAGGATTCGATATCCTGTCGTTCGCTTATAAGGTGAGCGGCTTTACCGACTAATTTACTTGTCAAGATATGAAATATATAAACTTCTTGGTCAGGGATTTCGGATAACAACTAATTACATATTCACATTTTTGATGTACAAATTAAGTAGTCTTTCATCGCCATCAAATTTAGGTATAATGGAGTACATCTCCGTCGGTACAGAATGAAGTTTTGTTTCCGTCATTTTTTTTTTTTTGTATTAACACACACGAAATATAAGAACTAAATTAACACACACAAAATATAGCAACACAACAATAGTAAAAATCAGTTGAACAGATCATAAAAATTATCAATAGTAATGTAATAACCTAAAATAATTTCAAGATCGAAATTTTATAATGTAATAACCTAAAATAATTTCAAGATCGAAATTTTATAATGTAATAACCTAAAATAATTTCAAGATCGAAATTTTATAATGTAATAACCTAAAATAATTTCAAGATCGAAATTTTATAATTATACTTATTATTTCCTGATCGAAATTTTAAAACTATCTAATAAGGTACAATCGTCTATTTTAGTACGATTCTACTAGTATGAAAATCAGTTAACAAAATAAGATTAGATAATGTTCAGATCCAAAATTAAGATTAACAGATTTCGTGGAATGGAATAAGAACTAGGGACAAGGAATAGTGAATTTGGACTACTCACAAGCCACACATTCTCTCCTGAGAATAAGCTGCCTTCTCGTCCTGGATTGCGCGTCGCGGAGACTAATTTATTTGTTCGTATGGATACTCGCACTACTCAAACCGTACTTTTCGCACAAAACCGAGTCTGGGGCCTTTCAAAATGCGTTGAGCACGGCAGCAGGACTAACGAGTATCCTACCGGCTGCGCCAGTCAAATCCTAACGGCCTCAGGACGTGTTTTTAAAAAGAAAACAAAAGAAGTTTAATACGTCTATTCGTTACAGAGGGCAACTTAATTCTAACTTATTTTAATTAAACCTAGTCGTTACGGGACGCAGAAGACCACCCGTGTTTCGATAGCCATACGGCGTAGTCATAACATCCGTTGCGCGATGCTGCAATAAGATGTTATGCTCTATCAACATATATGCTTATTGTGTGGGGTTCTGGTCGCGTAACTACCTTGTGTGTCAGTGTACGTGCATGTGTACGTGTGCGTGTGTCTTCATACATTTAATTATCATATTATTTATTTTTGACTCAATAATATTTATATACATTTTTTTTCATCTATTATTTTATTGTATAAAATATATTTTAATCTCATAACTGTTTTATTTATGTATCATATTTATTATACTCTTATTGTCTGTATAATAATATTCCATATAAAAGTAGTATTGCGCGCGCACGTCTTTAGGTAGTCCCGGGCACCGCTGAAAATCAGCGCTGTCGCATCCTTGTGACAGCATATGCTGAGACGGTGTCCGATATTGGCATCATATGTTTTGTATTATTTGTCCGTGTAACTTTAACTGTGTTTTGTCTATTTTTCATTCTTTTTTAATGTGTGTTATATTCAGTCTGTGATGTGTTTTTGTATTGTGTGCCAATAAATAAATGTCTATGTCTATGTCTACTCATACAGTAGGTAAATGTGTGGTTGTTATAATATGTAAACGTTGTGCGTTATGTATGATCCTTCAGACATGACTTGACGACTTTGGTTATTAAATCATTAAAAAAAACATAGAAACCTGGTATTAATTCCGGGCACTGTTCGTCTCTATCGTTTTTAATGGTTTCCCATTCATAATTCTCTCGTATCAATAGTAGATTTTCCGCTACTTCATGTTCTAATGTAATATGGGATTCAGTAGGTTCCTGAAATTGTACTAATTAATTTACACAAGTTTTTTTATTATACTAACTATTTAAAGCGTACTCTAAATCGGAACAAGCCTGTTTTCGACCTTTTATATAGAAATAATGAAGGATTCAGTCGCGCGTTGCTTTGAGTGGAGAGGTGAAGTTCAGGCTGAGCGACCTAAGAGCTACGCCACTTCTCAATCCGGTGAAGCAGTCAAAGCTTCTCTGAACAATCTGTGTAGTTCTTCATAAAAGAAATCATTTGAAATCTTTATACGGCTGCCTAAATATCAATTACTTACTTTGGTTTCCAGCGTTTTTGTTTCTATTAAGTCAGCGTCAACATCTATAATCTCTAAATCTTCAAAATCGGAATCTAAGTCCATGTTTTGTGGGGAACAACTTTCCATGGGTCTTTCCGAACTTTTTGGTTCTGTAAGAATTTTAATTAATAGGTTATCGACAAGAAATCAATAATATATTATTTTCGCTGTCTGCTTTTCTAGATAGAGTTCCTTTGTAAGTATTAACTTTCGCATGCGTAAAATATTGTTTAATGTTTCATACTATAATAATAAGAGGAGAAGAACAGAAAGGATCTAAACAAGTAATATATAAAACTAAACAAGCTATAGTCCACAGTTTTCTTTGTGAAAAAAGAGTCAAAAAATACTATGTATCTACATAAGTGATAGCACAGAAACTCAACTGTCTAAGTTCAAATCATAATTTCTCGTCTCTCGCTCAATAAACATAAAAGAAAACATTTTTTTAAGCTGCAGTTGTAGTTGGCGGCAAATAACTGTAGCGCTGACCATTAAAGCACAGAAGTCGAAAATAAGGTATCACGTTAATTTTAAATGTTAATTGATTTTTGTTTTCTGTTCCGACTTTTATAGTTTTTATATATATATATATATATATATATATATATATATATATATATATTTATATATAGACTACACAGATTGGCCAGAGAAGGAAGAAAAACTATAAAAGTCGGAACAGAAAACAAAAATCAATTAACATTTAAAATTAACGTGATACCTTATTTTCGACTTCTGTGCTTTAATGGTCAGGTATATAAGGGAATGTGTGTGGGTTTGTTCTATATAGGCTCCGAAACGGCGGGACCGATTTCAATGAAACTTTCAGTGAATCTTCAGATTGACCTGTCGAGTAATCCTGTAAAGTTTGATGACGATCGGATCTTTTTCTCTTCTGTCAAACAAGCCATACGTCGTTAAAAGTACGACATTAACTTAAGCGACATTTACTGATATGTACATAGGTGTAAGTAATGATCTTCACCCGCTCGATAAGAGAATAGAAGAGAATGAATACGAAGAGAAATGAATAATTTGATATATTATGAAAGTTAAATTAAATATTTCGTAAATGAATGAGCCTTCAGACATGACTTGACTTTGATTACTAAATTATTAAAAAAACGTAGAAACCTGGTATTATTTCTGAGCACTGTTCGTCTCTATCTTTTTGAATGGTTTCCCAATCATAATTCTCTCGTATCAGTAGTAGATTTTCCGCTACTTCATGTTCTGATGTAATATGGGATTCATTAGGTTCCTGAAATAATTTTGTACTAATTAATTTACACAAGAATTTTACTATACTACTTAAAACGTACTCTCAACTGGTACAAGCCTGTTTTCGTATATGTATATATATATATACATATATATATATATACATATATATATATATATATATAATACAATACGTTTACAGCGAAAGGCTATTGTCAGAAGCTGGTCTGGTATACGAAGCCAAGCGGAGTCGCCTCTTACCAACTGCGGAAAATTTGGTATTTATTCACCACAATTTGCCACTTGTTAATTTTGAGTATTAAACTAATAATTAATAAAACAAACATTTTCGATGTGCGATTACAAAAATTAAAAATAAACGGTGTCCATAACCTATTGGAGTATGATTGATTTGCCTTGAGTAAAATAATGAGATTTTTTAAAATTATACTATCCGGCCGGATAGTGATAACAAGGCCGGATAGGCCGGATACCGGATAGTTACCGGATATCCGTTTCATCTCTAATATATATATATATATATATACATATACAATGTATATACATATGTACATACATATGTATATATATATATATGTATGTATGCAAATAATGAAGGATTCATTCGCGCGTTGCTTTGAGTGGAGAGAAGTTCAAGCTAAGCGACCTAAGAGCTATTCCACCTCTCAATCCGATGGTTAAACTCACGACACACACGACGAGATGTAAGGAGAGAAATTACACTACCTGGTTGTACACACCACTTTTATTTTGTAATAATAAAACTCTCAGTCCCGAATCCCTGATTTTTAGAGAGAACCAAGCTCCGCGAGATTCTGAATTAGACCGCTACGAAAATAACATAAAAGCTGTACAAGTTAGCAAACTGCTGACTTGACATTGGAATAAAACAGCGTCGTTTGGAAAGGTCTTTGTTCATATGTTAAGGGTTATAACAATATCTCGATATATTGAATTAGTTCCTCATTTGAAATGATTATCCGTGAAATAGCAGCCAACCGAGTCGGGGTTTGGCCCTTTTGGGCGCCCTCGGATCGGAATGCTTACGCGTAACATAGTAACCGTCCAAGCCGAGGTTACCCTTCACCTAGGGGGATTCTTGTGTCGGATTACTAGCGATAGAGATTCAGGCTAAACGACCTAAGAGCTACGCCACCTCTCAATCCGGTGACGCAGTCAAGGGCAGTCCGGCCAATCTGTGTAGTTCGTCATAAAAAAAAATAATTTGAAATCTTTATACTGCTGCCTAAATATCAATTACTTACTTTGGTTTCCAGCGTTTTGGTTTCTATAACATCAGCATCAACATCTATAATCTCTAAATCTTCGACTTCGGAATCTATGACAATGTTTTGTGGGGAACTACTTTCCGTGGCGAGTGTTTTCAAACTTTTTGGTTCTGTAAGAATTTTTATTAATAGGTTATTGCCAAGAAATCATTCATATATTATTTTCGCTGTATGCTTTTCTAGATAGACTTCTTTTGTAAGTATTAACTTTCGCATGCATAAAATATTATTTAGTGTTGCATACTATAATAATTAGAGGAGAACGGAAAGGATCTTAACAAGTAATATATAAAACTAAACAAGCTAAACTCCATAGTTTTTTTGTGAAAAAGAGACAAAAAATACTATGTATCTACATAAGTGACAGCACAGAAACTCAAGTGTTTAAGTTCAAATGATGATGTCTTTATTCCTATGTCTCTCGCTCAATAAAGATAAAAGAAAACAATTTTTTTAAGCTGCAGTTGTTGTTGGCGACAAATAACTGTAGCGCTGACCATTAAAGCACAGATATCGAAAATAAGGTATCAAGTTAATTTTAAATGTTAACTGATTTCTGTTTTCTGTTCATTTTGAGTTTTTTTGTACTGACTTTTATAGTTTTTCTTCTCTGGCCAATCTGTGTAGTCTATATATATAGAAGCGGAAGGCGAAGCGGGCTGGGTACGCTAGTATGTTTATAAAAAATAAAACAAACCAGTGGATAAATTTCTATCATTTTGCATTGAACCGGTTTCCTTTTCATTTTGATCTCGTATTGATATCAAGCACTTAACGACCTCCAGTCCAGATAATGGTTTCCTTGAAATGTGTTGGTGCTGAAACCACATTACATTAAATAAACAAATTCTTGCTTTTTAATATGTACAGCGATAATCTATATATATAAAAGACAAAGTGTGTGAGTTTGTTTTTTTGACACAGCTACCACGGCTGATACTGTATATGTACTTTTTTATAATTTAACTTTATTTAGTAGTTGAAATATAGCAGTGACAGATGGCCCTGATTCATGATATACAAATTTAATTCGTAGTTCCTAAGGTCGTAAGAAATATTTGAGTGCGAAGTTTACTATTATTTCTCAATTACAAGGGCGCGGGAAAACGGCACTGGTATACCGATAAGGGAGGTTATTGTAATCCGATTGAAGCACACGATCGAACCATACTTGGGCTCTCTTTTGGGCAGATGAAATATGGTTTCCTCAAAGGAGCTCTTGCACTAAAGAATATAACAACAAGAGAAATCTATACATAAATAGCCCCGCCGCCTTTATATTCGGTGAAATTGTGCAAAGCCTTCAAGCTAACAAAGGCAAGCAGCTATAACAAAATCCAATTTATGTAATGGCTAATAGCTTAAAAAACCGGTGGTATGTGATAGATCTATTTTTATAAAATGGAGTCAACGTGTCTGTAAAATCAATTATGTGCAAAATTAACATTTATCGCAATCATAATGGCCTATATTTACTGGTTTAAATAATCTTTTAGTTTATTTGTATCACTGTTGTTTACCGATGGCGTACCACCGGCACGCCACTCATGTGTTTGTTATTATTTGGCATAGTAAAGATACTATATACTAGTAGATCGGTTTCATTATGAAACTTTGTTGACAAATACCAGATTCAGAGCACAGATATCTGTTTTGGGTTGATGTTTTTATGACTAAGCCCACCTTTGAAGATATAATTGTTTTAACATAGTTTATTATGTGTGATATTGTTCGTACAATCTATATATATAAAAGAGAAAGTGTGTGGGTATGTTCCACATAGGGTCCGAAACGGCTGGACCGATTTTAATGAAAATTTCAAGGAATCTTCACATTGACCTGGCGACAAATCCTGTAATGTTTCGTGACGATCGGAGCACTCCTCTTTTTGAACTGTCAAACAAGCCATACGTCGTACTTTTATTTCTGGCATTAACTTGAGCCCAATATGTTTTTAATTATGTAAGTTTATTGTTTAAATAAAATAAAGCAAAATCTACGCAGAGATTTCTGGGTACGCTAGTAGAGCTAGTAGAAATACCTATATCTTAAAAAAATTGTGTAGTATATATCATCGATAAACCAACTACCACAGCGTTGATTTTTTTACCCTTAGTTCATCCAATACCGTTATTAAATATATATTAAATTAAAGTGTCGTAAGTATCGTAGTATATACAACTTAAATCGCTTCTATTTCCCGGGAACGTTTAGGAACAAATGCATCACCTTAAAGTGCCTCTCCAAATAGCTAAGGGTGACAGTCAATTCATCATTTTACATTCATACCAATCTGCTCAGTCTTGAGCACAGACGTAAGGTAGCTAGCCTTTCTGTTTTCTACAGATTGCATTTTGGAGAGTGTGCTCAGGAACTACATTATCTAATTTCCACATCCCCGTTTCACCATAGGACTTCAAGACGCATTGCGGGATTTCAGCCATTTGTAGTGAACATCCCTCAAACCTGAACGAAGCGCTGACATTAATCATACGGCAAAGGTCTGGAATAGTTTGCCCCGCGTCTGTCCTTCCCTCCATGTTGGTATTTTCAAGAGTAGAATAGACATTTACTAAGCTAGTGCGCCTTACCATCCAGGACTGCATTTCCACTTACCATCAGGTGGGGTCGTAATGAAGCACTTGCTCAGAAAGTATAAAAATATATTTCCATCTGTCCGATCGCAATTACCAATATTACGTAGCCATGATCTCGACTATTCTTTTGCCAACGACTACGCTGATCAAGATGAGTTCCTAGAGATCCTAAACGCGCAACCGAGGTAAGATGCTACTCTCTGATACTTACTTCCGTTGAATATCCATAACAATTTTGGTATCCCGATCGCTGCCTATTTTCAGGTTCACTTTCATCATCACTAATTAGCACGATTTCTGGAGATTTCGGTTTCACATTAGGTACTGAAAAGATGAAAGATCAGCAATTAATATCTAATAATTTATAACTGTAGGAGTGGAGTGAAATATTCTTTTCACTGCCAGCTTTTCCTGTTTGAGTTTTCTATTTTATTATTTATAAATTGATTTGATTTTTATAGCAATTGACATTTTATATGTATATTGTTGATGTGTTTTACTTTTGAGAAGATAACCTGGAGATATAGAAAAATTTTATATCAAGAACATTGACTTTGATAGATTATTTAATTTTGTAGGCCATAGGAATGTTTTAATAAAATAAACATATATGTATAAATACTTTTTATTAACCCAAATATACACAAAAGTGGACGTAGATACCAATCGTCATCAAAATTTCACAGAGGTTGTCAAGTCTAAAATAGAGCTTATTTATCGCCATACATCGGAAACTTATTTTGTTTTACTTAAAAAATCGAAATATGGTAATTCATTGGCACTAAATTACGTATAAATACATAAATAAACATAACTAAATGATAAAAGTTACATGTGATGTTATAAAACATAAAAGAAAAAAAACATTCAAACCGTGTGCCCTCGTTTTGTCGTACTCTCGTATAGATTGAAGGAGCTTCTTTATTTTATGTTCCACAACTTTTGATTTCGCGTTTTTTGACTCATTACATTCCTGCAAATATAAAAAAAAAACATCGAAGACTGTGCTCAAAAACATGTAAACGCCACTCTAGTGCGCTATTCTTGCATTTTCGCCGGTAATCTTAATTTATCAGGTAACCTGGACCGTTTGGTACTCCAGGGCGGTACACAAGGTACTTTTTGACTTTTTCCTCCTCAAGTTTCAAGTCCAAAATTGTAGTCGTGGCCCCTTCTCCTGGTGAGCTTGAGCTATAGCTAAGCCCTCGAACCTTCGGATATTTTATATCATAGATGAATCGCGATAAAACACGATTTATTTTAATGTATATTAAATAAAATATATTTCTCGAATAATCTTTAAGGTATATGTACTGTTCTTGGCTTTAATTGGCGATCAATAAGCTGCAATTATGTCCCTGTCGCTATTAATTAGTCTCTGTCTTAGCACACACTTTTAATGGGTATTTAATAAGAACTATCCATTTTCTACGTTCAATTGGCGACTACGGAATAAAATTATGCAATAGCTTTATTCCGCGGCAGTAAGCCATTGAGTTCTGTTATCAAAGAGAGATATAATATAAGATAAATACATAATGAAGAGTGATGCCAAGAAATGTAACGAAAGCAACTCTACTAAGAATCAATCATAATATTAAATAAGTCGCGCCTGACGATCGAAAAGGTTATTGCCCACTCTGATTTATGGTAATAGTATGCATGTATGTTTATGCCCGTCGGCTGCGTCAGAAACAACGTGAAACTAAGATTAATAGAGTATAAATGCGTCATTAAAGTTGTACGCTAGATTTGATTGAGAAAAGATAATTGCGGTGTACAAAATTTTGCTGCCGGGAACAGGCGCTATGTAGTTGATATGTATTTATGTGTGTACTTGTATGATATTGTGCGTAGTTGATAGACAAAAATGTTTTTTTTTAAACTACAATGTGTAAGATACTATATATACTATAAATTATTTGTTATGAATACCCGCACAATACACTAAAGATCGTGTATTTAATCTGAAAGTGATTTTATATGACATATGTTTATTTGTTTTTTATCGTTAATATGGTTGTAAAATTATATCACGTTGTTTTGCTAAACTAAAGGAAACTTCATGAAATTAATCTCTACAGATTTTTTTAACATATTTGCTCCCAATATATCCACGACTACATTTCCACTTATTATCAGGTCGGATCGTCAAGCGCTTGCTTAGAAAGTATAAAAAAAAATTCTTTAGCGATAGCAATATATTCTCTGTGACACTATTTGACACACACTAATAGATTGTTTTTTTTTTATTGATTTGATAGTTTGAACGTAAAACATCTTGCATTAATTCCTTTAATTAACCTGTGTTAAATGACCACATGATAAACATTTACAATTAATGTTTTAAATTTAATTACTTATAAAAACGTATAAATGTATGCCATACATGTATGCTATACACGCCTATATAATATTTGTTTGCCAATTCGTGATTGCTTACTTCAATTTTCAACTCCTTAACATCTCTGGACTCAAAATCAAAGGACATATCTTTCCTAATGGATTGTTTAATGAGGGGTCCATTGTCACCGACAGTTGGCTCTGGTTCTGGTTCTTCATTTGTGTTTCCGTGAGGTTTTTTGTTGACTGATATTTGACTAAATTCCTCTATGATTTCATTGAATCCCTCGATTTGAATGTAATGGAACGGTGGTGGGGATGGATTTCTGGACTCGATTTTTTTCCACGCCTCCAGTTCTAATTCTAATTCTATCTCTCTCTCATTCGGAGAAGGTTGCAGGAGAGGATAGTGTTCGTATACTATTTTCACCATTTCCAGTTCCGCATCAAAATCTTGTGTGCGGTCTTTAATTTTCACCGCCTTTTTCAAATTTCCTCCTAAATTTTTTTCAATTACTGGAATGATAAAATGTTTGTAAAATCTTTTAGCAAGTAATAACTTCCATAATTTTGCATGCCTTCAATAGCTAAATGGTTCAAGGTACGGTACCGTACCGTACCGAACCGTATACTACTAGTTTAAATTTTGATTATTTTATATTGATTGAAATTTATCGGCATATTTGTAATATGCCATTACGTGCGAGGTTACAAATTGCTAATAATTGAAACAATATTGCAGTGTCAGAGGTGCGTCATCGGAAAATCATAGTAGGACAACTGAACGAATAGACAGATTAACAAAACTGACAAAAATCTACAAATGTGATATCGCTGAACTGTCATTTCAAGTCAATTGGTTTAGCAGACTAAGGGTCCAGTGCCTTTTTTTATATATTTAATGTCAATTATTTTATTTATTTATCTAAAACATAGCTGTTCATTAATATTATATTAGCCGTCAACCATACCTCTATATAATATAGTTGATAATAATATCGGTGAAGTTCAGATGGTAAAATTTTCGGCCAGCTTCTTTGGCTAATCTGTATAAAATCGCCACAAAAAAAAAAAAAAAAAGAAAATAAGCGTTAAAAACAAAAATAAGTACACTAAATTATTCATTTCAGCGCACTTACACCCTGATGAAGACTATAGATACACTATATATTATTATAGATACATATATATAATATATATATATTAATTCAAACTGCGATTTTACTGAATAGCAATCACTATCTCCTGTTTAAAATTATCATTATCAAAATCATCAGCCTACATTAGTGCCAATGCTGGACATAGGCGTCTCCAAGTTAACGTCATTGAGCACGGTTAGTTTTAGTTCCTTAATTCTAAAAAAAAAAGCATGTATATATTTAAACATTATACAAACCGTTCGCCCGACCGTACTGTTTGTAGCCTTTGGCGTTTTCTCTTGGCAGCGTCTTCTCGTCGTATGGTATAAATAGTAGATCCTCGTCATCATATTCCGATGATGAATTGGACTGAATAGTTTTCTGAAAATATTTTATAGAAATAAAAATGTTACCAAACAATCTATTATTTACCAAAATATTTTATTATAATTTTTGTATGTTTTTTTTATTGAAAGCGAAGTTAACGAGATTTAAGCAATTATCTAGGTTGGTTGCAGAAACTAAAATCAATGAAAATAATAAATAATTTATTTATTTAAATAAATGCAGTTGCGAAATGTGAATCCACAAATATTATAATTGGTAATTAATATAATTTTCTTTAAAAATAAAATAAACCTTATATTTTGTTTAGTCATGACATATTTGTCAGTGAATAGATTTTGAAAAATAACCCCATTATTTTTATTTGTAATTATTAAATCTATTTTTGTTTTTTTTTTAAGAATTAAATTTTTATTTATTAATAAATTACTTTACATAGCAGCTACTGTTTGCTAATTTGATTAACATTAAGGAGCCATACATTAGATTAGTCATAACGATGCATTCAAAATCAGAAGTCAATACACTTACTTATGTTATTGTTGTTTATTAGTATTTTTAAAGTTTATTAGTAAGTTCCAAAATCGGAGTATAATTTTAATTTACATCAAATTGCATTAAACTATTATTTAAAAAATATATTATTTGATAGTTATTAACCTTTGTCATGAAAGGGTATAAACGATATGAATAATATAATTTTTAAAAAATATATTTCAATTTACCAGCCTCGTCTTTCGAACAATCTATCTCATTATTAAATTTTAAATAAATGTTTATTTTATTTAAAAATACTTTTATAAATGTGATTTTTATCTTGTTCTTACCTTAAATTCATTTTTTTAACATCGTTTCCAAAATTATTATGTAATCGTTTTTATAAAACCCACGACAATCAATAATTATTAATAAAACACACTTGAATTAGTATTAATAAATAATGAAATATTTTACGGGGTTTACGTTCTTTAATACATGTTCCAGCCAAAGTTTAACTTCGATGCTACGATGCATAAGCGTTTAGCATCCATATAACATGCTTTTGCGGTTCCACGGCAGTTATGTGTGCACTGACTAGCAAATTGATAGCGTTTGTAGTGCTTAAGTAAGTTTTAAGTTTAAATAAGTTAGAAGCTGTTTTTTAATCCAAGTTTAAGCTGCGCAGCTATGCCAATTAATGCGTAGTGCTATTTTTTATATAATTTAAGCTGTTATTTTTTAGTGTATTATTTTCTTTGTCGCTATTAATTTTTGCCCACTTACATATTTGTCAACGTCGCCGCTATCGCTCATATATTTTTATAAAATCCGTCAGTCTATATCAGTGCCAATGCTGGTCATAGCATCAGAGGATATCTCCATGGCACAAAGAACGTTCCTGCCAAATTTCCATATAATGGTATTTATTATGGCATTCGTTATGTTATATACTAAGTGGTTATTTATACCGTTCAACCCGCTTTCACTTTAGAAAAGGTTGTTACAACAATATAGTACAAAACTTTAATACTTGGTAATATCGGGAATGATATTAATTGAAGACCAAATTTTCTAATATTTCTTATAGTATCTATTGTCTTTACTATTGTATTCGTCTCTTTTTATGTCACTTATCGTTTTACATCTATAAAGGTGGAGACCTTTCAATTATTTCTCCTACTTGCTATTTCACGGATAATTTTAGGGACATTCAAAAACTGAACTAACTTTGACAATGGGAGAAGAAGTGGCCGAAGAAACTACCAGCAACGCTCCTAACATCTAAGGTGGGGCCTACCCATAAAAAGCGGTAACGCACGAGGATTATTCACAATCTCCGACGGTCGCGAATGGATGCTTTGTGAATTTGTAAAGATCTAGCCGGTGCAGTGGAAATCGCGTCGCCGGATCGGCTCGTCGAGAACGTGTCTCGGCCTCCGGGCAACGTGACGGAATTTAGTAGAGAAAGGCTTATAAGTGGCAACACTTGCAAGAAGTTTGTTGGAATGTTTTGTGGCAGTCTCGAAAAGCCGTCGAGATGCCTGCTTAAAGAATTGGGCAAGTGTCGGTATACAGGGTTACAACGTGAAGCTCGCGGTTACGAACGAACCAGGGTGCATCCGTGGCACGTCGTAGAAAACGGTTCTAAATTACTTGTAACCTATGGATATGTCTAGTGAAGATGTCATTGTTGTTACCAGCAGGCGAAATAGAGGCTAAGCAGCGCCAGAAATCCGCGTTGCAGTAAACAAAACCCGTGTAACATTGACTACAATACAACGGCGACTGAAAGATGCTACAATACATATTGTTAGTGTAAATAACGATCAAGTGAAATAAACTATGCGAACCTAGAAAATAACGAGATGGTTCACAGATTTTAGGTAGTGAAAGTATGCGTAGTGGTCAAACTTTGACGGTAAATTACCTTGTTTTCGAAGACAAGGTCGATGACCGCGCGTTTACGTATGTAAACGTTGTCCATAAATTTAAAACTATTTGGTATATTTTTGAATTAATAAATACTTTTAACTGATTCCGAAAGTAGGAATGTCAAGTTGGTTGATTACCTTTATACTCGCAAAATCGATTATAAATCAAGTGTTTTTTTTTTGTTTTAAACGAGTTATTAATAAAAAAAGTTTTAAGCACGATTGTTTTACTAACATCAATCTTATGTCATGCATTTCATCCTTGAACGTAATATAATAATTTGGATACACTTATTCTTAAAATGAACGTATATTTTAAATATTTATCTATTACACTCCGACTACAATGTGACATAAATGATACGATAAATTTCATCAGGCTAGTCTTACGATTTTAAAATAGCGCGTTCGAATCGGGGCCGACACCTGCCAGTGACTTAAGTTTTCGTATTCTTATATACAAATGTCAAAAATAAACATTTTGTACAAAATTAGGTTATAAGCTCATTTTTTGTCTCAATTACGTCTACGTTGACGTGGTGAAAAACGGGTTAATTGTTTGAGACGGTAGATTTTGTATTCTAGAAATATCTTAGACGAAAACCTCTCAATCTACTAGACTACGCTTCTTAAATTTAAAACCTGTGATATCTCAACTAATAACCATCAATGACAGATACTTATGGTTATAAGTATCTATGCTGTCACAATATAAAGCCTTCATTATACAGACCCAGCGGCCGTAAAGTTTTCGGGTTTAGTAGAATGGCTGCAGCTAGTTTCGACACGGTATAGTAACGATGTAATTTTTTAATAGTAAGTTACTTCTATAGTGTATCCATTACATTATACAATTATATATATATATTATTAAGTTCTTGTTAACCAAACCATTTTATATATTAAATATATTATATTATACACAAAATGCAACTGTTTGGTCGTCACGGGAAGTTACTTTGCAAGATACTTAGATAACTCCTGGTATATCTAACTTTATTATATGATCGGAATGATTACTCCTTAAGTAGGGAAGTTGTTAAACACTGGGGAATATACGTGTAGTCAAACAAGATGTAGTCGATAACCGCACGGAATAGACTAATTTGTTGCGTCAGGCGCTTGTGAGTGGTCAACTTATTGGTTTATGGCAATGTCTGATAGCCGAGATAGATATGTACTTATGTATCCAAATGGATTACCATAAATAACGCCATTAATGTAACTAGTCTCCTTTTTGACTGTTTTTTCTTATTCATAAAGTAAAGAAAAATATAATTTTCTTTTATAAAATTCTGTCAAATGTCATCCTGTCAACGAACCATTGAACTTATAAAGTATTTTATGCTATTTCTTTAGACATTATTTTACTTTTACTGTGATTTATTATAATTGTACATATGTTTGTTGTCCTGAATAAAGAGAAAAAAAACTTTAATAATCATAATGGTGTTTAATTCGGTTAATTAGTCTTATAAATGTATTATTTGAGTTATGAGCTTAGAAATGTAGAAAGTTTATAGAGTTTGTTTTGATAAAATACCGCTTTAAAGTATTCCGAGATTTTTCCAAGATGTAGTTTTATTTTTTTAGTTTCATTAATTGTTGTATGGAGACATGCTTGTGTTCTATAAAATAAGATTTATTTTAATATCTTTATTGATTATTACCATAAAAAGATTACTATTTTATATAAAAAAAAGATTACTTACACTTCGTTATTAGATATCCTGTAGAGCCGTAAGTGTTGTAGATAATTAAAATATCCCAAAAAGGAATATATAGAAATGCCATTTATAATACCATTAGAAATGTTAACCAAAATTTAGGGGGCTTTTTATTACAAAATTATAAAAAAAAAATAAAACAATAAATAAAAAAGCAGAAATTAAATTAATTTACCATCTGTCACATTAAATGAAATCAACTCGCGTAAAATGGAATCACTTAATTTTTTTTCTTTTTGCTAAAGTAAGTTTGCACAGCGTTTTACCCAATTATTAATATTTAATTAGTCATATAATTTTGTTTGGTTTTTGGACTTATGCAAACATGTAAGATTTGAAGTTTTATGTTTTTTTTTTTACTTGAATACATAAAATAGTTTATGCTGTATGTTATTTATTATTTAAGTTTATAAGAAAATATGTTAATAATTATATACGATGATTTCTTTTTAATTTGTTTCTGACATGAATTTATTATTTTTGTAACCTCTATCCTATAACCTATCCTATTTCCCTCTGATTTGTATTTTTTTTACTAATATTAAGTTGACTGTTCCGGCAATTTTCGATTGCTTACTTTAGTTTCCAAGCTCTTGGCAGCCAATGTAGCTTCTTTTGTTCCGGGTTTTCCCCTCTTGAGCATAAGTGATATTAAACTCTCGTCCAATGGTGGCGTATATGATCTTGTATACTCTTTAGAAGTGTTGTTGTACCTAGATTTTAGATTATCTCTTGAAAAATACTTAGGTATATAGTTCGAATCTTTTATTATAGGATCATTTCTAGAGGGAAAACGTTCTCTCTTGGTATCTCCTAGTGTCGTATCAATAGGTCCAATAATTAATGGGGGTGGAGTTTTCGGTTTAACTGATATTTTGGCCACTGAACGGTTTCTATCTGTGACAATATTACCGTTTTTATCCAAAACATTGCTAACTTTTTTAAGATATGGATTCAAAGGAACGGTATCATCTATTCTAGATTCTTCCTGTCGATTGTAATATTTTTGTTTATGTTCTCTAAAACTTTTATTTTCTTGGCTTCTTTCTTTGTCAAGGTTCAATACACGCCTGTCTGTCAGCCTTTCTTTCTTTTTCTCTCCGTGAATCTTTCTCTCTCCTTTATTCCCCCTTAGCTTAAATTCTGTTTTAATTTTCTTTTCCTTCAAAAATCCTAAAATGCGCGATTTTAAGCTTTTCTGATTTTCTGCAAAAATAAGATAACAACAGTTTTAGTTAAAAAAATATTCTTTCTGTGTCGCTGTCTAGCCTAATAGTTTAGAGTACGCATACGGTAAGGTACTACTTTCTTACTTCGAAACATAAGGTCGTGGGTTCGAATCCACCATTCGAAGTTCGACTGTTGACGTGGAATATCTCCTAGAACAAGCAAGCAAGTGTAATAACTTGTAGGTTTTGTGGAATGTAATAGTCCAATAACTAGTACACCTTTTTTTTTGTTAACGGGGAGGAAATCTTCAAAAAGATATCCCGCCTTCTGGGGGGAAGGCGGCGGTTATGTGGGGTTTTTACCCACTAAAACCTCACCGGTGGCCCTTTCCTCGGTGCATGACGAGGGGCTCCGGGATCTCCAGTGGAACGCACTGGAGCCCCTCTGCACTGTGCTCAAGGAGAGCACTTCCCGGGGGGGGAGGTTACTCCCTCCCCCCTGTGCCCTCGCAGTGCCTGGCTACACAGGCCAGCCGATGTCGCCTTCTTCCCGGGTCTTTCGCCCAGTGAACCCGAGGCCTCTTTTAGTCGCCTTCTACGACAGGCAGGGGATACCATAGTCTTATTCTTGAGAGCCCAAAACTACAGGGCTAAATAACTAGTACACCTGCTTTATTGAGACAGCGTAACGTTGTACAAGGAAACGAATTACAAAAAACATATTTAACGAATGCTGTGACAACTGCACGTCCTCGCCATCTTCTTTTTACAAAAATTAATTAGAAGTCATATTACAAACTAATAAGTTATTGTTTACAATGCCAAGTTAATGTGATGAACAAATAAATTATTTATTATGAATTAAAGATACAATAAGGTTCAGGTAAATCACTAAGATATCATTGGAAGTAGTTATTATGCATAACAAACGCTGGATGCCATGTGTTGCCAGCTAACACAAGCATAAGCGTAGTTGGAATGGTTAACAAGAATGTTTGTGAAAAAAAATTGCTAGCATTTCTAAAAAAAAATGTCTTTGGTCCAGTTGAGAAGATCGTGCAATACGCGATAGTCAAAATAAATATGTAAAAATAAAACAATTGATTCTTACTCTGTACTTCTTTCGTGGATAAACTATCCATGGGACGAAGGCGAGAAAGCGTGTCTGTAATCGTTCTTCGCAACGATCTTTCCCGTTTCCTCTTCTCTACCTCGGGTTGTACTTGAACAACTACTTGGGTTTCTTTTAATAGTTGCTTAACTTCCTCTCGTTTTTGTCGTGCATCATTCGTGAAAGTCTTAAATAAATTTCTATTGTATGCAGAGATTCTCTCTGTAAAGAAATTATTGGAGTTATTTAATTTTATCATCATGCTATCAATATTCTAAATAGAGCCGTGGTTGGGCCCTCTCGGGCACCCTCGGATCGGGATGCTAACGCGTTACATAGTCACCATTCGAATCTCAATAATATAGTTTGTCACAAAACAAAATTAACATTGTATTATTGAAAAAGTTACGTTGCTAAGCAAGAAAATATTTTATTTACCACGTTTGATCCACAGTTTTTAACAAATTTTAAGATTAAGCATAAGTATAAACTAGGAGAATAATTTGGAACTACGACCGTTTCGCAGACCGTAGACTATAGGCGTGAGGTATAGAGGGTCAGTAAAGTATATCTCTCTATTACTAAGGATTTTTAGAAATTGCTCCTTTTTCATCAGTGACAAAATTTCATATTCATCATTTCAACCATAAGTAGGCCACTGGACACGTGGACACACACGTCCATAAATTATCAGGATGCCTGGTTATCGATTGTTACTCCAGATAATACTAAAATATTATTAATAATTTAATCAGTGGTAGGTACTTCGAAGGATCCTCTAAGAGAATACCCAGTAAAGTGGTTATTACTCCAAGCAACAAAATCTTCTTTGTCGTTCCCTCATTTCTAAGGATCGTGGTCACTAGAGCCCCCAAGTGGACAATCTCCATCGACTTCGGTGCGAAGTGCAAGTCTCACCAACGATGAGATGGCACATTTTACTTAATCAGACCATAGTATTGGCAACCGGCCTCTTGTTCTCTTGTCTTCTGTATTGCCTACATTGTATTAGCAAAAAAATATATCGTTGTGTTGAAAAATATGACTAACATAAATGATTGTGCTCCGTAATATGGCGAATGAAAATGCTGCTCGTTTTTTCTATTTAAAATTCATTAATTTATCATATTAAATCCCGCGAACACATCTTTAGGTGTATGGTCACTCGTTTCGTCGTTTTAAAATATAGTTTAAAAATTCATACCTTCATTTAACAAATCTGTGTAGTCTGTCATTTTGTTCTGCAAATACTTCCTGTTTAAATTATTATCTAGTATTGAATGCAGGAAATGATTTTTCTGCCAAATTGAATTTCTGTCTTGTTACGTTTCTGAAATCATACCACATAAATAAATTTACCTAGCATGTGTTTGTTTTAATATACAATGTTCACTGGCAACCCTATGGCGCTAAGTTTGTAGAGGGACCGCGCAGCAAACGATTATTATATAAAAATGTTCGCCAGCGCATTTATTTAAAAATGCATCTATATGCTATGAAAGTTAAAGATAAAAATAATGGTCTTCTATATTTTTTTATAATACTCTACTCCACAGATAATATATTTACAGAGGACCATTGAATTTTAAATGCCATTTTTTGCCAATAAACAGCGGGAGACAAATAAACATATTGACAGGTGATGCTTAATAAATAAATGTAATGAGCAGTTAGTCACATACAAAAACAAATGAGAGATGTATAAGCGACTAAATACTTGTACACACAAGCAAAAGTATATAACTAACTACATGTCATGTACGCCAAGGAGTGTTTGTAAAAATTAAAATAATTTATAAAATCCTTATTGTTATATAACTAGACTGACGATAAATATTGTTACAACCTAAAAAGTCTCATTTTTATTTTTTGTTAAAGACAAATCTTAAGTCAAATTTTCGTAAATGCTAAATGCACAAATCGTGCGAAACCATTTTAAAAAAGTCACAGTTTGGAACGTCTTTATTATGATGCAACATATTTCGTTATATTTCTAGTAATTTCAGTAATTTTTTCGAGGCTTATATTAAATTATAATACAGAATGGTGTATTTTTTAGAATTACAGTGTTTGCGTTGTACAAAATCGATCTAAATAATGGTCAGTTTTACAGGTACCCTGTTATACAGATTAAAAATTATTATTTAAATAATGTGCCGATTTAGTCTTAAAAAATCTCTAAAACACGCATTGACATAAATTTCCCATTACCTCTCCGAGTTAACGCATCATGCCTGAACTAATGATTATGTTTATTTGGCAAAGCAAATAGACACGTTTGAATTAAACTATTATTTATTTATTTGACAGATAATATACGTAAAGGTCGTTATTAAGATTAAAGTCATCTTCATTGAAATAATACAAATGCATTTTCGTTTGTAACAAAATTTATAGCCATCGGTAGTTTTTGTATTTGATGATGCGGAGTAAAAAGTTCAGAGTATACTGCTAGAGTACGGATTTAAAATACTTATTAAGAGAAATGTTCATAAGAAACCTATTTAAGTAACATAAACAGTATATTAATTTAAGAATAAAGAACGACGGATTTTTGTCAGACAAAAATGTTTTAAAAATCTATACTCTATGGAAACCGTTTCATCTGACTTTAGAATCAGAATCAGCAGTAAAAGTTTTTAACTACTCTTTGATTTTGAGTAAAACATGACATGACGTTTTTTATTTAACTTTTGAATTTATAAGTTATGTCATATAGTATTATGACATAATGAAGGAAGCTATAAAAAGAGTATAGAAAATAGTACTTTAACGATAGGAATATTAATATGTTTAGGATCGAGTTTGTACAAAATGGAAAACAGTATTTTTGTCTGCTCCACTACGTTGATGGTATTAACAATTTTATTTATGTTTTTATTAGCACTTTATTTGCGAAGCTTCAAATTCACAAGATTATGGTAATTTTACTGCATTCATTAACAGCAAATATTACAAGTATATTATACATTTATTTGTTTATTTCATTCATAATTCCAAATGAAGTCTAAATTTAAAATGCAAAATTTATTATTATTATTAAATAATAATAATATAGGATAAGTTAAAACAAGTTTTACGGTCTAATTATACGACGCTTATAACCAAAACAAATTTATAGTTAAACACAGGTAGCTAATTTATAATTTGTCACTATATGTGTGGGGACGAGAGTTTGTGACTCTGTGATTATACATTTTTGAGTCTGTGCCGTACGTATGGCTTGTGATTCAATATTTATAAATTAGAATAAGTCTACTGTTACTAGTCCATTATTTTTTATTCGTCATTGTTTAGCACAATCAACACGTATCGGAAATAGAACAAATTAATTTCGTTTTCTAATTCTTGAATAAAACACGAAAAAATAATATAGATAAAAACACTAGCCGTATTTCGCACGCTAAATGCATAAATAGAATGTCATATAAAGTATGACGACATCGAACGGACGATGGTCAAGTTGTCATGCCTGCACGAGTTTAAAAAACTAAAAATACTATAGACAACTAAAGGTTAGATATACGTCAAACCTGTCATGATTTTTGTAATACTTTGACAATTTTTTTATATACCTATTTATGTAATAAAATCGATGTAGACTACATATTAACCAATTATTTTACAGAATGTTACTTACATACTAGTCTGGCATATACATCTAATCCTAAATCTCTACTTCTAAGTCTAATTTCATAAGGCTAATTACAATTATACTTACACAAAGAATAGCATATTTACTATTATTAAAATAAAAGCTTCAAAATGTATAATATCGACGTTGGTTATAATTTCTTTGTATTATAAATTACCGCGTACATTAAACTTTTTTTTTTCATATTATTAACTAATACTACTAACTTGACTATGGTTGATCAATTGCTTGCTTTGTCGAGATTTTAAATAAATTAATGGGCTTTCGAACGGGAAACGAGATGAAGGTAGAATGATTTTTTAATAAAAATGTAGCTTATTTTTATAAATATTATGTTTTTAAAATGCCAAGAATTACTAAGAACATAATATGCGAATAGAAACGTTTGGTATGCACTCAGATTAATCTTAGCATGAAGGAATATAAATTCGAATGCCGAGATTTAACTGAGCAGGAACGTCACGCAAGCTTGGCCTAAGCTAAGCCTGATCAAAATCGAAGTGCGCTTTATAAATTTCAGGCAAAGATACCGGCTTGGCCTAGTAACTTATATAAGGATATTGTTAAACAATTATATGTACTCGGTGAAATTATTTTTTTTTGTTATTTATATGTGATTGCCGTTGTGAGCCTAAAGGCTTTTATAATGTCACCGGTTTGAATTAAATAAAAATGACAAGATATAGAATAGACTGTTAAGACAAATATATTCAAAATGTGTATAGTATTATTTGTGCATTGAAAAACTAAAGAAATTCGCATCAGCGAAATTTTAAAACAATTACACTAATTACAACAGAGGTCGCACTCATGAAGAATACTAAATACCTTCAAGCACAACGCGATAATAAAATGCTAAATACCTTCAACCATAAAACTGCGAGTGGGATATTTGAACCGGGTTGCTTCATTTTTACCGACACAAATTCTGCAGTTTTCCGACAATGTGTAGGGTCCTTAGCTCGTTAGAACTGTTCAACATCATCTTATTTTGTTCATAATTGAGAATTTTATAATCATCCTGATTCCAACATCCCTAACAGTCGTGTTGCGACACTTACGCGCTGTGACATAATCACTTATGGCATATAGTATGCCATAAATATTACCATTTACAACGATTATCGCGTTAATCCTGATGGCTAACAACATTGTACTTAGTGAACAAACTTCAGGTCCACAATGACAAGGTGATCAACTTTACATAAGTCGTCTATTAATACTCGATACTTATCTACAAAAAAAACTATCAATTATATCACCGTAGGTTCGTCACAATAAAGACTTAAATACTTTGTCAAAATTTTATGTAATAACTTATTAATAAGTCTTGTGGAATGAAATAGTCCAATAACTAATACACTAGCTTTATTCAGACGGTGTAACATTGTACAAGGAATTATTTTAACGAATACCGTCACAACGGCGCGTCCTCACAACTTAACGAACTAATAAAGTTAAATTATCGTTTACAATGCCAAGTTAATATGGTGATCAACTAAATTATTAATTATGAATTAAAGATACAATAAGGTTCAGGTAAATCACTAAGATATCATTGGAAGTAGTTATTATATATAAAGTTGCTAGCTAACAATTGTTAGCTTATATTTGAGCACCATACTCGGATTAATGCAGTGATACGCAGGCTCCCTTTTATGTGACGTAGTTTTCCAATTATTAAAAACACGTATATGTACTTTTTGAATTAAGAATTCGAAAACAAAAGAATGTTTCTTTATCGCTCGAATAGTTTTATTATAGTCTTTTAAAAGATGTTGGTAAAAATGGAAATATCACAGGAAAATATGATATACCTTCCCCAAAATTAAACAATTTTCGTGGTCAACTATTGACCCCTATAAATCAGCCATTTTGACAATCCCCACTTCGGAGTGGAATATGTTTCAAAAACTGGTTAGAACTCAATAAATGGTATTATTTATTAGATTGTTTATAATTATTTCACCCGACGTTATCTTAAATCAGCCCTCATACTAGAAAATGAATGACTATATTCGAACGGTCTACGTCCATATCGTATGGACGTGAAGAAGTCCCAATACCAAATCGATGGTTATAGTTATTTCTTCACGAGTTTGGGTTTATAGAAAGCGTCACGTTCGTTTGTCCCGTTACACAATAAAAATATATCGACGCTGGAAAGCTAAAACGTAGTAAGTGATACATATGGCCAATTTCACTTTTTTATGTCGTTGTAATCAGAAAAAAAGATTAGATGAAAAATAGTGACAATAGGATTTTCAAAATTGACACTTCATTATTTTTTGTACCGTAAAACGATTTTCTTTTTTTTTTATAATTTCTAAGCAAGTGCTTGACTACGATCCCACCTGATGTTAAGTGGAAATGCAGTCCTGGATGGTAAGGCGCACTAGCTTAGTAAATGCCTATTCACTCTACTCTTGAAAATACCCACGTTGTAATCGGAAGGAAAGACAGACGCGGGCAAACTATTCCAGTACTTTGCTGTACGAAGAATGAAAGACGAAGCAAATCGCTTCGTTCGGGTTTGAGGGATGTTCACAACAAAAGGATGAAATCCCGCAGTGCGTCTTGAAGTCCGATGATGGAAAGGGGGTGGGGGAATTAGATCATGTAGTTCCTGAGCACACTCTCCAAAATGCAATCTGAAGAAAACCGAAAGGCTAGCTACCTTACGCAGAGCAGATTGGTTTCTTTTAGGAAAACTCTAGGTTAATGCCGTGATACAATACTTATTCAGCAAAAATAATAAATAGTGTGTCCAAAACGACAGCTCTACGTCCACAAAAGTGAAATTTATAATTTAGGTCTGGTGAACAATTTCATTTTTGTGGGTGAACAATTTCGTTTTCCAGCATCGATATAAAAATGAAACATTAATAATGTTACCTATTATACTTTTACCATCAGGTTTTTTTATTTGCTAATTTTTAACCAGTAAGTTATGAAAACGTTTATTTTTTAGTTTTAATATGATCATATTTAAATTATGATCGCTCTTATACATAACATATTGATTGGATAAAATCAGGTCATAATATGGTGTTGCCGTATTTAAAATTCTAAAATAAAATGCTTCAATGTCAGAATTTCTTTTATTTACACAATTTTACACATCGCAGTTAGATAACAACATAATTCTTCCTAGTTTGGTTCGGTTAGTCAAATGTGAAATCATAATGCTTCAAGAGTTTCCGATTGCTTATTTTAGGCTCTAAGCTTTTGGCACCCTGTGTAAATGCTTCTGCCATATCTGAATCAAATGGTTTCGTTGCTCTGGTATGTTTGGGAACGGGTCCGTAATAATCGTAGGTAGGTGGTGGGGCTATTTCTATGGAGTTTACAAATTTTCTCTTATCAAGTTTTCTAGAACTTTCTTCAGCTGAAGTAGCGTCATCGCATACTTCATTCTCTATTGGAATGGGCTGACATACAATGTTCTTATGTTCTGCATTAGTTTTTTTTGTTGTAAAGAAAAGACCTTTAGGAGATTCATCTATAACGTGAGGCGGCGGCGGAGTTTTCGGTCTAACATCTGCCCACGTTTTGGTTACTGTAGTGCTTGTGTCTGCCACAACTTTACCCTTTTGATCAAAAACTTTATTAGTCGTCTCCTTCGAAGATTGTGGGAGTGGAGCGAATTCGTCTATCCTTTTTGCTCTTTGTTGTTCCACATACTCTTCTTGAGTGAGTTCTCTGAATTTCTTAACTTTGTCATCCACTCCTTCTTTACCCAGATCCCATTCACGGACATAAGCTTCTCGCAATTTCTGCCTTTCTTTCTCATTCTCTTCGCGGATTCTGTTCTCTTCCTCCTTCGCTTTAGTCTCTGCTTCATTTCTTTGTTGAGTTAGAAACTCTAATAGGCACGTAGTGAAGTCTTTTTCTTTTTCTAAAAGGGAATCGTAAATATAGACATAAATTAAAACACGTTTATAATATGTTTAATAAGCTTTTTACGTAAAAATAATTTTTAACTTCCTCCTAACATTAGACGGATACACAAAAATATCAATTACTATCAGCTTTCCACCGATTAATACCATATGACTTGGGTAAGCCCATCGATCGCAAGATAATAACAAAATGAAACGATTTATTAGAAACAGGCAAACGATACAACTAAAACAATTTTTAGAGACACAGATTAGATTAATTTTGACTGTGTCACTGGCTTGAGTCGTGGTATAGCTTTTAGGTCATTTAGCCCATGAAGTCATAATCATATTACCTAGTAACTCCACAGAAGGGTCCCCCTGGTGAAGCAAGAATTAGTAAAAAAAAGTAAGACTTATCTTACTCTTTGGATCCTCTGGTGGTAAGCCGGCTCTAGCGCGCTGTCTCGCTCTCGCCGCTGCAACCCTCGCCTCTAACAGGTCGTCACGTTTCTTCTTCTTCTCTTGGGCCTCCTTCTGTGCACGTACAGTCTCCTGTCTCTCTTTCATCAACTCTTCCATTTGCTTTTGACGTTTCGCTTCATCCGTACTAAAGGAATAATAACCCACACCGTGTATTCTTGCCTCTGAAACAAACATACAAAACATTACACAAATAAAGTTAATGAATAATTATTACTCGCAAGAGTAATAAGTCCTCCCCTCTCCCGACCCGGGCCCTCTTATCGCTCTCGCCTTCGACTCAATCGAGAATACCGTTAGCATTCTTTTCTTTCCGATCGCTCCCCCATTGCTTAGGATCGTGGATCTCCTTTCTCAGCGATCAATCACCTGTCCCCAGACATTCCGGTCAATGGCCCTGTGGAGGGCGTCACTGGCATATGACTTGACCATCGTAAGCATTCTCACAATTATATAAACGTGGGAAATGCTATCTACAATGCCGAACAAAATCTTATTTAGACATTTATTTAGACATTTATTTAGACATAGACATTTATTTATTGGCATCACAATACAAAAACACATCACAGACTGAATATAACACACATTAAAAAAGAATGAAAAATAGACAAAACACAGTTAAAGTTACACGGACAAATAATACAAAACATATGATGCCAATATCGGAAACCGTCTCAGCATATGCTGTCACAAGGATGCGACAGCGCTGATTTTCAGCGGTGCCCGGGACTACCTAAAGACGTGCGCGCGCAATACTACTTTTATATGGAATATTATTATACAGACAGTAAGAGTATAATAAATATGATACATAAATAAAACAGTTATGAGATTAAAATATATTTTATACAATAAAATAATAGATGAAAAAATATTTTAGTGACCTTTTTTGATAACGAAAAAATTAATCGTGCTTCATTACACCCACAATTGTGTTTTCAATTAATATCTCTTCTGGCCCAAAAATATTATATAACTAAGGAGATAATTCGTTTTTTTTAATTTTATTTAAGACTGATAAAATCGACCATAAAAAATTCGACGAATGATTCGTTGCTATTAGTACCTCGTCGTAACGTCATCGAAGTGCCAAGTTATCTCTTGCGGGCTATAGAATATTACCAAGGCTGCTTGGCTATCACTGCAATATACTAAAGGACCATTCAAGTGCAGAAAAGCATGACCCTAAAAGTTCAATTACACAGACCTAGCTTATAGTGTATGCAATGTATAGCTTATGTGTAACGTATGAATGTTATTTCCTCGAAAGTAAAAAAAAATAGTGTGCTCTGTTCACTGTACCTACACATATATAAAAAATGATACGATTTCATGACACCCCGTGGCGACGAGGTTCCTTCGAATAATATAGAAGCAACACAATTTGCAAAAGTAAATATTATTTTTATATAAATTTTCTTTTAATTTTGTTAATAGGTTTTTATTTAAGTACATAAAAATATTTAGGAAATTTAGTTTTTTTTTTCATGAATATTTTATGACTTGGTAACAATACCTTTAAGCCAAGTCTTTTTTAAAACACACTTATTTCTTACGTCTAAGATGAAAATGGTAAAATGTAAGTTAGATGATCCCACCCATGAGTACCAGCGCCATTTTTTTTTATGAAATTTAGTATTTTCGAAAATAACAGATAACACACAAAGAAATCAAACAAAAAATTGTAATTTAAATTATTAAGTAAAAAAAAGTCTCTTAGCTTTTTTTTCGACAATATAATATTACATAAATAATTAATAAGTAGAGAGTTGAACTACATGTCTCGCTATTGAATCACGCAACCGGCCGCCGTGTATACGTTTATACATACGTTATATATTTTTCTTACGGTTTAAGTCTTACATTTTTTCAGTTCAGTCGCGCAGCAAAGCCCCTATTTCCTCCAAGGTGCTTTAAGGAACTTCGTTCCAAAATAATTCTTATTATACCCAATTCATTCTTAACTTCAAAAAAGTAATTCAAAGCGATATATGGTCACTTGCGGCCAACCGGCCGAGTTACGTAACGGCACGCGCCGCAGTTGGCCTTGGCCAATTTGAATACATTGACAACTTCGCATGATTTAGTCAAACTACGTAAGCAAAAATAAAGGGTCGGTTAAAAAAGTTTGAATATCTCGAAAGATAAAGACGCTAGCTAACTGAAATAAATTGTGCATGATAGGCAATTAAATATCCTTAAAATAAAATAAAATATCTGTATTAATTTATTTATACTTCATTAAAAAAAAACATAAACGAAAAGGATATCTTACGTAAATTGTGATAGTACAGTATTTTTCATAAAATTTTAGTACTTAGTGCTGCCTCAGGCAAGGCATATGGATATTTAAACTTTCTTAACCGACCCTTTATTTTTGCTCACGGCTATATTTTGGTATTTCTTTCTCTATGGTTTCAAAACTCTGATATTAATTTTGTCTAACAAAATTAAAATTCAAAAATCTAATAATACAGACTTTAATCATGGCATTGCTAGGGTTAATTAGAGATTTGTGATACAGGACACACAGGAATATATACACAATGTACACACATCACACATACACATATACAGTCACACACAGTAATGCAGGCAATGCAATTTTTTTTGCAAATTTCCTATTAATTTTTTATTGTTTTTTAATACGAAGCACATCCTTAGTTAACACTGAAAAAGAAATGTTTTATATAATGTAAATTTATAAAGGCTTAGATCCTGAATACGTGACCGAATATAATCTAATATAATATCTATTATAATTCATAAGCTGTTGATTTTGTAAAATTATAAATAAATAAATATAATTCTGTAGTTGTTAAAATAAAAAAACATCCGACTTTGAAATAGAAGGTTCTCAATTCTATATTTTTTTAATGTCTGTGCACTGTGTCGTCATTTTTTTTACTAACGAACTACACAGATTGGCCAGATAGGCTGGCATTGACAGCTTCACCGGATTGAGAGGTGGCACAGCTCTTAGGTCGCTTAGCCTGAACCTCTATCGCTAGTAACTCGACACAAGGGTCCCCCCGGTGAGGGGTAACCTCGGCTTGGACGGTTACTACGTTACGCTTAAGCATTCCGATCCGAGGGCACGAGAGGGCCGAACCACGACTTCGTTGCTATTTCACTGATAATAAAAGTGTCGTCATGTATTTGTATCAAACTTTATAGTTACCACTTCTCCAGGACTATCAAAACACAACGATCAATGATTGGTGAGCAGGTATATTCGACATAGGATGGGTATCTATCCGATAGAATAAAGTATAGCTTAGTATTATCCTGCTGTTATATGAGTTCCCCTGATAATTCCTTTTTTTTTTTGTTGACGGGGAGGAAATCTTCACAAAGATACCCCGCCTTCTGGGGGGAAGGCGGCGGTTATGTGGGGTTCTTACCCACTAAAACCTCCCCGGTGGCCCTTTCCTCAATGCATGACGAGGGGCTTCGGGATCTCCAGTGGAACGCACCGGAGCCCCTCTGCACTGTACTCAAGGAGAGCACGTCGGGAGGTTACTCCCTCCCCCCCTGTGCCCTCGCGGTGCAAGGCGACACGGGCCTTCGCCTTCTTCCCGGGTCCACCTTGGCGGACGACAAAGGACCCCACCCTTGCCGCCCAGTGATTCCGAGGCCCCTTTTAGTCGCCTTCTACGACAGGCAGGGGATACCGTAGTCTTATTCTTGAGAGCCTAGAACTACAGGGCTGTTTAATAATTTACCTAGTAGTTGTAGAGACTTGTGATGTATACAAAATTATCGTAGGAGTTCGTGCATCAACATTTTATTATTTTCAACCGACTTCAAAAAAGAGGAGGTTCGCAATTTGTAGTTTTTTTTATGTTTGTTACCTCATCACTTTGGACTTGATGAACCGATTTTGATATTTTTTTTTATTTGAAAGTTGATGTCGCCTTTCACGACAGGCAGGGGATACCGTAGTCTTATTCTACGAGCACAGAACTACAGGGCTGGATAGGAACATAACCTACCGTCAAACAGCAAATCTTGGTAATGTATATCCTTTTCTTTCGCAAGCAGTTCCTTTTCTTTCTCTTCCCATTTCTCTCTTAATGTTTGTAGGTAATCATTTGTTTTTTGAACCAATAATGGTTTCTCCGGCTTATTAATTTCCTGTAACAACAATTTTATTCTTAATAATTAAAAAAATCAAGGACATTTTTTTTTGTTTTTTGTTCACGCGGGGGAATCTTTTTATAGACCATCCTCTGGTACCCTGGGTGAGCCCGTAGGGATGTGTGGGACTCGGCCTGGGCAGCCCCTACCCACTAAACCTTCCGCGAATGCCATCAGCCGTTATGAGCGGGGTGCCCCGGATCTGTCAGCGACAGGACAGGTCATTTAACCCTAGCGTAGACAGAGATATGGCTGTTTTTCCCATATGTAATATTTTTTTATATATTTTGAAGAGTGACAGAGTAGCCACCATGATATGGCAAATAGAAAGCCAAGGTTGTATGATTTAATTTTGATTTTATTTAAATTGGTTAATATTATTTATATAAATTATTTTTATTAAAAATAGTAATATAAAAAATTATACCATACATAAATATATACCTATCTCTATTATTAGATTTTTGTAATCTGTGTTATGAAAATATATATATGGGAATAACAGTCCCAATAAAATAGGAGAAGTTAATTCTGACTGTCGCCTAACTAAGAAATAAAGTTAAGTCTTCCTGTGGCCATTAGGAAATCACAGACAATAAATACTTTTAAAAGATAAAAAGTTTTACTTAGACAATTCCCCCTAACTTCATTTATACTGTTATTATATACATGTAAATATATTATATGTAATACTTTTTATACACGTTTTGTCTTTTTACAATATATATATATTGATATGTATATATTTATACCTTTATTATATGTATGTTTATATGTTTGTATGTCAATTTTTATTATTAGTTTTTTAGTATATCTACTTATTATAAACTCGCGCCGCTTCTTTTTATTATTCCTCTCCATCCAAAGGTTGCCTGTAAGAGATCGCTTTTAGCGATAAGGCCGCCCATTGTTTATGAATTTTAATTTTATTGTCTTTTTTTTAATTCTATTTCATAAGTGTACAATAACAATAACAATAAAGAGTTTATAAATAAAATAAATAAAGTGATATGAATTATTAATTAGAAAAATTGCAAGAAAATGGCAACACAATGATAATTATAGTAATATTTATTAATCTCGTACCTCAGGGGGTTCATTGTTTTCCTCAGTGTTTGTCATTGCCCTTAATAATTCCCTATCTCTTTTTTTATACAGCTCCAATTCTGATTTAAGGCATTTACGTGACCGCCCCAAGCAATCTGTAAACTCCATCCTGAAACATTAGATAGACTGAATTTAATACAGAAAATATATAATCCAAAGAGCCGTGGTAGCTCCGGTAGTCCGGTCGGTTGGCTTAAGTTGCATAGTACACTCAGCCCTGTAGTTCTGGGCTCTCAAGAATAAGACTACGGTATCCCCTGCCTGTCGTACAAGGCGACTAAAAGGGGCCTCGGGTTTACTGGGCGACAAGGGTGGGGGCCTGAGTCGTCTACCAAAGTGGACCCGGGAAGAAGGCGACATCGGCTGGCCCGTGTCTCCTTGCGCTGCGAGGGCACAGGGGGGGAGGGAGAAACCTCCCCCCCCGGGACGTGCTCTCCTTGAGCACAGTGCAGAGGGGCTCCGGTGCGTTCCACTGGAGATCCCGGAGCCCCTCGTCATGCACCGAGGAAAGGGCCACCGGGGAGGTTTTAGTGGGTAAGAACCCCACATAACCGCCGCCTTCCCCCCAGAAGGCGGGGTATCTTTCTGAAGATTTCCTCCCCGTAAACAAAAAAAAAAGTTGCATAGTACACTAGCAACCCGAGTTCGATCCCCGGTGCCGGCCACCAATAAACTTATTGTTGCAATTTTATATGCTGATTCGCCACGCTCTCGGCGGTAAAGGAAAACATCGTGAGGAAACCTACGAAAATTTTACTTTTACTACAACGTTGGTGCAGCCGTTCCAGAGATTAGCCGGAACAAACAGACAAAAATTGTATAAAGTGTTAATTTGGTATATGTACCATATAGTCATATGCATGTAGTAAAAAGCGGTTTTAATATTACAGACACTCTTTATATACATTTTATTTATCTGTGATATGATAGAATTGTACAAAAATAATAACCATATCTGCTTTGTTAAATAAAGTTTATAGCAATAATTATATTTTACCATGCATCCTCATCTTCAGCATCATTGTAAATTGTTTCAATTTCATTAGAACTTTCTAATACTTTTTCTGTTTGTGCCTGTTTTTTCCCATTAAAATCAACAAGAAATCTCTCAGCTAACTCGGAATTTCCTGTACTGTCTGATAAATGTTCATATAGTTCAGCTTTCTTCTCCAAAGCTAACCTGAAAAATAATTAAAAAAAAAATTAAAGTTACACCTGTATATGTGTCCCACTGTGGGATACGCCTTCTATGTAAAGAGTATAAGAGTTAAGTCTTCCACGCGGTCCTAGTGCGAATTGGCAGGCTTCACATGTTTTAGAAAGCTTTGTCTAACAAACATGTAAGTTTCCTCACGATCGTTTCCTTTGCCGCCAAGCGCGTGGTAAATAAGCACTAAATTGCAACGAACAAATTCATTGGTACCGACACCGAACAACGAACTGGGGTCAACAAACTTCAGGTCAACAAACTTTAGGATACCGCCCAGGGATTGAGCTACGACGGCTCGCGAAAATTATTTTTTTTCGAATACACTGATCAGCCAGGAGGCTTGTACAGTTTCAGTATTTGAGGTGGTACAGCTCTCTAAATAATAATATGATTTTAATATTGGATCATTTTATTTCTACTAATGTTGCTAAGAGCTACGTCTTAAAGCCTTATTTTTATTCTAAAGCGTTAAGAGAAGAAAGTACTTCTTGTGAGCTCTGATAATGTAAAAATGATCCAAATGGTACTAAAAGCATTAATTATAGAGTTAATTTAGAAGAGACATAGACATTTTATTTATTGGCATCATAATATACAAACATATTAGGGACAAATTATAACACAAAAAAATACAATTAAAGGAAGGAACAGACAAATAGGACATGAAGCCAACATTGGACACCATCTCAGCATGTATAGTCATAGGGATGCCACAACAATGATTTCCAGCGGTGCCCAGGGCTACCTAAAATCGTGTGAGCGCAATACTACGTTTACATGGCATCCATACAGAGTAGAATAGTAAATATATAGTATAAAATTATATAAAATAAAGTAAATAAATATTTAATTACATACATTATTTCAACTGTGAAACAAGTCCATAGGGGCCTTAATTAAGCTTTCCTATTTAAAAACTAAATACTCACTTAGATTTTCTAAAAGCTTCCAATTCATCTGTATCCACAGCCTTAAAACTATCTCTGAGGCTTTTGCGGTTTTGCTGACTGTCACTTTGTTTTTTTTCGGCTTTTGGTGGTTTGAAATTCTCCAACTTATGCCCTGGCAGTTGTTTCTTTTCAATAACCTCCTCTTGCTTTTTTAATACTTCCGCTTTAAGACTTAATAACTGAAAATATAAAAAACATATATTTCATATTCTCGCCTTACATTTAGATTTCGTATATGAGAAATTAATAAATGCACAGACATCCATGAAATAGGCAGAGATGGCCGATTTCCATTTTGCACGATCCTTGCAAAACTCTCTTGCAAAGCTCTCTTGCTTATTCCACATGCATATATCTGCCAGTACATATCATATGAACACATGGTGTTTGATTGTGAATGACTTACCCTTCTTTTGTGGCAATCAATCTACTCATTATATCTCACAAATAAATAATAAAAAAATACAGTAATACAATACCTACATTCACAGTAGTTGGTAGTGATAGATTACAGACTCCACTTAGCACAATCCTGACACCTCTTTCGCTTCATTCAGATCCATATCCTTACTAAAACAAAATGTTTTCATCACCACTTTTATCATTGATCATTCCAACATGCACTATTTTTGAGTTGTCATGGCATACTCTATCAAGCAATAGCTTTATCATTCCCATACAGAGTCAAAACTATTTAGGGTGATTTTCAGAATCTACATAATCATCTAAATCATATGCAACTGCTTCTAACAGAGATAACTACTAGTGGCAAACATAAAAATGCGAAAATTTTCCACTCTTTCTTTTTCTTCTCCAAACACATATATAGAAATGTATGAAAAAAAACATTATTCTGTATCCTCATCCAATCTTCCATGCCTGCTTTATACATCTCAAGCTACAACCCAACCACCAGCCTTACCTTCTTATCTTTTATAATAAACACCTGGAAAAACCCTTTATAAGAGTGAATAGTGAAGATTTGGTGTTAAACCTGAATGTGTCCCGATGAAGCAGGAATCTAGTAAATGTAATGTCAATGTAGTTGTTGTAGTAAGTGTTAGGATCAACAAAACTATTCCGTGTATTACAGAGCTGTGCAGTATTAAGAATGCTTGTTTACAATTTGCAGGAATGTGAATAAAATTTATAAATAAGGGTTACTAGTCCACAAACAATGTGTAATATCAGGTATTAAGAAGAAATGACAGCAAATATGTATTTATGTTTCTATACTTGGACTATGTATTTAGTAGGGATTGTATGACATGACCGGGTTATAGAAAGAAGACTGAACATGGTATATAATGTGAAGGTGAGTTATATAGTCTATTATGAGTAATAATAATGTAGCGAATAATGCTTGTCTGGTAATCCACCCTAAGATATGGCAGCGAAATATGACTTTGACGGGGATAGGAGATACATTATGTAAGCGAGATTAATGACATAAATTCATGTCATTTGGTTATATGTTTGATGAGATTCCAAATAACGGGTTAAAGAACTACATTTTTAAGGGTTGTTGTCATAATTGTGGAGAATTGTAACCTGATTCACAAAAGAAAATAATAATGGCATGGTATATTAGACTAAAAGATGAATGTATATACAAACCAATTTTTATGCTTCGCTATTTCAAGTTTCATTGAGTGAATAAATATCTCTACATAGTCATGTCTATGAGAACAGACAAACAGGTGATAAAGAAAATTTTTCTTTAAGATGTTACTGATAGGGTCGATAGAGGACATTCTAGATGTTATTTTAAGTAGGTAGGCAACTTACAAAAAAGGCAAGGAGACAGTCACTTGTAATTGGTGAATATGTACTTAGATGTTTGGATGTGAATGAAGTGTAAATGAGTCAGAATCGAGCAAAGTGGATGCCCATGATCTCTGCATACCCCCTGAATGATAAGCTTGAGCGTTTATGTCATACAATATGTTACAATAAAAAAATTAATTACTTACAATAGACTTATTAAAAGAAATCTTCTTGGTAGACTGCAAATTCATTTTATTTACAGAATTGCTGATACAAATACTTAAATACTAGTAAACACTGAACACAAATATTATTACACAGAACTGAATCACTGCAATTATATAACCAAACTCCAAATCAATTTAATTAACAACAAGCATAAACATAAACACAACAGATAAAATAATTAGAAATATAATTAGCAATTGTCCAATAGTTATCAGCTTCTTCTAATGTTTTCCTTTATTTATAGAAAAAATTCTATGAGTATTATGTCAGTCGTCAAAGTAACTACTAACACCACAGATATACATTTTAAGTTTTGTTTTTTGTTTGAGAATCTGAAAATCTAAAACAGAAAAAATAAATGAAACTTCAAAATATAACAAATAAATTCAAAAACTGTAATAAAAATTAAAGTAATAACAAATGAATCATAAAATATCAACACTCTATTTTGTTGGCAAAAAATGCCAAAAGCCTAATGACTCAAGGTGTGGACATTTGAGTACTGTGCCCCATTTCCAAGAATAGTTTTGAGCTTAGCTGGGAATGGTTAATAACTCTTTAAAATAAATTAACATGAGATATTAATGGAGAATGTGGTAAATGTGAAACAAAATATTTATAGAAGTATACTGAGAGATATAGAAGAAAAAATATCACCAGACCTGCATTAAACCCAGACTAGCACACAACACAGCCCACATTTTTGAACCATACCAGATGTATCTTTGTACAAATACCTTTTAACAAATTTGGATATTTATGGCATATCCACAGTTGGGTCGTTAGGAGATTTAATTGTTTATAAAGAACATGCACAATATAAAAGTGCTTAAAGCCCGCAGCTCCCATGTGAGGTTGGTAATTAATATTTATGAGTTTCACTGATGGAAAAATGAAGGATACAAAGGGTGGAAGTGGCAGGAAAAAAATAGGATCACCCCAATCCCATTTTTATTATACAAAGAGGCATTACAAACCAGCCCATATTTTTTTGGAAATACAAATAATATTATAATTATCTAAATGGCTTGAAATTATAGCAAATATAAGTTTTATAGGCTCATAGAGCATGGAAACTTGGGTTCAAATCTTCGTACAAAATAGAAGGGATCTGGGATCTGGAACCATATTTAATCCAAGAACAAAATAAAGCAACAAAACAATACATTGGACAAAGAACGCACAGACATTCAAGTTCACAATACTATGTTACTAATACCGAAAAAAATCTTTGTAATTCTATCTAAAAATTAGTTATGACGATAAGAGACTATGGTTATTTAAATTACACAGCAGTTCACACTACAAGCCGTGAAGTAGGAACAAAAACTAACACAAAGCAGAGAGCAAGGAAACGGGAATAAGATCAGAATGTCACACATTATTACAAGACAAACGAAAAAAGTGTGGCACAACTGGCATTAGCAATGGTAGTAGTATGTACTGCAAGCAGTGTATGACAGTGATGCCATCACCTGTATTGTATTTACACCCATGCACATAGGACGAGCTATTTATGCAAGAATGTTGATGAAAAATTCTACACAACAAATTGACCAGGGTAAAGATATTAAACCAGATGTGGCTTGATAAGTATGTGTATATATGTATGTAAATAAAGATCACATCATCATAATGTCAGAAATCGGCTTGGTCTTATCAAATGATTTATGCCAATATTGTTTAATTATGATAATGCCATATATTATTCGTACGACAAAGGACTGGAATAGTTTGCCCGCGGCTGTCTTTTCCTCCAATTACAATGTGGGTATTTTCAAGAGTACAGTGAATAGGCATTTACTAAGCTAGTGCGCTTACTATCCACGACTGCATTACCAATTAACATCAGGTGGGATCGTAGTCATGCACTTGCTTAGAAAGTATTAGAAAATATATATTCTTCTGCGACAGCACAAACTGATAGATTGCAACAATAACAAAACCCTCCAAGTGCAAGTTAAAAACATTTGTCATACTTTATACTTATTCCGAGACCCAGACAACTACCACCTTTTCTATACATTTATGGTAATCAGGTGATATAAACACAAAAAATCTTTTTATTTATAATACAATCAAACAACAATTATGGTGGCAGGAGACAAATATGGTGCAAATACTTTTATCACAAAAGATGTTATTGGTGTACTGTTGGGCATGAAGTGGCCTTAAAGGACCCATTCAAACAAAACATTTACTTGATTTTGATTTCTATTTACATTAGTCACCTGCATTCTGGACTAGAATACAAGAGTGATATCATATTCAATCTAATTGTCAAATGAAATTATATAGTGCTAGTATAGTGTAGTGGCTAAAAAACCAGGATTAAAACTAAAATGACTTTTCAACCTAAAATAGATTGTGCATTCCCTTTCCCGCAAAAACTCAGGTAAACCAAGCTGTACAAAATGCAAATATAAAGAAAGCAAAAAGAGAACCATGGCAGAATTCTACACAAGATATATACAGATGCGACATTTCTTTATAGAACTGAAAATATTGCAAATGCAATGCCAACCTACTAATGTGTGATTGGAAGCAAAATTTGAGAAGAAGCACGTACAAGTAACTCAGGAGTGAGAATGAATAATGAAGTGATGTGGTATTTTAACCACATTCATAATTTAACTATCTTTTATTAACCACTTGTTCGAAAATATTTTAAAATATGATTAGTTATTGATATAAAAGTATATAAAGTTTAAGTTATATTTGAGTAAATTAGGACTATAATTAAATTTGAAAAAACATTATTTTCAATTCTGTATATTATTAGTTATTATTATTACCACATTTAGATGATATTGTAAATTCACTTGTTACGTTTTTATATTGTTGGTTGTGGCTACATGGACAATGAAATATTGCAATTTTATCAGCATGACTTCCTGAAAACTGGTAACTACATAAACATGTGAACCCAAATTATTATTTTGTGAAATATTAGTTTATTCCCGACTTTTTACATAAAAGATAGACACTCTGGACAATTTCTTTTGCTTTATTATTATGCTTTAAATTGATAGGTTAATATCAACGGATCCTTAAACCCTCAACATATACGATCTTACAGGACACCAACAAAACACTTATTAATATTAGGAGTAGCCACGCAAAATATGTATAGGCACAATTGAAGTAAAAAAACTATATTGAACTTCACCTTCCAATCTGTAATTCATTAAAGCAAGAATGTACTGAGTGTACATTCTTGCTTTAAGGGATTATCAAACTTTCTATGATTTGCCTAGCTGCCTTATTCAAGCCATCAGTATACCATTCACATGTAGGTTGTTAGTAATAATTCATATCTCACATGATTTAGTTGTGAATGTAGTGATTAATAAAATACAACTTGGATTCACAATGCACAATATAAAAGCGAAATTTAATAATTACTAAAATATAAGTATGTTTTGTTAGGAAACCTAAAAAGTACTATGAATCTAAGAATGTACCAGATACAACATGTATTGGTACAAAGCTATTTTTTAATGATATAATACCTACATCTTAGTTGCCTAACCTTCACCAAATTTATAAGATCTTAAATGTAAAAAAAGTAAGAATCCAAATTAAAATTTTTTAATAAAAGTCAGCTGTGATTTAAAACCAGTACCCCAAAATTGTAAGTCCAACACCTTTACCCTTCCATCTTTGATAAAGCTATGTAGATTTTATTCAGCTAAAAAGCATTGAATGCTGCATGGTGGATCAGAATTATTGGGGAAAACCACAACCCTGAATGAAGGGGAATTATAGAAACATCAATAGGCTAATGGTTTAGGGTACAGTCTGCAAATCGTAAGGTTGTAGGTTCGAATCCACCATTTGACCATTAACATGAACCATGTTCTAGCACAAGCTTAAGCTTAATTGGAATGGTTAACAAAAATGTTAGTAATATTTTCTGAAAAAAAAAGAAATTGTGCTAGCTTTCTTTAAGAAAATATATTTATTATATCTGTGTTTCACCTGGTGACATGTCGGCAACCTAATGTTTCTTTACATAGGTTAGCAAAGCACCAACAAGCTCTTCATATTTGTCAATGGGTACTTACTATCAGGTGAGCAATATGGTCTTTTGGACTCTCTGCCATAAATAAATAGTAATACAGTGGTGCATCATTATATGAGTTTAATTTGTTCCGTAACCTTGTTTGTTAAAATAAAAAAAAAATTGTTTGCGTTTCAAAGCAATATTCCCCATTGAAATACCATTGCCACAAATGTATTGTAAGTGTACAAAAAGCAAAAAATGTGAACTCAACTTTTCAAAAATAATAATAAGTATTAGGTAAGTAATAACAATAAAACAAAGATTGGGGAAGTACCATGCATGATACTAGTGCGATTGGAGTGGAAGTGTAGGCATATTATACCTCTGTGTTTTTCCCAGTGAGTGCAAAGCTGACAAAATGTATATAAAAAACGATAATAATGCAACTAAATCTCCACTGATAGGTGTTTGTGTGTTACAGTATGCAGTGATTACTTAACATTAGGGAAGACAAATTTTGTTTGCCTCTCTTGAATATGAAAATTGAAGATTGAGAAATATGAAGTATGCATCTATAATGTTTAATGAGCAGTGTACAAATCTAACACAAGAACTTCAACAGTCCTGTCTGCATTCTGTAGTAGTAGTCAACCAATCTGACCTAACACCATTCCTTAGCATTCCCAATACATTTGTCTTTGAATGTTTTTGGAGAGTATGTTGGATATTCTATGCTCAATTACACTTTTGTTTTATGGAAATTTTATTGGTTGGCAGTACTGACATCACTTTTGGGAACACTTTCCTTGTTTGTAAGCAATTGCTTCACCACAATCCCGCCGCACGTAATCTTAGATGGAAAGGCAATAAGTAGTAACTTGAAAACATCTATTTACACTTTTATTGGAGTGAAACACTGATCTGTGCAATTATTACTAAATTATTTTAATTATTAAATTAAACCTTTATGAACCTACACCTTTTCCAAAAAGTCAGAAATGCACTTGCAACCCTTAAAGCCTATATATGCATATATACAATACATTACCCATTTGGTTACAGAGATAGATATAATATGATTTTCAAGGCGGTCTTATATTTTTTTCTGATTAGGATTTTTTAAGCGGAGATCAATTTACTATTCGCAAGGAGTAATTTCATCGCAGTAACCATCTTTGTTCTTAATATTCCCTGTAAAGTTCACAAAGAATAAAATTACTTACCAAGATCGAGCAACAAACACAAAGACAAAACAACCTTTAGACGAATTAGGCCGTTAACTCAATTTAACTGCTCAAAACAATAACTAAAACACATCAAAAATTAAATCGCTATATTACTAATTTAAGAATATATAAACACTATGTTTTATTAACAATCACTCTGTCAGCCTATCTGCTACTGTCAGTCAGCACATAGAATCAATACTGATTGATCTAAGAATCAAAGAGTATATCGATGAACACAAAACAGACTATAACCTTGGCCTCTTTCGCATTGAATTTGAATATTTTATCATTACTAAGATGTTTTTTGCTACTGTAAACGTTTAGGTTGCTAGGAATAAGTTATCATTATAAAAAAGATATGCTGACCTTTATTCAACTTAATAAAATATATTTTGTCAACAACTCTTAGAAAACTCCAAAAAGAACAGCATCGCAAATAAACTCCTTTTTTCTTACTAAGCATATATCTTATTTTTGGTGAATATCGAATACTTCATGTATCCAGGGTACTGATTGAGGTATTTCCTTATGCCTTGGGATGGTGTGTGCATAATACGTTAGTTAAAATATATATAAATAAAAATATCCGTTCTCAACACCTCAAACACTTTGATGATACCTGTCCAACGGTTTGTACTGGGCATAGATTGTTCGTACACAGACGAGCATTTATTGGTTCTACCGTTCTAATATCGTCAAATTAACCTGCTTATCAACCTCCAAAGGATTCTGTTCCGAGCCTAGATCATGATTATTCGAAGCCCTATTGACCACAATGCCGAAAGGCTAAGCCTCCGCTCATGCAATGGGGTATCCATTCAGTTTTTGCCTCGGCATTTTGTCTGATCTAATTGTTTACCTAACCTAAGTGAATTCAAGATGTAGAGGATCTTAAATCTTTCCTGTTGGATGCTCTTATGTCAACTCATCAGTAACAACGTGAGCTAAATTTCTGTCGATGTTTAAATCACGTGTGTACTTCATCTATGTCTTCACCCGTGTCATATGTAGCAACTTGCTGCACTGTAAGTCGCCAGATTAGGGTGGGGTATCTTTCGTGGCACCTTATCCAAGTCCATCCATATCTGTCTATCATATATTTATCGATCCAAATGAGCTTCTAAAATCTTAATGTACTCAGAAGAGCGATCAGTCAGTATTTTACACAAGCCAATTCCTAACCATTATACCCTTCGAATATTCTGCCTTGCATCACTATTGTATTATATCACTTTGTGTTGTCATGTGTGGGATGGGACTGCCCAATAACAACTCCAAGCAATTAATCATGTGCAATGGAGAATAGCTCTAATCTTCGTCAAAGCAGTTTACTTCGATGAGCTCGATCCTTTGGTGTTATAAAGGGATATTGCATCAAAAAGGTGTGAATCAAAGACCATAGTGGATCTCTTTTATTATTATCCTTCTTCCATACCCTCCCTGAATTTGAAGTCGGCCCTCCTCGTGTTGTCTCTTCTATTAAATTAAATTTATCCCACACGTGGTCTTTGAGGTTTATAACTGGTGAACGCGCTGGGGTGACCCATAGTATCTGTTTGTAGCATCTCATCAAGGTATTCAACTATGCCCGGAATATAGGGACGTACCACTATAGATACATAGATATAACTAATAAAGTTATATAATTACACATCTAAGGTACATTTTACAATTCATTGTACATTTATCATACATACAAAGATCAGCGGTAGAATCCTCTGTAAAAGAGGAAAATGACAGTTCCTTCCAAAAAGCCACATAAAGTACTATACTATACTTCTCTATAATATAACTGACCCTCCCTCGTATAGAGTAATTCTTTTGCGCTACCGCCGTTTTATGGGCAGGCCCAACCCGCTAGATGTTAGGAGCGTTGCATGCGGTAGATATTGAGTTTCTTCGACATCTTCTTCCCCCAGTGCCAACGCTTCCCGAAATGGCACTCAAAGTTAGTTATTAAATGTTTCGTGCGTCTCGTATGTATTTGTAATGTAATTAATCCGAGTAAAAGCAACCGACCCAGCCGTGGTTCAGCCCTCTCGAGAGCCCTCGGATCGGAATGATTACGTGTAACATAGTACCCATCCAAGCCGAGGTTACCCCTCACCAGGGCGGGAGTCAAAAATTATACGTTTAGAAAATATGCAAAATTTAATTATTTAAAAACAAATGAAATAAAAAAAGACAACTGTGTTTTTCTAGGACTTTATGTTTGTGATCATTGACTATAATTACGACAGGGTAAATCAAACCAAATCAATATTAATGTAATTATTTATGGACTTTTATTTGTACATGTGCAGCTGTATCCAAACGGATTAAGTGCATTTTTGTCTATGATTACAGAACGACTAGATTGACCAACACCAACCTAAAAATATAAAATGACACATTTTGACTTGACTGACATCTTTGCAATGCAGTGATCTCAGCTAGTTTTTTTTGCTAATTTCATGGTCATTCTGACAACTATATCACAGGTCGTGACTGTAAAATCTCTATACAACATAACAAAGAAACGATATATACGAATTCAAGTTAAAATTAAAACTAGCGGTAAACGGTGATTTATATGAAATTATAGGGCAGGTATAAAATAAGCGAACAATATCGCTTGAAACAGTGAAATAATTGTGATATCAAAATGTCAACGCCAGCCAGAAGACGTCTTATGAGAGATTTTAAACGGTAGGAGTAAATAATTGTTAAACGTTATTAATTTCGCCATTGTGGGAAACATTCGTTTTGTTCGGATTACAAATATGACGCTGAATTATCGAATTACATCACTGACAGCCTTCATCGATTTCTATTCTGTTCTACATATTTATTAAGTCACGAAATCAATTGTGAAAGATTACTACCATTTTACAAGAATCTTCGCACGTTATTAAGCTACGTCATGGCAAGAGTCACTTTGTATTTATATAGTTATTATTGTTTCCTAAATTAGGTTAGTTTGAAGTGTAGAAAGTTTATTAATATGTAAACTAAGCACTAAGTAAATATAACTAAGCACTATATATTACAAAGTAAGAATAATATTTAAGATATATATTTGTTCTTAACATGTAATTGACCTTATTTTTCCTCATTCTAGTTGGGTCTAATGTTCTACTTTAAAACTTCACAGCTTACAAGAGGACCCGCCCACTGGTGTTTCGGGAGCCCCTACCGACAATAATATCATGATCTGGAATGCTGTGATATTTGGTCCCCATGATACTCCATTTGAAGATGGAACCTTCAAACTGACAATAGAATTTACTGAGGAGTACCCTAACAAACCTCCCACAGTGAGGTTTGTCTCCAAAATGTTCCATCCAAATGTTTATGCTGATGGTGGGATTTGTTTAGATATCTTGCAAAATAGATGGAGCCCTACATATGATGTCTCTGCTATCTTAACTTCAATACAGGTAAACATAAAACAATAGTTTTGTTTAGACATTCAAACAGTTTAGTTAAAGTAATGCATCTGCAATTAATGCTCTGATTAAAAAATGATCACTTCATGGAAGAATAGTTACATTGTTTTTAAGTAGAATGAATTTGAAGTGTCAATAACCTAATGGTCTTGGCTTTGATCTACAAATTGTAAGATCGTAGGTTTGATTCCATCATTGCTACAAACTGCACCATTTGACTATTGATATGAACCATTTCTTAGCACAAGCTTAGTTTAGAATGGTTAACAAGATTATTAGTAATATTTTAGAAAAAAAGAAATATTGTTAGCTTTCTTTAAAAAAAATCCATCTAGTTTTCTCACTATTATAATTCACTGAATTCACAAATTTATTTCCACTTTTACAATTGCAAAAGTGGAAATAAATTCCTTAAAGTTATTTATTTTGTTTAGATGTAGTGGTCCACTGGTGGCAACAAAGTATTCAATTGCCATAACAATATCTCCCATTACCAGTAAAATGTTTGTACTTTATTAAGGAGCTGTATCTCCTGTTCCATAAGTATACCATGTATACCTATTGTTCATTACTATAGTTAAATTAACTATATACTTCTACTATTATATACTATATATATAATATAGGAAAATAATACACAGACAAATTGGGAACTCCTTTTGTCGGTTGAAAAGATTAAAGATAAACAATCATGTGTTTGTTGTGTGTTTATGTATTTGTATGTGTATGTAAATGCATGTTTAATGCTGCTTCGTATAACATGCAATTAAAATATGATTAACATATTTTGTTTTTCTTTATCGTTACAGTCTTTGTTAAGTGATCCCAACCCCAACTCACCGGCAAATTCTATGGCGGCCCAGTTGTACAAGGAGAACCGTAGAGAGTATGAGAAGCGGGTTAAAGCCTGTGTGGAACAATCTTTTATTGATTAGCAGGACACGGGAGGGTTCTACAACATCAATGTTGTATGCATCATTCACGCTGCCCATGGCAACGGCTACCAATATAATTCATTGGGACGATTGTGTAAATTAAAAAATTATAATATCATACAGACCTGCTGTTATACACTGGCGGCATGGAATAAAAAAGATTTTGGTAAATCAATATTTTAAGGATTTTATGTTTATTTCGTTGCTAGTAGTATTTTAATTATCTATTACATATGTTAAAACTTGAATTACCACATGCAAATAACAAACAATAAAAAGTAAACTTATAACATCTTTAACATTATTTAGTGTTTGTTTTTTTTTTATATAAAATTAGTTATTTATTTTTATATTTGTCAAAATACTACATTTTCAGTTTCACTTAGATTATTTGAGTAAAAAAGTTGTGTCAAAATATATTTTTCATTAACCACACTAAACTGTTTTCTTAGGTCCTCCATTTTCAATATGCATTGCTATTAAATAATCCTTGCCTATGCTTAAAAAATATAGCTGTAGTGTAGTTAATTCCTAACATGTTTTTTTTAAGGTAAAAGTACCTTAATTGGGCTATGGTATTATTTAGCGAGGAATTGATAGATCTGGAAGGCTACATTCTCAATAAATTTATATTGTGACCCATAAATGGGTCAGTATAGTCCTCGGCGTGTTTACCTAAAAAAGTACAAGTGTTTTTATGTTTTCATTTACAAATTACACCCTTCATTAATTATTAACGCTATTGGTCCTAATGTCACTTCTGCACAACTCATCTTTAGGTTCACTACACTTAGTATGTCCCAATGTTGTATTTTCTAAAAGATTGTATAGCCATTTTGTTTTCTCTTAAAGCTATGATTTAGCAATGTTTCAGGATCATTTTTACATAGGTATATGTAATATTTTGTCTTCTAGTAAAATATTATTTTCGGTTTCAGATTTGTGTTTTATTTTAAACTAGCTGTCCACAGTGTTACCCGCAATTATTTATTATAAAACTATTTATTTAAATCTTTCTGTAGTAAAACTTAGGCTATGTTACTTTTTATTATATCAACTATCTGCCAGTGAATGCCCCGTCAAAATCAGTCTAGCTATTTCAGATATTATGAAGGACAAATAGATGGAGAATAATTGTAAAAAATGTTATTTTGATGTATGTATTGAGTAAAAATTTTATTTTAATATTACCAACAGACACTTCAAAATTATTTGTTTGTATAGATATGGCCTTTCTACTATATAAATTTAAAGCGAATTTGCGTCTTATAGTACATACCTGTAAGCCCAACGTGTTATCGTATTTGTCTATTGATATAATGCCATTCTACAACATTTTGGGCATAAAATGACATTAATCTTTACTGATTCAAGTGATCGTACATGCTTCGGGGACTACCTGTGTCGGACGGCCCGTCGGGAGGCTGATGAGCGGTGCCATGATTGTGGTGCTGTGGTGGACTCTGCCCAGCACACCTTGGAGGTGTGCCCGAGATGGGCAGCGCAGCGTCACGACTTGGCATCCGCCATCGGTGGAGTAGACCTGTCGCTTCCGAGCCTCGCACTTGCGATGGTCTCGAGCGACAGGTCTTGGTCGGCGGTCGCCTCCTTCTGTGAGACGGTCATGTCCCAGAAGGAGGCTGACGAGCGGGTCAGGGAGGGGAGCTGTGGGGCTCCCTCCCTCCCGCAGGCGACGAGTCGGGGTGCGCAGGAGACGTTTCAGACGTCTCCTTTCGCCGCCCCCGTAATCTGAAGCGGGGTCAGGATGGGAACCTGGCCCCAGCATGCTTCGGCATCGTCGGGACTTTTCTGAGTGCCGGAGAAGTCCCCTTTGAGGGTGAAGTCCGGTCTTTGCCGGGACCGGCCGGTCGTTGGGGTGTCTTGTCGCTGACAGATCCGGGACACCGCGCTCGTAACGGCTGATGGCATTCACGGTAGGTTTAGTGGGTATGGGCTGCCCAGGCCGAGTCCCACACATCCCTCCGGGCCTACCCAGGGTACCGGAGGATGGTCTATAAACAGATTCCCCCGCGTTAACAAAAAAAAAAGTGATCGTACATACAAACTGGTCTTTTTTTTCATATTATTGGAAGGAGACTTTACAGGACAGGTTTAATAACATTTTTATAGAAATCGTTAGCACTTATGCTACACCTGATATATTAATTTACACAAGAATTGCTTGTATAAAATTATAAGATATTAACAATTTTAATTGGTAGTTCCAGTAGAAGAACGATACAGAGTAAAGTTGAGGTAATTTATGCTTCCGTCTTTTATGAATGAAACTGCTTTAGTGTTGTGAATGTTCAAAATGTCGTATCTTATTATAAATCATTGTTTCACTTCTAAGAATATCACACAACACCAAGTTGCTGCTAAGCTTTTGTATACTCATTACTGTTGTATTCCAGTATGTCTCTCTGCTTACCGTCAGGTAGTCTGAAAGTTTGCTTATAATTTATCCAAAAATATTACATTCTTTTAACCCTAGCATGGGGATAAAGACAGGTTTCGCTCTGCAGCTTAGCAGGTACAAATTTTTTGTACTTTAAAAATCAACAATTTATATAGCCTATTCTATTAGATTGTAAGTTGAACAGCTTGGCTACTGCCACATAAATATTAAAACTAAAAAATAAACACACATATTGTTAAAAAAATATCTTTATCCAAAATTGATTAACCATGACATTTTATAACACGTTATATTATAAATAAGTAATATACAATTATTGACATATATTGCTATAATACCTGATAACCCGTAGGTAAATGTACCCTAATGTAATCTACATATTTATAAATCAGTTCAAGTTGAAGCAAATTGTTTTATAGCCTACATTTAGTATGCAGCAGTGACAGGTCACAAGTGGTTTAGTTATTTCAACTCTGAAACTAGACACCGAAGATCAAATACAGGGTGTTACATAACTTGCTTTTTTGGCAGAAACTATTTTTATCACAAAAAGCTCTGGTGAAAAGGGGGTTTTTACCTTGTGTTCAAGTTTGGCCAACCCATTAGAGCTCATTTCTTTTAAGAAAGATGCATAAGCATTGCCACAAAGAGTATCAAGCATCTATCTAGTTTTCAAGTCTTCTTTTAGTTTATACATCAAAAGCTCCATACAAACTGTGGCATCTTCTGCACTGTCATGGCCATCAACAGAGTTCTGGATAATTTTCTTTAGATATTCAGATGATAAATTCCTTAGTGCCCTCTTATATGGAGGGCCCATTTTATGTGGAAACAAAACACTAGTGTCTATGACTGTGTCATGAATTAGTTTTAACGCTTTAAAATCAGATTCTAAGCTGTGACCAATCAATATAGTTTTACTATTAAACATAGTAAGAAGAGTGGCCTGAACCTCCAGTAGTGTAGTCCTCACATCCATCATTTGCTCCTCGGTAATACCAGAATATCTTGTATTATAATCAATAATAGGATGAAATGGTTTTACAAGTGTCTCGTAAACAACTTTACAGGTGGAATTTATTATTGTAACTCTTGTCAGATCTAGGCCATGTGTTGTATAACACATTTCACAATCTAGTGAATATACTCCATAATCATCCCTTTCTGTCTCTGGCAGCAATGTTGTGACATAGCCCTTTAGGTTTTCATAATCTACATATTCATAAACATGACAGGAAGCTATACAGCAGCCATCTGATGTGCCATCTTGACTGCAGCATTGGTATCGAGCTTCACCCCTTACCCTATATTTATTGTTAGGATGGTAAATGCATTCTTCTTTAACAGCAGGGAAACCTTTCTTGTTAACCATGTATTCCTTCTTACATCTACAACAAGTTCTTATATAACCTTTCGGTGGGTTCTGCTTCTTTTGTCCATATATAATTGCTCTACCTTTTTCTCCACTACTGTGTGGTCTTGGAAAACCATTATCCTGCAATTGTTCTTCTGTTAAAATCCATTTCTGTATATTACTATAAAATTTAGGGCCACTGAAGTTATTTGTATCAACCATATTAATTTTGTATTTGTTTTCTATGCTCCAAGATCCTGCTTTACTTGTGGTACCAGATATTGCTTGTGGAAATTTTTGCAGTGCTGCACAATTTGAACCTGATTTCTTAACACCTTTACATTCTTGCAATTCCTTTCTCAGCCTACTTACTGTGAGTACTGCAGAATTTTTGTATATTTGTATAGTAGAACATTTTTTGCTTGTTGCCAATTCTTCATATTGAGCTCTGGCGTATGCATCAACTGAGACTAAATACATTTTTAAACATTCATCTATCATCATATTTAAATAGACAGATCTTATATTTGCTGGTATTTTAGAGGCAAGAGGCTCTAGTACACCAGGCCTATCGATAAACTTTTCATTAGGCATGTGGGCAACCCTTTGAGTGCCTTTTTTAACCGTTTGTATTGATGTACAACTAGTGGAGGGAATATTTCTACTATTATCCGGAGTATGCGAAATTGTTTTCTTTGCATTAAGCAATGTGGAAGCATAAGGTACATGAGCAATTCGTATCTTTGTGTTGCCACTATTTGGCGTTGCAAATACATTATTTCTTTGCACGTCCTGTGGTGGTTTTTGAGTAATTTCATTAGAAATAGGTGGATTTTTCAAAGCATGAAATTCTTTGATTTTTGCAAGCCTACCAGCCATGGTTTGTGCTGCATATACCTTAAAGTTAGGTTTCACTTGTGGCCTTGGAGTCACCTTTAAATTTTTATCAGTAGTTCGAGACACCCTTTTTTTGGCTGGCACATATTCTTCTGTTTCCTGATCATCGTCATGTTTGTTGCTTGATTCCTCTACAATTTTAGATTTTTCTACAGGTACATATTCTTCGAAAATCTTCTTACATTCTAATGCAATGCTTTCCTCATCTGGCTCTGACAACTCAAACAGCTCTTCATCATGGTCATGTGACTCATGGTTATTATCTTCATGCTTTTCTTTATGTTTTTCTTTATAACGCTTAGAGCTTTTATGACTTTTATGTTGTCCTTTATGGCCACTGTCCTTTTTACTAGAATCCTCTTTAGAACACCTAGAACTTTTTGAGTGACTTTCTGAGCTTCTAGAGGAGCTAGTTTTATGTTTAGAACTCTTTGAATGTTTCTTTTCAGTTTTATCTTTATCTTTACTTGAACTTTTATGACTTGACTTTCTTTCAGAATCCTTCTTTGGAGATATGTTGTCTTTTGATTTTATGTCATGTGTTTTGGACTTTTCTTTGCTATGTGATTTACTTTTATCAGTGGTTTTATTATCTTTTCTTGGTTTTTCAACCTTCTTGATTATGTCTTTCTTCTCACTATTTTCCTTGTTATTTTTTAACTTAATGACATTAGCATCTGTCTTAACTTCTTTCATATCACTTTCACTATTTTCTTCATCTAATATTTGGTCCAGTATATCAAACTCGGGTCCTAAGTCATCTAATCCATTTAAATCACTTGATAATTTCCTTTTCTTTGGAGCAGGTGTCTCTTCTTCATCACTAGAAAAACATGGTGCTAGTGATCTAGGTGTAGGTTGATAGGTGACTTTTGCAACATCAGTTTTAGCAGTCACCTGAGCAGGTTTGTACTCCAATATCTTCTTTTTATTTGTGCTGTTAGAAGGAACATAACTACGTTTAGTTGAAGACTGATTATCTTTAGGTGTATACTCTTGTAATTCTATCTCATTTCCTGGTAAATATTTTTCCTTTGATTCCACAGAACCCTTTGGTGTATATGGATCTAATTGTGTATTCTCTGTTGAACCAGGAGTATATGTGGTAGGTGGAGGGATATATATAAAAGGTTTAAAAGAACCATTAATTTCAACTGTTCGCTTAATTGCCATACTAGCTGGCTTTCTAGGTGTATAAGGCACTGGAATATGTCTTTTTCTTTGTTCATTTACGTCTTCGTTGTTTTCTGAATCAACATTATTAATTTTGTTTAGTTCTGATATGGGTGTTGGGTTGTAAGTAACTTTAGAAGTTACAGGCTGCGCTATGTTCGTCTTCGTCACTTCATCGTTTGCCGCTGTTCCGGCGGGAGATGATCCTGATACTTCTGTTTGTTGTAGTACTTTTTGTACGGCCGCAGATACCAGTTTTTGTAAAATTGTATCGCTTTCGATGCCGTCGTTGTTTTGGGGTTCTTTCTTAACATGACGGAAATGACAGTAAGGTCGTTCACAAAGACCGCTATCATAAAAAGGACAATTGAGACCTTTAAAATAGCCGGTCGACGGGAGCATTTGAATATTATATAAATAAGAATTGATACTAAAGAAATACTATAACTCGATCCAATTATTGTAAGACATACTCCAATTCAGTTTTGTTACGAGTTGATTCTGTCAACTCAAGACCACAGATAGGTTACAGATTTTATATATTTTAACATGAAATCTATAGGTAAGTTTTATAAAAACAAGATACTAAAAACATATAAATCCTTACAGTTAGGTGGTCAAAAAATGAAATGTCGCGTAATGAAAATAAACTAGATAAAACTGAGCTTTGCCGGAGTAGTCAGCACGCCGGTTAATTGTTAAATGTACTACACCGATTTGAAGCCATAATAAAATTAAAAAAAATCCGACAGTAAGTATGATAATGTTATTAGACAATTTTTACTTGTAATCTTGTTGAGTTTACTTCAATTAACCTAGAATCGTTTATCAAAATATAATGCGGGTAAAAAAAAACCTAAATATAAATTCTGAAATAAATCTATTATTTTATTTCAGAATTTTAAAATGTCAAAATAAACAAGATAAAACTGACAAAAAAATTGCTTGAAAATTATGAATAAATGCAAATTAATTATTAAGGCAATGTTTTACTATCAACACGTCCGTCTAAATTTATTTACATTTTCTAAAAATACGTATACGTTTGTCTGTAGTCGCAATATCTACCGAAAAAATGAAAGTTCGATACTTTCATTTTTTTGGAATTATTTTATTAGCTTGAGAATTTCAGTAACTAGTTCCGTGCTTCATTTCAAATTGATATTATAAAATATCACTAGCATATTATTATCATCATCAGCCTGTGTCAGTCCACTGCTGCACATAGGCCTCCAAAGGCATGCCACTGAGCACGATCCTCTGCAACTCTCATTAACTACAGCCTAGTATAAGTAGTTTAAGTAATAAATATAAGTATTATTTTAATTGTATAAAACTGACTGGTACTGCATCAGACACTATACTTATAGGCACATTGCCACTCTAGTGTACATGAGGTATTTTATATATAAATAATAAGTTAGTAAAAAATGGAATTAAAATCCTATAAAAAATTTCCGAAAGAGCGTTATGAGACGTAGACATTTCAATTTTCCAAATTTTTCTTCTTTTTAAGGTAATGGTAGTGGAACTGACCATTTAAAGTTTTTCTAAACCAATCTCGAATTTTATCTAATAAAAAAAATATCAGGAAAAGAGAAACATAAGTAAATACTAAACTTAAATGACGATGAAATAACAATTCCTAAGCTAATGCTTGACCACGATACCCTTCCTTTTTTGAAGGTCGGAACCTCACCTGGTTAACTCTGATGTTGTGTATGTGCGATAGTGATCAATTAAGATGAGGTGAGTTGTAAGCTCGTTCTCCCTGGTGTGCCATGTAGATATATTATTTTGTTTTATTGTCAATTATCAGTTCTACTAAAGATTCTTCAAGAATATATTATTTTATCAAATAGTGTATTTTCGTTTCAAATCAAATCAGTGACGGACCAAAAGCTGCTACGCGCGCAGCGTCCGCTTTATATTCGAAGTAGTTATCTTACGAAGCATCTGAAGACTCTGAAGACGAAGAATCTGGCACACATTCCACATTCGTTCTTATTTTCTTATGAACACCTGGTACTTTTTTAATTCGGTCAAAATTACCTTATGTTCACGTCTTGCGAAGACCATATACTTGCGCAGTCAGAATTTGTAGAGTAACGTGTTTGAAAATGTAAAAATGGTGTCATGGTCCATGTTGCAATCGAAGTTTCGTAAGAATGGGTGAAGTTAGCTAAGTTAACCAAAGTAGGTTTTGCCTCAACGCCAAGCTTTAAAGCAAGTGGTCAGTAATTATTATGGAACTGTTTATCAAGGTTTATCGTCAATTCCCGTCCTCGTTTTTAGAATTGTCAAAATTAGTGACAGATGTAATTGACTGCCTGGCAAGTTGGCTGGAATATTTGTATCCCGATTTTGACGCAATATAAAAAAAATGCTAGAAAAGGTGGCTATTGATTACGCGGCATACTTTAAATTGGACGTGGGTGATGGATTCCAAACAGTGCAAGATGTGATCGACAATATGATAACAAGACTTGAAGAATTAACTAGTGTTGTGCAGATGATAAAAATTAAAAATTGTGATTGTAACTCTGCGGTATCTAATGATATCAATAAATACAAAGCAGAAATTACAATTCTATCTAAAAAAATCGTAACTTTAAATGAAGTAGTAATTACACTGCAACAAAATATGGATAAAATTGAAAAACAAGTTGAAAAGGCAGAAACTTATTTTGGTGTTAATAATGATGGTAAATTAACAAGTTTACTAAGGCCATTTTTAAAAAGAAATCGTGAAGTACCATCTATTTCCGACGAGACACCGTCTTTAGACTCGCTTTTCATAACAAGTGTAATGGATAATTTTGAAGAGGTTAAGTTAAGCTGATGTTGTCTAAATAAAAATATTTTAATATTATATATTTGAATGTTAATAAAACAGTTTTTAAAGAAATAAGTATTTTTATTCAAATAATCAATGTTTTTGGTGGTTTATTAATATTGGTAAATTAAACTTTGTATATATTCTAGTATTATCATTGTAACAATGCAAGTCTTAACATTGGTTTAAAGTGCCATTATTACAAAAACCACAGCCTTGGTCTGTATTCATAACTTCTCATTGTTTGGTTACAGAAGTTATAAATATAAATTTGTTAACAATTACTAGAATACAACAAACTCACAAGACAAACACATGATATTCTAAAAATCACTGCGTTCCGGTAGAACCGAAGCCCCCATCAGATCTTTTTGTGTCTGATAGACTGTTGACTTCTACCAAAACTGGATTGAATATACGTTCACAGATTAATTGTGCAATTCTATCTCCCTTCTTTACTATAAAATCTTCATCGGAATGATTGAAGAGTACTACCCCTACATTGCCACGATAGTCTTCGTCTATGACACCAGCTGTAAATAAAATTCCAATATTGAAAAATAACAAGTTTAATGATTACAGCATGCAAGTAGAATATTTTCTAATGCTGTTCTACAGATTTGAATTAGATAAAATACCAATGGGGCAGCTCAATTTAACAAGAATCACTGACTAATGTAATGGAAAGGTTTACACCCACATAACTATATAGGCTAAGGAAGCTTGTCATCAATTTATTGGTTAATAAAAATTTCATATCAAACTTCATCATAACAAATGTTTCTGCATCTAATACTTTTATGAAATAAAAGGACAAATGTTCAGTATTTAGCCATTGCCTATGTATATCCACTATGGTTGGAGCAGGTTAGGAACACAGCTTCCCTGAGGCATGCTAATGTCTGAGGCATTGAAGTGTATCTAAAAGCAGCAGCTGCGGACATCTCTCTCGTATGTCGGAGAGTTGAGTGGCAAAGCGCATCTTTTATTCAGAACTCCAGCAAGGAAGGCGAAAACGAGGTGACCAGTACCTAAGATATAAGGATGTTCTGAATAGACATATGAAAAGATGCAAAATAGAGTCCTCACAGTGGGAGACAAAAGCAGCACTGCGTCCTGAGTGGAGGTGATTCGGCCACCAACAGGTTGATAATTCCGAAGTTGAGCGGCGTGAAGAACTCGACACAAATCGAGATAAACTGAAGACCCGCCAACTAGTGTCCATCCACTATAATTATGTTGGTGGAACCTTGACCTGTGATAAATGCTCTTGTGCTTTTAGCAACAAGCTCGGGTATGCAAGCCACCAAAGAGCAGAAAACCTAAGCCCTACCTAATTAGTACCTAAATGAAGAGTCCTAATTAAAATGCCTTTCCAGTGACACAGTCACCATGGCCAACATCGGCCTGGACATCATGTATATCCACTACACAAAAGTGTGTTAAGGTAAAGCCTTTAAATAGGACAAAGGAATTTAATATGTATAACAAAAAGGCTGGGTGGAACTGCTGCTATCTTAAACAAAGTGGTGTTAAAGACTTTAGTTTTGTTAAAAATTTGTTCCAAGGTATTTTTAATTCCAGATTAAGTGGCCATAATACATATTAATGAAATTATATTTAGAGCTGTAAAAGTAACAATAGGGACTTCTATGATTACACATGATTAAAGTTTTATATTTACATTTCAAAATGGTCTTTGTCAAAGTGTAAATGAAAAATGTATTTACACTTTGACACAGACTTATTGGCTGACCCGAAATAAATACTTTTAGTCACACTTGTTTTCTTTGCTTTGTAAAATGAATTTCTATACTCTACAAGCAATTAGCTATCATTTATAAAGTCCCCCTTAACTCACTTAGTAAAAGCTCTTCAGATATAAACTATAGTAATCTGTTAATGAAAACATTGATGTGAATAGACAGCAGAATTATGTGATTGGTATATAATTAATGAACATATATATTTTTTGATGACGAACTATATGGTTGGCCAGTGAACTTTACTGCTTCACCAGGTTAAGAGGTGGCATAGCTCTTAGGTTACTTAACCTCTAGTATTGTATATATGTACTTATTATGTTTCTTGTTAATTCCCCTAATATTATATTTTTTCTATTCAATCAATAATCTTGTGCCATTATTGCATTTCATGTAGACACAAAGAACAAATATCCATAGATATAGTAATGTGTAGTACTTAAAATCTATCATAATGTACAATATATATCAAGTAAAAAGGTTTTATTTTAGATCTAGATTGAAGAACACTGAACCTAACACAAAATGATGAATTCATCATGTGAGAAATTAATAATTGCCTGTGTGTGCACATACAGGGCATTACATATAATGCTATGAACTAATTAATATCATAATAATATTAAGCTGGTAATTAAGAAATGGTACATGCCAAATTACAATAATTTCTTACCACCAACATCAATGAAGTTTTTAACCGCTAAGCCTGAGCGTGGTGCTACGCGACCATAACATCCGGACGGCAGTTCTAATTGTAGATCGGTTTTTATTAGTTCTTTACCACGAGCAGGAACAATGTAATCATAGGCGCTTAAAAATATTATAAAGGTTAAGCTTAAATAAATCGATCACATGAAATATAATATACAAAGTAGTAAGGAAAAATAATAGGATCTGGTATTTTATGATAAATAAATGAGTCCGAGATAACTGCGGTGATCTTAGAGGTCCAATTTTAAGATAGCAATTCAATAATACGTAGGCACAGTAACCAAATAGTAGTAATTTAACAATGCGGTTCATTTTTCCTATTACGCAAAATAATATCAAATTTTCACCTCTTTAAATCGAATCCTGCTGCCTTTTCTGACCCTTTAACTGGTAGGAAAGCATGTTCGCTGAGGCGTGTGCATTTTAAACTTACTTGATCTGCACTTGGCATCGTTTTGGGTTTAGAAATTAAACGAAGAAACCACAGCCTTACTTTTATAGTTGCAATAAATTAAGACTTTTGATGTACTTTCGTTTGTTTCTTTCCCAAATTCTTTAAGAAACTATGGACAACAAAAGTACAAACTGAATATCAATCTACATCAACTTTTGTGATGGCGGAATAGAATCACTTGTAAATTGAAAGCAAAATTGGCGCGAAATAAAATTGGCCCATAATAAAGAGAATGACCATAGACAATTATTAACTGAAATTCAATTCTTTTACCGTTAGTAAACGTAAAAACTTTAAAATAAATTAAAGTGCAAAAAGTTTGTATTATTAAGTAAAATAACAAGTATTGATAATTCATACGTTTTATACAATGTGTTACTTTTATCACAGTCGCATTGCGTTCAATAAAATTAATTTACAATAACGTGAGCATCATGCTAAACGACTAGAAATATTTTTCGTATATTAAAATGCATTTATGTAAATATATTTGATTCACTTTTGAGCAGCATAATAGAAACAAAAAGAAGTCTGAGGAAATTCACGTTATAATACCCGTTTCAATTAATCCAATTAAATTGAATTAAACGTAGAAGTCTCGCAATTTACCATACATACATAAATTCAAAGTACTCGTCCAAACAATAATATGGTCAGCAATAAAGACCAAAACTTATTTTTATTTTTAAACTTGAAAATGTAAAAACCCAACAGTACGATAAAATACTTCGATCTGGATAATTTAAAGAACGTATCCCACATCTGTTAATCTTACCAGAACGGTGAGTTGCATTGCAGTGTCATCTATAAAAATATAATCTTCTCCTAGAGCAGTTTAATTTATTTTTTCGCTTTCTATTAAAACTAACTGAACTAACTGCCGTGCTGCCGCCATATGGAGTAATTTCTTATAATAACACAAGGTTCTCTTGATCTTCGCAGTACTCACCGGTCACACCGTACAAAGATCTTCTAGTTTCATTGTAAAGTACTACTTTGTTGCTATCTTCCAGATTCCATGAAGTACAATTTCAAGCAAACTGAGTAGACGGGTAACACGATGCTCATGCATCAGTTTAGGCACAGGGCTGAGCGAAAACTGTTGATGTTGGAAATTAAAAGCTTCTTCCTGACGAAGATCCACTCTTACTTGTACATCGATTTTATATTTGAAAATTTATAAAAAATCACCAAATAGTTAAATTCAATTGAATTAACAGAAACCGTCATAGATCATAAATATTCGTGGGCTCATTTTTTGCAACGCTTTGTATTACTAATTAATAAAATCTCATAATTATATGTGCTTATTAAAATGTCAAAGTAGTGAATACAATTATCCTTTTTTTGGGGAAGGGGCAAACGAGCTTGCCTGATTTTAACTGATCACGCCACCCACAAATACCTACTAATAGTTTTAGATGCGTTGTGCGTCGTGTCACGAAGAGTAGAGGTGGCACCGTTCTGACTGCCCCATTTGGAGCCGTTGCAGTGACCCGCTGTTATATCATCCTTCAAGTTAGTTAAAGAAGTTGAAAATAATTTCGATACTTTGGGTAACTGTGTCGGTAATTTTAAATGATGCTGCGGGTGTTTCTCACTCAAGATATTTGGGTTAATAGATCGTAAAAACCTTCACCAAAATTATGTGTAGTACTAATAGCAGGTTACCTGTGCAGGATTTTGGAGAGGTTCAGGCTAAGCTAAAATCTATGCCATCTCTCAATCAAGGTCAATTTCTCTGGCCAACCTATGTAATTGGTCTATAAAAACATCTGAATTTTGGATATCTGGGCTAGCTCACGTCGAAATCGGTCTAAAGTCAAATAACATTTACTGAAAATAGTTTAAAAAAGAGAATCGCATTGCTACTAACCGAGAAGTCTAAATAAATGTGTTAAGATTGATGTTTAATTACATCTTTATGTTTTGTTGATTTTGTTCACGTCAAGATTGCGTAACATAGTAACCGTCCAATCCGAGGTTACTCCTAGAGTGGAGTTACTAGCTATAGAGGTTTAGGCTAAGCGACCTAAGAGCTATGCCACCTCTCAATCCGGTGAAGCAGTCAAGGCCAGCTTCTCTAGACAATGTGAGCATTTCGACCTAAAATAAAAACAAAAAAAACCTCAAGATTCGATCAACCATTACTTATTTACATAATTACAAAGGTGACACGAGTTGATTTTTTGGGCGGGAAATTATGAATAAGCAGTTTCGAGTACATTATTAAGCCAGAATTGAGTATTCTTAAAGATATAATAAGAAAATTAAAGCTTAATGTTTATTATCTTTTTAAATAAAATTAAAATGTGATCGCCAACATCTAATGGGTGATACTTGCTACTGATAAACCTCATATTTAATAAGAATCAGTATATGAATAGTCACAGAACAAATATAGATCTTTTTCACATCTGCGTTTCGGTTATCGTGTAAGGAAACCGGATTTATTTACTCCCCTCATCTTTACTATCGTACCTTTTTCTCTTTTTAACAAAAGGTTATTTATCATAATTTAGTTCGTTATCCCTGTATTTTCTCTTCAACTATACAAAGTGTAAGTGTGCTGTAAGCTTATATTGTACGATGACATATTATGAAGTTGTGATTGGACAAGTGGTTTTATTTAAAACAGAATTCTAACATTATATGCAGCTAGTGGTGATGTTCCCTTAACACATTTACTTACCCTCGAGTCAGGACGCGTCTAAAGTAACGGTCTAAGCCTTTTCGGGGACCCCAGCAATAAGTTACGCATCACAGAGATTTAGATGTTCAGGTTTACGTATAACTTTTTTTTTCACCATAAGCTGCCATTAGCGTTAGCATGGTATTTCGTTTTCGGGATTCGATTCGCAATCGTCGAAAACTTAGTCACTAGGTTATGGTATTTCTGTCTATCCCGCTAGGTTTTATGTCAATATTCAGCCCTGTAGTTCTGGGCTCTCAAGAATAAGACTACGGTATCTCCTGTCTTTCGTAGAAGGCGACTAAAAGGGGCCTCGGATTCACTAGACGACAAGGGTGGGGCTTTTGTCGTCCGCCAACGTGGACCCGGGAAGAAGGCGACATCGGCTGGCCCGTGTCGCCTTGCACTGCGAGGGAGTAACACACCCCCCGGAAGTGCTATCCTTGAGCACAGTGCAGAGGGGCTCCGGTGCGTTCCACTGGTGATCCTGGAGCCCTCACCATGCATCGAGGAAGGGCCACCGGGGAGGTTTTAGTGGGTAAAAACCCCACATAACCGCCGCCTTCCCCAGAAGGCGGAGTATCTTTTGAAGATTTCCTCCCCGTTAACAAAAAAAGAAAAAGGTTTTATGTCAATATAACAAGTACTAACCTAAACTGTTTTCTTATTACTTATGTTATTAGAAAAAGCTCTCTCTCTTTCGGAATTTAAAATAAAAAATTGTATTTTGTATTATTTTTTTGTGGTATTTTGTCGCTTAAATTCGTATCGTAAAATATGATAACTGTTTCTTATATTAAAGACGATAGCGAGGTTGTGTGGTTACTGATGATTTCAAATTCCTACAGAAAATCAGTGGCTACAATTTTTCACCATTCCTTATCACGTTCGGTATAAGCTCCACGAAAGACTAACACTTTCATTCTTTTGCATTAAAACTACCTAAAGGCATTGGACATAAAGTAATAATATATATATATATATATATATATATATATAATTACTTTACTTCATATATATAGCATATACACTACAGCTTTACACAAACATTGACAAACAGCTACCGGTGCTCTGCGTTCTCTCTTATTTCCGAAGTATCACTATCATAAATAGTTTGAAGTTCTAAAGCGTTTATTCTTTTTCTTCTTTCAAATTTGAGCTCGTCGTCAACGTACTCCTTAGCCATAGATCTATCAATATCCTAATCATCAAGCATACTTCATTTCGATTTTAAGGAGTTCCTAGATATATCTCGGTTCATAAACAGAAAGTTTTTGGAGTCAATTAAAAATAATCTTATAATGGCAAGTTTTAGGATATTTTCCATCATTATCAGCACAAAGTTAATCAGCATTTGAAATTGTAATTAACATTTATATCAGTACCGGCATCGAAGATCGAATTCAGATTGCCCTTGTACTTGGAAAATTAAGGTGAGCGCCCGGACACAAAGAGTCAGTTCTACAACCTGTTTCAAGATATTTCTTACGTTAGAATAACAAATAAACCACCATATGCTATTTTATAAAAGAAATATATTAATATCGATAGTGCTTTGATGTCCATAAGTATTAAGACGGGGTGCCGTATAAATATTGAGCGTATATAGTTTCTTCGTTCATTATTTATTAAATACATTTTACCTTTGTACCGTTATTCATTATTAATTCAATTAATGTAAGTAATACCAGTCACTTATTCAAGCTACAATTTTTTCTATTATATTTTGAACAACAACATACTCTGTTCAATTTATATAGAATATATGAATGGTTGATTTATATTTAAAGAGGCAAAAGAACAATCTACCGATCAGGTCTTTAGAATTATTAAGTCTAATCACAAACTTTACATGTATACCACATTCTAAATTCGATCTAATGCTTCTATTTAAAATCCAAACTTGCATATAAAAACTTATTGGAATGAGTTACATCGACCTCTACTACTATAAATGAATAATTTTTACCTAGACTGCGACCCTAATAACACAAAAAAATATCTACCTGCGCGTTAAGGGGTCTAACATTTGGGCACAATACGGACAGTAAGTCGCTGATCCACAGCGATTATCCTGCTTCCGAAAGCCGGCGTCAGTGAAAAATGTCCACAGACGGCGGGAGTCGCGTCGATCAATATTTTGTTAAGTGCTACACGGAAGTTCGCATCATAACTCTATACCGCTCAAATTTAAACCAAAGTGCGGCTGTTTGCGTACAATGCGTCGTGTGTACTCGCAATAAAGCGGCAACTTTCAATCAAAATCTTCACAAACTAAAAGAGCGTTTCGTGTGTTACTGTGATTCATTCGGGTGAGCCCCAAGAAGGGGAGTTTGTCCATTTTTATATTTTCAATGTGTCCCTCGCGGCATGCGCGGCGCTCGTCCGCCAGTCGCTCTACTACAGTTTCACGCACCAACACCACCGCAAGGAAACTAACGTAAATATTACTCATACCATAATATTTACAAACGAATTGTTGTTTTCAAAATACGGATGAACTGTGTCGGTGAAGTGGATATGAAAGTATATCAAAATTTGTGAAGTTTATGTGAAAAATACTCAAAACAGTGATTGTGTATCGTTTAGTTTCGATCCGACTCAAGTATGGTCGAGGACGTGCCGCTCGTTCATAATGTATTTCAGGAAGCGTTTCAGCAAAGAACTTTTCGTTCACATATCTCACGCTAGAGGTCAGTATTCAATAAACTTAGTACTAGTATTAGTTAGAAGAAAGCTTTATAAGCGGAATTTTTAATCTTCCTTATTGAATATATCTATATGTAGTTAGTTAGGGTTCAAGCACCGTAGCACCTCTTCCCTTTTGCATCCCTTCTCCGCCCTTTACGCATGATCGACCGACAGAGTTTAGGGGTTCACTGCGAATAGGGTGCGAGCACTGTATATACATTTATGTATGTTAATATTGTACTATACAAAGCTAGTTGTAGTATTGTTATAGATATGAATGAACTGACGCTACTACGGAATATTGTAATCTATTTTTGTAGGTATATGTATTTAATGGTTTAATTCCATAACTTTATATAATAATACAAATAATTTTTTTGGTGTATAATTTGTTTCGTATTTTTACGTTATGCAAAACATATAGTTTGATTTATTTATATTTAAGCATACAATAGAAAAATATTCTATCTCACAGTCTTAAAAATCATATTATTACTTATTTTACGTATAAAAAATACACGTAAAAATATTTAATATGCAACTTAATAGCCGAAGAAACATTCAAAAGGTCAACAATGATTTTAAAATCATAAACTTATTTATATTAAGCGCCGAAAATCAAATTAGAGAAATAAAAGAAACTGTTAACCATAAAGCGGATGATATGCAAATCAAAACAAAGGCGCTACCGATCACGCAGATTGATCTTATTACTTGGCGTTTTTATTGATAAAGTGAAATGAGTGAGTGAGGCGTCTATGCAGATAGATGCCGTATAGGAGCAAGACGTAGCGAGCGACATCGGACATGTTTGTTTTCATACCGGTCCGAATTAACGTCGCGATTGGTTCAAAATCCATAACTGGCCTCCGAGAGCCAGGTGTCGTTCACACCGCGGCCTCGCGCGCCTCGTCTCGTTAATCACTCGTGTACGCTTTTGTTATAGCGCGTCGTACAGCCATCTTTGTCAAATTACGAGCGATTCATTTTAATAATTCGGTTTGTGTTAACAAATGGAACAAAACGCAGATACTGTTACCGACGCGTCGTGCGGCCGAATCGAGCACATTACTACATTCTCTTTTGTTTTATCGCTGACGCTTCGTTGAATGGAAGCGTTACGACTTACGGCGTTAACGATCACTCGACCATTAAAATGATGGATGATGTCGTTCTTTGCAAAAACTGTGTAAAGTGATCGTTTTAGTAAATAATGTGAAGGGTGTTAGTGCTGTTTATGTTTGGGTGTGCATGTGATGAGAACTGCGTCGTAATTTGTTGTACACATTGCATAAATGAGTGGAATGGCGTTGAGGAGCGCGCGGGCCGGAGCATGCGCGCCAGTATCTTCGCGCTCGCTGGAAACGCACTGAGTGTCCTTCGTTTACGTGCATATCAAAATGGGAAGGTCCAGGTTCCCCGGGAAACCGCTAAAATTCCAGAACCGAAAGCGTATTAGTGTTCTCTCCGGCGCTGTTTACAATGAGACTGTCCAAGAAAACAATTCAGCCGCCCGTGGTACGGGCGGCAATGATTTTACTGGGGAGAAAGAGGTAAAACACGGTCACTAGTTTTCAACAATTTGTATGTAAGTTACATAAAATTAACAAAATACACGCGGAAATGTTATGTTTACGTAATACCTATAAGCGTAAACGAGGCGCCAAACTTATTGTAGCGTCCAGAAATGTAAGAATTTTGACATTCAGTTTTTGGTGTGTTGTATGATGTCAACAAAGGCAGACGTTGAGAAAGAGTAATGTTTGATGAAAATGTTCTTTTATAAATCGTGTACACAAATGATTTGCATATTAATCGATCTTAGAGAGCTTATTATTTATTTATAACCTAACTTTTGCAACATCTTTGTCTAAGAATAATGACGTGCGCAGGTATAGGAACTATTATAAATCGTTGCCTACACTAATAAAAAAATAATAAATACTTATTTAGAATTATTATTACATATCTATATCACCTCAATGTCATTAAATACTATTGGACCTTCACAATATTGTTGAAAGGTTAAATGATCAATTTATACATAAAATTAGTATTACATTTTATTATTACAAAAAATATTGGTTTTTACTTCATGACAGATGATTAATTATTTGTTTATTTCGTAGTCCTAGTGTAATAGATAAGTATTCTTTTGCCATTTGTTTGTTGTTTCTTAAAAACAAAAAATAGTTTTCTTATGTTAAAAATTTATGTTTCATATATATCATAAGAAGCTTGGTGAAAAGTAGTTGCCTCTGTTTTCCCTAGTAGGATAAAAACATTATATTATTTTATATATATACTAGCTGCTTTGTTATACTTAGCTGACATTAGCAGATATTTTAAACTTTAAACTTGTTTTTTTTTTTGTTGAAGATTTTATAGCCTGGTAACAAGATCTTTAAGCCAAGTCCTTTTTAAAACACATTCACTTATTTCCTATGTCTAAGATAAAAATGTAAGTTAGATGAGTCCCGCTAAATCCTTTAAACTTGATGATGATGAATATTTTATGGCTTGGTAACAAGACCTTTAAGCCAAGTCTTTTTTAAAACACATACACTTATTTCCTACGTCTAAGATGGAAATGGTAATATGTAAGTTAGATGATACCCCCATGAGTCCCCGCGCCGTCCTCACATTGACGGAATTTGACAGTTTCCCCTTTAAACTTGGTTATGTGTAATCACAGATTATACATCTATATTCTTACAACAGGGTAATTTACAAAAGTACAAGCTTAACCAGTAGTTGTTTTAGAAGACCCTTTTAAACTGTATTAAGCCAACCATGATAGTGACTTCATAAAATACATAACACCAACAATTGTTTATTAATGTCATCTTAGTAAATTTTTGCATAATAAATATTCCAGGAAGAAGAGAAGAAAGAAACTAATAATGAAAATGAGAAAAACTCTACCAGTGAGAATAAAGTAACTGAAGAAACACAAAAAGACAAACAAGAAATACAAGAAAACGGTAACGACATATCAAAATCACCAGTCCGTACCAGATCACAAAATAAAATGGATCCTATGAAAGGTGATAAGCCTAAACCTGTGAAAAAGACAGTTACATTTGGCACTGTAGAGAGCTGCGAAGATATATTTCTACCCCTGAAAAAAATTCCTATTAAACACCATGCACCTCTTGTGTCTATTATTAAAAAGAAATCATCGTTAAAACAAACGGAATACTCCACATTCAACAGCATTCTCAAACCTGCAAAGTTAACAGATCTAAGCTCAAAGTCAAGCATAGACCATCAAGAAGGTTATTTGAGAAAGAATCTCAACCCCTTATCAAAACCCATAAACAAATTTTCACAGTTTAGTGAAAGCCGCTGCATTTCACCACCACCAAGAAATATCTCACCACTAGAGAAGGAAACTGGCAATTCTGCTAAGTTTGTTCTACCAATCCGGAGTGCTCATTCATCACGGGTTATCAAACCTAACAAAAGGTTTATTGATGGGGAAGAACAAACAACAATTTCTAGTAGTTTGACTTCTGGGAAAGTCCTCAAGAAGCCAAAGCTAAAGAGATTAGTATTCAACAATCTTCATGATGATGATGATTCTCCCGAAGAAGATAATACAGACAAAAATGACAGTGAAAGAAATAAAGAAAAGAGTTTGTTGTCCACTTCCAATTTGTTCAAAGACAAAACAACAAATTCATTTTCCAATATAAACACTGGGAATAGAAAAACCTTACGTGATTTATTCTCTTTCGAAAAAGATGTAGAGTTTTCACCAGATGACAACACAAATGTTGAGAACATGGATAAATTAAAAACAAATGAACCCAAGGAAGAAAGAACAGGGCATGCAATGCGAAAACTAATGGATATATCTGATGCCAGTACTTCACCAAGTACAAGCAGTGGTTCTGAATCCGAAGAGAGCTGGGAGAGCGAGAGCCCCGTCGGAAGTGGTGATGAGGAAGAAAGACCAGCTTCATCAAGTCCAGAGAAAGATAAGTCAAATGCCTCACAATTATTAAGAGGAAAAGTTATTATTAGAGAAGCAAGACTTCAGTTAAACACCACAACCCCATCAAATACAGGATTAGATGGCCCATTCTCCACTATTACACCAGCTTCATGTAAGTATTTAACAATTTACATAATAAAATAACATATAAAATTTTTTTTATGACGAACTTCACAGATTGGCCAGAGAAACTGGCCATGACTGCTTCACCGGATTGTGAGGTGGCATAGCTTTTAGGTTGCTTAGCCTGAACCATATAATTCTCTATATAATTACTGTTTTACCTAACCATAGCTAATTGCTACTTAGTCATATATTTCATGTACATATTTGTATTGTTGTAAAATATACTTGTATATTTTAATAATTTTAATATTTCACATTGGCTCATTTCTCTGCGTAAGTAATTTGATTATGTTGAAATAAATACACACACAAGTAATTTTAAACAAATATTGTTGAGGAAATACAGTCAATATCCAATGAATTATTATCCAAATTAAAATTTAATTATTTTAATTTATTGTAATAGTATTTATCGTCAGACAAATTATTCATTAATACACCTTTTCATAATTCTTCGTCTGTTTGCAAAATCAATATATGTATTACTCCAGCACAGATATATCAGCGATAAACTATGTTACTAACAAAAATGTTAATTATAGTTATATAATGAGTCCATAAATTGATGTGGCAATCTACTGGCTACATATCTTGAATCAGTGACAGCATAAAGGTATGATAAGTGGTTACATGTGAGGGTGCAACGAAGTATAAGTAATAAAGTTATATTACTATCATTTTCAAGTGATAGAAGGAGGATATTGAGTAAAAAAATTTGGAGCCTTTTACATTTTTTTTAGAAATATTACTAACATTATTGTTAACTATTCTAACTAAGCTAAAGCTTGTGCTAGGAGATGGTAAAAGTCAATAGTTAAATGGTTAATTCGAACCTACGTCCTTACATTTAACCATTAGGCTATTTACGCTTCAAATTGGATAGTGTGTGTGATAAAAAATGTATAATTTTTTTAACGTAATTTTATAACTATGCAATTTTTTCAGCTCCCAATCCCCCGACTACTGTGACATGTGGAGTATGTGGTGCTGTTCGTTTCTATAGATTTGTCAAGCAAGCACGCAAGTTTGGAATTTATTCTTGTGAATCATGTCGCAAGTTCATATCTAAAATGCTTAAGAAGGAAAAAATGTCCCAAAGAACTGGTCCTGTTGTTATGCAGTGTCTAAAAGGAGAAGGTTTGTATTTTTTTATGCACCAATATATATTCATTAACCAAGATAGGTTTTCACTTCTAATCAAAACATTAAAAAATATATTAACTTGTACAACTATGTAATTAACATGTTTGTTTTTTGTATAGTTTACAAGGAGCACTTAGAATGTAAGTCAAAAAAAAATCGAATGATCTAGATTTAAGAATCAAGTAATACTTTAGATTGCTACATGAATATTTGTTTATAATTCACAGGTAATTGCCACGTTCCACCAATTGTCCGATCACAACAATGGAAGCTGTTACGCTGCACGAATAAAACGCGATGTCCAGCCTGTTGGCTCAAGATGTGCCTTAAAGCCTTTCAAGTTCCTCCAAATATAAGAGCGAGCCTGACAGCGATGCTGCCGCCACACATGAGGGCTAGTGCTAAGCCTTCAGGTCCGTTAACACAAGCTAATCCATTGCGGATTGCAAGCAATACAACATCAACTCCACAGCCAATATTCAGTGCTCTTACAACAACTGAAAATGAAAATAAACTCTTTGGAACGCTAAAATCAACAAAGAAGCAACCAGAAGAGGTTGAAAAACAAGAGGTAAGTTTAATATTATTGTAGTTTCTTTGTAGATGTCTTTCTAACTTACAAACAACATCATCAATAATCTTATGGGTTTTTAGATATATTATAGTTGTTACAAACCAATATTATTTTCCTTTGATGTAACTTTTACATTTTTCCAACCCATGCCTCCATGTAAAGGTATAAGGTCCCTAATGCAAGAAGGGATGAGCCAGACATTTATCTGTATCTACAATGTATTATTAAGAAATGCTTACAAAATGAAATTTAATGTTAAAAAATTGATACAATATAGCTCATTTAGATTGTTCAGAACCAGCATTGGAAATCCGACACTAGGGAGTCACTGTTTGAAATGTTTTGTAATTTATAAATCAAATTGCAGGAAAAAGTTCCAAAGGAAAGGAAAGAAGATGAAGAGACAAATGAAGACTTCAGTATCGACAGAAAACGTCGCCTCACAAGAGTGAAGATACGAAAGAAAGAGAAGAGTGATGCTAAACAGTCTGAAGACCCTAAGAGGCAGAAAATGGAACTAAAAGGTCCCAGAGTGAAACATGTGTGTCGAAGTGCGTCAATAGTTCTTGGGCAACCCATTGCAACATTTCCTACTCAAGAAGAGAAGGATAAACCGGACAAATCTTTATTACCTGATGATGATATCACACTTCCCATAGTTGAAAAAGAGAATGGAATGATGGTTATATCAAGTTGTGAATCTCAAATTGATACAGAGAATAAGCTTCTTTCCACAGTCACAGAAACAGCTATTGCAAAAGAAAATGATCCTGAAGTGCAAGCAGAGCCTAAAAAGAGGAAAATTGAAATTCCGATAGCAACTAAACCTCATACCAAAGTAGAATCTAGTGAAGATGAAACTATTTTGGATCTAGTGCCGAAGAAGACAATACAGAAGCCATTGTCAAACATAACAAATGTAAGTCAATAGTATTGTTGTCTTAAAAGTATGCATGTTGTCCTATGTAATTCTATCATCTCAAATCAACTACTTGAACCATCTTATTAGCGTCATATATACCAGTGCTAAACAAAGATCTTATTATTTTTTATAGTAAGTCGTAGTAATGGTGTTGGTTTTTCACTTTATGTAAAATGTATAATAAGTATAGACATAGACATTTATTTATTGGCATCACAATACAAAACACATCACAGAATATAACACACATTAAAAAAAAATGAAAAAAAGACAAAACACAGTTAAAGTTACACGGACAAATAATACAAAGCATATGACGCCAATATCGGACAACGTCTCAGCATATGCTGTCGCTAGGATCCGACAGCGCTGATTTTCAGCAGTGTCCGGGACTACCTAAAGTGGATTTGCTATATATAGCAAATCCACTCTTGTTACTAACAGAAATCTTTTCTTAGTAGAGTAGACAGCATATACTGTAGTAGAATCTAACATTGGCATTATAATTAACAATAAAATATGTAATATTAAATAATGACCCTTTTAACCCTAGTGTGATAGACAGAGACAGGTTTCGCTGTCTTCTTTTTGCCAAAGCTTATTTGGTCTCATATGTGAAAGATGCTACAGGAACTACATCCGCCCGATGTAGTTCCTGTAGCATCTTCAATTAATTTCATCAAGCTTTTTAGCTAGTGATTTTTTGAACTAAAAAAACCGATTTTTACCTTTTAATTTATACAAGCCGACTGCGATTCAAATACGCGACTATCAAATCGTAGGCCGAACTAAGCGGTTCGGTAAGCCATTATGCTACTGGATTTTCTACAATAGTTTTTTTTTTATTTTTGTGAATACAATTTTACAATAAGGAAATGATATATAATTTAATACTATATAAACCGTTTGTCACTAGCGCTAAAGTGACCGTCTTGCATACCTAAATAATGTTTTAGCTTTTGTGCTTAATGTATGTTTGTTGTTCTTAAATCGTTAATTTCTGCTTATATTTATATATATTTATTACTAAAATAAATATATATAAATATTTTAAAATGCGCTATATTAATTACTTACAAACTTTAGCCTACAATTGCATTTAAAAGTGGTGCTTTGTTTACGAAAAATAATATATTTATGAAATATTTTTAATAATCAAGAGACAGATAATTGACAAGTTAAATTTTAATACCATTTTTAAAATTATCCAGATTCGAGGCCGTTCACAGAAGTGCGGTCAGAACCGGCCTGAGCTTATTTGCGTTGACTTCTGGGAGAGCTATGATCCAGACGAAGTCTGCAGTACCGGATTTGGCCTGATAGGCACTGCTCCATTTACTGTGGCCAGGTTGTGCTTCTTATGCGGCAGCGCTGGGAGCGAAAAGGCAAGTATAGTTTTGTGCCATATTTTTAAGGGTTCCCTTCTCCACTTTGTATGACTGGCTTTCTCAACTCTGAGGAGATAACCTAGCCTATTTCTAGTTTCTTAATTTTAAAAGAACTCAAGATATAGCAATATATTTGAAGGCTTTGAATATATTTATACAGAGCAAATAACAATTTCTAACATTTGTGGTGTAAATGGTGCTGCTTGATCAATTGTTCTAGTATTGATGCGGACAAATTGTTTTAGAAATTATTGTTTTCTCATACTCTGCTTCTGTTCAGTAATTTTTTCATGTGCCTTTTAACAACAAAACTTGAACTATTTTGGTTGGAAGAATTCATTTATTTATTTATAATTGGCTAACAAATGGCATATACAATATGTATAAAATAAAAACTCTTTTAAATTGTTTTACAACACACATTGTTATCATGTCATGTCCATTAAATTGAATCTATTTTTGAGTGACTTTGAAAGATTACTCTCTGGGTTTCCAATTCGTCTGTATTTTTTGAAATGTTTGTACTGCTGTCATTTATTGAGTGATTTAGAAATTATTTCAAAGAAAGGACTTGATTTGCAGTAATACCATATAACTTTTCGATTTTGACCTATCACATTTGACTCAATTTGGTACATGTCTTTGCATTCAATACTGAATTATCAGTCATAACATTATTTCACTCTATAATTCAGATGCTAGTGTGCTCCAGCTGCTGTGAATGGTACCATGGATGGTGCGCCGAGGACGCCGGACGTAGCGCGAATAGTGGAGACTGGACCTGCGCACGATGCGTTGCGTGTGCTGTTTGTTCTCGAGCTGCCGCTAGACTGCGCTGCCGTTCTTGTACCCGTCATCATCATGCCGCTTGTCTCGTGCCGGCCCCACCAGATCATCGCAGTGATTGGCCTCAGGTAATTAACTTCTTCTTTGACCTCTTACTACCGACTATCGTGGCTACGTATAAGCAGTGTATAGGAGGAGTGGATCACGCGCTGCATGCGGCCTCCTACCTTTGTTATTGTGTGAGACCATTTTGTACTCGAGCACTCTCGGATCGGAATGCTTACGCGTAATATAGTAACCGTCCAAGCCGAGGTTACTCTTCACGGGGGGACCCTTGTGTCTAGTTACTAGTGATATAGGTTCAGGCTAAGCGACCTAAGAGCTATGCCACCTCTCAATCCGGTGAAGCAGTCAATGCCAGCGTCTCTGGGCAATCTGTGTAGTTCGTCATAAAAAAACCTTTTGTAGGCGCCCTTCTCTGTTCTTGTAACTTTTTAGTTGACTTCAAAAATTAGGAATGTTCTCATTTTGTGCTGTTTTTTTATTTGTTTGTGCATTTATAGCACCAATATTTATGAACCGATTTCAATTAGGTTGCATATAAATTTTGAAAGCATTGGACCTTCCAGGCAATCAAATTCTCCCTGGTATATCTTTGGAAGTTAAAATTCGTGTGGAAGAATGATTGTTGATCCAAGACTAAGTAAGTTCCATAATGACAATGAGAATGAATGTGGAAAATGAAAGAGAATATAAGCGCCAGAATTTTGTAATATAATAATACGTCGTGAATGAGAGTGTTTAACATTTGATTCCATTTACAGTCGGTTTCTGTTTCATTCTTCTTTCAAAGTTGACTTTTTACCCCAAAAATCTTTATTTTTCTGCAATTATATACCATAACGCAGTTATATGTATAACACAGCTTTCAAAATGTCTAATAAGGAAGCCATTTTGATTATACTGTGGATACTGTTGGAATTATGATTATTGGATATTTATATTGTAGATGTATACATTACAGCATTATAATCTCCTAAACTTTACTTACAGATATGTGGTGCATGTCTTAAATGCAAGAGTTGTGACAGCAATCGCGTTAATAAATTCGTGGGCAGTCTACCATTCTGCAGGCCCTGTTTCAAACTTCGGCAGAAGGGCAACTATTGTCCACTTTGTCAGGCCTGCTATCGGGATAATGACTTTGACAGCAAGGTAAACCTTTTTATTTCCCTTGGTTACTTACTGTTGACTACAATCCTCAATCAATCTACTATTGACTGAAGAAGCAGATTAGTCAAGACACATTATATATAAATTGACCATTTTCTTTGGATTATTTTAAAGGTTGGCATAATTTTTTTGTTAAATTTTCAAAGTGATTGGTTGACTACAATTCCACCTTGTGTACACCTTTATTTGCAGTCTTGTATATTAAGGCCCACTAGCTCTCTAAATGCCTACTCATTCTAGTCTTGAAAATACTAACATTGTAATCAGAGTGAGGAAAAATTGGATCACATCTATCTATAAAATAGGTTTAGTAACATTATATACGATTTTAGGGTACACACCAATATCCAAGGTTTCCTGCAAGAGTCCATCCTAAGCTTTTAGTCCTTTTTTTGCTGATGATATTAGGAGTGCATATTACAATACTCAATTTGAGTTTTGATTGCATTGCAGCACCTTATGTATAATGTATAGATATAAAATATGAATGTGACTTAAAAATTCTTACACCACTATCACTTCATTGCAGACTGTATTTATAGTTAAATAAATGGTGAATTGGTGTGTTATGGGATGTGAAATGTTTAATCATTAATATGGCTTACAAGGAATATAAGACATACAATTAAATAGTTTTTACCCTTGTGTTTTAGATGATGGAGTGTGGATGGTGCGGAAGATGGGTCCATGCAAGCTGCGAAGGTTTGTCAGGTGAAGGATACCAACTCCTCTCAGCGCTACCTCCATCAATCGAATACATTTGCTGCAAGTGTATGCCTCACGATCCACCTTGGCGGAAAATGCTAACAGAACATCTCAAAGCGAAGCTTTTGCATCTTTTAAAGCAACTCGCTAAAAATAGAAAAGCGTGCGCTCTGTTAAAACTCACGCCCCATAAGAATACCCCGGTGCCAAATAAACCTTACCGTTTAATGTCACCTCAGGCTATACGGAAGTTACATTTCGACAACGGTGACGAGACAATGAAGAATACTACAGAGACAAAAGTATACAGAAATACGGCAAGAGGACGTCGGAATAATCCGTCCCAAAATAAATTCGACGAGACCAATGCATCACAAAATATATGGCACTGCTCTTCATTATTCACAGATGAGGTTATGGAAAAAGAAGAAATGCCTCATACATCACATAAAGTTGTCAATCTACAGGAGCCTCTAATGCAAAATAAAGAGATCTGCTTCTCCACTGGTCTATACAACAATAAAACCGAATATACTGCATCTTGTGTTGAAGTGCATGAAAATTATTCACCTCAAATTAAGAACGAAAAAGCTATGGCCATGTTGCCTACTTCAATCCATGACGATAAATATGAAGCAATATCTGATGATGATGAACCTGTGAACAGTTTTCCTCAAGCTCGCAGTGAACAAGATCTTAGCCCAGCCTTGATAAGACAACCAAGCTTATTAAATGGAGCCTCCCATAATGACTTAAGTAGGACAGTTTCACCATCATTATTGGATATCAAAAGGAGAGTGAATAGTGATGAATATATCTCCCTTAAAGACTTTAACCATGATATGAAAGATGTCATTGTACGAACATCCAATGATGACCTTCAATCAATATACAAAGAATTGTTTTCTGAAACATTCCCTTGGTTTGATTGTGAAAATAATTGTCTACAACCCAATTTGGAAGTAGAAGGCGAACAAGATGATGCAGAGTCTCTTAAAGATCATGAGATGACCGATAATAAAGGCGTGAAAACAACAGAACAAACTGTTGAGAAGCCGTTAGATCAGATAGTGCCAAAGTTAGAATCTCAAGGAATGGAAATAGAGGAGGACCTATTGGAATTTTATCCAATGGTAGATTCAAGAATATGTGTCCTTTGTAAAGTTGTTGGCGATGGCTCACCAGCGATGGAAGGCCGTTTACTCTATTGTGGACAAAATGATTGGATTCATGCTAATTGCGCCCTTTGGTCTGCAGAAGTTTTTGAAGAAATTGATGGATCTCTTCAGAATGTTCATTCCGCGATTTCAAGGGGAAAGATGATTAAGTGCGCATCGTGCGAAGTAAAAGGTGCCAGTGTCGGCTGCTGTGCCAAAACTGCAGCGAGACTTACCATTACGCTTGCGCAAGAAAGGAGAGCTGTGCTTTCATGGATGATAAAAGAGTGTTCTGCCCAACTCACGGAAAAGATGTCCCCAAAAAGAGTTTACAAAAAGATGCAGACTTTGAATTAACAAGACCAGTTTATGTAGAGTTGGATAAGAAGAAGAAAAGATATAGTGAAATAAATAAAGTACAATTTCTAATGGGATCTCTGACAGTACACAGTCTTGGCAAAATTGTACCATCTGTGTCTGATTTCGAGGATTTTCTAATGCCAGTAGATTTCTCATGCACACGTTTATTCTGGTCAAGTAAGAAACCCTCAAAGATAGTGAGGTATACAATAAAAACGAAGCTGATCCTGGCTGAACCTCTGCCTGGCTATGACTTTGGTGTAAACATAACTGTCGATCATACAATGGATGTTCAAATTGTTGAAAGGGCGATTGCCGAAATTGGTTCTTGGCATCAAAGTCTGGAAACAAGGTCTAAAACTGTTCTTATGTTAAAAAATGATAAATCACCAATTAAGTTTGGTAATACAGTAACATTAGAGGATTTAGCTGTTAAGCAAGTTGTAGAACATCTGCTTGATAATGTATGCAAACAAGAACAGCAAGATGAAGAAGAGCCCCAAAATACAGCAGATCTTTTACCACCCGAAGTGAAAGATGCTATTTTTGAGGATCTAAATCATGATCTTTTAGATGGAATTTCAATGCAAGACATTTTCCCTAAATTAATGTCTTATGAAGATCTTGTTGCTATGGATCTAAAGAATGAATTTTATGGAGCAATGAGTCAATCTGACGATAAAACGGATTCACGTTCGACAGACTTCATAGATGAACTTCTGAATGCGCGATTAGAATCCGGAAATAAAGAGTTAAAAAGAAGCAAATCTGAAATACTTTTGCAGAATCATAACCTCAAAACCCTAACGACCGGCCGTGGCCAGCAACGATCTACCAGTTTAACTTGGAACAACAAATTTGACACAAGCTTATTGTCATCAACCATAAAGAGATGCAAAATAGGAAAGTCGTCAACAGTGACAGGAAAACTTAGCCCAGTTCAAAGAGTCGCCTTGACGGAGAGTTCATTAGAGCCGATAAAGGAAACCGAAAGAAGTAACATTGAGAAGAAAATAAAATCTGAAAACGTTGCCACTCGTTCCAACATTTGCGAAGAGGCGCCTCACTCATCTGGCGTTAACTACCGTCCAACAACAACTAAACAAAAGGACACTGATGAGAAAACAGATAAATCTGAAGGTTACTACACTGATGTAATTGATTTTTATACAAAAATACAGTGCAGCCCTATTTCACAATTAGATGGCGCAGCAGATTGGTCTGGCTCCGAAAGTACTTGCAGTTCCCGACCTTGTAGCCCACAGGATGATGATTTCACGCCCATTCAACAACTAGACGGGGCAGAGGATCATACGGGAAATAATGATAATATGCAAAGGAATCATTCAAATCAGTTTCTGTATAGAGCTAGTGGGACTGAAAGCACATACACAGTCACTATCGCCGGTAATGCTATAAACGGGCAACCGGAATTAGTAATGAGACCATTGGACGAGACTTCAGGGGCTCCTGGTCAACTTGAACAACTTGTTCGATGTGATAGATGCCAGTGCACATACAGAAACAAAGAATCCTACGATAGACATGTCCCATCATGCGATATGATGTCAACAAGCGAGAGTGAGAGTGAGAATCCAAAATCTCCGGAGAACAGAACTTTAACTACATTGCAAAACGCATTTCAAGGCGCATTTGCTCAACCAATGATAATACACGCCGGAGTTGTTACTGGGAGTGAAAACTCTGTTAAAGCAGAGGGAATTTCAGCGAGAAGAACGTCGATTAACACACGACAAATAACAATTAACGGCACCATTGTTGAAACACCGTCTCCTGGCCCTGCAAATGAAATGACGATGACAATTACTGAACAGATGAAGTCAGGCACAGTCATATTCGACCAAAGTAAAACAACTAATGTTCAAGTATCTGCTAACCAACAAGTACTATCATCGCCACAGATAGTCGTTACGCCACAAATGTTATTGCCCCCAAAAACGAGCACATCAGGTGGTCAGAAAATCATGACTCCCCAGATAATCACACAACCGGGGCTCCTTCCGTATAATATATGCGTGAAATCTGGAAATGGAAATTCAAATATACAGCAAATACAAAGCGGAGCAGACATGGCCCAATTGCTATCAGGCACAAGTGGAATTCAAGTTATATCATCTAATTCTAATCAAGTTCTGACAATTCCTTCCAACCAATCTGGCAGCATTACGCCCATCATCCAGGGAAAAAATCAGGTCACGAATTTCCCTAATATGGCTAGTGCGTCATCGATAGCTTTACCAGTGAATTCTATTCAAGGAATGCCAAACACATCAATAATACAGAATATACAGCCCATGATCAGACCACAAATTCAAGGAAATCCTACAATTGTTGTCCCTGCGATGACTGCCCAAAGGCTCACATCGCCTAATTCCCATAACAAACAGCATATAATTCTCCCGGGAACTCCGCAAAAGTCACCTAAAAAGCAACCACCACCAGTTCAACCAAAACCTATTTTCCAAGCATCTAATCGTGGAAGGGGACGTCCAATACCAAAACCGACTACAATAAAAAGGCAAACTAAGTTGGAAAAGACTTACACTACCATTAACCAATCACCACTCGGACCTGGGAATACAGTCATACAGCTGCAAACAAACAACCAGACTGGACAACCATCGATCATAGTACAGCCAGTTGCAAATCAGAACATTATGTCAGCATATGTTGAAGCACTGTCACAGCAGCAAAATCAAAATATGCAATATATAGCAACTATAACACCACAAGGTGACTTTAAAACGGGTCCAACACAATTTATTTCACAAGGAGGACTTATGCCGCAAACATTTCAAATACAGCAAACAGAATCTGGTGGTTTAGTCGCCGTGCCGAGTGGTGGTATTCCAGTTCTGTTGCCCCAGGGTAATGTGGGTATTTTACCCCAAGCATTACAACAAGGAGCCACGATCTTACCTCAAGGGACAATACAAGCTCAAGGTATAATTTCGCAAGGACCTAATGGACCCACCATATTACCGCAGGCAATACACACACAAAATGGGACAACTATAATACCACAAGGAACTATTCAAGGTCTAGCACCCGGGACGATAACGTCACAGACTGCTACCCTTCTGCCAAACAATACTTTACAGACAGCTGGAGCTACAGTCGTGCCACAAAGTGGTATTGGGAATGGACAGACTACTATTATCCCTAATGCAGCTTTACCATCACAAGCCAATGCTTTGATCTCTTCTACACCCGGAGCGACGATACTACCTCAGGGAACACTATTACCACAATTTTGTAACGATCAAGTCTTACTTGGTTCAACACCTACTTTGGAAATGGTGACTGACCCGTCTGGTTGTATGTACCTCACTACCACACAGCCTGTATATTACGGTTTAGAAACGATTGTTCAAAATACAGTCATGTCATCTCAGCAATTTGTGTCAACTGCTATGCAAGGTGTATTAGCACAAAACAGCAGTTTTTCGGCTACGACAACTCAGGTCTTTCAAGCGAGTAAAATAGAACCTATAGTTGAAGTACCCACTGGCTACGTCGTTGTTAATAATGTTGGAGAAAGCGTGTCTACTCAAGCCGCCTCATCTACGCCTAATGTAGTAACGGCTCAAACTGTACAATCAACGCCACAATTGAAGACTGTTAAAACAAGTGTACCTAACATAACTCTACAGCCCCTACCAGACAAGCAATCAAATACCAACAATAATCGACATACTCCGAAAGTAATACAGATGGGCTCCTCAGGGTTAACAGTTGGCTCACATACCGTTCCTGGAAATCTTATAACGGGAAGACAAAACATTAATCCAATAACATCCCAGATACATAGTATGTCAATATCAAACTCTATACAAAACATGCAGAAGCCAAGTATGTCCAAACCAAACAGTATAACAATGTCTCCTAATGTTACTTTAGTTTCCTCTACAGGCCAACCACTAATGGCCATTTCTCAGTCTATACCAAACTCTGTAGCATCATTTTCGATGCAATCATTACCGTTATCACAGCCTATAGTGTCAAGTTCAATAGCTCCGTCGTCTAATAAAAATAATATGAAAATCGAAAACTCTCATGTAATAGAAATCAGTGGAAATTTACAAGATAATTCCAACTGTACAAGCTTACCTACAATAAGCGTTACTCAAAGTATGAAATCACCGACACCCTGGCGATTAAACCAAATGAATAATGAAAACAAAATGGAATTACAAAACCTTTCCTTGAAATCTAATCACACTGCAAGTAACAATTTGGGAATGAACAATCAGAATAACATTAATAACGTTCGGCAAATGTCGCATGCCGAGCCTGATAAAATTAATCAAAACTGTATGATGTCGATAACAAGTAACGGAAATTCAATATCTTCCGGTAACATACATTCCCATCAATTTGAATCGAATCTAAATGTTAGTCACCATTCTTCAACTCACACGACTTCAAACAATGTAATACAAATAACAGCAGGTAATATTTACCCACCTTCATCAGTGACGAATACTAATTTTGCTGCAGACACTGCCTTGAAACTTAGTAAAATTAACGCACTATCAAAAACAGAAGGCGGACATATGAATTTCTCACAAGAAATTATGGCATCACATACGCAGCAACATGCCCAGAACGATAAAACTTTCCAAAATATTGGAAATACTGAAAGTAAACATAGTTCGGATGGTATGAATAACCAGATGAATATACACAAATTAAGCAGTTGTCAAGTAGCTGCGAACATGGGCAATTCACCGTCCATCAGTATTATACCCCACGTAATACGACCTCAAATGCAAAATAATCAAAACTCAATGTCATTAACAAATAACGCAAACCAAATGTGCTCTATCTCTAACAGTTCTCACGGGCAAGTTCAGATTTTAAACTCTGCAAGCAATTCTATGCAAAACATCAACATGTCTTGCCAAGAAGCTACAAACAACAGAATGAACTTTTCTCTGTCCAATGATAATAGTGTACATCAGAATAATCAACAACACGACATAACCAATTCAATGATGAATAATTCCTCTTTAAGTCACGGAAATATGCCAATGATGTCTCATGACAACAATCAGCTTTCGCCCTCTAATCAGGTGCATATAATGAATGGACATATACAGCACAATCGACAACTAGATAATAACCAAATGCAAGCAATGAATCAAGGGCCATCCAATAGATCGTTTCATGATAATATTATTGGAACACAGCAAAATCATAATCAAACTAATATGCTTTCAAACCGAAGCACACCAGATAATAACAACATCATGAATCAGTCAATAAATATGCATAATTTATCGAATAACCACAATGTAAATCGTCCCGACTTAAATGATTTAAGTCACTTGCATATGAATCAAACCTTATCTAATATGAACAACATACAAAATAACAGAATGATGATGGATAATATGCAATCACATGCAATGAATAATATGAACCATCAAATGCATTCGAGTAGACCGATGGATTCTATGCATAATCAACAGATGCATTCAATGCAGCAAATGAATCACCATATCAATAATTCTACGAGGCAACAGATGGATAACAACATGCACATAAATCAACAAAATTTGACCATGCAACAAAATAGACAAATGGAAAGTTTACACCATCATCAGCATCCCATGTCTAATGTAATGCAAATCCAAAATAATCGACAACACATTGACAATAATATGTTAAATATGCATCAACATGTATCTAATCAAATGCATAATAGGCAGATGGACAATACTGCAAATATGCATCATATGTCGGCGAATACGCCAGGAATGAACATAAATAATTCCATGGATAATACTAGCGGTCTCCAAGGAATGCATAACAACAGACATGACAATAGCTCTATGACTATGCAAAATCTTAACGCAATAAACCAAATACAAAATAATCGGAACTCCATGGAACACTCCAGTCTTATGCAGCATCATATCAACAATATGAACTCCATCAATAATTTGAACATGCATAATAATCTTAACAATTCAATGCAGATCACAAATACAAATCACCAATCGATGACTAGTTCCTTGATGCATGTTCCTAACATTCCGGACATAAAAAATGAGATGCAAAATTCATGCAGTGGGAGTTGCTCTAATAATAATACACAACAATTCGCCAATAACCAATCATTTGAAATGTGTTCTAACATGAATCCAAACTCTAACTTGAACATGGGAACTGGAAATATGATTCACGCCATGAACGTTAATAATTCAAATTTATCAAATAACATGATGATGAGCTCTACAAACAATAGCAGTATGTATGGCGCAAACAGTCAAAATAATTTATCAGGCCATGATATGCTTATGAGTTGTAACAATTCCAATGACCACAATATTAATAATTTGATGTCGGGAAATACTAATCATATGATGATGAATAATCCACAGCCCCATTCAAATCCTACTCAAATTTTAGGCAGTCAGGTTCCCAGTAATACTCAAATCAACATAAGTAGTTGCAGCTTAAATGCTAGTACCACTCAAAACTTAAATAATATCGACAATCAAATAAACAGACCAAATATACCCGTAAATGAGACTCCTAAATTTCAGCAGGAACCTATAAGGGGTAAAAATATTATGGGCCCACCTCCTAACACGAATATACCTCATACCAACCTTACAAACAATGACTGTTCTAAAGTTAACATAGGATCTAATGACAAACAAAATCAAAATCATACAATATCTGTCAGTGGTCAAATGGGATACATGCAAATGAATTCACAAAACAACAGAGTGATTAACCTTCCAGAAAGAAACAGAATAAATAATACCAATATAGAAAACAATATGAATCCGCATGTACCACAACAGCACAATATACGTGTTGTTACAAATCATAACAACAATAGTGTTGGAGGTATCGCAACCGAACCAAGCTTAGGTTTTCAACAGAAGACTGAAAATAATAGCACAATGATAAACGTTCCTTTCCAAGCGATTCCAAACAGCGCTCCCATGAACATCAACGTGAATTCCAGCAACAACACTGTGAATATCACGGTTCAAAACAATCTCGTCGATCCTAAAATCGCTTCTAAGGCTGCAGCGGATATTAATTTTCCACTGCAGGCCAGTAACAATATGTTGCAGAGTCAAAATAATAGTAATAACATGATATGCATCCCAGTCCAACAAAATAGTACGATTAATTTGCCATCGCAAAACAGTACAAGTATAACATTACCTAAAGCTCCGCCTACACAACAATCAGGCATACCCACGAATGTTGTTAATCCTATGTCTATGAGACCAATGAATAGGGTCTTACCATTACACAGAGATGGTCAGACAAAAACTTGTAGTACTAGTAAAACTCAACCTGCTCCTAGACAAAGGCCTCCTGCCACAGTGAGCCAAGATATGCCAGATTTAAATATTAAAGAAGAGACCATAGACAGTGATTTAGAAAAAGCAATTGAAGAATCCAAACGTATGCTCGAATTGGAAAGAGCAAAGCGCGCAAAAGAAGAAAGAGATGCCGCTAGAGCATTACGGTTATCCACCGATGTACATCAAGCAACAACTAGCGCGGCGTCAAGTGTGTCAGATGCACGAAGTCGTGAACCTGTTTTGACTGTCGGTAAAATGACGTCACTACCGAGCTTAGATCCGGATACGGAAGTGGAGACTCCAAAAGTTTTGGCGGAAAAAGATACAAATAGATGCACTCAATTTAAATTTTCGAACGGTCCAACCAAAGTGATGAAGAGACCTTTAAGCGACAAGAAGAATGAAAGTGAAACAGTGGTGACTAAGAAACAAAGTAAAATATTAAAGGGACAAGAGAACAAGACGGCACCTCCAAAGCAAGCGCCGGAACCGCCTAAAGATGACGGACCTAAATTAATTTATGAAGTAACATCTGAAGACGGCTTCAATTACTCTTCATCGTCTCTTACTGATCTCTGGTCGAAAGTTATAGAGGCTGTACAAAATGCGCGCAAACAATCTGGTCTACCGCTTATACAGTATAATCTACCCTCAACGTTATCTGGAGCTCATCTACTCGGACTGAACAACAATGCCTTAAGATACCTGATTGAGCAGTTGCCCGGAGTAAGTACAAATGTTTGTATTAAATATCTATCACAAGTATTATTTCCATTGTAAAGCTCCCAAAATAAATGCCAACCAACTTCTCAAGTCGTCTGCATCAAATTGTATGTAAGAACGCTTGTTGATTGATATATTCGTATGTTTATGACTATTTATAGAGAATATATAGGCATGAGCAAAAATAAAGGGTCGGTTAAGTTTGAATATCTCTGAAGATAAAGACAATAGCTAACTGAAATAAATTTTGCATGATAGACGATTAAATATTCTTAAAATAAAATCAAATATCTTTATTAATTTATTATATTTTATTAAAAAACATAAACTTGAACGAAAAAGGATATCTTACGTAAACTTGGATAATACAGTATTAGTTTTTCATTACATTTTAAAAATAAAATATATTCTTTTTCGTTTAAGTTTATGTTTTTAATGAAATATAAATCAATTAATAAAGATATTTTATTTTATTAAAAGGATATTTAATTGTCTATCATGCAAAATTTATTTCAGTTAGCTAGCGTCTTTATGTTCCGAGATTTTCAAACTTTCTTAACCGACTCTTTATTTTTGCTCACGAGTGTAGTTAACATTACTTCGGTATAAAACTATGATACTTATATGATAACAGACTTCAATTATTTGTAATACTTGTGTGCTATGCTAATTAAATGTTATTTCCAGGCAAGTCGGTGTACTAAATACAAAATCCGCCAAGGTCGTCCGTTGAGCAGTTGGGACAACGATTTAGACTTGAGCGAGGGTTTCAAGGAGAGCCCTTGGGGCAGTGCGCGGACTGGACCAGTGGCCAGGAAACAGAACCATGACATGTTCAGCTGGATGGCCTCACCCTTCAGGGAAGAACCACCGCCGTTTGGTGGACAAGAAGGGGAGAGCTTAATTTCAAGGTAAACAGTCTTAATTACAAATAAATACAAACAATCACGCCGGCATTAGGAGGGCTAAGCAGAGATAACGGACTTCCACTTAGTATGCGGCTCTTTCATATCATTCTCTCACTCTTCTCGCTTCATTTAAATCCATACATCTACGCATCCATAATCGTTAGTTAAAGTTAATTATTACACTTGGCCCTTTTTAATATATAGGAATAGTTATATGTATATATTTACCACGCGCTCTGCGACCAAGGAAAACATCGCGAGGAAACCTACATTTCTTAAAACATTTTTCTAAGACATGTGATGTCTGCCAATCCGCACTAAGGCAGCGAGACGGACTATGTCCTTATACTCTCTTTACAGAGAAGGCCTATGCCCAGCAGTGGGACATATACAAACGGCTATAACTATATATATATGATCGATATATGTACATACCTCTTTTCTGGCGTCCTATTATCTACACTATTAAACAAAGCACTAAGCACCGTACGCATAACCTTCCGCGATATCTGCCTACCCGTCTGTGTGATTGGTACTTAATAATAATTTATATTGGCTTTATATTTTTTTCTACTAAACAATTGTATTTATTGGTAGGGTGACTACTATTTACATCCAAAAGTTTAATATGAAATGCTCTCAACTATAATGGAATTACATTTATTCTCACCTTCTTCTAGTGCGAATAATAAGGAGACGCATTAAAAACCAAAGACAATAAAATAATATTCTATCCAGGCGATTGGCGACTCTACCGCCGGCGATGCGATTCAGGCAGCTCAAAGAGACGTCGAAAGCATCGGTTGGTGTCTACAGGTCGCACATTCATGGACGTGGGCTATTTTGTAAACGGGACATAGAAGAAGGTAATATTTTTGCTGAGTTACATTTTGATTATCATGTAATTTTGAAAATATAGAACATAGAAAAATTAAAAGCCATTTTCATCATCTTCATCAGTGTCTAGCCAGCCGGAAATAGGCCATCCCCAATGCATTCCACCACATACGATCCTCCACTTTCCGCATCCAGTCACTTCCGGCTATGCTTACAAGGTCGTTGGTCCATCTGGAGGGATGGCGCCCTACGCTTCTCCGACCCATGTGCGGCCTCCATTCCAAGACTTTCCTCCCCCATCTGCCGTCACTGACTCGGCAGATGCGGGGCCGGCCCACTGCCACTTCAACTTGCTGTCTTTAAGAGCTATGTCGACTACCTTTATTCTCCGTCGAATTTCTTCGTTTCGGATTTTATCCCTTAGAGAAAAACCGAGATATATAGAGAAATAGCTCTTTTCATCGCTCGTTGTGCTACTTTCAGTTTGTGGATCAGCCCAACGGTCAGAGTGCAAGTTTCTGCCATAGGTCGTGGCTGGGAGGACGCGCTGGTTGAAAACCTTCGTCTTCAGGCCTATTACTATAATACCTCAAGTATTTGTGAAGTACCATGTACCATTTTATATTGATCAAAATTGCTTATGTAATTTTAGGAGACATGGTGATAGAATACGCCGGCGAAGTGATCCGCGCCGTGCTGGCGGATCAGCGCGAGAAGCGCTACGAGGCGATGAGCGGCCGCCGTGGCGTGGGCGGCTGCTACATGTTCCGCATCGACGACAACCTGGTAGTCGACGCGACCCTCAAAGGCAACGCAGCCAGGTTCATCAATCATTCCTGCGATGTGAGTAATATACAATGAAACATTTTTGCTCCCTCAAAAATGAATATAATAATAATAATATATAATACTAGGTGATCCAACAAACATTGTGCACCCTAAATTTTAATTTAATCATTTCTTTTTCTTTTTTATGATTTAGCATTAAGAAACACATATAATCCTAAAATTTCATCCTTCTACCACCAACCTTAATTTAATATAGATTAAAATTTATAATATAGATTTTAATAATCTTTATTTTTTAGTGGTCGATAACTAAGCAACTGACAAATTACTGTTTAATATTGTTTCAACAAACATAATTCGTAGCCCATGCGGGGTAATACAAAAATATTAACCAAAATATTCACTAGAAATGATTTATATGGCAAATTATATTTATACAAAATATAGCTAAAAATTGGGCAGATACCAACTTTGTGTTATGTGTCCTACATCCCCTCCGCAGGCGACGTATCGGGGTGCGCAGGAGGCGTTACGAACGCCTCCTCTTGCCGCCCCCGTAATCCGAAGCGGGGCCAGGATCTCTGAGTGCCGGAGAAGTCCCCTTTGAGGATGAAGTCCGGTCTTTGCCAGGACCGGCCGGTCGTTGGGGTGTCCTGTCGCTGACAGATCCGGGGCACCCCGCTCATAACGGCTGATGACATTCGCGGAAGGTTTAGTGGGTAGGGGCCCAGGCCGAGTCCCACACAAACCCCCCGGGCCCACCCAGGGTACCGGAGGATGGTCTTTAAAAAGATTCCCCCGCGTGAAAAAAAAAAAATGTGTCCTACATAAAAAACTAAACTAACAAGTAACTAATTATTTTGGTGAAAAACAGACAACAAAACTCCTAGATGGGAGGTGTGTAAGATTTGTTAAGCTTTCACATTCTAAAAGAAGCTTATTACTATATTATATAACATTAAAATCTTTATTCCAGCCTAATTGCTACTCCCGTGTCGTGGATATCCATGGGCACAAGCATATTCTTATCTTCGCGCTCCGTCGCATCACGGTTGGCGAGGAGTTGACATACGACTACAAGTTCCCATTCGAAGAAGTCAAGATTCCATGCACTTGCGGCGCTAAGAAGTGCAGGAAGTACCTTAACTGAAGAAGACAATTGAGTGAGTGGTAAACAGTGTCAATTAAGCTTCTCCTTCATAACGGCAGACATTGAGTGAAACAAGATAATCGAACTAGTATTTGGTTATAATACAATGAATTGTTTATCTGTGTGTAGTGTCTCTAGTTGATATCTTAACGAGCTGTTGTTCGTTATTGCAGGCTTTTCTTATTGACTAGCATAATTTAATAAGTACATAATGGAATTAGATGTAACATTCTCAATGACAGATCAATGGCTAAAACTTGAAGAGACATTTTTTAATTCTGGATATGTATTGTGATGGACCTCCGTGTAATTGGATTTTGACAGTTATGCGAGGTCAAGTAATACTGGGTTGAGCACAATTTTTATATGTAAATATAATATGTATTGTGAGACAATAAGTCAAATTCACATATCTCTTTCCCACCTTTTATTGTTGACAATTCAGTGCCACAATTGGATGTGTGTTTCCATGAATCTAGCGATGATCTCTTTTAATTTGAATCTGCCCAGTGTTTTGAAATTGTCGGAATTTAATATATATTGGTTTTACTTAAAATATAACCCTTATTTTGTGATAAGTTTTTTTTATATACATTGTGTAAATATTTAGTTCCCTTTTATGTAGGACTGTTAGGGTTCGGCAAGGTTAAGTGTTTACACTTAATTTGGATGTGATATGTTTTACCCAATCGGGTACAAGAATGGTTAGTGGGTAGGGTACAATATAATTTGTTCCTCATTATGTTATTGTATTTCTTCACTTGTGATCAATTAAGTCTCGACTATCTTGTACATAAATTTTAACTGTAACATGAAATTAGTACACTCGAGAGATGGGTAGCAAAGTTACAAGTACAATGTAATTTTTTTTTAGTAATTTTAACGAGTATTGTATAGTTAATTTGTAAATAAGAGGAATTATCTGTCATAATAATAAGATTTAAGCGATAAATCGTTTTATTGTAGTCATAGCTGTAGGGTCTATTATGTAAGAGTTGATGTACTGTATATAATAAGTTATTGGGTGTGCGGCATGAGAGATGTAAGATGCTGGAATCGGCGGAATGCTCACATGGAAAATTGACTACCAGTCAGGCACGGGTTAACAAGAAAATGCACATTTGTTAGCTTTAATATTTTCAGCACAGCTTGGGTTTTGAAACACGTAATTAATTTTAGATGTCCCATTTTGTTTGATTATATGTGTGTTAATTGAAGAACCAATAATAATAGTATTTTTAAGCATCACAATTATAGACATCACAATTATATGCATCACACCGGTTGATACCAGTAAATATTGTTGGATCACACATACGCTAATGTTGAAGCGTGACGTAATAGTGGTAATTTTATAGTTGGATTTAGCTACTGCATCTTACAATAGCAGTATTAATGTAATGTCTCTCACAAGTATTGTATATTTACAGTCTATAGCAGATATACATATAGAGGTAGTACCCATAAATATTTACATTTACTAATACATAATCAATTCCCAATGATTTTAAATGTTTGTATTTCAAAGTATATACATGCAGTTATAAAAATAATTGTCTGCATATCCACCTGATTTAATTTTATTTGAATTGCTTTATAATTTCTACATAATAATGATTAATAGATGATTTTTTAATTTTCAACCCTGATTGGAATAAAAATCAACGTTACTAGGGTTGTCATTCATCTTATATTTTATACATAAACAAACATCTAATGTTTTTTTAATGTATAGCATATGAGTGTGTTGTACATATTGTTCATGACCTTACATCATTGAAATATAAATATTTAAAGGCGTTTGAGACAGTTTTTTTTTATTTAGAGTGTAGGCCCACCATAAACTATAGATCCCTATAATGTCTATGATTACAAGAGTAAAATTAGCTTTATGATATTTAACAGGAATACTGACATGTTTAAATTTATAGGCATACAGTAAACCTGAACTAATAATAAGTTATCTGTTTCATCAGCATTATAAAGCTTAAATAGCACTAACATAATTTGATTGTAATAACCATACGAACAAGTACAAGAAATAGATAAAGCATTTTCCCATAATACAAATTTGTATTCTGTTATTGTCCGATATTGACACATCCAATTTTCGTTTTAATAATTTTTTACACATGATTTTGACAAATAACTGTTACAATTCTTTCTAATATTTTTTATCCAAAATCGAATATTTCTACACTATTTATTATGCATAATTATATTTATCATAATAAAAAAAAATACGGTTAAACTTTGATGTATTCATATGTTGTTTTATAGATTGATTATTTTCATGATTGTTTTTGGTGGGCCCATAAAAAAAAAACTGTCTTATTTAAATTCAAATACATTACGGACCTAGTCTTAACTCTAAATTACGAGCTAGTTGTACGACAGTGAGCCATTAATTCTTCTCTACATAATATACATAATGGTTGTTATTTTGTTTATATTTGATACACGAGGTAGTCGAAAAAAATTAGTTTACATCGAGTAATGATAATAAATTAAAAGTACAGGTAATTTTAACCGCTATGGATTATAATTAACAGCTATTTTTTAAATATTTAGTTTTGTATTCAAATAATATTAACATGAATTTCGCCTTTCCTATACTTTCTGTTTTTATTCTTTTGTACCCTGGCATTGTTATATTTTAATGATTATATTTAATGAAAATCGTCAATGATTTTATTTGTTGTAATGAAAATAATGCTTTAAATTGTGTCTGCGCATGTGCATTTTATTAGTCCTGTATACAATTAAAAAAAGACCAAATCACTAAGTGATGAAATCATTTTTTCGTTAATGATTAAGTGTAAATGTCTCCTCTTGATATTATTTTTTGTGTTAAAAATAATGCTTTTATTTTTAATGTACACATGCCATTTTGCCTAATGTTATTATAAATTATATTATATTGCTTTAAAAGCACCAATTTTACAATGCATAGTTCTATGACCTGTCTATACATTTTAATACTTTATTTATTTCTATCATTATTTTGTATTGTGGTAAATTTTACCAAAAATAAAAATACTAAAATGTGCTTAATTGCTTGTTTCATTTATTTCTAATTAATCTTTATTGCTTCCTTTTATTTCATCTGTTATACCAAGTCATGTTTTATTATTCTGTTTATTTTTTATTTATTTTTTTATTAAAGAAAGCTTTTAAGAAAAAAAATATTTCTGAAAAAAAAAAGAAAATCTAGTAATATTTGTTTTTTTTTTCACAAATATTACTAACGTTCTTGTTAACCATTCCAATTAAGCTTAAGCTTCTGCTAATGGTGGATTCAAATCTACGACATTACGATTCGCAGACCGTATCCTAAAACATTAAGCTATTGACGCTTCTATATATATATATATATATAATAATAGGAATAGATATTGGGTATGTAATAGGACAGCTCGCCGGACAAGCAACTTGAAGTGGCAATGGGCGGACCAGCAAGCGCAGTGTGGACGTCCACCCGCAAGGTGGTCTGACGACCTCATAAAGGTCACAGGACGTAGCTGGATGCAGGCCGCTTACAACCGGTCCTTTTGGAAATCGTTGGGGGAGGCTGGTGATATAATAGGAGACAAGATGTACCGTTGTAAAGTCTTCCCACATTAACAGTCCGCCGGCCAATATTAATCTGTCAGTTAATTGCAATAGACCACACACTCACAGCTTTTGAAGTGAGTGGGCGATATGGACCTTGGACGGCAAGCCGCCGTCCAAGGTCCTAAACGCGATGGGGCGAGAGAGGAAACTGTGCCGCAAATTATCGTACACTGCCCAAAATTCCCAATAAGCGACTGCGCACACAGATACCGTCATCACCGAGGACAACATATTCAGCTTAGTTGCCTCCGACAATATCAGAAAAGAATTCTTTGAATACTGCGAGTTCGTCACGGCCTTAGCCGCAAAAGCCAACGGGTCGATAGTAGCGAAAGGAAGAGCGAATAAAAATCCATGAACGGAGGGAGAGAAAAAAAAGATAATACTTAATAATAGGACCAAAGTTGTTGCATTGTTTTTAGAAACATCCTGTTTCTAAAAACAAAGGACCCCAAATGAGGTCATCTAAAAAAAACCGTTGCTAAGCAACCATAAAAAACCACGAAAGTTTTATATGTTGACTTACATACTCTAGTTGAATTATTAAGCGATTGCTTATTACATGTTTGTGAGTGTATTAAAAAAAAACTTATTTGAGAAAAATAAATAATAATATTAAAGAATTTCGTTTTCTATATTTGTATTGCCAGACCGAATACATTAACAATGCAATACATATATTTATTTTCCCAGCGGACAGTGCATGTCGCGTCGGTAGCTGTGTCCCAGAAGTAAGCTGCAGCCGTGTGCAAACCAGATCCGTTTCTCTGGGTTATTGTTATTCGCACTGTTAATAACAAAAAAATAATAACTTTAACAAGAATTGTTTTTAGTCTTCGGTATCCTAGAGTAGCTGAAGCATCTCATCAAGCCGTGTTTTGGCCCTGTCAAGTACTCTCGATCTCAAGTAAAGGGCCTAAAGTGGCCAAACGTCGCTCTAAGCGAAATTCGCTCGCGGGAGCTTTTGAGCTAATCTAGTCATTAGACAGTAGATATAGGTTAGTAAATAGTATATAGAAGTCAATACAGTAGGTTGACTATATCGAAGATAAAACTTTATTATTAATACCTACAGAATTGATCGTACAACCAGGTGCCAATAATAGACTCTTAACAAACAATGCATCTGGAACTCTTTTAGTGTTATGCATGAATATGCGACATTGATCACTTAACGTCAGTGTGTGAATTTTAGAGTTTTAGATGTACCAAAGCGGAGTCATTCAGGATTCGATCGATGTTCCTCCAAATTTGCTTCTTTCGTGTGGGTTTTAATTATCAATTATCGACAAAGTTCAACTATTTGTAATTATTAATTTATTGTACTTTTATTAATAATATTGCTAACTCACGGATATATTTAAAAGGTTTATTCAATTTATTAAGTCTTGATAACGTTTTTTCAGTAATGATAGAAATCCATTGCGGTGTGCGTGAATGACTGTAACTATTGCCTCCAAGGCATAGTTCAATATTGTCTCGGACGATCTTTTGCACTTCTTCTACATTAAACACAGTGATCTAGAATGTGATAGACTTATAATTTTCGACGACACAAACTGCTCATTTTACTGTTGCGTGCTGTCATATATTAAAAAAATAAAAACGGATGTGCCTTGTACCTCGTCATCATCAGCATTAGCCATTTTACGAAATAATGATACTTTGAAAATTAAATACGTTTCTATCATTCAATTTATAAATCAAAGGACAATTCGATTGAGTAGAATGTCACAAATTAAGGAGCAGTCGACGATGACAATCTATACGGAAAGCCAGACTAATGGATTTGTATTGTGCCAGGAACCCTACAAAAAAATACGTTAAACAATAGGAGGAGGAAATGGAGTAGGATTGTGATTATTAGTGGGTTTATGGCAAGGTAAGTGCTCCTTAACGACAAAGAGCACGAATGTGGAAGAATAAGGAGAATATAGGTTCCTCGTTAAATAATTTTCATACTTCGGAAATAAAAGAATCCGCGCCTTTACCGTTAGCCTTAAATATCACGTTTGATTAGAAATAAAATATGTTATTAAATGACTCAGAAAATAAAAATAATTGTGTCGAAGACCTACAATGCGCCAGCATCTTATGTTCAGTTTTTTCAGTTTGATGTTGTAGGTATGTATGAACTTCGATGATTATTAATTAAGAAGTAATTAAATTTCAAAATCCTGACAGGCAAAGGTAAACGTTATATGTTACAAATATGTAGTACTCATTATCTCTTAAAGAAACACATAGTTTATATAATAGAATATATAGATAGTTTTAAACTATTTCCAACCCAATAATAGTAGGTATGTAACTTAAAAAGTTTGAAAGCATTTTTATTCAAAATAAAATTCCGAACGTCAAATGATCAATTTCTGAACGAATTTTCTCATAACCCACTTCGTTAGCTTATTTTCTATTGTGTTTTTGGAATGTTTGTTTCACGTTTTAGTTTATTTTGTGTTATAAAAAGTCACAGGCGGGGTGAATAACTTGTATAATGGTGTCGTAGTTGAATATGGTGGAGTTAATCTAAGTGTATTGCTTGAAATTAATGGAGCTGAAGGTCTGGGTCGAAGGAATACAAAGGATTGTTTGTGGAGTGACGGAGACTACTACATGCCAAGTGAGTGAATCAGTTCTCATAATTTCTTATCATTACGCGTATCAAATGCCTGAACTTTTAATAGCCGCCTGTTATTAATTATTTAAAAAAATCAAATTGCACAAAGTTGTGTTGTTTGTTGTTGTTAGTCATGACACTTATTTTAAATGTTGACAACTATTTATTTCATTATAAATATCCCTATTGGCGTTTCTTACAATAAGTAAAAATTTTGTAGAAGTTCTTATATATTTTTCATTACTTGTGTGTATGGAATAAAATTAAATAATTTATAACTTTTTTTCAGGATGTAGTCTTCGCTCTAGCTCATGCCACTGGGAAAGTGGGTCGATTTACTTTGATTGAGAGGTGGAGAAATAACGAACGACTTTTAGCTCCTCAGGAATATCCTTTAAAGGTACATTTAACTTAATAAACATAACAAAATATAATAAGATATATGACTGGACACCTATACCACCCTCGAGTTGAGATACCTATACAATTTGCCAATATACATAATGCATGTATCTTAATATCAATTTGTGTATTGTATGTATGTATATCTATATTTATCGAAATATCTTTATAGTATGTAGTGGATTTTAAGTTTGTCACTTTATTATTAGTTTGGTGGTATTATTTGTATTTGTTTAAAAACCACATACTTTTTTTCTTTACCTAATTTAACCATTTTTGCAGATTCTTATGAAATGGGGAGAGTATTCCAATGACATCCAATTTATATTGCGGAGATCTGATTCAAGCAATAACCAAAAACCATCACAACCTATAAATAATTCTAGATCTCCTATTGGAAATGGGTTTGTTCCTTTTTTATATTACACACATTTTTTAAGATTGTAAATTAGAGACATTTAAATGTGAATAAATGAACTAACACTAACACTGTACTTAACATATCATCTTACCACTTAGTTTTTATCTTTATTGGAATAGTATTATAAGGTAAGGCATTACCACTCTTATTTAATTTATTTATCTGGCCCTCTCGGGGGCCTTTGGATCGGAATGCTTACACATAACATAGTAACTGTTCAAGCCGAGGTTACCACTCACTGGGGAGACCCTTGTGTAGAGTTACTACCGATAGAGGATCAGGCTAAGCGACCTAAAAGCTAGGCCATCTCTCAATCCGGTGAAGCAGTCAAGGCCAGCTTCTCTGGCCAATCTGCATAGTTAATCAAAAAAAAATTAAAACTGTTGTATTCTTAGACAATTGATTTATTATTCTATGCACCACATGCTTATCTGGTGAAGGAATATTTTATGAGTAAACTATGTGAAATATGCATCAGAAAAATCTCTGAGATATGTGAAGTCTGCCAATCTGCACTAGGGCTGTGAGGACTGTGAACCTTATCTTTTCTCTGTACAAGGAAGGCCTGTGTCTGATATATTTATGCTGTAATTTTAACCATTTTAATTTCCATGTGCAATTGTGAATAAATTGTGACATTCACATTCACATTATTTTTACAATTATTAGTTAGGACAACAAACAAAGTTAAAATAAGAGTATAAGTTAAAAGGGAGATAACTGTGCATACAATGATTATTAATCATCGGGTTAGTTTTCTGGCAGTATCTTTAAAACACCACTGCAAAAAGAGTAAACAATTTTGCAATTATTATTATTTAAGAAGAATAAATTGACAGTCCTGAATAACAATGACCTTTGAAATGTTGGTTCAAATTATTCAGTTGTTTTTCTAATTAATAAATAGTTTACCCTGTGGCTTTCCACTCTTCTAAGTCTATGTAGAAAGACTTAATTAAAAGATATTATTAAAAAGATTCAGACTTTTCTCTTTGTTTTTATATGTTATGGCAAGTACAGCTGAGTTTTTGACATGTTAGAGTTCCAAATCATTTGAACCAACCAACTTGTTAAGAGGCAGCAAAGAAACACTATTATTACTGACAAGTCTAAGAAACACTACATTGACTGTGATAATAAATTTTGTTTTTATTTCTGTTAGGAGTCATAATTCAAATCCTAACGTACCAGAAACTCAGAACTCACCGAATAGAACAAACACAACACCAACTTTTAACAATAATGTGAATAACACATCCCCGGGGAACCCTGTAGGCGTGGTGAAGGGAGTGCAACAAGCTAAGTCACCCGAGTCCAATAGTCCCGTGTTAAAAGATGTCCCACCTTACAGGTAAATATATAACACTCTGTTACTTCTACTATTTAACACTGAAAGTAGGCTTACTAAATCATAGTGCAGTTTCGGTTGCATTTGAAAGACTGTCATACATACAACAATGAAATAATAAAATATAATACAATTAAAAACAAACTGAATAATTATGTGTTAATGGATTTGTCCAGTCCAGAAACAAACTTTTTAAAATAGTACCTAACTCGAGTTATGCATCATATTTTTGCATATAAAAAGTTGTTATGCTTAATTTTTACATTGGTCTTATTTTCACCTGCAAATTGTTTATAAAAACTGACCTAGAAGGTTTGTTTGTCCCTCTCAGGATATTGTGCAATTAGAGCAAGAGCAAGTTTTTCTGATGATAGCGTCGCATGCTGGTGTATTGTGCGATTCCTTGTATCTCAAATGTCATTCTCATCTCAAAGCAAAATATCACTCGGCGGCTTGTATCTCAAAACACTTGTATATTGATGTACACAACATAAGTTATGTATACAGTATGAGTGATCATTATCTGAATTCGAAACAGAATTAGAAATAAAGAAAGGAGGAAACATTTATTTGGTATAAAGAATTAAATCGACATAATTAGAATTTACAGCACCTAAATGGCCTCCACTCAGCTTTAAGTCATGAAGATGAAATTTTCGCGACTAAAATTACGCTGTACAATACATATATAACAATATTTTTAATGGTATAAGCTGGTCATAATATAAAGTGTAATTTTAATAAAACTAACAAATTTTTCATATATCAGAGATCCACCTCCGCCATACCGCTCACCGCCACCACCTTCACTAGCCTTAAGAAAGTCACCCAGCCGGTCACGGGTTGGCCGACCAACGCACATGTCCCCAGTGAACTTGCCAGAAGAGAACCAAGATACACGGAGTCCCGAGGCGGTTAGCTACAACAGTCAGTACCGTGAATTAGTTTCGCTTGTAAATTATCAAAGGGAGAAGTTGTCAAGTCAACAAGTTGATTTAATTAAGGTAAGATATATAGAATATGATGTTACTTAATCCACCTTAGCGATATATTGTATATAAGATATAGCAAATAAGAATGCATAGAGGCTTATTTAATCTTTCAGAGTCGAGCTCGTAGGTTATAGCGTCAACGTTAATAGCCTAATGGTTTAGGGTATGGTCTGCGAATCGTAAGGCCGTAGGTTCGTATTCAGATTCAGAGAGGCCGGCCTTTACTGCTCCACCGGATTGAGAGGTGGCATAGCTCTTAGGTCGCTTAGCCTGAACCTCTAAATAAATAGTAAAAGTTACAGCCTTCATATAGAAATATGTCCCACTGTTGGGCATATGTCTTCTCTGTAAAGAGAGTAAAAGGGCATAGTCTGCCACGCCGCTCTTGTGCTGATTGGCAGATTTCATATGTCGTAGAATTTGTTTCAAGACCTGTAGGTTTCCTCACGATGTTTTCCTTCACTGCCGAGCGTGTGGTAAATCAGCACAAAATTGCAACAGCAAATTTATTGTAGCCGGCACCGGAGATCAAATTCGGGTTGCTAGCGTAATATGCAACTGTAGGCAACCTCCCGGATATTGAGTTCTAGAACTTTTACATACCTATCATTAAGCTTAAATGATTTTGACAGATAACCTCTGCTTGGATAAACTCTAGATACAATTTTGGCATGGCTCTCTAGGGCCGAGCCGTAGGCAAAAGCTGAACTACAATTTGATGAACTACCCATGCTTATATCGGAATGTATGTGGATTAAACAATGCATGTAATCTTTGGCTATCGCTCCGAGTTTCAGGCGTTCCATGTAAATTGGTTGATTCATATTTATGTCATGTAGTATGATGCGGAAATTGGTTACTGGGAGAACAAAGGCCGGGAACAGGAAAGGCAGGTTGAACTGTTACAGCAGCAGATCAGCTCCGCCGACAATCAATTAAGGATAAGCTCTGAACAGGTATATAATAGAAATTTTATGTTTTTATCAAGGCTGTTATGCAGTCACCAAACCCATAATATAACCTGCATTTTAAAAATTATTTACTTTTATCAGGTACAAGCTTTGAACTATGTTGACGAGGAGAGTGAAATAGTGAAACAAAATGAAAAGACATTGAAATCGGAGATTGTGTTAGTTCGTTCCAAATTGGCCAACTGTGAAACGGAGTTGTTACAGTGTAAGAACAAGATACGGAAGCTGATGGAGGAGATTCACAATGAGCAGAGACTTGTTAGCAGTCGTCAGCAAGAGAACAGGTAGGCGAATATCACACGTACTCAAATTATTTATAAGTCCCTAACCTTCCATGACACATGGACAGCGTGAAACATGATAAGGCAGTGAGATATACAATTTCAAAATAATAAAAACAGACTTCAGACAAACAGACAAATCGAATCAAACATTAATCGCTATTACGTGCAAGCACCCTCTTTATATTTCCGAATTACCGTAGGAGTGTTAATTACGGAATAGAATTAATCAGAACCTAACCAAACTTTCATCAAACGACTCTTAAAGGACATCCTTTCCAATAAAAAATGAACCATCGAAATCGATTGGCGTGATATTGAGTTATTCGTCGCATTTGTTTCATTTTCATTTCGCACATACTTGATGCAAATTTAAGACTTATATGGTTTTCTAATGGATGCCATTACCAGAATTAGACCAAATGAAATGGGACCACACGGGGAGCACCAGCTTTCTAACAAAAAAAGATCATCAAAATCGGTTCACTCAAACATAAAAAATAAACATACAGACAAAATAAGAACCTCATACTTTTAAATCAGTTGAAAATACATGTGGATTTTATTGTTTTAGGCAAGCGTTAGAACGTTCTATGCTAGCCGAAATGGAGAACCTTCAGTCACAAATACAACAAGCGAAACATGCCACCGAAATTAACCACCTAACTGCTGAGAATTTGAAGAGAGAGGTAACATTCGATGATTAATTATTACTTCATCCATTTAATTTGGTAATAACATTAATAAGCTCTCACGTCTGTCACAGACCGATTTCCTTCCACATTAAACACTCATGCGAGCACATTCAAAATTCAATTTCAGATGCTGTGACTTTCCGTGTAGCGAAAGCATTCGATAAATTCTATCACGACAGAATTGATGTGATTTATGAACTTGGTGTGTCAGATCACGTCCTTATCCTAATACGATAATTTATAAGTATGTCGGTTCTTCCGCTACTGTGTCGAGAAATTTAGTCCTTTAATACAGCTTATTCGTTTCGGTAGAAATTCGGGGATTCCTCAAGGAACAATTTTTGGCCCCATCCTTTTCACCAATGGCACTAGTATTTTCACGTTAGGATGTAATCCAGACGGCAGATATAAGCGTCCTTAAACCTCAAACAATAAAGTCTAGTGGAAATTAAGGTTTGAAATTAAAAGTGCAGCCGTGTTCTTGTTTCACATAATTTGTTACCACGTTTCTTTATAAATTACAGGTGGGAGTGTTAGAGAACGCGATTATGGAGAAGAAGCGTCAAGTGGAACGTTTAGTGCAGGAGATGAAGGAAGCCAACCTTCAAAGTCTGACCGGCAGCGTGGATGAACTGAGACATCCACTAGATGGTATGATAAATATTTTATATTCCCATCACAGTTTCATGCTAATTGCTTATCTTCACTTTGTAGAAAACTTTTCAGGTTCAAACAGGTTCTTTATTATAATTTAAATCAGTTTCCACAACCGCTTACGTAAAGCCCATACTCGAAAGTGTTTATGAGAACTTTGACATTGCAATACTATTTGGAATGTGGATCCACAAGTAAATCTAACTCTTCATAATAGGGTGGTTCTAGGCTTTTAGAATAAGGCCACGGACCTGCCTGTAGAAGGCGACTAACTGGGTTGTAAAACAATAGAATATCATCATAGTAAATTAAAACTGTATTTGACAGTTCAAAAAGAATAGTGCTTCGATCGTCACCAAACTTTACAGGATTACTCTCCAGGTCAACTTGAAAATTCCTTGAAAGTTTCATTGGTCGTCCAGCCGTTTCGGAGACTATGGAACATATCCACACAGTTTCTCTTTTATATGTTAGCTGTTATCTTTTCTTTAAGTACCTCAAGATTATTTTAAATAATGCATTATAAATGATTGTTTCAGGATTATGTAAAGCTGGTAGTGCCCGAAGAATAATTGGTTCTCCAAGACAGTTAGAAAACGCCGCCCCCACCAATAAGAATCCACACGGAGTATGGGTTTAGTAGAACTGACAAATTATGTTCTGATGTATTTAAAAGTTAAATGTGATCTGATTTAGAATAGCATTAAGATCCATTAATCAGGTAAATTAATTATTATGTACTTAAAAAAATAAGCTAGTAGTTTCGATTATGCTTGATTATAGCTTATTTATTTTATTGTAAATTGTTTTCAATTAATATCATAAATTTGGAATATTTTCCCAAGTGATTATTTTCATAACATGTTTCCTTAAGTCTCCGGTATTAAAGCACAAATATGAATTGTTTTGAGAATAATTTGTTGTATATAGACTTGATTAGAACCAAAAAGAAGGCAAACATTTTGTTTTCTTTTTGTTTGTAGCAATCAACAAACAACTTTTTGCCAACACTTCTCGATGTGGTACTTAACTCTAGAATGTCTAACTATTGAATGTCTTGTAAGTTTTCCGTTAACAGGATGCTTATGCGTAACATAGTAACTGTTCAAGCCGAGGTTACCCACTGGGGCCCTTGTGTCGAGTTAGTAGAAATAGAGGTTCAGGCTACGCGATCTCAGAGCTCTGCCACCTCTCAATCCGATGAGGCAGTAAAAGTCAGCTTCTCTGGCTAATCTGTGTTACAAGAAATATGTCGTGAATAGTGTAACAGCCCAAGTCGAGGGCCTTGCGTCCAGTTACTACCTAAAAATGTTCAGACTAAGCAACCAAAGAGTTAGCACCTCTGATAAACCCAGTGAATTTTATAACACCGTTACAGATTGACTAATTTAACTAAGTAAGAACCATTTACATTACTAAAATTAAAACAAATAAATACAGCTTGATTACTAGCAAAAAATATTAGGTTGTCAAATATCTCCCTTCCGCCTTTTGTGTCATGCGGCACCCAAACATCAAGCTTTTTTTTGTATCCAGCCTTCTGCAGATGGTTTAAAATGGTTTGGTGACTAACTCCCATCTCCTGGGCGATGTCACGAGATGCCACATGCTGGTCTAACTCGATGTAGTCCATGATTTGATCGGTATTTGTCGTCACAGGTCTTCCGCCGGCTGGCTTATCCATGGTGTCGTTTTCACCGGCTCTGAATCGTCGAAACCATTCCTCCGTGGTTCGAAGTGATAGAGTACCATCGCCCAAAACACCATTAATCTCACGGAACGTTTCTCTAGCGGATTTGCCTTTAACGAAGGAAAACTTTAAAATAGCGCGAATTTCGGCGTTAGTGAACTCCATGTTTACACGTCTATAACTGTTGAACGCAATATCCAAACTAATTATGCATAGCGTCGTTTTGTAGGTTATGTCAAGACCTTTCAAATTATGTATAGTATTGCTAGATACGAGCTCTGTAGCGCTTTGTACATAGCCGCGAAATTCAAAAGACAAAAGGCGGAAGGGAGATATTTGACAACCTATATATAAATTAGAGTCAAACACCTTCTATGCATATGTTGGCAGCTTCGATGAAGACCGACTGAGTGCAACAAAATATAATCTATATGCACTGAGTTGGTATTAACAAACCAAAATGGATAGGCCGACTGGCTGATTAGCTTTTTCATGTTCATTTAGAAAAAAAAATATAACAGATTATATTAACTAAAGACCAAGCGTTCCTTGTTTAAATTTTTAATTTGATTTAATAAAAATTTAGAACCATATATATATATATATATATATATATTATATTAAAACAATTAAAATACAGCTTGATTACTGGCAAAAAATATATAAATTAGAGTCAAACACCTTCTACGCATTTGTAGGCAGCTTCGATAAAGATCGACTGAGTGCAGCATAATATAATCTATGTGCACTGAGTTGGTATTAATAAACCAAAAGGAAAGGCCGACTGGCTGATTAGCTTTTTCATGTTCATTCAGAAAAAAAACACCAGATTACATTAAATAAAGATCAAGTGTTCCTTATTTAAATCATGGCCATATTTTTAATTGTGTGAAATACCTATTTACTTTACCTAACCTCTAATATGTGTTAAGTGTTTAATTTATTAGGTTTGTGTTCAAATTAGTGTCATATTTAAAAATAAAAGTGTTGTCACAAATGTTAGATTGACATATATTATAGTTGTTTGCATTTAATATTGTGTGTAGTTGCCGCAATGTTTTTATTAACAATGTTAATATTATATCTTTTTTTTTTCTTGACGGGGAGGAAATCTTCAGAAAGATACCCCGACCTTCTGGGGGAAAAGGTGGCGGTTATATGGGTTTCTTACCCACTAAAACCTCCCCGGTGGCCCTTTCCTCGGCGCATGACGAGGGGTTCCCGGATCTCAACGTGGAACGCACCGGAGCCCCTCTGCACTGTGCTCAAGGAGAGCACGTCCGAAGGGGGGGGGGGAGGTTACTCTCTCCCCTCCTGTGCCCTCGCAGCGCAAGGCGACACGGGTCAGCCGATCGCCTTCTTCCCGGGTCCACCTTGGTGGACGACTCAGGCCCCCACCCTTGTCGCCCAGTGAACCCGAGGCCCCTTTTAGTCGCCTTCTACGACAGGCAGGGGATACCGTAGTCTTATTCTTGAGAGCCCAGAACTACAGGGCTCAGTATTATAATATCTTGCCTATGTTTTAATGTCCAAATTGTATTAATATAATTAGTATTTTGTGTGACATTTGAAAACTTTTATATTCTCTTGTGTTACTTGATTTTTTTCTTCAAGCATTGTAATCATTTTGGGATTGTTAAGAAATAGTTACAGTATAGTTTCATTTGCCAGTATCCAAATCTTATTGCGAAAGCGGGTAATGTTATTTTATGAAATTATTGTAATTTGAGTAAATAATTAGTAATTGAAAATGATAATTTAATGCAGTTACAACATAAAAGGGTTTGACCAGATGATCGAGTTATGGCTTTTTTGTTGACGGGGGGAAATCTTCAAAAAGATACACCGCCTTCTGGGGGGAAGGCGCGGTTATGGGGATTTTTACCCACTAAAAACCCCCCGGTGGCCCTTCCTCAGTGCATGGTGGAGGGGCTCCAGGATCTCCAGAGCAACTCTTCGGAGGATTAACCTGTGCCCTCACAGTGCAAGGAGACACGGGCCAGCCGATGTCGCTTAGAGAATCCGAGGCCCCTTTTAGTCGCATTCTACTACAGGCAGGGGATACACTGGGCTCGTAGTCTTATTCTACGAGCCCAGAACTACAGGTGTGGAGGTTATGGATTGTTCCAACGTGTTTCCGTTATGTCAATTTCTTTTGTATAGAGAAATCATTCTTTCTGAGGATTGGTAAGATTCGCGCGTATAAACAATATTGCTTTAATAAACATAGTGAATTGGCACATGCCGTGTGTAGTGGCATATGCCAGAAGTCAACTTCAGATGGGCCCAGGTTGGCCCTTTTCCTAAAAAAAAGATAAACATTAATTAAAACCATAGATGTCGGTCGGGGGAGGGGAGACAGGGTGAAGGCAGTGTCCCCTACCCTAACCTAAACGGAGGGGTTAGTTCTCGAACCGAAAAGTTTGCACTAGTTTATTTTCAATACAGTGTAAGACAGAATTACTCATTGTGTGGTTAGGGCTAATAACAGCTTTGTTAGTTTTTGATAAACAAAGTATCCTTGCTATAATAATTACTAGCAACAGTTTTTTTAATTGAACAAGCTATATCATGTTGTATACTGGAATACTTTCGCACTAACTTTAAGTGACCAGAGCTCTGGATGACTACTAGATTTTTAAACAAAGATTTAACTACGTAAACGGGCCTGTTTACATTAACACTGAATTATTAGTGCGTCTGAAATTAATCTCCACAATATATATGAGGTTAAAGTTTGAAATGACACATTTGTACTGAAAACAATTAATTGTAAAGAAAAAACGATTTTTTTTCTGCAAATTTGGATGTCGAACACCAAGTTTTGTTTTCGGAAAATATTTATAGCAGTGGTGGACAAACTTTTTGTTTTGCGGGCCACAGATTGTAAAAAAAAATCTAACGAGCCAAAATTTGATCGAAAACAAATTTTATCAAAAAATCTGGTATCTAATCTAAATCTATTTAACAAAAAAATTAAAGATCTTTTTGTTCAAATTTCACAATTTGCTGGCTTTTTTTTTGGCTTTTTACGTAAAAATTTAAAACGTTATAAGATTTTTTTAAACAAACCTAGAATTTTTAAAGGTTTTAAACCTTTTAAACACTGCTAACCCTACCCTTACCCTAATGGTTTAGGGTACGGCCTGCGAATCGTAAGGTCGTGGGTCCGAATCTACCATTCGACTACTTGGAATGGTTAACAAGATTGTTAGTAATGTTTCTGAAAAAAATAAATAAAAGAAATATTGCTAGCTATCTTTAAAAATAAAAAAAAACAAAAAAATATAATATGTATGAAATTGACTCCAACGGAATCCGGAATTCCGGATAGGATCGATAGATTTTAAATGATTTTTGTTCCTAATGGGCCCCTCTATGTATGTAAATCTTTGCATTTACATAATTTATGAATTTACAAAATAGAAATAATTATATTAATAATAATAATCTAGTCGGAAATATAAGCCATTGCAATATTTTAATAAAACAATGTTATAATTCTCATTTTTAGACAATTTTCATAACAATACGGCATGACATTTTTTTTTTTATTAAATGTAAGAATTCACGATAAAATGTATTATGAACTAATTTGTAAGATGAATGTTATTTATAAATCGTAATTATAAGTAATATTTCGCCGCATGGTTACTATAGTTAGATAATTTGTGTATACCTATATATCTATCAATAAAACATTAGAACAAATTACGTATTTCTATTATATATTGATTTTAATCTACAGCAGTGATGAACGTCGGACACGTTTAACTTTATGATTGGAGATTCAAAACCCAGCCGGCGTATACCAAAAAGTTTGGTTTTTGAGATTCTTACGTACAAAATAATCACTTGCGCAAATTGTGCTCGATGCATGGCTCATCTCCTGTCACGTAAGTTAAATAAGCTTGTCAAAAAGCGGACTACGATTGACGTCCCTGTCTATTACGGTTAAAATGAGGTGAGAGCTTATTATTTTTAATTGCTATAAGTCATCAACAGTCACCGGTGTTTCCGAACCTACACGATTTGGGCGCCTTCAAGAAACGAGCCTACCTGTATTAAAGCCGCAAACGCACCAGGAGCTCCTGCGGTTTCATGGCTGTTCATGGGCGAAGGTGATCACATAAAATCAGTTGAGCCGTAAGCTCGTTCGTCCACTTTTCCTAAAAAACATAATGACCTGAATAGTGTAGTAAAATTACAAGTATATTTAAGACTAAAAACAAAAACCGACTTCAAGACAAATGTTGATAAATTACTATATGACACGCGGACGCACTTTTTATATTTCCGAAATATGGTATACCAGCGTACCAAGCCCGCTTCACCGAGCTAGATTTTGCTTTATTTTATTTAAATAATAAACTTACATCATTAAATATTTAATTTAACTCTCACAATATATTAAATTCTCTCCGTATTCATTCTCTTCTCGAGCGGGTGAAGATCATCACCTACACCCATATATCTGTAAATATAATATCGTTCTTTTCATTTATTCAAAAACATATCGGGCTCAAGTTAATGTCAGAAATAAAAGTACGACGTATGGCTTGTTTGACAGTTCAAAAGAAGAGTACTAAGATCGTCACCAAACTTTATTTGAAGATTCCCTGAAAGTTTCATTGAAATCGGTCCAGCCGTTTCAGAACCTATATAGAACATACCCACACACTTTCTCTTTTATATATATATAACATAGATTGACATTTGTCGCGCAAATTTAAGACATGGTTTTCTCATGGATGCCGTAGTCAGAACTGGACAAATTTTTTTTTAAAGAAAGTTAACCACTAACAGTAACAATCTTGTCAACCATTCCAACTAAGCTTAAGCTTGTGCTAGGACATGGTTCACGGCAATAGTCTAATGGTGGAGTTTTTTTTGACGAACTACACAGATTGGCCAGAGAAGCTGGCCTTGACTGCTTCACCGGATTGAGAGGCAGAGCTCTTAGGTCGCTTAGCCTGAACCTCTATCGCTAGTAACTCGACACAAGGGTCCCCCCGGTGGGGGGTAACCTCGGCTTGGACGGTTACTATGTTACGCGTAAGCATTCCGATCCGAGGGCGCCCGAGAGGGCCGAACCACGACTCGGTCGGTTGCTATTTCACGGATAATCAATGGTGGATTCGAACCCACGAAATGACTAGAAATGGGACCACACTGGAAGTACCAGCTTTCAAATTAACAGATCATCCAAATCGTATTGAGTCGAATTGAGAACCTCCACGATTTTTCAAGTCAGTTGAAAATCGGACCATAAATAAAACAAATACACTGCTTCATATTTAAATCTTATATTCAAAGTAACGAAATTAAATCTGTAGGTATTAACTACCATAGAAAACATCACTTTTTACACAATTATTATAAATGCGTATATTTAACGCTGTACTTTAAGTTTCTGGTATAACGTCAATAGGTTACCTCGTGAGTTACGACATATTTACAAATTTTCCTCTATCAAAGGATAATAATAATATAGATGCTAAATACTCTTTTCGAACATAAATTATTTTTAAAGTAATTTCACACTTGTGGCGTTCTTTACATATATCGTGTGAGTTCTGAAAAGCACTGTTGTTCAGAATTAGTCCTAAAGAAGACTGATAATGTTCTTCAAATCAAATTTAATCAAATCAGAATCTAGGAATATCAGTCCTGACTATATCTACACATATATGTAAAGAACGCGACAAACTAATTTATAAATTTGAATTTTATATACGAGAATCAATCGAGAGTATTTCAGTAACAATGTCAAAGTCAGAAAAAGCGTTCACAATAAACAATGAAAGATTTAGGCCATTAAATTCGAAGCTACAAAACCATGCAAGCTCGATTTGGGATTAATATGCGTGCGCATAATTGAAAATTATTCGTTTTCCCAGGTCCAATTGGAACCTCGTCAAATGGATCATTTAAAAGAAAAAAAAAATTGATCACAACCACAAGAAACATGCTGTTAAAAATTAATTGACCTGAAAAAACTTATTTGTTCTGGTCCTTTCCAGCATCATGAAGTCAAAATGCTATCAGCTTCTTATTTTCAGTCTGATGAAGTTTTTTTTAAAGATTACTAGCAATTTTTTATATAAATATTACTAACATTCTTGTTAACAATACATAAAAAAAACTATACCAACTAAACTTAAGCTTGTGTTAGATGGTAAGAAATAGTCGAATGATGGATTCGAACCTATGACTTTACATTCCGCACCGTACCCTTAACCATTAGACTAGAGAGATTATTGATGCTTAAGTTGAAATACCTCTGCAGTTAAAGTGGCCCTTGTCAGATGTAATAAAAGAGCATCAATGCAATAAATACGACATCAATTTAAAGGGCAACAATTAAAGGAAGGATAAATTTAGGTTAAGTCAATGTAGTAATAGCTAAGAAGTTGATCGACACATCTGTTGACCAGAGGGCTGGCTTATACCTGGCTACGAGGCTAAGCATTGCCATATAACGTGACAATGCTGCCAGCCTCCTCACTCAAAGTTAGTTTAGCTTTTCGAATGTCCCTTAGATTATCCGTGAAATAGCTACCGACCGAGTCGTGGCTCGGCCCTCTCGGGCGCCCTCGGATCGGAATGCTGACGCGTAACATAGTAACCGCCCAAGCCGAGGTTACCCCCCACCGGGGGGATCCTTCTGTCGAGTTACTAGCGATAGAGGTTCAGGCTAAGCGAAGAAAAAAAACCAGCCTTCTGGGCACGCTTTTTTTTTTTTAATGACGAACTACACAGATTGGCCAGAGAAGCTGGCCTTGACTGCTTCACCGGATTGAGAGGTGGCATAGCTCTTAGGTCGCTTAGCCTGAACCTCTATCGCTAGTAACTCGACACAAGGTCCCCCCCGGTGGGGGTCTGGGCACGCTGTCAAGCGACGACGGTTTGGCACAGTTATATTTTTTGTAAAATACCTATTACCTATTATATTCTAAATAATGTTTTAAGGAAGGATAGATTAATTGAACTGTATTATGAAATATATATTATTATAAATTATAACATTTTTTATAGTTTCTAAGAAAGTGCTTGACTACGATCCCACCTGATTTTAAGTGGAAATGCAGTCCTGGATGGTAACGCGCACTAGTTTAGTTAAACAACATCTGTTGATATTTCGATACTAAGAAAATTTCCATGATATCTGGGCCCCTGTCTACTAAATTTGTGTCAATTTTTTTTGAAGAAATTACTCACATTCTTGTTAACCATTCTAACTAAGCTTAAGCTTATGGTAGGAGACGGTTCACGTTAATAGTCGAATGGTCACACAGTTGTCACTGTTTATTCGAAATGAACGTTCAGTGAAACACCGTTGTCGATCTTTGCTATTTTTGGTTATCTGCTAGTTCAGTTGTTATTAAGCCACTTTTTTAACAATGGCGTACCATTGACACTCCAATTTTCAATTTTTGCTAGTTGCTATCTCGTGACAGCTTCGATATATTCCGATACATATCAATCAATTAATCAAAATATGAAATTGAAAATTATATATCATAAAAATTAAATGAGTAGATTACGATTTGAGTACAATGGCAATTGAATTGTAAAGGGTTACTTCCATGTTCAAATAGCATACTTAAGGACCTAGGTCAATATTGTAATTAAAAATAAACCTGGGTAACTTCCTTTAAATGGAAAAAAAGTATAATAAGTTTAGTACTTTCAGATTTTATCCATCACAAACCAACAAATACTGTCTTTATAATATTAAGTAAATAATTAATTATTCAGTTTTATATGAAAATTCATATAAAACTGTTTTTCCGTTAGCTGCCATTTTTAGTGCTAAGAGAGCTAGCAAGAATATTAGTAATATTGACAAATAAAATTATAAATGTGTCAAAACTATGAACTTCAGTGTTTATCATTGTAAATATATATTATTTATATGTAGATGTATTTAAAATATAAATACATTTTCTATATAAATATTATAATCAAATACTGTTTTTCAAATTCTTAAGTACATATAGCGATAGGGTCACTTTATACTCTTTGGGACCAAGTGAGATAATAGCAATTACGGTCTCTGCCTACATCGTTTGGATAACAAGGATGTGAACTCTTTTATACTTATTTTTTTATCACAATATCTATATACTAACAGATATAATATATTGGTTTTAGCGCCAACTTCGCTTTTATATATATTTTAATCACTTAAATATTCTATACAATATTTTTTATACAACTCAATGTTGGTTCAAAGAAATCACTTGAAGTGATTTCTATGTACAACCAATAATATGTTATATTTTGTATTTACATACAAATATAAGGCCTTTCATCCTTGTAATCCTAGAGTAGTAGACGGAGATCAATCGCAAGCCACTTTTCACTGTCACTGAATAAAAATATTGGTAATAGCAACACTATTACCAAATCGGTTTTTGTACTTAAAAAAGTGAAAAGCAGAAAAGTCATTGCTATAAATTGGTAGCTATTATAACCTTATATTCCAAATCAAACGCTAAGCCACTGGGCTATAAATTTTCCAACTTAAAGTGTTTTGACCATTATTAAACTTGTGATAAATACAGTTATTTTGTAACAATAGAATTCAACAAATTTAGGCTAAATCTGCGTTAAGTATTTTTTTAACCAGGCGTTTGCCTGAACAATTCACCAGACTTCTAGAACATTTAACTTCAACCGTTCATTGTGACAGAACTTCAAATTACACACAGATTTCTAATGACACTCTGTGGATACAGTCTTTAGAGATTTTTTTAAACTGATATGACTTATATAGTTGTGTTACTTTGTTGCAGATGTTCATGCTTTTGATGATCAATTATGATGATCATTAGAAAAAAACATAAGAGCTAGTAATCTAGTCGAAACCTCACGATGATCAACTACACAGATTGGCCAGAGGGGCTGGCCTTGACTGCTTCACTGGATTGAGAGGTGGCACAGCTCTTAGGTCGCTTAGCCTGAACCTCTATTGCTAGTAACTCGACACAAGGGTCCCCCCGGTGAGGGGTAACCTCGGCTTGGACGGTTACTATGTTACGCGTAAGCATCCGATCCGAGGATGCCCGAGAGGGCCGAACCACGACTCGGTCGGTTGCTATTTCACGGATAATCCAAGGGACATTCAAAAGCTAAACTAACTTTGAGTGCCACTTCGGGAAGCGTTTTGCGATAGCATTCTGACTTATATGTGCCTTGTACCAACAACCATGTTACAATAAATTCACAGTAAAAAGAAACATGGCACCAATTTTGTTTTAAAAAGCCTATACATAAATCATTCACGGATCCACAATAAACTTTTATTGTTTACAATTAAAAGTTATGATTGGATTGATGAGTTTTTTTGCTATACACAAAAACAGAAGCCATTTTTTTGCAAAATAGACACAAGTTTAAAAAAAACAATTGGTATACATATTTTGAATTATCAAATAAGGGGCCGTCCATATATTACGTCATTCTAAATTAGGGGGCGGTTGGTCAGCGGATGACGGTAAATGATAGATAGGAGGGGAGGGGGGTGTTTTGAAATTGACGTCATTCTTATTTATTTATTTATAGTTTATTGTTCACGTACAAAAAGATTATTTCTAAAAAGAAATTTCTTCCAGCACACCTAGTAAGTGAGACTGCAAATGTGAGAGGCGGCTTTCTCAAATCTCCAATGTGTTAATTTCGTCAAACTGGTAATGACGTCAATTTTGGGAGAAGGGGGGTGGGGGGGTCATTAACAAATGACGATAGGATGATTGTAGGGGGGGGGGGGGGAGGTCTAAAGTCTGAAAAAATCGATGACGTAATTTATGGACGGGCCAATAATAACTCTAACGCTTCTGTGATGTAGCTAAGCCACTGATTTAATGTGTCGAGAGAGGCAGACAATCTTTTAGATTATTCATGTTGATTTGATGATATTAGGGAATTTTAAGCAAATCTGCAGAACAGGTCAGCGAGTTTAAAATTATAGAGAGAGTAATTAAGTATGTTTGTCCATATCTATTAAGTCCAAATTATACAAAGGGTTAAACATAGATGATAAAAGTTGAATAAGACCCCATATTTGGAGCTTAACTCTAATTTATATATTTATTGTCAGTGCATCAAGACGCTTTTTGTTTTTATTTTAGTAATATATATATATATATATACAGAGCCGTGGTAGTTCAGTGTCCGGGCGGTTGGCTCTTGTTGCATAGTACGCTAGTAACCTGAGCTCGATCCCCGGCACCAATAAATTTGTTGATGCAATTTATGTGCTGCTTAACCACGCGCTCAGCGGTGAAGGAAAACATCGTGAGGAAACCTACATGTCTTAGAAAATTTTTCTAAGGCATGTGAAGTCTACCAATCCGCACTAGGGCCGCGTGGTGGACTATGCCCTTATACTCTCTTTACAGAGAAGGCCTGTGCCCAGCAGTGGGACATATATAAAGGCTGTAACTTTAACTTTATATATACATATATATATATCGACACTGGAAAGGAAAAACGTAGTAAGTGACACATATGGCCATTATCACTTTTTACGTCGTTGGAATCAGAAAAAAAAGACGCGTCGAATTTTATATAACTTGTAACAATTAGATGAAAATAGGATATTCAAGACACTTCTCTTTTAATTTTTTTCTCCAAAACCGACAGCTCTAGGTCCATAAACACAAAATATATAATTTTTTAAATGTTTTTCAGCTCTGGTGAACAATTTCATTTTTGTGGGTTACTACGATTTTGTTTTCCAGCGTCGATATATATATATAAATATATGTATATTATTGTATATAATATAACATCAAATTGGTTTATCTGTAACGATGTTATAATTTTTGTTGTTTTAAAAAATTAATATTAATCCCACCAACTAAATTGTAAATGAAAACACTTAGCTATTCGGCTATTGCTTCTTTTCTAATGATAGTAATAAAATACAGAGCACCATAGACACAACAGATTAAGTCTTCTATGTTTTAGAATACATAATCTAGTAACAATTATTTGAAATTATTATTCCCCCCAAACAATTACACTGGGCAATATCACAACTTATAAGTTTATAGGTAAATAAACTTTATAATAGATATGTTTGTAACAAACAGATATGTATACTATATTTATAAGATTCGAAATGTGTGCATCGTTTTCTTTTGGGATTAAATTAACATATTGACCTGTTTTGCAAGATTTGGGAATTTCAATCCTGATATATGACAGTTGAATTGTTTAGAACTATGAGGCGGAACATTACAACTCAGAATGAGGTAACTTTATCATTATAAATTGCAAATTGAAAATGTTAATACATATATACAAAAATATTACTTACAATGTCACAACATAGACTGATCTATCCATCAGAACCGAGGGTTAATATAAAAAAATAAATTATACTGCGTTCATTTAAAGTATTTACCGCATCTTTTATTAATAGAATCACTTTTAATGTCCACTCAACGTCACTTCAAGTCACGCTTCAAGCGCTATGCTTTCTCTTCCTTTTCTCTGTTATACCGCTCCAGTTCCTTAAGGAATTGTCCCTTCGGTTTCATCACATTCGGTCTATCACCTCTACACTTGGGGCAGAACCATTTGCCCTTGGGTTTCGTCGAGAGTGAGACGCAGGAGAAGTGGAACCATTCAATAGGGCAGAGATCATTGTCACATAAGATCATTTCTCCAAATGATATCTGATCACACAGACAATATCTGGGCTCGTCAGGATCGATAGCGTCATTTTCTTCTGGCGGTGTTTCGGAGCGTTGGGCCGCTTGTCTCGCTTTACGCTTTTTCTTTTTCCCAATACCTTGAAAATATAATATTAATTAGATAATATTCAAAATATTATGAGACGAAATTTTGAGCAAATGTGGTTTTCATAGTTGAAGAGGTCACTGGGATACTGTCATGTTTCATTTTGCAGTAGATGCTACTGTATTTTTCATATTAGAGTTTTGGTTTTCTTTGTGATATTTACGTTATGTGCATCAGCAATAAAATAAATAAAAAGTTCCAGGAACAACTTTTCTTTACCCTCCAGTACTGATTTTTCACTTGTATATGTAACTATCTATGCAGGTTTTATATATGATAAAAATATTCAATTGTGATCTAGTTATGTTGCATACCTTTCTTATGTGTGGTATTGTGTGCATGTCGCTCACTGTCTCGTTCACTGGAGTCTGCCCCGTCTGTGGCTACGCCAACCGTAGTTCGAGAACGTCTTGCGCGTTTCGACCACCTTTCGCCTAACGAGAGATATGTTAATATAAAAATAATACTATAGGTCGTGTCACCTTAAATAAAGAGTATAGAAATAAACTGATGGTCTAGTCATTATGTATTGAACTTACAATCTAATAGAGTATGAATTCAAGCCATCTTACATGAATTTTTTGTGAATTTCTGATTATTATGCACTAAAAATTCTTCTTCCAAAACATTATAACTAATAGGCTCACACACTTTAAAATGTGGGACTTATGCTTGGTGAAAAGCACATAGAGAAACTATTGCCATATGCCACTGCTGTAAATTAAACAAGGACAAAACCAAAGTCTTAGCAAATTAAATTCATTATAAATTGCAAGCATTGCCACAAGCATGCTAAGACACTCAGTTGACTTTTCTGTTGAAGTTTTACTGGATATATTTTGGATAGTAAGTATAGGAATTTCACATTTAATTTCTGAGAACCCTGAGTTCTTCATCAATGATGGTGATTTGAGGGTAAAAAATAAGGGAATATTTTGTTGTTGATATTGTGTACATAAAAATGCTACTACTACAAAGAACTAAAATAATAAACATGAAGACTTCAAAGAACTAAAATAATAAACATAAGATTTATCAGATATTAAAAAATGTAATCATCATTATATTAGTATATAATTTGAAATTATACCAAATTATATTTGTTGAGATAAAGTTTCTCATCATAATTTTTATTTGACACATTGCCACCATTTTAGCAAGAAAGTCTGAAAATTAACATCAACAAACTGACCTCCAGTTTTATCCCGTTCTTTCTCTTTCTCTTTGTCATTGTTACGTTCCGGTGGTGGCGGAGGTGGTGCATGTTGCTGTTGTGGCTGTGGTGTACTACTGGTCTCCTTATCTCCTGTCCGTAGAGATTCTAATGTGGGTGATGGTTCTTCTTTAACTGTACCATTTGTATTCACTTCAAGGCAGGATACTGAGAAGTAATCAGGTTATATTTAAATTGTAACTATGACAACAATCGCTAGAACAAAGTTTTAATTAAATGTATTATGATTAAATCAATATGGCTAACAGATATTTTAAATATTAGTATAGATTTTAGTTGGAAAAATGTACTAATACTTAATTACTTTCTTTTAAATCATATATGATTTTTTTTCTAGCCACTTTAAAATTTTAAAGTGACTTGAAACACTAAATTATGAAGTTTGTGAGAATGTTGAAAGTGGTCAATTGAAAATCACTCACACATTCACCGACACACATACACACACAAACAAAAAAATGATATAATTAAAATATTAGATATATAAATAAACATGGGAGGAAGGACTGCCAACTATCACACAGGAAATTCCTAGTTTAGGTGGCAGTGAAACTTAAATAGAACTAATACTCACAGTAAAAAAAGTGTAATTAGTAATACTGTTTGTTATAATTTTGTTTATTAATAAGGATATTTATTATTATTATTATACTAAGTTTGAAGTTGTTACTGCAATCTTTATTAAACTTACTTAAATTTTTATGATCAGCATCAAGAGATCTCTGTTTATTGTCTATAAGATCTTGTAGAATCTGCACTACTTGCAATTTCTCATCACCTATTTCTTGTGCCGCCACCAATGCAGATTGTAGTCGCAAGGCGGCACGACTACGACGTCTTTCCTCTGTATTAGGTCCTATACAGACAGCTAAATATGTTTCGGCATCACGAAGACATTCTAGAGATAAAATAATAATATATCAAAATGGTACAAATGTGTTATTTATCTTACTTACACCAATTATAAATAAAACTTTTTGAAGAGCAATTGTTTTGCTGTTAGCAGCAGCAGTTTGGATAAGAACTTTAGATAGCTAAAATGTTCGCATCGCCGCTAAGCATGTTTATACTAACGCGTATAACATATACTTTTATCATTAATAACAAATTAAATTTCGTTTTTCATTAATTACTAAATTTATGACTTAAGATGTAAGAGAATAATAATGGAAATTATGCTATTCTAACTTCGTATCGTAAATTAGTTATATACTGAGTTATTTTTGTAACTATTATCCCCAAAGTAGTGCATACTATACTGTGTATGTGTATACAAGACATGGAAACAAGGAACGTCAACACAACAAAAATAATGTTAAAACTTCAGTTATTTACAATGACATTGAATGTGAAACTAATTACAAACGAGAAATAACTGTAGGAAGTAAACAAAAATGTAAAAATCACCTCTGTAAGTTACGTCGAGCTCTCGCATACGCGATAAATGTCGCTGCAAATCATTTGGGAGATTTTCAACACAATCTAAGTAATTTTCAACATATGTAGCCGATAAGGCTGCTTCTGTAGATGCTGAATTCAACATGGTTATACATTCAATTCGGTTTTCATTATTATAACTCAGAGAAATGAAAAAAATTAAACACTTTCAAAGCTAATAACAAGTTCTAGCACTCAACAGCCATCAACAGCCGTCACAAGCTTGATACCTTGATAGTTCGGAAATCTGATTATGATTTAGAAAACAAAATAAACCATAGACAAACTTGTAGTTTTGAAACTTGCTTCTAGGAACCTATTTAAAAAAAAATCATTTAATCTTATGTATATTTAAAATAATTGCTAATGTAATATAATGTAGATATATTTTTTTAATCCGACTGTTGTTTTTGAAGCTGTTATTTTTATTAATATAAGGAAACGCTATTGTTCCACACCAAGTGACCTGAAACTATTTTTTATTAAAACAATCATAATTTATGTGATTAAAACGAAAAAATTACTAAAATAAGAAATTTTCGAAATTCTCAATTCTTAATTTTTCTTTCATAAACAAATTTTTGTTATATCTAATTGCAGCTAAAAATTTTATCGCTTGTATAGCCACAATGTTGCAACCAAATGCAAACTTTTTATGTCTTTTTTTCATTTTACTTGTGGGAAACGTGTTTAGCCATGGGAAGGACGAGTTATCGGGCCCTCTCCGACTAAACTCCACAAGATGTTCCACCAAGGTCGCGTTTGGCGTGGCTACGAGAACGGAAACACATCCCCATCCCATCCCAGCCCATCACGCTTCAGGTAAGGCGCGCCCGAACATAAGGCGGGCACGCCTTCCTCCACGGCCTCCATAAGCAGGTGATGCACTCCCTGGAGGCCTTTGGGGGCCAGGTAAATGAGCTGCCCACTCATCAACCCACCCAACGGTGGCCAAGATGTTTGGCCCCATCAAATGTTCGTCTGGTCCTTATCGCAAATCTCCAAATATTCTCGTATTGTTTTAAAAAGTGTGCTTTATACAAAATAAATATGAAAATGCGCTCTGTTGGCTACATCCGTACTGTTGTCACTCTGAAAGTACCCACAATACCATGAATATAGAAATCATTATACCAGATGACAAAGTAACTAAGGAATAACTAAAACACCTACATAGGAACACCCACGTAAATGCTTTGTCATAAAACTTAAAGTGTGTACTCACAGTATTTCATTTCGCGCGCGGGCACTGGCACATTATTTTGACTATTTGCAATTTTTCTTTCTGTTAAGTCAAAATTATGACAGTCAGCTACTGATTATAGTTTGTACGGGACGCTTTTATTTCTGTATATATTATTCTAAATTATTCGTGATTTAAGTGCCCAGTGTCTTTGTAATGTCGTCTACTGTGATATTCGTCGGATTGCCGGAGGGATCGAAAAGCTCAGTGACGAAGTAAGTACATATAATTTCTTGTAAATTACTACATATTATGAAACAAAGTCCCCTTACTCTGTGCAGCCGTATGTGTGTTTGAACGCGATAAACGCAAAAACCATTGTTCGAATCTTCGTGGGGTATTCGTCAATTGATGGCATCACTCATGAAAAAGATCCAGAAGTATAAGTCATGAAAGTATTGTTCAACCTGCTGTATCTTGTATATTGTTGAAGATGTCGCATAAATCTTGCAGACAGGCGATTGCTGACTTCGTTTACTTCGCAATGGTTGACGCAATATTGTAATTTATTATTTCTCTCAGACTTGACTGTAACTTAAGAGAGAAAAACAGAAATTCAAGCCGATTGGCATTCGAACCCTCGACCACAGGGTCGTAAAGTCAATCGCTTAACTACTAGACTTTCGATTTAAACTGAGTAGCTAACTTTACTGACTTAAGCCATTTTAATAAAAAGATACACTTTTCATAGACCATAATTATCGATATCATTATTATACGTGGTAATGCGCGCTTGAATCTAATTGAAAGTGTGGGTTGAACCAGATTTATTTTAGTCCACATCGTGGGTGGCGCTGCCTGTGATAATCCTAATTAAGGTAACAATCATGTAGTTCAGTTGATTTCATAGAATTGGAAATTCACGCTCTTCAACCAAAGGGATAGGCAGTGATTATTCTTTTTACACGATTGCGTGTATCTCTATCATTTTATCTAAAGAATTTTTGGAATTTAATTCACTTATTTTGTTTTCTTAGTTGTTGACTAGTTTCTGAGATTTGAAGTCATCTTTAGTTAATCCGCTTAGTCGCTAGGCTGTTACTGCTCTGTATTTTTTTCACGGTTTGCGTTGCATTTTTACCTTTTTTGTAGTAAAATTTTAAAATGTATCGATTCACTCATCTTGACAGAATGAAAAACAAATGAAAATTACACATTTTCCTAATTTGAATTTGGAATTATGTTCTTTAAAATTTAAACTTTCAATGATATCAAAACCAGCCAGATACAAATAGTATAGCCAAAGAGATTTTATTACAAGTTCATACATACTATAATGCGACTTTCGAATAATATAATCGAAACTTTTTCCCTGACCTATTAGTTTTTTGTTTTTACTCGCACATATACTTGTGTTTACCAATCTAACTAGGGTATAGGTAAAAACGTGTAAAGGGTGAACTATTCACGCTTGCGTTACCTGAGGCGTCGCTTAATAGGATTGTCCTCACTGACAGCGCAGGGAATAATGGTAACAGGATAGCCAGCGCTGCCTGGGGTTCCGGGAAGCCGTGCAGTTACATTTGTGCTGGACGTAGTATATAGCGCAATGCAATTTGCGGTAACCCGCATTCTAATATATATTGCACGGTTAAAAATTTCATTAGAAAGTAATGTTTCATAACAATGCATTGTATTTGTGGGGGGTAAAGACTACGTGGTTAGAAATTTAGAATAGAATTAGAAAATTAAAAAAAAACGGGGTATTTAATAATTTAATAAATAACAATAAATAATGCCCATAGTAATAATAATATAATTTTTAATCTCACAATTCTGATGGTAACTTTTCAAAGCTCGAGCGTACTTGCAATTCATTTTAACTCTTTAACTTAAACCAAATATGATTTAATGATCTATTTACTGTAAATAAGACTGATATTAGTATGCCCGGCCGCCAGATGGCGATGTCTCAGCTCACTTACTGCCGTTTGATCCGGTAATGATGGAAGCGTCTCGCGCCTCCGCTACGGCGTCGGTCACGCACGAGTCTCGCCGCTCCCGTACAATGGCGCTCCCTCGCGGAAGCCGCCATTACATGCTCCGCTTAACCTCCTCCATTCGTCTGGCCTCCTGGTACTTTGACTACAGAGTAAAATGGACGTTATTCGGGTATTATTCGCAATTATACAATGTCACATGTTTGTACCCGGCAATAATACAACACAATACAAAAACGGTGTTATTTAAGATTTTAAAATACACGTTGCCTAGCACTGCCCAGCCATACGTGCTTGGTAAAAAGCCGATAACGAAGTACGTAAAAAAAGCTGACTCCCTTTCTTTTTAACTATCGTTTTCTTTTCTATAAGGATGATATTCTAGATATAAGAGACTTCTAGAAAAAATCCTCTTAAATAAATTAAAAAAAAAACATATCTGCGGAGAGAGTTGACCGGAATTGCGAATGCCGCTCGTCTGTTTCCCTCACAAGAGACAGGAGATATAGTGAACTGACTGCTAACCTTAGCAAGTCGGAGAGGCACTTTAAGAAAATAAGAAAAAACAAAACTCTCTCTGCCTACCCCGCTACGGTTAAGATTACAGGAGAGATTATTTTATTTACTGAAATTTTACATTTGATGTTTAATTTTTTCAGTTTTTCATTTACCGTATTGTATTACATGTACTACAGTCTATGATAGGTCATTAAAGCTTTTAAAAGCTTTTTTTTTAATGACGAACTACACAGATTGGCCAGAGAAGCTGGCCTTGACTGCTTCACCGGATTGAGAGGTGGCATAGCTCTTAGGTCGCTTAGCCTGAACCTCTATTGCTAGTAACTCGACACAAGGGTCCCCCCGGTGAGGGGTAACCTCGGTTTGGACGGTTACTAGCATTCGTTCATTACAACTTAACTTATACTAAATAAATTTATTATTTTAGTTACAAAAGATGGTGGCAATTAACTAGAGTTATTTTTGCGGAAATCGTACGAGTCCAAGCCAGTAGAAGGTATTCGCCCTTAATGTTAGGACTTTTAAGGGGTTTTCTTATCGTAGTTTCTTTACCCATTTAAAGATAACTTGGGAATTGTTAACAACGGGATCGACCGGATTCACATAAATCACAAGTAGCAGTTTTGATACGACAAGACACGACGTAGTTATCGACAAATAAGGTCTAAAGACGTTTTTGTTCATAATGGGGACATGCTTATTAGATCTCGGCCAAGTTATTAAATGATAGTGATTTCTTAACTATAAATTTGTCGATAACCTTCAATAATTGCTTAGTTTTTCGAATGCACTGTTATCGTGAAAGATTTAATTGGCAAATTGTAACTTACTACAAGTTTATAAATGAGAAATGAAACAGTGATAGCGTAGTCGCTAAGAAGTACTTAAGATCTGATGGTCGCTGGTTCGAAACCCAGTCGGCTTGTACCAATTGTAACTAGTCATTTTAAATGATGAAGATAAAAAAACAATAACAAACTAGAAGTAGGCTTAGAGCCTATAATTTGGTGCCGTGACCAGGAATTGAAAGATTTGATAATCCAGGCTGCGTCGATTATATAAATATTTGATGTATTTTCAATATATATTCGAGTCAATATATATCTAATGTTTATTTTTGTTATTTTTAATTTTTTTTTATAAGAGATAAAAAAGCAGTCACACAATGAATTGCCGCAAAAAAAAATTGTGCTTGGTGTATGACAATGAACTCACCACCTCATTTCATATAATTATATTGTTGAAGTTATACTTCTGTAGGCGCTTTATGAAACAATTATAACAGTAATACGTTGAAGCTGCATTGCAAAAAATTGTCCTTTTCAAGTGTTCCAATGAAATTGATGTTAACTATCTATTACTTTCTATTATTGATGGTAAGTATTATTTATCGATATAATTTAAAATATTACTGTTTTCCAGTCCTTTTGTTCATCATCATCATCATCCTGTATCTATCCACTGCTGGAAATAGGCCTTCCCCCAATGCCTTCCACCACATGCGATCCTCAGCTTTCCGCATCCAGCCACTTCCGGCTATCCTAACAACGTCGTCGGTCCATCTGGAGGGAGGGCGCCCCACGCTTCTCCGACTTATGCGCGGCCTCCATTCCAAGACTTTCCCCCGTCCTTTGGTTATTTGCATGTAATTAATTATTGTATATCGGTAAAAAGTTGGAGCTTAAAACAAAACACCGTCCGTACTTCAAAGTTTGATAAATTTATTCTGTACTTTTTTCATAAACACCTTACAAATAAACAAAATTTAATATGTAGGGTAATGTCACGATTTATGACGTTTACCCTGAATACAATTAAACAACATTTTTTAATAATTCCCAAGAAGTATAACTTCTAACACACCTACATTTAAACGCCCCCATTTTTTAAACAATCTATTACTAAATCCCTTTTTCATAGTAAAAGGGGCAAATGATACGACTCACCTGATTTTATGTGATAACCATCACCCATTAACATCCAAAAACCGGAAGAGCTTTTTCAGTTACCATTTCTTTTTTTTTGGGCGCCAAGTCATTCGGTCTTAGGTCATCTCTTATTAATCTAATTTGTATTAATCTAATCTAATTTGTTAATCTTCTATCTAATAAAGTAATTTAAATAAATAACAACAGTGTCTAAGCGCCGTTCAGCCGGTGGACAAAGACTTGATTGTTCACTTCTCGACAGTAACACCGATACCAGTTAATTAGAACTGTTCGATACAATAGCTATAAAAGACAGATTGTGTCAATTAGAGAGCATACCGCCCTACATGTGGGCGATGGGCTGTGTTGATGTTTCTACCCGGCGTGTACAAATTGCTAGGATGGGATATAAATTAGGGAAGCTTTTATTGCCTTAGAATTGTTTCCTAATACGTTAAATTAATGTTGTGGATAACAGCTTCGATGTTTCTAATGTACGTGTGGAATGTGTTTTGTTTGTTTTGAGTTTTATTATTGTTAAGTGACGGCATATATGTCCTACTGTTTACCTTATCTGTATAGAGTGTACTCCGGCTCTATTGTGGCTTTGTGCCGTTCTTCACATGTCTTAAAATTTAAAATATGATGTATAAACGAACGATTCATTTTCTTCATCGCCGAAACACGTGCTAAATCAGAACATAAAGTATCAATGAACAATTTCATTGGTGCCGGCATAGGGGATCAAACTCTATGCTTCTGATTAAATTTATGCTTATCTTGCTATGCATTACTATGCAACAAAATACGATGAAACCTGGGCTCCGAGTTTACTAAACCAATTGTGTATAAAATGAACGTTCAGTGGCATTATAGTGGTCGATATTTGGTTGTTTTAATAGTCTTTAAAGTGGTTAGTTGCACTATGGTATCGGCGATCACTGGCATGCCAATTGTGTTATGTTTGTCATATTTGGTCGCTTTCACAATGAAACGTCACTGGCAAATAGCCTGTATGTCTTAGCAAATTTTCTAAAACATGTGAAGTCGGTTAACCCGCACTAGCGCTGCGTGGCAGATTATGTCTTTGTACTATTTTTATAGGAAGGCCCGTGCCCAACAATGGGACATCGTATATATGTTTCTATATATATAGGCTGTAATTTTAATTAAAAATTAGGTCTAGATACATTTACTCCTTGTAGCGCATTCGCCGTACTACTTTTTTCTTTCGTTTCAAGTTTTTATCTCTACCTTAGATTTCTTTCTCCCTTCCTTGTAGTTCTATTCAGCTGGAACTTTTTCACTACACTCGATGAATCAATCATTTATTGCATGTACTAGGTACAAAATCCGGTATCACGGCTGTGCTCTAGGGAATGCTCCACGGTGAAATTATTTTAGATTGATACTAAGCGGATAATCGATTTGTTCACTCACCGTTTGCATCTGCATGTACCATTTCTAATCTGCGGTTTGAAGAGTGGGAGACGCAAACAATTACACGCCTGTCTCGTTTGCTTCTGATATCGATTATCATGCGAGTAGAAATACCAGGAAAGCAAGTCTATTGGTGGACCAGTGATTTCCAACCTTTTTTGTACTCCTTGAACAAACTTTTCATTTATGAGAACCCTTATAACTACTCTAAAAATGAATGTACGTTTCTCTATTGCCAATCTTAACTTTAAAATACACTTAATAGTTTACGTCAACGAGATGAAATTATTTTATCAATGTTTTAATTTCAATTACCAATGGGCGTGTATCGAGTCCCCTCGGAATGCCTTCGCGATTAGAGTCGGGTAATCTACTCCAAGCCCCTCTTGCGCCTAGTAATTGCCAAAATGGGTTCAGGCTAAGCCTAAGAGCTGTGCCACCTCTCAAAAACCTGGTCACACTGTAAAGGCCGCCTGCCTGGTGAACAAAGTTCAATTAGAATAAAGGGTCATTCTAAGTTAAATCGACCGAATAACTATTTGAACAAATTTTGGTCGGAGGTTTTCTTTTATCATATAACGAAGTTCTACCTTGTTTTTTTTTGTTAACGGAGAGGAAATCTTCAGAAAGATATCCCGCCTTCTGGGGGGAAAGCGGCGGTTATGTGGGCTTTGATCCACTAAAACCTCTCCGGTGGCCCTTCGTCGGTGCATGACGAGGGGCTCCGGGATCTCCAGTGGAATGCACCGGAGCCCGTAGTAGCACCGTGCTCTAGGAGAGCACATCCCGGGGGAGGTTATTCCCTCCCCTCCTGTGCCCTCGTGGTTCCAGCCATCCGATGTCGCCTTCTTCCCTGGTAACGAAGTTCTACCTAAGAGAAAAATTCAAAGATTTATAAATTAGATACTTTTTATTAAATAATTTATTTTCATAGCACCCAAGTATCCTCTTTAAAATAAACTGTAATCCGTTTCTGTAACTTTAATAGTTTTGAAGATATTTAAACAAATATTGAGAAACTTCAAACATAGTGAAATTTTTAAGTTTGCATAACTATTGGAAGAAATAATTTACGTCTTTGACAGAAGTTTTTATAAGATAAAAGAAAAATTCTGACTAAAATTTGTCCAAACCGAAAGGGGTCGATAAAATTGGTTAATTTGACGTGTAATGACCCACGGTTAAAATCAAGTAAGAGGATATCATTAAAACACTATTGATTGACGATGAATGATTTTCGCGCAACAATTTATCACCATCTCAATTTATTTCGTACTCAAATTAGAAGTTCATTTGTAGAATCGAATCCGTGTCTGTTCCCAACTTGAACATAACCAATTATCTGGCTTGAAATCAATCAGCTGTAACAATTTGCTAATGATCTATCAGTGGACGGGGCCCGGGGCATGTACCATTCAACGGTACCTATAACACAGCTCATTAGTGCAGGAGAAACTTAGTCATTTCCCGCCCGTGGCGACGTCTCGTGCAACAAGGCCCTCTGGTACTTTCCTTTATTAAGCTCCGACGATTTTGATGGGTTGTCTCAGTTCTAAGTAGCGATTTCTGATTCTTGTAGTATACACTTAATTTGGATCGCGAGTTTCTCTTCAGCCTGTAACTTCTATGCCTACAAGTATATCTACGAGTAAAGACAAAATGGGCTTCTAATCAAACCGTCCAAAAACTAAGTAAACTAAGTGAAAACGATTTTTTTAATGACGAACTAGTCAGATTGGCCAGAAGGGTGCTCTTTACTGCTTCACCGGATTGAGAGGTGGCATAGCTTTTAGGTCGCTTAGCCTGAACGTCTATTGCTAGTAACTTGACGCAAGGGTCCCCGCGGTGAGGGGTAAATTCGGCTTGACGGTTACTATGTTACGCGTAAGCATTCCGATCATCCGAGGACGCCCGAGAGGGCTGAACCACGACTAGGTCGGTTGATATTTCACGGATAATCTAAAGGGACATTCAAAGCTAAACTAACTTCGAGTGCCACTTCGGAAAACGTTGGCGCTGGGAGAAGAAGTGGCCGAAGAAACTCCAGCAACGCTCCTAAGATTTAAGGGGTGGGGCCTGCCCATAAAATAGCAGTAACGCGCGATTATTCGCAACCTCCGATGGTAGCGAATGGACGGTTTGTGGATTTGTAAAGATCTAGCCTGTGCAATGGTAATCGCCTCGTCCGTGAAAACGTTATGCCAGGGTAACGAACGCCTTTACAATCTTTTATTTCCGAAATTAACATAGATTAGATCTCGAAGATCAGGAACGAATCCCGCCGTCTGCAGTAGCAGCTCCGCTGCGAAAAGACAGTGGAAGGCGGTGGTTTCCTTCTGCGAAGCCGTCACAGACGCAAGCCCCAGCCCCTCCCAAGAAGGCGGGAAGGTAGGGTATCTTTTAAAGATTTCCTCCCTGAAAATAAAACAATGTTTCAAAGGCTGGTGAATAAACGGTGCCATCAGGTTCACAAGCGACAAGGGTGGGGACCTTGTCGTCGTCACAACATGATCACGTGTTATTTTAGTACTGCGAGGGTGCTGGAGGAGTAACATTTCCCCTGGGACGTGCTTACGGTCCAGTGCAGAGGGCAACATGCTTACAATTATCTTTTTCGTATTCCAATGTATTCATAATGAGCTATTACTAAATTTCTTATTTTCAATGCTTAATTTAAGAGGACGTTTTACGTTTGTCTGTTTCTTTTTAACAGCTATGTTGAGTATTCTTTGGTACCGCATCGAGATATCTGGTGCGATAGAGAACCGACGTCGATAATAGCAGGAGGTCGTTATGTGCGATAATAAGAGCAATTAACCAATCTCTTTATGTCTCGTGCCGTTTGTTGGCTGCTTGAATGCGAACGTTTCGTTTCATCTAGGGAAATTGCTGGTATTAAATATGAAAAAATCGTATGGTGTCGTGGGACACCAGATAGGAACGAAGTTCCTCATTATATAAATATTAATTTTGAATAAAAAATCATTATAAAACATTTTTATTACGATATTTTATCGTTAAAATTCATTAAAACGACTTTACAAAATGTCTTGGCACCTTTATTTTATTTACAATGATTTAAAAATAAATAATGAATATTAGCGACATCTAACAAAACCCGTAGACACTAAAATCTTAAGCTTTTATTTAACGTTACCGACGTTTCCTGCCCGCTAGGGTACCGATCCGTCAGCCCTATAGTTCTGGGCTCTCAAGAATAAGACTATGGTATCCCCTGCCTGTCGTAGAAGGCGGCTTAAAGGGACCTCGGGTTTACTGGGCGACAAGGGTGGGGGCCTTGCGGCCTGCGTTCCACTGGAGATCCCGGAGACCCTCATCATGCACCGAGGAAGGGCCACCGGAGAAGTTTTAGTGGGTAAAAACGCCACATAACCGCCGCCTTCCCCCAGAAGGCGGGGTATCTTTTTGAAGATTTCCTTTCCGTTAACAAAAAAATGAAATAAAAAGGGTACCAATCCGCAACGCCCCATAAGGAACTACGTTCCAGAATATACTCAAAAATGTGTGAGGCGGCACAGGGCGCCTGACAGGTGATAAACATTTAAATTTTTTCATGAATTCCTTTTTAATTTAATATGTTATTTATTTTTGTTATACATACTACGAAATAGTTTGATGGCGACAAAAACTATTAAGCTATTTAAAACTTATACATATATATGTTACGATATAAGTAAAACATACATACACAAGTCGGTTCTTAGCAATTTGATATCAATATATAGTTTTAAAGCCAAATAGTGTGTGTGCATCTTTCCCGTAATAGTTAGTTTCCGATACCATTAATATTGCTCCTCTCTGACGCGTTTAGTATTTTCCGTAAATAAACTATCCTTTAATTCCATTTCCCATTTATCCATTCTATCCATTGCCCGATTCCAATTTTCCTATTTTCTTTTTCCAGGGACTTGTCAGTGACCGAGTCTAATGGCCTGTTGGGGGTCACATTTGAGAATTCGGCTATGAACACTTGCTTGGATGTTGTTGAACGCGGGTTAGTACGTAGTGATTATATATTTTTTAAAGAAATTATTACGACGCACAGATTTTAGACGTCGATAGAAATCCTTCGATACAAATATCATGCAGATTATTATGTTTAGTTGGTCATTAAAAAAAAAAGTGTTGGCTGGCAACACATGACACCCAGCGATTGTTATGCATAATAACTACTTCCAATGATATCTTAGTGATTTACCTGAACCTTATTGTATCTTTAATTCATAATTAATAATTTAGTTGATCGTCACATTAACTTGGCATTATAAACAATAATTTAACTTTATTAATTCGTAATCTGACTTTTCTGTAAAGATTGTAAGGATGCAGTTGTGACGGTAAAATAATTATTTGTACAACGTTACGCCGTCTGAATAAAGCGAGTGTATTAGTTGTTGGACTATTTTATTTCACAAGACCTACAAATTATTAAATGAGTGTCACTTTCATAATAATTATGGAACTTTATTGTTTAGTGTCAAATGTACAACCATAAGACATAGACATAGACATTTATTTATTGGCATCACAATACAAAAACACATCACAGACAATATAACACACATTAAAAATGAAAAATAGACTAAAAACAGTTAAAGTTACACGGACAAATAATACAAAACATATGATGCCAATATCGGACACCGTCTCAGCATATGCTGTCGCAAGGATGCGACATCGCTGATTTTCAGCGGTGCCCGGGACTACCTAAAGACGTGCGCGCGCAATACTGCTTTTATATGGAATTTATACAGACAATAAGAGTATAATAAATATGATACATAAATAAAACAGTTATGAGATTAAAATATATTTTATACAATAAAATAATAGATGAAAAAATTTCATAAATAAATATATTATTGAGTCAAAAATAAACTAAAATAAATAATATGATAATTGAACGTATAAAGTTTAAATTATATAATGAAATATTGAAAACAACAAGCCACCGATATCGCGGGGATTTTATCTTTTTTAACAATTATTAACCGGATTATAAAAAAAACGGATATTACCATTACCAGTGTATTATACAAAATGAGTTACCTATATTTTTAAGTAATAATTGATAAGTTCAAGTTAATAAATAATTGTTGTTAAAGACGCTATCTAACTGAAATAAATTGTGAATGGTAGACAATTAAATATCCTTAAAATAAAATAAAATATTTTTATTAATTTATTTATTTTTCATTAAATACAAACTTAAAGGAAAGAAGGATATCTTACGTAAACTTGGATAATACAGTATTTTTCATTAAATTTTATTTTTATTTAAATGTTTAGTATTTAGTGTCTGTCCACTGTGACGGATATTTAATTGTCTCTCATGCACAATATATTTCAGTTAGCTAGCGTCTTTATCTTCCGAGATATTCAAACTTTCTTAACCCACCCTTTATTCCGACCCTTTATTTTTGCTCACGACTGTACTTCTTATTTCATTAAGCTAGCGTCTTTATCTTCCGAGATATTCAAACTTTCTTTACAGACCCTTTATTCCGACCCTTTATTTTTGCTCACGACTGTACTTCTTATTTCATTAAGCTAGCGTCTTTATCTTCCGAGATATTCAAACTTTCTTTACAGACCCTTTAATCCGACCCTTTATTTTGTTTACGAGTGTACTTCTTATTTCATTAAGTCTTTATCTTCCGAGATATTCCAACATTCTTAACCGACCCTTTATTTTGTTTACGAGTGTACTTGTCGTGCTATCCAAATTACTTTTGAAGGGCGTGGTATGGAATAGAGAGCAGTAAAAAGACGGTTTAAGTTTATTGAGCATGTGACATTGTTGGAACGGGGCTATGCGGGCCACCGTCCCGTCTCCGGTTGGCACTCGTCCTGATTCATGCTGAAACATTATCGAACCGGTCGATGGCATAAATAATGGTCGCGTGATTGATGGACGCTGCTCGCTGCGCCGCGCTTTTGTAAGCGAATCTGCCCTGGTTTTACAGTGATTCGGGGTTGTAATGTGTAACATGCTTTATTTGTAGGGCTGAAATTATCCATTATATCATTTAGTATGATATATTACAAGTATATTTACGAGTAAAAACTAAAACCGACTTTTTTATGGGTATAAACAAGCGTTTGACAACGATCCCGGTGTTAAGTGGTGATATAGTCGAGAGATGGTACGCGCTAGTTTAGTAAGTGCCTATTCACTCTGCTCTTGAAGTCTTCCACGTCATACTTGGACGGAAAGACTGACGCCGGCAACTTGTTCCACTCCATTGCTGTACGCACGATGAACGATGACTCGAATCGACCTAACTCTCATCAAACTATCTGCTACGCTATATCCTTTCCAATAAAAAATTAATCATCAAACCAGGTTGTTGTGATATTGAATTATTCGTCCATTTGTCGCGCCACACATACTCAAAGGAATGAACCATGGGAGATTTTATTTGACAAATTTGAATGTCCTATAAAAATCAATTTTAACAAACCAATTTAAATAAATAAAGTCGTTTTTTAAAATTGAGTTTTAAGTCAAAGAACTTGTAGACTAAAAAACATATTAAATAAGAAGTAAACGCATTAAGTGTGGTTTGATGCTGTCGTAGAAGGCGACTAAAAGGGGCCTCGGGTTCACTGGGCGACAAGGGTGGGGCCTGAGTCGTCCACCAAAGTGGACCCGGACATCGGCTGGCTCGTGTCGCCTTGCGCTGCGAGGGCACAGGGGAGGAGAGTAACCTCCCTCCTCCCCAGGACGTGCTCTCCTTGAGCACAGTGCAGAGGGCTCCGGTGCGTTCCACTGGAGATCCCGGAGCCCCTCGTCATGCACCGAGGAAAGGGCCACCGGGAGGTTTTAGTGGGTAAGAACCCCACATAACCGCCGCCTTCCCCGGGGTATCTTTCTGAAGATTTCCTCCCGTCAAAAAAAATTATATTATACTACTGGCTTGACTATGCTTATGTATTCCTTACCCTTATTACTCGCCATGTGAGACGGCGCAGCGTTTGTGTCAGTCAAGCCTTTGAGCGATCATGCTCAGGATTCTGTTGGAGCTGCCCCGCACCCTGTGCAGTAGAGATGCACACCTCTTGCGCATGGTCGCAAAAAAGCATGCCACCTGCGCATCCGCGAACATGTCCGATGCACTGCACAAACGGGGCAGCCCCAACAAAACTAAACACGTCGTTAGATTGAACATGGAGAGCGCTGTACGTTCTTTAAGTATGCTTAGCCCACAGACTGCGTGTGTAGAAAGTTGTACAGTATGCTCGGAAGAGTTTGAGCTTAACATTTAGAGAACAGAACATTTATAGTAAGTAGAACTGATTTTTTCGACCTAATAAAACAAAAATGCCACTACCGAATACAGGCGTACAGATAGATACATATACAATTTATAGTTTACATTAAAGATACAGATGGCCGATGGGGCCGAAAAGTTCTCGATTGGAGACCACGGACCAGCAAGCGCAGTGCGGGACGTCCACCCGTAAGGTGGTCTGACGACCTCATAAAGGTCGCAGGACGCAGCTGGATGCGGGCTGCTTACAACCGGTCCCTTTGGAAATCGTTGGGGTAGGCCTATGTCCAGCAGTGGATGTTTTACGGCTGAAATGATGATGATGATGATGATTAAAGATACGGTAATTTGAGTAAAACTAAACTTAAAGCTTAAATGCAGGCAAGGGCGGCCTATATCTCTATAGGCCATCTCTTCTACTTAGCCTAGTACGTCAGGAGAGGAGAATGAATAGCAGGGTAGCAAGGAAAGTCATGAATAAATAAATAAGAGCTAGTATTGTTTATGATACGGGGCACCCTTGGAATCTGCGACGTAGCAGACAAACTGCAGGGAAGTCGTCTCCGATGGTATGGCCACATATACCGCATGCCGTCTGACTATGTCGGAAATAGATGCCTAGCCCTCAATGTACAAGGCCCAAGAAACGCTGGCTGGACGTTGTTAAAGCGGACATGTTCGTGAACCACCTAACAAACGAGGATGCCGAAGACCGGGCAAAGTGGAGGAGACTAAGTAGGAAAGCGGACCCTGGCTGTAGGCCGGGAAAATGCTAAGCAGAAGAAGAAGAAGATTGTTTATGATAAAGATATAATTACTGAATTCTATTTATATTAGAAGCAGATATAATCAATACATACAAAAATATAAATTTATATATAAATATTATTTTACATATTTAAATAATAAAAGTAGTCAATTTAGCGAGCGCTTTTATTAAAAAGATGGTTTTGCAGCTTACATTTTATAATAGCAAGTGACTTTGCCCTTTTTTTTGTTCACGCGGGGGAATCTTTTTATAGACCATCCTCCGGTACCCTGGGTGGGCCCGGAGGGATGTGTGGGACTCGGCCTGGGCAGCCCCTACCCACTAAACCTTCCGCGAATGCCATCAGCCGTTATGAGCGGGAGCCCTGGATCTGTCAGCGACAGGACACCCCAACGACCGGCTGGTCCCGGCAAAGACCGGACTTCATCCTCAAAGGGGACTTCTCCGGCACTCAGAGAAGTCCCGACGACGCCGAAGCATGCTGGGGCCAGGTACCCATCCTGGACCCGCTTCGATTACGGGGCGGCAAGAGGAGGCGTTCGTAACGCCTCCTGCGCACCCGATACGTCGCCTGCGGAAGGGGAGCCTCTGCGCTCCCTCCCTGACCCGCTCGTCAGCCTCCTTCTGGGATATGACCGTCTCACAGAAGGAGGCGACCGCCGTCCAAGACCTGTCGCTCGAGACCATCGCAAGAGCGAGGCTCGAAGCGACAGGTCTACACCACCGATGGCAGATACCATGTCAAGTGACTTTGACCCTCGAATATCATGGATAAGTTATTAATACGTTTTTGCATTCTTTTTCCATTGATAATAAGATAGAATAGACGTTGTACAAAGTTAGTTTAGCTTTCGAATGTCCCATAGATTATCCGTGAAATAGCAACCGATCGAGTTGTGGTTCGGCCCTCACGGGCGCCATCGGATCTGAATGCTTACGCGTAGCATAGTAACCGTCCAAGCTGAGGTTACCCCTCATCGGGGACCCTTGTGTCGACTTACTAGCGATAGAGTTCAGGTTATTTATTTTATATATGTTTGGAAAACTTACAGCTAGAAGAGACACAAGATAAATAAATTAAACATGGAAATGGCCAATTAAAAGTTTCGCAAATAGAATAGGATGTACAATTAAAGATATAAAAATTAAACAATATAAAGAGCAACAATTTAACAAAAAGGGAATCAAATAACAATAGACGACATAAAAAATTAATAAATAGATAATGACAAAGAACCTTAACTATAAAATTATTTAGTATACAAATATAAACAATCTAAAATATCAGCTTATTTTGTATAAATATAAATAAAAAATGTTTACACATCCTTTTCTTTACGCAACCTATAGTTGTATTCAAAATATCGATATCAACCCCTAGACTTTTCATTATAGAAACGAAAGGTTCTCTACAGGTATGAGTTTTGTCCATACACAGTTCTGTTTATAGGAACATGCAAAGATATGCTATGATAAGAGCTATGCCACCTCTCAATACGGTAAAGCAGTTAAGGCTAGCTTCTTTGGCCAATCTGTGTAGTTCGTCATTAAAAAATAGACGTTGTAACCCTCTAGCAGGATTCATTAGTAATCCTTTCCTGTGCCGGTAAAACTGGAATGCAATTGTCGAGAGTAAAAGTCAATTATACGGGTTGCATGCGATGCTCTGTGTAAGGGTATGTCGTTCATTACTGGAACAGAATGCCGGCGCTATTTTAATTGCCTGGCATAGTGGTTAATGGTTTAATGTGTCGAAGTGAATGTCTATAGATAATGCAATTAATACATTTAAGGCGTTATTGGTATCGTAGTAATCAAATTAATAGGAATGGTAGATAATATAGGATTTAAAGTTTTGTATTTGTTGTTGACAAACTACACAGGTTGGCCAGAGAAGTCGGCTTTAACTGCGTCACGTGAGAGGTGACATAGCCGTTAGGTCGCCTTTTTTTTTTTTGTTCACGCGGGGAATCTTTTATAGACCATCCTCCGGTACCCTGGGTGGGCCCGGAGGATGTGTGGGACTCGGCCTGGGCAGCCCCTACCCACTAAACCTTCCGCGAATGCCATCAGCCGTTATGAGCAGGGTGCCCCGGATCTGTCAGCGACAGGACACCCCAACGACCGGCCGGTCCCGGCAAAGACCGGACTTCATCCTCAAAGGGACTTCTCCGGCACTCAGAGAAGTCCCGACGACCTCGAAGCATGCTGGGGCCAGGTACCCATCCTGGTCCCGCTTCGGATTACGGGGGCGGCAAGAGGAGGCGTTCGTAACGCCTCCTGCGCACCACGATACGTCGCCTGCGGAGGGGGGGAGCCTCTGCGCTCCTCTCCCTGACCCGCTCGTCAGCCTCCTTCTGGGATATGACCGTCTCACAGAAGGAGGCGACCGCCGTCCAAGACCTGTCGCTCGAGACCATCGCAAGAGCGAGGCTCGGAAGCGACAGGTCTACACCACCGATGGCAGATACCATGTCAAGTGACTTTGCCCCTCGAATATCATGGATAAGTTATAAATAAGTTTTGCATTCTTTTCCATTGATAATAAGATAGAATAGACGTTGTACAAAGTTAGTTTAGCTTCGAATGTCCCATAGATTATCCGTGAAATAGCAACCGATCGAGTTGTGGTTCGGCCCTCACGGGCGCCATCGGATCTGAATGCTTACGCGTAGCATAGTAACCGTCCAAGCTGAGGTTACCCCTCATCGGGGACCCTTGTGTCGACTTACTAGCGATAGAGTTCAGGTTATTTATTTTATATATGTTTGGAAAACTTACAGCTAGAAGAGACACAAGATAAATAAATTAAACATGGAAATGGCCAATTAAAAGTTTCGCAAATAGAATAGGATGTACAATTAAAGATATAAAAATTAAACAATATAAAGAGCAACAATTTAACAAAAAGGAATCAAATAACAATAGACGACATAAAAAAATTAATAAATAGATAATGACAAAGAACCTTAACTCTATAATTATTTAGTATACAAATATAAACAATCTAAAATATCAGCTTATTTTGTATAAATATAAATAAAAAAATGTTTACACATCCTTTTCTTTAGGCAACTATAGTTGTATTCAAAATGTGGATATCAACCTCCCTAGACTTTTCATTATAGAAACGACAAGTTCTCTGCAGGTATGAGTTTTGTCCATACACAGTTCTGTTTATTGGAACATGCAAAGATATGCTATGATAAGAGCTATGCCACCTCTCAATACGGTAAAGCAGTCAAGGCTAGCTTCTTTGGCCAATCTGTGTAGTTCGTCATTAAAAAAAAAAGACGTTGTAACCCTCTAGCAGGATTCATTAGTAATTCTTTCCTGTGCCGGTAAAAACTGGAATGCAATTGTCGAGAGTAAAAGTCAATTATACGGGTTGCATGCGATGCTCTGTGTAAGGGTATGTCGTTCATTACTGGAACAGAATGCCGGCGCTATTTTAATTGCCTGGCATAGTGGTTAATGGTTTAATGTGTCGAAGTGAATGTCTATAGATAATGCAATTAATACATTTAAGGCGTTATTGGTATCGTAGTAATCAAATTAATAGGAATGGTAGATAATATAGGATTTAAAGTTTTGTATTTGTTGTTGACAAACTACACAGGTTGGCCAGAGAAGTCGGCTTTAACTGCGTCACGTGAGAGGTGACATAGCCGTTAGGTCGCCTTTTTTTTTGTTCACGCGGGGAATCTTTTTATAGACCATCCTCCGGTACCCTGGGTGGGCCCGGAGGATGTGTGGGACTCGGCCTGGGCAGCCCCTACCCACTAAACCTTCCGCGAATGCCATCAGCCGTTATGAGCGGGGTGCCCCGGATCTGTCAGCGACAGGACACCCCAACGACCGGCCGGTCCCGGCAAAGACCGGACTTCATCCTCAAGGGACTTCTCCGGCACTCAGAGAAGTCCCGACGACGCCGAAGCATGCTGGGGCCAGGTACCCATCCTGGTCCCGCTTCGATTACGGGGCGGCAAGAGGAGGCGTTCGTAACGCCTCCTGCGCTCGCCTGCGGAGAGGGAGCCTCTGCGCTCCTCTCCCCTGACCCGCTCGTCAGCCTCCTTCTGGGACATGACCGTCTCACAGAAGGAGGCGACCGCCGTCCAAGACCTGTCGCTCGAGACCATCGCAAGAGCGAGGCTCGGAAGCGACAGGTCTACACCACCGATGGCAGATACCATGTCATGGCGCTGCGCTGCCCATCTCGGGCACACCTCGAGGGTGTGCTGGGCAGAGTCCACCGCAGCACCACAATCATGGCACCGCTCATCGGTCTCCCAATGGGCCGTCCGACACAGGTAGTCCCCGAAGCACCCATGCCCCGTGAACACCTGCGTCAGACGGAAGGTGAGAGAGCCGTTAGGTCGCCTAGCCTGAACCTCTATAGCCAGTAACTCGACACAAGGGTGAGGGGTAACCTCGGTTTGGACGGTTACTATGTTACGCGTAAGCATTCCGATTTTAGGTAACCAAGGCAACCAAACAAACCGCGCTTCATACAGCGCTATTAGTGCACAAATATGAAAAAATACAAACAATTTGAGAACCACCTAGTATGGTATAAAATCATCTCGGGATATTACTTGACTGTTCGAAAGCGACAAGCGCCAGTAATTACAGCATTATGTAGCATTATTAGCAGCCTTCTCTGTACAGCGAGTATTAGGGCATAGTCCGCCACGCGGCACTAGTGCGGATTGGCGAACTTCAGATATCTTAGAAAAATTTTCAAGGACATGTAGGTTTCCTCACGATGTGTTCCTTCACCACCGAGCCCGTGGTAAATCAGCATCAATGTCGGGTTGCTAGCGTACAATGCATCTTGAGGCGAACGCCCGGACACTGAGCTACCACGACTCTTACACGCGCCAGGTCGTGGGTATAATTAAGGCTCATGAGCGGCCGATGACAGGCAGTTACCACCTGCGACAGAGATATATTACGGTTTTCTAATTGCCAATATTGTTACACTAGATACACTATGTGCAGGAGAGTTGGATACTCGATGTTTATCTATGACAGACGCGATATCTTGCCATTTCATCAGTGACTGTATTCGAAGCTCGTATAATTTGCTGGCATTTATTGTAATTGATTTTCTACGCTTACTTTTGACTTGCTTTGAATAATATAAGTTCACTAGTGAAATAATATGTGACAAGAGGCCATTCCAAACAGGGCCGAATTTATGGAATTCATGAGCCATTTATAACAATTGTAGATTATACGTAAGATTCTAAAAAACGGAAACAGTGGTATGGGATAATATAATTTTTCCATTCTCTTTCGAAGAAAAATAGACGGTAGTCGCAATTCTGGTCCACTTTTTGATGTTATGCAGCCAATTTCTTTCTACTTCTATCACTCCTTTTTGACCAGCGACTTTGCCCATCGAGATCAGCCTTTCTATAGCTAATTTTCGACTTCAAAACAGATCATTCTCATTATTTGAAAGCTGGTGCTTCCCGTCTCGTCCCAATTTATTTGATTTGATCCAATTCTGACAGTGGAATGCATGAGAAAACCATATAAGTCTTAAGTTTGTGTCACTTTCGATGATTCATGTTTTTTTTAAAAGATATCCTTTAAGACAAGTTTGATGAGAGTATGGCAATTCTATTTCGTAATATTCCTATGATAATTCGGATGACCGAAAAGTTCTCGGTTGGAGAACACGGACCAGCAAGCGCAATGTAGGATGTCCATCCGCAAGGTAGTCTGACGACCTCATAAAGGCCGCAGCTAGATGCGGGTCGCTTACAACCGGACTTTTTGGAAATCGTTGGGGGAGGTCTATGTCCAGCAGCGTATGTTTTACGGCTCAAATGATGATGATGATGAATTCGGAAATACAAATTTTATTCAACGCAAAATGTTTGATTTGATTTGAAGTCAGTTTTTGATTTTCAATTAATTTTATAGTCTACGTTCATCTAATTTCGTATAATTCCAGCTGTTAGCGAACGCTGTATTTCTGTATCGGTTCGTGCCGTATCGACGGCCGGTAAAAGGGGCGAGTTATTTACCGACCCGTCAAGTGCCTGATAAAAGAAGCAGGTAAACACGCGCGAACGAGCTCTGGCGACGAGAACATGATGTCACTCCAACGGTACCGCGAGTACTATCTATCTGTAGGGCCCACATTTGTCTCGCACAAACGCTGACAACACATTGTACGCGGAATGGAAACACGGTCTTTTGTGTTGATACAAAATACGCAGTTTTGATTTCTATTGTTTACTGTTATGAGAGCCTAGTATAACATTCTTACAACTCCTTAGTTGGGGGTTTCACTCCTAGGCATTGAGTTTCTGTTTTTTAATTTGTTAAGTATATATATATTTTAATTTGTGCTCTCTCTATGGTTACCACCTAATAAGCACACACATTTGTGTTTCCGAATTATCGTAGGAAGAAAACTACTGTAGAAGTACATCCTTTCCAATAAAAATGAATTATCGAAATCGTTTGGCGTGGCATTTTCGTCTAATCGTCGCGTGCACTTAATGCAAATTTAGGACTTATTTGGTCTTCTCATGGACCCCATTGTCAGAATTGGACCTAATTGGAATGAAACTATACTAGAAGCATCAGCTTTTAAATAAGATAAAATATCATCAAATCGGTTCAACCGGTCGAAAGTAAAAATGAACATACAGACGAATTGAGAACCACTTTTTAGCAATCGGTTGATAATTATGGGAATATTTATTTAATATGATATAAGCTTGCATGTGTATAGTAGTACTTACATATGTACGTATTGCTGTGGAAATTAGATTAACTTGTGCGTTTGTGAAAGAGATATTTATATCACTTTTTTTCCGTCCCTGTGCATCACGCGAGATTTTTTATGGAGATTTGGTCAAATGAGTAAGCGGTCTTGATGTGACATTGATCATTGCCATACAAGAGGATGGCAGGTGATATTTTATGTTGAAAAATGCATTTCCATTCCCTATTACTCTCGACCTACAATTTAAAGCTCTCCCATCAGCTTCCTTGTGCTGAAACAGATTATAGAGTCCCCGACGTTCGTCGCTGCCGGTTAATAGACAAAATTTTTTGTTTATCTATAGCCAGATGACATTAATGTTTAATTTTCATTGCACAAATCTAGTAACATAATCTTGCTGACAAACTACAAGCGAATGTGGACATAGGAAAGCACTTTATCCTTACGTGTCCAATTTTATCTGACTCCGTTTGTTATTGCGTATGTGCTTGCTCGTAGCTTTGTGTTGAAGGAAACAAACCCTTATGTTTGTATGCGAGTGTATGTGTATGTATGCATTTGCTTAACGTTTCACCCATTGTTATTTATTTTCATTGTTGACAACGAATCAAGAACTTTTTTATAATTTTCTCTGTACACTGAAGATTAATTAATATAACTGACACCGGGCCGTGGACGTATGGTAGAGCGTTACTGTGGTCCCGACAATATGCGACGATGTTGGAATAACTGGGGTTTTATTCAGTGCAAGTTCTCAAGTGAAAAGTAGAATGCTATCTGGGGAAGGCGAGGTATCTTTGGAAGATTTCCTCTTCAATGACAAACACAGGCGGGTAATACCTCAGTGGCATTCTCTGCCAGTCAATCATAGTTGAGAGAGAAAACAACATTGGCAAGCAAGTCAAATAAATAAGTAGTAAAAGAAGTAGTATTTACGTTATACAGAAACTGATTTGTAAATAAGCTCAGGAATATCATGATTCCCAATCCCCGTTCCACCATCGGCCTTCATTCGAAGACTATATATAGATATATAGAGTATAGACTATATAGATTTCATCCTTTTGCTGTGAAGATCTCTTAGCGTTGCTTCGTCTTTCATTATTCGTACAGCCGTGTACCACAATAGATTGCCCGCGTCTTTCTTTCTCTTAAATTAAAATGGATGTTTTTAAAAATTCTGGAGTGTACAGTGAATAGACATTTTATAAGCTAGTTCGCCTAACCATTCAGGACTGAATTTACAATTAACATCAGGTGGTATCAAGCACTTCAACACGAACTTTTTTTTTTATATGAAAAGTGGCAAACGAGCATACGGCTCACCTGATCTTAAGTGATCACCGTCGCCCATGAACATCCACAGCACCAGAGGAGCTGTAGGTGCGTTGCCGACCTTTGAGATAGGAATAGGCTCGTTTCTTGAAGGTCCCCAAATCGTAAACGTTCGCAAGCACCGCTGGCGACAGTTGATTCCACAAGTTGACAGTGCGTGGGAGAAAGTTACGCGAAAAAAACTTCAAAAAGAAAGTATAAAAAAAAGTTAATTGCAAGTCAGATGTGAACAGTTACGAACAGTTAAAAGAAGCTGCTAATACGCACGTCTCTCGGCTATGTCAACCGTTTTTCATGCCGTTTAAAAAAAAAACGTCCCTCTCGGGCGCCCTCGGATCGGAATGCTTACGCGTAACATAGTAACCGTCCAAGACGAGGTTAGACCCTTGTGTCGAGTTACTAGTGATAGAGGTTCAGGCTATAGAGGTTAAGCGACCTAAGAGCCACCTCTCAATCCGGTGAAGCAGTCTAGGCTAGTTTCTCTGGCCAATCTGTGTTTCATCATAAAAAAAAAAACAAAAAAAACTTATGTGTCTTCGTGTCTAGAAAAGACGTTTCCTTAATTTGGTAAGTTAACTTTTAATGATATCTACCATTATTAAATGATTACTCATGTGCTTATGCTCACGTATTATTTATTTATTTAAATTAACAAAAATTATGACACCATTACAGATAATCTAATTTGATGTAATAAAAACTAAGTAAGTTAAAAATATATTACTAAAATTAAAAGAACTTAAAAGCAGCTTGATGCATTGACAATAAAATATAAATTAGAGTCAAACACCTTCTATGCATGTGTAGGCAGCTTCGATAGAGACCGACTGAGTGCAACAAAATACTCGTATATCTATTCGCCGGGAGATAGTATTAACAAACCCAACCGCGTGCGACAGCGGAGAGTTCCTGGACAAGTTAGTCCTGGAGGCTGTAGGAACTATGGCGGACGATTATGATTATATCAGAAAGCAAATAGATAACAATTTGATTGATTAAATTTTTCAATCTTTGTAATTGAATGTAAATCATAGATTACTATCTAGACAGTGATCATAGATCATTTTCTAATCGTATCAATTCATCTAATTTGCTCGACGAGCGGATGGCATAATGTCGTGGTTTATTGCTCTGGGAATGTAAATTGAGTCTCTTCATTTGTAGGTTTTATTGTTTCACGTTTTATTGAAACAAAATTAAGATTATTTGTAATATTTTATAATTAACAATAGGAGTATGCACAAATATTGGCCAGTTTTTTTAATATTAACTCAAAGGAGAGACACATATCTATGCGGTGAGTAAGGGAGTTGAAGAAGCAATTTCTCTGTTTTCGCATTATATACTCAATTTATTTAGAGCCGTGGTAATAGCTTAGTGTCCGGGCGGACCCCTTAAGTTGCTTAGTACGCTGGAAACTCGAGTTCGATCCCCGGTGCCGGCACCAATAAATTTGCTGTTGCAATTTTATGTGTTGATTCACCACGCGCTCGGCGATGAAGGAAAATATCGTGAGGAAACATGGCTTAGAATTTTTTTCTTAGGGATGTGAAGTCCGCCAATCCGCACTAGCGCCGCGTGGTGGACTATGCCCTTTTACTCTCTTTATAGAGAAGGCCGACGCCCAACAGTGGGACATATATATTATGTATATTAAGGCTATAACTTTAGCTAACTTTTATACTCAATTTATTCTTTTAAACTTAAGGGGCATGTAATGCACTCGCAAATTGTTCAATAGTTAGAATGATAACGCTCCGAGAGTTACGGGCCACGGCGAAATTCTGAAAGACCGATGGACAAGATATTTATTTAGAGGTTCAGATTAAACGCTCTAAGAGATTTGTCTTCTCATATCGTTCAAGAAAAGCCTCCGGGTTACAAAAAATCCAAATGAAAAAAGAAGAAATTGTATTGTTGATTGAAATATAGTATTGTGTTTTATCATAACCCAGTTCGTTTGCCCATATTTCCAAAAAAAAAACACTTCTCTCCAAAAAAAAACTATTCAATACCTTATTTTACAATGCATAGTGCTCGTATATGTGAGCTTTTGTTAAGCTCACTGACAGAGCTGACTGAGACCATTGTCAGGGCGCCTCCAGTAGACACATACACGCACTAACAAACACGCGTTACATTACCGCTAGTGATGTGATTTTATATTTAGTTTATATATATTTTCTATATAGACTAGGCGATACCAAAAAGCTACAAAACTTCCATCGGCACAAATCCGGCCTTATGTGGAATACTCTTGTCATATCTCGGCAGGTGCACCCAAATACGAACTCGCGTCACTGGATTCGATGGAGAGTTGACTAAGATCTACATTTGGATAGTCTTGAACACCGGCGCAAGATGGCTTGCTTTTCGGTGTTTTACAGTTTACATTTTGGAGAGTGTGCACGAATTTATTCCCCCATCTCCTTTCTACCTTTGGACGTTTAGACATTCGGCGGGTTCCATCCTCTCATAGTCGATTCCGCGCGTCCGAACGAAGCGATTTGAGTTATCGTTTATCGTGCGTACAGCAAAGGAGTGGAACAAGTTGTCGGCGTCAGTCTTTACGTCCAAGTACGATGTGGGAGCCTTCAAGAGTAGAGTGAATATGCACTTACTAAATTAGTGCGTACCATCTTTGGACTATATCACCGCTTGACATCAGATGGGATCGAGGTCAAGCGCTAGTTTATACCCCAAAAAAAAAACTTAACAGTAATTAATATTTGCAGACCATAATCTATTTTAATTACTTATAGCATAAAATATTTTAAATAAAAGTTTAAATGCCAAATTAAACTTTATTTTAGATTATAGAAAGAACGGTGAAAACACAAACTTCAGACTATATAGACGGTAAATGCATTCTAATTTATTAAAAGAAATGTCACTGTATTCATATAATTTTGATTGGTAATCGGCAATTTCATACGTAAGGACCTAATAATAATAAAAAATGGTTACATCACTACACGGCAGGCGGAGAAAACGCCTCTGCACTTTAAAACGTTCCCCGTAACAAATTATTGCTTTCAAATACGTACGCAACTCGACACCGCCGCCTCGACTTCACTCAACTGTTACGCGATAGGCGCCGGTCACTTTTTTTTTGTACAATTGTCATCCGAAACTTTTACCCGGAAATATGGAAGGGATCTGATTACGTACAATGATACGGTCATTGTTTCGATGAACTAGCATCAATAATTCCCATAAAAAGCCCTTAGCCCCGGAGCTATAATTAAAAAAACAATTTGACGCTCCGATCCCTTGTAATGTAGACAGAAATTTACGCCGCTTTACATTGAGCTTCACGACCGATAAGTGGCAAGTACCTAATATAGACCTATTTATTGATCTAGGGCTAATTAATTGAAATATGGATAAATATGAATAATGCGCAGAGGCGACGACATTCTGGTGAGATTGTAGTTGGAACATCAAAGGCAAAAGATCTCGCGGCCGTACACCAACAAGATTTTTTTATTTATTTATTTATTTAAATCAACAAAAATTATAACACCGTTACAGATAATACCAATATGATGTTATAAAAACTTAGTTAAATATATATTATTAAAATTAAAACAAATAAAAAGCTGCTTGATGTATTGACAATAATATATAAACATAATAGCGTCAAACACCTTCTACGTATTTGTAGGCAGCTTCGATAAACACTGATCTGATCAATTTAAAAACTCGGCGTCCTCCAAATTCTACACGCTCATAAGAAAAGTAGCAGAAGCTCCAAATGCAACGCTGGTGGTGATTATAATACTTAGACATGAGGGATCGACAGGAAGATCTCTAACCCAAAAGGTATTTCGTTAAGTTAAGAGACCTGACGCACGAGAAGGCTAGGTTCGTCTTGCAGACTAGAGGGATGTTATAAGCGTTGCTATTGCGTAAAACCTGGTATGGTAGATTTTCCTCTATTGTTGATAGAAAGGTTAGAGTTTCGTCCGCCACTTTTCCCAGCGTCGACGTTGCTGTACTTGGCAATATTGTTAACACACGCTCTCGAATTTTATCAGTAATCATTGATAAGTAAATCAAAAGCAGGCAAACGCTTCTTGTATTGGCAATTATAATATAAATAGGATTACCTAGTTATGTAATTTGTTGAGTACACTCGATTATTTATGTTGGACACATCTGCTGGAGCTAGAGTTATGTCTGTGGAATTCTGATCTTATCTGCAATCAAGTGCAGGTAAATCTGTCACAGAGTGAAGTATTACAGCGTCTGGTAGCATTTCTCTTTAGTAAAGATTTAATATGCTCTTACAGGCATGTCGTTTTGGAATAAGAAATCCATTTCTTCTAATAATATTTTTTTGGTCGCTAGTGCATCCCAGCTGCGAAGTGATGAATCGAAAATCTATTTTTAATTTACTTATAAAAATTGTGCTGCATTTTCTTTTCTTACGTAGCGTGTAACCAGAGTTAAGTTAAAAATATGAGGGCAATTAAGCTCCTAATTTTTTGTAATATACCTAAGCTTTGACCGCCTGAAATGTCATTTCAATCGTCCAATGATTTTTTTTTTAATGACGAACTACACAGATTGGCCAGAGAAGCTGGCCTTGACTGCTTCACCGGATTGAGAGGTGGCATAGCTCTTAGGTTTTTTAGTCTGAACCTCTATCGCTAGTAACTCGACATAAGGGTCCCCCCGGTGAGGGGTACAAATGTCCAATGATTAGATTTAAGGCTATATTGCGAGTCTTTACTTCGTCTCTAAATTTTATCTTCATCAGGTATATGTGTCTATAAGTCTATTAATAAAAAATATGTCACAGATAAAAGTGTCATCTCTGGTTTGCCGACGGAGTGGTGTGTATTTCAGTTAGGAAAAAACCTTTTGTTTACGTGCCTACAAATAATAAATAATTGATATTGGCACTTTTTAAAAAAAAGTTATAGAAGAATTTAAATACCTGTATCAAATTTTAGAGTATGAAAGAAATTTTAAAAAGACGTTCCACAAAATTAAACTGTTTTACTCTATATATTTATACTTTGACATATGGAAAAGAAAAACGTAGTAACCCGCAAAAATGAAATTGTTCACCAGAGCTGAAAACGTATCAACTTTTTAAAAAAAAAAGTATAACTTTCGTGTTTGTGGACCTAGAGCTATCGTTTTTGGTCACAATATATTGTTTTGCTTAATAAGTATTGTATCACGGCATTAACCTTTTTTTTTGCCTTCTGGGGAAGGCGGGGTTATGTGGGGTTTTTACCCACTAAAACCTCCCCGGTGGCCCTTCCTCGGAGCATGGTGAGGGGCTCCGGGATCTCCAGTGGAACGCACCGGAGCCCCTCTGCACTGTGCTCATAGAGAGCACTTCCCGGGGAGGTTACTCACTCCCCTGTGCCCTCGCAGTGCAAAGCGACACGGGCCAGCTGATGTCGCCTTCTTCCCGGGTCCACCTTGGCGGACGACAAAGGCCCCCACCCTTGTCGGCCAATGAACCCGAGGCCCCTTTTAGTCGCCATCTACGACAGGCAGGGGATACCGTAGTCTTATTCTTGAGAGCCCAGAACTACAGGGTTGATCACGGCATTAACCTAGAGTTTTCCTAAAAGAAAATCGTTTCACGGTACAAAAAATAAAAGAGAAGTTTCAATCTTGGAAATCCTATTTTCGCTATTTTCATCTAATTGTTACAAGTCATCATATATCATTCGACGCGCTTTTTTGTCTGATTCCAACGATATAAAAAAGTGAAAATGGCCATATGTGTCACTACGTTTTGCTTTCCAGCGTCGATATGCACTTTGACAGCAAATTCTAAAATTGCCATGTGTCTTCTTCGACTATGTCTGTTATAAAGAAAAAAAAACGTAATTGATAAGCAGACATGTATGCATGCTGACAGTGTATTTTCCCGTGTAAATGGAATACTTGAGTAACATTAATGAAGTGCACCGCCTATTATGGTGGAAGTTGGTGCCTTACTAGGATAGTTTTACAATCGGATATAGTGGTGCGCCAAGACTGTTTCGTGCGAGACGGCTGACGCACGCCGGTTTTAACTATGCCGCGAATAGTTTTCGACAGATGTGGCGGTCACTGACGCGCAAGCCGTTTGGTCAAATAGTGCAGTCTATTTTATACTTCCGGTGTTTTTTTTGCCGGAATACAAATTTTACGATGTGGTTGGCCTCAATATAATTTGGTTAGTTTCGATAAATATACTGGCAATTAAAATGCTGGTGTCATTGTTCAATAATATTTTATGTGTAGTTTTTTTTTTAATAAAATTGGTAATGAATAACTGTTTTTTGTTTTACAAATTCAAACAAAATTATTTCCATAATGTGGACTGACATTTTTGTTAACCATTACCATTTTGAAAAATCATACTCCTACTTTGTGTGAATGTGAAGTGACTAAGGTTTTTTTTTTTATTGTTGTTTGATCGAATACACTTAAATTGTTCACTCTGCATTTATTAAAAGAGTTCCACTTCTACAGTTACTATTTTCCTTTTTTTGTTTTTTTTTTTATTGTATATAATGCCTGAATTTGGAGGTGGCCAGAGATCGCACCGGTTCACGCGTCGCAGACGCCCTGCTGCATTGCTATTAGCTTCTCCGCGACCGCTCTGTCCCTGCTTCTCATGGCCATTTTCAGGTTGTAGTTCACTATCCTCTCCCTTGATGCGGTCATTGCCTTTGTCATCAGTCTTCCTGAGGCGTCGTCACAGTCATCTGTATAATAGACACAGCTGACGGTGTGGCGACTAACGTTTTTCGCTTCCCGAAGTGACACTCAAACTCAATTTTTTATGTCCTTAGATTATCCGTGAAATAGCAACCGACCGAGTCGTGGTACGGCCCTTTCGGGCGCCCTCGGATCAGAATGCCTACGCGTCACATAGTAACCGTTCAAGGCGAGGTTAGCCCCCTCCGGGGGGACCATTATATCGAGTTACTAGCGATAGAGGTTCAGGCTAAGCGACCTAAGAGCTATGCCACCTCTCAATCCGGTAAAGCAATGGCCAGCTTCTCTGTCCAATCTGTCTAGTTCGTCATTAAAAAATAATTAAAAACTGAAGTTTTGTGTTAACGTTATCTAGACAAAGATAATTTGTTGTATTATTTGCTTTTCTTACTGCTACTTTAGGTTGTGTGTTGCCAATTGTTTTATTTGGAAGGAAATTATTTATTTTGGTGAACCTTACTCAATAAATCATTTTTTTTAAACTACAAATGTGCAAACAAACAACTAGTACTGTCTATGCAGTTTCTTAATTCCTTGTTCTAGTTTCCGTGTCCAGACGCATTCGCGAAACAATGCGCCGGCGCATCGAGGTCACTGACCCTCCCCGGTCCGGACATAGCCCGTCGCATGCTCTACGGGCCGGTACCTCGAGATAATTGCCTGTAACCATTAGTGAATTGTTTCATCATTAATTCCTCAGTGTTATCGGGTATCGAGTCTAGTCGAATATTCATGAAAATATATTCATATATCTTTTGTTTTATCTACGATATTCCAAGAGTTTCCGATCATTATGGAATGTCTGATTGCGTTATTACAAATTCGTGGTATGGGAACAGCGTAGCTTGAAAAGTGATGCTTTGACCAAAAGTAGGAAATAAGTACGTATTGTTAGTTTACGATCAAGTGTTCGAATTCTACCCAGCTTGTACTATAAGGTGTGTGATTCAGAGTGTATGGCGATGGGCTCATCTCGTGACACATATGAGCTTTGTGATAAGTGCATTGCGAATCAAACCATGCCCCACTAGGATTACAAGCATATCGGTGGAGTGGAACTGTCGCTCCCGAGCCTCGTTAGCGTGATGTTCGCGAGTGATGGGTCCTGAACGGCAGCGGCCTCCTTCTGCGTCATGTCCCAAAAGGAGGCCAACGAGCGGGTCAGGGTGGATAGCCCTGAGGCCTCCTTCCTCTGCAGACGGCGAGTCAGGGTGCCTGGCCCTGCCAAAATTCGGCGTCGTCGGGACTTCTCTAATCGCCGGAGAAGTCCCCCACCCCCCTTCTTAGAGGGAAGAACTTAAGAAGTCCGGTCTTTGCCGGGACCGGCCGGTCGTTGGGGTGCCCTGTTGCTGACAGATCCATTGCACTCCATCTATAACGTCTGATGGCTTTCGCGGTTGGGTTTAGTGTGTAGGGGCCGCCCAGGTCGAGTCCGACACATCCCTCCGGGCCCGCCAAGGGCACCGGCAGACTGTCCGTAAAAGGATTTCCCCGTGTTAACAAAAAAAAGGATTAAAAGCACGTGGGAGCTTATTTATTTAGCTTAGTCTCTGTCCATCCTTTGTTCGTATTTTTTATTTTGATCATAACATACTCTGTCGAAATTAATTTCTATTACCTTTGTGTATTTTTAATTTATCGTTACATTAATTGTGTCTTATAACATCATAAACTTAATTTATAGAAATGTGCTTGTAGGATATTTTATTAATGTTTAACTGCTAGAAGGAAACGACGATAAAATGAAGAAACTTGTTATTTATTATAGTCTTGAGACAGACAGCCATAAAAGTTCACTTGACGTTACATAAATATCAATTAAAAAAAAAAATAATTATTTCCTTTCATTTTAACCTTGGTCCTCGTTCTTTTTGGTTTATTGGTGGTCGTCGATCACTTATCTTTAAAACTGAAATTGGTGTAGACGGATATACCAGTTGTTACCAAGCCAATTACATTTAAATCTTCATGACTGTTTCAACGGATTAAGAGCTGGAATAGCTCTTAGGTCGCTCAGCCTGAATCTCTATTCGTAGTAGACACTATGGTCCCCCGGTGAGGAGTTACCTTACCCTTGGCGAGTACATTTTACGCGTAAGCATTCCGATCCGAGGGCGCCCGGGAGGGTCGAAAAACGGCTCAGTCGGTTACTTTTCCGCGGGGAAAGCCGCGCTAGTGTTGAAAGTAACTAACTAGGAAAGAACAAGTTCCCCGTTCTTTTGGCCAAAATGTGACAGATCAAACATTACTACGCACAGACATGATTTTAATTTTCGAACTATATATAATATAGTTTAATAGAAACATCGGGCGCCAATATTTTCCTATTCATATTCGACGTGGCCGTTAAGGAGTGCTTATCTTTTTTTTTGATAGGGGGAAATCTTCAAAAAGATATAGATTATGTGGGGTCCTTACCTTCTGTTCTGATCTCCAGTGGAACGCACTGGAGCCCCTTAGTACAGTGTTCGGGGGCATCCCGGGGGGTTTCATCCCTCCCCCCTCTCCCAGTGAGATGTGACACGGGCCAGTCGATGTCGCCTTTTTCCCGGGTCCACATCAGCGGACGATATAGGCCCCCCACCTTTGTCGCCCAGTGAACCCGAGGCCCCTTTTAGTCGCTTTCTACGACAGACGAGGGATACTGTAGCCTTATTCTACGAGCCCAGAACGACAGGGCTGTAGGAGTACTTATTTTATCTTAAGTTAATTGTCATAACCTCCCAATATCTCAATCAATAGTCTTTAATACGATGTTAAGAGTTCCCTGGTATTCGAAACCCAAGGTTCCATGCCAATAAAATTTATGGGATATTATGGGAGCTAATTGAAAGCTTTCAAATCAATGAAAACCCAAACTCTTTCAAATCAAGAAAAAATTCAGGTGAATGAGAATGAGAACCTCTTTTTTAAAGTTGGTTCAAATGTTATATTATAGATAGAATGTAAACAATGTGCTAGGAATAGTCTAAAAGTTTATATTGCGAGAAGCGCGTGGTCGGCGAAATACATACACGTCAATCGAAGCCCGATGAGTTACGCGGTATAGTAGCGAGCAATAATCTAGTCGATTCGCTCCGCTTGCCACAGACTGATTTGTGGTCAATACTTAATATGAAACTGGCTCCTCTTTATACATCCGATTTATTGTTTGGATAATACTTTAGTGCTGACGTGGTATATAATTCAAATATGGCGGGGATTTAATTGCAACATTTGGTTCTTGAACAACAATGTTTCAGTACTGCTCAATTTATTGTTTCCGTAGTTAAAAGTAAAGTTAAACTTATAGCGTATTTATTTATATACATTTTTTTTATTATTTCTAAGCAAGGGCTTGACTACGATCCCACCTGATGTTAAGTGGAAATGCAGTCTTGGATAGTAAGGCGCACTAGCTTAGTAAATGCCTATTCACTCTACTCTTGAAAATACCCACATTGTAATCGGAAGGAAAGACAGACTCGGGCAAACTATTCCAATCCTTTGCTGTACGAAGAATGAAAGACGAAGCAAATCGCTTCGTTCGGCTTTGAGGATGTTCACAACAAACGGATGAAATCCTGCAGTGCGTCTAGAAGTCCGATGGTGGAAAGGGGATGGGGGAATTAGATCATGTTCCTGAGCACACTCTCCAAAATGCAATCTGTAGAAAACCGAAAGGCTAGCTATCTTACGCCTGTGCTCAAGACTGAGCAGATTGGTTTCAGCTGCGTCACCTACATGCGTCACATACACATATTAAAAGGTTAAGTTTCAATATCTCGGAAGGTAAAGACGCCAGCTAAATGAAATACACACATGGACGCTACACTAAGTACTAAAATTTGCGCGCCATGACATGGTATCTGCCATCGGTGGTGTAGACCTGTCGCTTCCGAGCCTCGCTCTTGCGATGGTCTCGAGCGACAGGTCTTGGACGGCGGTCGCCTCCTTCTGTGAGACGGTCATGTCCTAGAAGGAGGCTGACGAGCGGGTCAGGGAGGGGAGCGCAGAGGCACCCCCCCTCCGCAGGCGACGTATCGGGGTGCCCAGGAGGCGTTACGAACGCCTCCTCTTGCCGCCCCCGTAATCCGAAGCGGGGCCAGGATGGGTACCTGGCCCCAGCATGCTTCGGCGTCGTCGGGACTTCTCTGAGTGCCGGAGAAGTCCCCTTTGAGGATTAAGGCCGGTCTTTGCCGGGACCGGCCGGTCGTTGGGGTGTCCTGTCGCTGACAGATCCGGGGCACCCCGCTCATAACGGCTGATGGCATTCGCGGAAGGAAGTACTAAAATTTAAATAAAAATAAAATTGTATGACAAATACTCTATTATCCAAGTTTACGTAAGATATCATTTTTCGTTTAAGTTTTTAATTACAACATTAACAACATTATTAATTAATAAAAATATTTTGTTTTATTTTCGAGATATACAAACTTTTTTTACCGACCCTTTATTTTTGCTTTTTAAAAATAATTACTGAAGATTTCAACAATCAAGTCATCAGCATAACAAGGGAATTCTTGATTGTGTGTTTGTATGATACATGTATGTCCCACATGTTGATAGATCTCGTACATCAAAAGCGATTCAAAACATTTTAAAACATCAAACGTAAAACCTACAAACACAAGGGCTGTGATTGCTACATAAAAAGAAATTGGAGTGCGCGTTCATCACAAACTATATTTGACGGGCGCATAAAGAGGGACATGCATGTTATTATATTTGGTTAAGATCTATCATTACAGATAAGATGGAACGATGAATGTCAATTGAGAGACAATAAAATTGTGCATTCGTATTTTCGTATTCTTTTCATATACGCAGTACGCGTAGTAAACAAGCCGTTCACTCATCTAAAATAATAGATTATAACTTTATGTTATTCATGTTTTGTTTATTTTAATTTGATGTTATATAATTTAATTTTATTGACTAATTTTACGTTAAGTAAATATTTTATTATTAAAAAAACAAAATAGTTATCTATGATTTCTTTAACGTGAGAAAGACTCGTGACAGAGTGATTAAGATTGATTTGTGGTCAACATTGATTTTTTTTTCTCTTTATTTGGGACAATAAACAATAGCACAATTTAAATTATAAAAGAATACAAATACAGCTGCATCACCAACGACATTATCCTCAAATTATTATCACTATTATGTGTGCAACACTGAAATAAATATCTAATTAGGTAAAATATACAGTTATAACAAAAATTAAAGAAACGATTACTTTTAATAAACTGATAAATCCTTACAAACTAACTAACTAAGCTGTCTTTAATACATTTTTAAATTTCGAAGTACGCAATGAGAACAAATCAACAACTGTGAAGTATTTATTGTAAATATCCACCACACAACGGAGAGGTGAACGCACACCAGCATTGAACGACAGGAGTTTAAAGAAAATAAATTATATGCCCTCACCTCTCGCCGATAAACTGTTCTAGGTACAATGTAACATAAATTATTTACTAAATAAGAACAGTCAAATTAATTGTTACACAATCCATGTAGAATATATCGACGCTGGAAAGCAAAAACGTAGTAAGTGACACATATAGCCATTTTCACTTTTTCACGTCGTTGGAATCAGAAAAAAAGAATCGTCGAATTATATATTACTTGTAACAATTAGATGAAAAAATAGCGAAAATAGGATTTTCAAGACTGACATTTCTCTTTTAGTTTTTGTACCGTAAAAAAATTTTCTTTTAGGAAAACTCTAGGTTAATGCCGTGGTACAATAAATGTATATTTTTTTAAAGTTGAAATGTTTTTCGGCTCTAGTGAATAATTTCATTTTTGTGGGTTACTGCGTTTTTGTTTTCCAGCGTCGATATATTGAAATAGAACTAGCACTATATCAGTCATTCTAGTACTTTTAAATAGTGTCTAAGATTAACAGATGTTTGTTTATTAGGTTACCTATGTTATCATTATTCTGCAAAAATAAAATATTTACTACCGCGTATTTGGCAACATTAAAAAATTATGTACCAAATTATATTAGTACAGAATGAGGAGGCTTAAGTGCGTATCGCACTTGACTGCCGTTTATTTTTAAAGTCTGTAACCGAGCGTGACGATCCCACGCGGATACAGCTCAATGGTTTTAATTTTTTAAGCATATCTAGGTCGAGTATTTAGTGCCGTACAGATGCGTCTGATTGATAGCAATCATGCGCCATAAAATCTAAAGAGCAATGAATTTTGTCTATGCCCATAAATATTCTCTACTGCATACTGATTTATTATCTATATCTTTTTCAGGTAAGTGGGTTCATTCGTTGGCAGGTTTGATTGTTCGGTGAGTTTTAGAAATAAGTTTTTAAATGATTAAGAAAAACGCTCTCAAAACCGTATTATCTTGCGGCTACGTACCTACCTTATATATTTCTTCTAATAACATTAAATAACACCTGTTTCTAAATCATTTCATGAAGACATACACTTATAAACATATTTAAAACACTATGCCTAATGGCTATTGCGTTTTTATTTCCTTTTTAAAAAACCTTTTAGGCATTATTCATTATGAGCTGTCACCACCAGGCTGGACCATCGATTCTGAACTACTACGATACTGACTCTACTGCGAACAACTGATGAGAATAAAGCAAGAAGTTGAGAGAAAGCGGCCGGAATTAATCAAAACGAGGGGTGGGTTTTTTTATCATAATAACGCTAGACCTCACACATTTTTAGCCACTCAGCAAAAATTAAGAGAGTTTGGCTGGGAGGTGTTATTGCAACCGCCGTATAGTCCTGACTTTGCAACTTCCACCTGTTTCGGTCTCTTCAGAATTCTTTAGGCAGTGTCAGGTTACAATCACGACAGGACTGCCAAAACCACTTGTCGCGGTATTTTGATCAGAAGTCCCAAAATTTCTATAGCAATGGGATCACGTCCCTACCTATAAGATGGTTAAAAGTTATCAAACAAAATGGTATCTACATACTTTAGATAAATATAAATAAACCATATTCGAATATGTTTTGAAGTTAATGTTTTGAATATGTTTTAAAAAAAAAAATGCGAAGAAACGTTTTCCCCAACCTAATATTATAAGCGCCTGTTTTATTTCGCTGTTTAATTCAAAAACGATCAATGTTGACTTCAAATCAATCCTACTCACTTTGTCAAATAAGCAATATCAAAAGCTTTTTCCAGTTCTAAAAAGACAGCTATAAAATAGCTATAGACAGCTTATCTTTTCATGAAAGCAAAACTTTTTCATTAAAAAAGCCACATAGCAAAATCTATTTTAACGTCCGCCAGTGTTCTGCGAGTCACGGATTTAACGTCTTTCAGTCGTTTCCCTGTTGTGTAAATGTTTCTCGGAAACGTTCCGTTTATGACGCAGTGGTGTGACCGACGTTATGTTTCATATGCCTGCTAATTATACTGTTATTGAAAGTTATAACTGTCAGTAGTGCATGTTAACTGTAAATATTTTGTATTTATGTAACAATATACGAATGCTCGTTTTAAACAATGCTCATGATGACACTAATTGTAACGAGTCGTTTCTAGTTTAAATATTATCATTAATTAATCAACTGTAATGTGTAGAGATTAAAAACAACCGTATGCATTAACAGCCTAGCTTTTTTACACTTTCTAAGCAAGTGCTAACTATCAATTTGTGGTTGTATTATTCATCATCATATCGGCCGCAAAACATCCACTGCTGGATATGGCCTCCCCCAACGATTTCCAAAAGGGCCGGTTGTAAACGGCTTGCATCTAGCTGCGTTCTGCGGCCTTTATGAGATCGTCAGACCACATTGCGGGTGTACGTCCTAAATTGCGCTTGCCGACTCCTATCGAGATCTTTTCGGCTCCATCCGCCATCTGTTCTACGCGCTATGTGCCCTACCTTGAAGTTGAAGTGATTGCCACTTCAAGTTGAAGTTACTGTATCATTGCTGCCATTGAATGTTTAGCAACTTTCAATGACTATTTAAGATATATAACTTGGTCTTCATTTATTATTGTTCTAATGATTTTCGTTCAGACTAATAAGTCCTGGCCTTGCCGTGAAGCCGTTGGTTCTAGCTGCCAGGCGCATTATGCCAGTGCCTTATTGTAGAAAGTCGCTTCTATGGTTGTCCCACCCGGTGTGTAGTGGAGATGCAGTTCTAGATGGCAAAGCCACCCTAGCTTAGTAAATGCCTATTCACTTAACTTTTGAAAACACTCACATTGTAATAAAAAATAGATGCTATATTCACCGCAGTTCAGGTGGAATCGCGGAAGGGAATAGTGCTAGAGAAAGAATAACTAGGCTGCTTCAGTATTCAACTCAAAAAAAGAAAAAAGAAAAAAAGAAGAATATTTATTACTTCATCTATAAAAAAGTATATCGTAAGATACCGTTATAGTATATTATTACTTACATATAACATAGGTGGTTACTTACATACATCATAACCACCCATGCGTATGTGCACACACACAAACTCTTTTAGACATACACAAAAAATTAAAGTAGTAAGCTAGTCTAGGTTTTGTCTTTTTTTTTACGTCGGTTTTCTTTTAAAATGTCTAATTGGCCTAATTCATTTCTATATGGTGAAAAATCTCTGTTAATGTTCTATTAGTTATAAGGCACTTTAGCAAAGTTTAACTCCGCTATTGGTTCTATGTATAACTATGTTTTTAAACAAGGAACTGTGGATTTTATGAAACAAATATATACTATATATAAAACTTAAAAATGAAAAAAAAAACCTCGAGAAAAATACACTATAATACAAAAGTGTTTTAGGAAGCTTTTAATTTAGTTTTGTAAGTCACAGAATGAAGTAGCAATGGGAACTAAGAAAACGATTTACGAAACAATAACACTGATACATAGTGCAATCGTAAATAGAGGTATTAAATAACAGCTATCGTTACAAGTTAATAGCAGTGCTATAATAAATCACAACCAATATGAGAGGCACAGAGCGCGGCTGCGCTATGGTTAATTTTAGGGCGACATGCTTTCCCAGTCTCGGATCCACTAGGAAGTACGCCGGCCTACTTCAGCAGCGGCCCTTTGTTGCTATTACAGTTTATTTATATTTACGTCGTCTTTCGTAACTTTACAACTCGAGTTTCGTCCATTTCTTGCATCTGTTGCAACTGTTAGGCGAGGACCACACTAGCGTCAACTATTAAATAAATTCTACCCGAACAGTGAAAATGACGATATACTATCGTTTTTATATCATGTATACAAATGTATATTACTATATTTATAGACAGATAGATAGATATATAGATATAACTTAATTGTACACAAAAATCAAACAAAAGCATTACATAACTAAGGTACATTTTACAATTATTTGTACAATGGGCGACCATAACGCTAAGAGCGATCTCTTCCAGACATTCTGTGTATGGACAGGAAAATATGAACAAAAAGGAAATGAGTAGGAGTTTTAAGTGTTTCAGAGAAACGTAAGGTATTATATTGTATATATATATATATACATATGGAAATATATCTTCTTCTTCTATTGGTGCCATCTTCTATCGAAGGTTGGCGACCATCATGGCGATTTGGACCCTCGACACAGCAGCACGAAATAAAGAACGTGTGCTCTTATTGTACCATTGGCGTAGATTTGTAAGCCAGGATGTTCTTCTCCTTCCCGGATTTCTTTTCCCTTGTATCTTTCCCTGGATTATAAGCTGTAACAAATCGTATTTGGGATTGCGCATTATATGCTCTAGGTATTCCAGCTTTAATTTTTTCAGCTTAATTGCGTTCAGAACTTCAATTATAAATTCATATTTATTTCTTTAGACACAATTGTAGCTTCACTACCTTTACCCTGCTCTTAACCGCCAAAAGATAGCTGGAAGAATATGCTAGGCATTACGTTCGTTAAGCACGTATGTTTGCATAAAGGAGTTATCTATCAAGCTACCGAACTGGCTGATTATTTTGATCTTTTTTTAAATACGAATTAAAGAGGTTCTACTGTAAATACACGTATTACTTGTTTAAAGCCGCTAGTGCACCTGTGTCTTAATGTTACTAACGACCACCCCGCGGCGTTTCTGACGAGCAACGCTGTTTAGTATTACGCTGATATAATAGTTTACGTGTCAGCGTATCACGTACAACGCTGTAACGTTTCTTTAAATCGTGCACCGATTGTATACAGACTGACTTGTAAGCCAGACGGGGCGATGTGGCCTTAGGGGATGTTCAACTGTCCGTTTCTTAGATAATTGTAGTCTCTTATCATTTTTATATTGCTACGTCCATTGTTTGTAATGTGATCCAGTTGTGTCTCATTGAAGAGAGATAAAAAGAGCTTTTAGGTTTTAGATATAGCAGGGTAGAGACAATTTTCGCTATTTGCTTTTCACTAAACTAAAAAAAAGCCCATCTCAACAAAAAAATTACTGATTGATATTATTTATTTAGTGATTTTATTTACTTAATAAACCGATAAACGGTAATTCATTGGTAGAAGCCGACTGGGATTCCAACTCACGACCTTTTCAGGTAGTAAGCCACACTGCAAAATCATGCATGCAGGCGAGTGACAACGCCATCTATTTATTAAAATATAATAACATTTTTTTGACGAACTACATAGATTGACCAGAGAAGCTGGCCTTGACTGCTTCACCGGATTGAGAGGTGGCATAGCTCTTAGGTCGCTTAGCCTGAACCTCTATCTCTAGTAACTCGACACAAGTGTCTCCTCGGTGAGGGGTAAACTCGGCTTGGACGGTTACTATGTTACGCGTAAGCATTCCGATCCGAGGGCGCGAGAGGGCCGAACCACGGCTCGCTCGATTGCTATTTCACGGATAATCTAAAGGACATTCAAAAGCTAAACTAACTTTGAGTGCCACTTCGGGAAGCGTTGGCGCTGGGAGAAGAAGTGGCCGAAGAAACTCCAGGAATGCTCCTAAGATCTAAGGGGTGTGGCCTGCCCATAAAATAGCGGTACTACGCGAGGATTATTCGCATCCTCCGGCGGTCGCGAATGGACGCTTTGTGGATTTGTAGAGAGCTAGTCTGTGCAATGAAAATAACAAAGAGAACACAGAAAGTAGAATTAAATATATTTTTAATTAAAATCAACTAAGCAAAAAGAAATAGAACAAAAAAAAAACTATTTATCCCTTATTTTATTTATTTTGTCCCTAAAGGATGTCGCTATGGGATAAATCCCATTATCTCTTTCTTTACCAGCTTACCAGTCAAAAACATTAATTGTTAATTTCACCTTAATAGTTAACAATATGATGTTGGAAGTGCCGTTGTATAATATACAATTTTATATATATAATAATGTCTTTATGTTTGTTTGAAATAAAAGAAAAAACTGCGTTTCTTCATAATATGTAGAGAAACAACATTTAATGTCCGTATTCCAATTCTATCTTATAAAGGTTGTCAAATATCTCCCTTCCGCCTTTTTGTCTTTTCAATTTCGCGGCTATGTACAAAGCGCTACAGAACTCGTATCTAGCAATACTATACATAATTTGAAAGGTCTTGACATAACCTACAAAACGACGCTATGCATAATTAGTTTGGATATTGCGTTCAACAGTTATAGACGTGTAAACATGGAGTTCACTAACGCCGAAATTCGCGGCTTGGCCACTGTTTGGGACGATTCACCGGCCTTCGACCACGACCGTTTTCGCTTGATATTGTCGTATGTGATCCATTTTTCGTCGCCAGTCACCATCCGCTTCAAGAATGGGTCGAGTTCATTCCGTTTCAGCAGCATATCGCAGGCGTTGATTCGGTCCAGAAGGTTTTTTTGCGTCAAATCATGCGGCCCCCAAAAATCAAGCTTTTTTTTGTATCCAGCCTTCTGCAGATGGCTTAAAATGGTTTGGTGACTATCTCCTGGGCGATGTCACGAGATGCCACATGCCGGTCTAACTCGATGTAGTCCATGATTTGATCGGTATTTGTCGTCACAGGTCTTCCGCCGGCTGGCTTATCCATGGTGTCGTTTTCACCGGCTCTAAATCGTCGAAACCATTCCTCCGTGGTTCGAAGTGATAGAGTACCATCCCCCAAAACACCATTAATCTCACGGAACGTTTCTCTAGCGGATTTGCCTTTAACGAAGGAAAACTTTAAAATAGCGCGAATTTCGGCGTTAGTGAACTCCATGTTTACACGTCTATAACTGTTGAACGCAATATCCAAACTAATTATGCATAGTGTCGTTTTGTAGGTTATGTCAAGACCTTTCAAATTATGTATAGTATTGCTAGATACGAGCTCTGTAGCGCTTTGTACATAGCCGCGAAATTCAAAAGACAAAAAGCGGAAGGGAGATATTTGACAACCTATAAATGTCATGACACATTATATTGACATTTTACATTTAAAATTATAAAAATACAGAAAAAGAAATAAATTTAAGTAAAGAGGTTTCGTATCTTTACTTTACATACATAAAAAATGTTTTACGTATATCCGTATATCAATGTATAATATTCGTTGATTTCAAAACATTACAACCTTCAGTCTCTCGTTACGATTTCATCATCTGAACATCACAGTGTGTCGTTTCCATATAAAACGTAAGGCGGGTAAATAATTTTCGATTAATTGGAATTTATTGTATACGCATTCGCAACGGCAACCATTAATCAGGCCTACATACTTGGAAGCAATGATTAGGCATTAACACCGTAGGGATGTCCAAAGATCTTTCTCTGTATATTCATATGATCGTAGTACGTTTGGATTACGAGTGAATAGACACGTCTGAGTATAATGTACCTGAGATTATGGTTATGTAGTTATTAAGTCTAGCAGATAGACTAAATAACTTTGAGTGAGTGTTATGATTTACCTATGTACTTACTATCCGACTGGATCTGTTATTTACTAAAATATACCTATGTAATAAATATATAACTTCGATTCTGACATCATGAAATACATTTCCGATTAATGGTCGAAACTTTCTAATATACTTGCAATTCTATAAACATTGTTGAATTCAATTGCAACACTATATATTTCGTATCTCAATATCGGCAATGGCAACGATAATTATTATTTCTTTACTATTTATTTATTTATTTAAAAAGATACACCAACAGCATTACACAAGCATACATTGTTGTAATAATCAAGTTTACAAACTAAGTCCTGTTGTGTATGCCAATTACAGGTGTACACAACATTCGCTATAAAGAAACGTAACGATTTAATAATTATTAGTTACAACAATATTTTAATAAATTATAAGAAATAGAAAATTCAGTAATAAATTAATTAAATTAGCCAAGATTACTGCACAATTTTTAACACTAAGGTGCAGAAGACCTTGCGTGAATTAGAAAAAAAGTCAACCGACGTGGACTTAGTGTTAAGGAGGTTATATGTAGCGGAAATCCTTGGCAAGGGCGAGTGTGACAGTAGGTTGGTTTTAGTTTGCGACACATAAAAAATCCTACAACAACGACTCCTTGGATATTTGAATGGCACTCTAATGTGAATGGATATGGTTTTATTTTATCTATATTGGTGTCTTTTTTTTTAATTGTTTAATGTTTTATATATTTTTTAAAACTTCATGTCATAATATGTAGGTATTGGATGTTAGGACCTTGATATTCTACTAGATGGCGTTGTTAAAATATATGTTTTAGTACATTTACGTTTATCTTCTGCAAAAAAACATAATTTAACATGTAAGGTCACCTGGGTACTTTTATTTTGTTATAAACAAAATAATTGCACGGTTTTTTGATATTTTTTATTGGTTCAAAATTATGGCATATGGAATTGTTATTTATTTCTCATTCATATGTGTTTATTTGTATATTTATGAACAGATTTGCCTGGATTTGCATTGTTATGAACAGATTTGCCTGGATTTGCATTGTTATGAACAGATTTGCCTGGATTTGCATTGTTATGAACAGATTTGCCTGGATTTGCATTGTTATGAACAGATTTGCCTGGATTTGCATTGTTATGAACAGATTTGCCTGGATTTGCATTGTTATGAACAGATTTGCCTGGATTTGCATTGTTATGAACAGATTTGCCTGGATTTGCATTGTTATGAACAGATTTGCCTGGATTTGCATTGTTATGAACAGATTTGCCTGGATTTGCATTGTTATGAACAGATTTGCCTGGATTTGCATTGTTATGAACAGATATATATGAATATATATTAGAAATAGGGAGAAAATTACTTTCGGTGGAACGAAGACAACGGTCGTGTGATTCACACTGATACTGAAATTTACTTTTCAAGTATTCAGGGCAAAGAGATCACGTAAAATAGAAAATTCAGTAATAAATTAATTAAATTAGCCAAGATTACTGCACAATTTTTAACACTAAGGTGCAGAAGACCTTGCGTGAATTAGAAAAAGTCAACCGACGTGGACTTAGTGTTAAGGAGGTTATATGTAGCGGAAATCCTTGGCAAGGGCGAGTGTGACAGTAGGTTGGTTTTAGTTTGCGACACATAAAAAATCCTACAACAACGACTCCTTGGATATTTGAATGGCACTCTAATGTGAATGGATATGGTTTTATTTTATCTATATTGGTGTCTTTTTTTTTAATTGTTTAATGTTTTATATATTTTTTAAAACTTCATGTCATAATATGTAGGTATTGGATGTTAGGACCTTGATATTCTACTAGATGGCGTTGTTAAAATATATGTTTTAGTACATTTACGTTTATCTTCTGCAAAAAAACATAATTTAACATGTAAGGTCACCTGGGTACTTTTATTTTGTTATAAACAAAATAATTGCACGGTTTTTTGATATTTTTTATTGGTTCAAAATTATGGCATATGGAATTGTTATTTATTTCTCATTCATATGTGTTTATTTGTATATTTATGAACAGATTTGCCTGGATTTGCATTGTTATGAACAGATTTGCCTGGATTTGCATTGTTATGAACAGATTTGCCTGGATTTGCATTGTTATGAACAGATATATATGAATATATATTAGAAATAGGGAGAAAATTACTTTCGGTGGAACGAAGACAACGGTCGTGTGATTCACACTGATACTGAAAGCGCAAACCTCTCACCTTCCGTCTGACGCAGGTGTTCACGGGGCATGGCTGCTTCGGGGACTACCTGTGTCGGACGGCCCGACGGGAGGCTGATGAGCGGTGCCATGATTGTGGCGCTGCCGTGGACTCTGCCCAGCACAGCCTGGAGGTGTGCCCGAGATGGGCAGCGCAGCGTTGCGACTTGGCATCCGCCATCGGTGGAGTAGACCTGTCGTTTCCGAGCCTCGCACTTGCGATGGTACGGAGCGACAGGTCTTGTCGGCGGTCGCCTCCTTCTGCGAGACAGTCATGTCCCAGAAGGAGGCCGACGAGCGGGTCAGGAGGGGAGCCGTGGGGCTCCCTCCCTCCGCAGGCGACGAGTCGGTGCGCAGGAGGCGTTTCAAACGCCTCCTTTCGCTGCCCCGTAATCCAGCAGGGCCAGGATGGGAACCTGGCCCCAGCATGCTTCGGCGTCGTCGGGACTTCTCTGAGTGCCGGAGGAGTCCCCTTCGAGGGTGAAGTCCGGTCTTGCCGAGACCGGCCGGTCGTTGGGGTGTCCTGTCGCTGACAGATCCGGGGCACCCCGCTCATAACGGCTGATGGCATTCGCGGTAGGTTTAGTGGGTATGGGCTGCCCAGGCCGAGTCCCACACATCCCTCCGGCCCACCCAGGGTACCGGAGGATGGTTAATAACTCGATTCCCCGCGTTAACAAAAAAAAAAAAGGTGTACACAACATTCGCTATAAAGAAACGTAACGATTTAATAATTATTAGTTACAACAATATTTTAATAAATTATAAGAAATAGAAAATTCAGTAATAAATTAATTAAATTAGCCAAGATTACTGCACAATTTTTAACACTAAGGTGCAGAAGACCTTGCGTGAATTAGAAAAAAAGTCAACCGACGTGGACTTAGTGTTAAGGAGGTTATATGTAGCGGAAATCCTTGGCAAGGGCGAGTGTGACAGTAGGTTGGTTTTAGTTTGCGACACATAAAAAATCCTACAACAACGACTCCTTGGATATTTGAATGGCACTCTAATGTGAATGGATATGGTTTTATTTTATCTATATTGGTGTCTTTTTAATTGTTTAATGTTTTATATATTTTTAAAACTTCATGTCATAATATGTAGGTATTGGATGTTAGGACCTTGATATTCTACTAGATGGCGTTGTTAAAATATATGTTTAGTACATTTACGTTTATCTTCTGCAAAAAAACATAATTTAACATGTAAGGTCACCTGGGTACTTTTATTTTGTTATAAACAAAATAATTGCACGGGGTTTTTGATAATTTTTAATGACTCAAAAACTATGGGATAGGGAATTGTAATTAATTTCTCATTTATATGTGTTTATTTGCATATATCTGCCTGGATTTGCATTGTTATGAACAGATATATATGAATATAAATATATATTAGAAATAGGGAGAAAATTACTTTCGGTGGAACGAAGACAACGGTCGTGTGATTCACACTGATACTGAAATTTACTTTTCAAGTATTCAGGGGCAAAGAGATCACGTAAAATAGAAAATAAAGTACAAAGTGTTCTGAAGGATCGTCGATCGGACATTGAAGCCACTTAATTGCTTAGAGTCAGTCACTATAATGCCAAGGAACGTCCATTTTGTACACAATTAATTTAGTAGATTTCGGGCCCAGATAACCTGATAGCTCACTGTAACTGTTTCACCGGATTGGAAAGGTGGCATAGCTCTTGTGTTGATTAAGAAAATATATTGTGAGCGGTGGTCACGACATGAAGCTAGGGACATCACTACACACTTCTGTACAGGAGCGAATTACCGACCTTTGCCCGTTTCCCACATTTCGTTACGTGCGCTGAGAGGCGTTAGAAAGCTTTCTTATCTCCTATAAGCGAAACGGTGGACGCTTTAAATTGAATGCTGTGATTTTTAGCGATAACGTTCTTCGTGATTAATTGGTAGCGATGCGATTAAGTCGCGTCTTAGTCTCTCTCGGATACGTGTTTTTATGCATTTGTTAACGTTACTTAAGTGGTGTTATATTTTGAAATACGAGCTTTAACGGAGCCGCGGTAGCTCAGTGTATGGGCGGTCGCCTCAAGTTGCATAGTACGCCAGCAACCCGAGTTCGATTCCCAGTGCCGACACCAATGAATTTATTAGTTGCGTAAGTGATAAATTACCATGCGCTTGGCGGTAAATAAAAACATCATGAGGAAACATACGTGTGTCAGAAAATTTTCGAATAGATGTGAAGTCTGCCAATCCGAACTAAGACCGCGTGACGGACTATGCCCTTGTACTCTTTACAGAGAAGGACTCTCCAACAGTAGGACCTATAATATAAAGGTTGAAACTAATAAAACGAGCAATTCTTGTATATATATAAACATGTATGAGTCGGCTCCACCAATATTTATAAAATTTTGTACCCAGAAGACTTGAATCCAGAGAACTTGTGGCGACCGCCCGAACACTGTGTTACCATGACGCTTCGATACCATTTATTAATATTTTCTATTGCCGACAGTTCTCTGCGGCTACGATTTTATTATTTGAATAACATTCAATAAAAATTTACTTTTATTTATCTTGAAATCCGATTGCGTTGGTCGATTCGCGAAATTTGCTTTCTATCGCACTTCTGCGATTTCGTTCCACTCTTTACACTCGGTTTAAATATTTGAGGTTATTTATTGAATGTATTGTATTGCTTGTTTTTACTTTTTAAATGTTAAACTTTGATTAGTTTTGATTGCGCGACGAATTTCGTACTATTGGTATTATTGGTATAGTTGAAGTGAACACTGCTGAGATACAGAAAATTAGGTTTACAGTCCGATCAATTTAGACATTCGTAGGTGTATAAAATCACAAGTTGAATAGCAATTAAACTGTTTAAAACATACTTATTGTTATAATTTGTAGGTCTCGTGGAATAAAATAGTCCAACAACTAATGTACTCGCTTTATTAAGACAGCGTAACGTTGTACAAAGAATTATAATAACGAATACCGTCACAACTGCGCGTCCTCACAATCTTTACATAAAATTAATTAGAAGTCAGATTAGGAACTAATAAAGTTAAACTATTGTTTACAATGCCAAGTTCATGTGACGATCAACTAAATTATTAATTATGAATTAAAGATACAATAAGGTTCAGGTAAATCATTAAGATATCATTGGAAGTAGTTATTATGCATAACAATCGCTGGGTGTCATGTGTTGCCAGCTAACATTATAAATACATTTTTTAAGTTTCCCATCATTGCCGTGTAGGTAGGTAAAAGCCTCAGCTCAGCATAGTGGCAAGTTTTATCGTAAAAGTACTCCATACAAAAATTATAGATTATAAAATTTTCTATAAAAAATGTGTCTGTGTATTATAATTGTATATATCTGTATATTATAAATGTAAATGTGTGTGTAGTTATAATAATATTTTGTACAATTTTACTAATTTTCACCTTATTGTGATTTCATGCGCCTTAACTCTCATTTTTGTGGGGCACAGCGGTCTCGGAGAAGCTAATAGCAATGCAGCGGGGCGTCTGCGACGCGTGAACCCAAGACGATCTCTGGCCACCTCCAAACTCAGGCATTATAAAAAAAAAGGAAAATAGTAACTGTAGAAGTGGCACTTTTTAATAAATGCAGAGTGAACAATTTAAGTGTATTGGAAAGAGCACGGACACAGGTCTGTGGTTTTTTTTTTTAAAAGAAAGCTCTTTTTTTCAGAAATATTACTAACAATCTTGTTAACCATTCCAACTAAGCTTAAGCTTGTGCTAGGACATGGTTCACGGCAATAGTCGAATGGTGGATTCGAACCGACGACAATAGAATCAACAGAACAATAAACATAGAATTGACTAGTACCTAATCTAGCAACTCATTTGCCGATGACACAATAAATTTGAACTTCAATCTTAAACCGCATTTCTTATATTCATATTCTTGTCGTAAATAAATTCTTGTTAACTTTACCATGGTGGTATAAGCTATTTCCTTCCTATGCTTGCAGTATAAAGTTTCAGTTGGTCACTGTATACCGCCCGCTATCTCCGTACCCGATTAAGATAAGAGACGAGAAAGCTTATATGGCCCAGAGACCACTATTACTATCTGAAATTTATACAGTTAGCGATCATTTTTATCACCGTACTGATATCATTAAAGTGAGCTACCAATATCAATTAGTTCGGATTTTATTGTATTTTTGTGGAACAACTGTACTGTGCTTCCTAACTCAACATCACACACATCATTTTTATATATTATATTGTATCATATTTTTGACAGATTTTAGCAAAACATCTAGACTAACTAACAGTTTATTAACATGGAGCCGTGGTAGCTCAGTGTCCGTGCAGTTGGCTCAAGTTGCGTAGTACGCTAGCAACCCGAGTTCGATCCCCGGTGCCGGCACCAATAAATTTGTTGTTGCAATTTTATGTGCTGATTTACCACGCGCTCGGCGGTGAAGGAAAACATCTTGAGGAAACCTACATGCCTTAGAAATTTTTTCTACGACATGTGAAGTCTGCCAATCCGCATTAGGGCCGCATGGCGGACTATGCCCTTATACTCTCTTTACAGAGAAGGCCTGTGCCCAGCAGTGGGACATGTATAAAGGCTGTAACTTTAACTTTAACTAACAGTTTTAGAGATGATTTAATAAAGACTTACTGACTTTGTTTCAGAGGTTCACTTGTAAAGGGCTTTTCCTCCAGCATAACTCACTTATTCTAAACTGTGCATTGATCGTCTACAGAGAGAGTCCTCTCCTTTTTATTCTAAATTTCTAGTATAGCATATATTTCAAAAACGGAAGCGCAAACGGACTTGGTTGCCGACGACCGATAAAAGTACTTTAGTTTCTATATACCAACTTATATTAGTCAGTCAATTAACTTATTCTAATTCATAAGTATGTTATACAGATTACCAAACATATACCTTAAGGTAGAAGTACTATAAACCCTAAAGCAGTGGTGTGCAAACTTTTTGGTTAGCGGGCCACAAATTGTAAAAAAAAATTACGGCCCAAATTAATAGATTTGATCGAAATAAAATTTTTTGATGTATAAAAACGTCTATATTAATCTATTTAACAAAATTAAAGGCTAATTTAGCAAATTACACAAATTGCTGATGACAATTTTTCATGGCTTTTTATCTAAAAATTTACGACGTTATAATTTTTTTTAAACCAAGAGTTTTTAAAGCTTTTAAACCTAATAAAAACTACTGATATAAATACAGAAAAAAATTACAACAAATCAAAAATTTTAACTCAAAAAATTCTTGGGAGGCCGTATAAAGTGCTTGACGATCCGAACGACGCGATTACCATTGCACAGGCACGCAGATCTCTACAAATCCACAAAGCGTCCATTCGCGACCATCGGAGGTTGCGAATAATCCTTGCGCGTTAACGCTATTTTATGGGCAGGCCCCACCCCTTAGATATTAGGAGCGTTGCTGGAGTTTCTTCGGCCACTTCTTCTCCCAGCGCCAACGCTTCCCGAAGTGGCACTCAAAGTTAGTTTAGCTTTTGAATGTCTCTTAGATTATCCGTGAAATAGCAACCGACCGAGTCGTGGTTCGGCCCTCTCGGGCGCCCTCGGATCGGCATGCTTACGCGTAACATAGTAACCGTCCAAGCCGAGGTTACCCCTCACCGGGGGGACCCTTGTGTCGAGTTACTAGCAATAGAGGTTCAGGCTAAGCGACCTAAGAGCTATGCCACCTCTCAATCCGGTGAAGCAGTCAAGGCCAGCTTCTCTGGCCAATCTGTGTAGTTCGTCATAAAAAAAAAAAAAAAAAATCGACGGGCCAGATTTGGCCCGGGGGCTGTAGTTTGCCCACCACTGTCCTAAAGCTATTGACGCCATTAAAAAATATATGATAGTATATATTAATAATTGTTGTTATTAATAAAATGAAAAAGAAATACAGATATTCTATTTACTAAACTGTTTTTGTTGTGAACAATGATTTAGAGTGGTAAATAACAATCAGAACGAAACAGAAATAACTTGATACGACGATAAAAAAATTAAACGAAACTCGATCTATTTTTTTCATTAACAATTTTCTTAACTGTACAAACACTTTGTCTCTTGCAAAGGTAAAATACAATAAACAGTTTGTTTCACTGCGAACATTTTTAACAAACTCCAAACGTGACGGCAATTCAATGATATAGCGTACCGTAGCACCATTTCTCCTTCAAAAAGTACGTTCTTTGTAAACGACGCTTGAAAAAAAAACGTAGCAATATTTTAAACACCGGCAATTTAAGCATTGAAAAGTAGCTTAGCGCGCCGCGAGCTCCAAGATTAATGGCCGCGATATCATATTGTCAAATCATCCCGCTTTCTTATAAATATTTACTAATTGTGTACCGTCCGGGCGAAGTGGATCGATGCTTATCTGGACCACTGAAGCTGTGGCTGTTGCCGGTAATCCATACTTATTTTTATTGCGTCTACCTACCGCGCTGTGGGAGCTTTACGCCTCCTAGCGTTACAATTACAATGTTGGTGGAGATTTAATTGCCTTTCCTTGTAAGCTTTATGTTTTGAATGCGTATTTTATGATCTAGTCGTGAATTTGATTTGATATGCAATTACAAGTTATTATACGAACGTATTTTATTTTTATTACAAGCCTGTATTGTACATGTGTACATTTTTATTAACCAAGGCATCTAAAGCTTGTGCTCGAATGACAAGTTTGAACTAAACCTTATTCCAGGCACTTACCTTTACTATTGTTATATACTAAACGGTAAAGGTAAGTGAGCCGCGTGGTGCCGGCAGAGAAGAATAGTACCACCCCATATCTTCCCGTGGGTATCGTAAAAGGCGATAAAGGGAGTGTGAGTAGGTTATTGGTATCTTAATATCCTACTTACCAATTACTGTAAGAGCTGTCTGAGTCCTTTTCCAGTCGTAATGATCTCCGTTCCATTCGGTAAAAAGGACAAAGACGAGTATGTGCATCAGTGTAACGCGCGTACAATAATGCACTTAAATATATCCTGCGCACCTGACCGCTTCATCATCATCATCATCATCATCATCATCATCATCATCATCATCATCATCATAATAATATAGCCATTTAATCCAAATCAGCATTTCCGTTTTACAATACAATTTTTGTTAGTAACAAGTTAAAAAGACTTAAAGGAATAACTTATAAATTAGTGTTAGTGTTATTTATGCTATTTGGACCCCTGATTGGTTAAAGGCTTCCTCCATCCTTTTCCTTGTCCTTGCGTGACATTATTCAGTCATTTCCGGCGACGTGACTTATTTTATTGCGTCTACCTACCGCGCTGTGGGAACTTTACGCCTCCTAGCGTTACAATTACAATGTTGGTGGAGATTTAATTGCCTTTCCTTGTATGCTTTATGTTTTGAGTGCGTATTTTATGATCTAGTCGTGAATTTGATTTGATATGCAATTACATGTTATTATACGAACGTATTTTATTTTTATTACAAGCCTGTATTGTACATGTGTACGTTTTTATTAACCAAGGCATCTAAAGCTTGTGCTCGAATGACAAGTTTGAACTAAACCTTATTCCAGGCACTTATCTTTACTATTGTTATATACTAAACGGTAAAGGTAAGTGAGCCGCGTGGTGCCGGCAGAGAAGAATAGTACCACCCCATATCTTCCCGTGGGTATCGTAAAAGGCGATAAAGGGAGTGTGAGTAGGTTATTGGTATCTTAATATCCTACTTACCAATTACTGTAAGAGCTGTCTGAGTCCTTTTCCAGTCGTAATGATCTCCGTTCCATTCGGTAAAAAGGACAAAGACGAGTATGTGCATCAGTGTAACGCGCGTACAATAATGCACTTAAATATATCCTGCGCACCTGACCGCTTCATCATCATCATAATAATAAAGCCATTTAATCCAAATCAGCATTTCCGTTTTACAATACAATTTTTGTTAGTAACATGAAAGTTAAAAAGACTTAAAGAAATAACTTATAAATTAGTGTTAGTGTTATTTATGCTATTTGGACCCTGATTGGTTAAAGGCTTCCTCCATCCTTTTCCTTGTCCTTGCGTGACATTATTCAGTCATTTCCGGCGACGTGACTTATTTTATCAGACCACCGTCTTATTTGTCGACCAACATTTCTTTTTCCCGCTGCTCCAGTCCATTTTGTGGCTTCAATGGTCCATCTTTTGTCTGGGTATCGTGATGTTCGGCCCATCTCCACTTTAATGATAGTGCGTGTCACGGAGCATCGGTGAGTTTAGTTTGTTGACGAATGCTTTCGCTCTTTATTTTCTGTATTCTAATTTGTAACATGCTCCTTTCCATAGCTGTTTGACTGCATTTGATTTTTTGTTTTATCTTGTTTGTGAACACCCAAGTTTGACAACCATACAGTAAGCACGGTAACAAGCATGTATCGAATACTGTTTTTCCATGCCTGTTTCTGGGCATTAAGAGAAATTCTAAAAGGGAACTATACTTGACTATTGTTATATATTATTTGGTAATTTTATTGAATACGGACAATTGACAAATTTCAATCTTAAAGTGTCGAAAGTCGAGGGTCATTGATAGTTTTGGCAAAAAAAAAACTACAAAAATAATTAAAAGTACGACAAAAACATCCGCAAAGTTGGAATTGTGTGTTCGAATTCAATTTTCAATCCATTTGAAACAGACACAGAACAGACAGGAGCAGGTACTCAATTCGTCTGTGTGTTTTTTTTTTAATGGTTGTCAAATATCTCCCTTCCGCCTTTTGTGTCATGCGGCACCCAAACATCAAGCTTTTTTTTGTATCCAGCCTTCTGCAGATGGTTTAAAATGGTTTGGTGACTAACTCCCATCTCCTGGGCGATGTCACGAGATGCCACATGCCGGTCTAACTCGATGTAGTCCATGATTTGATCGGTATTTGTCGTCACAGGTCTTCCGCCGGCTGGCTTATCCATGGTGTCGTTTTCACCGGCTCTGAATCGTCGAAACCATTCCTCCGTGGTTCGAAGTGATAGAGTACCATCCCCAAAACACCATTAATCTCACGGAACGTTTCTCTAGCGGATTTGCCTTTAACGAAGGAAAACTTTAAAATAGCGCGAATTTCGGCGTTAGTGAACTCCATGTTTACACGTCTATAACTGTTGAACGCAATATCCAAACTAATTATGCATAGCGTCGTTTTGTAGGTTATGTCAAGACCTTTCAAATTATGTATAGTATTGCTAGATACGAGCTCTGTAGCGCTTTGTACATAGCCGCGAAATTCAAAAGACAAAAAGGCGGAAGGGAGATATTTGACAACCTATTATTTGTAACAATTCTTTAAAAAAAAAAAATCACAACTTTCGACTGGGTGAATGAATTTTAATGTTTTTTTTTGCAAAAACGTAAATCATCATCGACAAAATGTAAATCAATTACAAGATAAAATTTGACCTTAGAAATATCGTAGAGAAGATAAGTGGTTTCCTGATATACAGGTACAACATCTTATCATATTTATAATACACTTAAAGATCATCGGTTAAACTTACATCAAAGCGAAGAGGGACTCCAAATACCTAGTCATGAATCACAGTTGACCGCAGTTGGAAATGACATCCCCTGTATCCATCTACGCCTGATCTTTGTTCCCTCTAGGTTAATTACGTTGTCCTCAATGTTTCTAATGGTATGAGCTAATTGTCTATCCGTTCATCAAAGCCTGAGTTCTCACAGTGGTCGTGCAGCGCTCGGCTTGTATTCCGAAGCTGTGCATTAATCTATGTTATTAATTTATATTTCATCATAACATAATGAATAAGTACAATTGCAGAATCAATGACACGAGCGTTTTTTTTTTAAATTTGCTTTTTAATAATCTGATATCATTAACTTGAATGAATGAATGAATGAATATACTTTTTGCAGAACATGTGCAATGTGCGGTGTTATCGCTAAAAGCGATCTCTTTTCCAGACAACCTTTGGGTGGACAGAAATTTGTTTCTGGACAGGTTCTAGTTTGATAGCTTCTGTTTTGGATATCTTAATCGTAACAATGAACGCTATGTCGGACCAGAGATGAAACTCAAATATATTAGAATAAGGTGACAGAAAAGTATGTTAGCTAGATCGTCGGTATATATAAAGTCTGCGAAGAGATGTCGGTTTTGTTAATAAAATAGCTACCGACCGAGTCGTGGTTCGGCCCTTTCGGTCGCCCTCGTATCGGACTGCTAACGCGTAATAATGGTAACCGTCCAAGCCAAGGTTACCCCTCACCGGGGAGACCCTTGTGTCGAGTTATCACTTAATAGAGGTTCAGGCTAAGCGACCTAAGAGCTATGCCACCTCTCAATCCGGTGAAGCAGTAAAGGCCAGTTTCTTTTTTTCTGCCCAATCTGTGTTAGTTCGTCCAAAAAAAGATGTCGGTTCTCTTTGCATTCTCTATCGCATTTACTATGGGGAGTGGTCTGAGGAATTGTTCGGCATCATCTCAGCAACCGATTTCCATTACCGCACATCTCGCCAGAATTCCAAATTCCACCGCCACCATGTTGGATGGTTAGCGTTCCGCGACTGTACGTTTTTTGCGTAACTTTCTTCCACGCACTATCAACCTGTGGAATCAACTGTCACCGCGGTGTTTCAGATCGTTTACGATTTGGGCACCTTCAAGAAACGAGCCTATCTCAAAGGTCGGCTACGCACCTGTGGCTCCTCCGGTGCTGTGGATGTTCATGGGCGACGGTGATCACTTAAGATCAGGAGAGCCGTATGCTCGTTTGCCACTTTTCATTTAAAAAAAAATATATATTATAGCAATTGATATTTTTTGCAAACCGTATTGAAACCCTTTAAGCATTGAATATTGATTGCCACATCCTCTGGGAGACGAGTTGCCATCCGTTGCAATACCAAGTGGCGGCAATTATAGACTAAAGGAAATAGTACTAGCTAATGGACTTCGCTGCTACATCCCATGGAATATGCAACAGAAACACTTTTTCATTTCACAATTTTCCTGTCTTTACGTGTGTTATCACTTAATTTAATTCGAATACACGAATGCATTCACTTATTTCCTAAGGTTCCAAAGCAAGTGCTTGCCTACGTTCCACACTAGAAGTTAAGTGGAAATGCAGTCCTTGATGGTAAGGCGCACTAAGTAAATGTCCCTTGCACATGCCCGGACCTTGGGTTCCGTTGATATACCAAGGAATTCTAAAATAGAAAGTTTGTTGATTAAGAAATTTACATACGTGTCTGCCGGAGAAGCGAGCAAGTTGTTGGGCTCGGACAACGGGCACAAATGTGGAAGAAGACAGAGAACTTCGGGAATAAAAGAAGGTCTGTCTGTGCGTAGTGATTTTGTTATGTAACGGATCATTCGTCACGTTCAATTGAAGTTTTTATATTTACTCGTAAATATACTTGTTTTATAATGGAAATTGAATAGTTCGTAGAACTGGACCATATTGCACGGAAACTTTGTTGTGTTTGTTTCACAACGTATTATGAGACTGTCATCTGCTTTTGCGCAAGCTGCGGGCTGCTGTGGTACACGACGCTACGATAATGTGGTGTAGAAAACGTTTTTTTTTTAATGACGAACTACGCAGATTGGCCAGAGAAGCTGGCCTTGACTGCATCACCGGATTGAGAGGTGGCATAGCTCTTAGGTCGCTTAGCCGGAACCTCTATCGCTAGTAACTCAACACAAGGGTCCTCCGATAAGGGGCAACTTCGGCTTGGTGACTATGTTACGCGTAAGCATTCCGATCCGAGGGCGTCCGATAGGCGTCCAAACCACGACTCGTTCGGTAGCTATGTCACGGATAATCTTAGGGACATTCAAAAGCTAAACTAACTTTGGGTGCCACTTCGGGACGCGTTGGCGCAAATAGTTGTGTAGAAAACAGTAAAGAATTACTTGGTCTGTGTCTATCGACTCGAATAACTTACAAATTAACCGGTATTTGAATAAAAAGCTAATTCTTATTTTGAAATCCCAATATTCTTATAATCTTAATTACAATGGAGAAAATGGCTAGATGCTACCACCTGTGCCGCTATGCCCTGCGGATATGAACTCTGATTTCTGTTATGTTTACAAATTGTCACGGGTGAAACATTGGGTAATAGCAAGTTATAAATAAAATTAAATCTAAAACTAGATACACTACTTAAGACTTTAAAATATAATAAGGTCTTTTTGCATAGAATAATAACTTACAAATTAAATAATTAAGGTCAGTTGGTAACCTATGACAACTATGATCGTGATATTTTTTACTGTACCGCCGGTTACCTAGACCTTCACGATACCAATTGTTGAGAAGCAGTTTGTTCAGATCGAACCTAGGTAAGAATGCCCCTTAAATAGAATTAGTTTAGAATTAAACTCTTTTTCAAAAACGGACGATATCGACCTCTTTTTTTCTATTATAAGTATTTATAAACGTTCACTTATCTACAAATAGTTTTTTTATTAGTTAATTTTTAATTTCAAAATTAGTTTTATTTTTACTTTTGTGTTCTTTTTATTTTTATCTTAACATTGTCACTCGCCAATTAATTGCTTGCAGTCTACGCCTATAACTGCGATGGCATTAACTTCACAACTTTTCACTGTTTTATGTATTGTTTGTTAAAAATGTTCATTGTGTTGGTGTAATAAATAAATAAATAAATAAATATATCCATTGACTAAATTAGTATTGAAATAAATATCTGGTTTAGGTTTAAGAAACTTTATTCTCAATTTAGACATTACAGGTCTCTTTCTAGTGTCGGTCCCTCATGTCCGAGGATCGTGGTCACCATCATAGTTGCATCTGGAGCGGATTATTTGCCTCCACCGGCTTCTGTCCAGCGCTTCTCTTACAGCAGTGTAAAATTTGGAGGACGACGAGTCTTTTACCTGATCGGACCACCTTGTTGGTGAACGGCCGCGAGATCTTTTTCTTGCGGTGTTCTCAACTACGATCAGTTTATCTAGACTTTCGTTGCCTCTGCGCATTGTGTGTCCGAAATACGCCAGGATTCGTTGTGGTAACTTACATGAAAACAATAAATAACTGGTATTATAAAAGAATAAGTTCACTGTCACACAAAAAAAGGAGTCATCTAACGCATTCATTTGCTTAGAGACGATTAGCTATCGTTGAGGAATTTAGCAAGTTGCATTTGTAAAAGTTGAATGCGCGAAGTGTGTATACCCTCTTGACGTGTTGTACACACACGTTTGTTGTACAGTTGTGCTCCTTCAAAACAAATCAATCTTTTACCGTAATTTGTTCTAACTTTCGGCATGACAAGAAAACTAGCGCGTCGGTTGCTGCGTTTTATAATATTTTTCCTAATTCTTATCTATTTCGTATTAACTGTTTTCTATAATTCTCCTTGATTATCCGTGAAATAGCAACCGACCGAGTCGTGGTTCGGCCCTCTCGGGCACCCTCGGATCGGCATGCTTACGCGTAACATAGTACACATACACCGGGGACCCTTGTGTCGAGTTACTAGCAATAGAGGTTCAAGCTAAGCGACCTAAGAGCTATGCCACCTTTCAATCCGGTGAAGCAGTCAAGGCCAGCTTCTCTGGCCAATCTGTGTAGTTCGTCATTAAAAAAAAATTCTCCTAAGGAGGATACATGTACTGTATTTATATAACTGTTTAATATACATATAAAGATTAAAGCAAGTATAAAAAACAAAAAATAAGTCTACCGATAATATTTTGAAGCGTCAATAGCCTAGTGGTTTTGGGTGCAGTCTGCGAATCATAAGCTCGTAGGTTCAAATCCACCATTCGACTGACACGTGAACCATCTCCTAGCACAAGCTTAAGCTTAGTTGGAATGGTTAACAAGAATATGGCTAGCTCTCTTTTAAAAAACAAATATGACTGGGAAATATTTAACACATTTAATTATTCGTACGGCACGGAAGTCTTGCTAATAAAGATGTGAAGAATATAAAAGACAACGTTACGACTTTTCAATTAAACGGTAATTGTAGTGAAATTAAATCTCTTAATAACATACATTATACATAATATTATTTGCTAATTTCCCCAACGATTTGCTTTCGCCAATAATACGCGTCGGGCGGTCGGGTAGATACCAATCTCCAGTTTTATTGACTGCAGACTTGAAGAGTATATTTTCACTTTGTCCATTTAGATAAGATCGGATGTAAGAGAACGTTTAAACGTTTTCGAAAAGAACATTAATAAATACAGCTAACGCCGTTACGTGGAACAGACAAATATTGTTATTAAACATCAATTCATTGGCGTGGCAGACTTGACCTTTGATTTACAAAAAACAACGAATGCTCTAAACGATTTGAATAAATTACTTTTAGCTATTTTCACTTTAAACGATTGCAATTGAAATTACGTGTATAGGCTTGAATTACGCTATGGTATACATGTCGTTTGTTCCATTATGTGGTGTTCTTTTTCTTGTGCCCGTCGATGGGTTCACCACGTGGTATCATAAATTACAATGAATTATTAGCATAAACACGAGACAGTGATTACTCGGCTTATAAATATATCATGCTTATAGTACTTCCGATGTTTGTGCATTGCTCGATGTAAGAGCATCGAGTTGGTTGTTAGAGCCAGGCAGTTACAGACCGCGGTCTTATCTTTCCATGTTCCCAGCGAAAGTAGATAGCCTACTGTGATTATTTGTAGTTTCGCCGCCAATATGTAGCCTGCAATACTGGCTTTAACAACTTCACCCGTTGCTTAGATATACAAATGTCGATTATAAACGCTATTTCATTTATAAACACACCTTTGGAGGTAATCTATCGACTAATTGTATTAAGTTTATTTGACCCCACATGCGCTTCGTATAGCGGTTAGTTTGCTGTTGGTATTTTTTATTCCCAGCCCTGTAGTTCTGGGCTCTCAAGAATAAGACTACGGTATCCCCTGCCTGTCGTACAAGGCGACTAAAAGGGGCCTCGGGTTCACTGGGCGACAAGGGTGGGGCCTGCGTCGTCCACCAAAGTGGACCCGGGAAGAAGGCGACATCGGCTGGCCCGTGTCGCCTTTCGCTGCACAGGGGAGGAGGGAGTAATCTCCCCGGGACGTGCTCTCCTTGAGCACAGTGCAGAGGGGCTCCGGTGCGTTCCATGTGAGATCCCTCGTCATGCACCGAGGAAAGGGCCACCGGGGAGGTTTTAGTGGGTAAGATCCCCACATAACCGCCGCCTTCCCCCCAGAAGGCGGGGTATCTTTGTGAAGATTTCCTCCCCGTCAACAAAAAAAAAAAAAAAGGTTTAAGAAACTTTATTCTCAATTTAGACATTACAGGTCTCTCTCTAGTGTCGGTCCCTCATGTCTGAGGATCGTGGTCACCATCATAGTTGCATCTGGAGCGGATGATTTGCCTCCACCGGCTTCTGTCCAGCGCTCTTACAGTAGTGTAAAATTTGGAGGACGACGAGTCTTTTACCTTATCGGACCACCTTGTTGGTGAACGGCCGCGAGATCTTTTTCTTGCGGTGTTCCCAACTACGATCAGTTTATCTAGACTCTGCGCATTGTGCGTCCGAAATACGCCAGGATTCGTTGTGGTAACTTACATGAAAACAATAAATAACTGGTATTATAAAACAATAAGTTCGCTGTCACACGAAAGAAGGAGTCACCTAACGCATTTATTTGCTTGGAGACGAATAGCTATTGTTGAGGAATTTAGTTGTATTTTGAATGCGCTAAGTGTGTACACCCTCTTGCTAATAAAGATGTGAAGAATATAAAAGACAACGTTACGACTTTTCAATTAAACGGTAATTGTAGTGAAATTAAATCTCTTAATAACATACATTATACATAATATTATTTGCTAATTTCCCCAACGATTTGCTTTCGCCAATAATACGCGTCGGGCGGTCGGGTAGATACCAATCTCCAGTTTTATTGACTGCAGACTTGAAGAGTATATTTTCACTTTGTCCATTTAGATAAGATCGGATGTAAGAGAACGTTTAAACGTTTTCGAAAAGAACATTAATAAATACAGCTAACGCCGTTACGTGGAACAGACAAATATTGTTATTAAACATCAATTCATTGGCGTGGCAGACTTGACCTTTGATTTACAAAAAACAACGAATGCTCTAAACGATTTGAATAAATTACTTTTAGCTATTTTCACTTTAAACGATTGCAATTGAAATTACGTGTATAGGCTTGAATTACGCTATGGTATACATGTCGTTTGTTCCATTATGTGGTGTTCTTTTTCTTGTGCCCGTCGATGGGTTCACCACGTGGTATCATAAATTACAATGAATTATTAGCATAAACACGAGACAGTGATTACTCGGCTTATAAATATATCATGCTTATAGTACTTCCGATGTTTGTGCATTGCTCGATGTAAGAGCATCGAGTTGGTTGTTAGAGCCAGGCAGTTACAGACCGCGGTCTTATCTTTCCATGTTCCCAGCGAAAGTAGATAGCCTACTGTGATTATTTGTAGTTTCGCCGCCAATATGTAGCCTGCAATACTGGCTTTAACAACTTCACCCGTTGCTTAGATATACAAATGTCGATTATAAACGCTATTTCATTTATGAACACACCTTTGGAGGCAATCTATCGACTAATTGTATTAAGTTTATTTGACCCCACATGCGCTTCGTGTAACGGTTAGTTTGCTGTTGGTATTTTTTATTCCCAGCCCTGTAGTTCTGGGCTCTCAAGAATAAGACTACGGTATCCCCTGCCTGTCGTACAAGGCGACGAAAAGGGGCCTCGGGTTCACTGGGCGACAAGGGTGGGGGCCTGCGTCGTCCACCAAAGTGGACCCGGGAAGAAGGCGACATCGGCTGGCCCGTGTGCCCGGGACGTGCTCTCCTTGAGCACAGTGCAGAGGGGCTCCGGTGCGTTCCACGTGAGATCCCGAAGCCCCTCGTCATGCACCGAGGAAAGGGCCACCGGGGAGGTTTTAGTGGGTAAGATCCCCACATAACCGCCGCCTTCCCCCCAGAAGGCAGGGTATCTTTGTGAAGATTTCCTCCCCGTCAACAAAAAAAAAAATGGTATTTTTTATTCATTGTCAGACCGTGTAGTTGGTGGTTGGTGGTGAACTTAAAGCCATACGCCGGCTGAAAATTTTAACAAGTGATTTTTTTTATCTAGACAAAAAAATAAAATTGGAGTGTCTATTTGTAATATTAAAGTAACCGTTTTTCAACCAATTTCAAAAAAGGAGGGGGTTCTCAATTCGTCTGTATGTTTTTTTTATATTTGTTACGTCATAACTTCCGACTGAGTAAACTAATTTTGATGATTCTTTTGTTTGTGATTTTTTTTTATGCCTATGCTATTTCTAGTTCCCCTAACGTGGATAGGTTAGGGCAGTTTTTCTCCCATGCCTTTCCTCTCATTCATTCATCCTTCTTATTATTATTTATTACAGTCTTATATTCTACTTATTGTTACAATTTTTATTTCTACTTTTAATGTACACTTCTTCTTTTATTTTCTCTTTCTTATTACATTTCTATAGTTTTACTTATTTTTATCTTATTTTTTATTACACTTGTCTTATATTTATCTACACTATTTTTATATAATACTATTTTTAAGTTTCCTAAATAATTAACCTACTTACTAATTCGAATTTTTTATTCCCAATGGTGGGCTCGCAACTCACATTATTTACAAATGTGTGTTGGGATGGTTTTATTTGTGAGTTGGTGCTTCCCATATGAATTTGGTCACGTTTTGATAATGGTATTCATGAGAAAACGATATAATTTGCATTAAGTGTGTGCGCTTTAAATGGAAGAATAATTTAATATCACATTAACACATTTCGATGATTCATTTTCCATTGGAAAGGCTATACTTGAAAATTAGTTTGATGGCAGTTTGTTTATGTTCTGATTAATTCTATTTCGTAATATTTCTATTATATCTGAAGTCGGTTCTTGTTTTTACTCGTAAATATATGTATTTGTACATGTAGTACAAATTCATATATTACGTGCATATGAATGGATTAATCTCTCGAATGGCTAGACCGATTTTGACGGGACTTTTACAGGCGGATAACTGATAACTACTATTATTTTAGAGACATTTAATTAAATACTTTTTAATCACGAGTAATCTATAAAGCTTTATTCTTTTATACTTTATTATCTTTATTCTAACTGTTCACATGAACCCGACTTGGGGGCAACACAGCGTATGCGATTAATCATTCCGTGTGTACATGTCCGAGACAATTAATGTTCGATGGCTCATCGATGACAGGTCTGCTCTTAGCCGTGGTAATTTACAATTGTGTACTGTATGCTTCACAATACATAGGGAGATAATTTTGTTGTACACACAGTCTACAATAGCCGCATGCATTTACATATATAGTCACGCGATTTGTGCATTTATCGGTAATTAAATCTATCTCCCTATATATCTGTTTCATTCATTTAATTAAAAAAAATTGCCAAACATTAGTGTAATAAGCACATTTTTTTCAGTCGTGACGTGAGCCGTAGCCTTCTAAGAGGCTTCCATCATTGGTGCGACGTCTAGTGGTGAAGTCCTTAGGGCATACACTGGTAGATTTTTAAATTTATATACATAAACCTATAACAATGTTAGGGCCCTAATAGCCGCGGCCTCCGCTGTGTAGTGTACTGGTGTGAAGTATAAATATTTATTAACCGATTTCAAAAAAGAAGGACGTTCTCAATCGTCTAATGGAGTGTATTATTTTATTTTGTGTTTATTAAATTATGCTACGTCCTCTGTCATTGATGAACCGATTTCGAAATAAGTTTTTTTTTGAAGGGGTATCATTTAGGTCCGCATTTGAAATTTGACCTCGGGTTTATTTATTTATTTATTTATAATAGTATACACAACAGCTAATTTAATCACATAGTTATATAGGAACATATAAAACAAGATATATAGACACAAAACAGATAAATTAGCCAACAAGTGCATAAATACATTTTATGAAAGTCATCAGAGACAATTTATGAAAGTTAAGTTTATTAAGTTAGGTAAGTACTTAAATTATGAAGCGAACATAATTACATTCTTATACATTTTAGTGTTTATTTAAATTAAATAAGACTAAGTACATAGGTAGATATATACCAGGGAACTTCTAGATATCGTAAAGGAAATATGCTTGTCATTTGAGATATTGAAAGGTTTATGACAATCTGAGACTAGGAAATTATTTAACAACAACGAGTTTAAATGTGGAAGAAGAAAAAGAATCTAGACGTTAGAACTTTAGAAAAGTTACCAACGAACCTGCAAGTCAAATAAAAATGAATTAGAGAAACGCATAATTGTATTTACTTATCATACTATTTTGTTAGTTAGTTACAGCCTTCATATATGTCCCACTGTTGGGCTCAGGCCTTCTCTGTAAAGAGAGTATAAGGGCATAGTAGCCACGCGGCCCTAGTGCGGATTGGCAGACTTCACATGTCTTAGAAACATTTTCTAAGACGTGTAGGTTTCCTCACGATGTTTTCCTTCACCATTGAGCGCGCTTCACCAATCAGCACATAAAATTGCAACAACAAATTTACTGGTGCCGGCACCAGGGATCGAACTCGGATTGCTAGCGTATTATGTAACTTGAGCTACCACGGCTCTCTACTAGTTTTGTATTACGGGGTAATTAAAAAAATCCTAATCCAAACTGGGTAAACATTCGACGATCAGCAAACAAACGAACGAGAAGAAACGAATCACAAATAATGAAAATGATATTACTAATTACATTGACTTGAAACTTTGCAAATAACGCTGTTTATCTTAATTAGATGGTGTCTTAGAAATGATTTGGAGCGAACAAGTATAAAGTAGAAACTCGACTAACTGTTGTTTGTTGTTGTAAACTGTTACTTTTTTTTGTGACGGACCGACATGGATGGCCCAGGAAGCTGATTTTGACTGGTACACCGGATTGAGAGGTGGCATAGCTCTTAAGTCGCTTAGCCTAAGTTTTAGGTGGTCCTGTAGTTATGGGCTCTCAGGAATAACACTACGATATCCCTTTCCTGTCGTAGAAGGACACTAAAAGGGGCCTCGGTTTTACTGGACGACAAAAGCCCCCAGCTTTTGTCGTCCGCCAAGGTGGACCCGGGAAGAAGGCGACATCGGCAGGCCCGTGGCGCCTTACACCGAGGAAGGGCCGCCGGGGAGGTTTTAGAACCCCGCATAACCGCCGCCTTCCCCCCAGAAGATTGCCTCCCCGTAAACAAAAAAAAAAGTTTTAGGTGGTGCGAGTCTGACAAAACGTCTATGACCCCGCCAGAGGGTATATTAGAGGGCATTTCTCCACAAAAAAAGGTTTCCACAAGCAAGATTAGGACGGCTTTCCGAGGTCAATTTTATGTAACAGGCTACGTTAAAAGTAGTAACTATTTTGGTCATCAAGTGCGTAACTTACATCCATCGGACAGATGGACTCACTGAGGTATTGACTACACTTATCCTAAAGTCTGCTTATTTAAAAAGTTGCGCCAATACCAATAAAATCAGCAGTTTTCTACGGCTACAAAGCAATTGTAAACATGTAATCTATTTAAAAAAATAAAAATCCGAAAGCACATGCGTAATATATTCGAAACTATTATTAAAAAAATAATGATTCTGTCACAATTTTCTAAGCAAACATAAAACCAAAACGATATAGAGTAAACTTTATTCAGATTAATTCATTTTGATTAATGTTCAAAGTGGAGAAAGTTGAGTTGATTTCGTTCGGAAGCCATTGTTCGCGAGTCAATTTTGGCTTCAATTTACTTTCGGATTCAACAATTAAGTCTTATTACACCGGCCTGGTGTACGCTTTGCCTTTTGATTTCTTAATGTACAGAATCAGAAAAAAGAATAACGCTTTATTTTGTATTAAAATATATCGGTTGTACAAGAGTTGATTCACTGTAGAAACCGAATGTTGTATACGTAATTGCTGTTAATGAGATTCTTTTTTAATAATTGCGCGGGAAAATTTTGTGTCAGTGTGCCAACGTTACCGCTTGTTAAGTGCTTATAAAAAAAAAGTAATAGTTTATGGGATGTCATTTAAATAGCTGACAATAGAGCACGTCCACGATCATTAGTGATGGTAACACTGAGGCCAATTTTGTCATTATTTTTTTCTCTCCGTTGTCATTAACTGTCATTTTGGGGGCATTTCACGAACCGTTAGAGGAGAGAGTAACATGTTATAGTGCATTCCATAAAAAATGGTGCACTTTTTTAATTTTGTTTCATATAATCAATAGTTGAGATGGTAAATAATTTCAGCATCAAATTTTACAAAATTGTCGTAATAAATAACATGGCAAATGTGACCTTTTTGAATTATATTAAAATAATATTACGTTACTTTAATAGCAGGAATTTTAGACTCAGTGTTTGACTAAGGATATGACGCTCTGGCAACTTCGATATTTTTAGCAGTTGCCTCATTAAAGTTTACATAAAATTTAATAGCTTTAAAATTGTAAATCTTACAATAAACTTATTTCCTTATTCCGTAGACATTTGCATGTTGAAAAATATGTCTCCATTGAAAAATCGGCCAATATGATCTCCTGAAAATTTAATCTAAATCAGTCGAGCTGGTTTGGAGTCCACATGCTACATACACATAGCTTGTTATATATATAATTATGTACTATTTAGTAATAAATTAGTATATACTTGCATTTTACATTCACTTATAAGATTACTATTTAAGTGAATGTAAAATGCAAATATAAATAATTTATAGATCGTTGCACATCTTTGTAGTGTGTCTATTATGCACGTTGATGACAAATACACTTCACTTTTCCCGCTCAAATCACTCTCATTTACATCGCGCCAGTGTCATGGCTACCGCTCGCCCTGAATGCGAGATTTTTCATGATTCCGTACAATTAGACTAAAACGCTACTAAACCGTAATTTGGGCGAAACTCCCGTGTTTAACGCAGCATGTAACTTTCTTTCCGCCGAGTCGCGGCCAGAGGTTAAATAGACTGTAAACTTTGCTTCAACGTTGCAGCCATGACCGTTGAAAGCAGAGCCAATTATTCATTTTCAACCAGACAATAGCATACAAAATTACGGACGAAACAAGTAGCTAATAAGAAAGAATTAATTACGACAATTAGTTACGATCCAGTGGTCGAGTGCAAACCTTAGCCCGCTTGGACCAATTTTTAGAAAAATGCCAGTGCCCGGCTAAGTTAATTTTTTTTAAAGAAACCTAGTAATATTTCTTTTTTTTTTACAAATATTACTAACATTCTTGTTAACCATTTACATCTGCTTAATCACTTATTATTTTTAAGGTTTAGACTTAATAACTTTAATGGGATAGTGAGATTTACATACGACTGAAAAAGTCTTTTCTTGCATTATCCAGAATATATAATATCTTTCGAATTGAAAGCGGGCAACCCCACTTCGTGCATTGTCCTTATAGTCTATGGTGGATGAATAATAAGATCAAGGCACTTTTTATACAAAAGGAAATGATAATACTGTACTTATATTTGAGCGAATTTTACTCATTAAATAAAACTATTACGGATTTCACTTGTTTTAATCTTATTTTGAATTTGCGACGTTTCGAACATTTTACAGCGTTCAATATTACGGAGGAACTGTGGCGTTTGACATCCCTTGTCGTAGTCGTTGTAGGCTACCACGGTGTTGATTATTTTGTTGTTAAGTTGTATTCAAAGAATAAATGGAAAGTTTTAGAGATATTTTTGTTTGATCATTGTTGTCATTCGTCAACTCATCTCACGTGAAAGGGAGCTTAATCGAAAGCTGCATTGATTGGAAGATAGTGACTACTCGTAAATCTGAATGCACTTTGCGATAAAAGAAATCATCACTGTTAATACATTTCAGTTACTTTCGAAAACTTTCCTTATCATGTTGCGACGATATTTGTTAGGATAAAGTGACATTATACTTTTTAACGGTTATGATGTTTCCTCTGGCATCTTGGAAATAAATCGTGTTTGACGAGTGGTTAATTATTCCTACAAATTTATATTCTATCAGTAGTAGGGTAATTGTAGCGGCTTATATTGTTGGGCAAACAAGTCGGCACGATCAGGGAAAAAATGATATATTGTTATCAATAAAAGAGCTACCGACTGAGACGTGGATTGGCCCTCTCGGGCGACCGCGGTTCGAAATGCTTGGGGTTAAAGAAACTTTATTAAAAACTCAAGAATTTTACAATTCACTTATGAGTTTAAAATATTTATGTCAAAATTGGGGGTAATCGTTAAAACTAAATAAAATCAGCAATATCAATTGCCAGCAATACAATAAATTGCCAACAATATTCAAAATATATATTTTTCCATTTCAATGTTGTTTTACAATGGTATTATAAATATTATATATATATATATATATATATATATATATATATATATATATATATATATATATATATATATATATATATATATATATATATATATATATATATATATATATATATATATATATATATATATATATATATATATATATATATATATATATATATATATATATATATATCATTAGTACATTATTATTTGAGGACTCTTTTGATATGTGCATAGATTTGGATTGTCTAATATTTTTAGGTAAATTATTATAAAACGCTTACGCGTAACATACTGACCGTCTAAGCCAAGGTTACCCCTCACCGGGGAGACCCTTGTGTCGAGTCACTATCTAATAAAGGTTCAGCCTAAGCGACCTAAGAGCTATTCCGCCTCTTAATCCGTTGAAGCAGTAAAGGCTAGCCTCTCTGGCACACTGTGTAGTTCGTCCAAAAAAAATCTGAGATCTTGTAGAATACTTGGTAAAGTAGTGCAGGTATATAGTTCTGTGTTTTTCCCGGTGAGTAAGGTGCCGACGGCCCAATTCTTGGTATATTAAGACCGTTTGTAAGCAGCGGCTATGACGTTATCATCAGGTCCATGTCTGTTAAACCAATTGTGTACAAAATTACCGTTTCATTGATATCACAGTGGTCGATGTTACTTAGTTTTCTTAATCTTTCAGTTGATTAGTGCCAGTAAAGTTTACCAATGGCTTATTATTGGCACGCCAATAGTATTTAAAGTATTTATTAATAAATAAAAATAAATATTTATTTCCATACATGCGATCTATTTACAAATTTTGGCTGAGACCTTTCCAGTAAGCATGAGAATATGCTTGTGTCAGAAAATCTCGCTCTTCCATAGCAAACTTATTATATTATACAGGGTTTCTTTTTCTTTTTTTTTAATATATATATTTTACAAAACATATATATATATCATCCTATGTCCCCTAGGTGGGGAACGCGATGGGGTCCACAGTGAACCTCCATCGCGTTCGATCTTGGGCTTCACGCTTTATCTCGCTCCATGTCTTCCCGATGTTCTTCGCCTCGTCTGTTTAGGACGGCCGCGCTTGCGCTTTCCTTGCGGATTCCAATCAAGGGCCTGCTTGGGAATGTGATCGGCATCTCTTCGGAGGGTATGGCCAATCCAGTTCCATTTACGGCGCCTTATTTGGAGGTCGATCGGGCTTTCACGACAGCGCTCCAGAAGATGTTCGTTAGAAATTTTCTCGGGCCAGTAGATACCGAGGATTCGGCGAAGACATCGGTTGACGAAAACTTGGAGCTGATGAGAGATGGTTTTGGAAACCTTCCACGTCTCACACCCATATAGCAGTACGGATTTAACGTTGGACCTGAATATTTTGGTCTTAACGTGGTGCGATAATATCCGTGACTGCCACACAGGCCGGAGTCGTGCGAAAGTTTCCCGGGCCTTGGCAATGCGTGAGGTAATGTCCTCTTCAGTACACCCAGTTTCACGACACTTCCGAGGTAAGAGAATTTGTGGACGCTTTCTACAAAACATATAAAAACATATAATATATTAATAATAAAAAAATATATTAATACAAGTATATAAAAACATAATTAATGACGGAATGATAATTGATATGACTATAATAGATCGGTTTTATAACAAGAAGTCACTAGAAAATAGTTGACTCGGGGGCACTGGTATTCCGTGTGCTGATTTGATTTTTCGTCCCTAAATAAAATTTGTTAAGGATCGGAAGTTTAAACGGAAAAAAGGTAGCAAGTTGTTCACAATGAAGTCTTATTAGCTTAACCATTAACCATTAGACTCGAGTTGGTCCAAATAAGATCCGGTGAAAGTTGTCTATGCATGTGATAACTGCATTGAGGGAAGTAATGCCGTGGGAATGCAATTTTTTTGTAGTTTATTTGAATATAAAATAAAACCAAGAAATTTATTCTGTAATATATACAGTAGAATCTCTTAAGCTCTTAAACTCGATAAATCTAACAAAATTTTTGTTGTCTACAAAAACAGGTTTTGAGAAAGAAATCTTCATACAATCAGACCGCTAACGCGTAAAAATAGTAACCGTCCAAGCCGAGGTTACCCCTCGCCGGGGGGACCCTGGTGTCGAGTTACTACCTAATAGAGGATCAAGCTAAGCGACCTAAGAGCTATGTCACCTTTCAATCCGGTGAAGCAGTAAAGACCAGCTTCTCTGGCCAACTATGTTAGTTCGTCTACTAAAAAATCGCCTTCTTCCCGGGTCCACTTCAGCGGACGGTATAGGCCCCCACCCTTATTGCCCAGTGATCTCGAGGCCCCTTTAAGTCGGCTGCTATGACAAGCAGGGGGTACGGAAGCCTTATTTTACGAGCCCAGAACTATAGCGCTCGAGCCTCAAGATCTCAATTATCGTAGCATTATCTCGAAATAATCAGTCCCTACAAGCATTTCCGGTACGTATTTTCCCTACATAATTACAAATTAAATTATCCTGTATCTGGAAGAAATGTTTGTAAGTAAATAAAACTAATATTTAAACACATTTTAAATTAATGAAAACAAATTTTTACGCAGTTGTAATATATCCAATTCGATAAGTCAATATGTAAGTGTATAACTTTGGCGTTTTTCTAAAGTTCTATGTGTAGAGGTCTTACTGTAATAAGCATCGTCGTTAATTCCATATGTAGGAGTGACAATTTTACAACTTCTTGATATATTACTGTCTACAGAAACATTTTATTAATAAATAGATAGAAATTTCATCGTTTGACGGTAAGCGGACAGCTACTGAATTTTGTAGATCACTCTTTCACTCATGGTGATTCCCTCATTGATTTCCAAAAGAACCTTTATAAGGTCATCTGACCACCTTCCGGGTGGACGTCCCGCCCTGCGCTTGCTGGTCTGTGGTCACCAATCGAGAACTTTTTGGCCCGTGTTGAAGTGGCAATGGGCACGGCCCACGGCGCTCAGAACTCAAATTATAGATTAAAAGAGTATAAATACACATAAATATTTTGCCTAGTATTGAAACTGAGATCATATATCAAAGATTCTTCCTCCTTATTAAATAATTGTAATAATAAATAAAAGAAAGTCAAGATTACTTGTTTATTTATGTGTCTTTCTATTTATGTATATATTTATATACATCTAAAATATTTTTAAATTTGTTTTATTTCACTTTTTTTTCTCTAAGATTGCACCCGTAACTTTGTCTCTACACAATCTTAAGTTAGACTGGCAGAAAATGCCTTCTGTCATTTAGTCCGCCTTTTTGTACACTTTTATTTATGCGCACATAAAGATTTAATAAATATATATATTTTTTAGTTTATCTGCTATTAAAGTTACACTACCATGCTTACAAGTATCGCCAAACTACAAACAAATTTGATGGCGATATAAAACTATTATTAAAACTTAGATACATATATTTAAATATACATTTTACTTATGTCATATACCTTTATATACTAAATACAATACGGTGCATGCCATCTCTTGTTAAATTAAAGTTCTAGGCAATATTTTTTAATGATGTCTTTGATGGTACGCTGCCATCGATTCTTAGCCATTTGATAACATCTGAATATGTATATCAAGAATTGAAATTGTAAAACTTATTGCAGCGTTTGTAGACCTAATTGTCTCGACATTGAGTCTTTACATATCGTCTGTATATTCAGTCGATTGTGATTTCAACAAAGAGGGTCAATAGAGAAATTTTCTGTATCTGATAAACGCTCCTGCAACTCTGTTTAGCGGGTAACATCATTGTGTACAGTCGTGTGCACAATGCCATTGCCACTCTGAATATGCGCTTACATCTTGATAAGATGTCGCGTGTGCCGGCTCCATTCGTTGCGCCTCTAACGGTCGCTATCTCCGGTTGCCTTCGTCTTTTGTACAGTCGTGATCGTAACTCTTAGGGTCACAGACATCGCTATTTATACTTAATAGAATTAAGTAACGGTTTCTGCATTACCAAGCCCACAGATCAAAATGCAGTTTTTACCAATATTTTATTCAAAGTATATTTACTGGTAAAATTAGTGATAAGTATCTGTTTCTATTGTTTTTTTCTGAAATTAAATTTAGACTGTTGCGGTATAAATATAAGTTATTTACAAATAAATAGTAAAATTGTTTTAGTCCTTGCATCAAGGTCGTACTCTATACTGAGAGAACGACAAGACACTCATTCATAAAACGTTAAATTATTATTATCACAAGTGACTTTTTTTAAAAGCCTGCCTGAGATTGGAACACCTATCGTTTTATCGTAAGTCAAACGATGGATTTCTAGGGCTCTAAGCAATAATTATTTTAAATAAAACAAGTTCTCACGCCCTTTTAACCCCAGCGGGGTAGGCGGTGACATCATTTTGGCTTTTTAGGTGTTATATATTTTATTATTATTAGGTGCCATACACCGGGCACTGTGTACTTAAAAATCTGAATAACGGCAATTTAATGTTACTAACCGACTGCGATTCCAACTTGCGTCCATAAGATTGTAAGTCGAACCGCTTAGCCACTGGGCTACCACTGATAAACTGCTTAATTAAATAAATATCCTTATATAGTCTCCTATTGATTGGTCAATAATTTATTAACATTTTCTACTCGATTATACCGTATAGAAACTTTTCTACTTACGTGATCTTATGATTAGGTCGTAAATTGTGATTCAATTGTTTTAATGAAAAAATATTATGATGTGTAAACTGTTTAAGACCCCAAGTGGTTAGCATATAAATTTGTAATTCTATATTTGTTCAGGTATTAATGATATATAGTTTTCTTTCTAGCTTCTTCTTAAGTAACGGGTGTCGACACAACCTCAAAGTAGAGTGTCTCAGAATGCCTATCGCTAATAAGTCCACCTTTTTGTCCTCTATTTAATATGTGCAAATAAAGAAAAAATAAATGAAATTAATACATGCGTGGAGCATATGGCTGATCCCGCCCACTTCACTGGACATAGCAGTCAGTGAAAGTCCCGTCAAAATCGGTCCAGACATTCCAGAGATTAGCTGGAATAGACAGTATGTACGGTTATTAAAATATGACAAACAGGCACTCTAATTTTATTTATTTGTATAGATAATCAATAGTTATACAAGTGCTAAACGTTAATTTCTCTTAAGTAAACAGTGCTCTATTGATATCATTCGGTATTCGTCCCATGTTGTAAAGCAACAAAGAGTAGATAACGTATTATATGTAACAGGTTGTGCAAACTATCAAACAATTTGAGTTTGCAATTTGTGCACAACTGCGAACTACACGAGTTCCGATAAGACAGAACACGCACCGCGTAATAGACAATAATTACATGGCGTGCTCGAGATTATGAGTTACATGTCGATTGTGGCGGCAACGGGCCCTAACGCAGACGCATTTCCAACGATAAAGTGTTCAAACGTTGCGTCGAGGTGCATTTACGGAGTTGCTACAAGGAGCGAACAATCCGCGCCGCGATCTTGCCGGACACGCTTTCCGCGTATACAATTTGCCGTTCGGTCTGTAATGGGATAACAGTTTTAAATATCTATTATAGTGGTAGTCTAGTGGCAAAGCGTAACTTACAATCTGTTCGTCGTAGATGAAAATCCCAGTGGAACTGTATGAATTGATTTGGTAATGATTTTTATTGAACAAATAAAGGAGTTTCTCAATTCGGCTGTATGTTTTTTTTATGTCTGTTACCACATAACTTTCGACTGAGTGAATAGATCTTCTGCTTCTGCTTCCCATTTGGTTCCAATTTAATACAATTTTACGATGGCAACCATGAGAAAATATAATATATATATAATATATGTCTTAAATTTGCATCCAGTATGTGCGCCGCAAATAGACGAATAAATTTATTATTGATTATTTTGATGATTCATTTTTTATTAGAAACGATGCGCTTCAAGAGTAGTTTGATGAATGTTTGGTTAGGTTCTGCTTGCTTAGGTTCATAATATTCCTACGATAATTCGGAAATACAAAGAGCGTCCGAAGTTTCAATACGACCGTTATTAGCCTATAGGCGCTCATCTTGCACTCCTGGAATGTTTAGGTACAACATGGGTCGAATCTACGTAAAATTGAATCCGGTACGAAAGAAAGAAGGCCTTAGTCGGATATTTCAAGAATTTTTTGACAAACTACACAGATTGGCCAGAGAAGCTGGCCTTGACTGCTTCACCGGATTGAGAGGTGGCATATCTCTTAGGTCGCTTAAACTGAACCTCAATCGCTAATAATTCAAACAAGGGTCCCTCCGGTGAGGGGTAACCTCGGCTTGGTTACTATGTTACGCGTAACCATTCCGATCCGAGGACGCCCGAAAGGGCCGAACCACGACTCGGTCGGTAGTTATTTTACTGATAACATTAAATGGGACAATCTAAGCTAAACTAACTTATATGTTAGAAATAAATAATAAATATACCTGTATTTAATAGGGAACTTGCTGGCCTGATCTTAAGTCATCACCGTCGCATTTAAACATCGGAGAAGCTGCAGGTTCATTGCCAGCCTTTAAAAAAGGAGTTTGTATAAATCACCAATCATCTACAAGTTGATAGTACATGGATAAAAGTTACGCGAAAAACGTGCAGCCGTGGTGTACGCGGTAAAAGATTTGATTTTAGTTCCGAAATATATGTCGTTTTACTGCATTTTTGCACCGTATGTACTACGCGTGTATTTTATGCAAACGTGTAGAAACCAATGTAATAAAACACAGTGTTGTCAATTGTTAAGCGACACTGTAAGATGTTTCGGTGTTGCGGAAAGACAACCGTATATTTATCGTTAGTAAGGACCCATAAATTGAACAACCGCACACCTGAGCCGGCTGTAATAATAGATATTTACAATCTGTTATCCTCTTAACGTTTCGACAGAATATCGCATAGAGAGCTTGTCCACGAGATGGCAACGCGGATAGTACGCGCGTTTAGAAGGCGATCCCCGTAAATGTACATCGAATGAATGTTTGAGCACTTTATCGGAATGCTTCGCCGTAAGGCTTGTTTGTACAATCGATGGCCATGTTATTCATGTATGTTTGACGAAGTTGTCCATTAACTTGTTTTTGTGGTAGAAGAGATTTGAATGCGAATCACCTCATCCTAAGTTATCCGACGTGATCACAAACAACTGCTAAAGAGATTACTCTACGAGGGCTCCAACTGTTACAATCACTGATTTTTTCACTATGGCAACCTACAAATATCAATTAATGATTGTCACGAAGCGTCAATAGCCTAATGGTTTTGGGTACGGTCTGCGAATTGTAATGTCGGTCGTGGTTTCGAATCCATTATACCATTGACGTGAACCATCTCCTAACACAAGCTTAACTTTATTTGGAATGGTTAACAAGAATATTAATGATATTTGTGAAAAAAAATTGTTAGCATACTTTTAAATTAAAAAAAAAAGTTTCTTAAACCTACGCGCTATTGGTAATTCGACGTATGTCCGTTAGGAGGTGATGGGGTGACTATTTGCGATAATCCATATTTGCACTATGCAAAACTGAACCATTTTTAGTTATCATGTTTTTTAGCTTTTTAAAGTATAAAATGTAACATTAAACATTTCTATAAAAAAAGTATCTATATAATATATCAACCATCCCATCCATCCAATGGAATCCATGATTCTACTATTGACGTGAACTATTTTTTTTACATTTTTTTTGACGGGGTTAGGATTGTTGTGAACCATTTTTTTGTGGGGAAATCTTGCAAGGGATCCCCCGTGCGGGCAATTGGACGGGGTATGTCGGGCTCCTGACTAAAACCCCACTAGCACTCTGTACAGTGTGGCGGGGGAGCGCGGTAAGGTTGCGCATTCGTCACAACCGCACCCGACAGGTCTGGCCCCTCGAAACGGGACCTCGGGTCAGGGAGCTGTAAGCTCTGAAAACCCTTGTGACGTGTGCCGAGTACGTCACGTTCCGTCTCGGGCCTGCGTGCAATGTGTCGAACTGTCCAAATCCGACGCTGTAGGCCGCTCTATGGAGGACGTCGTTGCTGACTCTCCGCCTACCGGGATTAACGTGAAGTTACCTAACATAAGCCTAAGCTTATTTGGAATGGTAAACAAGAATGTTATTAAAAAAATTGTAAAAAAATATTGCTATTTTTTAATTTTTATTTTTTTTTAAAAAATAAAAAAACAAAAAAAACGGGTAGATCATTATTTATCGAATTTTAGTAATGTTATGATTATTTGGTAGTGATTACTTAATTGAAAATTAACGCCACATTTGGAAGATTTATTTTATGTAAAAAATAATTGCTGTATACTTTGGTATATAAGGAGTTTATCATTTATATCTAGCGACATTTAAGCCAGGGACCGATTTAGAAAGTTTTGTTGTCGTTAGCGCCGTAATACGCCGGCCGCAAAATGTCTTCGTTAAATATCTTACTCACGGTCCCATTCAAGCTTTTCGTTCTATGGTCACGGAATCAATGCAATGTCAGCTAAGCAAAGTTAAATCAGGTTGACTTTAGAGCCATCTATATGCTAAAGGTACTATGCGCAGACCTTCCTCCTTCCTAACGACCTCTCTCATTAGCGTTTCCTGGTCTGTTTGTTGACTCTTTGTACATAAGTTTTTTTCTATCTTCAGTGGTGAGCTTATCATTGTAACATACTTTTTTCAACCGACTTCAAAACGAGGAGATTCTAAATTCGTCTGTATTTTTTTAAAGTTTGTTACCGCATAACTTTTGACTGGGCAAACCGATTTTGATGATTCTTTTCTTATTTGAACGCTGGTGCTTCCCGGGAGACCTGTGTAGGTCGAGTTACTAGCGATAGAAGTTCAGGTTAAGTGACTTAAAAGTTATGCCACCTCTCAATCCAGCGAAGTATTCAAGGCCAGTTTCCTTGACCGATCTGTGTAGTTCGTTATAGACAAAAAAATCGTAAGCATTCCTATTTGGGGGTGTTCGAGAGGGCTCTTTTCTTTGTCGGTAACCTTCTATATTAAGCTTGCCATGCATCGAGAGGGCCATCAAGGGTTAGTGAGTCAAACCTCACATAACCGCCGCCTTCCTCCCAGAAGGCAAGGTATCTAAGATTTCCCCCGTAAAGAAACGTAACCCTTATCGCATTAGCATTCCGATCCAATAACGGCCGTCAACTCGGTCCGTACCTTTTTTCAAAAGGCTCTTAAGACATTAAAATAGCTAACTTTTTTTAATGCCTACGTATACAAGCCCTTTCGGGTATGATAACGTGTTATGTCGGACTCGCACCGACTAAAACGGTGGTCGCCATCAGCGCAACAGAGGGGTCGTGGGATCTCCGCAAGGAACGTAACCACAATAAAATAGCTACCTACTGGTTCAAGGTTCAAGTAATGGCAAAATAGATTAAAACATTCACAGACACGATTTTACAGGCGAATGGTTGCACTTAGCGAGGCACCAGACAATCGCTTGCGGTTACGCGCTCCGCCGCCGACTCTCCCGCGGATAAACAACTGTACAAACCGTAGAAATGATTTCCTTTAGACGGGTATAATTGATCGTAAAACTTTCAGTACGAGAGAAAATTGCGGACAATTGAATGTTCTATATTGTATACACTGGATACATATTTACATTCCATTATGCAGACATTGAGAACGACATTTTAATGCTTTCAATATTAGATTTTTCTGTGTAATATATCCATTTTAACCGACTTCAAAAGGGGGAGATTCTCAATTCATCTGTAGTATTTTTATGTTTGTTACCGCATAACTTTGGACTAGGTGAACCGATTTTGATAATTCTTAATTTAGAAGAAGGCCAGAGAAGCTGGCCTTGATTGCTTCACCGGATTGAGAGTCGGACGGTTACTATGTTACGCGTAAGCATTCGGATCCGAGGGTACCACGACTCGGTCAGTAGCTATTTCACGGATAATCTAAGGGACATTCGAAAAGCTAAACTAACTTTGAGTGCCACTTCGGGAAGCGTTGGCGCTGCGAGAAGAAGTGGCCAAAGAAACTCCAGCAACGCTCCTAGCATCTAATGGGTAGCGCCTGCCCATAAAATAGCGGTAACGCGCGAGGATTATTCGCAACCTCCGACGGTCGCGAATGGACGCTTCGTAGATTTGTAAAGATCTAGCTTGTGCAATGGTAATCGCGTCGTCCGGATCGTCAAGAACGTGTCTCGACCTCCGGGGACGCGACGAATTTTGTATAGGAAGGCTTATAAGTGGCGGCACTTACAAGAAGTTTGTTAGAATGTTTATTTCTTTTTTACTTGGAAGCTAATGCTTCTCGTGTAGTTAATGGGGTCCATGAGAAAACCAAATAAGTCTTAACTTTGGATCAAGTATGTGCGCCATAAATGGACGAATAACTCAATATCTCGCCAACGGATTTTGATGATTTATTTTTTATTGGAAAAAATGTACTTTATGAATAGTTTGATAAAAATTTGCTTACGTTCCGCTTTAGTTTGATTTCGTAATATTCTTACGATAATTCGCAGACATAAAAAGACTGCTCGCGCGTAATAGCGTTTTACGTTTGATTCGATTAGAAGTCGGTTTTTTTTTACTCGTAAATATACTTGTTTATCTTGGACCGATATTATAATATGTATTCCTCCATTACCCAATTTTTTGTCAAGGAGTTAGTATTAAAAAAAAATAATCTCTCATATTATCTCGGGCAATGGCTGTCCGGTTTTACTAAATCTCTCCCTATCACGCCGTGCTAATGGCGCGATTTCTTTTGTTTTTGTTCCTTCGGATTTCAAAGTCCATAGATAAGCTACCAAGTTCTAAGATAATATACGGCCCCACGAAGAACAGGTTTTCACGTGCTTTTAAGGGTGTAGTCAGAGGTAGCAACGTCCACTTGTCAATTAGTTTATTAGGTCCCAAGGGCTGGACACAAATTTTAACTCACTAGTACCCGCTGGTTGGTATTCGTAAGGCATCTTTTCCATTTATTTAATCTTTAAATTTTATTTTAAATATTAAATAATTAAATAATAAAAATAATTAAATAATAATTAAATTAATAATTCGTAACACATATTAATCACAAATTTTTCTTTTGTTTTAGCTTTCTAAAAATGGGTCTAAAGTTTTCACTTCCAGTATTAACATAGATAATGCTTGATTGCAACAAGAACTGTTTTTTTTTTTAATAAATGTGAATGTATTGTTTAGTATCCCAACACTAAAACATTACTGGCACATAACAAATTAGTTATATTGAACGCGATTTAAGTTAGCAGAAACAAATCGATCTATCGTCAGATTCAAATTGAACTCCACTGGAACGGAATGAGAACAATTTCGCACTGTAATCGGGTGAAAGGTAATTTATAATTAGGCCCCGGTCAGCCGAAAGTTTACGGCGTACCGGCAGATTAGACCAGTGAATGCCATTATGCTATTTCGTTATCGTGCCAGTAACATCTATTTTATTTCATTGAAATTCGCACTATGAATCATGATTGTTTTAGTGTGTGTACAAGAGTGAACAAGAAAATTTATACTGCAGTTATAAAAACGAAACAGAAGGTCAAAATACTGTTCAAAATTACCTTTTGTTTGAATCCTTAGTTTGTTCACCAGATAAATCTCCTGCCTTTGATATGAAAGAACGGTTGGACATTATTCGGGAGGGAAGCGATGACTTTTTAACAAAAGATAATAATAAAACCCGTCTCGACTAGTTTATTGTTCCGCTTCCACTCAGCTTAAAGAGCGTTAGCTCCGACAATGAGACCAGAGGACATCTCAATAGATTTCCCTAGCCGTTTTTTATTTAATCTCAACTATTAAGCTGTCACGCCATTATGCAGGTGAATTCAACTTATGACTTACTCGCTCCATAAGTTATACGTACGATGAGTGTAACGTATTGTTGATTGAATAAGAAAGCCAGTGGTCTATTCAAATACGGGTAAACTCGTTGTATTTTTTATATAATGGAGCTTGTTCTTATAGAATAGTATAGTGAATGATTTTTAGCTGTGTTTCATTAGAGATTCTTTATGTTTTCATAACGCCATTAGATATTTATAGTTTGTAAACATAGTAACTGTGTTGCCAATATATTATGAAGAGTTGGGTTCGGCTTCCATTTGGTCGAGTCCGCCACCTAGCTCAGCAGGCGAAACGCAGAAGTATACTTGTAATAAACATACCAAAAATTGGTGGATATAAACTAGTGCTTGACCACAATCCCACCTGATGTTAAGTGGTGATATAGTCGAAAGATGGTACTCGCTAATTTAGTAAGTGCCTATTCACTCTACTCTTGAAGGTTCCCACGTCGTACTCGGACGGAAAGACTGACGCCGGCAACTTGTTCCACTCCTTTGCTGTACGCACGATGAACTATGACTCAAATCGCTTTGTTCGGACTGAACATCGACTATGAAAGGGTGGACCCGCCGAATATGTTAATCGTCAATGGCCTAATAGTTTAGGGTACGGTCTGCGAATCGAAAGATCGTAGGTTCGACAATTGACGTGAACCATCTCCTAGCACAAGCTTAAGCTTACTTGGAATGGTTAACAAGAATGTTAGTATAATTGAAAAAAAGATAGCTAGCAATCTTTAAAAAAAGAAATAACAAGCGTGCTTCCATAGGATTTTTAGGAGTTCCCTGGTGTATACCTTGGGGACCCAATGTCCTATGTCCCCAAATCCGTTCAAACAAAAACTTTTCAAATTCAACTCGTAAACGACTGCACTATGAGTGCACAAAGCTCCTTTTAACCGAAGCTGGTGCTTCTAGTGCGATCCCATTTGAATTTGATTCAGTTCTGATAATTGCATCCATAAGAAAACCATATAAGTTTTAAATTTGATTAGATTTGAATTTTGTTTTTGTTTCTACTAGTAAATATACGAGTACATCTTAAAAATCATCATCTGACATGCGCCGTTCGTGTTCAAACTTTTTTTTTATGACTAACTACACAGATTGGCCAGAAAAGCTGGCCTTGACTGCTTCAACGGATTGAGAGGTGTCATGGCTCTTTCAAACTCGACTCTCGTAAGGTGTATGAGAAACGACGAGTTTTGCACATAAATACACCTGTGTACAGTAGCGTATTATATGCATGCATTGAGCCTCGGGAGACACTATATATGCAAATCGTGAAAACATTAGATGTCGATAAGATTACATCTCGTGTGTAACTACATTTCCAAGCTACTGCACATTTTAATATAGCGTCAACGACATCTGGCGTCGACTATTTTTAACGTAATTTAAACAAGGAAGACGTTTTATTAATAGGAGTTGATTTATTTTTTGTTTGTACAGTCAAACTTCATAAAGGTCTAATGGTTATTTTATTTAGGCATAGGTGCACGGGTTTCGAAGATATCTCTACTTCAAAAAGAAGGTTTTCAATTCGTCTGCATGTTTTTTTTTTGTTTAATGTTAGCGTCAATAGCCTAATGGTTTAGGGTACGGCCTGCGAATCGTAAGGTCGTGGGTTCGAATCCACCATTCGGCTATTGCCGTGAACCATGTCCTAGCACAAGCTTAAACTTAGTTGGAATGGTTAACAAGATTGTTAGTGATGTTTCAGGAAAAAAAAAAGAAATATTGCTAGCTTTCTTTTTTTAAAAATAAAATCAAAATAAAATCCAAAGTAAAAAATACCTGAAAACTTTCGAGTGAATGAACCGATTTTGATAGTTCTCTATTTATTAGAAAGCTGTTGCTTCCCGTTCCATTTCAATTTACGCTTACGTAGGTCCATGTAAATTGAACGTATTTGATATCTGGTACGTAGTCGGTATTTGGTTCGAATTGTAAGTATACATGTCCTATTTTCCGGCAGCTCGTATAAAAGAAAGAACTCTTAGCACGTCACTGCTATAACATCAAACGCGATAAAATATCTTTTAAATTATTCACGGTAAACAATAGAATATCGAACCGTGGTAGCTCAGTTTCCAGTCGCCTCAAGTTACATGGTACGCTAACAACCCGAGTTCGATCCCCGGTGCCGGCACCAATAAATTTGTTGTTGCAGTTTTATGTGCTGATTAACCAAGCGCTCGGCGGTGAAGGAAAACAGCGTAAGGAAACCTACATGTCCTAATTTTTTTCTAAGGCACTGCGGCCGTGGCGGACTATGTCCTTATCTCTGTAGAAGGCCTTTGTCTAACAGTGGGCCATATATAAAGGCTGTTACTTGAAATTTAACTTTTAATACATACAACTTTCTCTTTTCAAAGCTCGCAAGTAATGTGTGAGAAAATCCCTGCCGTCTTGTCATGGGCTATTTAATACTATATAAGACATGCATCGCTAAGTATGCTTGTCTCTGGATAATAGCGGCTCCTTACTGCGATAATGATACCGACATCCTGTACGAGTATTCCCTGCACTACAAGTAGTAAGTATTATGTACGGATTTTATAACACTGCTAATTCTAGGTCCAAATGAAAATGTTTCCATGCATATTTCAATCGATTTATCGCATCAATACGATATTTTTGAAGTTATATTTCCTTAAGAGCCGTGGTAGCTCAGTGTCCGGGCGGTCAGCTCAAGTTGCATAGTACGCTAGCAACCCGAGTTCGATCCCCGGTGGCGGCACCAATAAATTTGCTGCAATTTTATGTGCTGATTAACTACGCGCTCGGTGGTGAAGGAAAAAATCGTGAGGAAACCTACATGTCTTAGAAAATTTTTCTAAGGTATGTGAAGTCTGCCAATCCGCATTAGGGCCGCGTGGCGGACTATGCCCTTATACTCTCTTTACAGAGAAGGCCTGCGCCCAACAGTGGGACATATATATTATATATATAAATTGTAGCTGTAACTACTTCCTTCAGTTATGAAAAAATTATAACAGTAACAGGTTGGCAGAGAAGGCAGTGAATAAAATTATGCTTCTATACTTTTTCAAGCGCTTCAATATAATTAAGGTTAACTATCTGTATTTATTATTTATTGATATAAATTAAAATATTATTATTTATAATTATTTTTTCTAATTTAAACTGAACTTTATTGACTGTGTTGACTATTCCTTTCCAGTTCATTTATTATTTTATTTTAATTAATTATTTGCATGCAATTAAAAACGATGGAACGAGCTATGCTCTGCATTTCTCTAAGGGATAGAATCCGAAACGAAGAAATTCGACGGAGAACGAAGGTAGTCGATATAGCTCTTAAAGTCAGCAAGTTGAAGTGGCAGTGGGCTGGCCACATGGCCGAGTCAGCGACGGTAGATGGGGGAGGAAAGTCTTGGAGCGGAGGCCGCGCATAGGTCGGAGAAGCGTGGGGCGCCCTCCCTCCAGATGGACCGACGACCTTGTTAGGATAGCCGAAAGTAGCTGGTTGCGGAAAGCTGTGGATCGCATGTGGTGGAAGGCATTGGGGAAGGCCTATTTCCAGCAGTGGATAGATACAGGCTGATGATGATGCAATTAAAAACTATTTTTTAATGATACCAAAGAAGTATAAATTCTCTCGCCCATACATAAGAACACGCAACTATTTTTTTTATTAATCTTTATTACAATGGCGTTGCCAGTACTTAGGGGTTACTAAATTACTACGAGTCTAGATCAAGGGTTGGCAAACAGCGACTCCCAGGTCACTTGCGGCTTTTTATTTATATATTATATAATAATTATTATCCAAGTACTATTTATTACAGACAAGAAATTTTTGCGGCTCTTCCAAAATTTTTAAAATTTTGTAAATTGAAATTTTTGACTCTTCCCACTCAAAAGGTTGGCGATCTCTGGTCTAGAGGCATGCAGTCTAACGAGGTTCTTCAGCAATGGGAGAATTATAGACCTTTAAGATCTTGAAAGAAAATGAATAGATACTTCTTAATAGTTCTACCAGCGTAAAACAATTATTTTAAAAGTTTTTTATCCATTCAAATTTATTTGCGCATAATAGCTCAATTGACCAATAACCTGGCAAGCAATATGTGTTTCAAATAATGATAAAATTTAACTGTTTTTATTTCATATTGGTTTTTTCATTGTAAAAATATTGTTAACTATTGTGTATTGGTTATTAAACAAATTGAGAATCGTTAATGGCTGTATCTAACAGGATAGAAAGTGTGTGTTATTAATAGAACACTGTTCGTCCATTACCTTATGTAATTTGTTCGGAAAACGTGCATTTAATTAGTTATCTCATTATAAACTAGAGATACCTATATAATATCCTGACTAAAGGAAAACTTAATAGATCGAATGTAACATGTAAAAAAACAAATCTAATTTAGAACATATAGAATGTTTTTTTTAACCGACTTTTAAAAAATGAGGAAATTTAACTTTAACTTTATTAATATCACAAAAACAAACATGTTATATATACAGGAGCTCTGTTTCCTGAACTAGGTACAGTGTACCTGTATCTCAGGAGACAGAGCCTTCCAGAGTCACAAACAGTAAGTCCTGCGTACAATAAGCTTTTAATATAAGTTAAGTAAATTATACGATAATTAATAATTAAAAATATATGAAAAAAACAAAAATGTGTGCAAAAGGGAACGAACTACAGTCATAGTTGAGAAGTTATGCGAATGTGTAGTGTGTGTGTGTTTGTGTGAGATTCCCAATATGTCTGTATTTTTTTTAATATTTGTGCAATCATAGCGCCGTCATTTATGAACCTAATTCGAAAATTGTTTAAAATGATTTTGAATACTTAGAACTTTTAATTAGGGCATAATCCGCCATTAAATACTGGTAACATTAAAAATTTTATTTAATGTAAATGACACATGACAGTCACATAACCTCCAAAATATAAAAATGTTTATTTCTCCAAGCTCTGAATTAAAACTGTTTTTACCAACAAGCTTACAATCTGATACTCTAAAAATATTATTTTTTTGATGTTCAGGTCTGTTCATTCGATATTAACTAATCCAATGTATGGACGTTCGCAATTATTGTTTATTGGTGCCTGCACTGGGGATCGAACTCGGTGCTAGATTACTCTGCAACTTGAGGCGATCACCCAGACCACTGAGCTACCACGGCTCTCCAGGCTTAAGAACCTTAAAACACGTGGGTAATCACTTTCGTATGCAACAATTTCAAAATGCCCATGTTCTCACTTCACTGGTGATGAGGTGAAAAATATTTAGAACGTGCGTGTTAGAGTTGATATTTTATAATCTAGCAATACATTGCGCGCTAGTTTACTAAGTTTTGTAATAGTTATATGGAAATAACGAAATGTCTGTTACTCAATTATCTTACACCACAAAGGGAAACTCTGTACTTTGTCCGTTTAACTGGTCTCGTTTGTACCTTGTTGGTTTACCGCACACCGAGTTCTTGCCGTTTGTTGGTTTGTGATTTTCAACATTAAATATTTTTCATTTCATTGTGTAATTTTGTTTTTTGTTTACTTCTTTTGTAAAAGTCTAATAGACGATTACAGAGTCAACTACTTTGTATTTAACTGTAACTTTCTATTGTGAGGTCCCTCTGCTATGGAGGCCCCGGATATCCCCCCTAAAATCCGGCCCTGTTAACTCTATATATATCAGCTCAGCTACTGTCACAAGCTGGCTAGCCTTTAGGTGTTTTACTGATTACATTTTGGTGTGCACAGGAGTTCACGAATTAATTCCCCCATCCCCATTCTACCTTTGGTCGTTCTTTCTACTTCTTCATAGTCGATGTTCCGAACGATGCGATTTGAGTCATCGTTATCGTGCGTACAGCAAGAGTGAATAAGTTAGTAATAAGTTAATAAGTTAAGAATAAGTTACCGGCGACAGTCTTTCCGTCCATGCACGACGTGGGAGCCTTCAAAAGTGGAGTGAATAGGCACTTAGTAAACTAGCGCGTACCAACTTTCGACTATATCACCGCTTAACATCTGACGGGATCGTGATCAAGCACTAGTTTACACCCCAGAAAAAATCTCATATTTAAATAATCAATAAATTGACTTTTCTCTTCTTTAAGTACAAGTTGATTTACCTGCTGTAAAAACACAGTTATGGTTCTGTTAATATTGACTTTCTGATGAGGTTCCAATTTCCTTCCAGTTTTGATTTATAGTTGACGTTATTTATGTTTTAGTTATACAATTTAGGACCGGATACGCGAGTACCAGAGCGAGATATGAATATAAACATTTCGCGCCTGTCACCCAGACGTTGGTTGACGTTTGTTTCTCTTAAGTTATGGTAAATTTTAAGCGATCTTAACGTATCTCTCCACACGTTGTCCATCAATATTATGAGACTATTCATGTTAACTTCTAACTTCCATCAAATTAACGGTTGGCATGCCACTACTAAAGCAAAAGTAATTTCCTTACACTGATAACCCGTTTTTTTAAAGTCACAAACGAGCTTACCGGTTGTGGAATCATCTTTTCGTTTCGTTTTTCTTTCGTTTTCGAGCCGATATCATTTAGTGACTTTCAATGAAACGGCCTTCTTAAAAGATCGAAAGCGCACCTGCAATTCCTCTGATGTTATTTATTATATTATATACTTATTACATATATATATATTTTTTATATTATATATATATATGCATTTTAACGGTGATTTTTATAACTTCAGTTTGCTTCCTTTTGCCTTTTTTCCTATAAATAAAAATTGTAGTCGATATAGAACCTTTTTTTTCTATGTTAACGGGGAGGAAAGCTTCGAAAAAATACTCCGCCTTCTGGGGGGAAGACGTAGGTTATGTGGGGTTTTTACCCATTAAAACCTCCACGGCGGCCCTTCCTCGGTGCATGGTGAGGGGCTCAGGGATCTCCAGAGGAATGCACCGGAGCCCCTCTGCGCTGTGCTCAAAGAGAGCACTTCTCGGGGAGGAGGGAGAGATTACTCCCTTCCCCCCTTTGCCCTCGCAGTGCATGGCGTCACGGGCCAGCCGATGTCACCTTCCCGAGTCCATCTTGGCGGACGACAAAGGCCCTACCCTTATCGCCCAGTGAATCCGCGGCCCCTTTCAGTCGCCTTCTACGACAGGCAAGGGATACCGTAGTCTTATTCTTGAGAGCCCAGAACTACAGGGCTGAGTCGATATAGAACCTTTTTTTCTATGTTAACGGGGAGGAAAGCTTCGAAAAAATACTCCGCCTTCTGGGGAAGGCGGCGGTTATGTGGGGATCTTACCCACTAAAACCTCCCCGGTGGCCCTTTCCTCGGTGCATGGTGAGGGGCTCAGGGATCTCCAGAGGAACGCACCGGAGCCCCTCTGCACTGTGCTCAAAGAGAGCACTTCTCTGGGAGGAGGGAGAGATTACTACCTTCCCCGTTGCCCTCGCAGTGCATGGCGTCACGGGCCAGCCGATGTCGCCTTCTTCCCGGGTCCACTTTGGTGGACGACGCAGGCCCCCACCCTTGTCGCCCAGTGAATCCGCGGCCCCTTTCAGTCGCCTTCTACGACAGGCAGGGGATATCGTAGTCTTATTCTTGTGAGCCCAGAACTACAGGGCTGAGTCGATATAGAACCTATACCAATGGTACGGCATGAAAGTTATCTTTAACACTGAATTTCATATATTATTATTGTGGTACTTGGCGATCCGCTTAGTTTTACCTGACTTCGACAATGAAGTAGGTTCTCAATTCGTCTGTACTTTTTTTATGTTTTTACCTCATAACTTTCAATTTGATGAACGGATTTAGTTTATTCTTTTAATTTGAAAGCTGCAAGTGCGGGCCCAACGGACCAGTGCAGTTAAATTTGGTCCAATTCTGATACTGGCATCAATGAGAAAACCATAAAAGTCTTAAATTTGCATCAAGTATGTGCGCCACAAATGGATGAATAACCCATACAGGGCATGTGATGCGATGCGGTTCATTATACGAAATAAATATTTACATGCAAAGTTACCCATTAATCTATAAATCGTTTATCTGTACACGGGAACAGGAAATAGGATGTAAACAAATGGTTCCGTGTAAGCAGTGCGCATTTTCAGACGGAATGCTCTTTGTTGAGTTACATTAAACTGACGTCGGCTTTGCTTGAAGCTCGAACGAACCAGTTTTATATACGAGACTGGCGGAACTATGGCCTATGTTATGATTATCAGATAACAATTATGTATTAGCCGCATATATTAGGTTCTATCCTCGTGGAAATGGAAAAGAAAAATAAAACAGACGACATTTAGACATAGACATATTCTTTATTGGCATCACTCAAACACATTACAAAAAATATGAAACACGTTAACAAAGACAAAATAAAAAAAATCAGTTTAAGAAAGAAAAAAAAGGAGATACTATAGTTATTAAAATATGTCTACATTAAGTATTCTTTACAGGCAGTAAGTTATGGGTACCAAAAAAATCCGATAAAATTTTAAAGTTATTAGTATAAGGCATTGGGATGACTACCGTAAAACAATAGTCGTATGGCAAGCCATCAAGCACTAAGACTTTTAAATACTTAGTGAGATTATGTTGATAGGTAGTGAAAGTATTTAAGAAGCTTTACTGCATGCCTCATTGTGGGAACGCACTTCGTATATTTGCTCTTGCTCTTAAATCACTGTCCGTCCACTTAAGTAGTGAACCGTAAACCTCCGCTAATGCCGACTGGCAACTATTTAGTGTTGCTAGAGTAAACATTTTATCTGCTCATTCCGTTCAAGGAAAAACTTTTGATAAATAATTGACATTTATACAAGAAACGAAGTTTTAGTTAAGTGATAACAAAACTGAAAGTGCCGACGAATGTGGCCAAATTTTCAGTTTCATATATATATTATTTTTGTATATATATTTTTTTATTCGTCAGTATAAATTCCACGTAAACGTAGTATTATTGTTTGCGCATGACCTTGGGTAGTCCTGGGCACCGCTGAAAATCAGCCACTGTCGCATCCTTGCGACGGCAAATGAGATGGTGTCCAGTATTGGCATTATGTCTTATGTACTATTTGTCCGTTGTTTTTTTTCTGCCTTTTTGATGTATTTATTTTGTGCCAATAAAGAATATGTTTATGTCTATTTCTATGTCTATATTATAGAATTACTAAGCAAATTTTATTGTCTCTCCGGGAAGCGTTGGTGCAAAGAGATGTGCCAGTAGAAACTCAAACAGCTCTCTCAAATAAAATCTGTGATACGCTAGAACCATGACATTTGTGTTCCACTATAGCGCATGAGAGGATTGTCACGTCAACTGGGTCGTAGAGGAAATGGCTTAGTCTCAGTCTCGGCGCGGTTAAAAATGAATGGTACTATATCTGAGAGCTTTAGAATTTCGATGGGTAAGCATATGCCCTAAATTTCGCAGTTCGAGCCAATGGTCTAATTAATAGGAACTTCATGTAGTAATGTACCACATACTCCACTGTGAAGTAACACCGCATGAGGAAACTTCTCGTGTCTCTGAAATGCAATATGAACGGTTAAATTTAGAAACGTGAAATCGACCGACTTGCGTTGAATCTAGTAGTTTCCGTTTTTCAAATTCTTATGTATCAAATATAATTTACACCAGTCTATTTCTTTGGATAGTGTCAGGTTGCCGTTACTGTCTCGATTGGGTAAAAATAGATGAAGTTATCTGAGAGTGTAAAGTTAGAATATTGATTGTGGGACTTTGCGTCGTAGAATAGTTGGTATAAGCCAAAGAGATGACTGTTTTGATTGTAGAATTATCACACGTTTTACTTAACTACACTATTAACTGGACATAAATACCCTCAATCAAGCATTTAAGCGTCAATAGCTCAAAAGAAAAGCAATCATAGATTCAAACGATTCGACTACTGATGATCTAAGTTTCCCTCTAGACATTTCTTTGAGGAAACAAGTATTCTTATGATACATATACATATATTATGATACACACAAACTGACATCAAATCAAATTAGTGATTGTATTGACATTAAACGCTACTAGACGCGGACATTCTCTTTTATTTAATATTGTACTTTTAAATCGTTGCTTGAGTTGATGTCTATATTTTTTTTTAAAGAAAGCTAATCATTTTTTTGTATTACAAATATTCTTGTTAACCAATCCAACTAAGCTTAAGCCTGTTGGATTGGTTCATGTCATTAGTCGAATGGTGGATTCGAACCTACGATCTTACGATTCCGTACCCTAAACCATTAGGCTACTGACGCTTCTACCTATATTGTTTATTATTATATTATCTTTATTCTTTCACATTCGTGCTTGTAATAATTATATGTTATCTTAACTATATCCTGGCGTACATAACCAAGCAAGCATAAGTATATACAAACGTAAGCTTATTCGGTATAGTTAACGTTTGCAAGATCTGTGACATAATTTGGTAGCATTATTGTTTTTTAAAAAGTCATAAATACATCTACTCTCGTTTCACCAATTGAGTGTGAGTGAGAAAATGCTTTTAAAATGACTGGTGTGTTATGACACGATTAATTTTAATGAAGATTGCCTATATATTTAGCTTCTCGAAGATGAATAGCGTCGCCTCTACGACTGTTGCATATGAGAGAAAAGCGGATGTCTTCAGCGGGAAAATTAATTAAATGAATACTTTTTATAAGATGTTAGCTTAAGATTTTTTTTTAAATGTTAAATTTAAGTAGATTTAAGAACTAGTGACTCTTCTTTGTTATTATTTTTTTGTCTTCTTGGTAAAAAATAAGTTATAATTTTGTAAATAACCAGTGCTAGACTTAATCACAGTGCATTTTTAAAAGCGGTAATTCTAACAAGTAGTAATTGTTTTAGTAATTGTATTAACCATTTTTACCGTCCGTTATTTATATTATTCTTGAAGTGCCGTCTCGTAAAGAAGTTTGTCTATCAAGTCTAAATATTTTATTACATGATGACGCCAAGCAACGTTCCATATCTTTTGCAATTAGCTATTGATGCAAGTTGGAAGTTGTAACATTCCATGTCTACCGAATCCCTACCCATTTAATATCTTTCCTTGCATACTGGTTGTGTTAAAAAAATAAGTATTTGATGATGAAGCCTAATAAGTATACCCCTCTGTTATACGTGCGTCCACGCCCGTCCTGTTTCTACGGAAGCGATCAGTGTAACGTCACTCATCCCCAAAACTGTTTTTTTTAATAAGAACCTGTTCCCATCCGTCGTCGCGAGTCATCTGGCGCGGGCATGTGTCGCATACAACACTGGCCACCAGGTGCTTAGGAAAAGAAAAAAAAAGTTACGGGCGCGGAAGCGGCGGACATGCGCGGTTCAGTTTTGACGCGCGGGCGGAGGGTGGCTGCATCGACTTAAGCGAGGGTTCAGGCCGCGCGCGCTCAGTCAGCTGACGGCCGCCGAAACGTTCGCACGTCGACTCAATCCCAACGCCGTGTCGGGTTCGCGCAGTGATCTCTCTGTGTAAACGTCTCCTTGTTCCAAAATCGTTACTATGGCCACCTACTCCCAGTTCAAGCATGTCGAGCTCTACAAGATCGGTCACGGGAAGAACAGGTAAATTTTATTAATTTAATTTTAGCGGATGCTGGAGTGTTTATTTCAGTCAGATCTTTTGTCGCATGAAAGGTCAAGGGTTGATCTAATAGATGTTTTCTTTTTAATTTTTTTTGTTTCATCTTTTTTAGAGCGATAAATTAGGTCTATTTTAAAGTAAACAAATTATTATACGAGTGTGAAGCGAAGATAATTGATGGAAGAAGCTTTCCGGCCTTGTTAACGTTATATTTTCACGGTAATTATCTTTTTCTCGGCAAATAAATTGAGCACATGGAGTGTATTGAACTCTAGCGTGGTTACGTCTCTGAGGTCAAGCGCCACATTTGGCCTTATCAAGATTTCAGCATTTTCAGTTGTTCGAGAGCTTTCTTGTGGTTCTTTAATAAATTTAATAATAAATAAATAACGACTACATATTTACGGTGGTCCCATTCGAAATATAAATTTGATTTTTACTACACACATTTATTATTAAAATAAATTTAATTTATAAACACGAGAAATGTCGATATTTTATTCCGTCAGAATTAAAAAAAATTCTACAGTCTTAAAGCTCTTTAATTTTTATTTAAATATAAAATGGCTTTTTCTTTAATAAAGTACATACATACTTTTTCGTTTTTTAATAGTAAAAATATTACTATTAAAAGAAGTAAAAATACATATATTTTCGGCTTAGAGCTATAAAATGTGTACATGATTGAAATAAATAAGTAAATACGCATGTCGGCATATATAAATATGAAAAGTATATATATACTAAATAAAATGTAAAATGTAAAACATTCCATTGTATTATACTACGCCCTAGTGCTGTAGCGCGAATGAGTCAGCTACGCAGGGGAAAGACCAGATAAAAATATATATTATTTTAAAGCTATTAAGATGTAGTCTATGGGCTTAAATTATTTACTGTGGTTATGTGGAAAAGTAACGCTTGAAAATATGTATTAAGTATTAATATTGAGAAAGTACGGTTTTTAATGAGAGACGGAAAAATTATTGTTAATATAGATACATAGTATTTTCTCTAGTAATTTATTTGATATTAATGGCTAGAAGAAGACATTAAGAATAGCAATAGTCGTCATGGAGGCTAGAAAGACGTATCATGATCGCGCAAAATCCTAATTCTGTAATCTCTGTCTACACCGATAATAGTTGTGAGAGGTTTTATTAATGTACTTATGTTTATGAGACGCAGAGTTCCATCATTCTGTTCATCTTGAGAGTTTACTTTTTCCGTGCTCTTCTGCGCCGGAGTGGGTCTAATAGGGAGGCTTTCTCCCTTCCCCGCTCTAAGGTCCTCTTTTTAACGAGGGAAATCTTCAACAAGATTTCCCTCGTTAAAAACTTACTCACTTCTTACTCACTAAATCCCCCCGGTGGCCCTTCCTTGGCGTACGGTTAGTATAGTATATCTACGGAGCGTATAGGACATACCACAAAATTGAAGTTAAAATCTAAATCCTTTCAAACAAAAAAGTATTCAAAAAGAGGAATTAGCGTACTTAATAATACGCACGTTTCACTTGGGTTGCAAACTCCTCAGTGCCTAATATTTTAATTTAACCTAACTTAGCTTATAAGTATTGCAAAATGCCGAACTAAACATATAAACTATAGCTATAAAGTCGATATCGTTTTGCGGCTAAATATATTTGCAGACGGCCATAGCCCGCATTTCCGTAACCCGATAAATAACAAAACGTCGCGTTAAATAACTAACCGAGACATGCATTCGTGAAACTAATTCTCTACTGAGGAATTAAATTACTTGTTTAACAAGGTTAATTTGCACCTCTAAGTTATTTTGACGAATCGTTTTACGTTAGTTATTATACGACACATTGAGAAACCACAACATAGCTTCCTAACACGGATCCTTGACGCAGGGGATCTTGATCAGCCCTATAGTTCTGAATTCGTAGAATAAGGCTACGGTATCCCCTGCCTGTCGTAGAAGCGGCGACTAAAAGGGGCCCCGGGTTCATGGTGCGACAACTGTGGAGGGCTTTTTTCGCCCGCTAAAGTGGACCCGAGAAGAAGGCGACATCGACAGGCCCGTGTCGTCTTGCACTGCGAGGGCACAGGGGCGGAGGGGCTTCGGTGCGTTCCTCTGGAGATCTCGGAGCCCCTCGTCATGCACCGAGGAAAAGGCCACCGGGAAGGTTTTAGTGGGTTAAAATCCCATATAACCACCGCCTTCCCCCCAGAAGGCGGGGTATCTTTTTGAAGATTTCCTCCCCGTAAACAAAAAAAGGCCTATTTCCAGCCGTGGATAGAAACAGGCTGATGTTGATGATGAATCTTTACGATAGACATTTGGTATTGTATGAAAAGCAATAGAGAGTTTCAACAAGAGTTAATAAGGAAGTAGATATGTGTTATTACATTTTCAACTAAAAGCGTTCATGTAAAAATCGTAGAACACGTGTCACGCGACTGTAACCGCCTTTTTCACGTGTTACATAATTTCACCCGAATTCGTGGCATGCCTGAAATTGCCACATTTCGGCAGTAAGAGGGCATGCCAAATGGTAGTTTTTTCATTCCTTTCTGATCGCTACACACGCGAGTAATAAAACTAGAATAACTTCGTTTGATATCCATATTTTTATTGCATAGAGTTCGGACAGACAATGATGTTTATGACGTAGGGTACTTTAACACACTATCCCACCTGATGTTAAGTGGAAGCGTAATAGGTATTGCAACAGCAATACGAGATAGGGATCAAAAATTAGAGTCAATTATTAACATAATAAGTAAATAATAATCGGTATAAATTAAGGCATAGATAGATCATAGTTTTCTAAGATAATTAAGAATGTAAATAAATAAAAATAGAATTATATTAAGTGAAGTAAGAAACGATAAATATTAAAGTAATGAAAATATTGTAATAAGAATTGGATTTTTTTTATACTAAATAGGCTCACGTTTGGCTTCTATCTTGCTTAATGGAAGGCGAAGATAAAGCCTAGGATGGAGCACGTGCGCCTATAAGGTGTCTGTTCACATTGGACTTAAAGGTGTCCAGATTGTACCCGTGAGGAAAGACAACGCGGCAGAGAGTTCCATTCCTTAGCCGTCCGCATAAGAAAGGTGGAGGCAAACCGCTTCGTGCGTATTGATGGAATGTCTACGTAAGGGTGGACCTGCTCGCCGCGCCTAGTCGTTCGGTGATGGAGAGTGAATTAGAGAGAAGGGAGAGAAAAGTATGAGAGAGAGAAAGGATGTAGTATTTCAACAACCGCGATACCTACACAAGTCGGGGCAGACAGAAAAAAAACACTGTAAAGCGCACTAGTTTAGTAACTCTGCTCGTGAAAATACCCCTACTGTAATCGGAAGGAAAGATAGATTGTCCATCTATTCGTCCTTTGCTGTACAAATAGTGACAGACGAAAGCGCGCTTGGTTGGGTTTTGGGGGATGTCCACAACAAAATGATGGAATCCAGCACTGCGTCTTGTTGTCCGATGATGGAATTAGATCATCTGGGTCGGTTTATAAGAATTTCTGGGTACTAAAATAAAACAAAATTCTATGATATACACACTAAGGAACAACTTTCAATTTAAAACACTATTGTCTGTGTAATATCTCCGTTGTATTCAAAAGCAATTATGCAGAGAACAATTATTATTATAATGAGGAAGATTTACTGTTAATGTTCCACAAAAATGAATTAATGCGCAGAAATTATTCCTCGGCAATACAGCAACTTATCTGGCACATCTTTGGTATATTAAAGTGAAGTTATGTACATGCATAATGGTAACTAAATAACGGAATAAGTAATCAATTTGAATGAGCATTGTTGCTCCTTGACTTAAGCTTAACTTTAGGCTCGATTTAAATCCACCGAGTAATCGAATTAAGGGCTTATATCCACTTGAGCAGAAGTTGGTGGGAATTTTCATTGTTAAATTATAAAATAGATGAAAATTTATATTAGTGTTTTTCTTAATTTTAGTAATAACTAATAGAACTAAACAAAATAGTTAATAATAAGTTTTTTGATGAAATTAATTATTTATTTAATTAAACGAGACTACATGGGAAACACCAGCTTTCAATTTTAAAAAAGAATCATTAAAATCGCTCCAGTCGGTCGTAATCAGGTAACAAACATAAAAAAACATACAGACGAATTGAGAACCTTTTCCTTTATTAAATTAATAATTAAATATTTAAAATAGTAATAAATAATAATAATTAGATTTCCATCAAAACACCTATATCACTTTGCAAAATCGGTAGTGATAGACACAAGCTTAGACACCGCTTTTTAGATAACAACACAACATTCACGCACACGCACATACACACACACAAACACCTGGACCAGGATACTTGGCATAAGCCGGTACCTGATTCAGTAATACCGACCCTCAAGGTCGAGATCAAAAATCAACTGAACATAATAATAATAACATCTTTATTGAACACAGCTATGGTCAAAAAAAATAACGTCCTGTCTCCTAAGCTAGGAAAACCTGAATTATAGGAAACAGTACCCACCCATTATGTTGCAATTGTGCACAAATCACACATATACATTTATTTTACATTATAATTAATACATAAAAGTGTGTGTGTGTATGTATGTATACCATAAGTCATTCACCAGTTCCTTATAATATGTTTTAATTTAAATGAATTTATATTTGCTAATAAAAAAAAAGTTAAAACATATGAAGATTGATACGTTACAGTTTAAAGGACGTGTGTTTATTTGTGTATGCGGTCCTTATGCGTATTATTTCATATAAAGCTCATTAGTTAGTGAAACCTTTATTCCAGTTACTCGACACCCTAGCGCTGAGGGCAAACGCCGAGGGTTGCCTATATCGCGTGCCAGCCACCCTCATTAGCATTTCCATAGGAAGTCTGCGATTACGTTCGACGAGCAGACAGACGCACGACGCCTCCGCGACGCATTTCTGACTTCGCTATTTAAAACCGCCGATATCGCGCGTCCTTCGTCTGACCCTCGGATATATAAGGTTTTGTTACCTTGGTCCAATTTACTGCGGAGGTCGTTTTAATGTCCAAATGTTATAGAACAATGTAATTGGAGCGATTGTAAGATAGCCTTTCTTGGTGACCGGCCTATTTTTTGTTTCTTAGTTAATTTTAATCAATTTGTATAGGCCAGCCTTTCTGAAATCTCAAGATTTTTCCGTAAATGATGGATAACGATAAACCAGTCTTTCTCAAAGTGGGCGATAACGCTTCCGCCGTTTAAAACCTAGAGGAGGGTGGCCCCAAAAAGATAGGGGGCGTTGATTTTGATAGCATTTCCATCGTCATATTTGGAACGTGGATTTAGCGCTGTGACAACGCTGCTTACTAGAAAGAGAAATGTGCATGCATAATAACTACTTCCAATGAAATCTTGGTGATTTACCTGAACCTTATTGTATCTTTAATTTATAATTAATAATTTAGTTGATCGTCAATCGTCGATCGTCGTGGTATATATATTGTCGTTTATATATTCCATGTGTATGTATATTATATTATATTGAAAGGGCACAAAATAAAGTCATTAAAGTTTTATTTAATTATAACTTCGTCACACCTACTAAAAAAAATTACGTTGATACAAAAATACTTAACATAAATAAGTTATATGTTTACACCACATGAATGTTAATTAGAAAAATATTGACAAATAATATAAATACACAAATTACATTCAACAAAAAGACACACAAATACCACACTAGACGTAAAGATGAGATGCAGTTGCCTATGATTATCATACGGTAAAAAAAAATTTACAATACGAGGGAGCCCAGTTGTACAACAAGCTTCTTTTTTTTTTTTTTGTTCACGGTGAGGAAATCTTCACAAAGATACCCCGCCTTCTGGGGGGAAGGCGGCGGTTATGTGGGGAAGGCGGCGGTTATGTGGGGTTCTTGCCCACTAAAACCTCCCCGGTGGCCCTTTCCTCGGTGCATGACGAGGGGCTCCGGGATCTCACGTGGAATGCACAGGAGCCCCTCTGCACTGTGCTCAAGGAGAGCACGTCCCGAGGGGGGAGGTTACTCCCTCCCCCCCTGTGCCCTCGCAGCGCAAGGCGACACGGGCCAGCCAACGTCGCCTTCTTCCCGGGTCCACTTTGGTGGACGACTCAGGCCCCCACCCTTGTCGCCCAGTGAACCCGAGGCCCCTTTTAGTCGCCTTGTACGACAGGCAGGGGATACCGTAGTCTTATTCTTGAGAGCCCAGAACTACAGGGCTGCTGTACAACAAGCTGCCTTAGCATGTCAAAAACTGTACCTCTATAGTAAGTTTTAAAAATAGTCTTAAGTCTACTTAACTTTAGTTCTCAAATAGTCTTAAGAAAGTAATTTTAAGCAGTGAATGTCAGTTATTGTTTTCTCAAATATTAAAGTCAATATTGTGTATTATTTTTGAGAAACAAATTTCTTTAAACCGCAAACACATTAAGCTAATGTAAAGAGTGAGTCGAGAAAGTTTTTTTTTTTAATCACATCTATCAGTATCTTAATTTAAAAATAAATGAAGTTATAATTATAAAAAACGTACAGCTACTTTAATACGTAGTTACAATTTTATTGTGCGTATAATAAAACGATAAAAGTGTGCACTTTCGTTTATGGCAACATTTAATTGGCTTAAGTAATATATGTCACTTTCACTTTCAATATTCGCAAGTGCATCTTGTATTGTCAGTAAACACTAGTAGATATACAGTGAAGTGTTTGTATAATTTTCACACTTAACAAATGTTGCCGTTACAAGCACCGCATGTATGTACAATGTACTAACGGAAACCATATTTTCTCTATATTTATTTATTTATTTATTTATTAAGATACCCCAACAGCATTACACAAGCATACATTGTTGTAATAATCAAGTTTACAAACTAAGTCCTGTTGTGTATGCCAATTACAGGTGTACACAACATTCGCTATAAGGAAACGTGACGATTTTATTATTAATACTTATGTCTCTCTATATGTATATAATAAATTTAATAATGCAAAGTGATTCCTATATCTTAATATCCAATAAAAAATATTAAATCTTGGCTTTCGAATCCTTACTGTCTTCTACCAGTGAGATTCAGTTTTTATTTTGGAACGAAGTTAAACGAACCTCCGTAACGTTAAATAAAGCGTAAGATTTTTAGTGTCAACTGGTTGAGATAGATGGCGGTGCTAATAATTATATATGTTTATGAATCATTGCAAATAAAATGAAGATGTTATGATCATTTTTTAAAGTAGCTTTTTTGATTTTTACCGATAAATAAATCATAATAAAAAAGTATACACGAATAATTATTTTCTCAATACCTCTAAATAGAACTTGAATTTTGTTTATATAATAAGGAAATTTCATCCGTTTTATGTATTTTCTATCTAGTGTCCCACGACGTTAGCGTAGTTAGCGGTGAACTACCTATCACAAATAGGACTTAAGCTTGTTGAAAAACGGATAACGGAGTCTGTCCTGTTTACCACGCTAGGGGAGAAGGCTGCGAGACCTTATTATGTTTTTATATGTGAATCATTATGTCTATTAAAATAGTCCTGGGCACCGCTGAAAATCAACGCATCCTTGCGACGGCATATGCTGAGACGGTGTCTAATATTGGCATATCTCATGTCCTATTTGTCCGTTTTTTCTTTAACTGTGTTTTTTGATGTTTCATATTTTATGCCAATAAAGTAAATGTCTATGTCTAAAATCGGTCTATTTAATGTACTTTGGGACGAAGCGTTTGTCGTTCTATGGAACATTCATCAAAAAAACTTGATTGAGATGTAACACACATCCGTATAGGAGCCGACTGATAGGATATTGCCATGAGTTTCTTGCCGTAGGTTATTATCACGTAATAAGGACAGAATACACCGTACGGGATAATTTTGTTTTTAGCGTCGTTACTGTTATTACTTGTGGTATGTGATTGGCGGCATGACGGTTAGACTTTCTGCGTGAACTTCATCATATGAATATCGGAACTTTAATGCTCTTATATTTGTAATTAAAAGGCATTGTGTTATTGGTATTTTCATGTAAGTCAAATTCGATATCCCTAAACGTAAACATAAATATTTTTCTTAATGGTCAGAGAGGCACTCCGACTAGTGAAGTCAGTTAATTATATTTCTGTGTACTTTTAGCTGCATAATAACTACTTCCAATGATATCTTAGTGATTTATTTGAACCTTATTGTATCTTTAATTCGTCATTAATAATTTAGTTTCACATTGACTTGGCACTGTAAACAATAATTTAACTGTGTTCGTAGTCTAACTTTTAACTCATTTTGAAAATTAAGATTGTGAGGACGCTCAGTTGTGATGGTATTCGTTAAAATAATTCTTTGTACAACGTTACGCTGTCGCAATAAAGTGAGTGTACTAGTTATTGGACTAATTTATAGCACTACCTTGCGAGGCGAAACAGATGAGCGGCACTCGCAATACCGGTCCACTCCCTGATGTTACGTAGCCAAGATTTCCTTCTACGACCAACACTTCTTTTGCCAGCGACTTTGACCATCAAGATAAGTTGAAGGAGGTCATATCTCTCGCGTCTAAACACAAATTTCTCATCAAGTTTGCTTCTTTACTCGTCATAGAACCTCATTTGCCACTTTTGAAGTCCAACCTAAACCCAATATGTGTCTGTAACCCTACATCTCGAACGCTTCACATTTCACAAGATCGTTCTTCAAAGTCCAATTCTCGCATCCGTAAAGATACTTTACAACAATTGAAATATTTTAAATTGTATTTTATATAGCAAAGTAACAGTTAATTTCCAGTGTTGGGCACAGCCCTTCTCTGTGACGAGTAAAGGGCATAGTCCGCCACGCGGCCCTAGTGCGGATTAGCAGACTTCTTAAAAATTTAACACATGTAGACCTCATGATGTTTTCTTTCACCGCCGAGCGCGTCAGCACTTATCAGCACTTACGATTAATAAACAAATTTATTGGTGCCGGATCTCTGGTTGCTAGCGTACTATGCTATTGCGCCCTATTTACACTCTTACGCATATGTAAATATTCTTACATATGAAATCGTTATTTGGTGCAGCTGTCGTCACCGACTTTTCAGTGGCATCTTGCGGATCATTCGAGATGAATCTTTAAATAACTTCATAAAGTCTAAAGGTGTGAAATAATATGGTTAAACTGTGTGAGAAAGTTATTTTCATCACAAGCCCATAGCGTAGTTAATATCATAGTTAGATGTAACTAGATGCCAAGATGAAATTGCTCGACGAGGCGTGAAGTTTGGATGGAATGTTATTATTAGTAGAGGTACACAGTTATCCACGTAGTTTAACCGTTTAATTTTTCTATTTACCAATCTGAAATGGAAACTGTATTATAGAAAAAAAAATCTTTATGGGATATAATATAATTATTCGGTTAATACCCTGGTTGTAAATAAAATGACAATCCTCTTCAACCGACTTGAAAAAAGGACGAGGTTCGACGATTAACCTGCCCGCGACGTGCTCTCCGAAGAGCACAGTGCAAGGGGCTACGGTGCGTTCCTCTGGAGATCCTGGAGCCCCTCACCATGCACCGCGGAAGGGCCAACGGAGGGGGAAGGGGGTTTAGGTAAGATTTCCCCCCTATCAACAAAAAAAAAATAAAAAAAGACAATTCATTGGATTTATTTAGCTTCTCTAACTTTAAAGACATACGATCACTAACTAAACTAATAGATAAAACGATTTCATTAGCCTGTTAGAATTCATTTAACTACGCCATCTGTGATAACTGATGCAGTGAATTAAGATTGATCACTTCATTGTCACTTCATTGTGGTAATAGAATAAATAGGTCCCCATCAATCGATACTCGTAGTGCGTATCGATTAAATTGTCTTAACTGATGCGGCCTGTGTGTAATTTGTAGTACGAATATTCGATTTCTTGTTAAGACATCGATTTGCTTCGTCATTCAAATGAAATATACCATTTAACATGCTGCTTAATAAAACCATAAACAAAGTAATCAAGTTAATGTTAAGCATTGACTTAAAGCAAGTCTGATTTCATTTTGCGAGATAAAAAGGCTTAAAACCTGTTTAGCAGTTTCTTTAGAAGGGGATTTTATTTACGGTACACGTGAAAGGGTAATTGTAAAACCGCGTGTACATTGATTAATGGACACGGCTTATCCCTTTTTGTGTGATTTACTTTGCTTTTTTTTGCTGTCGTTTGTGATAAATAATAACTTTCTTTTATACTTCTTTCTTCTCCCGTCTTAATAGTATGGTTATGGTTTGCAAAACGTAAGGTTATTGGTTCGAATACTCCATTAGACTATTGACGTGAACCATCTTCTACGACAAGCTTAAGCTTAGTTAGGTGGCCACAAAAATTACTAACAAGAATATTAGTAATTTTGTGGAAAAAAAGAAATATTGTTAAATAAATCTTGAATAGATGTAAAAAAATTGAATTGGGGTTCCATCCTTTTAGATTCATGTATTTTGGAGAGTGTGGTCAGGAATTACTGGATCTAATCCCTCCATCCTCCTTCTACATTCGAACTTCAAGACTCATCCTATTATTGTGAACATCCCTCAAACTCGAAGCGCTTTGCTTCGTCTTTCATTCTTCGTACAGCAAAGGACTGAAATAGTTTGCCCGTGCCTGTCTTTCCTTCCGATTACAATGTGGGTATTTTCAATAGTAGAGTGAATAGGCATTTATTTACTAAGCTAGTGCGCCTTACCATCATCTTCGTCTTTTATTATTCGTAGTGCAATGGAATGGAGAGATTTTCTTAGTGCAAAGGAATTTCCCCGCATCTGTCTTTCCCTCCATTATCCCTCCGTTTCCATCTAGCGGTCTAAAGTTTAATACGTATAGGCTGTTTAATAACTACCCGTTTTGTAAAAGTATTGATATTAATGGCCCAAAATATGTGTACTGTACCCCTGGGTTGGGGAAATACAGCATTATTTTGTTTTTTTCTTCGCATATGAGAGCTTGAATTTGAATCCGTTAAAATGGAAAAAGAACAGTATCGTCGTATGTAATTCGATTCCTTTTCATGCGGGGTTTAACGTATGCCAGATATTTGTTTGGGAAAAACAATCGTCTTTTGAATAGAGGAATATTCAATACAACACAGGAAAACCGTAATATGTTTATTTCGGTCCACTAATCATGGTATAAACGCAAACACAAAAATTCCCAGTGACGTTTTGTGGTGTTATTAAGGAAATGAGTTATCTATTAACCAAAGTTAATTATACGATATTCTGCGTCGTAAATAATATGTAGAAGGATACATGTCTGCTTAATGAAACAAAGGACTTGGGCCACTCTCAATACATTGCACGGCCCACTAAACGAAGTTCAAGGACAGTAATTAAATTAAATTTAAATAACAGACTATATATCCTTTTTTATATCCTATTATTTGATAGGGAGTAATGTATTTTTATCAGGGTTGTAACATAGGCTAATAGTATGAATATATTGTCTTCTGTCACATTAATGGTCGTTGCCGTACTAAACAACATTCATCTATACGAATTATAGGATTTCTCTGGTGTGTCTTCAGAGCCTTAGTTCCAATGCCAACAATTTTAACAAAAAAAAATTCAAAGTCCCTTCAAAAATGGCGATGCTACGAGTGCACAAATAATAAAAAAAAGTGCAGAACAATTCGTTCCATCTTTTTTGAAGTCGGTTGTAAACTATAAAAAAGATATGTTTTTCTGATCTTTTTTCAAAGCGGCGAGCATTAGAGCAAGCGTGATCGCGATGCCGGGCGAAGCGCATCGTGCGTTCCGTTATGCGCTTGAGCCGCGTTTTTTTTTTTCTATCACCAAGTCATTATCGGCGGCCCGTTACAGCGCCGCACGCGCGCAATTTGCGCACTGGCTGGCAAGAATCACTTGGCTCTATCTGGCCCGTTGTCTCGTACCACGGTCCTGGTAATTATAGGAATCATTGACAGCTGGTGGTCGTTTGGCGGGAAGTGAATTACTGGTTGTCAAATGATTACGTATGCCTTGTATCTGTTATGATCTCAAATATGTATACATGATAGTTGGATTACGTGTATTTATGAATGTATGTGTGTATTTTGATATTTCGTTATGCTTCTGATCGTTTCATTAATGATTACCTTCAATACGTTTTTCTCTCTCACCTGACTGGTAGAAAATGCCAATAAAAAGCATTGAGCCGGCCTTTATAAACCTTAATTAGAAATAATACAATAGCTATTAATAAATAAAAATAATATGGCTATGGGCAGGGGCAGAATTAACGGACCACTAGAAAAATACTGTCCTATAGCAACAATTTCCTTGAATTCATGTGATATTTATCGATGCTTCTTTTTAATATGGAAGACAGAGACAACTTTCACTGACCGATTTTCACCAAGCTTATCAGGCTCGAAATGATAAGGGGTGAGCTCATCGCCAAACACTGGACACCAATTTTTACGGAGTGATTTGTATTTTGATTTGATTTTTAATTTGTAAATGAAAAAAATATTATTAAATTCCGTCAATGAAAAATCATAGTTATAGTACGAAGTTCTGGAGGTTACATTCCTTGTGCTCGTTTTTGTTAAGGAGTATGCTAAGTGCCTTGGTTTAGATTTTTTCTTGATTTATATAACTATATATAAATAATAAAAAAACCTATACGACTTTAAACTTTCCTGGTATAAAAAAAATCAAAAACCAATTGAGAATTTATTTTTGGAGTCGATTGAATTTTTTCTCGATTGAATCCACTACCGTGAAAGATTTACACTGGCGCGGATTTTATGTTAATTTAATATAAAAATATAATCATCAAAATAGAATAGATTCCAAATAATTATGCTTCAAAAAACTGACCTTCAAATATAATAGCGCTCTCTTTTATTGCTCTATGAAATGACAAAAGCAATTTCGCTTTCACAAACTTTTTAATTTCATAACGGTAGCTAAAACTCAATAAAGCGGGCTACTCACGGTTAATATAATTTGTTTAAAAACGCTTTGGGAAGTCGTTGTGTATTTAACATTTACGCGAAACAATATATCATTAAATAAATACTTTCTACATATAAAATGGATAAGGCGTACACAATTTCTTATCACTTTATTTTACGTTATTTATTTATAATTTAATTAATGTTATACGTTAAGGAAGTTAAGTGAAGTGGCGGACTTAAAGTTATACACATATCTTCACTGCGATATATGTAAAAAAAAATAATATTTATTTTTTTGACATGTAACCTCCTTAGTTTTCACTTGTCTATAATGTCAGTGTGAAAAGAAAGCGTCATAATTTTAATTTGGAGGTTGCATACAAAAATATAAATATTATTTTTCTTACATATATATACAATTTATACACCGACAATATATTTAGATCCCTAATATTTGCCTTGAAGATTGTTAAGGATATCCTGGAGAGACAAAGTACGCAACGAAGTAGTGCTGCAAAGACATGGAAAGAAGGTTGAAGTTCTGAAGGATGCAATTAAGAGGCGAAAGCTGTAACACCTAGGGCATATAATGCGAAATCCCAAATACGATTTGTTACAGCTTATAATCCAGGGAAAGATACGAGTGAAAAGAAATCCGGGAAGGAGAAGAACATCTTGGCTTACAAACAATAAGAGCACACGTTCTTTATTTCGTGCTGCTGTGTCGAGGGTCCAAATCGCCATGATGGTTGCCAACTATCGATAGAAGATGGCACCAAAAGAAGAAGAAGAATATTGGCCTATCCCGATAAATCGAGCGCTTAACTTATCAACGACTTCAAAATAGTTGTGTTCATAATTTAATAAATAAAACGATTTTGATTTCTTTTTTGTTTAAAGGACTTTGGTTACCGAAGATTTACCAGGGAACAACGGTAGTTTAATAATAATCGAAGACTTTAAAGACAACGAGCTTAAATTTCAAAGGAAAGAGAGAATGTTGGAGACAAAAGTTACTGTGCGTAATTATGTTTAATTGGAATGATTGGTTTTGGTTTTCACTCGTAAATATTATTGTTTTATTTACCGATTGGTTATTTCTAAACTACGACCTTAAATTTCTCACCCAGTTGGACGTGGTATTAAATCTTTGGCGTTTCAATTGTAAATGTAGTTCACAAGCGCAGTGAAGCAGCCGGTAGCTACACAATTGTTCTTGCGAATTATGAAATCTGTTAAGCTTGTCGCCTCGCCGATGGTTTCCCACGTGCTAATGGCAAAAAGATGAGCACGGGACCGGTCGTCCAGTCGCGGGCAACGGTACTCTGCGACAAGAGACATCAACTTGATTGTTTTAGACCTAGAAGTTGATTTGGTGATATATAACTCTTCTACGACAGTAACCTGCAATGAATACGTGTATATACTCGTATAATGAATGCAGAGACGAAGAGCAGAGCAAATAATTGATAATTTTCATAAGAATTCGAAATTGCATTTACAATTTTACGGTATTTTTTTGCGGCTTGCCCGATAAATGATAGATTCTAGCTGTAAATATCAATTAGTAGGCTTCTTTCACTTATTTGTACACTTAGATGTTTGTATAAAGTATAAAATTCCAACTGTCTGCTAATCTAGTTAGCTTAATTAGGTCTAAGTAACGAATTCTTTACGTTGGTATTCTGTAAGGTGGTGGTACTTCCCCAATCATACCCATACATTTGTGCACGTGTCTTCGGGAAATGCTGGGTTTCACTGAGCAAAACTTAGGTTTGGAGAAATATATGACTGTGTGAAAGTCATTATATTACGAAGTTCTAGCGTTTACTTTCTCATTTTTATTCGTCATTACTCGTTTTCATTGTCTAGTTTTGTGAGAAGTAGCTTCTTCCATTTACTTATTGAATCTTTATTTGCACATAAAAGTGTACAAAAAGACGAACTTAATGACAGACTACATTTTCTGCCACAGGTGCAACCTTAAAGAAAAAGTAAAACATACATATATTCTTAAAGTATGCATTACCTTCGAAACCTCGGCTTCGATTTTGTTGTACGATCTATAACAGTCATTTTTAAATTCCATCTTTAAGGTCCGTGGTATATATTAAGAACGTAAGATTCAATACCAATAAATTCGACAGAAACTACCACAACTCTTACGTCTACTTGTTTTATCTTCTTCTTCTTCTCCATTTTATATCGAAGGTTGGCGACCATCATGGCGATTTGGGCTTTCGTCACAGCAGCTCGAAATAAAGAACGTGTGCTCTTATTGAACCATTGGCGTAGATTTTTAAGCCAAGATGTTCTTCTCCTTCCAGGATTTCTTTTTCCTTGTATCTTACCCTGGATGAGCTGTTACAAATCGCATTTGGGATTGCGCATTATATGCCCTAGGTATTCCAGCTTTCGTCTTTTAATTGCGTTAAGAACTTCAACCTTCTTTCCAATTCTTTGCAGGACTATTTCGTTGCGTTCTTTGTCTCTCCAGGATATCCTTAATTCTTCTGTAAACCCACATTTCGTATTTCATAGTTGTATAATTGCGTGCAATATCTGTTTCATTTTTGTCACAGTCGAGTGGCGTAATGAGTCTCGACGAGTGTGCGTTACACTTAAACGACGATGTTTCTGATTAAATGGAGTGGAAAGATCACTATTAACATTCATGAGGAATTTCTCTAAAGTAAAATTTCACATACACTGGCCTAACAAGACCTGCTTGAACGTCGCAACATTTCGAGTTTAATGAGGCATTGTAAACAAATAGCTGGGCGCGAATCGACATGCAATATGCATAGTTAATGGGCGAATAAATTGTTAATGTTAACTGGAATTTGATTGATTTAGAGTCATAGTAACCATTAATAGTTAATATTAATAATAAATGATTGCCTTTTAAAATAACACAGATAGATCTTGGTGATTAGCAGATTACCATCTCAGTCTACTCCGGTAGAATTAAAAGAACGTGAAAGATAATATACAACTGGATTACAATTTTTTATAATAGGTTGGCAACACATCTGTAATATTTATAGTAATTGTTTGTTGGATCACTTAAGCGTAAGCCTGTCTGTTTGCCCACTTCTCCAAGTTCTTTTTACTTAAAAAAGAAAGGTAGCAATAATTCTTTGTTTTTTTTTTATTTTTCAGAAATATTGCTAACATTCTTGTTAATCATTCCAACTAAGCTCGAACTTGTACTAGGAGATGGTTCACGTCAATAGTCGAATGGTGGATTCGAATCTTTTTATCGATATTTTTAGATTTAGATTTTTATATTCGATACCGTATTGTAAAAAATGGGTTTTGAAAAGACAATATACAAACAACAAGCATTTAGCAAATGTTTATAAAAAAGTATAGACATATTATAGGGATCCGTTATAAATTGTGACTAAATCATGTGATATATTTTTGAAACCACCTTTTCATTATCATAATATCATTAAAGTTATAGCTGATATACATACACATATATGTTCCATTGTTGGGTTGTAAATAAAGTATAAGGGTATAGCCCACCACAGCAGCCCTAGTGCGGATAGAAACACTTTATCTATAGGGATCCTCACGGTATTTTCCTTCGACGCCGTGTGGTAAAACAGTAAATAAAATAGCCATAAATAATTTTATTGGTGCCGGCACTGGAGATCGAACTCCGCTCAGCCACTTGAGGCAACCGCCGCGAAAGTAGATCCACATTATATTACCACGATAGAAAAATCGCAAAATGAAATGCATTTTCTGTTAGAGAGTCGATGAAATTCAAATTATCTACATTTGAAATTACATACATATTAATGTACGCACCTCCCGATACCGTAAACCTGTTCAGACAACAATGAATTTCATTTCGCTGCAAATCTCTTTTCAATTACACGCGCGCAATAAAGATGGTTATCTGTGTGGCGCACGGCAAAATGTGCAAATTGTGTGTGACATATTGCCGTTTATTTATGTATACAAAAGGGACAGTGTATTTTTTATTTCTATTTACTGTGCACGAGAAATCGTTTTCATTTTGAGCTAATGCTAAAAGCTTTTAATTCCTTCACCGTTCGCTAAAAACATTTTCACATGACACAAACTTTTACAGCAACTCTATCTGTGGGACTCTCATGCTGTGGCCATTAGGAAATCTGAGACGATATTTTTCATTCAAATTCAAAATCAGAGTCAAAAAGTTTTAATTAGACAAGTCCACCTAACATCATTTATACTGATTTGATATATGTAAATATATTATATGTATTCATTACTCTACACGTTTTGTCCTTGTATATATAAGTATATATATGTATATATTTATACCTATATTATATGTTTGTATGTTTGTATGTAAATGTTTATTATTAGTATTTAAGTATATCGTATATTTATTATAAACTCCCGCCTCTTCTTTTTAATAATTCTTTCCATCCAAAGGTTGCCTGGAAGAGATGGCTTTTAGCGATAAGACTGCCCATTGTTTATGCATCATTGTGTCTTTAAAAATAAATAAATCACACGACTCATTAGACAGGGCTCCTAGAATCATTCATTCATTCGAATCATTTCAATTTATTTCTGTAACTATTTTTATTGCTTTAAATTAATATTGATTCTGTGACTTTAAAAATGATAAAAAACTAATATTGTCTGTATAATTTATTGACTTAAAAAAACTATTTAAAAAAGACATTTTTAACAGATAAAGAAGACAAGTTGATAACTGAAAAGTTGACTGGCTACTTTGAAGTTCACGCTTTCCTAAATCCTCATTTAAGTTCTTCACGTACAAAATTCTAAATAAGGTGGATAGAGAAACCCATCGAGCTAAATATAACTAAATATAATTCGTGCGTCAGTGTGCGAGGAAAACACATTAACATCGGGCCTTTGTTTACACGCGACGTGTAAATCTATGTGTGCGCTATAGTCGGGAAACGCAGTCCTAATAAAAGTTAAAATAGATTTAACAACCTTCCGCAACGGCTCACGTGAGTTCACTGAACTCTGGACTAAACGTAATTTGGGCGTTTTGACAAGACGAATCATGCTGAACATTTGTATTGTGTCAAGTTGGTAGCTATTAAAAAAATATACTAAAGGGAAACTTTAACGAAACATATTTGTATTGATTTAAATAAAATCTGTACTGATATGGAGATGTTATTGTTTATTAACTTTTAAGAACTCTACGGAATTTCTAAATAAAGGATATAAAGGATTTTTTTCCAAATTACTAACATTCTTGTTAACCATTCCAATTAAGCTTAAGCTTGTGCTAGGAGATGGTTCACGTCAATAGTCGAATGGTGGAAAGATACGATACTTATATCATACTAGCTGTGCCTCGCAGTGTTATCCGCGTTGTGTAATAATTTAAATGCAATCTGTACTAATCAATATGGAGATGTTATTGTGTGTTATCTTTTACTGCAAAAACTATAAAAGATACGATACTTATACTAGCTACGCCCCGCGGTGTTATCCGCGTTTTGTATTAATTTAAATGCAATCTATCCTTATCAATATGGAGATGTTTCTGTTTCATTTCTTTTACTGTAAAAACTATAGAAAGTATAGACACGATACGTACATCATATTAGTTGCGCCCCGCGGTGTTATCCACGTTTAATTATTGTTTATCTAAAATAAAGTAATAGTCTAAGATACTCCTTAATAAATCAAATATGCCAGTGAAAGTCCCGAAGTCTCGATAACTGTCCAACCGTCCGAGAACAAACAGACAGGCAGAGAGAATGTTACTTTGGTATACGTAGCGTATATTCAAATGCAAGTAGTCTTCTTCTTCGTTTTCTTCTGAAGGTCGTGCTTTTCTTGAAGCGCCTTTATGAAGCAACGAACTCTTTCCGGAAAATCGACGAGCTGCCTCCACAACGCTCTGTCCTCGGCTTTTCTCATGGTCGGAATGTCGTGTCCCACCTGATGGTTTGGATTTGGTCAGACCAGCCTGTAATGGTATGCATGAATAAGTGTTATTTCTGTACTATAAACAGACACTCCTATTTTATTTATATGTATTAATGAGATGCAGTGTGTTTCGAAAAAGGTTTTAGTTTATTTACTCATTCGAACTAATTTTCGAATTTGAATTCGAATATTGTTTACTCATTCGAACCATTTTTTTGTTTTTTTGAAAAGATAGCTAGTTATATTTCTTTTTTTTTCAGAAAATATTACGATCATTCTTGTTAACCATTCTAACTAAAGCTTAGGCTTCGTCAATAGTCGAATGGTGGATTCGAACCTACGACCTTACGATTCGCAGACCGTACCCTATACCATTAGGCTATTGGCGCTTCAAATATAATATATATTTTTTTTGTTAAGTAGATACTAATTTCAACTTTTCTAACATATCTCCTTTAATGGCATTTGGTAACAAATTCAACAGGACTTCAAGAGAAGCATTTGACCTTGCCACCTGTCCAATCCGTTTTGGCAGACACTGGACTTTCAATTAACACGGTTTTTAGAGGCTTCGCGAATCGACAATATCGCATTCGAATGGATATTGCTTTTCATTTTTTTATTTACATTGTAAGCCTGGTGCCACCTTACAAATGGACATCGTATTTGTACTGCTTCAGTGAATCTCAGTGGAATGTGTTTAATGCGCACTCATTCGATTTCTTTCATATAGTTGAACATCAGTGATCGACTTATATGATTTTCATCAGTGTTTTGAGTCTATCGTTATGCGTGTATCGTAGGAATATTACGAAACCAAACTATCATTAAGCTACTGTTAGCGACAGTTGGTCCTACTGAATGCCAATTTAGTTTTAAATATTATTGTTAGCGAAAGTTGGTCCTACTGAATATTATAATCTATAAAGTTAATGGACTGACTATAAAAGTACTTTAATTTAGTCAACTAAAGTACTTTTATCGGTTGTCGGCAACCAAGGCAGTTTCCGCTTCAGTCTTTGAAAGAGATAGACTAGAAATTTAGGATAAAAAGGAGAGGACTCTCTCTGTAGACAATTAGTGTACAGTTTAGAACACGTGAGTTATGCTGGAGGAAAAGCCCTTTAAAAGTGAATCTCTGAAGCAAAGTCAGTAAGTCTTTAATAAATTACCTCTAACGCTCTTGATGTATTGCTGTTAATAATATGATAAAATATAAAATATGTTGTGTACGATGTTGAGCAAGGTAGCTTACACTACCCTTAAAGTACATACTTTCTAAAAAATGAATCATGGAAATCCGTTGGCGCGATATTGAGTTATTTGTCCATTTGTGCACATATTTGATGCAAATTTAAGACTTACATGATTTTCTCATAGATTTCAATGTCAGAATTGGACCATACGGGAAGCACCAGCAGTCGGACACTCTTTGACGGCACGGGCTGCCCAACAGATTTCATCTCCTCGCAAAAAAAAGTCCAAAGTTATGCGACAACAAAAAAAAATAGACGAATTGAGAACAACCCCCATTAGAATTCAATTGAAACCTTGATGTTATTGTTATTTAAAATAAAATCGGTTCTTGTTTTTATTTATTTTTATTTTATTTTATTTGGAACAACAAACGAATACACATTAAAAGCTTAAGATAAAAAATACATTATGTATAAAGAGTAATAAATATGTAAACAACACCGTTATGCACATAATATAATAATAATGTCCTCAAAATGTCTACAGGACTACATAATTTTATATCTGTATTTAAATCTATCTATATATCTATATTCACACATTTAAAATATCCAGTTTCTTTTTTAAAGTTTTTTTATAAGAGGAAAAGGCAAGAAATAACACATCAATGTTGGCCAAATGGTCATTATACTGCTTCATAATCCGATCAATGGAGCGCGTTCACCGGCGTTGGTTCTCGTAATAGTGGAAGAAAACATTTTGTGAGTGTATGTATCACGAATGCGCTGAGAACTGCTAGGAACACGAAAGTATATATTATTAATTAGCTCTGTACAATCGAATTTATTGTGGCAGATTTTGTACAGAAAAATTTGATCATGGTATAACCTTCTAACTTTCAATGAACGTAAATCGAATTTAATAGTTAAATATACTGGTATATTAACGCCACAATACATCCCTAAGCAAGATGAATAGAAACATAAATAAATTTACCGCACAACAAATGCTTTCCATTGATTTATTGCGCAATAAAGATATCGAAGTGTTAAATATCAGAGGGCCGGATAGCGGTGAGCGAGTGGATGGGTTCTGATTTACTGCGCACGATCGTTCCAGGCACCTTGCTCTTGGCAAAGAGATGTTCTAACTCATCCGTCGCCTGTGGTCTTTTATACGACGGCAATGGACCGGTAGTTTCTAGGAGGCGGTAATGTGTATGCATTACATGTTGTTTATATTACATGTAATATGTGTGTGTACAAGTTTTAGTCTTCTATGCTACATCTATTATGTAAGACTAGCTGAGTTACTCGCGATTAAAAACTATTTTATTTCTATTTTCTGAAATAGACAGAATATATAGTCTAATATATAGCCTAAATTTCTCCATTTTACCTACAAAAACCAGTTTCTCCAGATCAACTTTTTGTCTTCGGGCAATATGGCCAAAGTAGCTGACTCGCCGGTAGCAGGTAGTGGCCAGTCTGCTGTTAACCTTAAGTTGGCAGAGAATATTACGTATACCACGGACAGCAAAAAGAACTAACTAGTCCATTGACAGCCAACTTAACGTTAACACCACATTTCAAATGCATCAATTTCTTTCGGTCGGCTGCTCGGATTGAGCACGACTCTAACGCGCACGACTCTGGTGTCTGTGGCTTATGACACGTTTCTGTTTTACCATATTCTGATCAGCTTCCTTATTGCTGCTTTAGCCATCTGTGTACGTCTCCGAATTTCCCCTTAGCATCCCCTTTGGTTGGTTAACAGAGATCCTAGGTACACGACGCCTACTATCTCCAGGTCTAAGGGTTTTCCTGTCTGTGTTATAAATCCAGCTCGATCTACACCATAATTTTTGCCTTTGACTTATTTTTGGGAGACACTGTTTCGCTTGCTCGACCACTCTGCGGAACTTCGCTTCGCTCGACAAAGTAATGCAGTAAAAAGTGTTTCCATTTATTAGTATAGATGGAAAGTATATTATTATATTTTTTGGTTATAAAGTTATTGTAGTAACCGTACTACAATTAGGCTAATAATAATTACAAGAATTTGTATTCCTATTTCTCGATCATTCAGCGAACGAAGCGTATTATACTTATTAGGTGAACAGAACGGTCTTTTCTTCAACTTAAATTAAAGTTCTCACTATGCCAATCCGAATACTTCAATTCCTATATCTAACGCGATTCGATTATATAAAACCAATCTAAAACGCTCATACACGTCGAAACATCTTGTAGCAAAAACGTATACACCCGCAAAAACGGCGTCGACGGCCGTTCATTTCACACCACGTTACGGCGGCGACAGGAAAAAAATAATAACATCTCATTTGGACATGTTTACGTTCAGTCGAACGCATCAATCTAACTGTGCCCGATGGACGTGACAGATAGGGGGCCCGCAAGCTCTTGTAATAGAGCCGGGGCTATCTGTAAAGTGATCATCGCTCTCGTGCGAGCACACCTGTACATTTAGACGCGGCATGCGCTCACGACTGTACCGATCCGTTAGCTACACGATCACTTTCCCTGCCTTCTTAAAGTGTTTTATTGGGCTAACATCACAAGTGCTGTTGTGTCGCTCGATGCCTTTAACGTTAGAGTCACTGAGCTCTAAATCTCATGACAAAATGTTATTTGTAACAAAACTATTTACAAAGAAAGCTATGTACAATTAGATAGTAGAAGCAAAAATGTAATTTAGGTAATTAAGTAGGAAACATAAGTATAAAATTTATATGTAACGGTAGAATAGTAGAAACAGTACAGAAAAAATGTAATAATAAAAAGATGGTAAATAAACATGGACTGGAAGATGAGGAATGGGTATTTGATGAGAATGGAGACGAGGTGTTTACTAATGAATAGCGTGATAAGAACCCTAACTTTGTACAAAAAATATTAATCCTCAAGCAAAGAACACTATTGGCAGTTAAATTATTAAAATTCTTCTAAGGAGCAGTGAGCTTCACATAGCAGGAATCTTGCATTTAAATTATTTTTAAATTCACTATTGCTTTTTAAAGTATAGGAATTTTGTTATTACTATATCTGGTGATCAAAGTTTACTATCTATTTAGTGCTGATTATGTCCATCTACGACTCGCACTCAATAAGTTTTTCATTGACTTGACTCAATCAAAGCAACCCAAAGGTTTATTTGGCTAACGTTGCCCATTTTTTATTCTAGGCAACGTCACGCGCCGACAGTGTTTTGTAGATTACGCGCCGACAGTGTTTTGTAGATTAAATCGGCGTATGTAGTAGCCGGCAGCTTTTATTTTTATTAAGAGCTCAACAAGTTGAGCTTACAATTAAGCCGTCAAATCAATTAATATTTATGAATTGATCTCGAATAATTCCTTACGCAATTTGGGTAACGGGTAAATTGGTTGTAAAAACAATGGCCAAAACAAACCACGCTTCCGTCGTAATTGTTTAATCGTTGCCAATCATTGAATTGTAAAACTTCCGATTATGTATTGTTTGTTCGATTAATATCGTGCAAACGTTTGTTGGGCCTTGGCACACTGGTGGAAATCATGGTTCCTTTAACAAGGTGGTTACTGTTTCTCATTGTTCGACGTTTGCTTATCAGGTTTCTGAAGAGATATTTTTTATTGCAGTTTGTTCGAAAATATTTAAGTGCTATTGATTCCAGTCAATGATGTTTATCCAGTTTTTATTATACGTGTATCATACAACAACAGGTATGTGAAATTCTGTGCCATTTTAAATTGATAATATAATAGGTTGGGGAAAAAGTATTTCGCGTAATAGTATGTATTAACTAGTATTAAAATCTCTTTGGCTATACTATTTGTATCTGGCTGCTTTTGATACCATTGAAAGTTTAAATTTTAAATAACATAATTCCAAATTTAAATTAGGAAAATATGTGATTTTAATTTGTTTTCTCTGTCATGATTACCTCAGTGCTTGAAGTCGAAAGTCTTCGACCAGTGTGTGTTACCAGTGATGACATACGGAACTGAAACGTGGTCTCTCACTATGGGCCTCATAAGCAAGCTCAAAGTCGCATAACGAGCTATGGAGAGGGCTATGCTCGGAGTATCTCTACGAGATCAAATCAGGAATGAGGAGATCCGTAGACGAACGAAGGTAACCGACATAGCTGGCCGGATAAGCAAGTTGAAGTGGCAATTGGCAGGGCACATAGCGCGTAGAACAGATGGTCGATGGGGCCGAAAAGTTCTCGATTGGAGACCACGGACCAGCAAGCGCAGTGTGGGACGTCCACCCGCAAGGTGGTCTGACGACCTCATAAAGGTCGCAGGGCGCAGCTGGGTGCGGGCCGCTTACAACCGGTCCTTTTGGAAATCGTTGGGGGAGGCCTACGTCCAGCAGTGGATGTCTTACGGCTGAGATGATGATGATGATGACTGTCATGATGAGTGAATCTAATGAAGAAATTCGATACATTTAAAAAGTTTATCACAAAAAAAGTAAAAATGCAACGCAAGCCGCGAAAAAAATTTGCGATGTTTATGGACCTAGTGAAGTGTCTGTGAGATGAGCACAAATTTGGTTTAAGCGATTTCGATCCTGATTTTTTTATGTCAATGATGCACGTTGCTCTGGTAAGCACGTCTCATAAAATGAATTAATATCTTCAATAATAAATTTAAAATAGAATTTCCTTTGCTTTATTGGTTAGACGTTATTACGATTCAAATCGTTTATCGTGCATTTCCTATCGATTACATTCCTTCCGTTGCATCCGTTATCTTCGGTGGTCTCTCTGAAGTGAAAGGATTACGAATGTTTTAGGAAAGAAGTGTAAACAGTGAAGTTAAATGTCACAACGTGACATATTTAGGCACGATACATTAAGATGTATTTAGTCAAAACCGCCATAAGAAGCTTACTTGTCGGTGGTATAGAATAACTTAGCTGCGTCAATCATAGAAATCCAATACGACAATTTTTAAAGAAAAGTTATATGCCATATACATAATTTCCACATTTCATATAGGCTCCGAAACGGCTGAACCGATTTCAGTGAAACTTTCAGGGAATCTTCAGATTGACCTGTTTAGTAACCCTGTAAAGTTTGGTGATGTTCGGAGCACTCCTCTTTTTGAACTGTCAAACAAGCCATACGTCGTACTTTTATTTCCGACATTAACTTGAGCCCGATATGTTTTTGTATAAACGATAATGTTATATATTATAATTTACTGATATGTACATGGGTGTAGGTAATGAACTTCACCGGCTCGAGAAGAGAATGAATACGGAGAGAAATGAATAATTTTATATCATGTGAGAGTTAAATTAAATATTTAATAATGTAAGTTTATTGTTTAAATAAATAAAGCAAAATCTAGCCGGGAAAGCAAGCTGGGTGCGCTAGTTACTAAAGCAGAAATTTTGTCCAAATATTTGAAGAGATATTCGACATGCATATTATTATGTTGGTAAGTAGGTACGAGCAAACATCATCAATCTATATTGCGTAGCGTTATCGCAAATATCAAGCAATTTGATCCAATGTAATATGAGATGGTTTCTACAGACTTTGGTGTATGCCAGCATGTATTTATTACCCGCATATTTGTGCAACGTATTCCGTTTTACAAACCGTTTCACTGGGCATCGCGTTAAAACTGTGCATCGTGCACTTCGACGCCCTCGCAGTTTAAATACGTATTATTTTATATACGATATCATTTTTTTGGAACAAACTACACAGGTTGGTCAGAGAAATTGAAAAAAACCTTAACTGATTCATCGGATTGAGAGGTGGTATAGAATAAACCTCTATAGCTACTACTCGGCACAAGGTTCCCCTCGGTGAGGGGTAACCTCGGCTTGGACGGTTGACGTTATGCGTAAGCATTCCCAACCTAGGGCGTCCGAGACGGCCGAACCACGGCTCAGTCAGTTACTATTTCACGGATAATCGATAGGAAAACATTATAATGCACGTTTATTTAAAGAAAAATGGGCATAAGAAAGAGCTACTCGCTGTTTTTTGTCCATCTCTTATATAAAAATACAAATCTATACTTTTAAATTTATTTTAATAGAAACATTATTGTTAAAACGTTCTCTATTTCTGTAAATAAATATCGTATTCATTGAATAATTGAGGTAACACAAATCTTAGATATTGTGACGTTTATGTATTCGACGTTTCTAGATGTGCTTCTAATAAGGGATTATAATAACAAATAACCCTCTATTAATAACGCACCCTTATAGCTCGTTTAAAACTGTCAAGTGGTATTGTAAACGGACTGTATACATTTATGGCGCCATTGAAAAGTGAATATAGAGAACTACGGCCGCGACCCGCTTTCAGCGACTTGCTTTGCTCTTCGTGAATACACTTTATATAATTTTCTGCCCACGAGGCGTAATTTCCTTAAGCCTTTGACGGGTTGAGTTTGTAATCTTTGCTGATATACAACCTTCGCGAATCGCATGTTCTGGAGATTATCCGACTTAAGTCCATGTTCAACTTTCTACACAGAAATCAATTAAAACTCACCGATGACTTTTTTAATTTTTTTTTAATTTTGAATAACTTAAGGTATAAAATACATAAAGTAAAATGACTTATAAGTAAGTAAACTACACCGTTATCCACGTAATAATAATGTCCACAATATGTCTATTTGACTACACACACTTTATTATTTGTCATTTATTATTTTAAGCAGATCACACATTTAAAATATCCAGTGCCTTTTTAAAAGTTTTTTTTTTAAAGAGTTAAAGGAAAGAAATAACATATCTACTTTTTTTATTTTCGAACTACACAAATTGCCCAGGCCCATTGCCCAATCCGGTGAAGCAGTCAAGGCAGAAGCTGGGCTGAGAGGTGGCATAGCTCTTAGGTCGCTTAGCCTGAACCTCTAGTAATTCGACACAAGGGTCCCCCCGGTAAGGGGTAACACATCTCTGTTGGCGAAATGGTCATTATACTGCTTCATAATCTACATTAATGGAGCGCGTTCACCGGTGTTGGTTCTCTAAATAATGCTCGTAATCATTTTTGCTTCGTAATACTATATTCTATTTGTATGGAACCTATTGGCTGCGATATATTTGTACCAGATGAATCGATTAGTAGTATATTACTACTTCTTCAAATGCCTCTCCACTACTGGAGGTTGGTGGTCAGCTCTTACTTACATATCTCTGTCGTGTGCCAAGAGAAAAACTTGTTCGTGGCTGGCAATGCTGGTCCAAGTCTTATGTTTTCCAACCATGACTTCCTCCTACGTCCAGCGCGTCTCTTCGTTGCTATTTCGCCAACATAATTAATTGAAAAAACTGATATTTTTCGTGTCTGCAACAATTCGCGGTTCTTTCAGTCGCACTGGCGCTACCCGACGTACTTATTACTGCGTTATGTAATAAATAAACTCTTACGAAAGCACCATACTAAAATGAATACCATATCAGAATTGGACCACACGGGAAGCTAGCTTTCAAATAAAAAAAGAATTCTCAAAATAAATTCACCCACTCGAAAGTTATGAGGTAACAAACATACAAAAAAAACATACAGACGAATTGAGAACCTTCACCTTTTTTGAAGTCGGTTGATAAAATAATCTAAGCTAAGCTAAATAAAAAGGGCTGAGTGCACACATGGTGCGTATGGCCTGCGATGAATGCGTCTATTTAAAAACACCTAAAGCATTGTTCTCATTTTAGAAGTTATAATAAGGCATGGTGTTTGACAATACCAGTGTTGTGCGCTTCAATGGGTGATTTTTTTGACCTTATTGCCACCGCGTGAGCGCTTTGTTTCGTATTTTAGAGTTTTTAGAATATTCAATAATGTATTTAACAGTTTATAATGGCTGTTATGTCCCCCTTATGTGCACTGCAGAGTGTAGTGTAGCCGCATGCAAGCTAACGGTTTACACTACTAAAATTGCTTTGATTTTAAATGATATAATTTTAAATAGAAACCTAACAATATTCCTTTTCTTCAGAAATATCACTAACATTCTTTTTAATCTTTCTAAGCTTAAGCTTGTGAGAGGAGATGGTTCACGTCAATAGTCGAATGGTGGATTCGAACCTACGACATTACGATTCGCAGACCATACCCTAAAAATTAGGCTATTGACGTTTAAAATCAAACAAAAATTGAAGATAAAACAGGGAAAGTGTATTTTTATTTCTTTAAAGGACCAACGAGTGGCTAGGTTGTATAGATTCAGCCCTGTAGTTCTGGGCTGTCAAGAATAAGACTACGGTATCCCCTGCCTGTCGTAGAAAGCGACTAAAAGGGGCCTCGGGTTCACTGGGCGACAAGGGCGGGGGCATTTCTCGTCCGCCAAGATGGACCCGGGAAGAAGGCGACATTGGCTGGCCCGTGTCGCCTTGCACTGTGAGCGCACAGGGGGGGTAACCTCCTAACCAGTAACCTCCCACCCGGGAAGTGTTCTCCTTAAGCACAGTGGCACAGGGGCACCGGTGCGTTCCTCAGGAGATCCCGGAGCCCCTCACCATGCACCAGGTTTTAATGGGTGAAAACTACACATAACCGTCGCCTTCCTTTGAAGATTTCCTCTCCGTTAACAAAAAAAAAGGATAACAGTGACCGTTTTATTGTCCGTTACAGTAGACCTGGGAAGAAGACGACATCGGCTGGGCCGTGTATATGAACTATATGTGTAATAAGCTATTAGTGTGGGAAATTTCATAGACCTCTGTCCTCGCATTGTTCGCATTAGAAGGTATACAAATTCAAGTAATTTAATGACGAATTGAATGAGTGACTTGACGTATTAAAATAATTATTACATTTCACAGTTAGATTAAAGAGAAGAAAGTTTGAGACGCGAGCAAAACAATGTGTACATTAAATGTTCGGTGAGAGTTAGAGTGAACTATGTGAACAATAATCATGTTTCAATTATTATAAAATAAAAGGAGACACGACGCTGTGTTCGCGGCGTGAAAGTGGTCGCAGGCAACTGGCCCCTGACAGAAGTGCACCGTCACCATGAGATTGATTCCACGTCGGCCATCGCTCACTTATCGTTCACGTAATAGGCAATTTGGAGCCGAAGTATCTCAGAAACGTACTCATCTTGACGCATTCACGAGCACCGCTGAAATTAAATCACGTAGCAAACCCAAGCACACTCAAACTTTTCTTTACATATATGTACAACTGGAAACTTCTTTCACATTTTTAACACTTATGTGTTTCTAGAAGGTAAACTAACATTATAGAAATAGAAATAGAAAACATATCTATTAAATCATTTGCATAAATTGTATACATTTCGCTATGCCAATGCACAATATTACTTAACAGTGACTCCCAAACTGAGTAGACGCTTGTATCTTTTTATATTATTAACCTCATGATAAACACACACTCACTCACACAAACACACACATACACTACACAATCGCATAACTTCTCGACTATGACTGTAGTTCTTTCTCTTTTTTTTTCCTTTTGCACACATTTTTGTTTTTTTTTTCATATATTTTTAATTATTAATTATCGCATAATTTACTTAACTTATATTAAAAACTTATTGTACGCAGGACTTACTGTTTGTGACTCTGGAAGGCACTGTCTCCTGAGATACAGGCACACAGGCACACTGCACCTAGTTCAGAAAACAGAGCTCCAGTATATGTAACATGTCTGTATTTGTGATATGAATAAACTTATTATTATTATTATTATCTTGAGAGCATTATAGAATTTCTCTTATATAAATAGAATTGAAAATAATTAAAATTAATAATAAATAATTTTAAGTTAATATAAATATATAAGCGTGTGTCAGTTGATTGTGTCCATGTATGTGCGTGTCGTTGACCTTTGAGTGGCCTTTTCGGTCTTGTAGTTGAGAACGAGCAACCATGTTGGTACCGTTTTACTTCTGTATAGATTAAGGTGCCTAATATCTAGAGTTATGGAGACATTGTACACCATTTTGGGAAGCGTAGGCAGAGTTGAGAAGAGAAGTTGCAGATGAAATTTTCTGCAGATTACTTAATCATTACGGGTTACACTTAATGCGAGAAAAAACATGTTATATGATCAGAAAAAGTTTAACTGGCCCTACGGACTGTTGACAGGTATTTTTAAATAACAAATCAAAAATTTATTAACAGGGTTTATCTATATCAAAACAAACAACCATTTGAAATAAGTTTAAGCTTGTGGTAGGGGACCTCGTCAATAGTACGGTTGAACCTTCGACCTTATGTTCCATAAACTGCGTTCCGAACCATTAGGCTACAGAAGCCTTAAAATAGTGTGTGAATATAGTTACTACTACATTGTTATTTATTGATTTTCGTTATTTGCACACAGTAAAAAGATATAATGTGAAATGGCATTCTGTGTCAGTCACCTTGGGGTTGTGTAGAGACAAAATAACGGGTGCAAGCTAGAAAAAATAAAAAATAAAAATAAATAATACAAACATGAATACATACATTCAATTATTTTTTATATATATATAAAACTATAGTAATATTATTCCTCGCGGTCAGTGTGTACGAATATACATTATTCTCTATTCTGTTAAGCACATTTTTTGTGACAAAATAAAAAATTATAAATTATATTAATCCATATTAGCACAGTTTGAGTGCCGGTGTCCTGGCCGAGCTCTAACGTAACAATTTATTTTGTGATTCTTATAATCTGTGCTGGTAGGTAAATGTTATATTTGATTACCTATAACTTTTTTGTGTTGAAAATTTCCAGCTAATATTAAGGCGTAACGTTTTAAGTGCCTTTCTAATTCGCGTGAGTAGTTGCCAACCTTTGGAACAACACGATAAAGGGTAAATTCTAACGTTTAAGCTTTTATAAAATGATTTTAACAATATAAGCTTTTCATTTTGTTATATACTTTGTTTAAAATAAAATTCCTACACATATAAAAGATTCCTACACATTGAATTTCAAATTATTTCAGTGCAAAATAAGAGAAATCCTGTTAAGATAAACATTATACCCTTGATGTATTATACGAAGACTATTTTTAATAATATATTTTGTGACTTTATTTGGTATGATTGCTAGGTAGGACATTGCTTTTACTACGAAATTGTTACTTATAAATTAATTACCTACTAGAATATCCAGCCCGCTTCGTAATTAAAAATTTAATTTAACTCTAACAATATATTAAGTTATTCATTTCTCTCCGTATTCGCCTACATCCATGTACATATCAGCAGCATCAGTTAACGGGTACATTCGCGGCGCTATAACTTACCTCGAATACTTAAAAATCCATAATTATTATCTTTAATATACTTCAGTATACGTTATTATACTTCATTATACTCCATTGTACTTCAATATGGTTCATAATGACATAAATATACACAACGCATGTGTCAATACAAATTTGGGTTATAAAACAATAGAATATCATCATAGTAAAAAAGAGAAGTGCTCCGATCGTCACCAAACTTTACAGGATTACTCGCCTGATTAATCTGAAGATTCCCAGTAAGTTTCAATGAAATCGGTCCTGCCGTTTCGGAGCCTATATGGAATATACCCACACACTTTTTCTTTAATATATATAGATGATATAGAAAAAATCTGATTCGAAGCAAGTGTTTGATCACGATTCCATCTTATGTTAAGTGATAAGGTGCATTAGCTTAGTAAATGCCTATTCTACTTTTATAACACTGATACACAATTTTTTATATAATTATGTTTGTATTGCTGTCAGGGTCCCAAAGGAATTGAAAAATAAATACAAAAAAGTGAAACATTATTTAGATTAATACACCTTAACGGGCTGATCAAAAATCTTAATAAAAATTCCGAATATTTATTTATAATATGGTGATTCATTCGTTGAATGTATCGTGGTTAAGAGAAAGTCATTGGTTCAAGTCTGACAGGGTTCTGATTGTCAGATAGTCGATTCGACACCCAGCATCTACGCTATCACTATTTACATTTCTAAACAACATTCATCGTTAATTTTAATTAAAACAATTAATCATTAATGTTTCTAAGAACGAAACGGCATACGTGGAGTATACAAGAACATAGTACAAAGATCGTAGACAAAGTAACGCCGTAGACGTTGACGGGTGGGTCTGGACAGACGTCCGTCACACGGACCTCGATATTCATCTCGCTGGAAGAGCCATTACCATCGAGTATCTTTGAATCGGAGCAACACTGATATAAATCAATGGAAGAACATACCTCTTCCGTTCATTGTTCTTGTGTACAACGAACGCTATTGTCTTCGACGCATTCCGAAATTTGAATGGATAAACCACAGTTCGATGTCTAAAGAGAAGTTGTTTGTTTTATACGAACAACAGATGCGAAATGTAGGATTTTTAGTGACTGTATCATTTACGTAATCAAATATCATTTTTAAGTTGTATTTGTATCCAAGTGATCTGATCTCTTAGGTCGATTAGCCTGAACCTATATCGCTAGTAACTCGACACAAGGGTAACACAACATGAGGGGTAACCTCGGCATGGACGGTTACTATGTTACGCGTAAGCATTCTGATCCGAGAGCGCCCAAGAGGGCTGACGCCTCGGTCGGTTGCTATTTATTTCACGGATAATCTAAGGTACATTCATAACCAAAACTAACTTTGAGTGCCACTGCGAAAGAAGCGTTGATTGGGAGAAGAAGTGGCCAAAGAAACTCCACCAACACTCCTAACATCTAAGGGGTGGGGCCTGCCCATAAAATAGGGGTAACGGGCAAGTATGACATTAAACGATTAGTTCGAATCATTAGGCTTGTACCAATGAATTTCTTTTAAACGACTTCAAAAAAGAAGGAGGTTCACAATTCGTCTGATGTTTGTTACCACATAACTTTCGACTGGGTTAACCGATTTAATAATTGAAAGCTGGTGCTTTCATTGTGGTACAATTCTGACCATGGCATCCATGAGAAAAACGATCATCAACATCAGCAGCCTGTGTCTATTCACTGCTGGGAAATAAGCCTTTCCCAATGCCTTCCACCACATACGATCCACCGCTTTCCGCATCCAGCCACTTCAGGGTATCCTTACACGGTAGTTGGTCCATCTGGAGGAGAGCGGCCCACGCTCCTCCGGCCCATGCGCGGCCTCCATTCCAAGACTTTCCTCGAGAATTTGCTGAAATATGCAGATTTCCTCGCAATAAAAACTTTACCGCCGAGCACGCGGTATATTAGCAAGTATATGACTACAATAAATAATCTTATTGGTGCCGGCACCGGGGATAGAATTTGAAATTTATATTAATGTGCTTATATATGTCAACTTTTACCGAAGGCGAAATTTGCCTAAATAATGTAAATTAATTCACAATCGGCTTACGAAATGCCAAGCTCAAGGGACGGAGATATGCACGCGACCTTTGGCCCGAATATATTTTCACCAAAATAATGAATTTGACCCAAGTTAAGTCGAATGCTCAAGTAAATAATATTTGAATGACTAAACTTTATTTTCTCTTTGCAGGTAAGATATCTTTGACTTGGCTGTTGGAACGAGTGGAACGGGGCCTTTTTCAAAAGTAAGATAAATATATGAGAAATATATCCAAATTCGGTAATACTGTAAGACCTGATCGGCGTAGATCCTTCCCAAAAAAGAGATAACGCTAGATGGATTGATGCCGCTACGATTTCATTTAATTATTTACTATATACAGTACTTCCGGTATATACATATATATACAAAGGCGAGCTTCATGCTATTTACTAGAACATAATGGTTACGATACGTACGTTTGTTTATTATTTAAAAAAAAAGAAAGCGGGAAATATTTTTTTCTTCATAAAACATTATTAACAATCGTGTTAACCATTCCATCTAAGCTTAAGCTTGCAATGTGCCAATCCGCACTAGGGCCGCGTGGCGGACTCTGCCCTTATACTCTCTTTACAGAGAAGGCCTGTGCCCAACAGTGGGACATATATAAAGGCTGTAAGCTAGGCTACTTTAACATATTTATAAAATGACACTATTTGGATGGAATGAACAAATAGATCTATGTATAAGAACTCTGTTATTTTTTTATTACAAAAATGAACCTTGTGATATTTATGGCACTTTCTACACGAAGGTCGTTGTGTCTACAAATCATGCGTAACTAAGCGGCTACAATATCGACCCAAGTGAACGGAGCTCCGATATGCATAGCGAACAGTTTGTCGTAAGAAGTGGCCATCTCTATGATGTACGGGTAATGTGACACCACAAAGTATTATACATTCGTTCCGGATCGTGGATTCGATTCCGCATTCAGTGCCACCTCGTGTTAAATAAATAGGCGTGTGAATTTGAAAATCGAGTTTCACTTTCCTTGTGTTCGGATATAATGACGTTTATAACAACAAACAAATGTACTCGTGAGCAAAAATAAAGGGTCGGTTAAGAAATTTTGAATATTTCGAAAGATATAGACGCTAACTAACTGCAATAGATTGTGCACTATAAACAATTAAATAACCTTAAAATAAAATATAATGGCCTTTTTTTTGTTGACGGGGAGGAAATCTTCACAAAGATACCCCGCCTTCTGGGGAGAAGGCGGCGGTTATGTGGGGTTCTTACCCACTAAAACTTCCCCGGTGGCCCTTTCCTCGGTGCATGAAGAACGAACGCATCGGAGCCCCTCTGCACTGTGCTCAAGAACAGCACGTCCCGGGGGGAGGTTACTCCCTCTACCCCGTGCCCTCGCAGCGCAAGGCGACACGAGCCAGCCGATGTCGCCTTCTTCCCGGGTCCAATTTGGTGGACGACGCAGGCCCCCACCCTTGTCGCCCAGTGAACCCGAGGCCCCTTTTAGTAGCCTTGTACGACAGACAGGGGATACCGTAGTCTTATTCTTGAGAGCCCAGAACTACAGGGCTGTAAAAAAATATAATGGCCTACAATATCTCAACAGTCATTCAAATCAATCCACTTCCTTTCATTGCATTCTGAATTAATGGATTCAACGTCGTAACAAATTGCCAACTACTGCACTGGTGTGTCCCTTGCATCGAACGTTGATTGATTGCGAGCCCACAGCATGGTAAGTAGGCTTAATTGTATGCTGGCTGTTTTATTTCTTTTATTCAAGAGCGCTTTGAGAAATGTTTCCTTAACGACCTTGTTGTGAATCTTGAATGATTTCCCCACACTCAATTAGGGAGGTGTAAATACGAGAGAGGAAATTTTAAAAACATCTATTTAGATCAGAAAGATCTTTTTTATATATTTAAATGTTTAATGGACAAGTATATTTAGGAGTAAAAACAAAAATCGACTTTAAATCAAATCAAACGTTGAACGCTATTAAACCCCGACGCCCTCTTTGTATTTCCGTAATTATCTGAATACTACGAAACAGCATTAATCATAAACTAACCAAACTCTTCTCAAACTACCCTTAAAGCCATCCTTTCCTAAAAAAAAGGAATCATCGAAATCGGTTGATGTGATATTGACTTTTTCGTCCATTTCTCACACACATACTTAATTTAAGACTTAGATTGTTTTCCCATGCAATTAGACATCAATTTAAATGTAACACACACACGGTACTTACCAGCTTTCAAATAAAAAAAGAACCATCAAAATCGTTTCACACAGTCAAATGTTATGAGGTAACAATCTTAAAAACCAAACAGACGAATTGAGAAACTCCTTTTTTGAAGTCGATTGGAAATAAAGAAAATTTGGATGTACAAAAAGCGTTCAGGGAATGTTGTTTTTTTGTTATTCAAACAAAAATGCATTTATTAAAGTACGTGAAGTCTTTCGCTAAATTTACTATGTTCTGTACTAAATGTGTATATAAAATTCGTCTTCGTCTAATATAGTCTTACGCGAGTTACGACATCGCTTATAGTGATAAGTTTATTTTACTCAAATTGACTGTACTAACTGTAATTAGTGTAATATGAGCAATAAAGTGTATATCTGTTTATCTAACGTCGTTTCGCACTTCGGAATACTGCTAGTTTGCAGATTATATATTATCAATCTATATATCTAAAAGAGAAAGTGTGTGGGTATGTTCCATATAGGCTCCGAAACGGCTGGACCGATTTCAATGAAACTTTTAGGGAATCTACAGGTTGACCTGGCGAGTAATCCTGTAAAATTTGGTGACGATCGGAGCACTCCTCTTTTTGAACTGTCAAACAAGCCACACGTCGTACTTTTTTATTTCTAACATTAACTTGAGCCCGATATGTTTTTGTATAAATAATAAGAATGATATTGTATTTGATGATATGTACACCCACTCGAGAAGAGAATAGAAGAGAATGAATACGGTGAGAAATTAATTATTTAATATATTGTGAGAGTTAAATTAAATATTTAATGATGCAAGTTTTTTGTTCAAATGAAATAAAGCAAAATCCGCGAAGCCGCGAGGCGAAGCGGACTGGGTACGCTAGTATTTAATAAATCGTATATGCTTAAAGAAATGAAATCGGGAAATAGTGCAATACAAATAGATAACCACACTCATAAAAACTAATCACTCGATCAATTAATCTGTAAGCAGTAAATGGTGAAAGAAAGGAAACAAATAATGCGATAATTTATCTGTTCGGAACATACGTATTACAAATTGTCAAGGGGAACGAGCACCGTGAAAGTACATAATTGTACACTCCGACGTATGTAAATGATACGCCGCGTATGATGGATACGGGCGTCGGTACTCCGTTCTTGATTATTGACATGATATCGACATCGTTTATCAGATATTAAAGCCACAGCTTTGTTTTATAGGAAAAGGGGCAGGTTAGCCTTTCCGTGTTCAACAGACTGAATTTAGGAGAGTGTATTCAAAAATTGCATGATCTAGTTCCTCCATTCCCCAGCCCTGTAGTTCTGGGCTCTCAAGAATAAGACTACGGTATCCCCTGCCTGTCGTACAAGGCGACTAAAGGGGCCTCGGGTTCACTGGGCGACAAGGGTGGGGGCCTGCGTCGTCCACCAAAGTGGACCCGGGAAGAAGGCGACATCGGCTGGCCCGTGTCGCCTTTCGCTCTGAGGCACAGGGGAGGAGGAGTAACCTCCCCAGGACGTGCTCTCCTTGAGCACAGTGCAGAGGGGCTCCGGTGCGTTCCACGTGAGATCCCGGAGCCCTCGTCATGCACCGAGGAAAGGGCCACCGGGGAGGTTTTAGTGGGTAAGATCCCCACATAACCGCCGCCTTCCCCAGAAGGCGGGGTATCTTTGTGAAGATTTCCTCCCCGTCAACAAAAAAAAAAAAGTTCCTCCATTCCCAATCCGCGATCGCATTTCAAGATGCACTGTTGGATTTTATCCATTTGTTGTGGATATCTCTTAAAATCGAACGAAGCGCTTTGCTTCGTCGTTCATTATTCGGACAGTAAAGGAATGGAATGTCACTAAAATTTACAGGCTTTCCCGCGACAGTCTTTCCCTCCGATTACAATGTGCTTTCAAGAATGATAAAATTTTAGAATTAATAGGCATTTACTAAGCTAATGCACCTTACATTCGAGGACTGCATTTCAGGTGAGATATTGGGCAAGCACTTGCTTTGAAAGTATAGAAAAAAACTAAACTAGTGTAAACATTCATATTACAAACACATCATACAACACATTACACGTTATCTGATATAGGAAACTGTTTAATTGGAGACAACAGTTAAAATAATTTCACCAGTTTTAACAACCTATGACATCTGAGCCTTTCAATGACCCAATGGCACTAATGACTAACATTATAGTCAATCATGAACACTAAATTATAACACGTTTTTCAATCGACTTCAAAAAAGGAGCAGTTTATCAATTCGTCTGTATGTCTTTTTATGTTTATTACCTCATAAGTTTGGACTGGGTGAACCGATTTTGATGATATTTTTTCATTTGAAAGCTGGTGCTTCCCATGTGGTTCAATTCTGACATTGGCAACCACGAGAAAACCATTTACGTCTTTAATTGGCATTAAGTATGTGTGCGACGAATGGACGAGTAACTCGATATTATGACAACCGATTTCGAAGATTCATTTCTTATTGGAAACGACGTACTTCAAGGGTAGTTTGATAAGAGTTTGGCTATGATTAATTCTAAATATAAAATTACTATGATATTTCGGAAATAAAGTCGGTTTTTAGTTTTAACTCGTAAATATTCTTGTGGAATACAATACGAATTGATACTAGCATTCAAGGTACTGTTTACACCTGCAGAGCAACTATACCTTTTGTATAAGTCCAAAAGTAACCACAAATGTATTGAGTATCGAGACCGTATATCATTGGTATTATTTGCATCATTGTGAATAGATGCACTTTCGAATAGTTAAATAAGTGGCACCTTTAGGGAATAACAAGTCTGCGCGTGACAATAGAACCACGTATCCAATATTAATTGCTCGTTCAATTGACGAGTCTGGTCACGTATGAATTGCATCCTTTACACGAAATAACGGGATGCTTTTATGGGTCATTATTAGTTCAGTGGGTGGGGTATTCAGGTCGGGCGTGGACGGATGCCTTTGTTCATTGAATGGGTTAGGGTTGATGAGTTTTAATTGCTTTCAAATTCATCCATTAGCGCTGTTATGGTTTTATTACCCTTTATATATATTAGAACTTCCAATTTTGGATCCTAAACAATGTTGCCCAAAGAAATTATCATATTTATTACAAAAGCAGTCGTGTCAAAATCTTTAATTAAACATTATGAATTGAACCCTTCGATTGATTAAAGGTTATTAATTGACTGAAATGCTTTTGCCTGTTGGATTTTTTCTAAATTAAAAATTTCAACTACCTGGGTTGTTTTGAACCACCGCCCTATTTTTCTCAGATACGTGTCAGCGGTACTTTTTTCTACTAGAAATCGAATTTCCAAAGATTTGGTTTCAAATGGGACCTTTCATGTGATTTTGCTAGCTTTAATTTATTTTTTTTAAAAGAAATCTAGCAATATTTCTTTTTCAGAAAAAATTATTAACATTCTTGTTAAACATTCCTACTAAGCACAAACTATGGATTGTTGATGATAAGATGGTTCACGTCCTTACGATTCGCAGACCGTACCCTAAATTGACGCATTGATAAAAAAATCGTACGGAAGATGTTTGTTGGTTCTTCTTCTTCCTGCCCTTACTTGATCTTGACCACGTATAAGCAGTCTCCATTGAGTGCGGTATAGACAGAGTTATCAAATTTGGAAATCGTTAGGGGAGACCTATGTCCAGCAGTGGATGTGTTGCGGCCGAAATTATGATGACATCTTTAGAGCTAAGATTTGCTATTTCACTAGAAGCGTTTATATCATGATCGATGCCTCTACAAATGCTACTTGTGTCATTGACCTCTTGTGTCGATTGTAGTAAATGCAACCGCAGGCGGGTACTTGAATGCTGTTTCAATTTTAGCCCGCTCTCATTCGCGGATGTAATTCTGAAATGGATGCTGTCAACGCGCGCACCTTTTCAATGATGCTGTAACGGATTTCCATTTAATTTCCTGGTGCGGATACTGCATGTGTTGCAAATATTAATGCGTTATTGAAACAGAGCATCGTTAATTAAACTTTTAGTATATCTAGGATATGAATTATTTTATGCAGCTATTAATTACGGTTAATTAATGACTTGGTGTCGGATTTAAATGTGTTCTCTTCAGACTTGCAGAGCTAGTCCATTACCTAGACCATCACGATACAAATTGGTTGAGAAGTAGTATCTAGGTCCAACCTAGGTATTCTTATGCGTTTTAATAGATTTACTAGAGATTTTAACTCATTATCAAAATTTAATGATATCGACCTCTTTTCTCATTTGTAAAGTCATTAAGCCCTAAATAGTATTTTTTTGTTCTATTTATTTTTACATAGTTAATTTTAATTTTAAATTTAGTTTAATTTTGCTTTTGTGTTTTTTTAGTTATATTTTAATTTTGTCACTCGCCGTTTATTCATTGCATGCAGACTTCACCTGTTACTATGGTGGCATTAACCATGTAACTTTTCCACTGTTTTTGTATCTCTTCTTAATCGTCTCCTTCATTGCTGAAGGTCATGTCTAGCACAAAGTGTTGATCGCTCGCTTCACGATCAACTTCCACGCGTCCCTGTCCTCGGCGGTCTTCATGGCTTTGGTTGTTGGCAGGCCTGTGAGCGTCTTAACTGCGTCTGCCCACCGTGTGGGTGAGCGACCGCGTGCTCTTTTTCGGTCCACCTGGCCAACAACCATTAGCTTCTCGAGGTTATCCGGATTTCTGCGATGTTTTTGTATATTGTATGTTAGAAATGTTTATTGTGTTGGTGTTCAATAAATAAATAAATCCACATCAAAAAGGATGGTACTCAATTCGCATGTTTTTTATGTTTGTATTATTATAAACCGTTTCTTTTTGATCATACGCCATGTTTTTTGACATTGGAATTTGACTTACAGAGATATATAGGGGTACTCCTAGAATAAACATGAATGTTGATTGATATTTACAGGTTAATGACTGATAGAACTAGATACGTACATAGCGAGCCGTGGTAGCTCGAAGTTGCATAGTACGCTAGCATCCCGAGTACGATCCCCGGTGCCGGCACCAATAAATTTGCTGATGAAATTTAATGTGCTGATTTATGCGCTCGGCGGTGAAGGAAATCATCGTGATTAAACCTACACGTCTTGGAGAATTTTTCTAAGACATGTGATGTCTGTCAATCCGCACTAGGGCCGCGTGGCGGACTATGCCCTTATACTCTATGTATATATCTTTGTCAGGAAATCATATTTTTTCTATTTAGAAATATAACACAGTGTTAAATGGCTCTAAAGTGTTATTACTGATGTAATTTTAAATTTCCAGTTTAGTGTTATATCGAACAAGCAACATAATGAGTTAATTTCCTACTTGCACATTCTATAGACGGCTCTAGAGCAGCGGAGGCGCCTCATGACTTGTGACATTAATGCATAGATTTAATCTTGGGGTAATCTTCGATCGGAGCAATTACCATGATCGGGGTACTTAATTTGATAACTTCCGGTGATTACTTGACGTACTCGTACGAGGCTCGTCGTTACTGCCACTGATCTTTATTGAGTAACGCCGCAGTTTAAATTCCGCCTTTCTTAAAAACGACTAGGTATATTGCGATAAGAAAAGTCAATTATTAAATACATTAATATAGGAATGTTAATGGTTTATGTATATTTTGAGTAAAAACTTCTTTACCACTGTTTGAAAATGTAGGAACGAAAACGCGACTATAAAAGAAATTTATTAGTTTTCGAAAGAATGAGATAAATGTCATTATGCGGTATATTTCAGATTCATTTGGGCTGGGCGACAAGTAGGCGACATTGCCTGGCCGGTGTCGCCTTGCACTGCGAGGGAACAGGGTTGGGGAGGGGAGGGATTAACCTCCCTCCTTCCGTTATGTGCTCTCCGAGAGCGCGCGGGCGCCCTCTTTGTATTTCCGAATTATTGTAGGAATATTAAGAAATAGAATTAATCAGAACCTAAAAAACTCTCATAAAACTATCAAAAATATAAATGAACCATCGAAATAGGTTTGCGTGATATTGAGTTATTCGTCCACTCTCTTAAGTGGAGATGCAGGTGTGTTGCCGGCCTTTGAGAAATGAGTAGGCTCGTTTCTAGAAGGCGTACTGGAACGAAAACACCGTCGGCGACAGTTAGATCCACAGGTTGATAGTACATGGACGAACGTTAGCGAAAACCTACGGTCGTGGGACGCCAGCCATCAAGATAATGTAGAACTAATTTGAAATTCTGCAAATCTTACAATCACGCAAAAGAACAGCAAAAGCAGTAAATCTTATTCCTGATGCTCGATGCTCTAGTATCTCTTAAGAAAGGCGAGATCGTGGAACCTCGGCGAGGTTCGTGATCAGACGTTCCCACTCGTTTATTGGCAATCACGCTACCCTATTAACAAGCGCTCCTAATAAAGATATAAATTACGAAAACTTAATTAAAACGCTTATCTTACAGCTTATCGATCCGATCCGCACGACCGCGTTCTCTTCGAAAATCAAAAGATTTATGGGGGAAAGGCTCAGCCTAGCTAAGACAGTTCGACCGATAACATTCAAGACACCCTTATCTCCCGCCTGCGTTCTTACTAAACAATTGAAACCGGTAATGCGTCAATAGCCTAGGGAACGGACATGGTTAGGGGGGAGGTGGAGGAATTAACTCCGGTGCGTTCCTTTGGAGATCCTGGAGGGGCCACCGAGGAAGGGGTTTTAGTGGGTAAAAACCCCATTATGTTTGTGTTTGTTTCAAAATAATAAAATTATTATTCAAATTGCCAGACCAAACCCAGAGAAATGTATGTATGTTACAAAACGTAGTAATAATCCACATTTTTAATTAAGTTTTAAGAAAAAAATCAGTCTGTGTCGAATAGTGGCGAGCACATACGAATCGTTTGGGCACTTTTTTTTATAATTTCTAAGCAAGTGCTTGACTACGATCCCACCTGATGTTAAGTGGAAATGCAGTCCTGGATGGTAAGGCGCACTAGCTTAGTAAATGCCTATTCACTCTACTCTTGAAAATACCCACATTGTAATCGGAAGGAAAGACAGACGCGGGCAAACTATTCCAGTCCTTTGCTGTACGAAGAATGAAAGACGAAGCAAATCGCTTCGTTCGGGTTTGAGGGATGTTCACAACAAAAGGATGAAATCCCGCAGTGCGTCTAGAAGTCCGATGGTGGAAAGGGGATGGGGGAATTAGATCATGTAGTTCCTGAGCACACTCTCCAAAATGCAATCTGTGGAAAACCGAAAGGCTAGCTACCTTACGCCTGTGCTCAAGACTGAGCAGATTGGTTTCAGCTGCGTCACCAAATAGCCTCTTAGCCCGCCTCTCCACCGAATCAAAAGCTGCGAGATGGCATTTAGCTGCGCCTGCCCAAATGTGACAGCAGTATTCTACACACGACTGGACTTGAGCTTTATAAAGTGTTAAAAGCTGTCCCGCAGAGAAGTACGGTTGCACTTTGACCAAGATCCCAAGTTTTTTTGCAGCTATCTTAGCCATAGACTCGATGAATCGTCCGTAGTTTAGGGTCGGTGAGATTTCAATACCCAATAACTGAAGACGATCAGTGAATTCCACAGATAGATCCTGGAAACTTGGTTGGGAACCACTGGAAAATATGTGTAATGAAGTAATACAATGACGAAGTAGGGGTTTTTATCTACTTAGCAGTGCGTCAGAAACGAAATGCATTAATAAAGTAACTGTATCTTAGTCCGTTAGTCTACTTAGTGTAGATTGGATGGGCAGGCGTGATGCGCCATATTCACGACATGAAGACGATTCTCACGAGACTGCGCTCGCTAGCGTCGTATTGCGAACTATCACGTCAACTGACTGGTGCTTTGTGAAATGACGAGTGCAGATTAAAAGCAACTTGCTCGGACCGTGATGATGCACTTTATATCTGAGTGGCTTCGTTTTAACCAGTCCGTAATGTTGAGACGCTTTAAGAATATCAACTAAGGGAAGCATTCAGTGCAGTCTAATAAATGTTCGACATGAAAAATGAATGCAGAAGAGCATCGAATTGGTCAAAACCTTGGCCATATCCAAAGTCCAACACACGGATAGATTCTAAGACATGGTAGGTTTCCTCCCGATGTTTTCCTTCACCGCTGAGCGCGTGGTAAATCATTAGATAAAATTGCAACAAAAAATGTATTGGTGCCGGCACCGGGGATGGGACTGGGGTTTTTAACATACTTTGCAACTTGAGCCAACCGCCCGGACACTGAGCTACCACGGCTCATAGATAGATTTATTATTTAGATAATAACAATCGTTTTTTATTTTACTTTTCCAAAGGTTACAATTTAAAAATAACATTATATCTACTTCTTGGTCGCTTCACTCTTTTCACAAGTGGTCGTGATCATCATGATCCGGTGGGTTGGGCAGCAGACAACATCCGCCGCACGACGTCTCGCCACCTCCGCCTGCTGGTCGTCAATCGGGCACATTCGTGGAGGGGACCACACCATACTCCGCACCTGATATAACCATCGCATTGGCGATCTCCCTCGTGGTCTACTTCCCTCTACTTTGCCCTGCACGACAAGACGCTCTAAACAATCGTTTCCACTACGGCTTACACGCCCAAAGAAGTTGAGTATTCGCCGACGTACTTGAGTAGATAGACGCTCGTTGATACCCAGCTTTTCAAGGATGGAGGAATTCGGTCCACGAAATCCCGAGCATCTTTCTCCAACACCTCATCTCCAGAGCGTGTATCCTTTGAGTTTCGGCTTGTCGTAGGGTAACACAATATTTATGCCTACTTTGTTAGAGACTAGTATCTGCACTAGGTTGCCTGTTAGACAGATTACCGCTGCTACGTCTATTACGTATTTTTAATTAAATGTGTGTAAGAGAAATATTTGATTGAGCATGTGAGAATGACAATTATAATAATTATAAAAAAATAGTTACTTGTAGATAGACATAAAATCAAAATGGTGTTGCTATTTTTGTTTACAATTAAGCATTTAAGAATTAGGCAATTATACCTAATAAGTTTTCAGCAGCTTCATAGTCAAGATACTGTAACCAAGCTGACAGTTCCAATTTGCATTTATATTTAGAATACGAATTTATTCTTTTTTTTATTAATTTTGTTATATAGATGACAGATCATTCAGCAGAGCAGATTATATTAATTTTGCAGTTTCAATATACAAATTTATTTAATCAGCAATTGTTGTTGTCAACTCCAATTACAGTTAACAATTACTGATTGTGTAGTCCGTTGTGTAACTAACTTTATTTTGTTCCTCTGTCCCTTTTGAGAGTTGCGTCACAAGAATCACTTGGGAACAGCTGCCGTGATGAATTATGTATTAGCCGGCTGAGTTAACAAACCTTACGACAAAAGACAAAACCTCCTTAGGAAAACAATTCTATCTGGAACGTTCTAAACCTATTTTAGTAATCACAAGAGAAAATCGTTGTAGTTATGCAGACTGCTGTCGGAAGACGGAATTGTATACCTATAATAAAACTAATAATGATCTTGATTCTTCGTCTTCTTAAAGTGCATCTCCGACTAGCGAAGGTCAGTTCACCATATCTCTTCCTGTCTCTTGCGAGGCGAAACAGTTAAGCGGCACTTGCAATTCCGGTCCACTCTCTTATGTTCCGCAGCCATGATTTCCTTCTACGACCAACACTTCTTTTGCCAGCGACTTTGCCAATCAAGATAAGTTGAAGAAGGTCGTATCTCTCGTGTCTTAGCACGTGACCGAGATACGACACTTTTCTGGTCTGCGATAATTTGCCCTGATTGGTCACCAATAAATAAAGGTAAAAATTAAATATGAAGTTCCTGATTCCCGAGCTAAGTACTATCGTACCTCTCTTCCGTTTTATACATACTATAATTAAAACAAATATGTTGTGTGTGACTTTGTGTATAGATGTTTTGTCAGTCAGCTATACTAAAAGTATACATATAATATATTATGACTATTATACTTTTACTATATTTACTGCATATACTAACACACTACACCTATTGATGTAGTAAGTAGTAGACCTTATTCTTAATTAAGAACAATGGGTCTCATATGATACCTAACAAGGTCGATAGAAAGCGGATAACTATTTCTAAATTAACAAAATACACTATATTATATTGTATTATTTATTAGTAAATTATAAGTAAATATAATCTAATATTAAGAAAGAAGGAAAACATCGTGAGAAACCTACATGTCTTGAAACATTACACAATAGAGCCGCGTGACGGGGACTATACTCTCTTTACAGAGAAGGTCTGTGCCCAGCAGTGGGCAATATATGAAAGGCTGTAACTAACTAAATAATTTTTGAATAGCATCGCTTACTAAGTTTCCACTTTCCTTTTGTTTCTGTTCCAGCAGATGAGAGAGTTATGTCGTATGTATCGTAATTCCTTTGCTTATTGCCTTGCCGAGTGGTAGTAACCATACAAAATGCTTTTCCAATGTCATTTTATCTCCCTTCACAATCATAACTGCAGTTGTGATACGCAAATAGTCGGAATAAATGGAAATGTCCCACTCATAAAGAGACAATGTAAGCAAAACACGGCCTATATATTTGTATCCGCTATAAATACTAGTAAGTTATTTTACTATACATTTTTCATTTAAAAGTCCTTACATTAGGTCCTTAGATTTGAAATTAGCGTTTTGTCGTACTGGCCACTTTGATCTCAAATATCTCCTCTTTGGTTAGGAATTCCAATTTCAAAATTATACAGCTGTTGTGCTACTTATTTTAGATAAATAAAATATAAATTATTAAATTATTAGGGCAATTGACTGACTACATATCCAATATAAAATAATTTTTACATTAAATTAAGCTGTCATTTTATTTAAAATAATCTAAAATGGTACGTGTATACAAACGGCATTTTAAAAAATCCTTTTAAATAAATAGAAAGCGGCTTTTCTAAAGTACGTTGTACCTTCGCTCCTACTGATACAAAAAAAGAAGAATTTTTAAAATCAGTTTATAAATGACGAAATTACGACCTAACAAACAAAACAAATACAATCGTATTGATAAAACTCCTTTGAAGTCGGTTTGAAAAATGTAATTCGAATTGAACAGAGTGAACGACAATAGATGTTATAACGAGAAATCGTGGCGGTCCCACTCGAATGTCAGTGATTGCGCTCCTTTGAATGGATTATATCGTAGTCGTCTGTCCGCGGCCATTTCAAATTCCCCTTGTTGCAAATGACAGTCGTGTTTGTCGGATGAATTGCAAAAATGCGATGAGAGTGAAACGAGAGAGCAATAGCTTTTTACGTCAACTAATTTTGAATAGGATTTTAGTAATCAATTGAATACGCTATTGTAGTTTTATAATCATTTCAGCCGGAGAACGTCCACTTTTGGACATAGGCGTCTCCCAAAGATTTCCAAAAGCACCCGTTGTAAGCGGCTTCATTCAGAAGAATTCAGACGACCTAAAATTAATTTGAGCAGTACATTTATAAGGACTTGCATACATTGTCTCTTTATTGGTGTACATTTCCATTTATTCCGACTATTTGCGTATCATAACTGCAGTTACGATTGTGGAGGGAGATAAAATGACATTGGAAGAGCATTTTGAATAGTTACTACAAATCGGAACACGAGGGGCAATGCAATAAGGAAAGGTATTACGATGCTTATAAGAAGCAGTCATGTCTGATTTTATTTAAAGTAGGTATATATATATATATTTATATATATAAAGAGAATGTGGGTTTGATCCGTATAGGCACTGAAACGGCTGGACCGATTTTAATGAAACTTTCTGGGAATCTTCAGATTGACCTGGCGAGTAATCGTGTAAGGTTTGGTGACGTTCGGAGCAGTCCTCTTTTTGTATTGACAAATTCAGCTTTTATTTACTATTATGATATTCTATTGTTTTATAACCCAAATTTGTATCGACACGTGCGTTGTGCATATTTATGTGATTTTGACCCATATTGAAGTACAATGGATACTCCATTTCTATGAAGTATAATGAATGAATCCCTAAATGATAAGAATGATATTGTATTTACTGATTTGAACATGGGTGTGTAGGTAATGATCTTCACCCGCTCGAGAAGATAATAGAAGAGAATGTGAATACGGAGAGAAATGAATAATTTAATATATTGTGAAAGTTAAATTTAATATTTAATAATTTAAGTTTATTGTTTAAATAAAATAAAGCAAAATCTAGTCTATCGGGTAGGCTAGTATAATATACAATGAAACGCTGTGTATGAACCGTTGGTATGACATTCTGATAAATCATTATCGTATCTAACAATTCCAGTAAACGGAAACATAACGCAGTTTTAATAACAATAAAAATACTGTTATAAACAATTGTGAATTATCTCAAGTCCCGTTGTTATATTGCGTGTTAGTGCTTCATTACATGGATATTCATTTACAGTATATTAAATTACGTCGACGAAAGTCTGGTAGGTGTTGCGGGGTCGTCAACACGTTTACAAATAGATGTGAACTAGACGCTGTGACGTTTCAGCGTCCCGAAATAGTTCCGATGAGGATAAGATATTAGAATAAAGATTTGTTGCTGTTAATTTATCTTATACTAACATGTTTATTCAGGGACTTAAAGACACTCTTTATTTAAAATAAACAAATGTCTATCTTCAACAATTAAAATATTTTATCCAAAAAACTTTATAATACTTAAAAGAAGATATATAAGAGAAGAAAGAAGATATAGAAGAAATGGACTATATACTATATTATAATATGTAGGTCTCGTGGAATAAAATAGTCCAACAACTAATACACTCGCTTTATTGAGACAGCGTAACGTTGTACAAATAATTATTTATAACGAATACCGTCACAACTGCGCGTCCTCACAATCTTTATACAACATTAATTAGAAGTCATATTAGGAACTAATAAAGTAAAACTATTGTTTACAATGCCAAGTTCATGTCAAGATCCACTTAATTATTAATTATGAATTAGAGATACAATATGGTTCAGGTAAATCGTTAAGATAGCATTGGAAGTAGTTATTATGCATAACAATCGCTGGGTGTCATGTGTTGCCAGCTAACATATACTTAAAAGAAGAAAACATTTTGTAGCTCTTCAATATCTTTGAAATTGTGTAAATTGTAATTTTTGACTCTGCCGACTCGAAACAGTTCTAAATTTGGTGTGAAATTTATTGTGTGCTTCCAAAGCATAACTGAAATATTGTAATTGGTCATTAATAAGATTTAATTCCATTATTTAATTAAAAGCCCTAGTTTTAGTCTCATATTAGTTTTTTAATTTAATACGAATAATTAAATTATTAATACATATAAAACAATACATGATACTAACTAAAAAGAGAAATATTTACAATATAATAGGTATTTTACAAAATATTTACAAAAAATATAACTGTGCCAAACCGTCGTCGCTTGGCAGCGTGCCCAGAAGGCTGGTAGCATTGCCACGTTTTATGGCAATGCTTAGCCTCAGTGCAAGGTATAAGCCAGCCCTCTGGTCACTTGATGTATCGATCAACTTCTTAGCTATCACATTAAAAAGGTGGTGCGCACTAAGACCCCACGGACCCAATTGGTTTACTGCAGATCTGGTTTTCTGCAGTGTCAGCGGCCGCTCCAGCTACAACAGAAGATTCTGGAAGATGTGACGGTGCCAAGGTATCGACGCATGTGGCATCCCATACTAAAGGCCGTCCCATCTTCCAGGATATAAGATTCATACCGTCTGGTCTCTTGGTTGAATATAAGACTAAAATTAAGGTAAACCTTAAGAAACAATTAAAATTCCTTGATTATAATGGCATCGTAATTTACTCTATTATATTTTCATTACGTGGATTCATTAATGCGTCCACAGAGAAATCTTTAGTTTATCTTTAGACTAGTTGTTATTGCCACGTGCGGCTCGCGTTACACACGTGCGTAACACGTGTGATGAACTCTAAAGTGCTGGTTGCCTAAATGTAAACAATATGAAAATATTTGGTACTAAAGATATCCTAACGAGAAATATGGCGGAATGTTCTAACAAGCGATGGAAATAGACCCTATGCAAAAGTCCCTAAAAATAAAGAAAAGAGTTATGCTCGGCATTTCTTCAAAGGATAGTGGAGACCGAAACGAAGAAACTTGACGGAAAACCAAGATAGACATACCGTTTAAAGTCAGCAAGTTGAAGTAGCACTGGACCGGTCCCTCGGGTTCACTGGGCGACAAGGGTCCTTTCTCGCCTTGCACTACGAGGGCAGAGAGAGGAAGGACTAACCTCCGCCCTCCCCCGGGACATGCTCTCCTAAGAGCACAGTGCAGAGGGACTCCGATGCGTTCCACTGGAGATCCCGGAGCCCCTCATCATGCATCGAGATTTCCCGCCGTCAAAAAAAGCGACAGTAGATGGAGGAGGAAAGTTTTGGAACGCCGCTCATGCAGAAGCTTAGAATCTTACCCATATGGACCGATGATATTATAGGGATAGCTAGAAGTGGCCGGATGCGGAAAGCGAATGGTATATAAAGGTAGGAAGGTATTGGGAAAGGCGTGTACTCGTATGTCCAGTAGTGGATTGACACTGGCTGATGATTCACTTTCTATCTCACTGAAAATTTTTGAAAGGGATGTTAGAGCTTATACACTTTTGTTTTTTTTTAAGGCTTACAATATTTTTAACCAACTTCGAAAATGGAGGAGGTTCTTAATTCATCTGCATGTTCTTTTTATGTATCAACTGGGTAAACCAATCCTAATTTTTCTTTTTTTATTTGAGAGCTGGTCCCGTGTGGTCCAATCGTGATAATGGTATCCATGAGAAAATCATATGTGTTAAATTTGCATCAGGCATGTGTGACACGAATATACGAATTACTCAATGTCACGCCAAGCGATTTTGATGATTCATTTTTTATTAGAAAGGATCTACATTAATAGTAGATTGTTTAGGTTCTGATTAATTCTCAGCCCTGTAGTTCTAGGCTCTCAAGAATAAGACTACGGTATCCCCTGCCTGTCGTAGAAGGCGACTAAAAGGGGCCTCGGGTTCACTGGGCGACAAGGGTGGGGGCCTTTGTCGTCCGCCAAGGTGGATCCGGGAAGAAGGCGACATCGGCTGGCCCGTGTCGCCTTGCACTGCGAGGGCACAGGGGAAAGAGTAACCTTCCCCTGGGAAGTGCTCTCCTTGAGCACAGTGCAGAGGAGCTCCGATGCGTTTCACTGGAGATCCCGGAGCCCCTCACCATGTACCGAGGAAGGGCTACTGGGAGGTTTTAGTGGGTAAAACCCCACATAACCGCCGCCTTCCCCAGAAGGCGGGGTATCTTTTGAAGATTTCCTCCCCGTCAACAAAAAGAAAAGGTTCTGATTAATTCTATGTAGTAATATTTCAACTATTATTCAGAAATACATACAGGACGTCGGCGCGTAAATATCAAACTTGTCACACAAAAACAAACTATACGATTCCTAATTAAGTATATAAAGTAAATTTGCGCTGCAGACTGGATTGTTAACGTCCATACATGAACCTTTGACCTTATATTGTGGAGACGGTACCCTAAACTATTAGGTTATTAACGCTTCAATATCTATAAATATTATTATAATAGCTGGATAATATGTTGTAAAACAACATTATCCCATAATAATAATGTGTATACCACAGTTTAATAAAAAGGGTTTTTATTAAACTGTGGTATACACATATTCATATCCTATAGCGATTGAAGCGGCGGTGCTTTTATGAGTAATGATAAAGAACCCATACCTGATAACTTCGATATCGACAAAACACGAGGTGACGGGCGCGCCGTGCCTGGTTCGCTGATCACGGCCACTGAAAAATATTGAAAAAAAAAACACGAAAACTCCCAGCGATTGACGTGACACGAAGCAATTTGGTTCCGGGCACAAAATTTTTTTTCCATGTTTCGTTTAAGCCGCCAGGCTAATAAATAATACATCAGCGATTATTTATAGAGATTAATAACTATGTAAGTATGAATGATAATGACATCTATAGTTTTTTTGAAGTGAAACTTCAACTTTTGGTTTTTTCAACATTAACAAAAATATATAAATTTAATTTAAAAAAAAGAAGAAAGAAGAAGCTCTCTTGTGGAGGCCCGGGGCCCTCCCCTTAAAATCCGCCTAGAATATTCGCAGACCCTACCATAAACCACTAGGCTATTATTTGGTATTTATTATTATTACATGTTGCCAATAAATACCGTATAAGTATAAGTATTATAATATAAATAATTTTCATCAATCACAATAATTACCGACTTTATTATAAATATTTCTTAAATAACCGAATATGAGAAATAACTGGAGATAAATTTCACCGTATATTACTTCAAAGGGGGCAGTCTAGATCTACACAGAATCTCCACAGTTATATGGTAATCAACGTGCTTCAAGCGCCGTCGCGACATTGACGCAAAACAGTGTCGCGAAGGTTTATCGTCAACGCCGCAACGATCAAAGCGGCTTTCATTCATTTCAAAGTAAATATAACTGTACAAGAAGCAGACGCCATTCATTCGTTGGAAGTTCTCGAATTTTCTACACGTTTCACATTAAATAAAATGCAACTGAATCGAATCACATCCAATAACTTTTACGAAAAAAACCCCCAAGACACAAAATGAAACTTAGGCGAAGTCACGAACACCAACTACACACACTACGCCGAAAAAAAAAATTATGTATGAAGGTTCTAAAATTTATAACAAACTACCGAAATATATCAGACACTAAATCAATGCCATTATTTAAAAAATTACTAAAAAAAAATATTTTATAAACTACTTCTAACCTTCTGCCACATCCAAAATTAACTATTCCTTGTCAAATTTAGAAATATACCTGCGCTTTCAAAGACTTACTTTTATTTCTTCTTTTTCTATCTTTATTGTTATTTCTTAGTATAATGTATATGTTCTAATAAGATAAACTTTTTGTCCTCGTCCGTTATGTTAATGTTATGTTGTTTGTAGATGCCCGAAATATGTATAATTATTATCAACAATTCTCAACAATTCTATTCGCTTCATCTTTGGCATACGCAAGTACGACAATATTTCTTTCTTTCGCTCTCAGCTTAAGTAGCTTCCAATGTCTGATCGACGATCCTTCAGAACACTTTGTACATTATTTTCTATTGTACATGATCCATTTGCACCTGAATACTTGAAATGTAAATTTCAGTATCAGGGTGAATCACACGACCGTTGTCTTCGTTCCACTGATAGTAATTTTCTCCATTCTTTCTTCCTGTCATACTGATTTTATGAGTAAATCTTTTACCTTTAACGCAATAAGACTTTGGAATGCGGTGCCAACAAATATACGTACAGCTGGAACTAAATCTACTTTCAAACATTTACTATGGAAGCTTTACCTAAGCAAGGAATAGTTTGATCATTGCTGTCCCTATCCATCTATAATTATATATATGTATCTATTTATTATTATATATAATTATTATGTTTATATATTTAATTTATTTGTAAGTAGGTATGTATATTATAAATGCATGCTTTTATTATAATTATCTCAAAAATTGGACTACGGTATCCCCTGCCTGTCGTAGAAGGCGACTAAAAGGGGCCTCGGGTTCACTGGGCGACAAGGTCTGAGTAGTAACACAGTTACTACATATTTTTTACCTCTACAAGAGGTACAAAAACCTACCTTTATATAAAAAAAACCAAAGCAACCAATACAAGAATATTACAAAGAGCACGGACATCAGTCTGTGGTTGCTCTGTATTGAAAGAAAAAAAAAAGCATAGCAACATACAACAAGACATCAAGTAAAGGGGATTGAAGTAGTTATTATTATATATTATATTTATTATATATATTACTATTTTCACGGATTTTATCGCGTTGTAAACTTATTTTTAAATTTCCGACGTTTCTACTAATGCGTTTGACGTCCTTTGTCATAATTGTAAGTTACCGTCCGGTCTTGACTGTTTGATTGTCAAGTTTTGATCCGGATCACAGTGAATTAGTGTTGAGATTTGTAATCAGTGTTTAAAAATAATAGGATACTATAAATTAAAACAAAACTCTTAAACAAACTTTATGGTTTTTATTCGTTTGATTATTTACAATGTGCAAGGAAATGGTATAATTCCACAACTTAAAGTTGTAAGATTATAGTAAATTGAAAACGTGCATAAAATGAAATTAAAACTGCGATTAATCGCTTCGTTCCAATTAACGTTTCAAGTACAGTTATGCGATTACAAAGCTGCCCTGTAAATACACTCCATTACTGTTCAATATCCGCCCACAGCAGTCTGCGAGGATACGCTGCGGACTGTACATTAATAGCTAGACATAAATATATTATGATATTGATATTTTCAAATCAGATTAGCGGCGGCATTTAGATTTTTAAGTTTTTGGCTGAAAATCAGCGCTAATTTTGTGCCTTTGTTTTTTTTATGTGGACTAATTTAAATTTCTGTCGTTTTTGTTCTGTCTTTTGTTTTAAATTTTTATGCATGTTTTGTTTTCTCATCTTGTCGAATAATGTTTATTCTATTATATTCTAGACTCCAATCATGCCGTACACAAAGCAATGTTTTTCTTATTAAATGAGTATTAAAAACTTTTTGCTGTATAATTGTACTCGTAAATACTTATAAGTACTAAAAAATTAGACTCTTTTTTTATGTATTATAACAAAAAAGGTATATTTTGTACTGGTGTTGGTGTACCTTTTCATTTTGTTTAAAAGCTAGAAATACTTTTTTTTTTCAACATCACTAATATTCTTGTTAACCATTCCAACTAAGCTTAAGCTTGTGCTAGGAGATAGTTCACGTCAATAGTCGAATAGCGAATTCGAACCTATGACCTTACGATTCGCAGACCGTTACCATTAGGCTATTGACGCTGACGTGATATGTAACACGCTTTCAGACCGAGTAAGTCCTCTGAGCAGATAGCAATCTATCTCTGACTATTCTTAACTTAGGATAAAACAGGCGAGAGCTTTTTTAAAATATTTTTTGATGTAAATAGGCCATCTTATATCGCATTTGAAGACGTCCCTGGGTCATAGACGGCGTAATTGGACGTTTCAAAGCACGCGCGACACATTTATGAAGTGCGAGTTGGAATCTTTCAACAGTTGGCACTACGTGTTGTTATGTTGGCAATAGGAATGGAACGACATACTTCCATCAATACGTTTTGTAATAATATAAATAAGCTCTCACTTCCGTTTAACCCTACCTCACTAGGGTTTTTCTACACACGGGGTGAGCAAACTTTTTAGCAAGTATTTTTAGCATAGTAACAAATATAAGGTGAATTTTCACATAACAAACTACCAAGGCCACACAACTTACACATTTATAATTTTAGAGGAATTAGAGAGCTGATTAATAAACACAATTAAACTATCCAACTATATAATTGTTGTTACTATATACATGTATAACCTCCTTTTTTTGAAGTCAGTTAAATAAAAAGTAGCCTAAGTTACTCCCTATTACATCAGCTGTCTGCCAGTAAACGTCCCGTCAAAATTGGTATAGCTGTTGCAGAGATTAGCCGGAACAAACCGACAAAAATTGTAAAAAATGTTATTTTGGTACATGTACCGTAAATACATTCATATGGATTTAGTGAAAAAGCGGTTATTTTATTATTAAAAACAGACACTCCAATCATTTTTATATAAGTATAGATATCATCTCAACATTGATTCGTTCCAGAATTATCGTATTCGATAATTAGAAATGTAATGTGGTTGCGAGATTACGTTCTTCCCTTCTATGTTGATAAATTATTATTGCACTTCACTGTACAGATTATTAGGTTCAGTTATAGCACTCGATAATTGCAGTGTTATCAAAGTAATAAGGGAGTTAAAGGGGAACGAAACATAAATAACTTTTAGAATAAGAACACGTTCACATTACGTCATAAATCGCGCGTTTTAATTATGTTTGAGAATTGAATTAAGATATTTATAATAATAGAATTATTAGAGAATTATTTTAATAATTACAAATGACAAAATAATACTTATCTTGAGAAAAGTCTTTTTATTTTATTATTTTAAATTTGAGAACTATTGTAGTATTTCCCTGAATCCGCTGCCGTGGATTATGCAGTGCCATTACAATCCATGAATATAAATTTAGTAAACTAAATAACTTTTTTATTAAATTCCACGCAGATAAAGTCGTGGGCTCAGCTAGTATTTATATAAATAGAATTCGTGCCGATGCCAATACTCACGTTCACACCACGTAAGGTTTCCCCAGCGGTGAGCACGTCCCTTTGTAATTAGATCTTATCAAACAAACCGCACCGTTAATTTGACACTGTGAAAGCGTCTTTATAATCCGTTATGACAACTTTCCATTACAATTACGGGAGTGTCCGTGGTCAATGGCGATTGTCTTCATCGCTTCCGATCGCTATTCCTTGCGCCATTATCTTCTTAACTCACTTCTTTTTATAAAAAAATTAATCCTTTTCTTTACGTAGGATATTTTCTTGTGGAGATCTTGCGGGAGTGCTTAGATGTAATATAATGTAATTTAGTATAAGTAATTCAACGTACAAATTGATAAACATATACATAGAATAAATAAACGTTAAAATAGTATACTAGCGGGCTATATTTTGCCTTATTTTATTTAAACAATAAACTTACATCACTAAACGGATACATTCGCGGCGCTAGAGCTTCCTTGAATACTTCAAAATCCTCAATTATTATCTTTAACGTACTTCAGTATACTTTATTATACTTAAAAGGAGTATATTTCGCAAGACAACGCATGTGTCAATACAAATTTGTGTTATAGAACAATAGAATATCATCATAGTTAATAAAAAGCTGTATTTGACAGTCCAAAAAGAGGAGTGCTCCGATCGTCACCAAACTTTACAGGATTACTCGCCGGGTCAATCTGAAGACTCCCTGAAAGTTTCATTGAAATCGGTCAAGCCGTTTCGGAGCCTATAGGGAACAAACCCACACACTTTCTCTTTTATATATATAGAAGATCAGTTTCACATTTCCACTGGTTGAGTAGAAATTATTCAGCTCGTCAGATTCCGAATCCAAGTCTGATTGAAGCTATTAGTTTTTGTTTTACAAATCTTAACGTACAAAATAGCGGATAAAGAATAAAAAAAATTACAATTCTTTTGCTTTATTCTCAGAATAAAAAAAGAAACAGCGATTCCATATGTCTAGGTGATATTCGGACTGCGGTTTGACAGTCAAGTGTTTGATACACAAAAGGAAATCAAATATTTGTATCTGGTGTATGCCGATGAGCGCTTTTCCTAAGTAAACTCCGTGAAAACGTATAATGATTTCCATCTCTGTCTAATCAACTGGGGGGAAAAAGGATGAGAGCTTTATAGATTAGCCTGTTTCCATAATGGTCATGGGCGGAATAAATCGATTTTGCTTATGCATACCTGCTTAAAATACACAGTGATGCATAACCACGAATTGGTTACGTATGTAGGCTAATCGTGTGTGATGGATCGGTAGTACATTGACGTGATATATTAAGATACTGATTGTGATTGGCGTACAATGCGATTCGAAATTCAAATTTGAATATTTTGATAAACTGTTATTTTTTTATTTAAATAAATTTTAAGCCAGTACTCGATTGATGTCATTATACTTATCTGAGACAACACTATTCCCTTTGTTACGCTTTACAGGCAACTTCTCTGTTATTAATGTTAGAAGCGATGGTAGAGTTTTTCAGCCACTTTTCTTAGAGCCAACACGTGCCAAAGTGGCTCTTGAAGCTATTTGAATGTCTTGATAGTTTGCCGATAAAAGCTACCGACCGAGTACGAGACCGGTCCTCTCGGCTGCCATCTTTCTTGGATTGGATTGACTTGATGTGGATTGGCTTTCGCAATTAGAATAGACTGTCATATATAAAGGCTGTAACTTAATATATATAAAGTTACAGCCTTTATATACGTAATATATATGTCCCACTGCTGGGCGCAGACTTCTCTGTATAGAGTATAAGGGCATAGACCGCCACGCCGCCGTAGCGCGGATTGGCAGACTTCACATGCCTTAGAAAATTTTCTAAGACAAGTAGGTTTCCTCACGTGTTTTTCTTCATCGCCCAGCGCATGGAAAATCAACACATAAAACTTCAACAACAAATTTATTGGTGCCGGCACCAGGGATCGAACTCCGGTTGCTAGCGTACTATGCAACTTGAGCCAACAGCCCGGACACTGAGCTACCTCGGCTACCTAATCTTATTAAAGACCTATTCTAATTTCCGATGCATGTCTTAGATATCATCTTCACAAACATTCTTCTTCTTCTATGTCGTTACCTCATGATTGAGGGACGTGACCACGTGGCCACCATTTCTTTCCAGACATCTCTGGCTTGCGCCTTTTGGATGCATGATTGTAGGGTAGCTCCCATAGCGTCCTGAATTGTGTGTCCATCTTGCAGGAGACCGCCCTCTCGCATTCATTCCACACGACCAGTAATAATCAGCCTTTCCAGACTGGGTTTCGTCTGACCGTGTGTCCGAAGAACTTGAATCTGCCTACAAATTGTTGAGAGCCGTGTTGTCATATTCAACTTGACTCGTTTGTGCGTGTGAACTTGAGGATTGACTCGTTTGTGCGACGTTCCGTCCAGGATACTCGCAGCATTGTGCGCTAGCACCACATTTCGACTGCGTCAATCCTCGATCTTCTTCGCTTTTAGTGTCCATGTTTCAGAAGCGTATAAAAAGAGCGTCTGCACACAAACCTAATCCTAGACATTGTTAGTTCTCTGACTACTTACTTTATAGATACTAAATGTAGTTTACATATTACACAGTTTTTTATAACATTATTTTTTTTTATTTCCAGGTAAGTGAACTCGACGTGCATCGTGTTAATAAACGGTACTTTAAAACAAAGATCGAAGCTGCATTAAGAGAATCATCGTGTTTCAAAGAGCACGTGGGAGTTGAACATTTATACTCATTTGGAATAACTTGTGGAACAGTCTTGAGCATATATCGTGTAATTACATTTACTGCTACTATAATTGGGTCTTACTTTTAATATTGGAAATGTGCTGTATTAAGACTTAATACTACGCGCTATCTAAGACGCCAAGTGTTATTGTCACTATGATAAACGGCAACTCTCTTCACTGCCGTTTCCTCAGCGCTGAAGGTCGTGACCACCGAGAGAACTGCTCTTAACCAGCACTCCCCACTCTTTTCTATTTTGGTCCATGCGGAGTTTCGGTCCGGTAACTACTGTAATATATTCCGTCCATCAAAGCGTTCGGCCTCTGCTTCTTCTTCTCTCGACACAGCCAACCAGGATTAGGTTTTCAAGGCTGTCCGGTTGGCGGCGAGCTATGTGAGAATTAAAGCATTCGGCGAAAGCAGATCTTGGAGAGATGAGTCTTGATGTTTAACTCTTCCAAGATAGACTCATTGGTGCGGCGCTCTGTCCATGAGATTTATAACATTTTGCGCCAACACCACATCTCGAATGAATTTTCTCTCTCACACGAGACCTCAATGTCCGGGTTTCGGAAGCATATAGCAAAATGGAGAAGATTAGGGTCTGCATTAATTTTATCTTTGTTTTGCGATAGATGTCAAAAACGACTACTACAATTATAATAATACTAGCGTACCCAGCCCGCTTCGCCGGTCTAGATTACATAGTTAAATTTAATTCTCAAAATAAATTAAATTATTAATTTCTCTCCGTATTCATTCTCTTCTATTCTCTTCTCGAGCGGGTGAAGATCATTACCTACACCTATGTATATATCAGTAAATACAATACCCGTAGTAGTAGTATAAGAGTAAATAAAGCTATATTTGACAGTTCAAAAAGAGAAGTGCTCCGATCGTCGTCAAGCTTTACACGATTACTCGTCAGGTCAATCCGAAGATTCACTGAAAGTTTCATTGAAATCAGTCCAGCCGTTTCGGAGTCTATACGGATCAAACACACACACATTCTCTTTTATATATATAGATTGCATTAGTTACAAATACAATGTTAATACTTCTTCTTGTACGTTCTAAACAATTGCTTGCTGCTGCCACGATCCCGCCTGATATCAAACGGTAATGCTGGATGACAAGTATATAGTAGTGATTACAGTAGTAAACTATTCTTTATTAACCCTTATCGTGGCAAGATATTGAAGATGTTTTTTGAAGAACAGTCAAAAAAATGTACAGTCAAAAAATATCAAAAAATACATTAAAAAATCGTGATATGAATACACGTGATAAAAATACGTATTTTGAAAACCAAGATGTACTCTATTCTATACACGTTTCGTACGTACTAACAAGCCTAAGCTTATTTGGAACGGTTAACAAGAATTTTAAATATATTTGAGAAAAAAAAATTGTTAGCATTCTAAAAAAAAGTCCTTATTCCAACTCCATCTCTTTTATAATTATAAATGTCACGACACTGACAATTGTGACATTAAACATTTGAATAATTATTATAAAATACAATTAAAGAATAAATTCAAGTAAATAGATTTTATATCTGTACTTTACATGCATATTATGCTATACATTGCTATGTTTAGGGTTAAACATCGTGAAGAAACCTGCATGTCTTTGAAAATTTTCAAGTTATTTGAAGTCTGATAAGGAGGTCTTCATTCAACAATGGAACAAATAACAACAAACAAACATTTTTTATTATCCCACAATAATTTCAATAGCAACTATTAATTACAATTTTGAGCGGGGGACTGGTGTCCAAACTAGGAACAAACCTGTGAGATAAATGACCAGGCCTAAACCCCACGGACGTGCACAAAACTTTTGAAACTATTGGAGAGAGAAGAAGAAGGTATATATACATAAATAAATAATTGTTGAGTGTCATGTGTGTGTGTGTGTGAATGTGTTTGTAAGTGCACGTGTATACAAATTTGTTTAATGTAATTATACACACAAAAATATGCCAAAAACTGATAAATATTTATTTTGGTAAATTTTAAATGTAGGCTTTTAATTATACTTTCAGTAAAATCGGCTCACGAATGACGGCACTTTGTGTACACAAACATTGATAAATACAGACGAAACCTTTTTGTTTGAAGTCGGTTAAAGTAGACGTTTATTTTTATGTGGCTTCTCTTAAATGTAATTGAATCAGTAAGTAGCAGCTTATGCGGTCAACAAACAGTCTAGTGAGTCACGAGTCCCACGTTCGTAACAATAAACCCGATAAGATGCATCGGATGTGGGTGGCTAGTGGGGAAATTTATTGGCTCCCAACCGAGACCACTTGAACTTATTCCATCTAATAAGATTAAGAGGCCTTCGATCAGAATATATTTAGTCTTTAATTACGCGTACAGGAAAGGAATTGCATGATTTGTCAGCATTAGACCTTTATGTAAACATGTGCAAATGACATACCTGTGTAGGATTGGTAATCGTCATCGACACTTAATTTATCAGTGAAAATATAATTTTTTATAGATAAAAAATTTAGATAATATTTTTAAAAAATCCCTTTTTACATCATTTTACATACAATCATCTTGCCCGTATAGGGCATTCAGTTTACCTTTTTGTGTAATTATGAACCAAATTGAAATACAATGGCGTATATTGAAGTATAATATATGTACATGGATGTAGGTAATGATTTTCACCCGTCGAGAAATTAATTAATACGGAGAGAAATTAATAATGTAATATATTGTGAGAGTTAAATATTTAATGATGTAAGTTTATTGTTTAAATCAAATTTAGCAAAATCTGGCCCCGCGAAGCGAGTACGCTAGTAGGATATGTGATTGTCTTTCTTGTTAAAAGCTATTATGGGTTGGCACCCATTTTTATTTCTAAAGTAGCATAGTGATATTAGGCAGTCTCGCGCCTAAGAATAAGAGACCATGAAGAATAGTCTTTCTTCTGTCATAATTGTGGTCATACCCAAAACACATACCTTGGATTATAATAAATCTACTAATACACCAATCAACAACCATTCTTTACGATTTTTAGGATTTCCATGGGTTAGGAATTATGTTCGAAACGCGAAGTGCTTAAAATCATGCAATCAAGCTGTGTATATTGAGCGTATTAAAAAATACTGACAAATGAAGATTCTCTCTTTTTAAAATCGGTTAAAATGGTTATTATGCTGCCATAAAATTGAGCATGGAATAGCTCAACTTTCCAATCACGTCGGCGCGGTGCAGTCTAAGCAGCTAATTCCACTCTCAATAGAGATACGCAAGTGGTATTTCATTTCGCGTACACATTTATTACCAATATTAAATACGGCCGGTAAAACCGACAACAGTTATTGTACGCCGGCTATTTTGTCGATACGATATTTATGTGATGATTATAATGGACGGCGTAGTGGTTTCGCCATTTCGCACGTAGCGTAAATAAAATTATTATAGAATACTATAGACGCTTTTGGACCAACTATTGGTTGTTCTACAGTCGAATTTTTTTATGGATATAAACTAGCGCTTGACCACGATCCCACCTGATGTTAAGTGGTGATATAGTCAAAAGATAATATGCGCTAGTTTAGTAAGTGCCTATTCACTCTCTTAAAGGCTCCCACGTCGTACTTGGACGGAAAGACTGACGCCGGCAACTTATTCCACTCCTTTGCTGTACGCACGATGAACGATGACTTTAAAAAGAAACGAATTCGACTTCAACCCATGAATTCGAATGTTATTCGGTGACTTTTTAATGACGAACTACACAGATTGGCCAGAGAAGCTGGCCTTGACTTTACCGGATTGTAACGTGGCATAGCTCTTAGGTCGCTTAGCCTGAACCTCTATCGCTAGTAACTCGACACAAGGGTCCCCCCGATGAGGCGTAATCTCGGCTTGGACGGTTACTATGTTACGCGTAAGCATTCCGATGGCGCCCGAGAGGGCCGAACCAGGACTCGGTCGATTGCTATTTCAAGGAAAATTGAAGAATAGATCGTAACTTATTTGGTGAATCTATCAGTCGTTATTTATCATAGTTATTTAACCGTTGCCAAGCAACCGTATAATAACCACATGTTTTTTTTAAATTGATTTAATGCATTTTGTATACATAACTTTAAAAAAAATAGCTATTTTGCACTCCTTACAATTTAAACTATAAATGTGGGAAATTTCGTAATCCAACATCGCCATAATTTTTGTAAAAAGGCGTACAAATATTTTGTGATTATACGTTTTAAACACTCGTTTCGTAAAGTAAAATTTTATAACATTACAATTCATTAGTGAAGGGATTTATATGAATCTCGCGTGAAACTTCACATGAAACCCCTCGCGCTACACGACCTTTTTGAATAATTACTGATATTTGTTTACCCCCGTGGAGGGCCCTAAGCGGCTATGAAAGGAAAGGGAGATCTGACGGACACAAAAGAAATATCAGGGGGAAACTCTTCCGCTCGGAGAAAGGGGTAATAAACCATTACATCATATGTGTGCATATTTTATGGTATACTAGCGTACCCAGCCCGGGATAGATTTTGCTTTATTATATTTAAACAATAAACTTACATAATTAAATATTTAATTTGACTCTTACAATATATTAAATTAAACATTTCTCTCCGTATTCATTCTGTTCTCGAACGGGTGAAGACCTACACGCATGTACATATCAGTAAATACAATATCATTCTTATCATTTATACAAATACATATCGGGCTCAACAGAACAACATCGAAAAACACGAGCCGTTGTTGGCTAAATTTCCATCTAAAGGTTTGTCGACAGTAGAAGAAGTTGTCTTAATTATCAGTGACGCTCACAGGTAAAAATTCTGGTCAACCTTATTTCCGACCGGAAAAGTTAATTATTAAGATAAAAATGTGGACATTTGTTAGTTAGTTTTATAATCACTTTACACACATTAAAAACGTTAACTTCTAACGAAGTATTCGTGGGACATGTTTATTAATTAGCTTTGAGAGTTGCTATTTGTACATCGAAACAAAATTTCTTGAGCTTGATTACACTTAGGAACTTTTCTATGTTTGGACCGGTGTAAAGCTTTCATTGCAAGGTCGTACGTATTTCGTTGCTTAAGAATCTCCAGACATGGTTCAATACGTATAAATGTTTTCGTAAACCAGCCAGTATTTTCTTTTAAATACATAAAAGTACGTTCACTAATTCAGTAGGAAAATTGAAAGCCCTTCATGTTTATAACTGGCAACTATTAAACACTAGTTACTGCCATGTTAAAAGTTAAAAACCTACTTACAAATTTTTACTAGGATGCTATCTAGTTAAAGAATGAATTTCCATTGGAAACACCGTCTCCAACAATTTATACTAAGCTTTTTTTTATGCGGTATAAACTAGTGCTTGACCACGATCCCACCTGATGTGTAGTGGTGATATAGTCAAACGACAGAACGCGCTAGTTTAGCAAGTGCCTATTCACTCTATTCTTGAAGGCTTCCACGTACTTGGACGGAAAGACTCCGGTAATTTCAGATTATCCGTGAAATAGCTACCGACCGAGTCGAGGTCCGGCCCTCTCGGGCGCCCTCGGATCGGAATGCTTACGCGTAACATAGTAACCGTCCAAGCCGAGGTTACCCTTCACCGGGGGGACCCTTGTGTCGAGTTACTAGCGATAGAGGTTCAGGCTAAGCAACCTAAGAGCTATGCCACCTCTCAATCCGGTGAAGCAATCAAGGCCAGCTTCTCTGGCTAATCTGTGTGGTTCATCAAAAAAAAATGCGGTAAATTGTTCCACTCCTTTGCTGTACGCACGATGAACGATGACTCAATCGCTTGGTTCGGAAGCGCGGAACATCGACTTTGAAAGTCTCCACCCTTTCAAAGTTGATGTTCCGCCGATGGCCGAAAGTCTAAACGTCCGAAGGTAGAATGGGGATGTGGGAATTAAGTCGTGTAATTCCTGTACACGCTTTTCAAAATGTAATCTATAAAACACCGAAAGGCAAGCCACCTTGCGCCGGTGCTCAAGACTATCTAAATGCTAACTCATAACTACAACATACTTTTTTTTTGTTGACGGGGAGGAAATCCTTCTGGGGGGAAGGCGGCGGTTATGTGGGGTTCTTACCCACTAAAACCTCCCCGGTGGCCCTTTCCTCGGTGCATGACGAGGGGCTCCGGGATCTCACGTGGAACGCACCGGAGCCCCTCTGCACTGTGCTCAAGGAGAGCACGTCCCGGGGGGAGGTCACTCCCTCCCCCTCTGTACCCTCGCAGCGCATGGCGACACGGGCCAGCCGATGTCGCCTTCTTCCCGGGACCACTTTAACTACAATATACTAAGCTAACTCATAGAATTATACTTTACAGTTATGAATTACAGCGTGGAAAAAGGTGATAACTTTTATATTAACTAAGATACTTATTTTAACTTTAATTCCTTTACTAGTAAATTTATTCATTACAAATACAAAATATTTATTTTACCTTATGTTAGCAGAATATACACGTAATTCGAGTTAGCGTAGTATAAATTGTTGGTGTCGAAATATTGTATTGTGTTTCAATGCGAACAAATAACATTCATAGACAATTTTATTTGTTTACAATTATATATAGACATAATCTGTGGCAATAATTAGTGGTTTTATGTTACAATAATGAGTAGTGGTATAGAGACACGTCCATCTGTAAGTCACCTTTGCTCCTCATGCGCATTAGCACCGCATTTTGTCGTGGGAACGAGCGGAGATGTCGACAGGGCCGGAATTACAAATTGCACGACTTACCGCCGACCCTAGTCGTCAAAGCTGGCTCCACACACTCGTGTGACCTGTCACTAATCGTGTAATAAGAAGCTGTGCACAAAGTAGATAGCTTTTAAATGTAAAAGTTGTTAAGAAATCGCTTCAAATAGTCCCAACTATGTTCAATTAATGAGAAAAAGTATTGGTGTAAATCGTTGTTACATAACCATTTTTAATTTCAACAAAATTTTGCTGATATTCTTGTTAATCATCTATATATATAAAAATGAATGTTTGTCTGTATGTCTAAACTATGCATTTGATCATGTGATGATAAGTGTTGTGCATGAGTCTAAGAAGGTTTCTTAGTTGGTACTGACAGATGGCGCCACTATCATTCCAATGAATTGTATATATTGCCGAGATAGTTGAATTTAAACGCAAACAGCAAACGAACAGCGAATGTCCCCCAATATTTGTATAATGTCTTTCCTTCAATATTATTTTTTCTACAGATTTAAACTTCCGCTTTTAAACAAATCAAGATCTGCTTAAGACATAGACAAAGAAATTATATCTAATATCGTTAATTGTAATTGTTAAACAATTTCCCTTGTAATGTAAATTATTTTATATTCCGTGCCAAAGGTGTGTACTTTCTAAACGTCAATTACTGTTTCCAAAGCGTTTAGGTTATTAAGTGGTTTTTTTTTCTAATTTACCGCTTTTCATAATTAACAATTCCGATGTTCATTAAGCGAGTCACGAAAGCGTCACAGATTATCTTAAGTAAAACACGAACTTTATAATGAATGAAGTGATAAAGAGCGAGTGTCCGAGTTACTTTCAAAAGTCAATCTACGTCCATTATAAATTTTGCCACGGTATCTCGATCATAATATTTAAACAAGGAACCGCGACTCGCGATCTGTCAGTGGAAGCCACAGATAAAATATCGTCTAATTAATGCGGACATGAGGGCGCTGGCTTTCTACTAAGATGTGTTCTTGACACTCGACACACTGTCGGCTCTTTTTTATATGCGAACATTTAAATTAATTGATAGTGCTTTATAGAAACAACTATATCAATCACTTGTATGTTGTAACACGACGTATTAAATATAGCTTTGTGTTTCGTATGATGTGCTACTTCCCTTAGGCGTTATAAAATTCATAGCGCTATTATCGTTATTAAGATGAGAACAAAGGCTTAGATAGAAAGACGCTGATGATACATTGATATATTAATATGTATTGTGTAAAAATGTATACCTATAAAATTCTCGTGTTAACTCATAAAATACATAAAAAGCAAACTAAATAATACGGCTTCAAAAGTGCTTGTGGACCAAAAAAGATAAAAATGGGTCTTGAGGATCCTTGCGCGTTACCGCTATTTTATGGGCAGACCCCACCCCTTAGATGTTAGGAGCGTTGCTGGAGTTTCTTCCGCCACTTCTTCTCCCAGCGCCCACGCTTCCCGAAGTGGCACTCAAAGTAAGTTTAGCTTTAGAATGTCCCTTAGATTATCCGTTAAATAGCAACCGACCGAGTCGTGGTTCGGCCCTCTCGGGCACCCTTGGATCGGAATGCTTACGTGTAACATAGTAACCGTCCAAGCCGGGGTTACCCCTCACCGGGGTGACCCATGTGTCGAGTTACTAGCAATAGAGGTTCAGGCTAAGCGACCTAAGAGCTCTCTCAATCCGGTGAAGCAGTCAAGGCCAGCCTCTATTCAATCTGTGTAGTTCGTCATTAAAAAAAATTCTTGATGTTAATTTCGTAGTGCTAAATAATTTTAATTCATCAAGAATTCTTCCCTCATTTTTGAGATAAAAAAAAATCATATTTGTTTATTGTTTTTTTATACTTCCCCCAGGACTAACTTGTGCAGGAACTCTCCACTGTCGCGCGCGACTGGGTTTGTTAATACCATCTCACTGCACATTGATATATTTTGTTGCACAGAATCTGTGTTTATCGAAGCTCGAAGACTCTATATATTTATATATTTTTGTCAATACATCAAGCAGCTTTTTATTTGTTTTAATTTTAATAATATATATTTAACTAAGTTTTTATAACATCATATTGGTATTATCTGTAACGGTGTTATAATTTTTGTTGATTTAAATAAATAAATGTTAAGTCTAAACGCAATCCTGGATGGTAATGTGCAATAGCTCAGTAAATACCTATTTATTCTACTCTTGAAATGACCCGCATTGTAAGTGGGAAAGACAGACGCGAGCAAAGTATTCCAGTCTTTTGCTATATGAATTATGAAAGACGAAGTTGTTTTAAAAATCATAAGTATGTGTGCGGTTGTCAACGCAGTATTGAAACTCAACTCCGATCATAAAGCTCATGTAATACCGGGATTAAGTGAGACGTGGGCAACTAAGAGCCTTGTAAGAACCATTCTAATAGTGTAAAGGAACTATACGAGACAAGATTAAGTGTTTAACTTGCATGCGTTAATGGCAATTAAATCAGATCACAATCAAATGACATCTCAATATTTTAGCAACAGACCGAGAGTGGTTCCGCCCTCTGGGGCGCCCTCGCATCTGAATACTTACGCGTAACATAGTAACCGTCTAAAACGAGGTTACCCCTCACCGGGGGTGCCTTGAGTCGAGTTCCTTGCGATAGGGCTCAGCTTTGCCACCTCTCAATCCGGTGAAGCAGTCAAGGCCTTCTCTGTAATTCGTCAAAAAAAAAATTCAATTTTTTTATTGAGGGATTATTTATCGAACTTAAAAGAGTCCTCGATACGTCTCAAGAATCCAAGAAGAAGAACGTGAAAGAAAAAAGATAATATAGGCGCCAGAACTTGTTAATATAACTTTGAAGTGACTGGTGGGAACTGCAGTTAGGTGAACCGTACCAGTGTCGCTGCAGGCAATTTAAACACTGGGGTAAGTGTACTCATTAAGAATCACGTAAATACAAACACGACATCACGTTTTGGGCCTCATGTCGAGGTAAACACGAGTGGTTGGCGAATGAATGGTATAACAGAGTGAATGATGGAATGACTACTTAGTGTTAGTGTTGCAGTTCGGAAAAAAATATGGCGAAGAATGCGCTTAATGAGCGTTGAAGTATGTTAGTGGCTTTGAACTCTGTAGTTCTGGACTCTCAAGAATAAGACTACGGTATCCCCTGCCTGTCGTAGAAGGCGACCAACCCGGGCCTCGGGTTCACTGGGCGACAAGCGTTGGGAACTTTGTCGTCCGCCAAGGTGGACCCGGGAAGACCCGCAGTGCAAGGCGACATCGGCTGGCCGTGTCGGGCACAGGGGGGGAGGGTGTAACCTCCTCCTCCGGGACGTGCTCTCCTTGAGCACAGTGCAGAGGGGCTGCGGTGTGTTCCACTGGAGATCCCGGAGCCCTTCTTCAAGCACCGAGGAAAGGGCCACCGGTTTTAGTGTGTAAAAACGCCACATAACCGCCGTCTTCCCCAGAAAGCGGGGTATCTTTCTGTAAAAAGGTTAGCAGCTTATAGTTAATATACATGTGTAGTATAATCTCATGTAATGCATGGCGCAATGAAATTATCAAATGTATCAATACTGTCCAATAACGTCGCCATTACCTCGCGTCCCACACGCTCGTTCCAGCCAAGTTACGGCCCCAATAAAACCGACCGAAGTCCGCATATACCATGCGAATCAACATAATTAAACATACCGCCCGTTTATCTAATGACATTATCTCTGCTACGGATGTAAAACCTGCCTATAAGGTATACGGTTAAAAAGCCAAATACTATATTGTGGCACAGTTTGTGTTTTGCCCTTTTCAACCGACTTCAAAGGTTCAATTCGTCTATATATATTTTTAGAGGCCGCGTGGTGCCGGCAGAAAGGAATAGTACCACGCCAAATCTTCCCGTGGGTATCGTAAAAGGCGATAAAGGGAGTGTGAGTAGGTTATTGGTATCTTAATATCCTACTTACCAATTACTGTAAGAGCTGTCTGAGTCCTTTTCCAGTCGTAGCGATCTCCGTTCCATTGGGTTAAAAGGACAGAGACGAGTATGTGCATCAGTGTAACGCGCGTACAATAATGCACTTAAATATATCCTGCGCACCTGACCGCCTCCTCCCGAAGCGTCGCCGTAGCCGAAATCGGCAGGACATCATCATATATTTTTAATGTTTGCCTGCAGTTCGGGACCGATTTTAATTTAGCATTGACACGTTGGGTGTAAAAAAAAGAATAGCATGAATATATATAGAAAGAAAATAAATCTACCAATATGTGAATCCTTAATAATTATGAGATTATTACTGATTATAGTAATCTCAGACTTCGTAATTTCCTGTTAATGATATTTGATAAAGGAGAATGTCCATTGTATACGAAGTTTTATTTATACAAATATATTTAATATATAAAGAATATTATTTATAATATATACGCGTTTGGACCGAATTCCGAACAAATGCCTCCATCCTTGAAGAGCTGGGTATCAACGAGCGTCTATCTACTCAAGTACGTCGGCGAATACTCAAGTTCTTTGGGCATGTAAGCCTACGTAGAAACGATTGTTTACAGCGTCTTGTCGTGCAGGGCAAAGTAGAAGGAAGTAGACCACTAGGTTGATCGCCAATGCGATGGTTGGATCAGGTGCGGAGTATGGTGGGTGCTCCCCTCCACGAATGTGCCCGATTGACGACAAGCAGGCGGAGGTGGCGAGACGTCGTGCGGCGGATGCTCTCTGCTGCCCAACCCACCGGATCATGATGACCACGACCACTCTGACAAGAGTGAAGCGACCAAGAAGAATACGCGTTTGTACATACCAAAAATTCTTTTACGACATTAATGAGGCGATGTCAAATTTAATAGCTTACTTTCGATTTCCGTACAATTTTATTTATATCGTGGGAATCGTAACATGGTGGGAGCTATAGTAAAAATTGCGAAGATGGCGATGTTTTCGGTATGTAGGAAATAGGCAGTTCGTCTCGTTTTAAATTGCTTAAGCTCACATATGACAGAGCTTACTTCTGTACACCAAACAAAAAAATGACGTAGTACACAGTTGGCCAGAGAGCCTTTACTGCTTCACTGGATTGAGAGGTGGCATAGCTCTTAGGTCGCTTAGCCTGAACCTCTATTAGCTTGTAACTCGACACAAGGGTCCCACCGGTAAGGGGCAACCTCGGCTTGGACGGTTACTATGTTACGCGTAAGCACTCCGATCCGAGGGCGCCAGAAAGGGCCGAACCACGACTCGGTCGATAATCTAGGCTGAACTAACTTATATACCTCTTCGGGAAGGGAAAAAAATCTATATAAGGAATATTCTATGTCTAATTTATTACAATAAACCATAGAGTATACCGAAATAGTCTTGTTATAACAATATATTAGCGGGGTCCACAAATTATTAAAGTATTAAATTTACATCAAGTATATGCTGCGTCACAATGGACGAATAACCCAACATCACCCCAACGAATTTCGATGATTCATTTTTTGTTGGAAAGCATGTACTTCAAGAGTAGTTTGATGAGTGTGATTAGTTTGGTAAGGTTCTGATTTATTTAATTTCGTAATATTCTTCCAATAATTCGGAAATACAAAGAGGGCATCCACGTGTAATAACGCTTAACCTTTGATTTGATTTGAAATCGGTTTTTTTGTCCGTAAATATACTTGATAAACAGTTAACAGTAATTAAATAGTAAATGTGATAACGCGCTTATAACATGACAAAAATATAATATAACTCTAGATATCCTTAGTGTTAAGAAGCCTTATTTAGGACTCCTTCAAACTAGAAATAATATATTACTATTAGCTGCGGCGTGTAATCCACTCGCGTCATTAAACAATAAGTCACAACAGGGCATCGGTTACGTTCCGCGATACGCATCTGACGTAAAGTCCTTTGCGCAGTATAGTTGGCTACTGCGCGATCTTATCGATCTTTAGTGTTGCCAGGGTAATAAAGTAAACGACATTTATTTCATATTTATAGCTAGTAATATTCATACATCCGTGTCCCGGACTGTTGTGATCGTTTACGAGTCATTAAGCGTATAACGATGTGCGTCTTTAACGTTTAGTCACTAGTGATCCGATCAATAGTTTTTGTGGATTTGGCTGCAACTTTCAGTAGAGATTTCGAAGTCTTTAATCTTGTAATATTCCTTGTAAAGGTGATCTATTTTTTTTGTTGCCGGCGGGAAATCTTCAACAAGATACCCTACCTTCCTTCTACGGGGAAGGCGAGGTTGTGTGGGGTTCTTACCTACTAAAACCCCCCCGGTTGTCCTTCGCCGGTGCATGGTGTGTGGCTCCGGGATCTCAAGTGGAACGCACCGGTGCCCACTGCCAGCACTGTGCTCTCGGAGAACACGTCCCGGGGGGGTTAATCTATCCCTCCCCTGCGAGTCGATGTCGCCTTCTTCCCAGGTCCCCACGGACCTTTGTCGCCCAGTGAACCCCAGGCCCCTTTTAGTCGCCGTCTACGACTTTTTCTACGAGCCTAGAACTACAGGGCTGAAACTTAAGGTGACCTTGCGTTAAGGCATTTAATTCAATTGACCTTACAGTTAGGTAAAGGGTTCCAAAAAAATTAGACCTTATCTATCCTTTATATCCAGGTATAAAAAGCTACACTAAATTAAGCTAATATCTATTCTTTCCTATCCTTATACCATTAGGTAAAAAGACGGTAGTTACTAGGTTTTAGACATGACACCAGGTCAAAAACCCCGCCGTCTGCAACGCGTCTACGACCTCGCACTATAACAACGATCAGCGAGCGACTGAAGAGCAATGCTTCGTTTACATTGACTTTCTAACACGCTCCACTGCTTTTACGCTTTGTAAAGAAAGCGTAATGCGTTGTAAACTTTCTCAGTGCACATTCGTATGTACGGGTGTACGGTCGGTGGAGCTGTGTGGGCGGGAAGTAATTGCAGGGTTCGGCTTAATGTTAACGACTTACCTTGAACAAAGCCTTTAACTATTTGTATTCCGAACAATGAATCAGTAATATACAATATAACGAAACCATGAAAAGCCAACGGCATCGTGGGCCAAGCACTAAGCGACTAGCCTTCATGAAAACATTAGAAAAAGGTTGGTAACGGATCTATAATTCCTCTTGTGAATTACAGCAACCACATCATCCTTGTTTCATCTCTCATAAACGGTAGAATACAATAGAATAAACATTTATTCGACACAAGAACATAGAAACAACAGGTAATACAAAATAAAAAACGTCATAAACAAAAGTGAGTAAAATTGTCCCGAAAAGGGGTTGGTTCAGCATGTGTTGCGCTCACACATGTGACAACAACACAGCGCTGATTTTCAGCCAAAAAACCTGTGAAAACTGAGTTTGACCGATTCTATGGTAGTGATTTTCCTCCTAACCTTCATACCCAACTCTCCCTTGCGTACATGGGAGTTGGTAACGACACAGCTTTGTGCCCTATTATAATTATTCTGACTCCCCACGATTGAATACAAAAGCCTTTTTTTCTAAATACAATCCTTTTACTTTATTTGCAGCATTTTAGGATATTTTGGCTCGGAACCGGTAACTGTTCAGGGGTTGGATTATAAATGTATATTTAAACAAAAGGTATCCCAATACTAAGACAAACGAACAACAACAGAACAAACGAAAGTGCAGACAAGTTACAAATAAAGGTTGTTTTCACTCGTCTGAGCAAATTGTATACGAAGAACAAAAGAACTGGGTACGACAGACGTGAAACAAAGAGCAATGAAAACAAACACGGCGTGAGATTTATTAATTTATTTATCTTCAAATAGTCTTTTTGAATAACAAATTCCAAGTAAAACTTATTATGTCACGTATCATCATCTATACGTATAAATAAAATTGGAGTGTCTGTTTGTAATATTAAAATAATGTAAATATTAATATTTTTAATTGCTGATTTAGCTTAATTTAAAAACAAAGCGGTCGTGTCGTGTTGACCATGTTTAGCGAGGAACCCTTCTTTTTCTTAACGGGGAGAAAATCTTCAGAAAGATACCCCGGCTTCTGGGGAAGGCGGCGGTTATGTGGGGTTTTACCCACTAAAACCTCCCCGGAGCCCTTTCCTCGGTGCTTGACGAGGGGTTCCGGGATCTCCGGGATCAGTGGAACGCACTGGAGCCCCTCGGCACTGTGCTCAAGGAGAGTACGTCCTGGGAGGGAGGTTATAGGGGAGCGGCCCCTATGCCCTCTCAGTACAAGACGACACGGGCCAGCCAACTACAGCGAGGGACCCTGAGACAACTGTGTTAAAAATCCCTGTGTTATTTAGGATACATTTTGGCTAAAATATTACTTTAAAAATAAAATAGATGGAATAATGAATTTAAATATTTATAATACAATTTTTAATAATTAAAATACAATTTTTGTCTGTCTGTTTACTCTGGGACGAATGGGACCGATTTGACGGGACGTGCTCTGGTAGATAGCGGATGTAATAAGGCATAATTTAGGAAACTTTTATTTTATAAAAAAATAATCGCGGATAACACCGTGGGATGCAGCTAGTCTTCAATTTAATTAGTCTTTTCAAATAACAAATCCCAAATAAAATGTCTAATGTATTCTATCATCATCATGATTTCGGCCGCAGAATATCCAGCACGGGATATAGGAACGATTTCCCAAATTTATTCTATAGTGAAACCTATTCTATGGAAAATATGGAAGGACAGAAACATCTCAAGCCGTATTAAAAAACACCTCGTCCGCACACTTCTTTTCCAGTTTTATATGGGGCTGAGACTTGGACAATCAAGGCCGCAGACCGACAGATGATCGACGCTTTCGAAGTGTGGTGTTAGCGCCGCCTGTTATGGATTCCATGGACAGCCCACCGCTCAAATCAGTCGATCCTTAGAGAGCTAAATATAGAAAACAACCAACGCCTGATCTCTACATGTTTACACCGTGTAATGAGATTTTTTGGCCACATTGCACGAAGGGATGCCAACAATTTAGAAAGATTGGTAGTGACGGGAAAGGTCAAAGGAAAAAGGCCAAGAGGCCGAAGTCCTAAAAGATGATCGGACCAGATCTCTGAAGAACTGGAGTCATCTACCAGCGTCGCCCTCCACAGGGCCATGTATCGGAATGCCTGGGGACAGGTGATTGATCGCCGAGAAAGGAGTCACGATCCTCAGCAATGGGCGCTCCCCAGTTGTTGGAGAGAGACGTCTTCTATCCAACAACTGGAGTTTGTGTTAGGCTAAGAAATATATCTTTGTTTATTTATAATATAAGTTATATATTTGCACGAAGTATATAGAAGCGTACTTGCATGCGTGTGTGTGCGTATCTTACAAATGACTGGGTCTAAAAATCTTAATCCAGTAGTGTGTGCTACATGCATGAATATTATCCATAGAAAAATTAACACAACAATATCTCGATGCGTGTAGTTGTTTGTACGATTGTATAGAACATGATTACCCACCATTTCGAAACGCACAACATAATCATTAGCCGGCGATAAAAAAAACATATCCACCATTTTTCCTATTCAACAGATCGTGAAAGAAAAAGAACACGCGAGTGTTGAAATCTCAAAATGTTAGTACAGTCGGTCGCACAAGTGTACTGTGTCGACGGTTTCGTATATAGAAATAAGACCTGTATTGTCTACGCAGTAAAAAGTAAAATAGTGAAAGAATATACGGTATTTAGTTAATCGTTTCGAGAACGGATGTACCAGTATAATTATGATTGTAACGTAGGTTTGGAGGTTGGAATGAAAACAGTCGGTGAGAGGAGACAAGAAGCCTCGCGCTGGTAATTCGAGCGCCGTGAATGTGTAATTTCATCCAATTTGTATTTTTTTTTTCTCCCACAGATAGTGAAACTTGCAGCCATTTAAAACGAAAGACCCGGTCATACGCGGTGTTCCATTGTTAGAAATATTTACCATTTAAAATTTTTATTTATAAGCGTATTGGTGCAAGTCGGATGGAATTCGAAACCTTGAACATAAGATAGTAAACAAGAACGCTTAGGCATTCTTTTTTAAAACAAAATTAATAGCAAATATTTTACCTGGACATAAAATTGGACATAAATTAATCGAACAAATTTGTAATTAGAAGCAACTTGTTACTTCTAACAATGAATTAATAACAAGAAATTAGAATATTATAATTTTCTTAAACAAAAAAAATTTAAGTTGTCAACGAGCAATCAAAATTTTTTTTAAACACAAACACAGTTATACTTTTAACGTACATATAAATCGTTAAATCCAGTTTACAGCATTTTTATAATGAATTAATGAAAAAACAAACAGGAGTCGTAATTAGTGTGTTATTTTTAAAAAGTTCCGCTCGTATTTCGGTCACCAATGCGACTTGTACCGCTGTGTCGAAACATAATACGAGTAGGTGCATATTCGTAACAAAATATCATATATTATACTAAAACCTTTTTTGAGACACGCTGCATATTATGAAACCACGTCTATGTCTTCTGCAGTTTTCAAAATATAAGGTGACAATAAATAACATCTCATTTACTGGTATAAATTTAGCAACAACTAATAGGACTTCACATTTATTACACTCCATTAATAAAGGTGTAGATCCTGTCGATCTCAAGACATAAACATGAAATAACCGACAGAGTCTGACTCGTGTATTTATAATCTGTGGCAGTTTTCCGCGTGAAATGATCGCGACATAACGGGCCGTTAATAATATGTATTGAAATTTAGAGATTTACGATTAAATACGTTTTGAAATATACATATCTCACTTGTAATATTTTGTATTTATTTTTATTGGCTCTATTTTAACATAACAATAATTTTCATACATGATTCCATTTATTGTATTTTTATAGTATTATTTTAGATAAAATTTATCCAAAATAATGCAGGGGTTTTTAACACAGATGTCTCAGGATTCCTGGCTAAACACGATTAACACGACACGACAGTTTTGTTTTTAAATTAAGCTAAATCAACATCATCATTTCATCCGTAGGACGTCCATAAATAAATAAAAATTTATAGGTGAATATATATAGGAAGAAAATTGTTTGTGAAAAGCTATAATAAATAATAATAGTTCCGCCATGTTTGTGTGCATTGCGTGCGGCGCATGCGCAGTTCCCGCGGTGCGTACAATACAATTTGCCCTCGCACACTTTCCTCCCGCACTGTAATGGCGGTCTCCAACCGATACGCGCCTTGTTTATGCGTTTATAATTATTATTCATATGCTTATTACAATGGCACGTATTTTCAACCAGTTGAGTAGAACGGTGGTTATTGCGGTTGGTAATAGCGCAAGCGGTTTTCCAATCTATGAGAGATCGGTGCGGGCATTAGACGGGATTGACTTTTATCGTGTACCGAGCGGTTTTCAATCAAGCACTGTTATCAGCGCTCCGGTAGTCAGCTGATTGTGTGGTAACCTTGATGATGTGTAATCCTCTCGAATCGCCTACAGCCATTGCAGACCGGCGCTTTGCTGATGCGATGAAATTATTTTTATATTCTGGCTTATATTTACGCGGCTTTATTTCATTAAGTCTTGACAAGCGTAAGGTAGACTAAGCTAACTTTTCGGTGATGTAAAAAAAAACTCGCCAAGTCCCAGTAAAGATATATTTTAAAAATACTGCTTTTGAAGTCGGTTGAAACTAATTAGTATGTGTTGAATACATTTTTAATTTTGAATAATGCATTTTTAAAAGAAATAAAATCATAAGGACAAGTTCACACTTAAACTCAAAAAATCCTTGCTGAAAAGGCCAACAACACGAGTGCCTCCTACACAGCAGTGAATAGGCTTTTTCTAGGCTAGCGTGCTAACCGCCATTGACCTGGTTGGCACAAAGCTTTAGACCGCGGTTCGACATTTTTCATTTCAAAAAACATGTAGCATTAATGTTTCGTTCCTATTTAAATGTCGTTACAAATTTAACACAATCCTACTAAGTGTTGTAGTTGTGCGTTAACAGCTGGTTCAGGGTTCGGTCTGCTAAACATAAGGTTGTAGATTCGAAGTACCCTAAAAGATCACTCATACCTTTTAGCTCTCGTGGAGTAGACAGAGCAATCGTCATCTGCTTTCCATACACGTAGACATTTCAATACACAAAATTTATTGGCATCACAATATACAAACACATTATTTATTTTTTCCACATTACATAAAATTAAAAAGAAAAGTATACACAATACAATTAAATGAAGCAACAGACAAATAGGATAAAATGCCAATATTGGACACCGTCACAGTATGTCCTGCTTTTCAGCGGTGCCTAGGACTACCCAAAGTCGTACGCGCGCAATACTACCTTCATACCTCCATCTCCTCTTCTCTCATCTCATCCTTCCCCCCAGAAGGGTATCTTGCTGAAGATTTCCCGTCATTAAAAAAGGACCTTAGGATGGACAGAAGATATACTAGTGAACTCATAAAAAAATATGGAAGAGATATTGATAGATTTACTAGACTAGGTAATTAGAAAATGAATAAAGGCGACAGAACTCCATATTATACCTATAAAATTGGAATATACTTATTCAAAGTAACAAATGTCCAATTCTCAGTAACAAAAACTATAAATATGTTACAATGTTATTCGGAATCATTATCAATGTTAATTCCATCTCTCTTTATGTTACTGTCTAAGCTATAGATTGCATATATTTTCTTAGGTATTCTTTGCTCGGGGCAGAGTGATGCTGTCCTGTTACACCGTCGTGCAGATTCTTTATCTGGTACATGTTATAATGAACGAGATATCCGCAATGGATAGCAAATTCACTTCGTAACTTTATCTACTACGAATTAACATAAACATATCCTGTTAATGGTGGAGTTGTTAATTGTAAAGTTGCTGCTTAAGTTACATAGATAGATAATTCCCGAAGTGGCACTCAAAGTTAGTTTAACTTTTGAATGTCCATTATTTATTTATTTATCCGACGATTATCCGCTAAATAGCAACCGACCGAGTTGGTTCGTCCCTCTCGGACGCCCTCGGATCGGACTGCTTACGTGTAACATAGTAACCGACCAAGCCGAGGGGACCCTTGTGTCGAGTTACTAGCGAAAGAGGTTTAGGCTAAGCGACCTAAGAGCTATGCCGCCTCTCAATCCGGTAAAGCAGTCAAGGCCAGCTTCGGTGGCCAATCTGTGTAGTTCGTCATAAAAAAAAATGGTCTTCACCCGCTGGAGAAGAGAATGAATACAGAGAAAAATTTAATATATTGTTAGGGTCAAATTAAATATTTAATGATGTAAGTTTATTGTTTAAATAAAATAAAGCAAAATCTAGCCCGACGAAAGCTAGGTACGCTAGTTCAAAAATTTTAAAAGGGCGTCCACGTATGATAGTGTTTAACGTTTGATCGATATGAAGTCGGTTTTTGTTTTTACTAGAAAATATACTTGTTACTATTAACTTTGGAAAGGACGAAGTCTGTCCAAGCAGCTTGTAAAAATTAAGCTCTTACACCTTTAAACCCTAGCGATGTATACAGCGCCAGTCTGGTCTCTGCTAATAACATAAAAAACTTAAAAAAGCTGCTTTTTACAATGTTTATTCGTTATTTAAAGCAAAACATATTCACCTGTCAACATTGTTTATGCAGTCTTGCATTTCAACTGCAAATGGACTGCCCTCATCAATATTCATACGCTAGCGTGCTAACTTACGCCAACTTTAACTTAATCAAATTATCTAATGACTTGATTTATACTTCAAGCGTTTGAAACGCTCGTATTAACGACTAATATTTAAGGGTTGTGTTAAAATTCATCTGGTGAGGTCTCTGGTGTTCCCAATATTCACTTACGGAGCGGAAACTTGGACCCTCAAGAAGGCAGACAGATCTCGTATTGACACATTTGAGATGTCACCTTGGACAGTCCACCGCGCAAATGCTTCAATTCTCCGGGAAGTAGGTGTCACCGTCAGACTGTCAATGGTGTGTCTCCGTAGGGTTTTCAGATCACCAGATCAACAGATACCTTGGAAACACTCCTGGTGATCAAAGTACAGGAAAACGACCAAGAGGGGAGCCCTATGCGTTGGACAGACCAAATTAGCACCAACACCGACAGGAGAGTCCACGAGGCATTTCACACCGCCAAAGACCGCAAGAGGTAGAAAGCGATCGTCCACCACATAATTAGTGGAGGTCACGGCCCTCAGCAATAAGGAAATCGACGCAAGGAGGAGGAGGATTTAAGGGTTGTAATTGCACTAGTATGTTCTTGAATAACTATTAAATAACGCTTACGAGGTAACCTTAACAACGTAAACATTGAAGAAGAAATTAAAATCAGAAATGGCAACGCGTGTCTACTCGGCAGTTGTGAACAATGCCTGGCGATGGGCGGAAGCCGCACTGGCGCTATATCGATTCCCTCGGCGTATCTGCGTTGCGGAATGTGAAGTGTTGAATTTGTCGCACCGCCGTTTACTCGCTCATTGTCCGTACAATTTATTTAGACTGTGAATTTATTCATATAGGTAGCCTTTCGTATATATTAAACGCGTTTTAATATTAACTAAATCTCACATTTTATGTAATTAAGCTTGCATTTATTAACCGGCTTCAAAAAAGGAGGAGGTTCTCATTTCAGTTTTTGTTCCATGTTTGTTCGACTGGGTGAACCGATTTTGACTTGAAATCTGGTGCTTCCCGTGTGGTCACAATACCAATTTGTCCATTTCTGACAATGGCACATGTTAATTCAGTATTTAGGTACGCAAGACGGACACTTTAGCGCTAGTGAAACTTGTGTAATCAACTGTCGCCAGCGGTGTTTCCGAACGTTTACGATTTAGGGACCTTCAAGAAACGAGCCTATTCATATCTCAAAGTTCGGCAACGCACCTACAGCTCCTCTGGTGCTGTGGATGTTCATGGGTGACGGTGATCACTTAAGATCAGGTGAGCCGTATGCTCGTTTGCCACTTTTCATATAAAAAAAAATAGTGACAAACCACTGCGGTTTATATAGCGTTAAGTTATTTATATTTTCCTTATTGTAAAATGGTATTTACAATAAACTAGCGTACCCAGCCCGCTTCGCCGGATTTTTTTTTATTTTGTTTAAACAATAAATTACATCACTAAACGGATTTATTCGCGGCGCTACTTGGATACTTCATAAGACTTCAATATGGTTCATAATGAAATAAATATACACAATGCATGTGGCAATACAAATTTGTGTTAAAAAACGATAGAATATCATCATAGTAAGTAAAATCTGTATTTGACATTTAAAAAGAGGAGTGCTCCGATCGTCACCAAAGCTTACAAGATTACTCGACAGGTCGATCTGAAGATTCCCTGAAAGTTTCATTGAAATCGGTCCACTCGTTTCGGAGCCTAATACGCACGAAGCGGTTTGCCTTCCTTATGCGGACGGCTAAGAAATGGAACTCTCTGCCGCGTTCAGTCTTTCCTCACGGGTACAATCTGGACACAATTAAGTCAAATATAGAAATAAGTAGTAGAAATATTAGAAACATTAGGGAAATGTAAAAAGTAGAAATAAGGAAATTAGAAATTAGTGTTATATAAAGTAGGTAAATCATAAGTAAATAATGTAAAAGTAAAAATACCCCCAGCAAAACACGCTGGGAAACAAACATAGTATAATCATCAATAAAAAAAATGTGAACAGACACCTTATAGGCTCACGTGCTCCATCCTAGGGTTTATCTTCGCCTTCCATCAAGATAGAAGCCAAACGTGAGCCTATTTAGTTAAAAAAAAACCCTATATGGAACATAAACACTTTCTCTTTTATATATATAGATTAAAAAAAAACAGCGTAAAGTCTAATGGCATTTTCGATACAATTACTTTCTTTCACAGAATCTATTTCCCCAGGAAGCATTAGGGACGGTATGCAGATAAGATCTTGGTGTCCAGCTAATATCATTATCATAATTCACGTTTAAGTTATTTGCGCTTTAAAATTTGTTAAATTTGACATTATCCAGCCACCATCAAATTTATTGCACTTGTAATGCACCTTACATTAGCCACTCAGCTTGGACCTATTGCCAACTGGAAGCTGTTCTTAGATCGCGATAAAGTTCTTCTCGCTAATCAAACAAACATATTTGCTATTCGAAAACACGACGCAATCTTAGCTCTGGTAAAACTAGTTGGATTTACAAGGCGCCCCGATTTGCTATCGCTCGAATGGTAGAGTGCTTTTAAGTCGTATTCATATTGCAGATAATTTCAATTAGTGAATGCTGTCTAGGTTCTGTTATCGTAATTCTTGTAAACAATTCTTCGGCAGTAAGTCTGTAACTACAATGTGGGTATTTTCAAGAGTAGAGTGAATAGGCATTTACTAAGCTAGTGCCCCTTACCATCCAGGACTGTATTTCCACTTAACATCAGGTGGGATCGTAGTCAAGCACTTGCTGAGAAAGTATAAAAAAAAAATTGTGTTAAAAGGACGTATAACATCATAGTTGTCAAATAGTGAGTTTTGGTAATCTGCCAGATCGATTGCGCGATGGTTTTCGAAAGCGTTTCACTGACACTCGAAAATTGTTTTTGTAAACTTTAAAATTCTTCTTTTGGATTGTAAGTCTACTATTACTATTGTGTTAAAATGAACCTTCAATGACATCATAGTTGTCAAATAGTGACAGTTTCGGTAATCTGCCAGATCGATTGTACCACTCTGGATTGCCGGCAGCAATGAAACTTGAAAATTGTTTTTTGTAAACTTTAAAATTCTTCTTCTGGACTGAAGTCTACTATAACAATTGTGTTAAAATGACGTTCAATGACATCATAGTGGACCAATACTGATAGTTTTGGTAATCTGCCAGATTGATTGTGCCATTATGGTTTTCCGATAGCGTAAAACTGATACTTGAGTATTGTTTCAATTGAATACTAAAGAATTTGATAATCTCGTATACAATAGTTGCCCGGTGAATGAGGTGCAGGCTTATTCTGCTTAAAAAACGATCGATGCACCCGCTAATCCTGTTGCTGCATTCACATTTGTCCATGCCAGTTATCTCAGTAGATACGAAGTTGGCTGCGAGCCCAAATGCAACAAGGAGTGAAGTTCCAACGGGGTCAATGACCGCCCTCGTAACTCTACGCCGATCATATTTTATAAGCTTTTCTGTTTGAATTTAGGTATTGATTTGTAGCATTTGCTGACCCTTCCCCTACCGGAAGTGGCGGCCCCGCCCGGCGACCAGGTAACGTCCGTTCCCGGGTAATGCAAGGGGATATGACGCATTATTACCATTTCCAATTATCAATGTTATTGTCCGTCCTATCAAATATCAAGGAGTTTAATTTATATGGCTTTACAATGGCGAGTCTAGGGGACTTCTGCCTTTCGCCAGGTGGTTTAGCAGTCTTTCTAAAAAAAAACATATTGGTCGTCAAGGCTTGACTTATCATCACGTGGCATTGTACTAATCTACTACTTTGTATCAATAGGAATGATAAACTGATGTTGTAAAGAATATAGTATATATCCCACCGTTGGGCACATGTGGTCACACACATTTTCTGTAAAGAGAGTATAAGGGCATAGTTAACAAGGGTCTAGGCGCCAACAAATTGTTTTACACAGATTAGCCATAGAAGCTTTGACTTTGATTGCTTCACCGGATTATGGGGTGGCATAGCTCTTAGGTGGCTCAGCCGGAACCTCTATTAACTATCACATGGTGGACAAATTTGTGAAATATGCAGGTTTCCTCACGATGTTTTCCTTCACCGAGCACTTGGTAAATACTTCTTCTTGATGTGTAATCTCCTACCGGAGGTCGTCTATAATTAAAGCTATTTTAATATTTGACACAGCGGCACAGAACGAGGATCTTGAACCACGATATAGGTCTTTCCAGGTGGTCGTATACCCTGAATATTACGCATTATATGACCGAAGTAATGGAGCTTTCGTTTTTTTGACGGACCTTCACGTTCTTGCTAAATTTACAATACTCTTTTCTTTTATCTTATGAGAATTCTTCTGTATACCCACATTTCAAAGACTTCTAGGCGATTACTTAAATTCTGAATCTTCTGTTAAGAAGGTCCATGACTCTACGCCATACAGAAGCGTAGTAAATTAGCGCATAAAATTTCAACAGACATCATCCGATCGGACTTAGTTACTAGCGTTCTATGCAATTTGAGCTCTTAATGTATTAATTGTAAATTTTCTCATTACAGAGTTCCCAATGCCCCGAAGAGCTGCATCGCAGAGATCTTCAGCACCGACTCACCGGACGGCAGCCCCGTGAAGAACGGAGCTAGCCGGCCCCGCGTCGTGCGTGACACCCCCACCCGCCCGCGGGACACCCACTCCAGACTCTTCGGACAGGTACAGTCTACGTCCAGCGTGACTGCCATCTTAACATTGCTATAAACTGCCGATAGCGAAACAAACCAATTCGAAATATACGATTGTCCTAAAATACGAGTGTTTTGAGATACGAGCCGCCGAGCGAGCGATATTTTGCTTTGAAATGAGAGCAACATTTGAGATACGAGGAACTCTCACTACACTGCTCTAACAGTTGCTTTTTGTACATATACAAAACATTTCTCTCACCTACTTCATTTAGTATGCAATATAGTATACTATTCGGCTTTTCTCACAAAACAAAGACAAAACTAACAAAACACTAACTGTGAACTTCCAGGCCAATACCAACTCAGTGGTCCCGATGGTGACGGACACCATTCGCAGCCACATCCAGTTCGGGGACTCGGAGGTGAACGGCAGTCCGTCGCACTCGCCTGCCAAGATGATGAACGGCAGCGCCACTTCTACGCCCAGCAGAGGTGAGACGGGCCCCGCCAGTCACTGTGAGTCGATCCAAATGTAGGCACGAACTGAGCACGTGTAGCAACACTGGGAAACTGGCTCAACTGTAGTTTGAATGTGGAATGGACTAATGCACCACAATTTGGTAACAAATGTTTGATCAAATAAAATAAACATTCTAAGAAGCATTATTAGGCAAACGATGTTATGCTGTTAATGTCGTATATAATGTTGTAATTGCCACTTTGAATTCTTACTAAAATAGCGTTGAAATGTTTCCGGTTGGTAAAATTTCTGTTAAAACCGTAAGGAAATCCTATCAATCTCTCCAATTCCGTTCCACTTTCGAACAGTTAACACTGTGAACAGAACTCGGAAGTACGCCTTTGTATATGTAATAATATATTTAGAGTTCTGTACACGGTAATGCAGCGCTCGAATCGCGTGCCCAAACACGTATCATTTGGCACTCATGCACGCTAGGATATGCTTCTTATCTTGCTGATTTCCGCTCCGATACTCTTTTCTAAATAACAACAAATCTTTATACTCAATCAGCATTAGCTAATTGATCATATACGGAGTAATTTGAAACGTTAATCCGGCTCGCTTATAAAAAGCATGAACACAGCGAAGATTTTGAAACAATAACCGTTAGCCTGTGATTGAAGCACGTGATAATAACAAATAATTTAACAAAAAACTAAAATTGTCTAGGCGAAACTATTGTGAAACTAAACTAACGAATAGGGTCGATGTTTCGATGTTAACGCGACAGCTGTTATTATGTTTATGATTACAAATGAGTCTGGGAAGTACATGATGAGTGTGAAGATGTAGTGGTATTAAAATTCTGCGATTAAATATGATTAAAAAATCGAATCTGAAACATCGATCTTAATCGATGTTAGTGGTTCGAATGAAAATCGTTTATTCTGTGAATGATCAGCGTCGTACACGCCACCGAGGAGGAATCCAGTGACCGGTGACGGCATCGCAGTGCCGCCGCAGCGCCGTCGCCACCCGGCTGTCAGCATGCGAGGTGCCGACGAATACGATCCCGACTTAGATTTCCTCAATCCCCAGCCAACCCACCGTTATTTCACGCGCCATTGGCCACCCGAGCCAGCGCAGTATTACGTCGAATCAACCAGTAAACGCAGACCAACAATCAATCCAACCCCTTATATGTTACTAGGCCTGAAAACTGATGATCCTGAAAAAGTTCATCCAATCATTGATCCGGACTCACTCTCTCCGCAACCAGTACTTGACAGGCATTGGCCTCCATTCCCAGGCCAACATTACCTTGAACCGAATCATCATTACATTCCATCTCATCCCTTGCCCCCTTATGCTTTCGTTGGAATGACATCAGCTTTAGGAGAAAAGCCTCAACCTGATTACAAATACAATCCAGTACCAACTCTAGATGGACCAATAGATCCATACATGGTCGCTAATACAAATCCCCCAATTAGTATCTTCAAATACGAAAGAGATGGTCCTATACCCGACTGTTCACTACTAGATACTCCTAAAGCTCCGGGTCCGTTTACGTTGACCGGTTTCCCTCCTATATTCCCAAAGCACGTACCTGGATACCTGTTTAATCTGAACCGGCATGTAGAAGACATCAATTCCAAGACCTACTATGTAGACTATATCCGCCAAAAAGGATTGGGTGGGTGTTTAATTTTGACAGAAGGAGTAACACCATTGCACTGATTATTATATAATTGTCTTTGGCATTTCTTTAGCTTGTATTTGCTGTCAATTTGAATATTGCAATCCGCTCATTTAAAACAAAAACTTCAAAATGATTCCTTCAAGTCACTGAATTAAGCACCTCTCCTTTTGACATTTGCTTTTTTTAATTAGAGCAAATTAGAATTATGTTATTTATTGGTACATACTTATTTGAAAATGTAAATTATAAATAATTAGTTGCTTTTTATCGTCGCATTTGTATTAGTAATAATTTTCTTGTGTAAGATTTGTTTATAAGCCTAGCCGTAAACTTTAGCACTTAATTACTGTCTAATCTTCTTTATATTTCTCTGCTGCTGCCTTTTTGTGTAGTTAGTTTGTGAGTTGCAACTAGCAAAATTAAATAATAATAATAATATAATATTGAATTTATATTTTGGTACCTATATCTCTGAGGTTATTAGTCGCATGAGGTATTTTAGATGCAATTGTCTTTCTATTGTTATAATTAGATTGTATTAAATTGTTTTTTTTTCAGTAACCGCTAATAGAGTAAAATTGTAAAAGAACTTAGACTCCAGAGTTTCAGATATTTGCCTTTAAGTGACATTTAGAATCAATTAGACATTCGTTTTGAGCACGAATTGCACATACAACGGGATATTTGTTTAATTGGTAAATTTAATATTTTCAGAGGGCAACCCCATCACCGGTGACGGGTACAAGTCGCTGAACGGTCAGATCAACACAGTGACGTCTATTAACGGCAGCAACAACCTAATCCACAGCCGCGTACCGCCCGGCGGATATTCATCCGGCCTCTGGTAAACCAACAACCATCAATCAACAGTGGCCCACCCATCCAAACAACCGCCAATATCGTACCTTCACATATCGAAGTACCCGGTGGGTAACGCTTGTTTCAGATCAAATTATCTAACCTACTAAATTTCAGCGTCGACTATTGAACGAACAAGTTCTACAAAAGAGTATATGTCGTTTATCCTTAGCCTGTCCCAGTAACATTTCATTCAAATAATTTAGCATAGATAATAGATATTTTTATAATAGTAATATTTCTAGTTGTATCGATGGATACGTAGTGAGGATACGCCATCGCTAGCATTGTGGTTTGTGAATTCGCAATGCTAGCGAGAGCATCGTCTCAGACTAACTCTAAGGACTAATACACACACTGAATATGTTTACGCAATGATACTGCGAGCTAGGAGTGGGGATACATATTAGCAATATACCAAAATTAATTGTGCCTTGACGTGTGTTGTCGAGTCGGTTAAACATTCTGTGAGAATGATGTTTGAGTAGGCATTTGTGTAAACGTAAAGAAGTGATTATATATCTATATAACACCGTATAGAAATAGTAATCATAGGGCACTTTCGGCTAATTGATGAGATTCAATTAACTTTTAAACGACACTATTTATGACATTTTTAATCTCTCGTTTGTTAAATTCTATATCGTAATATTTAAATAGATGATTTATATTAGATTGCATTTATTTTGTCTGTTTATACTTTTATTTTATTTTCTACTCGTGTAGAATTAATTGTAATAACGGAATTTGAATTCTTGGTCGATTATCTGTTAACGGATCGAAAAGGACCATAGTGTTAGATTTTTATGAAATTACTCGTGTTTAGACTTAGTGTAGGCCATTATAATGTTCTTATTCCCTTGCCCATGCACTGGCCTAATTATAACAACTGTTAATAGATAATAACCATTATTTCAAAATAAAGTTTTTTTATTAACTAGTGATTTTTTATTTTAACAAACGCCTTTTTTTTTAATGACGTACTACACAGATTGGCCTGGGAAGCTGGCCTTGACTGCTTCACCGGATTGAGAGGTGGCATAGCTCTTAGGTCGCTTAGCCTGAATCTCTAGCGCTAGTAACTCGACACAAGGGTCCCCCCGGTGGGGAGTAACCTTGGCTTGGACGGTTGCTATGTTACGCGTAAGCATTCCGATCCGAGAGCGCCCGAGAGGGCCGAACCACGACTCGGTCGGTAGCTATTTCACGGAACTTTTCTCTGAAGACAATATGAAGACAAAAATTGTCAAACATACAGGTTACCTTATATACAGGGTATTAGGAGACAGCTACTGAAAACGAAGACAGACGATAGTACTAATGACGCTTCTGATGATGGGATGGAAAAAAATCGATTCTGATTAAAAGAAAACATATGTTTAAAGAAAACAGGAAAGTCAAAACAGCTGATCCACGGGTCAACGAACGCCAGAGCGCGGAGGGTGGCGCCAAAGAAGGCAACAATTCTTTTATGGCGCAGTATTAGCATAAAACAATTCTTGCCGCATGTGTTTCATTATTCTTCTTAAAGTGCACCAACTAGCTAAGTTTGGCAGTCAGTTCACCACATCTCTCTCTGTCACTCGACGAAACAGATGGACGTCACTCGCAGTTCCAGTCCAGTCTGATGTTACGTAGCCATGATTTCCTTCTACAACAACTTTGCCCATCAAGATAAGTTGAAGAAGGTCATATCTCTCGTGCCTATGCACGTGACCGAGATTTTCTTATCTTCATGGTCTGCGTTTTATTGCTGTTTTTTTAGTATAGTAATGTATTGTTGAAGTTATACTTATTTAGGCGCGCGATTAAGATGCGCGCTTCACTGAAGTGACAGGTTGACGCTGCATAGTACTTTGGCACGTTTTAATTCTAATAGTGTGAATTGTTTTAGATAGATGGCGCTATTATTAATTTTTAGTTGTCATAAGCTACTGACAGTGAAGTTCCAATACAGTCATTACCGAAAGATGCTAATTTCAAAATTACTTTGAGAAATTTATTGACACTGTCGTTTTATTTTGTTGTAATTAATTATAAGCATGGAATGAATGTTTTTTAACCTCTGGTATTCCTGCGCCCACCGCCGCTCTCTACCCGCTTAGACACACTATTATTTTTTGTTTTAGTTACTAGCCTGCAATAATTCTTGACGTAGAACAAGGATTTACCGGTCTTTGAGCCTTGTATCCCAAGTTATTTGCGAGATATGAAACGCCCCTTAGCTGTCAACCATGGTTGCCGGCAGCATACGACGGGTGCACGCGTGCTGTCAACCATGGTTGACGTTACCATATGAAATATTAATGATGCCAAAGAATTATAACTTCTCATGTGTCTCACTTTTTTATTTTACTTAAATTACAATAAATCTTTTAAGCATTCGTTAAGAACTAATTGTCATTTCATTTTATAACACGCAACTGTATGACTTCCAAGCCATCATCTTCCTTGCTCGTTCGACTAGATGTCATCTTCTTGATAAACTTCCTGAAAGCGGAGCACCAGCACGAAATTGACGAGGGTCGTTTCTCTTCAACCGATACTTCAGTAACATTCAACGCGGACGCGTCTCGAGAGCAATCATTGGATACACTTTCCATCTTAAATACTTAGCCCCTTTAAAATTAAAGAGGAAAATAACTTTTTTAATTTGGTGCTTGTCAAATTATTTTCACACTTAAGAGCTCTAATACCTCTTAAATCGATTGATTAAACTGTTGCAGCTTCTCTGGACAATCACGTTCGTCACAAAAAGACACTTTAAAATCGTGTATTTTTATGAAAGCCTTTTTAATATTGCAATTATCCTTTTCAGACATAAAAGCTTTTTTCTGCATAAACTTCGTGCTGCACTTTCAAACAATTTTTTTATAAACTTATTACAGGCACACAACAAAAAGCATGTCAAAACTATCGGTGTGAATTAACACTGATCGATATTTATATCGTAAAACGCTATTTATAGATGTAAAAACTCACGTAGCGATAATTAACTTATATAATTAAGGAGAAGACATATTTCGGTAAACAAACAGTCAAATTATACTTCACCTTAACGAGCTGATTTAAAATACACAACATGATAATTACCGCTAACGATTATTGTTTGTATTTAGAAGCTTCAATAGCATAATTTTGTCAACCGACTTCAAAAGGAGGTCCTCAATTCGTATTTTTTTTTATGTTTGTTACTGCGTAACTTTCGCCTGGTTGAACCGATTTTGATGATCCCATTTAATTTGGTCCAATTCTGTCAAGGGGTTCCATGAGAAAACTATATGTCTTAAATTTGCATCAAGTATGTGCGCCATAGATAGACGAATAACTCAATATCACGCCAACGGATTTCGATGATTCATTTTTTATTGGAAAGGATTTACTTTAAAGTTTGATGAAAGTTTGGTTACGTTCGATATTCGGAAATACAAAATGGGGCGCCCTCACGTCATAGCGTTTGTTTCGATTTTTACTCGTAAATATACTTTTTTTTCTTTTTCGCCTGCTGTGGGGAAGGCGGCGGTTATGTGAGGTTCTTACCCACTAAAACCTCCCCGGTGGCCCTTTCCTCGGTGCATGACGAGGGGCTCCGGATCCACTTTGGTCGACGACGCAGGCCCCCACCATTGTCGTCCAGTGAACCCGACGGCCCCTTTTAGTTGCCTTGTACGACATACCGTAGTCTTATTCTCGAGAGCCCAGAAATACAGGGCTGCGGACCGGTCTGCCACCGGCCCGCCTGCGCCATCTCCGAACAAGATCGGCCCTCTCCCGATCCCGATCTGCGGTCTCCTTCTGGGCCATTACTGACTCGCAGAAGGAGACCAGCGCCCTCCATTTAGATCGCCCCGCCAGCGCAGCCGTTGCTGCCGCCGGCGGGGAGAGGTCTTGCCCGATCTGCTGGACCAGAATCCGCCGCTCCGCCTCCCACGCGATGCACGCGGCAAGCCTGTGCTGCGCGGAATCCCGGTCACAGCCACAATGGTGGCATTGCGCGGTCGGTTCGCGCCCTATCCTGTTCACTCGTAAATATACTTGTTTAACTTAACCAGCCATCAATGCAATCAAAATCTGCATGATTAAATTTTGTTATGTAAAAGCGGTCGATGCTTGAGAAGTGCTTATTATACGTATTTAACAGTAAAACTGTTTGCGACGGAGTATTTTGCATATATATTTATTATGTACTAGCGTACCCAGCCCGCTTCGCCGGACTAGATTTGGCTTTATTTTGTTTAAACAATAAACTTAAAATATTCAATATTTAATTTAACTCTCACAATAATTAAATTATTCATTTCTCTCCGTATTCATTCTCTTCTCGAGCAGGTGAAGATCATTAGCTACACCCATATATCAGTAAATACAATATCATACCCGTAGTAGTAGTATTATAGTAAATAAAAGCTGTACTTGACAGTTGAAAAAAGAGGAGTGGTCCGATCGTCACCAAGCTTTACAGGATTACTCGCCAGGTCAGTCTGAAGATTCCCTGAAAGTTTAATTGGAATCGGTTCAGCCGTTTCGGAGCCTATGGGGAACAAACCCACACACTTTCTCTTTCATATATAGATAGATTAAAAATTGATACATAAATTCTTTATCTACAAGTGGGCAAGGGCAATCATGGAGAGGTAATTTAATAACTGAAATAATAATAAAATCTTTATTTGTCTTAATCCCACATTACATAGTACAGTTTTTATTATAATTACATGACACAATAGGTGGATGTGGGTGGTGAAATGCAAATTATCTTTTTGAATCCTCATTATTGCATAACTCCTCCTGGTTCTCTATACATGTTTTGCGAATTTTGTTCTGCACATGTGCTGGAGATTCAATCTCTAATGTCACAGGGCCATCGTTTTGTAATGAAACCTGCATGTATGCACCGAACAGGCCATCTGGAATAAATTTGTGAGGTCTAGATAAAAATAAAGTATAATATAATAATATTTATTAATTTAAACGCTGAACATCTATCGCTAGTAACTCGGCACAAGGGTCCTCCAGTGAGGGGTAACCACGGCTTGAACGGTTGCTAATTCACGGATAATAAAATATTTATAGCAGACCTTGCTTTTTGAGTGTATCAATTTTTAATTATTATTATACCTTTAACTTTTTCCTTTACATATTTAGCGCGTAACATTTGAATAAATTGCTCATAAAACTCCTTTGATCTGTCAGCACCCATCGCCTTGTGGAAATCTGGCTTATTACCCTGAAAAAAAAAGATAAACCCTGAAGAGCGCTATTACACTCGGCGTACCTTCTTCTATTCTTCTATGTCGTAACCTCAAAACTGAGAGACGTGACTATGGTGCGTTGCCCTGGCCACCATTTCTGTCTTGCGCCATGTAGGGTAGCACCCATAGCGTCCTGAATTGTGTGTGTCCATCTTGTACGAGACCACCCCCTCGCTCTCTTTCCTTCCACACGGCCAGTAATAATCAGCCTTTCCAGACTGTCTGGGTTTCGTCTAACCGTGTGAAGAACTTGAGGACTCTCTGCCTACAGATTGTTGAGAGCCGTGTTGTGATATTCAACTGTTTGTGTGAAGTTCCGTGCAGGATATTCGCAGCATTGTGCGCCAGCACCACTTTTCGAAAGCTTCAATCCTTGATCTCACCTTCGCTTTTTGTGTCCAAGTTTTAGAAGTATATAAAAAGATAAAGACATAATCCTAGGCATTGTTAGTTCTCTGACTAACTACTTTATATATCCTTAAGTAACTTGTAATAAGGAGTTACAGGATGCAATTCTCTAATTTGTTTTAAGTTTCACCGGCCTATATAACAGATACATCAGCATCACAGATGTGTCAAAATTGTATTGGTGAACACATTTTTTATGGTGATAACCTTCAGTCATGAGGAAATGAGTATAATACACAAGGAACAAATCATCGATTAATTAGAAAAATGCCATTTTTCAAAATTAGATTATTACTAAGAAGAGCTTACTGTTAACAACATTTTTATATGGATAAAAACTCTTTAAGAAATTAAACATGCAGTTCATTAGATGTCACAAGAAAGTGTCTTGCTATATTGTTAACAATACGCTCTTTTAGGTAATAATCTAATTTTAAAATTTTGAAATGTGAAAGATTTTCTAATTAAGAAAAGAAACTAAAATCTCATTGGAACAAGATGGCTGAGATTCACACTGCTACTAAGAGATCATAAGCAATATGCTCCAAGAATAACATTGAACGGATGAATTAACAAACTTTAGTACACAACAATTATTACATACATCACAGAAAACAATATTTTTGTATAGGATGCAATCTCTTTCAGACAACCTGTTATTGTTTGACAGAAATTAGAGTCAGAAGTTTTCTGTTTGTCTATGGTTAAATTTAATTTTAATATAATAATAGGTATGCTTAATTGGATATCATCAATAAAGTTTAAATGAAAAATCCTAAACAAACCTTCCATGTATTGTAGAGAGTGAATTGGCTAACACATAGTATTTCAAACTGTTTTTCCACAACATTATTCTGCCACTTTTATTGTTTTCATCATCAAATATCCTTATACTTAATATCTTCCGCACGCTAAAACATAAGAAAAAGAATAATGTATCCAGTTGTTGATTATGATAAAATCTGGAAAACAACAGATAATATAAATTTGAAATTGGAATTTCAACCAAAAGAGGATTTATTTCAGATCAAAGCGGCCAGTATGATAAAATGTCAATTACATATGTAAGGATCTAATATTTAATTTAACTATATGAGGACTAGATAGATATATCAGCTGATTTGTTCACACCCATTCTCATTTCCACATTGATGCAGAGGCAGTGAGAATCCAAAGAACTATCCATATTTTTATAGCCTATTGCCATTCTAATTCCAAACTTGATAAAACTGGCATAATATAAATCTTCTTAACTATCATTTATTCATATAACTTTAATAAATACTCAAAGCACCACACTGAGCATACTATTTAGAATTAAAGTCATTCTTCTTCAATTCACACTTATATGTGAAGATTCACATTCCAACAAATTCAACACGCATCAACACACATGCCTAGTATTAATTAGTCCATATTTATGGTAATCAATTTACTGCCACAGTTATTATTTCATAGAAAATCTCACTTTAAGTGGACACAAATACAGCTATGTGTAAGCTACATCTTCATTGATCCATTCCAATACAGTGAAATTGAAATGTTGCTAATGAATTAATAAAAGAACGTAACAATTGCATATTTTTTCTATACTTACATATACTCCATGTCTTTTACCGTATCATTATTGCATATACCTATTAATACACAAGCCCCTTGCTCTATGCTGCTTATTATTTCATCATTTACTGAAATTTATCACATTAATTATTATTAATTTTTCAACTAATATATAGTCTTTATATATAAAAGAGAAAGTGTGTGGGTATGTTCCATATAGGCTCCGAAACGGCTGGACCAATTTCAATGAAACATTCAGAGAATCTTCAGATAGATTTGGCGAGTAATCCTGTAAAGTTGACAATCAGAGCACTGAACTGTTAAACAAACTATATGTTGTACTTTTATTTCTGACATTAACTTGAGCCCAAAATGTTTTTGTATAAATGATAAAGTATTTACTGTATATCAGTACATGGGTGTAGGAAATGATGTTCACCCCCTCTAGAATAGAATGAATAAGGAGAGAAATGAATAATTCAATATACTGTGAGAGTTAAATATTTAATGATGTAAGTTTATTGTTTAAATAAAATAAAGCAAAATTTAGCCCGCTACTGGGGCCACTAGGGCTAAGTACGCTAGTATATAATAAGTATGTACATAATCAAAATACAATCTGGAGGCCTATTGCATAGACAGTATTTGCAGAGACTGACTATAACTGAAGATTCTTCTGGCCATTGATCTTTGTATGTGAATCTCTAGTATTGGCAATGTCACTCCTAAAATCATATAAAAGTCGAAAGGATTGACAAACGCTTTACAATCTAAATGAAAAGAAATCCACCACATACTTTAATATACTACTATACTAAGGGTCCAAATTTCGCAGAAAATATTTATAAATATGTATTTAGGATATGATTATAATGTGTCATATTTCCATGCCGTTCCATGCTTTGCTTATATTGTATATTCAATAACTAAGTTGATATGTTTTAAAAATAAATGAAACAATTTTTAAGTAAAAACTACATTTACCGGTTACTTTAGCATTTTTAACGCGCTGTATGAGAGCCTTCATTTTATTTTTACATATATTATTAATCTAAGATACAGGTTAACAATCTGTTTTATTTAAATATCTTCTTTATTAATATATTAATAAACTAGAAATAAACATAACCTAATAACCTTTATTATGTCAAACTTTTTTTATTGATGGCAACAACAGTATTCAACAGTTTATTTCTTTATTTATGTTGTTAATTGTTTGCCGATATTATAATTTTAATTTTTTTACCTAATAAGAATTATCTACTACATATTTTTTCAAAACAAGCTGCTAAACATATAATTTTTTTATTACAACTTTTTTCCTTTAGATACGGTGACGAATTTACACAGTAAATCGATACCCGTACCCATTAAGGGTAAATTCAATCTAAATAAGTAGAGCACACATTGTTTATAGACAAAATAATACTTTCACGGAATTTTTTCCTAGATAATATTTATTTTTTTTAAATTATAATATTTCTATACAGAATTATTTCATCCTATTCTCTCCGCTTGACAAATTATTTGTTGCAGGCTCGTGTAGTGGGGTAAATCTGGGACGCTCAGAACACATAACATTAATATGACGAATCTTATTAGTATTAGGTAAAAGTTTAGTACCTTTGAGTAAAAAGATAACTACTAAACATTTTAAGAATTTGAAAAAAATTGTGTTGTATTTTTTTATTTAAATTTTCACTAAATAGTGTGAGAATAAATGGCGAATAGGGACTTATAATCCGTTGCTATTCCGTTGAAAAGTAACCAAAAATAAAATCACTGTATAGGCTCGCTACAAAAAAAACTTTTCATCCGTCTAAAACATCTGGCCGAGTCGTGATTCTGTCTTCTTAGATTAATGCTGCCAAGCCAGAGGTTAAGGCCGAACGCTCTAAGAGCTCAGTCTCCTCGCAAGCCCGAGAAGTGACATTGTCGGTGAACTTAGCAAAAATAGAATAGAAAGTTGTTTAACAGAATCGAACTAGGTAGATTAGAAATATACTTTTCTTGTATATTTATAGGCATATGTGTTGGGTTTTAAGGACATTGAAATAAAAGAAGAGTGTCTTTTGCGAAAGACTAGTATTTTTTAATAATAACTTATTAATAAACCACAAATATGAAGGTCTTTTTAAGCGTAACACATAGAATTTAACATACGAGGAGTGTTGTGCCACATAATAATACTTTTACAAATGTTAATAAATAAAATATTATAATTTAGATCTCCCATAGCGACTGACGTCGCAATTTTAAAATGATGTTTGCATGTTGCGTAGCCAGTCACATAATGTCTCCAATCACAACTTTGTTCATACACTAAAACTTTTAAGATAACTAGATTAAAATATGTCTAGGAATAGTTGTTTTTGTACTGGACTTTGTGAAAATATCACGCAAAAAACATTACATAACGTATACATACAACCATTCCAAGAAAAAAAATGGCTACGCACCACAAACAATACTTGAATAATTTATTCGTGACACAAGTTCAAAAATAATATTACCTAGGCAGCTTAAAATGAACACAGTGTTTGGTAGATCTGTGCATCTTGGAAAATCTAAGTTCTATTAAATGCAATCTAGATTAAAAAAATAGTGACGAATAAAAATAACACCTACTATAGCTACTACAAGTCTCCTATAATATTTTCTTAAAAATAAAAGGATACAATATTAAGCGACTGACAGACTGTCTGTCCGCTTAGTTTAACTTAAGAGTATTTTAAAAACTAATACGAGAATTTTTCGTACCATTTTAAATATTTTTTATTCAATTAATAGAAACGTTATAGAATTATAAAAGACGTATAAGTGATAATGAAGAATATTCATTTGTATAATTTAATTCTTTATATACATTAACTACAACTAATGTGTAACAAGCCTTAAGACCTTTTATGTTTAATGTTACATACTTTTGGCTATAAACAAACGAAACATAGTAGTACATAAAACATTAACACAAGTTACTATATTGTCGAAAATGATTTATTCCAAAATTTAAGACAATGCTTCAGAGAATTTTAAATTCTAAAAATGAATATTTGTACTTCGGCATTACCCTTTTATTCTATTTTTTAATTGTTTTAGTATGATAAAATAATATGATAAAGTAAAAAGGTTAAATAGGAAAGGAATTTTCCATGTTGGTCCATATTTAAAATAAAACAAGAAACACAAACTAAAATGGTACAAAGATTCCTTATCAAAGTATACATATATTTACCAGCCTCTTCAATACAACCACAGTTATTTTTTAAAATATATTTTACAACAAGAATCACTATACTAACCACAACGTTTTTTTGTAAGACACTGCAGTTAAGTATTATTGCTGAAAGCCATTATTAGAAAAAAATAATACAAAATTTCACCTCTCAATAAGTACGCTAACAATAATACTAAAATTGTCATCAGGAAAAAAAGCTCAGTGATGGGTATGATCGATTTTAAATATTTATCGATTATCCACGTCACTGAGAGACGATACATCGATCATTTCTTCTGATTAACAGATTCTAATATAATTTTGATTCTTATAAGCCATAAGAATAAATTGACACCAGCAGTTTATGCTAAGCTAACTCATAAAGTGTACTTTACAGTCATGAGTGAAAGTGTGAAAAAATTTAACAATATTTTATTAAATTATTTGATTTAGTTTTTATGTTAACGGAGTATACTCGTAATTCGTGTCAGCGTAGTATAAATTGTTGGTGCCGAAATATGTGTTATATTATAAAGATCAAAGCACAAATATAATTCACACATCACAATCCGGTTATACCGAGTTCCATACACACTCATTCAAGGTATCTCTGCTTATACTTCGGGCTCTACTTTTATGGGCCTGTTCATCGCATCAATAATTTTCCCCTGGTCTTCTAATACTTGCATCTGTTCCACGTACCGTCCTCTATTTTCAGGATTGTTTGACATGGAAGCAAAGAACTCTGATGTTTCCTTCTGTAGATCGATGATTTTCTGTTGGATCAACTTGTTCTTTTGCATAAGGGCGAGCAACTTCCAGGCCAGTTCGAGTAGCACGCGGTTCTGTGCTGTCTTATGTGCCTGTATTGCTGTCCGTGCCGCCGCTGCTGCAACGGCGCTGTTGTGCCTGTTTCTCAATGCAGTCAGCCAGTTGAGCCGTTGGACGCGTCTGGCTTCGCGCACTCCAGTCATTTGTGGCCCTGAAACAATGGATACATTAAATTTAATAATCAATTGATACCCGTCCAAGTCGAGGTAACCCATCACCGGGGACCCTTGTGTCGAGTTACTAGGGATGGAGTTTCAGCCTAAGCGACCTAAGAGCTATGCCACCTCTCAATACGGTGAAGCAGTCAAAGCCAACTTCTCTAGTCAATCTGTGTAGTTAGTCATAAAAAAATCATTTAAAATCGTTCGTCGAGTGAAGCAAAACTTTGTCTTTCATATGAAAATTTCACGGACAATGCACAGACTATGAAATTTCCCAAACAAATAGTTTAAATAGAGAAGAATGTTTTTTTTAAAATTATGCTTATAAAATGGATTAAATCGATGGATAAAACAATATTATACACATTAACGGAGTTATCGAGTATGTTACCTAAGCTTAAACTTATGCTAGGAGATGGTTCACGTCAATATTTGAATAGTGGATTCGAACCTACAACCTTACATTTCACAGATTATTAAAGCTTCTATAATGTTATAATAATATTAGACTGTTTAAAACATGGCTTGTTACAAATAAATTTACGAGCAAAAAAAAACTGACTTTAAATAGAATCACGGCCTCTTTGTATTTATGAATTATCGTAAGAATATTACGAAATACATTTAATGAAAACCTAACAAAATTTTTATCAAACTACTCTTGAATTACATTCCTTACAATAAAAAAATAATTAATCGAAATCTGTTGACGTGTCGTGATTGAGACGTCCATTTGACCGACGAATTGAGACTCCTTTGTTGAAGTCGGTTGAAAAGAGTTTGCTTTAGACGCCCTTACAAATAACCGCACCTCGTAATGATGCCGTTTCACACTGACAACATTTCACATTCCCATCCGTTCAATGACACGAGTGAGTCACGTGGCAGGAGTCACGTGTTCTTGTTATCTTACGCCATTCCAGTAATTAAATACCAGTCTACTCTAGTCTGGTACAGTTTATGACCACTTTCTACTATATAAGGAATTCATTGCTCATAATACGTACATATGCCTATCCTGGCTGAGTAAATTTATTAAATAAATGTTAAAGTTACAGCATCTATATCTATATATATATCCCAACAGTGGGACTTTACTTAACGTCATGCGTGTATTGGGAAGAGAGTGTTAGGGCATAGTATGCCACGCGGCCATTAAATTTTCTAAGGAAGAAAAACATGTTTTCGTGAGCGCGTAGTAAATCGGTATATAAAAATGCAACAAACAGTCACTGGTGCCGTCACCAGGGTCGAACTCAGGTTGCAGCGTACACAACTTGAAACGACCGCCCGGATATGAACTACCAACTTATTAAATAAACATTTACATATATAAGCAGTTATTTCATACTTTTTTATTTTACATGAATTATGAGAAATAAAAAAAAACTTGAATTAAAATTAATAATAGTTTTAATGCTGAAGATAACCTTCGCAACTATTGCAACATCACGGAATTTGATAGGTAGCTTGGAACGTTTTATTTTTTTATTTATTGCACCATAGCATTCTGGTCCGATCGTCATTCTTCATGGCCTTATATTTAGTACCATGGTTAACATACATATTTTTCCCTTTTTTTACATTATTCGAAAATACTTCCTGAATTTTGTAGTTTCTTTCAAAGTTAGACTTAATATCGTGACTTTCCAACATTATACACAGGTCAGTGTCCTGCCAATAAACTCTCGAGTGGCATTTAAATACCTGTAAGGATAATGCGAGAAAATATACATTATATTCTTTAAACGGCAACACTTCCGCGGTAATGTCTGACTCACGTCCGATGACGTCATTTTCGGTATATTTTTTTCATTCTCTGTATGGTACACAATTTGAAATTATTATTTTGATGAGTTAATTAACTTGATAAGAATATTAAGAATCCTATAATTATCTCACACCTAATTCAGAAGATTAGTGGTATGTATAGGATAGTACTAAGTGGTGGCCTGTAAACTCTGCCTAACCTCCGGGTGACGGGCGTGTATATTTGTATTTGTAATAAGCTAATAAATAAATAACAATGATAAAGATTACACAGTCGGTGATTGGGTGATTTAGCTTATAACACAGACTATATTTAAATGCATTGCTATTCATATAAATATTTGCCACCTCGTATTTCCAAACTTATGTCATCAGCTAAAAAACAAGAATCTAATTTAAACAATGACGGATGCAAACTGCACGGAGTCACGTTATAGTATCGTATGCGTTTAAAAACCGATCGACAACAAAAACATGCGACGCGTGCGTAAGCCACGTGAGTGTTGTGTTCGTACATTTGTATAAGGATGCTTGCGTTCAGTAATTGTTGTTACATAATACCTATTTTATTTTTGTTTGTGCAACATTTTATTTATAGCTTTTTTTTTTATTTCCGAGAAATTTGTAAGTAACGTTTTACGATCAGTGTTATTTTTTTTATTTTATATTTTACCTATGGTTTTTTCGCCAAAGTAATTTATTATTGAACGTTTAAATTTCATTTCAAATTAGCGACATTTGACATCCATGTCTCAAGGAGACTACAAGCTAATGCAGTATTTTCCACCTCAAAATCCTGGTTAGCATAATTAGTTATTGCATTTACAGGATTTATCAGATACACACGAGGAGTATCATAATTAGTAATCATCGTTTTATTCTATATAGAATACTATATAGAATACTCTATTAGTAAAAGAAATTCTCTGATTCATAAATATAAACAGATATAATCAGACTAGCTTTGTGTATTAAACATGACAGATAAAATGCAATACCATAGATAAGTAAGACACGACTTAGAGTTTGGGGGCAAAAGCATACTTCTTCGTAAATGCATCATCTAGACGACCCATGCGAAGACAGTATTTGTGTCTTATCAATCACATTGTGTTGGCATCCCATACCCATCAAGCTGGTATACGTAGAACTATGGATGTGGAAGAAGCTAAAGAGATGTGCAAAGATTACGAAATATAGAAATTTAAAATCTCTTCCTAACTTTATACGTCAATGGCAACGGTGTTTGGTTGTTACATTAGAATAAAATAGATTACATAACGCAGCTACAAGTAAATTACCACACGAGTCATGGAGTATCACAGGTACACAACGTATTATACATTAAACAAGGGTACACAATTATCTGCGTAACGTACAACCATCGCTTAATGATATGGTGTTCAACGTTCGTTAGGTAGATTATCACGTGTGTACAGATAAAAAATGAAATTAAATGTTTAAATGTAAGCCGAAACTCGACTCTATTTTAAGTTGGGTTGTCATGATCTCGCTCACCAGGTGAAACGCAGAACTATAATATACAATACGTCGGTATTCTGCGTGGACGTGGTACGTCCAAGAATATATCGCTGCGATAGTGACGAACCATTTGTGCAATAGCAGAAGCCGTGACAAAAACATCCTTACACAGAGCTACATCTAATCTGTTAGATTTTTTATTACTTATTAGGAGGCGGTCTGGGAAAAAGTGAAAGTTTCCATTCCGACAAATTTCTTAGTCTTTGGACCAATGACAAACTAGCCTTGAATGAGAAATCTAGCTGGCTTATACAAATGATTTTTTCTTTTTTTTACCCTTAAGTACATAGAACCTTTGCTAAAATTTCTATTATAGTTGGGTTTTAATGTCTATTACCACAACGTTTGTGTCTGCGACTGTACAAGCAACGAGTCTTATCTCCAAAACACGTGTTGAAGACGTCACATTTATTTTTGTACTGGCTAAATTGAGCGCATACGAACATGAGATGATTTGTGGACGAACTGAATGCATGTTTCTCGTTCCTACGTTCGCTGGTGTTTTGTTAACTTACAGGAACTTTCAAGTTTGAATAGAAAAGTATCCATGTATTATTCGACGACAGAAATAGAGGTGTGGTCCCAATTTTTTTATTGAAGGCCATGCTCACTCATCACACAACTCACCCCTAATGTTCATGTTGACCATGAACATTAGGTAAGTGAGTTGCCGACCTTTGAAGAAGTAATAAAGAATGCCTTTTGGGCATTATGTCCGCCTTTTTCTACCGATCGGCGTGCCAGCATTACGACTGGAGAGCGGAGCGCGGGAAAACGAACGTCACCTTTCCATCTATTCCTTTACGAGACCCATGACGACAGATTATAAATTATGTACTGGCGAGCGTTCGTTTTCGATCCGCCAACTTTGTGCGTCTGTCCAAATTACTAATCATGAAAAGGGGATTTACGTTCTTATTAAAGGAGATCGTTGCCTTTCAATTATAAGGACTTCAACATTGATGTGAGGAGTTAATAAACTTTGTAGTTTTCAATTCAGTTAAATACTTATAACCTAAAATTGCCGTTATATTTTTTAAACTATATTTTGGCTCATCTGGGTTGAGTTACATTACATTTAGATGATCGGATTTTGAATCTCAGCCGGCTTGTGCTATTATATTTCTTGGTTTTATGGAATATCAAGGGCAAAAAATTACATTCTTACTAGCTGTGAAAGTATTGTAACCAATAGCGTTTTCTTCAATATGATTATTGATATCCTATTTTGAAGATAGATCATCACGAGCTATGTGATGGTGTTGGATAACACAACGTGCCCCCGCACGCACGTACCGTTGTGATATAAGCACACGACGGTGACATCATCATCGTTGATTTAATGAGTAAACACAAAAACATTATCCATTAGCCATATTAATATATTTTCATTTACAACAACGACAAGACAGCAACGGAAACTATAGAGCAAGCTTTAATTTTGTTTTTCTTTATTTACAAACGATAATTTCATTGCTTGATCTTGAACTAAAACGTATAGAAAACTATAGCAGCAAATTTACTAAATACAATTTATTGTCCATCTACCTATTAAAATGTGAAAGTTTTCAGTTTTTTTTAAGAAATCAGGGCAAATTTAGTATTACTTAGTCTTAGATTACTAGTCTAGATACTCCAAGTTATACAGTGCTGTAAGAGACGCGCTGGACAGAAGTCCGTGGAGGCAAATCATCCGCTCCATGTGCAACCCTGGTGGTGACCACGATCCTCAGACATGAGGGACCGACACTAGAGAGAGAGTCTTAGATTGTCATAAACCTACGTCTATCTGAATCACAAAATCTGAAAATCCATTAGTCACCCAATTGCACTCTCTCTTGAAATTTCGTTTTTTCTAATCTTTTGCTACTTTTTTAAAATGTACAAATATTAATTATCTTTGTTAAACGTCTATAAATTAAAAATAATATTTATAAATCATACTAGTTCAATGATAAACACTTTCTATTCTATTGTTTGTGGTAGGTCAGTGCGTGCTGGCTAACGGGGGCGTAGCAAATAATGTAACCGTAATGTTATAAGGAAAAATAAAATACATACGTGTAATGAGATAAGACATACCTTTTTTAATTTTCCTTGTCCTCTTTTCACACATGTTCACCGTATAACACAGCTTGCTGGTTTCACAAAACACTATGAATCTGATATATTTCCGCTTTGCTTTAGCGCGATAGAGCTGTACGTCCGTACGACTCGAGCTCTGAGCGGAGAATTAGCGCCAGACTGCGAGTTCGAATAATCGAAACGAGGCTCGCGTCGAAGCTTTATCGTAGAGGGAGATAGAAAGTTGTGTTGTAATGCTATAATTCAAATTATCCCATAAAAAAAATAACAGTATGCAGCGTTAAAAAATTATATTAATTCGTTTGAGTGTTTTAAACGTTTGTATTGTTTTTATGAACGAGCTGATACGATAAACGTTGTTTTCATTCATCATAAAAATTATTTATATTTTTGTTACTTTGTGTCTGCTTTGCCATTTGTGAAAATTCATGGATCATAAATTTAAAAAGCCTATTACAACTAGTAATCAACAACTCGCTAGAAAAACATATACTTCCAACTGTAATTGTAATCGTGTTAAATTTGCGGGTGGACTGTTAAACACCTTGGTAATCTTGTATAAATAAAATTAAAACGTCTATAGCGTCCGGCTCTAATCTATATATCCTTAAAAGTCCCTGTTAAGACCCATATTTGTATTGTATTCAAGCTTTGGTGAATTGTGCAGCCTACTAGTGTTAAAGAATTGTAGGGCTGTGTATTGAAATACAAAAAAGAAAATTACAATAGTTAGGAAGCTTTTAATAGATAGACAGCAAAGACTTTTAAATTATATTTTTGTCATAAAAATAGAAATTTCCCAATTTTTATGGAAATTATTTGGGCATTTTACTGGTAACCCATTTCGGCTGCATGGTTCTGGATGGATGGGCGTAACTCGCATGGTTACACACGTGTTAGCGTTGACAATCATTAATTATTCTAGACTCGTGAGCGTCACTCTTCTATAATTATATATGGTTTTATTTAGTTATTTTTAGAATAGATTGATTTATTAGAGAAATTTACGGGAAATGGGATATGACTAAGCGAATATTTTGAGCTGACACTAAATTTCCACTAATTCCTCATGACTTGAATTGATCACGTCAGTAAGATAGGAGGAAATTTGACTCGTATTCTTTAGGGGTGTCCGATTTGCAACATTGCTTCCGTTAAACAAGTATATTTACGCGTAAAAACAAAAACCGACTTCAAATCGAATCAAACGTTAAACGCTATAACGCGCGGACGCCCTCTTTGTATTTCCGAATTATCGTAGGAATATTACGTTTGATTTCGTAGAATCAGAATTTAACCAAACTTTCATCGTACTAATCTTGAAGTACATCCTTTCCAATAAAAAATGAATCATCGGAATCCGCTGTCGTGATATTGATTTATCCGTCCATTTGTGGCGCACATACTTGATGCAAATTTATATGGTATAATTATATGGTTTTGATATGTCTTGATATGATGCCATTGTCGGAATTTGACTAAATTGGATAAACGGGATTTTACACGGGAAGCAGCACCTTTTAAATAAAAAAAGTATCATCAAATTCAGTCCACCCAGTCGAAAGTTATACGTTAACAAACATAAACAATTCCTCCTTTTGAAGTCGGTTGAAAACATTTTCATGCTTAGCTGTTCTCATCAAATATAGTTTTATTCGTAAGGATCAACGCTGATTGGCTACCATAATACAGCAATAGTTTCACCAGATATTGAGAGGTACCTGAACTCTTAGAGGGAGCCTCGGGCCGTTATTATGGAGCAGTAGCGTTCTGACGACTGAACACCGTCTCGGCCAGTTGATTCATTCGGATTATAAAAAAAAGAATTTGCAGACCTACAGATATGACTGAGTTTCGTTCGATACACCAGACAGTCGGTAAGGATAGAGGATATCTCTAGAGAAAACACGAGCTCCCTTCGTCTTGTATTCTTCCTTAACCTAGATTTCCTATTTAATAACTGACAAGATACAAATATTTTGGTGTTGCTGATATTCGGCGATGATAACATCTAGCAATTCGCCAACAACGGTGCATTCTAATGACGTGTTTCGAAGTGAGGTTATTAGATTCTGTATTCAAAGAAAAACAGTCATGTATAACAGTCACGCAATTAAGAATACGTCGGCGTACGTAAGAATTGACGTATCGTTTCGTTGTATAACGCGACGAATGATTCATGGTATTTGCCCCCACGTGTGAGTGAAATTTAAGAAACTACAGACACTTAAAATGCGAAAAATAGATATATTATTTTTTTTTTAAAATGCTAAGATAGGAATATGTATCGATGTTGCCACAATGAAAATGCACTGATAATACATGAACCAAATTAATTTATAAAATTTCATCCTTTTAACCTTATTTTAGCGTGATGGACCGAGAGAGCAAGAACAGTTACAAGTTGTTTCGTACTGAAACCTGAGTTTCTTCGGCGTGACGTGAAGCAGTCAAGGCCAGCCGCAGTTCTCTGGCCGATTTATGTAGGTCATCATTAAAAAAAGGTTTTTCCTAGTGACAAAAAGTTTGCTAGGCCCGAGTCTGCTATTTATCAATGACGTTTCGTTATGAAACCATATTATTACAGATATATTAATTATCATTTTAACGTGGCACCAATAAACTGAAAGACCATTAAATCTAGTAAATACCGCTTTCTTCCATCTGCAACGCTTCCAGAATTTACTATAATGTTAGTAGTATCACCAAGATTTCTATAGGTACTACTAACGTAGTAAAGCTAGTACACTCACCACTTTCGTTCGATCCGCATCCGCAAAATAAATTAAAGATTTACATTTTTGGCGATGCATTGATTCACATACCATGACGAGAACATCCATTGTTATAATTTATGTGCATTGCAGGAAGAAATATACACGAGTAATATAACAATGGCAACATTAATTTCGAATCTTTTATACTTTTATATTACGTCAATGTTATGAATTAAACATATAAAATGCATAGAAGAAAATGTATTGTATGTTTTTAGTAATAATAGTCATAAAAATACTTTTACGAGCAAGCAGAATAAAGTCGAAAGATAACAGTTACGTTTTCGAATTATTTTGTTGATAAATATTTCCATTGCGAGAAGCCTTGCTAGGTGATCGAAAGTATTTGTTTTTGTATTAATAATTCTTTTGTAAGAACATTTGGATTTGTGTCATTAGGGATAAATTGCGTTCCGAATAGGAGTGCACGATAGATGTCGATATTACACAAAATATCGATATATGGACGCGATACATCGCTTTAATCCGATATAGTCCAATCATCTAATATCGATATTTATAACGATATATTTCATTCGATATACGAAATATCGTAAAAATAAATAAAAAGCATTCCTTTTTGTGGTTGACAACTTGAATAAAATAAAACACTTCCTCGCGCTGCCATCACAGAGTTTAGTGTAGTATGTTACTTCACTCCTACTCTTCACGATGGCAGGACTCGTTGTATACATTTTATAATCTATGCATGTAGTCTGTACTACTAGCAGAATCAAATCAAATCAAATAGTCTGGACTCGTATACGAAGCGAGAACCTCTCAGTTACACGCCTTGTACTTTATTAGTACAAATATTTAATATTAAGCGCTAATTAATTTTAAACAAATTTCGATTTATGAAAAATATCGATATATTTGTACAATATATCGCGCTGTATCGCTACCTCACGATATTTTATATCGAAAATATATCGATAAATTTTGGCATGAACATCCTTAGTTCCGAATTCTATTCAGTGGGCCGTTGCAACTTCAAGAAAATTAGGACAAGTATGTTTTCGAGTAACAATAAAATCTATCTTTATCAAATTATAGCTAAAATAAAACGTAATCAAACATCATCGCGGCGGATTTAAACTACGCTGTCTTTTTCGAATGTCGATTTTCAAAAATCATAGTTATATTACAAAGATTACGCACACATACAACTTCATCCACATTCGTACTCTTTGTCGTCAAGGAAGTAGTCCTTGTACATTGTCTTAGATTGTCTTTAGCCTAACAATATCTCAATCAACAAATATTCTCCCATACAATTTCCCTGATATATTCGGAAGCCATGGTCTAATACTAACAAAAATAACATGGGACCTAATTAACCAAACAAAAATCAAGATGGTTTTATAAAATACGGCTCTATGAGCCTTTAATTTCATTGCTATTTTACTTACAAAATTTGGCTGAGATCGTCTAGAAGCAAGAAGTCTTATGTCAGAAAATCTCGCTCTCTCATGGCTAACTCAAATACAGGGCTTTTGGTAATTCGACGTTAATTTGTTAGGAGGTGATAGGGGTGACTATTTGCGATAATTTAACCCCGATATGCATTATGCAAAAGTGAACCATTCTAGAGTTATTATGTAGCTAGCTTTTTTCGAAATAAGTCGGTAATGCAACTTCAAAAATTATTTAAAACAGTATCAATTTAATTCTCTTATTTTTCTGATTTATAAAAACGTTTAAAAATTGTTTATTTATCAATATTAAAACAAAATTATCAGTCTTCTATCTAATATCTAAAAATTCAAGATGAAAATATTACTATTTCAATATTTTTGAAATTTATCTCCACCTTGCCACCAAAATGCCTTATAGCCAAAAAATATGTACGAATCTTGGCTTGACAGATTATTTTGAAAACATAAAGGTTTTCTTAGCTCTCCGGCAATGCATAACAACAAGGAACTTATTTCGAAAAACTGAAAAAAAGTGACCACAAAGGAAGCAGGCGGAAATTCGTAATCCAACTGAACCTAAGCTTAACCTTAAAATTGCCATAAAATTATATTAAAAACAATACTGTCATGAGTGCGCAAACATAATAGAAATACCGAAGAATCTAGAACCTTCTTCATTTTTAACGTCTTTAGGACGTCGCAAGAAAATATATCATGACAATAATGTAACTGCGCACGCGCACGTTGTGATTACACGTTGGTACTGAGTACAGACATGAAACACGTTGTCCACCGCATGTGTGGAATAACACCGGGTCGTGTGTCGTCGACTTTTATTAACTACATTTTTAGCTGTACCAACACACGAGTCGTAATTCTCGAAGTTATTTTGAAATGTCTATGTTATCGTCATCATCATTTCAGCTGTAAGACATCCACTCTAGCACATAGGCCTCCACCAAAAAAATCCAAAAGGACCGGTTGTAAGCGACTGGCAACATTGTAACCGTTCTAGCAGAAGTCACCCGTCACAGGGAGGAGACCCTTGCATCGAGTAATACGAATAGAACCTCTATTAAGTTAAGCGACCTAAGAGCCATGCCACCTCTCAATCGGATAAAGCAGTTGAAGCCAGTTGAAGTCAAGTTAACTGGCTGAAGTTAAGTTAATTGTGTGTCCGAAATATGCCAGCCACTATGATTCGTTGTCGGCATATGGTAGACAAACGAGTCTTAATTTGTAGTTCGCTTAGGATAGATGCATTGGTGCGTTTCGCTGTCAGGGTATCCTTAACATACGAGTACGCCTCCAGCACCACATCTCGAATGCGTCGATCCTTTGCCTCTCTCTGGCTGGGATTGTCCACGTTTCCACTCCATACAAGAAGATAGGAATACCAAGGCACGTATCAATCTCATCTTGGTTTTGATACCAGTTCCTCTTTTCTTCTAGACGTTGTTTAAACAGGTCATAGCATTTTATTAGACATTTTCCATGGTTACAGATTTGGGAACCCAGATACACGTAGTGGTCGACGATGTTGATGCCGGGAATGTTGCAGGTGACATTGGTTAACTTTCCGGCTCGATCCACTATAATCATTTTGGTTTTTGCCCTGTTTACTGCGAGGCCTACTTTTCTGCTTTCCAATTCGAGTCTTTGAAACAGCTCAGTCATCTCTTCCATTGATGTTGCCAGAAGGATGGTGTCGTAACTAAACAGTGTAGTTCGTCACAAAACCTTGCGAGTGGACGTCCTACGCTGTGCTTGCCGGTCCGTGGTCTCCAATCGAGAACTTTTCGGCCTCATTGGCCATTTGTGTTACTGGCTATGTGCCTTGCCCATTATTTTAATTGCTTACACGATGTGCTATATCGGATAGCTGTATTTAAATGCAATTTTACCTCTATTAGTCTATCTTATCTCAATATAGATAAAAAATATTGTCGTTGTCATTCATTTTAAACAGAATTATAACTAAATTTGCATATTTTGATTCACCATATGTGTGTAGTTCACACTAGTTTTTATAACAGGAGTACGTATTGCGCTACGTAATTAAAAAATGCGATCACGTTGGCTGCCATGTTGTTCGCGCAACGTGTTGGCGCGAACATGCGAACTCACGATCCTTCCGTTCACAGATAATATACGGTTTCATTTCACGGCTATATTTTGTGCGTATTTTAGTTAGTACACTATGTTGTTTTGGTAAATTGGCAATTGTTTTCATTTTGTATATTTTATATGTATTGTGTAAATTGTTTTTTTTTTAAAAGCTCAGGTCGGGGGCTCTTGTGCCTAATCACTCTCAATAGTGGTAAGCAGGGTAAGCGACTTACTAGCTCTGCCACTTTTGAAATCCGTTGAAACTGTGCTAACGGTATCGTGAATGTGGGCTCGGCAACTTTTTGAGTTTAAAAAGTCAAAAATTACAATTTACGACCACACGGGACGACCACACGGGACTAGCTTTCAGATGAAAAAGAATCATTTAAAATGGGTTCACCTTGTCGAAAGTTATTACACATAAAAAAAACATACAGACGAATTGATAACCATTTTGAAGTAGGTTGAAGAATAAAACGAATTGATCTGAGTCATCTGAAGAATGACGAACGAATCTCCTTATTTTTGTTGAAATCGATTAATAAATCAGTAATAACTGAGCTGAAGTGAAACTCGGGCGGATTTATAGTTAATTATAAATCAACTAGCTGCACCCTGCAGTGTTACCAGCGATTAGAAAAACTTTTTTCTAAAAAAAAATTAGCTTAGTTACTCCTTATTACATCAGCTGTCCAATACAGCAAAAAGTCCCGCCAAAATCGGTCCGGCCGTAGTAAAGATTTGCCGGACGGTAGAAACAGAGAGACAGATAGACATTTATTTTAAAAATTGTCATTATAATATATGTACCGTATATACTCATACGCATATAGTAAAAGTAGTTATTTTTTACTAGTTATTAACACACGCTACAGTTTTATTTATATGAATAAATTTTCACTGCACGGCTAACTGCTTTTAATGGTGTGCGGCGTACTTTCCGCGCACGTTGTCGGGTTGTGTGTCGCCGTCAATGTGCGCTGACAACGTGCAGCATGTGTGTACTTACCAGTTTTTTTTAATCACTTGTGCAACTGGTCACGATGAGCTACGCTACGTGAAATTTGATCAATTCAAGTTTAAGTTCGGCGACTAACGAGCGCAATACAATGTTTATCTTTGTTGCCATGTATAAAAATTGGTGCAGCAACTTCAAAACCTACACAAACGCGTCTCTTACTTTCTTCTTCCCTCTGCGACCTCTTTCCTCATGACATCCCGCGCCCCATAGACTTCAAATCCCTACTCTTCTTTATTAACTCTCATTTTGTTTATATTTTATCTCTAATAATCACGTTATTCGTGAATATTGAGTTATTTGTCAATTTCTGGCGTACATACTTGATGCAAATTTAAAATTACATGGTTTGTGGTCCCATTTACTTACAATGAATGTAAGTAAATGGGACCAAACAGAAAGCAGGAGCTTTTAAATAAAAAGAATAATTATAATCTGTTCAACCAGTCGAAAGTTATGTGGTGACAAAACCTCCTCCTTTTTGAAGTCGGTTGACTTTTCACAGAGGTTATTTAGTGACAGTTTGTCAGCCCGTCATATTTCACCAGACATACAGCGAGTTATTTTTAATCTCATTGGCACAAATTGGTTAAATTATTAGAAAATGGCTCTCCCTGATTATTTTGTTAATAAAGTTCGCAGTCTTGGCGCTAAGTTCTTTCTAACAATCGTAAGATCGTAGGGCTTTACACAGCATGGTAACTAACATTGTGACACGAGTATTTTGTATATGAGATTTAACCCAAAACTTGTGTTTTTCCACTATATCGTTGTATAAATTTGGTGGCGACATCGAAACTGGCTTTGTTCAGTCATAGCTAGCGACGGAATCACATGCCGGGGAACGTGATGGTTTTCTTCGCATGTAAATTAACGTTTCAAATTAAACCGGGTTAGCTGTTTATTTATTATTTTCACAAAATCGACGCATCCGACTTGACGCAGAGCTACCACGGCTCTTTTTTTTGTTGACGAGGGGAAATCTTCAACAAGACACCCCTGGGGCTAAGGCGGGGTTAAGTGGGGTTTTAACCACTAAACCCCCCCCTCCGGTGGCCTTTCCTCGGTGCATTATGAGGGGCTTCGGAATCTCCAGAGGAAAGAACCGGAGCCCCTCTGCGCTGTGCTCTCCGGAGAGCACGTCCTGGGCAGGGAGGTTAATCCCTTTCTCTCTGTGCCCTCGCAGTGCAAGGCGACACGGGCCAGCCGATGTCGCCTTCTTCCCGGGTCCACTTTGGCGGACGACACCGAGGCCGAGGCCTCTTTTAGACGCCTTACTCTACGAGCCTAGAACTACAGGGCTGACCACGGCTCTGACACTGAGCTACCACGGCCGCTTAAGGTCGTATGTCAGAAAAGTGTCGTATATCGGTCACGTGCTTAGGCAAGAGATATATGACCTCTTTCAACTTCTCTTGATGGACAAAGTAGGTGGTAAAAGAAATTTTAGTCGTATAGTAGACCGGAATTCCGAGTGCCGCCAATCCTTTTATCAGGCAGTTCTGTCTATGACTATGCCTATCCACTCCTTGTCCGCTGCTTCGGTAACATCATCAGTCCACCGTTTCATTGGTCTGGCAACAAATCATTTTAGTATTTTATATACTGCAAAAATCGATGCTGGAAAGCAAAAACGTAGTAAGTGACGTAATATGGCGATTTTCCCTTTTTTACGTCGTTAGAATCAAAAACAACGACGCGTCGAATGATATATAACTTGTAACAATTAGATGAAATATAGCGAAAATAGGATTTTCAAGATTGACACTTCTCTTTTATTTTTTGTACTGTAAAACGATTTTCCTGTAGGAAAACTCTAGGTTAATGCCGTGGTACAATACCTATTTAGCGAAAAATAATAAATATTGTGTCCAAAAACGATAGCTCTAGGTCAGGTCTACAAACATGAAAGTTATAATTATTTTTTAAAAAGTTGAAATGTCTTTCGCCTCTAGTGAACAATTTCATTTATGAGGGTTACTACGTTTTTGTTTTCCAGCGTCGATATATCGATGGATTTGAAGTGAAAGATAAAAATCACGTTTTCAATAACTTGAGAAATGTGTGTCGAAATCATCGTGAAGCCATCAAGAAGTTAACTTCGTGTCCATGAAATCAAAACGGCGTTTGTTTTTCGGCACGTTTTTCACGTGGACTGTAAATCGTAGAGGTTACGCTAGACACGTGAAACGTTGATATAGCGTACAAACGTACCTTGCGCGTGGTATTTTTATCATTGATTCAACAAAGCTATCGTTTCCAGTCTCGCGGTGACCTTAATCAGTGGTCCAGATTAGATCCAGTAAGTTATTTTTTTACGAGAAAATAGTTTACCGTTACAACGGTAAATATTTGTATTTTTAAGAATATTCCCCTTCGTACGTTGATATCAGATAATATTTTAGACAGATTTCAAAAGAAGAGATTGTCAATTTATTTAACTTTTTTTATCACGACCGTTGGAGGTTGTAAATAATCATCAAGATTATTATGTATCTGCATATCATTAAAATACAGATACATATCGATGCTGGAAAGCAAAAACGTAGTAAGTGACGTAATATGGCGATTTTCCCTTTTTTACGTCGTTAGAATCAAAAACAACGACGCGTCGAATGATATATAACTTGTAACAATTAGATGAAATATAGCGAAAATAGGATTTTCAAGATTGACACTTCTCTTTTATTTTTTGTACTGTAAAACGATTTTCCTGTAGGAAAACTCTAGGTTAATGCCGTGGTACAATACCTATTTAGCGAAAAATAATAAATATTGTGTCCAAAAACGATAGCTCTAGGTCAGGTCTACAAACATGAAAGTTATAATTATTTTTTAAAAAGTTGAAATGTCTTTCGCCTCTAGTGAACAATTTCATTTATGAGGGTTACTACGTTTTTGTTTTCCAGCGTCGATATATCGATGGATTTGAAGTGAAAGATAAAAATCACGTTTTCAATAACTTGAGAAATGTGTGTCGAAATCATCGTGAAGCCATCAAGAAGTAAACTTCGTGTCCATGAAATCAAAACGGCGTTTGTTTTTCGGCACGTTTTTCACGTGGACTGTAAATCGTAGAGGTTACGCTAGACACGTGAAACGTTGATAAAGCGTATAAACGTACCTTGCGCGTGTTTTTTTATCATTGATTCAACAAAGCTATCGTTTCCAGTCTCACCTTAATCAGTGGTCAAGATTAGATCCAGTAAGTTATTTTTTTACGAGAAAATAGTTTATCGTTACAACGGTAAATATTTGTATTTTTAAGAAAATTCCCCTTCGTACGTTGATATCAGATAATATTTTCAACAGATTTCAAAAGAAGAGATTGTCAATTTATTTAACTTTTTTTATCACGACCGTTGGAGGTTGTAAATAATCATCAAGATTATTATGTATCTGTATATCATTAAAATACAGATACATATCGACGCTGGAAAGCAAAAACGTAGTAAGTGACACATATGGCCATTTTCACTTTTTTACGTCGTTGGAATCAGAAAAAAAAGACGCGTCGAATGATATGTGTCATGAAACGATTAGACGAAAAAAGATAAAATAGTATTTTCAAATTTGACACTTCTGATTTCGTCTAATCGTTTCATGTCACATATCAATGTGACATGAAACGTCAGTGTCAATATCAGTGTCAATCTTTTTTGTATCGTAAAACGTAAAAATTAGAGATGAACGGATATCCGGTAACTATCCGGTATCCGGCCTATCCGGCCTTGTTTTCACTATCGATACCGGATAGTATAATTTTAAAAAATCTCATTATTTTACTCAAGGCAAATCAATCATACTCCAATAGGTTATGGACACCGTTTATTTTTAATTTTTATAATCGCACATCAAAAATGTTTGTTTTATTAATTATTAGTTTAATACTCAAAATTAACAAGTGGCAAATTGTGGTGAATAAATACCAAATTTTCCGCATTTGTTGGTAAGAGGCGACTCCGCTTACGTGCGATCCGAATGCGCCTGAATATATCCGATCTCGTTGACCGCGCCAATATTCAAATCAAACTGATCGCGTCAACGCAATAAAGGGCCGAGTATCCGGCAGCCGAATATCCGGCGCTCCGGCCTAGTAGCTTGCCGAATATCCGGTATCCGGCCACACTACTATTCGTTTCATCTCTAGTAAAAATATTCAGCAAAAAATTATAAATATTGTGTCCAAAACAAAAGCTCTAGGTCCTCAAACACGAAAGTTATAATTTTTTTTTAAAGTTGAAATCTTTTACGACTCTGGTGAACAATTTCATTATTGTAGGTTACTACGTTTTTGTTTCCCAGCGTCGATATAGATGTGAGTCCAATGAAAAGAGTGTAAAAAAACAAATTCACCTTCGAATTTGACTCTCATCGTGTCTGAAGAATGTTGTACTTGAATAACACAATGCTATGGATGCCAGTTAGAGGACTACATTCTTACTACAATTCATTTGTATTATTCATTAGTCCGATTGGTTTCTGAATAAATGAATAGAGTTTGATAGATAAATATGCTATTCACGTGTTAATTCAACACTGACACGTGCTATTTCTCACCACCGTACCGCTAAGTGGAGCCCTGACCCAATTCACAATGTCAAGCTTTATTTTAATCTCCACTTAATTTAGTCAATTTATTGGTAATTTAAGTATACCCTTACACGACCTATCTCAGGTCGTGTTATTTTAGTGTTCTAGCTCTGACCTTTATTTACTTCTGCTACCAGGTCGAAGCATCAATAGCCTAATGGTTTATGGGTACGGTCTGTGAATCGTAAGGTCGTAGGTTTGAACCCACCATTTGACTAATGAGGTAAACCATCTCCTAGCACAAGCTTGAGCTTAGTTGGAATAATATTTCTGAAAATTGAAGATCAAATATTATTAGCTTTCTTTTTTAATTTAAAAAATAGCTATTTTAGATATATTCCCACTTGTGGGATATCTATTATCAGAGTGGTCGTTGCCATCATGATCCGATGGGTTGGGCAGCCAAGACACATTTGTGGAGGGGAACACCCCCATACCCCGACCTGATCAGTCCATCGCATTCCTTCCACTTTGCCCTGCATGGTAAGAAGCTCTAAAGAGTCGTTTTCACTAGTAGGTTCAAATTCCCTATTCTAGGGAGCTTTTGAACTCCTAGTCGATATATTCGCCCCCCCTCTCGACCTCCGTCTCAATAACGCTCTCAACGTCGCTGATAACCCGGGTAATGGGGTAACACCCGGAGGCCCGTACCTGCGAGGTTCCCGTGAACCTTGTAGATGACTCGTGACTGACTGACTGACTCGTTTTCACGTCGGCTAATATACACATAACATTACTGTAAATCAAGGACTGAGAACTAAAGAGCGACGCATGTTTTTATAGGCAGCTCTCTTCGATTTAAGGAAAAGTTAAATCTTATTATCCTTAAATATTTTATTATATGTTATAAATGTGAAAGTTTGTATGGATGTTTGATATTCAATCAAGTCTAAACAGCTTACAGATCCGGCTGTCATTTGACACAGATATAAAGAAAGAAAGATTTTATTGTATGTATATCTTTTGTGCTAGGTATACGCCGATAGACTTCCCTTGTGTGAATGGGAACTTTGTCTGCCTCGCAATAGTTAAAAGGACGTGGGAGCTTATTTTGTTCGCTGCTCACTCGCGATATCTAGCAGTAGAAGATTTGAACATCAATGCTCCTCACGTGTCTGTGCCACCCGACACGTACCGTCGGCGGGATTTCTTTTGCGCAAAACCCTGACATAAATTGCAAGTTATCGTATATTACAGAGCTCGGCTCAGTCACTGTGCATAAATAAAATGCTTCAAAGACGATAATCAGACACACAATAATTCATACGTGGACCATAGGTATTAAATATATCACAAAAAATTAAAACTAATCTTCTTCTATATATATAAAAATGAATGTTTATCTGTATGTCCTTTATGGAATCGTAAACTATGCAATAGATCACGTGATGATCTTCACCAAGGCGTTGTGCATCAGCCTACGATTTTTTTTTAAATGACTGATTGAGAGGTTGCATAGCTCTTAGGTCGCGTAGCCTGAACCTCTATCGCTAGGGTGTATGTTATTGTGTGTACTCCGGTGAGGGGTAACCTCGGATTGGACGGTTACTATGTTAGGTTCTTCGTTTCGGATTCTATCTCGTAAAGAAATGTCAAATATAACCCTTTTCATCGCTCCCTGTGGGACTTTATGTCTTTATATGTAATAGACTTATTTAGAATCGAAATTCGTCCTTTAGGACGATGCTTAAGCATTGAAATCACAAATAATTCGCAAATTGGAACTTATTCGGTGAATCCCACTATGGTCAGTCACTATTAATAATAGTTACTTAACAATATATAATATCTGCGTGTATGTGTAATAAAAACTGTAATTTGTGTGTTTTTTTTCTTGTTGCATTTTGTATGCACAATATAAAATGCAATATTAGCATTCTGCACTCTATAAAAACTATAAATGTGGAATATTTCATATTCCTCTGCCCGCGTAATTTTCATAAAAAGTTTTGGCTTCATGTATTAATATAATGATGATGTATCATTGTTTGATATGACGATACAATCTGTTTTGTTTTATATGTACTGTACATATAAAACAAATGAGAATCAACGTTAGTACACTAAAGTATGTGGAATATTTCATATTCCTCTGCCCGCGTAATTTTCATAAAAAGTTTTTGCTTTACGTATTAATATAATAATTATGTATCATTGTTTGATATGACGATATAATCTGTTTTGTTTTCTAGACACTGTGCATATAAAACAAGTGAGAATCAACGTTAGTACACTAAAGTACGACTTGTGTATCGTATTTAATGTGAATTTTAAACGCGTTGATAGAAACGTTACGGGCGCAACGGTACTCGACGTCGAAGTAAAAGGCACGGTGCAGTGGGATGCATATCTATGTCAGGGACTGGCCACACGTGTTGCTACCACGTGCTCCGTGACCTACTGAAGCCAGCTCGCTCGTCCGGCTCACTGTTGGCTCGAATGAAAATATGTGACGAATACTGTGACTAGCCGGCCAGTATGTGGCTGAATGTCATTCATGTTAAGTGTCGCTTATTTGTAATAATGGAATTTAAAAAAAAACAAATGTCATTCTTTCAAGACAATTACAAATGTCAATTTTATTATTTATTAAGATTGAGGATTCGAATACCAGCCAGTTATCCTAATAAGTTTGCGTTTTTCGGTTTCTTACGTTCACAAAGAGCCGTGGTAGTTGTGTAATAGGTTAGCAACCCGACTACGATTCCGGTGCCGACACCAATGAAATGGTTTGTTGCAATTTTATGTTTCGATTTATCACGCGGTCGGCGGTGAAGGAAAATATCATGATGAAACCTTTTAAAAAATGTTATAAAACATGAGAAATCTGCAACTTTTACTTAACAAAACAAATACCATATTTACGAGTATATATTACTACTGTCTGTGTCCAGGACTAACTTGTCCAGGAACTCTCCGCTGTCGCGCGCGGTTGGGTTTGTTAATACCATCTCAATGCATCTAAATATATTTTGTTGCACTCAGTCAGTCTTTATCGAAGTTGCCAACAAATGCGTGGAAGGAGGAATTTATGTATTTGTTTTTTTTAACAACCCAAAAAAAAACCTTTTTAATTTTTTTTTTAGGTTAATTTAAAAATCGAAGTTTCTGCCCAAATAAAGTACTTTAGAACCATCTTAAATTTATTCAAGCAAACATTGGCAGATTGGCCACGTATTAAAAAAAAGGGTAGGCGACCGTTGACCGACAATTATGTATGTACAGATGTATGGTTGAATGAAGAGAAGGGGGATATATGCCAGGATTGTACTGGTCCATGATCTCTTTTCACACCTACGACTGAAATGACGATGAAAATCACTAAGTTGATGTCAAATTATCTATTTGCTGTGCCTACATTGTGTTTTCCTGTGCCCAGCGAATAGCAACAGATAAAATTAAACAAAAACATGATATCACGTGATGTGTGAAATATTTTATGCTTATACGCGCAGTACATCGTGCAGTCAGATCCGCTCTATGACAGGATAATCACCTATTGTCTATGTATATAAGGATATGTGTTATTTGTTTATAGGTATGTAAAATAGTTTATGGCTCATTCAAGCTAGTCCCGGCAGCAGGCTTTTGTCAACCGACATAAAATTCAATTGTGCCGATGACGGTAATTTAATCGTAATGTTAAATCAATGCCCGACCAATGATCAAATTGAATTTTGTGAAGTAAAACTTCTTTACGCACGTTTGGCTTGAGGAGTGAGCTGATGAACGCGTTACGAAAAATGTGATCCGCTCGATCCGGCGAAGGTTACAATTTGTATATCAAAGTCGCAGTGCAGGATTATAGTCTGTATCACGCTGTAGGAGCAAGAGAGAGAGCAGTGCGCGCACATTTTCTTAACTCTTTGTATTACGTGAGCTTAATGAAAAGCAGACAATGAAGGCTGTCTCTGTCTATCTCGCTAGAGTTAAAAGAACGTGCGATATACGTGCTTATATTATTATATTATAAACTTGCACTAGGCAGAATGACGTTCGCACTAGCGTGTGCCATTTCTGCACAAAATCAATAGAACAGAAGCATCTTAAGTTTATAATACCACCACCAATCTATTCAAAATAGCAATTTATTAAGTCAATAAAGCAACCAATTCATTTTTATAATTCAACGGTACAAAATCAACAATGTGCGAGATTTAAGAGACGCTATAAATTTAGGTAACATTTAAGTGTCGGCACGTCATTAAAAAAAAACCATATATGTCATCTTATTTATTGGCATTATAATATACATAAACAAAATTCAGTTGAAGAAAGAAAGATTTTTTTTTTGGACGAACTAACACAGTTGGCCAGAGAAGATGGATTTTATTGCTTCACCAGATTGAGAGGTGGCATAGTTCTTAGGTCGCTTAGCCTGCACCGCAAAGAAAGAAAGAACGTTATCCGTTCTTTATATATAGGACATGCCTACATTGGACACCGTCTTAGCATGTGCTGTCGCAAGGCACAGCGCTGATTTTTAGCTGTGCCCAGGACTACCCAATATGGTGCGCGCGCAATACTACAAAACTGAACTGAACTGGCAGATTGCCAAAGCAAGCAATGTAACTATGAAGTCGACGGTATGGTGTAATAATAATGTGGGGTCCAGAACAAATGTCTAGATAAACTTAAAAACTACAACTAGCATATTCCTTTGTTAAATACCGCTTACAACGGAAACACGATTTTCAATGGCGTGCCATCTTCCAAATATGTCGATACAATCAATATTAATATATAAATAGTCGTAACAAACATCAAATAAAATTGACATATCAAAATTATATTAGTAGGCTACAGTCTTTGGCACAATGACCATTTAACTGTAAGTACTACTTTATATGTAAAAAAACTAAATCGGTTTATAAATGATGGCGGTCATTAAAAACCATAAACATAGATATTTTATTTATTGGCATTATAATATATATAAACAAAATACAGTTGAAGAAAGAAAGATTTTTTTGGACGAATTAACACAGTTGGCCAGAGAAGATGGATTTTATTGCTTCACCAGATTGAGAGGTGGCATAGTTCTTAGGTCGCTTAGCCTGAACCTCAAAGAAAGAAAGAACGTTATCCGTTCTTTATATATAGGACATGCCTACATTGGACACCGTCTTAGCATGTGCTGTCGCAAGGCACAGCGCTGATTTTTTGCTGTGCCCAGGACTACCCAATATGGTGCGCGCGCAATACTACAAAACTTTTTTTTTTTTGTTGACGGGGAGGAAATCTTCAAAAAGATACCCCGCCTTCTGGGGAAGGCGGCACCCCGCCTTCTGGGGAAGGCGGCACCCCGCCTTCTGGGGAAGGCGGCGGTTATGTGGGGTTTTACCCACTAAAACCTCCCAGTGGCCCTTTCCTCGGTGCATGACGAGGGGCTCCGGGATCTCCAGTGGAACGCACCGGAGCCCCTCTGCACTGTGCTCAAGGAGAGCACGTCCCGGGGGGGGAGGTTACTCCCTCCCCCCCTGTGCCCTCATAGTGCAAGGCTACACGGGCCAGCCGATGTCGCCTTCTTCCCGGGTCTACCTTAGCGGACGACAAAGGCCCCCACCCTTGTCGCCCAGTGAACCCGAGGCCCCTTTTAGTCGCCTTATACGACAGGCAGGGGATACCGTAGTCTTATTCTTGAGAGCCCAGAACTACAGGGCTGGATACTACAAAACTGAACTGAACTGGCAGATTGCCAAAGCAAGCAATGTAAGTATGAAGTCGACGGTATGGTTTTATAATAATGTGGGGTCCAGAACAAATGTCTATATAAACCTAAAAAAAACTACAACTAGCATATTCCTTTGGTATTTACCGCTTACAACGGAAACACGATTCTCCACATTTGTTTACAATTTCAGTAACAGAAACATTTGTCATAAAAAAAGTGTTGACGACACAATACTTGATTATTTTTTTTGTTTGTAATCAATTATGCCATGGAACGTTAATTCCGAGACAATTGTGATAGCAGACACGGGATCACGGTTATAAATGTCCTTACGAATCCACGTGTTGCGCTAGAGAGGCAAATATATGAATATAGATACAGGCCGATTTGGCCTCCAGGCGCCACGTTCTAATGAATAATGCAGACAAAGGAACTTCGTGTGGTTATAAATATTTTATCTTTCGTTACATACCAGTATTGTTTTGCGGGGTCTGTTTAAATTATAGATTATAAGGTCGGTGTTATAATTTTCTCCCATATCCCGGCGATTATGAGTTAAGTCACTAGGGGTAAGGTTACTGTTAGCCCTGGGCGGCGGTCGCCTCCTTCTGTGAGACGGTCATGTCCCAGAAGGAGGCTGACGAGCGGGTCAGGGAGGGGAGCGCAGAGGCTCCCCCCCTCCGCAGGCGTCGTATCGGGGTGCGCAGGATGCGTTACGAACGCCTCCTCTTGCCGCCCCCGTAATCCGAAGCGGAGCCAGGATGGGTACCTGGCCCCAGCATGCTTCGGCGTCGTCGGGACTTCTCTGAGTGCCGCAGAAGTCCCCTTAGAGGATGAAGTCCGGTCTTTGCCGGGACCGGCCGGTCGTTGGGGTGTCCTGTCGCTGACAGATACGGGGCACCCCGCTCATAACGGCTGATGGCATTCGCGGAGGGTTTAGTGGGTAGGGGCTGCCCAGGCCGAGTCCCACACATCCGGGCCCACCCAGGGTACCGGAGGATGGTCTATAAAAAGATTCCCCCGCGTGAACAAAAAAAAAAGGTTACTGTTAACCCTGTAGTTCTGGGACATCCCGGAGCCCCTCACAATGCACAGGAAGGGCCACCAGGGGGGTGTTAGTGGGTAAGAACCCTATATAACTATTCCTTCCCCCCAGAAGATTTAATTTAAAGATTTCCCCCTGTAAAAAAAAAGATTACCGACAAAATTACCACAAAAGTATGTCTAATACTTTCCTTCTTCTTCTCAAGGCAGGGCTCTTACCTGGAGAACCCTTGTGTCGAATTACTAACAATAGTGGTTTAGGCTAAGCGACCCAAGAGCTAAGCCACCTCTCAATCCGGTGAAGCAGTAAAATTCAGCTTCTCTGGCTAATCTGTATCACAAAAAAAATTACAATTTATTTTAAAAAATACAGAACCTCTATCAACTTGCAAGTGGCAATATTGACGCCCCTGAGCTTTGCTCTGCCGTAGCTTTTTCTATACGGTCGCGGTTACCTAGACCTTCACGATACCAATTATTGAGAAGTAGTTTATTCAGGTCGAACCTAGATAAGAATGCGCCTTTAAATAAACTTAGTATAGAATTTAACTCTTTTTCAAAAACGGATGAAATCGAATTTTTTTCCAAGTATAGAATATGTGTTAGCTGGCAACACATGACACCCAGTGACAGTTATGCATAATAACTACTTCCAATGATATCTTAGTGATTTACCTCCACCTTATTGTTTCTTTAATTCATAATTAATAATTTAGTTGATCGTCACATTAACTTGGCATTGTAAACAATAATTTAACTTTATTAGTTCGTAATCTGACTTCTAATTAATTTTGTAATAAAGATGGCGAGGACGGGCAGTTGTCACAGTATTCGTTAATATAATTCTTTGTACAACGTTACGCTGTCTCAATAAAGTGAGTGTACTAGTTATTGGACTATTTCATTCCACAAAACCTACAATTATAACATATGAATAAAAAATCACTAACCTATAAATAGTTTTTTTTAATAGTTAATTTTTAATTTCAAATTTACTTTAATTTTAATTTTTGTGTTCTTTTAGTTATAACTTGACATTGTCACTCGCCATTAAATTGCTTGCAGTCTACACCTATAACTGCGATGATAACAACTTTTCACTGATTTATGTATTGTTTGTTAAAAATGTTAATTGTGTTGGTGTTCAATAAATAAATAAACTTTATTTTTCTGAAGTAGGTTCGTTTCAAAATTCACCAGATAGCGACAGAGTGACGCCATTGTATAAAATGTATTGATTCGCCTCGTGGCCCCATTCGCCAATGTTTTCATTATTCTTTAGTGTGAATTATTTGCCCTGTCAGCGGTACAACGTGAAGTGTGTTCGGTCGTGTATATATTCCCGGAACGCACGCCCGCGTCAACGTGACCGAAGACTGTCGCTTTTTTATGTGATAACTTACATTATGTCACGTTCGCGCTCATGTTGTCCTTCGAGTTCTTCATTTGAATTGTATAACTGGCGACAACTTGTTTTTTTAAAAAGAATATCTTTATATTTTGAATGATACATTGTTTATCTATAAGCGAACAATTCTTGTATATATATATGTATATATCTCGGAAACGGTTCCATCGATTTTCATGTAATCTAGCATGCAATTAGTTTCGGTGTCGATAAATCGATCTAGCTAGGATGTTTTTGTTAGAAAATTTCGTTCTATTCGCGTATACTCTAATATAGTATTAGTCAAAAATATGTATATATTTTGAAATTAAAATGAAATATTTATTTAACTTTTTTACACACACTTAAATTACATACATTTTAAATTACCGGCATGCACACAAATATTGGAAAACATATTATCAAATGTAAAACACATACTATATAACAAATTCCACAAACACTTTCTCACTTTGTTTTCGTCCTTCGGTACACATCTCCCTGCTAGACTAATTTATAGCCTGTATTAGGGAGATGTTGTACCTAAGTCCGAGTTTATAGTAAAGTTAGTTATATAGCTTATGAGTGTTCGTGTGTTTTTGCAAAAGAGTAGTGTGCGGGGGTGCATGTGAGAGTGTGTGTGATGAATGAGTACATAAGAGAGGATAATTTATTTTAGGCTATGCAGAAATTTTTCAGTCTCTTCGTTGGTTAATATATATAAGCTCTCACACTTTTAAATGCCATCGGGGTGGACAGAGACAGGTCTAGCTGTCTTCTTGTGCTTTTCACGAAGCTTTTTAGGTGCCATATGCGGCATGGGGTGAGCACATCACCATACGCCGGTCACAATTTTTTATAAAAAGTTATTTTTTGTATTTAAAAAATCGATGTACTTATATATATATAGAATATTAATATAAATATATAGATAAAATAATATAATATATAGAATATTTTATTAGTGTAATGTGTTATGTAGTGTTGCTTATAGAGTAAGAGAAACGACATTTAAAGCTTTTACTTACAACTACGTACATAATTATGTCAATTGTAATAAGATTATAAAATGATTAATAATTAAAGTGACAGTATATTATTGTATTGACTGTCAGTGACATACATAGTGAAGCTGTCCTGCACTGTTTCACTAGATTTGAGAGTCGCTAAGTTTGAACCTCTCTATTTGGGAGTAACTAGAATAAGACTAAGTTCTTCCGGTGAGGGGTGACCTCGACTTGAACGGTTACTCTAGGCGCGTTATTATCCCACTTCGATAGCGCCCGAGACGTCTGAACCAGGTCTCTAACGGTAACTAGACCACGTAAAAGCTAGAGACTAAAGTTAAACGTAATTAACTTTTAATGCCGTAGGAAGCGTTGGCGTTGGGAGAAGTGGCCTAAGACACTCCAGCAACGCTGCTAATTACATTATCCGTGAAATGGCAACCGACCGAGTCGTGGTTCGGCCCTCTCGGGCGCCCTCGGATCGGAATGCTTACGCGTGACATAGTAACCGTCCAAGCCGAGGTTACTCCTGACCGGGGGGACCCTTGTGTCGAGTTACTACGAGGTTCAGGCTAAAACCTAAGAGCTATGCCACCTCTCAATCCGGTGAAGTCATCATAAAAAAAATCTAACAGGCAGGAAGCTAGTCCGTGTTTGAAATAAATTGTTACGCAATGCTGCATACACCTACAATGGATGGATCGCATCGTACAAGTCGCATTTTGCTGTAAGCTGGATTAACGATTTATTTGTACAATAAAAGTATAATTGTCTTTGTGTATGATGTTTTAAAAAAATATTTGAACAACACAAGCGATAAAGTTCGTGAAAACACGGAAGATTTAATTAATCACAAGGCACTATGACAATCGTAATTACCAGTCTAGTCACGTTTGTCGTACATAATTATTTTACATTGTTGTATACTGTTCGGACTTTGCAGTGTGATAAGGGACTTGATAAAATTGATTCAACGATATTTCTTATCGAATCTTCTCCAAATCAAACCAGAGCCATAACCAATTGTGACAAAAGTAATGTTCAATAATATCACAATTGTCGATTTATGGGTAATCTGCTAATTCAGTTGAGCCACTACGGTTTTTCAATGGCGTGCCATCTACCAAATATGTCGATACAGTCAATATTAATATATAAATAGTCGTAACAAACATCAATTAAAATTGACATATCAAAATTATATTAGTAGACTACAGTCTTTGGCACAATGACAATTTAACTGTAAGTACTACTTTATACGTAAAAAAAAAACTAAATCGGTTTATAAATGATGGCGGTCTTAGTGCATAAATATTAAAAAAAATTACCAGTGTAACCTCCCTTTTTTGAAGATTAAAACAGAGCGGACTTTGTTTAAAATAATATGCTTATATATAGAATAATATATGTCCTTTAAACCCTAGCAGTGTACATAGATACTAATTGTCGCTTTCCACTAAACTTATTAGGTCTCATGTGCATGATAGGTAAATACGTGACAAGGGGTCAAACTATCACCCAACATCGGGCACACATTTTTAGCGACTTATATTTGAATATGAAAAGCAAAAATTCATTGGTACAATCTGTGTGGGATTGGAACAAGCGACCATCATATCGGAAGTCGAACAGCTTAGCCACAAGGCTATCTCTATGAAAACAAAGCACTGTTAAATTGCGTCATGCGAGCGGGGCGTCGAAACATTTCAAAATCTAAAATGCAAATTAAGTTGAACTATCGCCTCTGCCTCGTGCAATGAATAGAAGGTATGGAGTGGAATTATTATGTCAGCCAGGCGCGCACGTGCGTGGCATTGTCACGTGTCACGTGCTAAGATAACTCGGCCGCGATCCCGCATGCGCACGCAACTATACAACGTGTCTAATAGAACAAGAATATTGGAACAGATTGCATTTTGGAGAGTGTGCTCAGGAACTACATGATCCAATTCCCTCATCCCCTTTCCACCATCGGACTTCTAGACGCACTGCGGGATGTCATCCTTTTGTTGTGAACATCCCTCAAACCCGAACGAAGCGATTTGCTTCGTCTTTCATTCTTCGTACAGCAAAGGACTGGAATAGTTTGCCCGCGTCTGTCTTTCCTTCCGATTACAATGTGGGTATAAGCTAGTGCGCCTTACCATCCAGGACTGCATTTCCACTTAACATCAGGTGGGATCGTAGTCAAGCACTTGCTTAGAAATTATAAAACAAAAATAAAACGAAGTTCCTTAGACAGGCTTGGAGGAGATAGCGTTATGCTGCGCAACCGAAGTGAATAATTGTGAGACTAAAACCGTAAGGAAAATATATAACGGAAGTGCTATAGTCGTATACCCGGTGGCCGATAGTGTGACTATTAAGCATGTTGTTCAACTCTGTTCAGAGGTGGCGCTTTTACGAATTATTAATAAGTAGTAATTAATTAATTATGTAGTTTTATATTGTCGACAAAAGTAAAATAAAAAAACGAGTCGCTCACGTTTTTTCTCAAAGGGTTTTCGTTGATAATTCCCAGATATTTTTTCCGAAATATCGTTATATTTTAGATAATGTATACGGAAACTTAATAAATTATTTATTAAAAAATTCCACTATCCATTGGTGAGCACTGAATGAAAATCAGTGCATTAGTTTTTTTAATTTATAAAGAACAGACAGATAGCGGGAAGCGTTTATTTTATAATATGTAAGAATACGCTAGCTATTATCGTCAACAATCAGGGTCTTTCCGACTTAACCCTCTGGGTTTGCGAAGTGTTGTTGGGGCCCTTTGCACTCTCATTGCATTTACGTTTATTGTGTTGTTCCGAATCATCCCAGCCATTTGCAATTCCATCGACACCATCTTAATGGTTGGCGTTTCACTACGCGTTCGCGCTTTCGCGTAACTTTCGTCCACCCACTATTAACTTGTGGAATCAATTGTCACCAGTGGTGTTTCCGAACAGATACGATTTGAGGACCTTTAAAAAGCGTGCCAATTTCTTTTTCAAAGGTTGGTAAAGCACCTGCATCTACCTAGTGTTGTGGGTGTACACGGCCGACGACTATCACTTAAGATCAGGTAGCTCGTTTGCCCGTCTTTGCAATTTAATGTTATGTAATATTTTGTTTTTCAAGTTAATCTCCAAAAACACGACAATACAAAACAAAATAAAAACGTCTCTCTAAAAGAAGTCAATCCCGCTCGATGGCTATGCAATGTTATTATTTAAGCTATACTAATATTATAAATACGAACGTAGCTCTATCTGTCAGTGTGTTGTGCAATCACGCCCAAACTATTGATCCGAATCAAATGAAATTTGGTACAGTCTGGAACCTGAGAAAGGACGTAGGATACTTTTTAAGGCGAAAAAAGTAAAAGGATGAAAGTTTATATGGACTTTACGCCATTTTATAGCTAGAAGCTAGAAATTTATTTTAAATGTTTTTCATATCAATAAAAACAACATTCAAAGATGGAAGATTCGTGTTATGATGTTGAAAAAAAAGCTTAGGGCCCAGAAAAGAAAAATATAGAAGAAATACAGAGAATAACGGACGCATTACAAAATGTGGACTTGAAATTACCACAATATTTTTTCTTAATTATTTGGTTAGAGGTAGATAAGATTAGATTTAATTTAGATTCCTTCAGATTAAGTCACTATTACACGCGAACGATATTAAGCTAATCACACTATATGTCTCAGGAAATAATTTGTATGAGAATTGAATCTCGCGCTTATAGAACGCACGTTTGTCACGCTTCCTGCAATGTGGATGCACTTTAAAGTCGCTTTATACTTTTAAATAGGAGTGTCCGATATACATCGATATCGATATTTTTAATTTATCTATATATTTCAATAAATTTCACCCTGTAAACAAATATTGTATGTTACTACACTTTTACTCTCCGCGATGATAGTACTGTTGTATATATTTTATAATCTATGTCGATATCGACAAAAATATCGATATTTTGTACAAAATATCGCATAGTCTATATAAGACAAGCCTATGACCTAGTACACAAGTTACACTACATTGTATTGCCTTAAATATTTGTAATTAATTTATTCGATATGTTTCTTTTTATCTATCCATCCATCCCACTAAAATATTTTTAGACGAAAGTTTCTGTCCATACAAAGGTTGTCTGGAAGAGATCGCTCTTAGCGATAAGACCGCCCATTGCGCATGCAATGACCTCGTCTAATGTAAAATTGTAGTAACTATTTCTGTGATGTATTTTGTTTTTAACTGTTGCGCAATAAAGAATATTCATTCATTCATTCATGTATAGCTATTGTGAGAAAAGATTTTTATTTCGTAATTTTTCGAAAAAGTTCGTATTTTGTCGTGCTCTCTCAAATGTCACTCGTTTAATACGATCATTCATTGGCAGTGCTGGTGTCATAGTATTTCGAGTTTAACAGAAGGAAAATAATTTCTTACTACATCTATATATTGTAATTTTAATTTGTAAAGTAAGGATATATAATCTCCTTACTAAAAGTTTATTCTTTTTATATTTTTATAATAATTATTCAAAGGTCATTGTTGTTTTATAATAATGTCTACATGTTTGTTTGAAAAAAAAAGACAGCGTTTTTTTATAATGTTTAGAGAAACAACATTTAATGTCCTTATTCCATATCTCTTTTACATAAATCGTAATCGACATTGCCAATAATGACATTTTAATAATTATTATAAAACTATAAAAAAGAATAAACTTAAGTAAGGAGATTATATATCCTTACTTTACAAATGAATAAAAATTGAATTGAATTGAATATTTATTTTATAAAGTGATTAATATAATAATAATGTATATAGCCATTGTAAGGTAAATTATATTTAATATAATTAAAACAGTTAACATTAAATAGTCTCGATTTAACATTCCAATATATTATATCGACATATTTTTGAAATGTACATCCCTAGCTTGAAACATGACGTACTCGTAAACACGGCTCACAACAGTCGACTGTAACGTAATTCACGCAGTTGTTAAAAAGCGTGTTCACGCAGCGTGTACACGTGGTGGGAAATGACCGCGAGATATAACGTGTCATTAACTGACCTAAGATGATTACAGGATGTAATGGACGAGCGAACGAGAATATTGATCTCACGCGGCACGTTACCTTTTGTTATGTACCGTTTTTATATACCTGTTATATAATTAATAGAATATTAAATTTTAGAGATAAAAATTAATATAAAACGATGCATGGAATTTTAAAGTGGCTTGATAGACTAAATTATGAAGGTTGTGAGAATATATTAAAAGACCGACACACACACACACACGCGCGCGCACACCAGCACACACACACGCACATAAAAAAAAGATATAATTACAATATTAGATAAATAAATAACTATGGGAGGAAGGACTGCCACCTATCGCACAGGAAATCCCTAGTTTAGGTGGCAGTGAAACTTTAATAGAACTCGCAGTAAAAAAAGTGTTATTAGTAATACTGTTTGTTATAATTTTGTTAATTAATAAAGTATATTTATTATTATTTTTTATAGCCGTCAACAAAAATAGCGTAATGGTTTAGGGTACGGCCTGCGAATCGTAAGGTCGTGGGTTCGAATCTACCATTCGACTATTGCCGTGAACCATGTCCTAGCACAAGCTTAAGCTTAGTTGGAATGGTTAACAAGATTGTTAATAATATATCTGAAAAAAAAAAATAAGAAATATTGCTAGCTTTCTTTAAAAAAAAAAGGGGTCGGTTAAGAAAGTTTGAATATCTTGGAAAATAAAGACGCTAGGTAACTGAAAGAAATTGTGCATAATATAAAAATAAATGAAAAAAAAATAAAAATAAAAAAAAATAATAAGCTTTTTGTTTTTTTAGATTTGAATCTAAAATATTTTTATTTACGAGTATATACAACTTTTTAACACGAACGCCTCCGCGGGTGAAGGCCTCCATCAAAGGAGTCCAGTTACTTCTATCTAGGGTTACTTTTATCCAATTTGTCCAAAATTGAGTGCGTCGATCGATAATTAACTTATATTTCATTAAAAAACATAAACTTAAACGAAAAAGGATATCATACGTATACTTGGATCATACAGTATCTTTCATTAAATTTTAGTAGTTAGTGTAGCCTCCATGTGGCGAACCGACCCTTTATTTTTGCTTACGAGTGTAAATAAACTAAAAGAAGTCATTAAAATAAACATTTTTTGATAACAATCATGAATTATTAGTTAATAAAATGAACTAAAAAGTTCGAATCGAATGAGTCTAAAGGGTTGCGTCGTTTAATTGCGGAGTTCCTAAACCCGCCTTCCAGCTCCATCATCAGATCAGCGTTATTTTATTTTTTTAAAGAGAGATCTTCTTGTTAATCAATCCAACTAAGCTTATGCTTGTGCTAGGAGATGGTTCACGTTAATAGTCGAATGGTGGATTCGAACCTACGACCTTACTATTCGTAGACCGTACCCTAAATAATTAGGCTAATGACGTCATAATAATATTGTATTGTCATCCGATTTCTACTTGCATGCAAAATTTCAGGTCAATCGGAAACCGCGACTGGATCAAATTTACTTGCAACATTTGATTGCAGACCGATAGACAACGGGACAGGCGAATGTAAATAAAAGCTTGTAACTATTATTTGTTCGGGTATAGATCTCGAATGTAGAAATTTTTTGGCATCCTCTACAAAATATTTTCTCTGTTATCTCGAAGCGAAAGCATTAATTCAAAGGCTAGAACATTCCCTGATGCTATCATTTTCCTATTGTAATACGGTGCCTGTCTGTGTAATTTGTCTCGGGTGAGTTGAGTGAATTTCCTCCTTGTCATTGTATTTCCCCGAGAACCACGTGTCTCGCATATTACCGTGACTACGAAGTGGGAAGCTTCTAATGAAATACACGTCTGGTTTCTTGTTGTGAAAACTTCTTTTGCCTCTAAATCTTTGGTTGGCCTTCCTATTTTCACGCCATTCACTTCGATCTTGTGCTGCCTGAACCCATTGCGATGATTGCCTGACGATGTCATTGGTCTGCCCACTGATCGGCGTTCTTGTATTAGCCACCATTGGTTTACTGCCCTGGTCCACCGACCGTCTTCTCTCCTAGCCATGTGTCCCAGCTATTAAGAATATAGGCGCCATAAATTAGTAACATGACTACGATTCTTCGGGCACAAAAGAGACCGTCCGCGCGTAGTAGCGTTTAATCCGTCACTGATTTGATTTAAAGTCGGTTTTTGTTTCTCTCTTAAATATACTTCTATGATGATTAACCACGTGCTCGGTGGCATTGTAATTATTCCGAGATTGCATTAGAACCTCGATTTTCCGAATCTCTTTGTTCTCCAGCCGATTCCACGTGACTAAACTAATTACAAGTACCAATTAGAATAAATTTTTAATGGAGTTTTTTATTCTGTGTTTCAAACACTGCTTGAGGTTTTATCGAGATTAGCTAATTAGATATAAGCCTGTGATAGCCTAATGGCAATGCTTTCAACGTAACAATGTTTTGATGGAGCCGAATATATCAGTGAGTTAACGGTTTCCGGTTTTGTTACGTACAAAAATATTCCCCCAAAACAAGAAGAAAAAGTTATAAGTCTATCAGAATTTCTTTATGGAGTGCCACAAGGCGGAACGCTCGGACACAGACATTACAGTGCATTTTATTGTTTTGTACAACATGTCTTGTATATCAAGTGATCCACAAACATGGACACGAAATGCCAACGCGTTGCCATTAATTCAAGTGTCATCGTGTTTCATTTTTCCGATGAAACGCTTGCAATGACATTGGATATGTACATAATATGATACTCGTATATACGTAATGTAAGTACAAGGGAATTTTTGCCTCATTATTCGGCCGTGACTTATTATATATACCGGTCATTAGACCTCTGTTTCAACCAAATTGGGTACGCTAGTTATTTATAAAATACGTGTGTCGATATTATAAACGTCATAATAAAGTTGAGATAAGGTCTTATTAGCTTGCAACAGACAATGGTAGAACATACAAAAGAAATAGATCACAAAGCTTCAAAAAAAAAAATGTCTAGGAATCACTAACGGAATCCAAAAGCGAGTTGAATAGAGAGATAGAGTTATACAATCTGGATGTTCTTCTGTTCTATTCTGTTCTTGTAGTATACATATATTACAAGAATTGCTCGTATAACGAAATTATAGATCTAGGTCAGTTTATTATTATTTTGATGTGTTTCGAGAATAATTGTGTTTGGTAAGGTTGTAACCTATGACACGAAACACGTGACTCAAGCACAAACAAATGACGCTGTCGGCGGTGGTGTGAAGGCGCCATGTGACCGCAGACAATCAAATGACAAATGCTCACGTGGTCGTGAACTAGTGAATTGATATTAACACGTTTTTATATCTCATAAGAGTTTTTGTTATTCATTTATTCAAGGTATAAGGATCATGTATTTACATATTATTACATCATTCCGTTTGTGCTTCCACAAGTGTTAGTACAATGGAATGTTATATACGGCATTTTTTGTGCCGAAGTGGCATAGCTCTTAGGTCACTTAGACTGAAAATTAAGCGGCCTTAGACTGAACGCCTGTACTTGGTAACTCAACGCTTGCTTTTCGAAAGCTCACTAAATTTAAATGCCATTTCGGGAAGCGCCTTGCTATAAAACGACAGCGTCGCGATAGAATTAGCCGCTCCCTCTGACGGACGCGGCATGACGCATATATACGTCATATGTACTTATTTTAAAATATGTTATAACACTGTTCTTGATAAGCGACCTAGCCGTGTCCGGACCGCGCCTAGACCACCTCAGGCACCCTCGGAACGGAATGTTTACGCGTTAAAGTAACCGCCCAAGCCGATGTTACCCCCGGTGAGGACTCTTGTGTGGAGTTACCAGCCGTAGAGGTTCGGGCAAAGCAATCTAAGAGCTTTCGCCACCTCTCAATCCGGTGAAGCAGTCGCCGCCAGCTTCTCTGGCCGACAGGCATAGTTCCGTCAAAACAAAATGTAATACATTATTTTACAATAACTACACAACACTGACAACATAAAGGAAAAGTTTTATACGTTCGAAATGTGGAAACTTCCGTTTAAATCCGCATACAATGCTATTTGTGTCCTTCGTGGTCGTCCAGTCGTAGAACATCCACTGCTATACTAGTTTTTTTTTATGATTTACGTTTCTAACAAAATGCCAACGGAACGTACACCCTGGAGCCATGTGGGCCGGCAACGGGGTAGTGTCGAACTCCAACCGACTAAAAATCTTCACACGGTATTCCATCGTACGACCATATACGGGGGCATTTGTCGCTACGACCCCCAGAGAATGCCTTTTGACCTTAGTCCGTATTTGTTAACATTACAATATTTATTTTCTTAACATAAGATTGTTTCGAAGAAAGTTTTAGTGCATAACATCTTGTTGATTACTCATTTGATTTTTTTGTTTTAATTTTTTTTTTAAGAATTGGTTTGATTTACATGTGTCATTTATGAAATATGACACTGTTCGTTAGTACGGTTCATTAGTAACAAGGTAAAAACGTATTGTAACGTGGGAAGATTTCTAGTAATAGATATTAAAGAAATTTAAGCCTCCACGTGAGATTTCCAGCAGGAGAGATCACATGTTTTCGTATTTCTTAAGTATTAATAGGGTATAATACAATTCGGGGAAGAGAAAACGTGACAGTTCAGGTGCCTCCAAAACTCTCAATTGGATGATAACATTTGATTACGTCGTAAATTATCGTGCGACGGAACTTATTTTTCACTTTAAATAATCTATTCTTATATTTTTATGGGGTATAAACTATTTTTGTTAACGGGGAGGAAATCTTCAAAAAGATACCCCGCCTTCTGGGGGAAAAGCGGTGGTTATGTGGGGTTTGACCCACTATAACCTCCCCAGTGGCCCTTCTTCGGTGCATGACGAGGGGCTCCGGGATCTCCAGTGCAACGCACCGGAGCCTCTCTGCACCGTGCTCTAGGAGAGCAAAACCCGGGGAGGGAGGTCACTCGCTCCCCCCCTGTGCCCTCGCGGTGCAAGGCTACACGGGCCAGCCGATGTCGCCTTCTTCTCGGGTCCACCTTGGGCGACAAAGGCCCCCACCCTTGGCGCCCAGTGAACCCGAGGCCCCTTTTAGTCCCTTCTACGACAGGCAGGGGATACCGTAGTCTTATTCTTGAGAGCCCAGAACTACAGGGCTGATGGGGTATAAACTAGTGCTTGACCATGATCCCACCTGATGGTAAGTGGTAATATAGTCGAAAGATGGTACGCGCTAGTTTAGTAAGTGCCTATTCACTCTACTGTTAAAGGCTACGTCATACTTGGACCGTATGACTTTTTTTTAGTTTTTTTTGCTTTTGCATTGTTTGTTGTAAGTTTTTCGAATTGGGTAGGGAAGGGGTCATCGGACTGTTGCTATTTGATACAATGCCCGATGACCCCAATTACTATATCAAATGTATAGGTAGTTCGCAGAGAGGGGTTTAATATAATAAATAAGGACGGAAAGACTGACGCCGGCAACTTGTTTCACTCCTTTTTAATATAACAAATAAAAATGATCTAATAAATAAAAAAAAGTTCCATACGAATTTTTTTGGGTTAGAATTTCGAACATGATCTTCTAACAATACTGTGAAATAATGATTGTTGATTGAGATATTGGTAAATTTCTCCGTAACGACAACAACAACAAATGTGGAAGAACCGAAAATACACGCTAGTTCTTCGTAATACAAGTATAAAATATTTCTTTTGAAATGAAAGAGGGCGTTGACGCTTAGTTGCATTTAATATTTGAGGCGTCACGATTAATTTGATTTCAAGTCGGTTTTTGTTGTTGTAGTAAAACTTTTTCGGTTAACTTGGGGGGTAAGGTGGTGAATGCGTTATGGAGAATGTGTTCGGGTAAGGCCAATGGAAGTTGAAAATGATATTTAAGTTGGTGAAAAGAGAGAGTTACGTTTCGTATATTACTGTAGTGGCAAGAGTGCGAGCACATATTTTCTTTCTTACTTTTTCTCATAGCCAAAAATTCATATATCTAAAACACATGGCAGGCCTTTTGTCTGCATATCACACTATAGAAGCGAGATTGCGCGTTTTATTTATTTTTAAATTTTAAACATATAGATGGAGCTAAAAAGGTTTTACTTCAGTCGTGTCTTGTAAGCACACTTGTTTTTTTTTTCTTTTAAATACATCTTGTTTCAACAATTCCGTCCCCATTTATGTTCGCTTAATATAAATTTGAAATAGTTCTTACATTTGAATACAATCGTACAGTCTGGGCCGCTATGGCTGTGTAAGCTATGGCGCAATTCGTGTGACATTACGTTTTGGCACGTTACAGCACGTGTATTGTACACGTGACGCGTAGACGCCAGTGATCGAGTATAACATATACAGTACACAGGGGCAGACGCACTTTGACGTGCACAGCCGACGGGGGAATGACCTTGCTGCACCACAGACTACATATTACACGACGACCATAGACTAAATACAGTCCCTCACAGTACACTCGTGCATAAATCAATTCTATTGTTCAATTCGCTTTAGCGATTATTCTGTCTGTGGTAATAAATTAACTAGCTAAGCGGCTAATGAATTATAATGAATGCCATTTGTTTAAAATAACAAAAAGCGACACAAAGTTTAGTCAAACGTTTAAATGCTATTACGCGTATTTGCCTTTGTAGTTCCGAATAACCGTAGGCAGGGATATCACGAATTAGAATTCATCAGAATATAACTAAACGCTTATCAAACTACTCTTGAAGAACATCCTTTCCAATAGATAATAATAATAAACAATAAATAAAAATGTAAAGAGCCGTGGTAGCTCAGTGTCCGGGCGGTTGGCTCAAGTTGCATAGTACGCTAGCAACCCGAGCTCGATCCCCGGTGCCGGCACCAATAAATTTGTTGTTGCAATTTTATGTGCTGATTAACCACGCGCTCGGCGGTGAAGGAAAACATCGTGAGGAAACCTACATGTCTTAGAAAATTTTTCTACGACATGTGAAGTCTGCCAATCCGCATTAGGGCCGCGTGGCGGACTGTGATACTCTCTTTACAGAGAAGGCCTCTGCCCAGCAGTGGGACATATATATTATATATATAAAGGCTGTAACTTTAACTTTAATTTTTATTTATTTATTTGATAAAGGAAAACTTACAGCTATTCAATGCTTCTTATATAATTTACAAATATATCACTAGATAAGCAGATAACAAGTTTTCAAAAATAAGTTAGGGGAAAAAAAACACTAAAGATACGCAAACTTAGGTAACACAATATTGGAAAAGAGTATTAAGGTCCCGCAGACAAAATTTCGCTAAATATACTTATAAAAAGCTTACGTACTGAGGCATCACTGACGTGAAATAGGTCGACTTTATTGAATTTCTTACAAAGGTTGTTGAATTCATTACATGCTCTGATAAAATAGCTATTAAGCATATAGTTTGCAATACTAGGTGGAGTATATAATGGACACTTGAATCGCAAACTACGAGAAGGGATAGATTTTTTTTTTTATGACTAACTACACAGATTGGCCAGAGAAGCTGGCCTTGACTGCTTCACCGGATTGAGAGGTGGCATAGCTCTTAGGTCGCTTAGCCTGAACCTCTATTGCTAGTAACTCGACACAAGGGTCCCCCCGGTGGGGGGTAACCTCGGCTTGGACGGTTACTATGTTACGCGTGAGCATGCCGATCTGAGGGCGCCCGAGACGGCCCGTGAACCACAACTCAAATGGTAGATCTACCACGAAAAACCAAGCCAGAGTTACGAATGATTAATTCTTTCTTTCATTCCATGATTTTTTTCCAATTTTTCATTTTTGTATCTGTACAACCTCTTTTATTTTAATTCTCCAACCATCTATATCTCTATCTAACTTCTATTTTTACATACGAGGTTTTTTAAATTCTTCAAATTTTTATATTTATATCTTTAACTGCCATCTATTGATGAAATTGTGTATTATTATAGTTTTCCTAATTCAAACTAACATCACGATCTGTGTTATCTCCCAATAGATGTCGCTTTATTGAATACTCATTGCCATCTAGTAATAAAATTGGGTATTACGAAAGAATTGCTAGTTAAGAAGTTATCTATGACTTGTCAATCTGCAGTGAATAGATGTCACTATATTAAATTTTTTTCAATTTGACTTTTGATTGTTTTTTTATGACTAACTACACAGATTGGCCAGAGAAGCTGGCCTTGACTGCTTCACCGGATTGAGAGGTGGCATAGCTCTTAGGTCGCTTAGCCTGAACCTCTATCGCTAGTAACTCGACACAAGGGTCCCCCCGGTGGGGGGTAACCTCGGCTTGGACGGTTACTATGTTACGCGTAAGAATGCCGATCCGAGGGCGCCCGGGAGGGCCGGCGAACCACAACACAAATGGTAGATCTACCACGAAAAACCAAGCCAGAGTTACGAATGATTATTTACAGTTACATGAAAAAAATGTGTGTGCGTAATGTTATTAAGTGTTTAAAATGCTAAAGCTTATAATACAATACAGGTGTTTGTGAGTGTTAGTGTGTATGTATGAATGTTTTTTTTACGGGCCTTGATATATAAATTCTTTCTTTCATTCCATGATTTTTTTTCAATTTTTCATTTTTGAATCTATACAACCTCTATTATTTTAATTCTCCTACCATCTATATCTCCATCTAACTTCTAGTTTAACATACGAGGTTTTTTAATTTTTTTTAATTTTTATATTTATATCTTTAACTGCCATCTATTGATGAAATTGTGCATTATTATAGTATAATCGTAATCCAAACTAACATCACTATCTGTGTTATCTCTCAATAGATGTCGCTTTATTGAATACTTATTGCCATCTAGTAATAAAATTGGGCATTACGAAAGAACTGCTAGTTAAGAAGTTATCTATAACTTGTCAATCTGCAGTGAATAGATGTCACTATATCAAAGTTTTATTAATGAAAATTAATTAAAGCAATTTGACTTTTGATTACGACTATACTTTTTTGAGGTGCGAAGGTAAGGAGGTCTTTTGTTTTTTGAACCTACTTTATCCAATTTGTTAAATATCTGAAAATTTCAAATCATTTTTCATAACAATTGATGTTACTAAGGTCAATCTGGGAGTAGAAGTGGAAGTGTGTGGATCGTTCGACTATATCACCACTTAACGTCAGGTAGGATCGTGGTCAGGCACTAGTTTATACCCCATTAAAAAAATGATCACCTGTCAGGCGTCATATAATGTGTTATAAATATACGGAAGCTTTTGAATTGTAATCTAATACAAGTTTTTTTACGGGGCGCGTTCAAAATTATTTATGGTTCAAAATTAATTATTTATGTTCCACATCCACATAATACATAAATTAATTTTGTATGTTTTTAACACTGGCTTAATAATAATTTGACAGATTTGAGAATAACCTTTAATTTTCAACGACTTTTTTTTATATATTCTAAGCATGTGCTTGCCTACGATCCCACCTGATGTTAAGTGGAAATGCAGTCCTGGATGGTAAGGCGCACTAGCTTAGTAAATGCCTATTATACTCTTGAAAATACCCACATTTTAATCGGAGACACAGACGGAAAGACAGACGCGAGCAAACTATTCCAGTCCTTTGCTGTAGGAATAATGAAAGACGAAGCGGTTTGCGGTATGTTCACAACAATAGGATGACATCCTGCAGTACGAGCAATTATAAGAAACATAAATATTATATTGTTTATTTTTTGCTCTTTGAGATTTTTTTTATGACGAGCTGCACAGATTGGTCAGAGAAGCTGGCATTGACCGCTTCACCGGATTGAGAGGTGGCATAGCTCTTAGGTCGCTTAGCCTGAACCTCTATTGCCAGTAACTCGACACAAGGGGTGAGGGGTAACCTCGGCTTGGACGGTTACTATGTTACGCGTAAGCATTCCGATCCGAGGGCGCCCGAGAGGGCCGAACAACGACTCGGTCGGTAGCTATTTCACGGATAATCTAAGAGACATTCAAAAGCTAAAATAATTTTGAATGCCACTTTGGGAAGCGTTGGCGCAGGGAGAAGAAGTGGCCGAAGAAACTCCAGCAACGCTCCTAACATCTAAGAGGTGGGGCCTGCCTATAAAATAGCGATAACGCGCAAGGATTATAAACTCTTTGAGATAACTAGACAGCTGGTATAGTCCACAGTTCTCTTTCGTACTACCCAATACACTGCAAGAAAGTAGACAAATCTGATCTACGAAGTCCTGAGGCAATATTGCGACATATTATTTGAAATACACACTTCTACGCACACAAAAGCATACAAGCGCACACACGCACAAATCAAATATTTAAACACAACATCATAAGTCTGCGGCGTAGGCGTTTAAATCTTGCCATTTGCAAACCTACAATTATTCATATACTAGCTGTGCCCGCGACTTCGTTCGCGTGGAATTTAACAAAAAGTTATTTAGTTCTTGTTTTTTTGCATTTTACTAAGCCCTGTTTGTACAAAGGAGGTACTATTACAAATTGATGAAATTGTTGAACTTTTTGAAGCGTAAATATCGTAATGGTTTAGGGTGCGGTCTGCGAACGCCAAGGTTCGAATCTACCATTGCATTATTGACTTGAACCATTTCGTATCATAAACTTAAACTTAGTTGGAATGGATAACAAGAAAAAAAAATATTTTTACTCTTGCTCAAATTCAATATTGTTAGCGACAGTTAGTCCTACTAAATGCCAATTTAGTTTTAATGCATACATAAATAATATGATATGTAAGATATACTTATAAATTAGAATAAGTTCATGGACTGACTAATATAAAGTCATTAGTCAACCAAAGTACTTTTATCGGTCGTCGGCAACCAAGTCCGTTTCCGCTTCCGTTCCGGTTTCGAAAGAGATGCCTATATTAGAAATTTAGGATAAAAAGGAGAGGACTCTCTCTGTAGACGATCAGTGCATCGCTTAGAATAAGTGAGTTATGCTGGAGGAAAAACCCTTTAAAAGTCAACGTCTGAAACAAAGTCAGTAAATCTTTATTAAATCATCTCTAAAACTCTTGATGTTTTTCTAAAATCTGTCAATGATTTGATAAAATATAATATGTACATAGGCTGCACTAAAAGTATCGGGAATGGAATATTCCTGTCATATTAAAATCTTTTTAATCGCAAACCCCTTGGTTTTGAAAATCGAATACCATTTATTTATCTAAAAAAAGTTACACGGTCTTGTCACAAGGTCTTGTCAAACTTTTTTATTCGTTAAAATGGAATTGACTCGAGAAAATTCAAGAGCGATAATTTATTGTGACTTTCGAAGTGGTTTAACACAAAAACAGTGTGTTGACCGGATGATTTCTGCATTTGGTGATGAAGCCCCATCCAAAACCACAATTTATCGCTGGTTTGCTGAATTTCAACGTGGACGTGTCAAGCTCAGTGATGATCCCCGTTAAGGTCGTCTAAAAACTGCAGTCACACAAGAAAACGTTGATGCTGTGCGTAAGCTGTTTGAGGAAGATCGACATGTGACACACCGCGAAATTCAGGCAACTTTAGACATTGCATGAGTCAAATACAAATAATCTTGCGTGAATAATTAGGTGTAAAAAAGTTGGTTTCCCGATGGATACCGCATTCACTCTGTGAAGAGCAAAAAGCGGCTCGCGTTTCTTGGTGCGTCCGAACTCTCTAAAGGAGGATCCTCAAATGCTGTATACAACATCATATCAGGTGACGAATCCTGGATATACGCGTACGAACCCGAAACAAAAAACCAGTCACGAGTTTGGGTGTTCGAAAATGAGCCAACAAAATTGTTCGTTCAAGGAGTGTTGCAAAAAAAATGGTGGCCACGTTTGTCTCCCAAACCGGCCATATTGCGACTATTCCTCTTGAGGGACAAAGAACGGTAAATGCAGAATGGTATGCTAGCATTTGTTTGCCACAGGTCGTTTCTGAACTCCGTAAAGAGAACTGCAACCACCGCATCATCCTCTATCACGACAATGCCAATTCTCACACCGTGCACAGAACAAAAGAGGTTTTAGAGCAAGAAAACATGGAATTATTAGACCACCCCCGTACAGCCCCAACCTGCGCCCTAATGATTTCTATACTTTCCCTAAAATAAAGAATAAATTGCGTGTTCAGAGATTTTCATAACCTGAAGAACCTGTGGACGCCTACAAAATGGCCATTTTGGAGACCGAAACTTTCGCTTACCCCTCACCGGGGGGACCCTTGTGTCGAGTTACCACCTAATAGAGGTTCAGGCTAAGCGATCTAAGAGCTGTGCGACCTCTTAATCCGGTGAAGAAAAGGCCAGCCTCTCTGGCCAACTGTGTAGTTCGTCATTTAAAATATATATCTAAATTTATATGTTTAAAACTATAGCGAATATTTGAATTGGGTATTACCAATCTATATTTGTTGGTCTGCTGATGCGGCTTACGGCTCTAAGATGGTTACTGTAGGTATTTGAGAGAGCACGATTAATACGTACTTTTCCGAAAAATTACGAAGGTAAATCTTTTCTCGCCATATCTGTACGAGCGAACGCTTTGTTTTATTTCCGACATATCATAGTTCTAGTTCAATATGCTCATATGTTCTCTATCTTCTTCCACATTTGGCACATTAGGCAATTCTTCCGCTCGATTTTTAAGAGAGTTGATATATCTTCGGAAGTCTATGCCAAAAAAATTAAATACAACCTAATTGAAGCTAAAATCAAATAATACAGACGAAATGAGAACCGCCTATTTTTTGTTATGTCAGTTAGAATACAAGTCAAGGTTTCAATGTAAAAAAGGATTGTTTTCAACAGCACGCAAAATACGCAAAATTGCCGATCGATGTCGCAAGTGCGTAAAAGCAACTTGTATTACACAGATAAGCAAATATATAATTTATATATTAAAAAAACAAAACCCGGACAGCCTTCGTGTACCTTCAACGTAACCGCGTTGTCTGTGAGTTAAGTGCATTCAATCGTGTGGTCGTGTATCAGTCCCATCCAACGTGTGATGTAAGTCGACCGCGCGTCTGGAACACTTCGCCACCGCGTGGAACAAACGGGCCTGGAACTTTACGCGATTGTGTTAACATTGGAACATTTTTCGCGTGGGAACATTTGATATACGAAAACTGTGTGTTTGAAACTTTCTTACGTGGACGTAAGTGAAATAACTATAAAATAAATAGAAAATTTATTAAATATAAAACTATTAAATTTTTGAAAAACACGTTCTGAAACATCTAATTTTGCTGTATCTACGATTGTACATAGATTAATTTCTTCGATAAATTATCATGTCAGGTTATTTATTTCTAAAAGTAAATGGATATTAGGAAATGATAGTGACATATTAATCTTCTAAAAGCTTTTATAAACCTTGAAATTCTTTCGAATATTGGACATCTAAGCGTCTGATTAATACGGCTTTAAAAAATTCCTAGTGCAGTTCTATATTGATTTCTTTATGATCTTCGAGAAAAACAAATATAATTTGGAAACGCCAATATCATTAACTGTTAAATTTTTGAAAAACACGTTCTGCAACATCTAATTTTGCTGTATCTACGATTGTACATAGATTAATTTCTTCGATAAATTATCATGTCAGGTTATTTATTTCTAAAAGTAAATGGATATTAGGAAATGATAGTGACATATTAATCTTCTAAAAGCTTTTATAAACCTTGAAATTCTTTCGAATATTGGACATCTAAGCGTCTGATTAATACGGCTTTAAAAAATTCCTAGTGCAGTTCTATATTGATTTCTTTATGATCTTAGAGAAAAAAAACAAAAATAATTTGGAAACGCCAATATCATTAACTGTTAAATTTTTGAAAAACACGTTCTGCAACATCTAATTTTGCTGTATCTACGATTGTACATAGATTAATTTCTTCGATAAATTATCATGTCAGGTTATTTATTTCTAAAAGTAAATGGATATTAGGAAATGATAGTGACATATTAATCTTTTAAAAGCTTTTATAAACCTTGAAATTCTTTCGAATATTGGACATCTAAGCGTCTGATTAATACGGCTTTAAAAAATTCCTAGTGCAGTTCTATATTGATTTCTTTATGATCTTCGAGAAAAACAAATATAATTTGGAAACGCCAATATCATTAACTGTTAAATTATTATTATAATTATTTGATTATAAAAATAATATAAAAATATAATATAATATTATACTAAATTGAAAACATTTTATGTTTTTAATAATTTTTAATTCTTTACATGAAAGATTAATTAATAAAATATTAAATCATTTAAACATTGAAATTAAGAAAATGTATAATTAAAATTTAAAGCAATTTAATATTTACAAACGCGTATGTTATAGAAATTAACGTATTTTATTGACGTTTAATTTTCGATCTAAATCTAATTTTAATTTTAGTATTTCACAGTACACATAGTCACAACTGATTTTTAATTTTAGTATTTCACAGTACACATAGTCACAACTGATTTTTAATTTTAGTATTTCACAGTACACATAGTCACAACTGATTTTTAATTTTAGTATTTCACAGTACACATAGTCACAACTGATTTTTAATTTTAGTATTTCACAGTACACATAGTCACAACTGATTTTTAATTTTAGTATTTCACAGTACACATAGTCACAACTGATTTTTAATTTATATATTAAAAACAAAACCCGGACAGCCTTCGTGTACCTTCAACGTAACCGCGTTGTCTGTGAGTTAAGTGCATTCAATCGTGTGGTCGTGTATCAGTCCCATCCAACGTGTGATGTAAGTCGACCGCGCGTCTGGAACACTTCGCCACCGCGTGGAACAAAACGGGCCTGAAACTTTACGCGATTGTGTTAACATTGGAACATTTTTCGCGTGGGAACGTTTGATAAACGAAAACTGTGTGTTTGAAACTTTCTTACGTGGACGTAAGTGAAATAACTGTAAAATAAATAGAAAATTTATTAAATATAAAACTATCAAATTTTTGAAAAACACGTTCTGAAACATCTAATTTTGCTGTATCTACGATTGTACATAGATTAATTTCTTCGATAAATTATCATGTCAGGTTATTTATTTCTAAAAGTAAATGGATATTAGGAAATGATAGTGACATATTAATCTTCTAAAAGCTTTTATAAACCTTGAAATTCTTTCGAATATTGGACATCTAAGCGTCTGATTAATACGGCTTTAAAAAATTCCTAGTGCAGTTCTATATTGATTTCTTTATGATCTTAGAGAAAAAACAAAAATAATTTGGAAACGCCAATATCATTAACTGTTAAATTATTATTATTATTCATTTATTCAAATAAGTAACTAAGACTCATCATTATTTTAAATAACTTTTAAATAGCAACCGTAGACTAAATTATAAGATTATAATATAAAATTATTATTATAATTATTTGATTATAAAAATAATATAAAAAATATAATATAATACTAAATTGAAAACATTTTATGTTTTTTTAATAATTTTTAATTCTTTACATGAAAGATTAATTAATAAAATATTAAATCATTTAAACATTGAAATTAAGAAAATGTATAATTAAAATTTAAAGCAATTTAATATTTACAAACGCGTATGTTATAGAAATTAACGTATTTTATTGACGTTTAATTTTCGATCTAAATCTAATTATAATTTTTAGTATTTCACAGTACACATAATCACAACTAATTTTTGATATTTTTTTAAAGAAAGCTAGCAATATTTTTTTAACAAGAAATATTACTATCATTCTTGTTAATCATTCTAAGCTTAAGCTTGTGCTAGGAAATGGTTGACGTCAATAGTCGAATGGTGGATTCGAACCTACGACCTTACGATTCGCTGACCGGACACTAAAATATTAGACTATTAACGTTTCAAATGATGATTTTAAATTGTATACGATTGTAACGAATAACGATGATAACTGCTGCCATTTTTTAATACGTATTCCAGGACAACAGGTACGTGCATTGACTAATATCTATAGATAACAACTTTAATTTTTTTTATGTAAACGGAACAGAACAGTCATAAAATTATATGCAAATTTGTAATTGTCTGATTTGTGCACAATATAACGGGAGGGTAAAATATAGGAATTCCTAGTGTAGGAAACAACATTATTAATAAAAGATTATTATTAAATTACTAACTCATCAAAAGGTATTTTACTGGTTTCGTGCAGAGGAAGGAAAAAAATCATGTCATGTGCATGAACAGGTCGCAATAAATTAAATGATCCATTCTTAAATTGTGAAATAAAATAATTGTATTTTCGTCTTTATAATAATATAAATCAATAATTTAATAATTCAATAATATTTTGGTAAACAAATTTTAAACATTAAATAAATTCGTAATTACCATTTAAATTAATTATACACAACACAATTTTAGACTATAGTGAATACTCGTAACGTGTCACATATTTCCAACCGATTCTACTCGTATTACAAATAGCCGTGAGCAATAATAAAGGACACACCATACATCACACACACACTAAGTACTAAAATTTAAATAAAAATCAATTTAAATGAAAATACTTTATCATACAAGTATACGCAAGATATAATTTTTCGTTTAAGTTACTGTTATTTTAATGAAATTTAAATAAATAAATTAAAAATTTCATTTTTATTTAAGGAAATTTAATTGTCTGTCATGCACAATTTATTTCAGTTAGTCCTTATCTTTCGAGATATTCATACTTTCTTAATCGACCCTTTATTATTGCTCGCGAGTGTAGTATAAAATATTATTGTGTATTTATTATTTTTCAACGAGTATTACCATTAATGTATCTTAACAGAGAAAAAAACATTTCAAGCCAACCTATCACTATTAGTGGTCAAGTTTGCAGATAAGCTTAAGTTATTTATATCTCCTATATCTGCTTACTATTAGTATGCAACCTTCGGGATTAAATCCGGTATCTCCTGATTTGGAAAGAGAGAAAAACCTCTTAGCAATTTGTATAAATATGTTTAGCGTTAAAGCCTTACAGTCTTACAAATATATAGTTTTAACACATTTATTTTAAAATTAGCATTTTGAAATTTGAAATTGGCGGACACTGACGTAATCTATTCCATTATATTGGTGATACGAGAAAATTTACAATTTTATTATATTTTTATTTTAAAATTAGCATTTTGAAATTTGAAATTGGCGGATACTGACGTAATCTATTCCATTATATTGGTGATACGAGAAAATTTACAATTTTATTATATTTTTATTTAAAAATTCAACCTGCAAATAGTCCACGCTTTAAAGAGTATGTTTGTAAAATTATTTTTTTTTGTATTTCGGTTAAAGCATCTGATAGAGCCCCTAGTCTATTTGCCAGTCATATCAATTATCATTCCATCATTACCAATTATGTCAAATATTGGCGTGCCAGCGGTACACTATTCGTAAAACACAGCGTAACCAATGGAAAACCGACTTGGAATCAAAACTAAATTAAACGATATTACGCGTATACTTTTTATTTCCAAACATAAAATTTCAAAAAAACTTAATTTAAAAACTATAGATAGAGTGTTAGTGGTACGCATTTGGAAAAGCTTACTGGTAAAACTGATGTCACTGAATGTTCATTGTGACACAATTGGCTAACTCGGCAACATACTTCTTTTGTTTTCTAAATAAAGCTAGTAATATTTTTTTTTTCAGAAATATTACTAACATTCTTGTTAACCATTCCAACTAAGCTTATGCTTGTGCTAGGAAATGGTTCACGTTAATAGTCGAATGGTGGATTCGAACCTACGACCTAACGATTCGCAGACCGTACAATAAACAGCTAGGCTATTGACGCTTCAATTCAGTGATAGATAATTAAATAAAGCTTCAATACAGTGATAGACTTTAGGCGGCGGGATTACTTAAGATTAGGTTATTTGCGCCTTTTTAATAAAGTTACATAATATATTGCAAAATATATATAATAATAAATAGATACATATATAAATACATATATATAGAATTATAGATGGATAGGGACAGCAATTGACAATAGAGTATATATGAGATCAATTTTAAACAATAGTAAATGTGTTGGCATTTTATCATATAGGAAGTCAAAATTAAAAGATTTCTCGTTATTGCTATCAAAAAATCAATAACAGGTTTTCAAAATACACATTTATTTTTATTTTAAAAAATAATTGCAGTCTATGTAGTAGTGAAGTAATGTATCTGTCAATGTGTGGCGGTTATAAAAATATTCTATACTCTATATATAGACAGAAGATAATCCACTTTCACGCTTGTCCATGTTAAGAGACCTTCCAACTAATTGATCTAGAAACATTACACCATTTTTAGATATTTTAATCGAAACTGTTCATCGCCTTATAAATCAAAATGGTTTTGCTTCTTTTAAATAATGTCACTTGTCTTGGAGTAACAAATTTATTCCACCCTTAAACTAAGTTTAGTTAAACCAGAAATAAATTAAGAATATGCTGGGATAGTTTACCACAAATAAATCCGGAATAACTATGGTTGATCTATTCTTCCTTTACGTCAAAATGCACGAGTTGGCAACAGCGCAATCAAAGAGAAACCATACTAAAAATAATTGCAGTCTATGTAGTAGTGAAGTAATGTATCTGTCAATGTGTGGCGGTTATAAAAATATTCTATACTCATAATATAGATAGAAGATAATCCACTTTCACGCTTGTCCATGTTAAGAGACCTTCCAACTAATTGATCTAGAAACATTACACCATTTTTAGATATTTTAATCGAAACTGTTCATCGCCTTATAAATCAAAAGGGTTTTTGCTTCTTTTAAATAATGTCACTTGTCTTGGAGTAACACATTTATTTTACCCTTACACTAAGTTGAATTAGACCAGGAATAAATTAAGAATAGTTCATCACTAATAAATCCGGAATAACTACGGTTGATCTATTCTTCCGTTACGTCAAAATGCACGAGTTGGCAACAGCGCAACCAAAGAGAAACCATACTAAAAATAATTGCAGTCTATGTAGTAGTGAAGTAATGTATCTGTCAATGTGTGGCGGTTATAAAAATATTCTATACTCATAATATAGATAGAAGATAATCCACCTCCACGCTTGTCTATGTTAAGAGACCTTCCAACTAATTGATCTAGAAACATTACACCATTTTTAGATATTTTAATCGAAACTGTTCATCGCCTTATAAATCAAAAGGGTTTTGCTTCTTTTAAATAATGTCACTTGTCTTGGAGTAACATATTTATTCCACCCTTAAACTAAGTTTAGTTAAACCAGGAATAAATTAAGAATATGCTGGGATAGTTTACCACAAATAAATCCGGAATAACTATGGATTATCTATTCTTCCTTTACGTCAAAATGCACGAGTTGGCAACAGCGCAATCAAAGACAAACCGCACTAAAAATAATTGCAGTCTATGTAGTAGTGAAGTAATGTATCTGTCAATGTGTGGCGGTTATAAAAATATTCTATACTCATAATATAGATAGAAGATAATCCACTTTCACGCTTGTCCATAGTTTTCCACCTTTCAAATAAATGGTCTAGAAATATTATACCACTTTTAGAAAACCGATATTTTAATCGAAACTGTTCATCGCCTTATAAATCAAAATGGTTTTGCTTCTTTTAAATAATGTCACTTGTCTTAGAGTAACATATTTATTTCACCCTTAAACTAAGTTTAGTTAAACCAGAAATAAATTAAGAATAGTTCATTTAAGATCAATTTTAAAAAATAGTAAATGTGTTGGCATTTTATCAGTTTAGGAAGTCATAATTAAAAGATTTCTCGTTATTGCTATCAAAAAATCAATAACAGGTTTTCAAAATACACATTTATTTTTTAAAATTAGCATTTTTGAAATTTGAAATTGGCGGACACTGACGTAATCTATTCCATTATATTGGTGATACGAGAAAATTTACAATTTTATTATATTTTTATTTAAAAATACAACCTGCAAATAGTCCACGCTTTAAAGAGTATGTTTGTAATTTTTTTTTTTGTATTTCGGTTAAAGCATCTGATAGAGCCCCTAGTCTATTTGCCAGTCATATCAATTATCATTCCATCATTACCAATTATGTCAAATATTGGCGTGCCAGCGGTACACTATCCGTAAAACACAGCGTAACCAATGGAAAACCGACTTGGAATCAAAACTAAATTAAACGATATTACGCGTATACTTTGTATTTCCAAACACAAATTTCAACTTAATTTAAAAACTATAGATAGAGTGTTAGTGGTACGCATTTGGAAAAGCTTACTGGTAAAACTGATGTCACTGAATGTTCATTGTGACACAATTGGCTAACTCGGCAACATACTTCTTTTTTTTCTAAATAAAGCTAGCAATATTTCTTTTTTTTTTCAGAAATATTACTAACATTCTTGTTAACCATTTCAACTAAGCTTATGCTTGTGCTAGGAGATGGTTCACGTTAATAGTCGAATGGTGGATTCGAACCTACGACATAACGATTCGCAGACCGTACCCTAAACAGATAGGCTATTGACGCTTCAAATCAGTGATACAATCTTTAGGCGGCGGGATTACTTAAGATTAGGTTATTTGCGCCTTTTTAATAAAGTTATATAATATATTGCAAAATATATATATAATTCAATAGTGAAGCCGTATTTAGGCATTGTCCACAATCAGTGCGTCCTACCCGTCTTGACATATGGACCCGAAACCGGGACACTCACGGTTACGCTGGTTAGAAACGGCTATGCTTGGAGTCTCTCTGAAGGATCGGATCCGGAACGAGGTGATCCGACAGAGAACTAAAGTGATCGACGTAGCCCACCGAACTAGCAAATTAAAGTAGCAATGGGCCGGCCATGTTAGCCGTATGGATAACCGTTGGACGAAACGAGTTCTCGAATGGAGACCGCGGAGAGGCAAACATGGAGTGGGACGCCCTAAGACTAAATGGAGCGACAATCTTCGCAGGATGGCTGGCTGGGAAGTTGGATAAGAGTGGCCGAGGTCCATCCTCAGTGGCATGTCTTTGGAGAGGTCTATGTCCAACAGTGGACTGATACACGCTGATGACGATGATGAGTGAAGTCTTAAAGAAAAACATAATTGTGTCAAAGGCATTTGACCGGGATTAAATAAATAGCAGACAGATAAAAACAGTATTAATTACACGCTAGTTCTGATTAGTTATTTATGAATGGTGTCGTAGTACTGTAATCATATTCAAAACACTGTACGGTTTCCTATCCACTTAGGAATCCATACAGGGACGGTATCTGTTCCGCCACTCTCAATATCGTGTAAGTATGCAACTTACAATGCAAGTTTTAATGAATCACTTTGTTACTGTTGTAATTAAATGAGAGATTCATCAAATAAAGACAGAAATCGATTTCAAATCGAATCAAACATTAACGATCATACATTAAACGCTGCTATGCTTTTAAAAAATAATTAAATATAAGCATTTAAAAGTAATTAATCGATTATTGTCAATCAAGTGAATCATAATTATTAACAAAAATCAATTTTATTTTCATTGAAGTGCTTTGTGATATACGATGTTTTTTTTTTTGATTACCTGATGCATAGACAAATGGATGACTGTAAGGAAACTGATGGTGTTCCAACACGGGAACAGGCAACATAACAAGCCATGTGAGAAACATTAGTAAACAACATGTGCGTCAACTAATGGTTTAGGGTACGGCCTGCGAATCGTAAGGTCGTGGGTTCGAATTCATCATTCGACTATTGCCATGAACCATGTCCTAGCACAAGCTTAAGCTTAGTTTGAATGGTTAACAAGATTGTTAGTTATATTTCTGAAAAAAAAAGATGCTAGCTTTCTTTAAAAAAAATAAAATAAACATGGGTTTTCTAGATTAATACCAGAGTCACTTAATGAATGCCCCTGGGACTTGTTTACGGTCATAGCAAAAGCAAGCCGCACTTGAAATTGTAGTCGTTTAAACTCAAATGGTACATCAGTCGGTATCATTGGGATTATTTTTTTAATATTTTTATAAATATCATAGTTGTCTTATAAAATGATTTCAATTTGGTGTAATATACTAATTAAATAAAAAAATCTTCCACATCCTTTGGGGTCTATAGTGGATAGACAGAGACAACAATCGCTGCCGGCAAAATAATAATTATTTCCGTATAATTATTGTCTAGTATATTGTACCGGGTAGGAACCTTGAAATCAACTGACCGAAGCTACTCGTATGTTGTGGTTTAATTTGATACCGTCGAGGTCGATAGCTTAGTAGCTGCTAAGCTATCGGTCATCGCAAGTCTTACCCACTGACAGTTCTCAGTTACAATACCAGTATGATTCTAAGACGTTTGCGATTTTATTAAATTTAGCATTTTGCAATGAAATACGGGTGTATTATGACATTATGATATATGAGCAAAAATAAAGGGTCTGAACAAAGGGTCGGTTGATTTTACACGGATAAGTCTATATAGATTTCGATGTCCGCTTTTCACTAAGCTTACTACGTCTCATATATGACAGACAGAAAGACAAAGGATGCCTATCGCCATACTATTAGCAAGTGATTTAATGTACTACACGTAGTTTTATTTACGAGCAAAATAAACGATTTAAAATCGATTCAAACGTTAAACGTTATTACGCGTGGACGGTCTCTTTCAGCCTTACAAATAAACGTGGTATAAAGATAAACTTGGGAATAAATTAAGAATAAGCAAAATTTGCACTAATAAACCAAGAATACGTTATACCTGGTATAACGTTGACGTTTTATTCATACAATCGTTATTCCGAAGTTATAACGACGTACACCCTTGTTTAAGTCCAGTATAACATTTAAAATACTACGGTTTGTGTTTGTGTTCGCTCATTTAAATTAACTTATTATGGAATTAAGGGCAATGGAGAAAGTAGAAACAGTAAAAAGTAAAAATATTTAAAAGGTGGGAAAACCCTTTTGATTTATATGTCGATGATTGGTTTCGATTAAAATATCGGTTTTCTAAAAGTGGTATAATATTTCTAGACCATTTATTTGAAAGGTCTCTTACTATGGACAAGCGTGGAAGTGGATTATCTTCTATCTATATATAGAGTATAGAATATTTTTATAACCGCCTCACATTGACAGATACATTACTTCATTACTACATAGACTGCAATTATTTTTTTAGTATGGTTTCTCTTTGATTGCGCTGTTGCCAACTCGTGCATTTTGACGTAAAGGAAGAATAGATAAACCAGATTGTGGTAAACTATTCTCAGCTTATTCTTAATTTATTCCTGGTTTAACTAAACTTAGTTTAAGGGTGGAATAAATATGTTATAACTCATTTTTATTTGTAAGACTGTTTGTATTTACAAATTATCGTAGAAATATTACGAAATAGAATGAATTCAAAGATTTACAAATTCTAGTCAAACTAACTTTTTTTTTAAAAGAAAGCTAGCAACATTTCTTTTTTTTTACCTGAAATATTACTAACAATCTTGTTAACCATTCCAACTAAGCTTAAGCTTGTGCTAGGAAATGGTTCACGGCAATAGTCGAATGGTGGATTCAAAACGACCTTACGATTCGCAGGCCGTACCCTAAACCATTAGGCTATTGACGCTTCAACTATCCTGGTAGTACGTCGTTTTTTTTTTTTTTGAGAACTACACATATTGGCCAGAGAAGCTGGCCTTGACTGCTTCACCGGATTGAGAGGTGGCAGAGCTCTTAGGTCGCTTAGCCTGAACCTCTATCGCTAGTAACTCGACACAAGGGTCCCCTGGTGGGGTAACCTCAACCCGGACGGTTACTATGTTACGCGTAAGCATTCCGATCCGAGGGCGCCCGAGAGGGCCGAACCACGACTCGGTCGGTTGCTATTTCACGGATAATCTAAGGGACATTCGAAAGCTAAACTAACTTTGAGTGCCACTTCGGGAAGCGTTGGCGCTGGGAGAAGAAGTGGCCGAAGAAACTCCAGCAACGCTCCTAGCATCTAAGGGGGGTAGTACGTCGTTTCTAATAAACGATTTAAAATCGAATCAAACGTTAAACGTTATTACGCGTGGACGGTCTCTTTCATCGGCGTCGTCGGGACTTCTCTGAGTGCCGGAGAAGCCCCCTTTGAGGATGAAGTCCGGTCTTTGCCGGGACGTGCCAGTCGTTGGGGTGTCCTGTCGCTGACAGATCCGGGGCACCCGCTCATAACGACTGATGGCATCCGCGGAAGGTTTAGTGGGTAGGGGCTGCCCAGGCCGAGTCCCACACATCCCTCCGGGCCCACCCAGGGTACCGGAGGATGGTCTATAAAAAGATTGCCCCGCGTGAAAAAAAAAAATGGACGGTCTCTTTCAGCCTTACAAATATACGTGGTATAAAGATAAATAATAATAAGGAAAATTTGTACTAATAAACCAAGAATACGTTATACCTGGTATAACGTTGACGTATTTGTTCATACAATCGTTATTCCGAAGTAATAACGACGTACACACTTGTTTAAGTCCAGTATAACATATAAAATTCTACGGTTTGTGTTAGCTCATTTAAATTAACTTATTATGGAATTAAGGGCAATGGAGGAAGTAGAAACAGTAAATGACTTAATAAATATCATTCAGACTCCAAAAAAAGTAAAAATATTTAAAAGATGGGAAAACCCTTTTGATTTATATGTCGATGATTAGTTTCAATTAAAATATCGATTTTCTAAAAGTGGTATAATATTTCTAGACCATTTATTTGAAAGGTCTCTTACTATGGACAAGCGCGGAAGGTCAAGATCTTCTATCTATATTAAGAGTATAGAATATTTTTATAACCGCCACACATTGACAGATACATTACTTCATAACTATATAGACTGCAATTATTTTTTAGTATGGTTTCTCTTTGATTGCGCTGTTGCCAACTCGTGCATTTTGACGTAAAGAAAGAATAGATAAACCATAGTTATTGCGGATTTATTTGTGGTAAACTATTCTCAGCATATTCTTTAATTTATTCCTGGTTTAACTAAACTTAGTTTAAGGGTGGAATAAATATGTTATAACTCATTTTTATTTGTAAGACTGTTTGTATTTACAAATTATCGTAGAAATATTACGAAATATAATTAATAAGAAACTAACCAAATTCTAGTCAAACTAACTGTCCTGGTAGTACGTCGTTTCTAATAAACAATGTATTATCGAAATCTGTTGGCGTGATATCGAGTTTTTCGTCCATATGTGGCGCACATACTTGATGCAAAATTAAGACATATGATTTTCTCATGGATCCCATTGTCAGAATTAGAAAAACTAAATTATGGAATATAATAATTCGGAACTCGGAATCATAAGTATTTGTCAATTATTTTAAGAGACACACTGTGGTAGAAATTCGTAAAATTTATTTTCAATTCCAAATAAGATCCTTTGATGCTTTAATGGCTTAAGACAGATAAGAGATGGTGGGGAGGCACTTCTTCTATCACGGTAAACTGGTATTTGTCTCAACGTCACTCGTTTCTTTGTATAAATGCGACCGGTTTAACACATTCGGTTTTTTTTTTCAACGTTAGATGAAACCAGTTATAGTGGCTGTAGACTTGAATATGAATGTTAGAGTTTGCTTTTATTTTATTCTAGAATAAATCCTGGAACGATTTGTTAGTTGTTACTTTTTTTAGTGGCAAAGGAGCTTATGGCTCATCTGATCTTTAGTGATCAGCGTCGCCCATGATAATCCATAGCACCATAGGAGCTGCAGGTGCTTTGCCGGCTTTTGAGATAGTAGCCTTGTTTTTTGAAGGTCCCCTAATCATTAAGGTTTTAGAAACAGCTCTGGTGATAGTTGATTCCACAGGTTGATAGTGCGTGGAAGAAAGTTACCTGAAAAACGTATCGCGGACGTCAACCATCAAGATGGTGTCTATGGGATTTGGAATTCTGCCGTTATTTCTACTTGAAACTTTTTTAAATTCATTTATTTGATAGTTTATTGTATTTCAACGTTTTGAGAAGTGAATACACGTCTTTACAAATGATTTCAGGTTCAAATCTGCATTCGACCCTTAACATGAACGATCTTCTAGCTGGAATGGTTAAAAATACTGTTTTTAAAGGCCCTCTCGAGCGCCCTCGGAACGGAATACTTACGCGTTACATAGTAACCGACCAAGCCGAGGTTACCCCTCACCCGGGGGATCCTTATGTCGAGTTACTAGCAATGGAGGTTCAAGCTACTGTTACTAAAATAATAAAAAAATATCATATATTTCTGATATTTTCCGGAGATTTTTTTTAAGAATATTCCAGAGATTCAATTGATTTAAATAAAATTAACGTGATCTTATTTCTCTTTCACATGTGTAGGCTGTTGTTTCACCCACATTCTCGAATGTTCCACAGACAAGAGAAGGATACACCATGAAATCAGTTTTCAATTATCAATACATTGTAATTATTACCGTTCTGGAACAACGTGAGTTAATTTCCTTACGTCTTTAAATCAATCGACTTGACAATAAAACGTTCGTTAGTGACGGAAAATTAAAAAAAATGTTTCTGGAATTTTCTTTTAAGAGAACAAAACAAAAATAATTGGTTTATAATTCATGAAAGTTGCTTTTTTTTTAGTTTTTATGACCTAATAACAAGATTAAGCCATTACTTACGTGTGAAAATTAGTACTTACCATAAATATTCCATCTAACCATTTGCATAATGTTATCGAATGGTCGTGATTAAGCATATATTTAATAGTGCAGGTGATGATGAAATATCAGCAGGGCTGTCATCGGATATGTTATCCACTTGAAGTATTAGTAGTATCAAATTAATTTAATTTGTCTTAATGGCAACCCTAAAAGTTTAGACAAGCCGCATAAAAAAAGCAAGGACATAATCATGCGACCGCACGCTTCAGAACTAGTTTCCCGAACATTATCTTTTTTCTTTAACGGCTATAAAACCATTAGTTAATCGGATAATTATTTACAGCATCCGAAGTTTTTTTTTGGCATTACTAGACATTCTATTTATTGCGGCCAGCTATTCTATTCCAAAGAGGTTCAGGCTAAGCGACCTAAGAGCTCTAAAACCCGATGAAATTGTTAAGGCACCTAGCTGATTGGCGTAGTTCGTTCAAAACAAAAATTACATCTCTAATATATTAATCATATTTACATGTAGGCCCCACTCCTAGACGTTAGAAGTAGAGATGAAACGGATAGTAGTGTGGCCGGATACCGGATATTCGGCAAGCTACTAGGCCGGAGCGCCGGATATTCGGCCCTTTATTGCGCTGACGCGATCAGTTTGATTTGAATATTGGCGCGGTAAACGAGATTGGATATATTCAGGCGCATTCGGATCGCACGTAAGCGGTGTCGCCTCTTACCAACAAATGTGGAAAATTTGGTATTTATTCACCACAATTTGCCACTTGTTAATTTTGAGTATTAAACTAATAATTAATAAAACAAACATTTTTGATGTGCGATTACAAAAAATAAACGGTGTCCATAACCTATTGGAGTATGATTGATTTGCCTTGAGTAAAATAATGAGATTGTTTAAAATTATACTATCCGGTATCCGGCCGGATGCTGGATTACTATCGGTATCCGGCCGGATAGTGAAAATGGAAGCCGAATGGGCGGATACCGGATAGTTACCGGATATCCGTTTCATCTCTAGTTAGAAGCGTTGCTGGAGTTACTTGGGTCACTTCTTTTCCCAGCGCCAATGCTTCCCGAAGTGACACTCAAAGTTAGTTTAACTTTTTAGCAACCGACCGAGTCGTGGATCGGCCATCTCGGGCGCCCTCAGATCGGAATGCTTACACGAAACATAGTAACCGTCCAAGCCGAGGTTACCCCTCACGGGGGTCCCTTGTGTCGAGTAGTAATAGAGGTTCAGGCTAAGCGACCTAATAGCTATGCCACCTCTCAATCCGGTGATGCAGTCAAGACCAGATGCTCTAGCCAATCTGTGTAGTTCGTCATGAAAAAAATCTCTAATATATTTTGTATACCTTTAAAAATGTGAATGGTGTTTTGTAGCTTTACAACAGGTAATAAATGTTAACAACGATAATCTCTTAATTTGTCCATCTGTTAACACTATAATATATGGCTGTATAGCTTTGAAGTTGATTTTTATCTTATGCCAATTAGCGTAAAATTCCTTATTGTACTTTATGAGATTAATAATTATTGTAATTAATATGCATTGAGTTTATTAATTATTCTAATTTAATAGTGTAAGGATTACTTATGGCGTTAATGACCATAAATCACATTTATTATTTTATGTTATGTCTCTTTTGGCGCGTTATGAAAAAATGATGACTGTAACACGTTTATTCTGCAGTGAAAAAAATGTGTTATATGCTTTTTTTAAGTGTTCAATTAAGTTTTGTAAGTGAAATAGCAACCGACCGAGTCCTGGGTTCGGTCCTCTCGGCCGCCCTCGGATCGGAATGCTTACGCGTAACATAGTAACCGTCCAAGCCTAGATTACTCCTCACCGGGGACCCTTGTGTCGAGTAACTGTAGCCAATCTGTGTCGTCCGCTAAGGTGGACCCGGGAAGAAGGCGACATCGGCTGGCCCGTGTAGCCTTGCACTATGAGGGCACATGGGGGAGGGTAACCTCAGTCCCTCCCGGAACGTGCTCTCCTTGAGCACAGTGCAGGCTCCGGTGCGTTCCACAGGAGATCCCGGAGCCCCTCGTCATGCACCGAGGAAAGGGCCACTGGGGAGGTTTAGTGGTTAAAACCCACATAACCGCCGCCTTCCCCCAGAAGGCGGGGTATCTTTGAAGATTTCCTCCCCGTTAACAAAAAAATCTGTGTAGTTCGTCAAAAAAAAAATTAAGAATGAACTCTCAGAACTTCGTTCTTGACACATTCCACTATACGTGATGCACGTACTCTCTAACTACACACATGAATATGAAACTGTTAGATGGCATATGAATACGGAATATTTATTCTAATGCCATCGTCAGAATTGGACCAAATTAAGATAGGGCTGTGCTGTAAGCACCAGCTTTCAAATAAAAAAAGAATCATCAAAATCGGTTCACCCAGTCCAAAGTAATGCGGTAACATACGTAAAAAATATATACGGACAAAATGAGCAGCTGAGGTGCTGCACCTCCTCCTTTTTTGAAGTTGGGTAATACTTAATTTAACCTGTCGTATGTATCTTATCTTCGCAGAGTACTAAAGTAAGTCTATTTTCGCCACTGTGTTTGCAATGATATCAGCAAGTTGGATGACCCGGTAATAGCTCTCGATTGTTATTGATGTGTGTGTTTACATTACTGTCGTTAAACAAAGAGCTATAAAATAATAATTTTAGATGAGTATAAGGGCAGTAATTAACGAAACGATAACGAAAGTATGAAATATCGAAGTGATAAACGATGAAACAAGCTTTCAAATATTAAAACAGGTTAATGTAAGTATATTTACGAGCAAAAACGACTTCAAATAGGAAAGATTATTATGAAATAGAATTAGTCAGAACCTAACCAAACTTTCGACGACAAGTGCCCTTGTGACCATTCAAGTTCCCAATTCATTATTCACCTAATAAAACATTGTCCCATATTCCACCGCACCAGAACTAAACATGAATCAATTTGCAATGACCTGAACCATGAACCATGTCATCTCAGAAATTATAAGAAAAGAAAGCTGCATCAACTCATTCAAAACCCATATCGAGTACTTTGTAAATAACCTCAAAAAGATAAACAGCGAAGAAACACACATTTACTCGTTCACTACCCACCCTCTCACAGAAAACCAGCGTGAAGTGAGGGCCTCCTAAAGGCCACCGCGTTTCGACTGGTAAGTGAGAGTCCTGGCGCCCGTATCCCTCTACCTCGGGGCCCAATAGCAACTGGCACTTTCATTATACTACACGTATCGCGACAGATTTTCTAGGGACTGTTGCGTTGCGTGTGGAATAGTATCAGTTGGCCCCTTCCTGTCTTTTATTCCCTGTCCCACAATTCCTCACCCTCTGTGACCTTTCTCCTTCCCTTTCCTTCCCCACCCCTTATGCTCTCCTATTCCTATCTCAAAGGTCGGCAACGCACCTGCAGCTCCTCTGGTGCTGTGGATGTTCATGGGCGACGGTGATCACTTAAGATCAGGTGAGCCGTATGCTCGGTTGCCACTTTTCATATAAAAAAAAAAAAAACTCGTAGCACTCACCTTAAACTTCTCGTTCAATTTTACTGCGCAAACACATAATTATATTTCGCGAATCACTTCAAATAATGGGAATCAAATGAAATTACGTCATTTGGAATTGTATGACATTAGCAATTCCAATCGACTTCTATTTCATAATTTAAAAAAAAACCAAACTCTCAATCAATTAATAAAATTTAAGATTTTGTTGTTTTCTAAAGCATGCTATTGTCAGAACTGTACCATCAATGTTCAATCTACTTTTGAAGTCATCCTTTCCAATAAAAAAAAAAAAATGAATCATCAGAATCGGTTGGCGTGATATTGACGCAAATTTAATATTTGCAAGGTTTTCTCAAGGATACGATTGTCAGAATTGAATCAAAATTTAAGAAATTAATACATTTTAATGGGTTCATACGGAAAGCACTTTCAAATAAAAAAAAAAGAATCATCAAAATCGAACCCAGTCGAAAGTTATTATGTAATATATTTTTATATTATTTAAAATAAAAAAAACATACAGATGTATTGAGAACCTCCACCTTTTTTGAAGTCGAATAAATTAATTTAAAATTTGAGCGGCAGTGACAGTCTAGTGGCTAAGCTGTTCGACTTACGAACCGATGGTCGGTTCGGAAACCCCACTTGTAATAGTTGATTCGGTTTTAAGTTAAAAAAACGTCTTGCTGAAATTGGATAAAAAGAACAATAAATATAATGACAGACCTTTCAAGAAACAAATTTTCGTCAATCCAAATGTTGTTCGGTCACTGAGATCGCTCTTAGCTGTAAACCCGTGTGCATGCAATTATACCGATACATGTCTTTCAAAGTATATTATTTCTGATTTATTTTCTAATTGTTGTGTCGCCATCATCATCAGCCTGTATCAATCCACTGCTGGACATACGCCTCTCCAAAGCACATGCCACTGAGCACGATCCTCGGCCGCTCTCAACCAGCTTCTACCAGCCGTCCTGCGAAGATCGTCGCTCCACTTAGTATTAGTTATTGAATAATAAAGTATATTGATTTATTCATTCATTCATATAGAACAAATAAGCTTGGTAAAAGTGGAAAGTAAAAGCTGCCTCTGTCTACCCCGTTAGGTAGGTAGGTTAAAAGGAGTTGAGAGGCTTAAATGTGATTAATCAAAGGATTTCATGACGGTTTAATCCTGTTTATAAAATCCCGATATTTCACTCGCATTGACATTATCGCTTTATTTATTTTCATAAATATTAATTTAAAATAACATTCTACAAATTATATCTGACCTTAAATTAATTAATACATTTACCGTACTTTCACTTATGTCACATGTAAGATAAATTATCTTGTCTCAAAGTCATTCAGTTCGTTTCACGTAATTCTATGAAATAAATCACAACGATAGCCCGACCGCTCAGAAAATTTGTAAACAAATCAAAATATGACAAGATTTTAAAAGCGGAACAGACCTAGTCCAGACTAGAAGGAGAGAAGTGCGGAAGAAGTTGGAAGAGGCCTTTATGGACAAAAAGATAATTGGAGACTAAACTTCTTCTTTAAGGTCCTCTAACTCGGTCTATCCTAGGCCACAGTCCTCCAATTAACTATGCCAATAACGTCCCGATTAACATCGTCCAACGAACGGAGCTTTGGTCTTCCTCGATCTCTTCGACCTACGGGATCCTCGTCATAACAACCTTGGGTTTTCCTCGCTCTGTCCGCTGCAAATGGCCAGCCCATCTGTCTATGTCCATCTAAATAAAAATCATAATAATAACCTTTATTTCGCTCAAATAAAAAATGAATCATCAGAATCGGTTGGCTTGATTTTGACGCAAATTTAATATTTGCAAGGTTTTCTCAAGAATACCATTGTCAGAATTGGAGCAAATTTTCGGAAATTAATAAATTTTAATGGGTCCATATGGAAAGCACCAGCTCTCAAACAAAAAAAAGAATCATCAAAATCGAACCCAGTCGAAAGTTATTTACAATAAAATATATTTTTATATTATTTACAATAAAAAAAACATACAGATGTATTCAGAACCTCCACCTTTTTTGAAGTCGAATAAATTAATTTAAAATTTGAGCGGCAGTGACAGCCTAGTGGCTAAGCTGTTCGACTTACGAACCGATGGTCGGTTCGGAAACCCCACTTGGCTTGTAATAGTTGATTCGGTTTTTAAGTTAAAAAAACGTCTTGCTGAAATTGGATAAAAAGAACAATAAATATAATGACAGACCTTTCAAGAAACAAATTTCCGTCAATCCAAATGTTGTTCGGTCACTGAGATCGCTCTTAGCTGTAAAACCGCCCATTGTGCATGCAATTATACCGATACATGTCTTTCAAAGTATATTATTTTTGATTTATTTTGTAATTGTTGTGTCGTCATCATCATCAGCCTGTATCAATCCACTGCTGGACATACGCCTCTCCAAAGGACATGCCACTGAGCACGATCCTCGGCCGCTCTCATCCAGCTTCTACCAGCCGTCCTGCGAAGATCGTCGCTCCACTTAGTCTTAGTTATTGACTAATAAAGTATATTCATTTATTCATTCATTCATATAGAACTAATAAGCTTGGTAAAAGTGGAAAGCAAAACGCTGCCTCTGTCTACCCCGTTAGGGTTAAAAGGAGTTGAGAGGCTTAAATGTGATTAATCTAAGGATTTCATGACGGTTTAATCCTGTTTTTAAAATACCGATATTTCGCTCGCATTGACGTTATCGCTTTATTTATTTTGATAAATATTAATTTTAAATAACACAACAACAAATTATATCTGACCTTAAATTAATTAATACATTTAGTGTACTTTCACTTATGTCACATGTAAGATAAATTATCTTGTCTCAAAGTCATTCCGTTCGTTTCACGTAATTCTATGAAATAAATCACAACGATAGCCCGATCGCTCAGAAAATTTGTAAACAAATCAAAATATGAAAAGATTTTAAAAGCGGAACAGACCTAGTCCAGACTAGAAGGAGAGAAGCGCGGAAGAAGTTGGAAGAGGCCTTTATGGACAAAAAGATAATTGGAGACTAAACTTCTTCTTTAAGGTCCTCTAACTCGGTCTATCCTAGGCCACAGTCCTCCAATTAACTATGCCAATAACGTCCCGATTAACATCGTCCAACGAACGGAGCTTTGGTCTTCCTCGATCTCTTCGACCTAGGGGTCTCTCGTCATCTCTGCCCGCTGCATATGCCCAGCCCATCTGAGATTAAACTACTAGATCTATATACTAAATAAAAATAATAATAATGAACTTTATTTCGCTCAAATACAAAAAAAATCACACAGAAATGTGAAGTCCCTGACTCCTGAGCTGTCTTCTCCCATTTACTACGCACAAATGTTTCAAAAGAATTGTATGTAAAATACATATTAATAGGTCTTAAAGTGTTTTCACTGCGTGTGGGTGTTTGTATGTTGTTTGTGTGTGCGCATGAGTTATATATATATTATTATTATCATATTGCCATATAATTTTACATATTATTGAATTGTAAATACTACCTGAATATATCGCCTCAAGTTTCAGAGTACGCTAGCAACCCGAGTCCGATCGCCGGTGCCGGCACTAATAAATTTGTTTGTGGCAATTTTAAGTGTTGATTTACCATGCACTCAGCGGTGAATGAAAGCATCGGGGTATCTTTTGGAGGATTGCCCCCTCGAGAAAAAAAAGCCTCATCAGCATAATGTATTCCTAAAAGTAAGACCACCTGTGATATGACCTTCTTACTCGTATCATGGCTTCGTTCTGTCGACACGACGACCCCTGGTGTAACTTGAACATAATCCGTTCCGTTGAATTTATTGTCGTTAGCTGTTCCGTGACAACATCTTTGCAGCAGTAGACGGCTTTGTTTATCTGGGTTCAATGGTAACGAAGTATAACGACATATCTGCAGAAATTAAAAGACGTATTCTGGAGGCAAATAAATGCTACTCCAGCCTCCTGAAATATCTGCCATCGAAACTTCTAACCTGTAAAATGAAACTGCTACTCTACAAAAACCTTCTAAGGCTTTTTCTAACTTATGGTTATGAGACCTGGACTCTTAGTAGAGGGGATGGGAACGCGCTGTTAGTGTTTGAAAGGCGAATCCTGAGGCGTATCTTTAGCGCTGTGTGCGAGAACAACCAATGGCGGAGCTGTTATTACCAGGAGCTTTATGACCTCTACCAGGAACTGCACGTGGCTGGGCACATCAAATTAAACAGACTTAGATGGGCTGGTCATGTGCAGAGAATGGATGAAGCCATGATACCCAAGGCAGTTATAACGAGGGACCCCGAAGGTCGAAGAGGTCGGGGAAGACCAAAGCTCCGCTGGTTAGACGGTCTCAATCGAGACGTCAAAGAAATTGGCATAGGAACCTGAAGGACTGCGGCCATGGATAGACTCAGGTGGAGGAAGTTGCTTGACCAAGCCGAGGCCCATAAAGGGCTGTAGAGCTTATAGAAGAAGCTGTTCCGTGATGATACGACTAACGCAACGCCAACCCACGTTGTGTTTTTTAATGGTGGGGACCACTAATTGAGCCTCATGCTCCTCCCTAATACCATATATTATCATGTAAAAAGATATAAAAAGAAAATCAAAACTTTATAGCGCAGTTTATAGTCCATAAACGAATTGGCACGCGCCATTAATGAAGCGAATATACGTTATAATTATAACGTGAATGAAATAAAAGGATTAGTTAATATTCAATGTGTTATATTATAGCATGGTAATAAACTAATTTTATTTAAGAAAACAAATGTTGGCATACCGCTAAATTTGCGTACTTTCTTATAATTGAACTTTTTATATGTAATATCATTTTATACCTTTATGATTTGGAAAATAAATAAATATAAATAAATAACCTCTCTCTACCGGTGTAGACAGACACAACTTTCGCTTACCGTTTATTAGGTCCCATATGTGATAGGTTACGCTAAGACACTGAAGGTCAGCCCTGTAGTTCTGGGCTCTCAAGAATAGATGATAGAAGACTACGGTATCCCCTGCCTGTCGTATAAGGCGACTAAAAGGGTCCTCGGGTTCACTGGGCGACAAGGGTGGGGACCTTTGTCGTCCGCTAAGGTGGACCTGGGAAGAAGGCGACATCGGCTGGCCCGTGTAGCCTCCCCCCGGGACGTGCTCTCCTTGAGCACAGTGCAAAGGGGCTCCGTTGCGTTCCACTGGAGATCCCGGAGCCCCTCGTCATGCACCGAGGAAAGGGCCACCGGGGAGGTTTTAGTGGGTAAGACACTGAAGGAAATGCATATTTATTTATACGAGTAGATAGTGGATATAATCATCCGTTTTAGACACGATTTGCTCAAAATTCGTTCTTAGTAAGCGTCTTTATTAATCAGATCAGAAATAATCGAAATTAGTAATTAGACTAAATTGCATGCCAATCATTTTTTTTTTAATTATAAAAAAAAGAAAGCTAGCAGTATTTCTTTTTTTTTTCAGAAATATTACGAACATTTTTGTTGACCATTCCAACTAAGCTTATGCTTGTGATAGGAGATAGTTCACGTCAATAGTCGAATGGTGGATTCGAACCCATAACCTTACGATTCGCAGACCGTACCCTAAAGCTATTGACGCCTGAAGTCTGCGAGTCTCTTTGGTAATAAATTTGGATCCATAAACATCTATATATAAACAACGCATTAACTGACATACATACATATTACATATAATTATTTAGTCTATAAAAGGGCCTGTCATTTAAGACATCGCGTGGACCAGATAGTTCTAAAATGTTCCCACTAAACTAGATTCAACATAAATTATAAATTTGAATATATTTACATTGGAATCGTTTTTATTTCCACGTTAACCTTTCAAAATTCTTTCGATTCAACCTTATCAATAAATACAGATAATAAATAAATAATCTTATATTTCATACAGACTAAATTGAGTATTCATCCGAATGAGATGTTATTGATAGATCATAAAAGACTATAAGAATTTGAGACGCGTGCTTAAGTGCTGAATGTACATTGTTTTTTTTAATTTATTTGCATTTTTTATCATGTCATTAAAGTTTTTTTTATTTTTTTTTTAATTCCCACTTTTAAGCACGCATACATATCTACTTAGCAAGTACAAGTTACAAACAAGTCGAGTTACTAGCGATAGAGGTTAAGGCTAAGCGACCTAAGAGTAATGCCACCTCTCAATCCGGTGAAGTAGTCAAGGCCAGCTTCTCTGGCCAATCTGTGTAGTTCGTCATAAAAAAAACTGTAAACTTTCTCTTCTTTGCTTTCGACATACAAGCGGAAGAGAAGGTAATGAGCTAATATATTGATTTGAATGTATACAACAGTGAGCTACTGGAATCTTAATTTTTCTTTGCGATCGATCCTTGAGGGATCCCCACGCACCGCAGGACCAGATGAACCTCTGGTCCTGCGGTGCGTGGGGATTCCTTCCAACTATACCCTGTGGAAACCGCTATTAAATACGACACGTCTCCTATTAAATACGACTTCGTGAAGATTCTTTTACTTTAAAGGCCACATACAGTGGTTTTACATAGGCTACGGTGTTCACTTGAGATTAGGCAAGCCGCGAGCACGTTTGCCTTCTTTTTCAACCGACAAATAAAAAATACCGCAACTTTCGGGTGGGGGAACCGATTTCAATCATTATTTTTTTGTTCAAAAGCTGGTGCTTCTCGTGCGATCCAATTGGATCAATTGTGACACTGGGGTCCGTGAGAAAACCATATAATTCTTAAATTTGTCATCAATCATGTGCCCCACAAATTGACGAATAAATCTATCTCACACCAACGGTTTTCGATGATTTATTTTTTACTGAAAGAATTTACCTTAAGAGTAGTTTGATAAAAGTTTGGTTAGGTTCTGATTATTTTTATTTCATAATATTCCTATGATAATTCGTAAATACAAGTACTAGTAAATATACTCATCCATAACAAAAAAAAATATTTTTACTCTAATCGTGGCATTTCTGGTTTATAATATTAAAAAAAGAAAAAGGAATTAAAATATTAACAAATAAAATGGTCTATCTGTCTTTTTCTTCTGACCGCAAGTTGATGAAGTCATTCAATGGCAATCACATTTAAAAAAAAATGTAATTCCGTTCCTTTTTCACCCTTTACTTAATTTGGTCGTATTAATAATCGAGATTTGGATTTTGTAACATTTGAATTTAAATCGAATTAAACGTGACGAATGCGTTTGAAAATATTCCAAGATTTGGGAAGTCTGCTCTTTGTTCCCCTAACCCTCTTTGCAGAGAAGCCCTGTTCCCAGCAGAGGGATATATTATAGGCTGAAGCTTTAAATTTATTTTAAGGTGTACATACATACACATGTTAAAATATTAACAAATAAAATGGTAACGTCCAGTCTAATCTTTCTCTTGTGACCGCAAATCGATGTAGTCATTCAATGGCAATCACGTTAAAAAAAATTGTAATTCCGTTCCTTTTTCAATCTGTACTCAATTTGGTCGTATTGATAATCAAGTTTTGGATTTCGTAACATTTGAAATGGATGTCGCAACGCGGTTTAAAACTTTGGTCATGTTAACGCTGATGACGATAATCGTATATTGAATGGACATATTAACGTCAGCGGTTTTATACAATTGATTTATAGACGTAGCACAAATTTCTGACAAACTGGATACGAACAAAATTAGCTGACATCTTGTACACTATAGTAATTAATTTTATCTTACACAATATTATGGTACAAATTTTATTTTCATAACATATAAATAAAATTTGAGTGTCTGTTTCTAATTTTAAAATAAACCCTTTTTACTACATCTATATGAATTTACATACGTACATATACTAAAATAACATTTTTTACAATTTTTATCTATTTCTTTGTTCCGGCTAATCGCTGGAACGGCTGGACCGATTCTAGAGATTAGCCGTAAGCGTAAATAGCGTAATGGTTTAGGGTACGGTCTGCGAATCGTAACGTCGTGGGTTTAGATCCACCATTCCACTATTGACGTGAACCATCTCTTTCTAGATTAAGCTTACCTGGAATAGTTAATATGAATGTTAGTGTTTGTGCAAAATAAAATTATAAGCATTCTTTTCTTCATTAAAAAAATGTAAAATGTATTTTGTTTTTACAATATGCGTCTTAGCGTCTTAATTGTTGAGCAATAAAGTATATTCATTCATTTAACGGCCAATGATACACTTGTACGTGGAGTGACCCTAGGCCTAACAACACAAAAAGTTTGGCAACGCAAATCCGCAGTTGTGATTATTCGTGGGCGGCCATCACGTATCCGGCTAGACGTGTGCTTGTGCTTAATTTGGTAGTAGGTAGTTGACTTTAAATCGAATTAAACGTGACGAATGCGTTTGAAAATATTCCAAGATTTGGGAAGTCTGCTCTTTGTTCCCCTAACCCTCTTTGCAGAGAAGCCCTGTTCCCAGCAGAGGGATATATTATAGGCTGAAGCTTTAAATTTATTTTAAGGTGTACTACTAATATATACACATGTTAAAATATTAACAAATAAAATGGTAACGTCCAGTCTAATCTTTCTCTTGTGACCGCAAATCGATGTAGTCATTCAATGGCAATCACGTTAAAAAAAATTGTAATTCCGTTCCTTTTTCAATCTGTACTCAATTTGGTCGTATTGATAATCAAGTTTTGGATTTCGTAACATTTGAAATGGATGTCGCAACGCGGTTTAAAACTTTGGTCATGTTAACGCTGATGACGATAATCGTATATTGAATGGACATATTAACGTCAGCGGTTTTATACAATTGATATAGACGTAGCACAAATTTCTGACAAACTGGATACGAACAAAATTAGCTGACATCTTGTACACTATAGTAATTAATTTTATCTTACACAATATTATGGTACAAATTTTATTTTCATAACATATAAATAAAATTTGAGTGTCTATTTCTAATATTAAAATAAACCCTTTTTACTACATGTATATGAATGTACATACGTACATATACTAAAATAACATTTTTTACAATTTTTATTTATTTCTTTGTTCCGGCTAATCGCTGGAACGGCTGGACCGATTCTAGAGATTAGCCGTAAGCGTAAATAGCGTAATGGTTTAGGGTACGGTCTGCGAATCGTAACGTCGTGGGTTTAGATCCACCATTCCACTATTGACGTGAACCATCTCCTTCTAGATTAAGCTTACCTGGAATAGTTCATATGAATTTTATGCAAAAATAAAAATTATAAGCATTCTTTTCTTCATTAAAAAAATGTAAAATGTATTTTGTTTTTACAATATGCGTCTTAGCGTCTTAATCGTTGAGCAATAAAGTATATTCATTCATTTAACGGCCAATGATACACTTGTACGTGGAGTGACCCTAGGCCTAACAACACAAAAAGTTTGACAGTGCAAATCCGAAGTTGTCATTATTCGTGGGCGGCCATCACGTATCCGGCTAGACGTGTGCTTGTGCCCCTTCTAAAATAAAAAAAATATTCACTTCACACAACATTCTTTCTCTCGCCTAATTAGCTTTGCAAAAAAATTGCGTTGACGCTTGTCATTGATAAAAAAACACGTCTTATACATCGAATATTTCGAGAGCAGATTTTATTTTAAATCCGTATCAAATCTCATTGAGATAAGGATCGTTTTTTATTTTTTTTTAAACATAAGTAGAAAAAGAACTCTTTTGCTAGAAACAGCAACGCATAGACACCTTAGAAAATATTCCAAGATATGGAGAGTCTGCTCTTTGTGCCCTTATCTCCCTTTGCACAGAAATCCTGTGCGCTACAGAGCTATTATATAGGCTGTAGCGCTAAATTTATTTAAAGGTGTACATACATACATATCTATACTGGATAGACATATATATAAGCTTTTCGAATGTCCCTTAGATTATCCGTGAAAAAGCTACCGACCGAGTCGTGGTTCGGCCCTCTCGGGCGCCCTCAGATCGGAATAATTACGCGTAACATAGTAACCGTCCAAGCCGAGGTTACCCTCCCACCGGGGGCACCCTTGTGTCGAGTTACTAGCGATAGAGGTTCAGGCTAAGCGACCTAAGAGCTATATCACCTCTCAATCCGGTGAAGCAGTCAAGGCCAGCTTCTCTGGCCAATCGGTGTAGTTCGTCATTAAAATAAAAAAAATGGATTGACATGTTATAGCTGAAGCAGTACATGAAAATACATCGTTTTAACTAATTATTTTAATTTTTCAAAACTTCTGAATAATTAACTAAATTGATCATGAGATTAAAATTATAACTGATAAGATTTTTCATTTAGTCAAAACACATCCGCTATTAAGAGTGGAAGGAATATAAACGCTCAAACTAATAATGTATTAAATAATAATAAAACAATTAAATAACGATTACATCTAAATTAAATTATAATGTTAAAAAAATTAGTCAATTGTGATTAAAAATATAAAATTAATAAAAATATGAGTGGAAGCATCTCCTTAACGTTGTTATTGTAGCTGTAATTACAATGATACCAGTATTAAATAACAATTAAAGAAGCCAATAAAAGAGACAAATATAAGCTATTTCGTTTCAAAGTAAGATTATAATAGTGAGTTATAAACGCTATATTTTGTAACGATAACTGGCACTGGCTGGTTAGAATTTTCTGTGAAAAATTGTACATGCAATAAAATGACGATCCACAAGAGTGAGGAGATAAAGAAAATTAGCAGATCGAGAGTTATCTTGTCGCAGGTATGTAGACTTTTTATCGTATAATTATTATTTTTATTTTACACTATCTGTTCCTGTGCGCGTTGCTACTCCACTAAATAAAATAAATTTGAAGGAAAGACATTGAAAACAATATGTGAAATTCATTGGAATTATAGTGGCGCCATCTGTCAGCACCAACTCAGAAACCTGATTTAAAAAATCATATGTTTAAAACACAAAGTCAAAAACAGCTGATACTCGGGTCAACGTACACCAGGGCTTTTTAATGTTTCTGTTTTGTTTTTTTTATGAAATAAAAATATAAAGAATAAAAATAAAATATAAAGTAATTAATTTTTATGAAACTAATGTGACATGATGGAGCGTAAATAATTCTAATAAAAATATGATTGTTTTCTTTTTAATCAGGATCGATTTTTTTCTGTCACCCTATTAATGAATTTTGCAATAACGCACTATGAAATAATAACTGACATATAATATATATTTTTTATATTATTTTAAGACTACATTATGCTCATCCTCCTTTAGGCTATTAAGGACTTAACATGACAGGAAATTAACTTATTGCCGCACCTCAGTCAGAGTTGGAGTAAACTGACCAATAAAACCATACTGTTATTAACAATTATATCTAAGAAAATTGAACTGACAGTAAAATTATAAATTTTCAAAAATTAACTGACCCTTTTACCTCTTTCCAGGTGTTGGCATGCTTGGCCCTGGACTTTCTCCTGGTCGGATTAGGCATGTCCATAAGCTTCGTCACTATGGTCCTACCTGAAGTGTTGGATGCCAAAGAAGGTCTTTCCATCAACAAGAAGCAAGCTTCATGGTTTGGTATGTAATCTATATACATAAAAGAGAAAGTGTGTGCGTATGTTCCATATAGGCTCCGAAACGGCTGGACCGATTTCAGTGAAACTTTCAGGGAATCTTCAGATTGACCTGGGGAGTACTCTTGTAAAGTTTCGTGACGAAAGGAGCACTCCTCTTTTTGAACTGTCAAATACAGTTTTTATTTACTATGATGATATTCTATTGTTTTATAACCCAAATTTGTATTGACACATGCGTTGTGTATATTTATGACATTATGAACCATATTGAAGTACAATGGAGTCTATTGAAGTACAATAAAGTATATTGAAGTATATTAAAGATAATAATTAAGGATTTTGAATAGACGATAATGAATACGGAGAGAAATGAATAATTTCATATATTGTGAGATTTAAATTAAATATTAATTGATGTAAGTTTATTGTTTCAATAAAATAAAGCAAAATCTAGCCTGATGAAGTGGGCTAGGTACGCTAGTTTAGTTAGTCAGTAATGACGCAGAAGGAGAGCGCCGAACGGGATCGGGTCAGGGCCGATCCCGTTTGGAGATGGACTACAGGGCTCTCAAGAATATGACTACGGTATCCCCTGCCTGTCGTAGAAGGCGATTAAAAGGGACCTCGGGTTCACTGGGCGACAAGTGTGGGTGCTTTCGTCGTCCGCCAAGGTGGACCCGGGAAGAAGGCGACATCGGCTGGCCCGTGTCGCCTTGCACTGCGAGGGCACAGGGGGGGAGGGGCTCCGGTGCGTTCCACTGGAGATCCCGGAGCTCCTCACCACGCACCGGGGAGGTTTTAGTGGGTGGTTATAGTGGTACGCTAGTTTATAATATAAACTAGCGACACGCCCCGACTACACACGGGTATTATTACTTTACGTTGATACATTTAAAGTAATCATCATTATATTAAGACGTGGAAAAAGTTACGATCTGCATTATATGTAATGACAATGCTGAAACTACTGGGTTAAAGTTGAATTACGACTATAGGGCAACCACAAGTTAGTTTAATGTCATTACGCTGACACATATAACAAAATATCTATTAAATAGTTACATTTCCGTTTGAGAAAAAAATACTGTTTCTAGTAAGAGAGATCCGGTCTCATATTGGGTCCCACGAGGTGGCCGTCTGGTATTCAAACCGGATCAGCTAGATAATAAGTTAAACTCACAGCCACTAGACTGTAACCGTTTCTAATTTGAAATTCAGATTGACAAATATCCATTAGAATAGAATAGAACAAACATTTATTCGACACAAGAACACAGAAACAACAGGTAAAACAAGACAAAAAGTAAACAGAAACAACATAAAAACGAAATAGAAATTGTGCCGAAAAAGGGTTGGCTCAGCAAGAGCTCTGCTCACACATGTAGCACAGCGCTGGTTATCAGTCAAAAAAACCTGTAAAGGCGGACGACACGATTCGGTTATGTATTAATATGGTGTATATTACATAAACTTTTATATATATTATACATAAATGTATATATTAAATCTCTATACTCAATATACTCAATGCCAGTTAAGGATAGAATTCAGTGTGCTCGTGTTTTATTATATAAGTTGGATAATTCTAGTGTAAAGGTTGATCACAGTTCAAAAGTCGGATTCCGGCACCATTTAAATCAATTTTAAGAGCGATTTAAGTGTTATACAATCGTGAGCAATAAACATACTTGGCCCGAAATTTGCTATCGTCCCTGAATTTTCACTGTATCAATCGAACTGCTATAATGAAATTGTCATTGTGCAAAAAACCGTAATGTACTTAGTTTATAGTAGCCATTGGCAAGGTTGCCGGTTATTTATTTTATGATTATTTGATATTAATTAATAAAATAATAAATTCTATTAAGCGAGGATGGTACCGTGGTAGTCGGGTAAAGTTGCATATTACGCTAGCAACCTGAATTCGATCCGCGGTGTCGGCACCAATGAAATTGTTTAAAGCGTTAAACACGTGCTCGGCGATGAAGTAAAACATCGTGAGTAAACTAAACTGTCGTAGCCAAGTAAAGTCACCGCAATACGGCCGCGTGGCCGACTATGAACTGATCACTTTACAGAGAAGACCTATGTCCAAGAGTGGGACATTCATGATATATGGAAACACACAAACACACACACACACAAACACACACACACAAAGACACATCTGCACAAACATAATAACAGATTTTCTTTTTACCCTTAACTATAATTTGGTTAATAACTTTTTTTCCTTCTTTCTTAGTGTTTAACATTACGTTCAAAAAATGACAGGTTAATCAGAACCTTTTTTTTTTGTTTACGGGGAGGAAATCTTCAGAAAGATACCCCGCCTTCTGGGGGGAAGGCGGCGGTTATGTGGGGTTCTTACCCACTAAAACTTCCCCGGTGGCCCTTTCCTCGGTGCATGACGAGGGGCTCAGGATCTCCAGTGGAACGCACCGGAGCCCCTCTGCACTGTGCTCAAGGAACTTCGTATTTTATTGGAAAAGATGAACTTCAAGGGTAGTTTGAGGTTAATCAGAACCTAACCATCTCATCAAACTACCCTTAAAGTTCATCTTTTCCAATAAAATACGAATCATCGAAATCGGTTGGCGTGATATTAAATTATTCGTTCATCTGTCGCGCACATAATGCAAATTCAAAACATATGTTTTCTCATGTATTCCATTGTCAGAATTAAACCAAATTGAAATGGGACCACACTAGAAGCACCAGTTAAAATCGGTTCACCTAGTCGAAAGTTAAAAGGCAACAAACATAAAAACACACAGAAGTCGATTGAAAAGGCATGGAACTGTAAAATGTTTTAAAACGTAAGTAACTTCCCCTTAATGGTAGATTATAAATAAATATAACACCTGAAATCCTATTCATAATATTAGGCGACAGGTTGGTTATCAGTTTAAGTAAATATTATTTGTGTTTCGTATATAATCTGTTAACAATATTACATGTTGATTATATAATAACGCAAACATAACAGGCACTAACTATGCCAAATGAATTTATTCATTTTTTATTTCAAATAAATTAAGTTAATTGCTTAATAATGGTAATAATATTCTCATAACACGACAAATAACTGAGATATTTGAATTCGTCTAAAATAATACTCAATACTATACAAACAATACTCATAAATTTTCCAGTTCTGTCAATCCATGAGAATCCATGAGAAAACCATATGTCTTAAATTTGCGTTATTTGCGCGACAAATAGATCAATATTACGCATACCGATTCGCATTCGTCCATTCGCGACCGTCGGAGGTTGCGAATAATCCTCGCTCGTTACCGCTATTTTATGGGCAGGCCCCACCCCTTAGATGCTAGGAGCGTTGCTGGAGTTTCTTCCGCCACTTCTTCTCCCAGCGCCAACGCTTCCCGAAGTGGCACTCAAAATTAGTTTAGCTTTTCGAATGTCCCTTAGATTATCCGTGAAATAGCCCGAGACGTGGTTCGGCCCTCTCGGGCGCCCTCGGGTCGGAATTTTACGCGTAATATAGTAACCGTCCTTTTTTTTTTTTGTTTACGGGGAGAAATCTTCAGAAAGATACCCCGCCTTCTGGGGAAGGCGGCGGTTATGTGGGGTTCTTACCCACTAAAACTTCCCAGTGGCCCTTTCCTCGGTGCATGACGAGGGGCTCCGGGATCTCCAGTGGAACGCACCGGAGCCCCTCTGCACTGTGCTCAAGGAACTTCGTATTTTATTGGAAAAGATGAACTTCAAGGGTAGTTTGAGGTTAATCAGAACCTAACCATCTCATCAAACTACCCTTGAAGTTCATCTTTTCCAATAAAATACGAATCATCGAAATCGGTTGGCGTGATATTAAATTATTCGTTCATTTGTCGCGCACATAATGCAAATTCAAAACATATGTTTTCTCATGTATTCCATTGTCAGAATTAAACCAAATTGAAATGGGACCACACTAGAAGCACCAGTTAAAATCGGTTCACCTAGTCGAAAGTTAAAAGGCAACAAACATAAAAAAACACACAGAAGTCGATTGAAAAGGCATGGAACTGTAAAATGTTTTAAAACGTAAGTAACTTCCCCTTAATGGTAGATTATAAATAAATATAACACCTGAAATCCTATTCATAATATTAGGCGACAGGTTGGTTATCAGTTTAAGTAAATATTATTTGTGTTTCGTATATAATCTGTTAACAATATTACATGTTGATTATATAATAACGCAAACATAACAGGCACTAACTATGCCAAATGAATTTATTCATTTTTTTTATTTCAAATAAATTAAGTTAATTGCTTAATAATGGTAATAAAATTCTCATGACACGACAAATAACTGAGATATTTGAATTCGTCTAAGATATTTTTGTACAAACAATACTCATAAATTTTCCAGTTCTGTCAATCCATGAGAATCCATGAGAAAACCATATGTCTTAAATTTGCATTATTTGCGCGACAAATAGATCGCTCGTTACCGCTATTTTATGGGCAGGCCCCACCCTTAGATGCTAGGAGCGTTGCTGGAGTTTCTTCCGCCACTTCTTCTCCCAGCGCCAACGCTTCCCGAAGTGGCACTCAAAATTAGTTTAGCTTTTGGAATGTCCCTTAGATTATCCGTGAAATAGCTACAGACTGAGACGTGGTTCGGCCCTCTCGGGCGCCCTCGGGTCGGAATGCTTACGCGTAATATAGTAACCGTCCGTTTATATGTTACCTTCACCGGGGACCCTTGTGTCAGGATTACGCGTGGATTTCGAGCTAAGCGACCTAAGAACTATGCCACCTCTCAATCCGGTGAAACAGTCAAGGCCAGCTTCTCTGACCAATCTGTGTAGTTCGTCATAAAAAAACCGATTTCGATGATTCGTTTTTTATTGGAAAGTATCTACTTCAAAGGTAGTTTGATGAGATCTACTTAAACTTAACATCAGGTGATATAGTGGTCAAGCACTTCCTTAGAAAAAATTTAAAATAGACACGCTATTATAATGATTTTTTATTGAGTGATTTTGTATTTTGCGGGCCACGCGTTTTATACCCCTTTCCGAAATACTGATTTAATTTTATGCTCAAAATGAAATTGTAATGTTTTGACGGAAAAATTGATTTTCGACGATTTGGGGCAGAGGTACGTTGACAAAATATTGCGGTAAATTCGTCGTTACAGACTTGTGTCTAAAATATTAATATTTTCATCATGTTTGTGTTGAAACTAAAAACCAAATGTTCGTTCTAAAGGCATCACCTATTTTGTTCTATCATAAATCATTTACAGTTATTAAATATTGGTTTGCTAGAAAATAAAACAATTTTGCGTTGCATTTAATAATGTTTTTTTTCTTTCACAATTTCATTTTTGTGATATGTCTGAACCGTAAGCTCATTTGCCCCTTTTATTATAAATAAAGAATCTCGGCTTCGACCGCTTTCTAATTAGAAGACACCCGAGGAGGTGAAATCATGATTCAGTCAGTTACTTTAGACCAGTGGTGGGCAAACTACGGCCCGCGGGCCCAATCTGACCCGTTAAAGCGTATCATCCGGCCCGCCAAGTGTTTTTTGAGTTAATATTTTTGATGTGTTTTTAGTTATATCAGTAGTGTTTATAAGGTATACAACCTTTTAACATTTTTGGTTTGTTTAATAAACGTCGTAATTTTTTACGTAAAAAGACAAAAAAAACACCAGCAATTTGTGTAGCTAAATTAGCCATTAATTTTTTTTTTAAAAAGATTTAATAAATTAAAAGTTTTTTCGGTTAAATTTTGGCCCGTTTAATTTTTTTTTTTTACAATTGGTGGCCCGCCAGCCAAAAAGTTTGCCCACCACTGCTTTAGACTGATTATACAACAAAAACGAATCGTTCAAACCCTTCATGTTGTGGTTGCCAATGATATTGTTGTCAATTATGTAATATTATTAATTAATTTACACTTAATGTAACACCATAAAGTAAGGTTCACAAGGTTTCAGCCCTGTACTCCTTTTCTCACAAGAATAAGACTACGGTATCCCCTGCCTGTCGTAGAAGGCGACTAAAATGGGTCTCGGGTTCACTGGGCGCCAAAGGTAGGCCCAGGAAGAAGGCGAAGGCCCGTTTCGCCTTGCACTGCGAGGGCACAGGGGGGGAGGGAGTCACCTCCCCCCGGGACGTGCTCTCCTTAGAGCACAGTGCAGACACCATGCACTGAGAAAGGGCCACCGGGGGGTTTTAGCGCGTAAAGCCCCACATAACCGCCGCCTCCCCCAGATGGCGGGGTATCTTGTTGAAGATTTCCAACAATTGATATATTGACAAATTGTCAACAAAAAAAAAGGTACACAAGGTTTGGATTTGGGGGACTCTTACAAGGACAACGAGAAGTGACCAAAGCATCTACCTACGCATGTAACTGACCAACTAGAATAATTATTAGCATTCTCATTTTTCTTAAGTAGTTGACCATCTGTTGTGTAACTTGAATTAACTACGTATCATAATTAATGAGATGCCATCAACAGATAAGCCGCGAATCAGCTCTAAAATACACATGATGTGATTATGTAGATTTAGAAAAAACCTTATCTTAAATTTATTCCAAGTCGATTCAAGTCACAAACTTTCATATTATATAGTGGTATATAGTATGTCATTAATCTTTAATTGTGATAACGGCTAACTTAAAAATAAAACAGTTACAAGTTCCTTGGCCCCCAGTCTGCTAGACCAATTTTATACAAAATAAACCTTCATTGGCATCATAGTGGTTGATATTTGCTAGTTAGATTAGTGTTTTAGTTCATTTTTCACCATGGTTGACGGCGTAAGACTGGCTGTGAATATTACGAAATAAAAACCAATGTATTTTATCGCGCAATGTATATTATTAATTATGAAATATTTTGAAAAGTTAATAGCCTAATAAATGGTTTCGGGTTCTCCTCCTCCTTGTGTCGTCTTCCTGATTGCTGAGGGTCGTGACCTCCACGAATTATGGGGCGGACGATTGCTCTCCAACTGTTGCGGTCTTTAGCTGTGTGTCTCGTGAACTCTTGTGTTGGTGTTAAGGCTGATTTGGTCTGTCTAACGCATAGGGCTCGTCCCTCTTGTTCGTCTTCCCTGTAATTTTCCTGTTACCGGTTTTCCTGGCTATGTGACCGAAGTATTCGAAAACTCTACGGAGACAGACCGTCGCCTGACGGTGACTCCCACTTCTTGGAGAATTGACACATTTGTGCAGTGGGTAGTTCAAGGCACTCGTAACATTCTCCACCAGCACCACATCTCAAATGCGTCAATACGAGATCTGTCTGCCTTCTTGACGGTCCAAGTTTCTGCTTAAGCGGTGCTGGTTTACGGTAGCACATGTTTAAGCTTATTTGGAATGGTTAACTAAAATGGTTAATTTAAATTAGTAATAAAACATACAAAACATTGATTAGATTGATAGATAGGAAAGACTAAAAGAGCCACAAAAACTTGGAAAAAAAAACTAATAAATGACTTAAAACAAGCGTGCGATGATGGCCGCGAGCCTGCAATCTGCCAACGATTTCACTATGAAACATTGAGGATACGTAATCACTAAGCATTCGTTGTAGTATTCCTAATCTGATGATTTTTCAATGAAACGCCATAATATTTTAATCGTATAATTCTAATGATTCTTAAAAACGTCTCAGATGGGATAATAAAATACACAATATATACAATTTTGAAAAGCGAATGCAATAACAAATGAACCAATTACAATTCAATTGGCTTTGTGCCAAAATACTTAATTTACTTATTTAATTTCTTCTTGTATTAGGCCCAGGGAAACAGTAAGCTCGTCCCTTATAAAAATAACTAAATACATCCGAGCAGCACTTGCTTCAGCAGTACATATACTAAAATTGGAACCACATCCGAACACTGAAGGACTGCTAGTCTAAAATGAAATTCCTTCGCTGAAATAAAGACATGGATTTTTAAAATAATTAATAATATAGAAAATAAGGTCGGGGACTTTCCAAAATAGTATAGAATTAAAGAAAAGGATTGTTATATAAATACAAAAAGAAAAAAGAAATGGAAAAATAATAATAAGGAAAAATAAGTTAACGTTAACTTAATTCCTTTGCTAATGAGGAAAGAGGAATGGAATAAAAAGAAAAAGAATGATAACGGCTCTAATCTGAAAGGTTGGAGGAGCGAGACAAAAACCAACAAAAAAATCTATCCTCGGCTGGATCTCACCTCTAGTGTTCTTAGATGCGTTAATAACTTATACAAATAATACATAGATCATTTCAAATACTTAGCGATAACACATTTACATTTTTTGTCGTAAACACTCTTGGCCTCGGGAGTATTGTTCAAGGAAACAGATTGCGCAACAAGTCACCTAGAAGGCGATGTCTTACTACATAAAGCTCTCACGTCCTTTTAATCCCAGAGAGGTAGACAGCGACAGCGAAAGCTGGGATTAACTAAGCTTATTAGGTCCATATAGATATAAATAATAATAAAAATAATTTGGACATGGGAAAGGAAATATAACAATATAACGTTATAACGTTCGTAAGCTGCTACTGTGTCGCAGCAGTTTAACGCCACCTCGAGACACAACCAAATAAAAAGCTATGCCGACTTCTTTTGTTCGAATTTCTACGTTTCGGATTCTATCCCTTAGACAAGTGATTCTCAACCTTTTTTTTGTTGCGGCACATATTTAACGATTTCAAAATTTGGCGGCACACAAAGAAAAAGATAAAAATTATTTACTTACTACAACACACTGCATAAATAGTTTATGACAAAAATTTTAAATATACGAAATAATAATATATATTCATGTTAAAAATATTTTTCTTTTTAAATGATATAATTTAATAATATTAACATTATTATATATTTGCAAAATTTGGCGGCAGACTTTTGAAATTTATCGGCCACACAAAAGTGCCGCGGCACAGTGGTTGAGAATCACTGCCTTAGAGAAATGTCGAGCATAGCTCTTTTCATCGCTTGTTGTGCGGCTTCAAGTTTATGGACCAGCGGTCAGAGTCCAAGTCTCTGCACCGTAGGTCAGAGCAGGGACGATGCACTAGACGACCACCTGCCTGAAGACGAAGGTCTTCAATGAATTGATATGAATGATGGGAAATGTACGTGATGTAATCGAATGTAATGTACATGAATTGTAAATTTCCTTTTTATACAATTTTCCAGGAAGCATGGCATTTTTGTGTCAACCTCTCGGCAGCATATTTTCGGGCCCACTGTTGGACTACTTCGGTCGAAGGAAGGCGTTATTCCTGGTCAACATACCGCATCTAATCGCTTGGCTACTAATGTATTATGCGTGGAATGTACCATCGCTTTTCGTTGGCAATGCACTTTTGGGAATCGGAATTGGAATCATGGAAGCACCGTCTGTCACATATGTCGGTGAAGTAACGTAAGTATTAGAGAATAAAAAATCTTGTCAGTAGACTCGTTTTTAATTAAATTCAAAAATGGAAGGTGATTTATTCTTCTATATTTTTTCGTCTTTGTACACTCACTGCGCGTTACTAATAAACCATTTTCGATTTTTGTTTGAAAAATTTTGATGGGCTTGGGCTTCGAAGATATACTAGGGAACTTCAAAAATTGTATCAAAGTTTTAAGGGTTCAACGTGTTGCTGTATAGTCTCTGTAGATAAATCAAAGTCACATTTTAAAACTTCCAAAATTTCATAAACGACTGTAGTATTTTTTAATAACGAACTACACAGATTGGCCAGAAAAGCTGGACTTGACTGCTTCATCGAATTGAGCGGTGGCTTAGCTCTTAGATCGCTTAGCCTGAACTCTATTGCTAGTAACTCGACGCAAGGGTCACGTCTGTAGTATAATGACACACAATCGTATAGTACAGCAATAAAGCACGGAAAGAGTAGCAGTTGAGGAGTAAGCAGCAATAGAAGAAATACTAATTTTAACAAAGAAGCAAAAATACTAAACAAAACGTTTACGCGAAAGCGGTAAGAGACTCGCAAACTCGCGATAAGCTTCTTAATTGTCGTATTGGTTTATGATAACAGCAGTAATGTTGAAGAAGAAAGAGAATAAAGGCAGAACTTCGTTATATAACTTTCAAGTTCTGTCAAAACGTCCGCACGTTTGATCCGTCAAGTTAGATTCGATATTGTTTTTACTCGAAAATATACTTGGATACGCGATATTATATCAACTAGATAATTACCGTGCACAACGTTTTAATGGAATATATATCAATAACAAATTTTGTTGGTATAGCACGTTATGGCAACTCCTTTCGATTCTCTATGTCTCATTTTAACATGCTTGTTACTTAAGTAACACTGGCAGCATAATAAATTATTGGATAAGATTTTTTTTCCTGCTAACGGAAATTTTCAAAACGTATTTTACGTCCAATTTAGGCGTGAGCGATATATTTTATCAATGTGGTGTTTAAATCGACAAACTCTGACCGAATTAATTTGTTCTATAATAATTAAGTTTTTATCTACTTTAGATAACTGCCTTTACGGGTTTTGACACACTGCCAAAGTAATAAAATTATTCTAATCTTTATTTAATTCATCACTTAAGTTAACTGATAATATATCTCGAAACAGTCGTAGAATTATCTATATTTTTCTTCTTACAAAAAATATATTGGCTTTTTGGGTTTTTGCTATATAGTTATCGGGTTATCAGGAATTAAATGTTATATTACTATTTCTATGTAGTACTACAGATTTTCGGACATATAGAAAATGAGATTGAGGAAAGAATGACTCAAACTCGAACTACACAAATTGGCCAGAGAAACTGGCCTTGACTGCTTCACCGGATTGAGAGGTGGCATAGCTCTTAGGTCGCTAAGTCTGAACCTCTATCGCTAGTAACTCGACATAAGGGTCCCCCGGTGAGGGGAAACGAAGAGATGGCAAATGGTATTTCAATTAATTTCAATGGGAACAATTGCTTCGAGATACGACCAATTTGACATACGAGCAAGATTACGAAACGAATTAAACTCGTAAGTCGAGGTACCACTGTTGTGGACCTTCTCTGTAAGGAGAGTGTGAGGACCCTAGTGTGGATTGGCAGCCCTTACATGCCTTAGTCTGTGTAGTTCGTCAAAAAAAAAGAAAAAGAAAAAAACCATTTGCCACAAATGTTTTGAAAATGGACAAAAAGCAAAAAACTCAAACCTGACTTAGCAAAAATGCTTCAAAAAACTAGGGAATTAAGAACAGAGATTGCACTCTAGTCTGAGGTGGGAGAAACTGTTAGTTGCTGCACACGGTCCCAACAATATGCGATTCCTTGTATCTCAAATCTTTCTCTCATCTCAGAGCAAAATATCGCTCGCTCGGCGGTTCGTATCTCAAAACACTCGTATAATAGGGCACTCGTATATCGAGGTACCACTGTATAATATATGGGCTGTAACTTTAACTTTTTAACAGTCCTTTTCGAGATATTTTTCGTTTGAAGAATAATAAGTTTCTCGTACAAACTCGTTTGATTGACGTATCTAATGTTTATTATGCAATTTAATGGAAATCACTTCTATAATAGTGACGGTAGATCTCTAGTCAAATCGAAAGATCACAAATTTGATCACTTAATTGTTAATAATTTCAGTGATCCATTAATTCGAGGCTGTCTGACAACACTGACAAATGGTTTCACATCTGCGGGAATGTTTGTTGCCTACTTTCTGGGTACTGTTCTGCCGTGGAGACAAGCAGCCCTTGTATCTCTTACTGTACCTCTAGCAACAATGGCGCTTGTTTTATTGGTAAGTATATATTTAGATTATACCTTATTTTATGTACCTATTTATTGAATAAAACTATTTTTAGACAAAATTTGTAATATTATTAAACAAAATATTGTTGAAGTGTGATTTTAAACGACGTGAGTCTGCTTGATAAGTGACATCTATAGTACTTCTCTACGTTCGTTCTTCCTTCGGTAATTTCTACAAATCTTTTTAAACACCATTTATAAACATTAAAAACTACTCAAGTTATCAATTATATACTTCTACGAACAATCGATGCGTCTCAGCGGTTATTTCTTTTAATTAAGGAAATAAAAGTTTCCGCACATGACACTTAGTTGGCTCAAATTTGGACATTTTAAGATGAAGAAAAATATATGATGCTAATGCAAGAAATTAATAATTTAAAAATAATAACTTGTCAGGGTTATGTTGTTCAGAAATTAAAGAACTAATTATAAAGTCTGCTACCATCTGTGAATTCTAACGTAAGCCTCGTGCGACGCCATCTTTGTCAAAATGGCGGAAACGTAATTGTACACCAAACAATATTTTCGTTGTTATTTTGTTTGTAGTTATCTGAAACATATTTTAGTATTAATTATATATATATATATAATTTTCTCATCCAAGATATTTCATTCTAAAACCCCCAAAGGGTTCTTAAATTCAAGTTCAAGTGTTTCAATTCCAAAAATTTCAGGTACCTGAAACTCCAATCTGGTTATTATCGAAAGGTCGCCAAAAAGAAGCCCTAAACTCATTATGTCGTCTCCGGGGATGGGCACAGCCTGAAGATGTTAAGGAAGAGTTTGAACAACTGCTCCAATACAATGATCTGGTTAAACAATGCGTCATCTGTGTTAAGGAAGGCAAAACTGACACTCACCCTTGTGGCCATTTAAATTGTGGCGTCATTGAAGGGATTCTGCTAAAGTTCAAGCATATATTCTTCGTCAAGGAAACTATGAGACCATTTACTCTGGTGATGGCGTATTTTTATTTCACACTTTGAGCGGCTTGCAGCCAGTCCGCCCCAATTTGGTCAACTTTTGTAAAGCTCTGGGTATGAAGTATGATTCTAAAACGATTGTGGTAAGTCTTAGTTTACTTCCAGTATTGTTATTTAGCCTATGGGTTTACTAGTGGCCTGATAATATAAGCAGTTTGTTCATTATGAAGCGTCAATGGCCTATAGGAGTCTGCGAATTGTAACGTCGTATCGAATCCACCATTCGACTATTGACGTGAGCCATGTCCTAGCGCAAGCTCAGAATTAGTTGGAATGTTTAACAAGAAAGTTTTTAATATTTCTGAAAAAAAAGAGAGTAATATTGCTAGCTTTCTTCTTTAAAAAAAAAAATTTGCTATTTAAATATGATAATGTTTTAACTTGATGTGATCAATAACCTACTAAGTTCTTTTAATGAATATTGGTAATTGTTCTACATGTTAGATTTTTTTTATACTTTTTAGTAGTAGCCAGTACTTAATTCTCGATCCCACCTGATGTTAACATCGTCGTCGAAATGCAATCCTGCATGCGCATTAGCTTAATAAATGCCTGTTCACTCTACTCTTGAAAACACCAACATTATAATTGGAGGGAAAGACAAAATCGGACAGATTTTGTTCAACAAAAATATAGATGACTTCGTATTTTATCGGGAACACTGATTTAACTTCACTGAATTCTCAACAGAAGGCTCTAAGGCTCGGCCATCATAGTTCCAATACCCTAATAGTTTAGAGTACGTTTTACGAAATACAGGATCGTAGGTTAAAATCAAACATTGAACTATTAAAGTGAACCATTTCCTAGCACCACATATACTTCTGAAAGCCTATAATACATTTTGACTTATAGTTAGTAATACAAGTATTTATTTATAGATATTATATAGGAGAAATTCATTCTATCCATCCAAAGGCTTTTTTTTTTGTAATAATAGGCATAACTACTGACTTATTCTTAATTCAGAGTTTTATTGCCCCTTGTCCTTTTTAATCTAAGTGTAGTATATAGTATGCCTATGCTATTTCTAGTTACCCTAACGTGGATAGGTTAGGGCAGTTTTTCTCCCACTGGAAGGCGCTGGTCTCCTTCTGCGAGTCAGTAATGACCCAGAAGGAGACCGCAGAACGGGATCGGGAGAGGGCCGATCCCGTTCGGAGATGGCGCAGGCGGGCCGGTGGCAGACCGGCCCGCAGCCCTGTAGTTCTGGGCTCTCAAGAATAAGACTACGGTATCCCCTGCCTGTCGTACAAGGCGACTAAAAGGGGCCTCGGGTTCACTGGGCGACAAGGGTGGAGGCCTGAGTCGTCCACCAAAGTGGACCCGGGAAGAAGGCGACATCGGCTGGCCCGTGTCGCCTTGCGCTGGGTGAGGGCACAGGGGAGGGAGTAACCTCCCCCCCCGGGACGTGCTCTCCTTGAGCACAGTGCAGAGCACGCACCGGAGCGCGTTCCACTGGAGATCCCGGAGCCCCTCGTCATGCACCGAGGAAAGGGCCACCGGGGAGGTTTTAGTGGGTAAGAACCCCACATAACCGCCGCCTTCCCCCCAGAAGGCGGGGTATCTTTCTGAAGATTTCCTCCCCGTAAACAAAAAAAAAAAAAAAAAGTTTTTCTCCCATGCCTTTCCTCTCATCCTTTATATTTATTACACTCTTACATTCAACTTGTTATACACAATTTATTTCTACTTACACTTATTTTTATTACACAATATTTCTACTTCTAGTATACTCTTATTCTTTTACTCTTTCTTATGATCATTTCTTTTTACATTTCTAACATTTACTTATTTCTAATCCTATTTTTATTACACTTGTCTTATTTCTATCTATCTATGCTATTTTTATATAATGCTATTTTAAATTTCTTATGCTACATCCTAGTTACTAATTTTAGTTTTAAGTCCAATGGTGGGCTCGCAACTCACATTATTTAAAATGCGTGTTCGGATCCATCCAAAGGTTACCTGGCATAGTAGAGATCGGTCTTAACGAAAAGACGAGACGAGAGAGATAATATTGCTACACACATGAGCAAAAATTAAGGGTCGGTTAACAAAGTTTAAATATCTCGGAAGATAAAGGTTACGCTCGTAGCTAATTGCAATAAATTGTGCATGATAGATAATTAAATATCCTTAAAATAATAAAAAATATATTTATTAATTTATTTATATTTCATTAAAAAACATAAACTTAAACGAAAAAGGATATTTTACGTAAACTTGGATTTTTCATTCAATTTAAATTTTAGCACTTAGTGTTGCCACATGGACATAATATTTTCATTAATTGATAAAATTTAATGAATGAATGAATGATCCTTTATTCCGACCCTTCATTTTTGCTCACGGCTATAGTTAATTTCTTACTATTTCAGGTGGTAGTGGGAGCAGTGTTCATTGTAATTAATCTGATATCAGCTGTAATAGTGACGACGACAGGAAAGAGGAAACTTGTCATTGGATCTCTCGTAGCAACAGCATTTTGTAGCCTGGGTATCAGCGTCTACGCAAGCATCAAAATACCTGCAACCGTCTTCTCGTACGAAGTCAGCACATTCCCGGAGCCAAATGAAACGTTGCCTGTTATACTCTTGATGGCCCTCGTTTGCTTCACGAGCTTGGGGATTCCTTGGATTTTACTATCAGAAGTTTTCCCATTTAGGCAAGTTGCTTTTTTTATAAAAGGTTTTCTTTTAAGGAGAACGAGTAAAGAAGGTTTTTATCTATTGTGTTATTGTTAAGTGAGCTCCGATGCCTATTAATTATATTAAATGATTATCCGCTACATTGGTAAACACAATACATATACCATACAAGTTTATTTATTTATTCTTTATTTGCACACAATACAAAAAAAGGTACAAATAGGCGGACTTAATTAGGTCGCTTAGCCTGAACCTCTATTAGCTAGTAACGCGACATAAGGGTCGCCCTGGTGAGGGGTAACCTCGGCTTGGACGGTTACTATGTTACGCGTTAGCAGTCCGATCCGAGGGCGCCGAACCACGACTCGGTCGGTAGCTATTTCATAAATTAAACTAAACGGGACAATCTAAGCTAAACTAACTTATATGCCACTTCGGGAAGCGTTAGCGCTGGGATAAGAAGGGGCCCAAGAAACTCCAGCAACGCTCCTAATCCTATCCAGGGGTACGAAAGTAAGTGTGTGTGAGTGAGAGTATGTGTGTGCATTATTAATATATTTACGCGAATATACACATTGAGTAAGTGAAGTAATTACTATGTATAATTTTATTTATCTTACAGGAGTCGAGGTATGGCGACAGGACTAGCGGCTGCTTGTAATTACGTCATAGTGTTCATTGCGACAAAAACTAATTATAACTTAGAAGCAAGTTTCCACATAAGCGGTACATTCGCCATATATGCAATACTCACATTTATCGGAACTGTGTACCTATATTTGTTCTTACCGGAAACCGAGAACAAATCGTTGGCCGAAATCGAGGCTTATTACAAAGGCGATCAAAAAATATTTGCAAATGACCGTCTCATTAACGCTTTCAGAAAAGACGAACGCGTCAACGTTGAAGTGAACAAACCAATGCTAGTCAATTAAGTGTAAGTCGTTTTAAGTTATCATCATTACTTAGTTACTTGTTAATTTAAAGAGATTCCGAATACTTAAGAAAATATTTTCACTTGAGAGAAATGCTCAAATTATTGCTGCCTTATATTATTAAAATATCGATATAATATTGTATTGTTATTTTTTATAATAAGGAACATTTATATTTATTATGACTTTGTGTGTAAGAATAAATTAAAATAAATCATTAACTATTGTTTTCAATTCTTCTTCTTCTTTGTCGATCCCTCATTTCTGAGGATCGTGGTCACTAGGGCCCCTCAAATGAACAACCTGCCTCCATCGGTTTCGGTCCGAGGCAGCCCTCACCAACTGGTAGAGATTAGGAGAGGAGATGGCACCTTTACTTGGTCAGACCATCGTGTTGGCGACCGGCCTCTTGTTCTCTTGCCTTCTGTATTGCCAACGATGACCAGCTTTTCAAGGTTGCCATCCCCTCTACGCATTATATGCCCGAAATATGATAGTACGCGCTGAAGACACGTAGTGGACAATCTGGTCTTTATGGCGAGCTGGGAGAGAATAGATACATTTGTGCGCTTGGCAGTCCACGGTATTCATAGCATTCGCCTCCAGCACCACATCTCGAATGCATCTATTCTCTGTCTTTCTCTTGCTCGAATTGTCCACGTCTCGACTCCATACAGAAGATCGGGAATATTAATGCTCTTACTAATCGAGCCTTTGTTTTATAGCTTATTCCTCGATTTTTCCAGATACTTTGCAGACGTGTCATTGCATCTTTAGCCATCGCTATTCTTCGCTTAATCTCCGGTGCACAGTTTCCTTCATTATTTATGCTTGAACCCAAATAAATGGAATTGTCCACAGTGTCAATGCCGGGGATGCTCTGCATATCTGATAGTTTATTCGCACGGTCCACCACCATCAACTTGGTTTTTTGTCTATTTATTGCTAGTCCTAGTTTCTCACTCTCTACCTCTAGCCTATGTAGTATTTCCTCCATGTCAGCAAAGGATGTGGCAAGAAGAACTGTATCATCCGCATACCGCAGGTTACAAATGCGCTTTCCAGAATGAATACGAAGAGAATGAATAATTTAATATATTGTGAGAGTTAAATTAAATATTTAATGATGTAAGTTTATTTTTTAAATAAAACAAAGCTAAATCTAGCCCGACAAAGCGGGCTGGGTACGCTAGTGTAGTACATTCATCTATTGCAGCCCTGTAGTTCTGGGCTCTCAAGAATAAGACTACGGTAACCCCTGCCTGTCGTATAAGGGGACTAAAAGGGGCCTCGGGTTCACTGGGCGACAAGGGTGGGGGGCCTGAGTCGTCCACCAAAGTGGACCCGGGAAGAAGGCGACATCGGCTGGCCCGTGTCGCCTTGCGCTGCGAGGGCGCAGGGGGGAGGGAGTAACCTCCCCTCCCCCCCCCCGGGACGTGCTCTCCTTGAGCACAGTGCAGAGGGGCTCCGGTGCGTTCCACTGGAGATCCCGGAGCCCCTCGTCATGCACCGAGGAAAGGGCCACCGGTTTAAGTGGGTAAGGACCCCACATAACCGCCGCCTCCCCCCAAGAAGGCGGGGTATCTTTGTGAAGATTTCCTCCCCGTCAAAAAAAAAAGTATATTCATCTATTACTTACTTTTGTTTATTACTAATTAATTTTTTAATATTTTTTAAAGTTTTTCATCTGTATACATTATAGTTATTTGAAATTGTAATCTTGCAAAACCCTAAAGAAATCTCTCGTTTCACCCTTGGCGGTTGTTCTCCAGGAGCGCGGTCTTTCACATGGCGATTTGCATGTACTGGTGGTCACTTCTATAGTTTCAACTTTTAATATTTCTATAGGTGGAGTTGTTTCTGAAATTACACTTAAAGTTTCACTAGATTCATCTGATCTCAGTACGTTGGTAGAATAGTCCATTTTTGGATCTGAGTCACACAGAGAGGGACTAACTGGAGTACATATTATGTCGACAGTTTCATCACAGGCACCTGAGTTATCACAGTCGACCATTTGGTAATCTGGAAATATATTGTTCTCTCAACAAGGGTAACCACAGATGTAGTTATGACTAAAGGTTTTTTCGTTATTTTGAATTAATATGGAAACAGATAGATAGATATAGATAGATAGATAGATAGATAGATAGATAGATAGATATAACTTTATTGTACACCAAAATCAAACAAAAGGCATTACATAAGTAAGGTTTTACAGTTCGTTGTACAATGGGCGACCTTATCGCTGAGAGCGATCTCTTCAGAGCAACCTGTGTATGGACAGGAAACATATGAACAAAACAGGACGATGGCGTTAGAAATACAAATAAGATAACAAATCTATACATATAATTGACAACCTACACTAAATATACCTACATAAATAATTAAATAATTTATCTACATAAATAATTTATCATTAAATATAATTTATCAATAAACAGATTTGTAGTATGTGTGTATATATATCAATCACTGCCTTTGCATGTTAAAGTTAAAGTAACAGCCTATATATTGTATATATGTCCCACTGTTTGGCACCTTTCTTCTCTGTTAATAGAGTATAAGGGCATAGTCCGCCACACGGCACTAGTGCGGATTGGCAGTCTTAGAAAACTTTCCAAGACATGCAGGTTTCCTCACGATGTTTTCCTTCACCGCCGAGCGCGTGGTAAATCAGCACATAAAATTGCAACAGCAAATTTTTTGATGCCGCATCAAAGATCGAACTCGGATTGCTGGCGTACTATGCAACATGAAGCGACTGCCCGGACACTGAGCTACCACGGCTCATGAATGCATGTGGCGGGGAATAATTGTATGAAGCTTTTTAGGAAAGACAATGTCTATATGTATTGTTGCTAACATAGTTATTGTCTGTCTAGCGAAATTATTAGCATAATATTTGAGCTTGAAATAAAGTTATTATTTAACTAAGTAAAACTTAGTAAGTGCGTTAACCCTAGACAGCAATTGATGTCTGCTTTTCACCAAGCTTATTAGGTTATCCCATATATGACAGGTTCCCCCCGAAGGGTTCTCGGCTTGTCGTGCCGGAGGGGCTCAGTAACCGTGGAGTGGCCCCCAACACCCACGGTGAAGCGAAGAGGAACCCACACGCCGGCCCGCGTTGAAGGGCCGGCCGAGGCGGCAGCACCTGGCGGGCGGTGAGGGGGAGGCTCGTCCTCCCCCGGGACGAGGATGCCGCTGGGCATCTGAGTCGCAGGCGGGGCCGCGGTGCGTGCGTAAGCGATCCCGCAGCCCCGCCAAATGCGACGATGGTGGAACATCTTGTGGGTTTGGTCGGTGAGGGCCCGACATAACTCGTCCTTCCCCCGGGGGACGATTACGCGGTCAGGTACGTTCCCACAAGTAAAACAAAAAAAAAAATATATGACAGGTTGTGTTGCCATACACGTCGCTTAATTTACACCACAAATTTTTGCGAAAATTCAGTCAATAATTTTCCCGTTCCGATGTAATAAATAAGGAAATATATAAAATGAATATGTTCTTATTGTGTTATAGGTGAGAATTAAAAATTCACGCGATATTTTCATAAGAATTTATTTTTTTGAATAATTTTATCAGCTCTTTTTAACACGCGTAATCGACAATAGTATTGGAACATGGAGTCGTCACGGCTGTTGTGTAGTCTGAAAATAATGTATTAAAATTATTATTATAGCAAAAAAACCTGTTGATTAAGCAGTTCGACCTACGATCTGGTCGCGGGTTCGATCAACTACTTTACGGTTTTTTTAATTCAAAATTCACTTGTTGGTAAATTTGTGCTAGGTGTATGGCAGTTTTTTTTCTAATAAAAAATTCACTTGTTGATAAATTTGTGCTAGGTGTATGGCAGTTCTGCCCTGTAGTTCTGGGCTCTCAAGAATAAGACTACGGTATCCCGCCTGTCATAGAAGGTGACTAAAAGGGGCCTCGGGTTCAATGGACGATAAGGGCCTTTGTCGTCCGCCAAGGTGGACCCGGGAAGAAGGCGACATCGGCTGGCCCGTGTCGCCTTGCACTGCGAGTGCACAGGGGAGGAGGTAGTAGAAGTGCTCTCCTTTAACACAGTGCAGAGTAGTGCGTTCCTCTGGAGATCCCGACGCCCCTCACCATGCACCGAAGAAGGGCCACCGGGGAGGTTTTAGTGGGTAAAAACCCTCCAAGAAAAAAAAGGTGTATGGCAGTTGATTCACCATCTGTCACATATGGGACTAATCACTTATAAGCTTCGTGAAAAGCGGAAAGCAAAAGCTGTCCATGTCTACCGCGCTAGAGTTAAAAGGATGTGAGAGCATATTATATATTTAATTTGAAGTTTATTACACATCTTTCAGCGCGTTACTGAATAAAAATGTGCATTTATACATGTTCAAATTATCCTATATAATTAATGTTAACTATCTACGTCATCATCATCATCATCATCAGCCTGTGTCTATCCACTGCTGGATATAGGCCTTCCCAATGCCTTCCACCATATACGATCCTCAGCTTTCCGCATCCAGCCACTTCCGGCCATCCTTGCAAGGTCGTCGGTCCATCTGGAGGAGAGCGCCCTACCTTCTCCGACCCATGCGCGGCCTCCATTCCAAGACTTTCCTCCCCATCTGCCGTCACTGACTCGACAGATGTGGCTGGCCCACTGCCACTTCAACTTGCTGACTTTAAGAGCTATGTCGACCACCTTTGTTCTCCGTCGAATTTCTTCGTTTCGGATTCTATCCCTTAGAAATGCCGAGCATAGCTCTTTCCATCGCTCGTCGTGCGACTTTCACCGTAGGTCATGGTTGGGAGGACGCACTGGTTGAAGACTTTCGTCTTCAGGCATTGAGGTATTTGCGAAGTGAGGATGGTGTGGACTATCTACGTATCTATTATTTATTAGTAAATTTTATTTTTAAAAATTTAAGTTCATTGATTGTGTTGACTATTCTTTTCCAGTCCTTCTTTATTGTAATTAATTATTTGCGTGCAATTAAAAACAATTATTTATGATGCCAAAAAAGTATAATTTCTCAAGTGCGTGTACTTGTACGCACCCATTTTCTTTAGTTTTAAATTTATCTATATAATGTCATATCTCATCTAATGAATGGGATCGTTTAGAATGGAAATGGAAATCTGTAGTTTCTGTGTAATCATCTAGGTATATGGTATGAGTGCTTTATTATTATATATAACATAATATAGTAAAATTAATATTATGTTAAAATGACGACTTGAGTTACAATTACTGTATATTTTATTTAGTAAACCCCCCCCCCCTAACTAACACTACTTGTAAATAATAACGCCTGACAATATATATTAGCAAAAACAGGAGATTTTTTTTAATACTATTTTTTTGCTATAGCAAGCGTCAATAGCCAAAAATAGAGAAGGCCCCTACCGACAGTAAATTCCCATGATGAGCCATCCTCCGCTATGATGGGCGAGATGGGGTCACGTTAGCTTTTACCATCTCGCCCTGCCGTCAGGCCCGATCGCACCCCAGACAGGCGGGGCCGGTGCAAGCCAGGGAGAGTTCCCCAACTATGCCAGTAGTTCCCCTAAGGAGTTTGGAAAAGGAGGAGACCAAACTAGAAACCACGCTGGCTCGGTGTTGTTTATCCTTCCGTAAGAATAACAATGTACGTACGTGCGCCATAGTCGCAGTTGTACTCAATCATGTCGCACTGGTCGAGGAATTTCCGGCGGCTGCAGCCGTCAGGTGAGGTTGCGCAGACTGGCCTAGAGTCGTGGACGCAGGCCATTGCAACGCTGCAGTAGTTGATTGGCTGGTGGAAGATAAGCACTTTATTGTTAACATTTTAAACATTATTATTTACGAGTAAAAACAAAAAAAAACGACTTCAAATCAAATCAAATGTTAAAACGCTAATACACGCGGACGCTCTCTTCGTGTTATTCCAACGGAATACTATGAATCAGAATTAATCAGAACCTATCCAAACTCTCATAAAACTACCATTTAAGTACATCCTTTCAAATAAAAAAAATCGATTCATCGTTTGGTGTATCGAGTTATTTATCCACTAGTCGCAAACATACTTAATGCTAACGACTCATATGGTTTTCTGATAGATGCCATTGTCAGAATTGTACCAAATTGAAATGAGAGCACCAGCTTTCAAATATAAATATCAAAATTGGCACCAAACTTATGAATTAACAAACATAAAGAAACATACACACTAATTGAGTCAATTTTTTTCCGATTTCGAAAAGGTGGAACTTTCACCTTTTTTACACAGACAAATTGAGAATGCCCTCTTTTGAAATCAATTGAAAAGCGTTATTAGAACCTACATTTGCCATTCGCCGGCCTCACCCGTCTGGTGGGCAGTTTTGTGAGCACGATTACCCCTCGTGGCCCAATCCTCATCGTGGCTATCTCGCCCCATCATGAACACAACATGAGAGTCGGTATGGTTATCTTGTAGACCGATTCCTACATAACCCTAGCGGCCACATAAAAGCACTCCGTCCGATGTAAAAAAATAACTTACATATGCCAAATGTTGTTCCGAATAGGCGACGAACGTAAGTACTGAAATAAAATGTGTTTCTTAATTTTAAATATTGGTTTGTTTAATTGATTATAAAATTTAATACAAAAAAGACTTACTAAATAAGAAAGCACAAAACATTGTTATAACAATTCCTCCATTCTACATTTTTAATGTAATTCAAGTAAGTTGTTCAACAGTCGTAACTTGTCCTTATCGATGTTTTACAATGTATAGAATTCTAATACATATAAATAAAATTGTAGTGTCTGTTATTAACATTAAAATAACTTTTTACTACATCCGTATTAATGTATTTACGGTACGTACACCAAAATAATATTTTTTACAATTTTTGTCTGTCTGTCTGTTCCGGCTAATCTCTGGAACGGCGGGACCGATTTTGACGGGACTTTCACTGGCAGATATCTGATGTAACAAGGAGTAACTTAGGTTACTAGTTTTTACTTAAACAACTTCAAGAAAAGGAGGTTATTGATCAGGTATATACTGTAAATTATTAGTTTAGTTCATCCCACCAATTCCTCTAAAATTATAAACAGCGAGCGGATCGTAGCGGCAACGGAGCGCTGGCTGAAACTAAGGGTTGTAATGTATTAATTAATATGGATGTCACCACACAGAGTCGACGCGCGCGGCGCTCGACTTGCCGCGTTCGGCAGGAATACAATTGCGTACGATGGGGGCTGAGCGTAATTTGTGTTATGTTCTATAAATATTCATTGCAGTGGTCACATGGGTCATAGTAGTCTATAATAGCACATAGGATAGTCTTTATTTAACCGACTTCAAAAAAGGAGATTATTGATCAAGTACATACTGTCAACTATAGTTGGATTGGTTTAGTTGTGTGCTTTATGGTTAGACCCTTTTTTATGAACATATTTTTTAATCGCGTGTAACACCGTGAGAAGCTGCTAGTATTGATATTTGTGAAGAAATATTTGTTGTAGTGTAATTTACGGCGAATGGTCAGTTCCAATAAACGTGCAGTAAATATTTAATACCGTGTTAAAGGAAAAGGATTGGTTATGGATAAAAAATGTAATATAAACAAATCGTAAGTCCAATGAAGCAGTCATCAAAAGATATAAATCGTTTCATAGATCTAAAAAGAACTAACTAACTAAAAAAAAAAACTCCGTGTAGTAGTGACAACCATATAAGTATTAAATTTGCATCCAATATGTGCGCCACGAATGGACGAATAACTCAATATTACACCAAACGATTTCGATGATTTATTATCCGTGAAATAGCAACCCGGTCGGTTCGGCCCTCTCGGGCGCCCTCGGATCGGAATGCGTTTTTTTGTTGACGAACTACACAGATTGGCCAGAGAAGCTGGCCTTGACTGCTTCACCGGATTGAGAGGTGGCATAGCTCTTAGGTCGCTTAGCCTGAACCTCTATCGCTAGTAGCTCGACACAAGAGTCCCCGGTGGAAGGTAACCGCGGCTTGGACGGTTACTATGTTAGCAGACTGGCCTGAGTCGTGGACGCAGGCCATTGCAACGCTGCAGTAGTTGATTGGCTGGTGAAAGATAAGCACTTTATTGTTAACATTTTAAACATTATTATTTACGAGTAAAAACAAAAAAAAACGACTTCAAATCAAATCAAATGTTAAAACGCTAATACACGCGGACGCTCTCTTCGTGTTATTCCAACGGAATACTATGAATCAGAATTAATCAGAACCTATCCAAACTCTCATAAAACTACCATTTAAGTACATCCTTTCAAATAAAAAAAATCGATTCATCGTTTGGTGTATCGAGTTATTTATCCACTAGTCGCAAACATACTTAATGCTAACGACTCATATGGTTTTCTGATAGATGCCAATGTCAGAATTGTACCAAATTGAAATTAGAGCACCAGCTTTCAAATATAAATATCAAAATTGGTTTACCCAGCCCAAACTTATGAATTAACAAACATAAAAACACACACGCATTGAGTCAAATTTTTTCCGATTTCAAAAAGGAGGAACTTTCACAGACAAATTGAGAATGCCCTCTTTTGAAATCAGTTGAAAAGCGTTATTAGAACCTACATTTGCGATTCGCCGGCCTCGCCCGTCTGGTGGGCAGTTTTGTGAGCACGGTTACCCCTCGTGGGCCAATCCTCATCGTGACCATCTCGCCCCATCATGAACACAACATGAGAGTCGGTATGGTTCTCTTGTAGACCGACTACTACATAACCCTAGCGGCCACATAAAAGCACTCCGTCCGATGTAAAAAAATAACTTACATATGCCAAATGTTGTTCCGAATAGGCGACGAACGTAAGTACTGAAAATAAATGTGTTTCTTAATATTAAATAGTAGTTTTTTTTAAATTGATTATAAAATTGAAAACAAGAAAGACTTACTAAATAAGAAAGCACAAAACATTGTTATAACAATTCTTCCATTCTACATTTTTAATGTAATTCAAGTAAGTTGTTCAACAGTCGTAACTTGTCCTTATCGATGGTTTACAATGTATAGAATTCTAATACATATAAATAAAATTGTAGTGTCTGTTATTAACATTAAAATAACTTTTTACTACATCCGTATTAATGTATTTACGGTACGTGCACCAAAATAATATTTTTTACAATTTTTGTCTGTCTGTTCCGGCTCATCTCTGGAACGGCGGGACCGATTTTGACGGGACTTTCACTGGCAGATATCTGATGTAACAAGGAGTAACTTAGGCTACTAGTTTTTACTTAAACAACTTCAAGAAAAGGAGGTTATTGATCAGGTACATACTGTAAATTATTAGTTTAGTTCATCCCACCAATTCCTCTAAAATTATAAACAGCGAGCGGATCGTACGGGCAACGGAGCGCTGGCTGAAAGGGTTGTAATGTATTATAGTTAATATGGATGGCATCACACAGAGTCGACGCGTGCGGCGCTCGATTTGCCGCGTTCGGCAGGAATACAAATTGAGTACGATGGGGGCTGAGCGTAGTTTGTGTTGTGTTCTGTAAATATTCATTGCAGTGGTCACATGGGTCATAGTAGTCTAGAATACCACATAGGATAGTCTTTATTTAACCGACTTCAAAAAAGGAGATTATTGATCAAGTACATACTGTAAATTATAGTTGGATTGGTTTAGTCGTGTGCTTTATGGTTAGACCCTTTTTTATGAACATATTTTTTAATCGCGTGTAACACCGTGAGACGTTGCTAGTATTGATATTTGTTAAAAAATATTTGTTCTAGTGTAATTTATGGCGAATGGTCAGTTCCAATAAACGTGCAGTAAATATTTAATACCGTGTTAAAGGAAAAGGATTGGTTATGGATAAAAAAATGTAATATAAACAAATCGTAAGTCCAATGCAGCAGCGTCAAATCAAATCATTCCAGCTTTGGCTCTTGCATCGCATGGTCGTGCTTCCGTACTCCTGCGAGTAAGTGTCTAAACTCACCGTCCTTTTCAGGCGCTGTGTGCGAGCGCTGTCAGCGAGCGTCGGTCCTGTGTTGCTGTCTCTGTCGTATTTGTCGCTTCTAACGACTTGCGATTAGAGTATAAGTAGAACTAATTAGAATCACTTGCGGTCGGTGGATACCTGACGGTGTGAACAGAAGCCGACTGTAGGTCCCCGGTACCTAGCGGTGCCCTTCAGGAAACGCGAAAGCCGGAAGGGGTTGACAAGGTTGGCCTTTGGTATACTGCCATAGTCAACAGTCAACCCTCGTTAAGCCTTTTAGTGCCCGGGTAGTTTTAATTAGCAGGACACACCCAGAGGTGCCTCATAAGAAGGCACCTCGGACGCACAGTAGGCACACATCCTCCTGCCTATACCCGGCAGGGGAGGGCAAACCACACCCCGGCGTCCCACCGGGACCCTGCTAATTGTGCCCCCAAACCAACCCACCCCACGCGTGGAAAATACGTAAAATGAGTCGTGAAAACGACAAAATGTCGGAATGGCTCCGGGCTCGTCACCCGGACCTTTATCACCAATTCAGGGCTGAATACGACGAAGCCCAATCGCGGCCCTCTTCAAGGGCGTCCTCTAGCGCCGAGGAGTTAGGCTCCCCGAGCGTTGAACCTGCCTCCGACATGGAGGTGGGTAAGTCCGACTCGGAGAGTGACGTCTCCGTAGAAGGCGAAGGCCTCTTTGTTGAGGTCTCAAAGAAAAAGAGGAAGAAGCGCCGATCGGCCACTTCCTCCCTTTCTAATAGTCCC